>CAWTZB010000262.1:41941666-43343333 GCA_963919705.1 Alexandromys oeconomus | reverse complement strand
GAGAGCACTGTCTTTCACCAACACCACTGATCAGAGTTCTATTCCCATCTGGAAACACTCTCAGAGACATATAAACAAATAATATTTGGCCTATGAACTTCTGAGTTTCGGCTGTGTGTATGTGTTATAATGGGATTACTTAGGTTATGGCTATTTCATGTCTATGCAGCCATATGGCAAACATGAAGATATGCAAACAGGAAGAATGCAATGCAAAAAAAAATACCTAGCTACGTATGTATTCAGCTGATACTTTACATAGATGAGCCACATGTTATCTAAGCAAATCCTCTAGTGCAATCCTACCACAGAAAGAGAACTCTTCTCCTCCTATACATGTTTACATTGCCACAACGTAAAATGCATGATCTATGGCTTCTCTTGTTCTGTATTCAGTGTCTAAATTTAATATAACTATCTTTCACTAAGCACTCATTTTACTTCAGGTGCCACTTACAGTCCTATAAAATGTTTGCATGCATAATCCGTATGTGTCCCAGAATAACATTTTGGAATAATTATTTCCATCTCAAAAAAAAAAAAAAGACTTTTCCAGTTTGGTGGATGTAGGTGAATCTCACAGATGTTTTCTTCCACATCCCACTCCGAGAAGAACTGCCTGTAATTATATGTCTAAATTTTTCCATTCACTCAATTGAATTAGCTATCAAAATACAGTGACTTACATTTATTTTATTTGTATGAAGTATAGATACATAGATAGGAAAGGAAATGGGGAAGGAAGAAAGATGGAGGAAAGTTTAGAGAACGGAGATTTCAGTCAACCACAGCATATATCATGATTGTCCCTTTACAGGATAATGGAACTGAAAACTTCCTACAGTTAATTGAGGTCTTTGTGGTTCCAATGGAGAACAATTATTACTTAAGCTTGTGGTCATGTTTGATATGTGGGCAAACAACCTGGGGCTCAAATCTTATAACCCATGCTTAGATATAATACACAGTCATTGACAATAATAGCAAGTAGCGATGTAACTTGTGTGGGTTGCTGCAAATGCCAGGGCAAGCAGGGAAATGATCCACATGAGGCAAGAAGGAAATCCTGTTCAACTAAACTCAGTAGCCAGTGTTGTCTCAAACTTATAGAGTCTGACACCAGGCAGTTTAAATTTTAGGCATGTAAGTACAATAGAATTTTGGAAGAAAAGTTTCCTGGAACAATTATCTCAATCCTATGTATGCAATAAAGCTTAAGGCACAACAACATCAAAACTCTTTTCAAAGTACATGTGACCTCTTTCATAAGAACAGGTTCTATAGAATAAGGGCCTAAAGGATGATCGGGTGTAGTCTTATGACTGTATATGTCATCAAACTATAAAGTGTGTGTGTGACTTTTCCCCTAAGAATGGGGTCTACTAACTGAGAAACAAAGCTAAAGGTCTAGGGAGGGATTCTGATGTAGCCTGACCGTTCAGATAGCACATATCACCAGGCTGTTAACATTCACTCCCTGCCTTCTGCAAAGAAAACAGGTGTAATCTCTCTATTGAGGAGGCAGCTCTGTGAGTTTAACATTCCTGGGTTTCCTACTGTTTATCTGTAAGTACATCTACAGTTTACTCACTCGTGTGCTCTTGTATGATATATTTCATAATTAACTCATGGTCATTCTTCAGTTACATTTCCTACAATACTTACATGGTCTTCTGAGGATCATATAAGCACCAGCCTTGTGTTGATCCCATCTATAGATTGAAATCTTCACAGGTATATGATTTAATTTCATATTATTTCATCTACTGTATCTCTAGAAGTAATTTGTTACTGATTACATATAGTCATATAAATATTTATTTGGTGTTTAGCATGTTGTACCACACAGGAGTAAATAGATGTTTCCTATAATATTTCTATTACTGAATGATTCAAATGTTATCAAATTATTCCTGTAAACATAAGAATTATTTATTTATTTATTTATTTATTTATTTATTTATTTATTTATTTACTTTTTTTTTTTTTTTGAGACAGTCTTTCTCTGTAGCTTCGGTGCCTGTCCTGGAACTAGCTCTTGTAGACCAGGATGGCCTCGAACTCAAAGGGATCTATCTGCCTTTGCCTCCTGAGTGCTGGGATTAAAGGCGTGTGCCACCACCACCTGGCCAAGAATTATTTTAATAATACATTGCTTCACAAGGTGAAAAGCGTTTTCCTTAAAAATCTATGGAAAGTGAAAATTTATAATAAAATTTGACTTTATCATGTTAGATATTGCCAAGATATAAGGACACTTCTGACTTCTCCCCCTCCTCTTCCTCCTCGGTGTGTTACTTTTTCTGCATAAGACTGGAAATTAAATGGCAAGTTTAAGTCTCTCAATGTTTTCATAAATACTCATGTACTCATAAAAATAGGATTACAATATTTATTGTAAATTCTGGGGTTATGTTGAGTACCACCAAACCTCACTCTTTACATATTACCTGTCTGGATAGTTTTCATTAACAAATTAATATGTAAAATAAGGAGATAAGATTCATTTCAATCAGTTCATAATAGATAAATTTTCTGTTTTTTAAACCATAAACGAAAAATTATTTTAATACATTAAATGTTTCCCAAGAGTTCTAAGTACAGGCAGTCCAATATCTAGGTATCAAAAAATATTTATAGATGACCATTTCCTGTTGTATCTTCACATGTTTAAAATAGTCTTTGACTTCTCCCCTTCCAAGGGAAGAGTCCCACCATGCAAGAGTCTGTATCTTCTAATTTTAATTTTGCCACAACAAAATACCTGGCAATTGTTATGTAAGGGGAAGCTATAAACTGTATTTTGGTTCATATTATAACACAAATTTAGTCATTTTGGCATGCAAGCGTGGGAGAGAGGGTGGGAATCATCTACTCATAGTTGCTTCCACCTGGCTACATGATATCCGCAGCCAGGGAAGCAGACCACTTCATGCCACTGCTCTGTTGCATTGCTTCTTTTCAGACTCCTGATTCATGTTGGGAGCCCAGTCCACAGGCTGATCTGTTGTCAGGGTAGGTTGAGGCTGCTCATTTGTTCCTGGCCACCCTTACCTGAATAATCACACAGAAAACACTGCTTGTCCAAGAGTTTAGCCTTCTTTTTGACTAACTCTTACATCTTAAATTAACCCATTTCTGGTAATCTGTGAGTTACCAAGAGGCTGTGCCCTACCAGTAAGGTTCTGGCTAGCAGCTAATGTCTTTCTCATTCAGCAGCTACATGGCATCTCCTCCACTCCACCTACTTTTCTCTTTTATTTCTGCTTGGAATTCCTGCCTTGCTCTATTCCACCCTGTTCAAAGGACCAAAGCAGCTTCTTTGTTAACCAAACCAATGGTAACAAAACACACTCACAGCATAGAGAGGGGAATCCCACATCAAAGGTGAATGTCTGTCTTCATGACAATCTTTCTGAAAACCTTAAAACACAGGCATACATGATTCTAAATCCTGTCAATTGGTCTGTGATGTTTAACTAACCTAGTCATACACCCTCTAAAACTATCCATCTCAAAACTGCCTAGCTCCAATTGCTACCCAGGGTGAGACTTGGGCTTATTGTCACCAAAAAGGCCAAATCTATGTGCCATTAATAGGCTTCCACCTAGTATTTTGAAGGGGGTAACTATATTCAGGGCAGAGAATACACTAGCTTTTGGCATTGAAAATTCTATTTCTCCACATTGTTGTCTTAAACTGTGAGGCTTAAAAACAGGAAAGAATTTGTTTCATATAATGCAATGAGAATATTATTAGAGCAATTAATCCTGCTTGTGTGTTAGAATTTCTTTGGAATTCTTGAGCTGATGAAGAATTAAATAGAATGATAATAAAACCACAGCCAGGAACTGTTGCTGAGAACTACATTTCTAGAACTTTCTCCAGAGTATTTAGAAGGAGAATTATGCAAATACTGGAGGTATTATTTTATTAGGCTCTTGTTTGTTTTCATCTTTATATAAACTTACTTCTGAGTCATTTATGTTGCTAGGTATTAAAAGGTACATTAAAAAGCCAAACCTTTGTTTATAATGGAACTACTCTGTATTAAAATCAGAAAGGAAAACTGCTAGAAGATATTAGCATGTTAATTAAAAAGGTTTTTTACTTGGTGACAAAATTTACAGAGAGACTTTATTGACATAAGTGGACTGTTTCAAGCCGCACTGCAGAGGTCAAGTCAGCAGGTTTGTCTACTCTTTATCTTCATCTCTTGATAAAGGTCAATGATCAATAAGCAGGATATAATTTTACTCTGATGGGTTACATATTTACCAATTCCAGCAGTTAACTTGGTGATAAGCATTTGTAGGTTAATGGTGTCTTTTCTAAATGCAGTACGTTATGTCATACTCAGAAATAATGAGGATAAAGTTCGGTCTCCAAGGAAGTAGCTTAGACTCAGGATGATGAAAGTAAATTGTTTTTATTTCTACAGGGAAAAAGCAATTCCAGGTATCTAGGACGTTCATAGAAATATATTTGAAAGTGACATTGTCAGACATTTTATTAAACCTTGGAAAGTTAGAATTCTGCTTTATAAGATACTATGGACATGTATATTCATGCCTCTACACACTAAAGTCCAACAAGAAAAAAGCATATTTTATTATTCTATTTTCAGAAACTCTTATAAGTTATCCTTCTACTCTTGATTATACACTCACAGAAGGGGAAGTCAGCCTGCTGAAGTGATGCCAGCTACCGCAGGCTCATTACCACGTTATTCACGGCAAATATGAAAAAGGAAAAGGAGGAAGCATATCTGGACCCAGACACACATTGCTTGGCACCCAAGCCTTCCTTTGAAATCTAGTCAGGAACCTTCATAACCCAATAATTTGTTGCTATTCCTATACCTGCCACCCAGCACCGGAGGATGATGCCCAGTTCTGATGTCAGGTCTAGACATGGACCTTGTCCACATTAGCCTTGGTTTGTTAGGTTGTTTTGAACTCAGAAAGAAAACCTGCAGTACCCCTTATAAACACCTCTTTCCTTAGCAGAGTGTCTTGGATATATTATTTTCTCCAGGCAAAGTCCTTCAAATAAACTTAGTATTTTTCAAGCTTTTCGCCTTTGATAGGTGTGGTAGTTTGAAAGAAAATGGCTTCAAAATGGGATGGTACTATTAGGAATGGTGGCTTTTTGGAGTGGGTGTGGCCTTGATGGAGGAAGTATGTCACTATGGAGGTAGGCTCTGAGGCCTCATATATGCTCAAGCCACATCCAGAGACTGAGTCAACTTTCTGCTGCCTGTATATCAAGATGTAGCCAACACCATGTCTGCCTGCACACCATGCTCCTCTCATAAAGATAATGGACTAAACTTCTGAAACTAAAAGCTGACACCTCAATTAATATATAATAAAACATAATTATATTTTCTTTTATAAGAATTTCCATGGTCATGGTGTCTCTTCAACAGCAATAGAAACCCTAAGACAATAGTATGATTTCTTCAATTCTCACGACATCTTTCCTAGCATCTCGAGGCAAAGTATTCATTTTCTTAGTGGATTTAATCTCTTCAGAAATCTTGGCTTCCTTGGTCTCACATTTACACAGGCTTTGACCAAACAGTACATCTTTCAAGCAATGTTGATGTATACTTTGCTCCTGATTCTCACTCTAAGCCGTCAAAAGACACCCAGTAGTAACAGTGCCACTGCCTGAGTGACAGACTACCTCTGAATCTCCTCCATTAGTCATCTTCCATCTCAGGCTCATTCAAAGACTCAAGGCATAAATAAAAAACAGAAATTCTTCTGCCGAATGAAATGTAAAAGGCCATTAACCTAACATCTGAGAGAGTCTCCAGCCTTCACTGTCTACGTTGCTGTTGGCCTTCTTGTTTGATGAATCTTATTAGGTCACCAAGTTAGCTGTGCTTATAGTATGTTAAGCCTTTCCAATGTATATCTACAAAGTGTACATTTCCAAAATGTTCCCACAATTCAGCTCCCAAAGTTTAAGAAATCCAGGCCAAATTTAGTCATAACAACAGTGTCTGTCTACAGGGCCTATTTTCTACATTAGGTGCAATTTTCTGCCTCCCAAATCCTGAAGGAATTTTAAAGATCAGATGGTCTTCAGTCGTTCACTTGGTAGTTCTGAAGAAGCTGGATTCTGATGCAGTGCAGGGGAGCAGAATTCTCAGCAATTTGTCCCTTGATTTGTTCTAGATTCAATCACATTGGAAGTCAATATTATCCATCAGGGAAAACAAGGTTGTAGTTAGAAAATACACATTCTGGGTTAAATTTTACTATGCATTAACTGTATTTAATGATGGCACATTATTTTTTATTTTAAAATAGTTAATATGAGCTTTTAAATGTTTTCACGCTGAGCAGTGACAAATGGCTGACACAATCGATTAGAGCTGATTTAAACTTTCCATAATGTGTACATTTAGTAAAACATCATATTATAGCTCATCAATATTTGGAATTGTTTGTCATTTAAATGAAAATAAAACATGAAGGAGAAATTGAGGATGCACATCCAGGTGTGAGTATTGGAAATTCTAAGTCATGTTGTTTTGTTTAGACAGCAGTTCTGTCTGTCTCTCTGTTTTCCAGGAAACATTTCCTAGAAAATACACTTTTCAAACCAAAGTCAAAGAAAGGCATGAAACAGTCAAACAATGGGGAGTGTTTAATAAAAAGTGTGGTATTAATACATTCTCAACTTCACTTGATTTAGCATTGCCTAGGAAATTGGCGAGGCATGCCCCTGATTATTTCTTTGAGAGACATTTCAGGAAGGATTAACAGGTGCAAAAGTTTCTCTCTGTGTATGGGATGCCTTTGACCTGGGAGCTGGGACTGAATAAATAGTAGCAAAGCCTGACAGCCCATCAGTGGAGTGGATCCCCTCTCCCAAGTTTCTTGCTGCATGACCAAAATGCTCTACTCTACCATGCCTCCCAGCCATGTGATCTGAATCCTTTGGAATTTTGAGCATAATAAATGTGACCACCTCGTAAGTTATCATCACAGGCATTCCATCATATTGTCACAAAAGTAACAAATACACAATGCTATCCATATAAATATATAGATGTTAATGTATAGGATAATATGTTTCATATTCTTGTTTTCATAATTTCTTTATACAGATTATTTTCAAGGAAATTGTTTGTTTGACTGTTTCTATTTTTAATTGTTGTTTTTTGTTATTATTTTATCAGACATGATCTCACTCTGTAGCTCAGTTTAGTCTATAAGTCATACAGCCTAGCATAGCCTTAAATCCTCTTGGGGCAAAGATTATAGGTCTGAACTATTACATGAACTTTCAAATTATTTTTTTAAATATGAATACTCAAGTACCTTCTTACACATTTTTTTTCCTATTGAGCAGTGATAAAATTTCTGAACTTGGTGAGTTCTGCAGTAATCAGGTAAATCGGATGAAATATTTCCCTCATAGTAGAAAAATTAGTTTCATTGTTATGGATATGTTTCTTATTGAATGATACAGAGTTAGCCAGATGATTTGGAAGGGGCTCATTTGTATACTGACAGTTTCCCCCGTAGGAGCTCGACTACTGCTGCAAGGAGCCAGCAAAGAGAGCAACCCCTTGTTCCAAAGCATCATCTCAGGCAAGTGGGAAACTGACACATGGGCAGTTCTGACCTGAGACCCATGCCCAGCCCTATCTTCCACTCTAGATATTTGCATCTTGAACAGGGTGTGCCACTTTAGTTACTGTTATTTCTCCAAACTCTCTATTCTCCTTCTAACAAGATCATGAAGCAGAAGAACTACATTTGAAGGAGTCATTATCATTGAATATATATTCTCCACACATAGGGCTGTTCAGAGGAAATAATTTAAACTTTATTTTCAGGACCACAATTTTTACCCAGAAAATACTAACACAGTTCATATTGGACTGTGGTTCTATAAATCTTCTTAAAGAGACTTCATTGAATATATGCATATTCATGAAATAAATTAGTGCATCAAGGCATTGCATAACTTCTCTATGTTGCTGGATTCAGTGTTAAATAAATGTTTATTCTTTTGGTTTTGCTGACTTTGGAGCTCAATAAATGGCAGTGCCTTGGCACACTGAGATGCAGTTGGGTTGGAGTCCAAGGTGGTAATTAATGTCAAGTTATTAAGAAGAGAGAACCTCTTCTGCACAAGGCAGCTAAGCTGTGTGACATACTTGCCATGAAAATGATTCTTAAAATGGACCAAACATAAAGGGAAGTTTATTTTTTGAAGTTAATGAGAAAAATCTCATTCAAAAATTCTTTGTGTTCAATTATTAACATGAGTTTTATATAGTTTATTTTGAATGTTCTCAATTATTTCTAATGGATTAATGGAACTTCTAATTTTTATCATTGTTTTGTTTGGTCAATGTTTACTTTATTCCTAGTTCTTTATTGATTAATCCCTTATTTTAACACATAGAATTAATTCAAGTTTATAACAAGTCTAAATTACCTGTTAGAATAAAAGAACCTTGTCCCTGTTTAACCATTAAACTGTTTAACCATTCCATAGATAAGTTAGGCCTTCTGTTATCGGACAAATAACAGATTAACTGCCATAAATAAATTAAAACATGAAAAATTCTTGTTATCTTGGAGTATCAGAGGTGTTGGTGCAAATGGCAGGGTGGAGGTGTTGTGGCAGAACAGTTTATAACTCAGCAACTTGAGCAGAGTGAGGAAGTGAGGAGTGAGGCTATGTGCTCTCAAAGTCATTCTTTCCCCCTTGCTTCCATCCTAGACCCCAGCCTGTAGAATGGTGTCACCTACAGGTATGGTAATTCCTTACGCCTTAGTAAATGCTCTCTAAAGATACATTCAAAGATGAGCTTTGTTAACTTATAAACTCTTTTCCAATCAATCACATTGAAAGTCAACAATACACAGTTTATGCACAGTTTGTTGCTGTCCTAGGGTAGACCCAAATTTGATCATTGGGAAAGCACACGGTAGTAGTGAGAAATAACATGCAAACATGTACTCTGATCCACTTACCACAGAGGTAAATATGATCTCTATGACCATATGCATTGCCATCTATCATCATTTAACTATCCATCTATCACTTGTGTATCTATACCTAACATCTATCATGAACTGCCATCTATTTGTAACTAACTAGCACCTATCTATTTTTTTTTAGCATTTATATGTCATCTACTTAGCTCCACATATATATATGTGTATATCCATAATTTAGCATTTATCTTTCATCTTCCCATCTCTCTCTGTATCTATGTATATATATATATATATATATATATATATATATATAAATGTACATGTATGTGAATGCATCTATCTAAATATCTATCATCTATCAGTCTACCTAATCTATGTGTCTATTTATCTAAGCAGAGGAAATATTCACATTTATTAAGTTATTATTTCTTATCTAAGAAAAATTACCTAGATACATAAAGAAACAAAAGCATTAAACTTTGTTGTATCTTCAAATTTTAAATTATAGATTAGAAAGGAAATGCTTTTACCTAAGACTGACACATGGTATGATGATTCAGTATTCACCATTTTAGCATTGATCTTACGATACTTATCTAATATAAAATGGAGTACTTAGAAACCTAAGATAGCACTATAGTCCTGATAAATATTCAAAATTAATGCATTCATCAGCTTCTTTTCCTCCAGCTTACCTCTCTTCATTAGGCATTCTCTTCTCGCCTGGATGATTTGCATATTCAGATCTCAATTTTAATGCAGAACATATAAATATTTCAAACTTAATATAAAAATTATTATGAGTTCAGGAAAGGTAAACACACATTTTACTTCACTCCTGATGCAATCTAAAAACTGAAATTGATCTAATTTTCTTTTTCAAAGGCTGTTTTAGAGGTGAGTGTTTAGATCTCTGCATTATGGTGATTAATAGGTCAAATTTATCCACTATATGATTCTGTTGGGGAAGAAATTTTGGATTTTTCAGTGAGTGGAAATACTTGAAGCATGAATAATAAACATATTAATGACATTCTAAGGCTAATTCATTTTACAATTCAAAATAAAACTCTCCAGGGGTGAAGTTCTGGTTTGCACAATCTGTCACTGGAAACTTCCTGTGAACGATCCCAGTCACTGTGTAATTTTCATGCAATCAAAAAGGAATACATTCTTCAGAGATATGCTTAACTGTCAGATGCTCCTATCCCCTGAGTAAGGACATGAATAGAAATAGTACTGAAGGGGCAGCTACTGTGTGATTACTAAGAGCAGAGTGAAAGGTTCCTCATATTTAAGCAAATCCCATTACCAACAAGCTGTAAGAGGAGTACTTGGGTCTGGATGACTTAACTCATTTGCATTTTCCTCATCTGTAACATTAATACAACATGGACTTTACAGTTTTAATAAAAATAGTAATATGAGTGATATAAAGACTTTTAAGAGTATTTAAATAGATAGAAGATTGGGACTGAGGGCTGTTTCATCTGTAACACCTGGAATATGGAACCCTGGGCCTAGACCCTATGCTGTTTGCAGAATACTGAATTTAATAGTAATTCTTACAGCTGTTAATCTTACCAGGATTAAAACTCTGGGCACAGAAGGACTACCTATTCTGGCTTCTCATTACTTCCCTGTGTGGCCTAATCATCACAGCCAAACAATTAGCAGGGTCATTTATTGCTTTGAGAACTATCCTGATTTGCATATTAAATTATAGAGTCAGATTTAGTTAAGTGTTTCCTTTGGATGTAATTTGCTGTTACTTAACTCCTGAACCTTAACAGAAAAGATTTCTATTCTAGGCAAATCATCAAATCTATACCGTTAAACACTAAGAAACTCGCACACCCTGTTCACCAATACAGGCTAATCATCACCACCAAAAAATCAAGCTGTGTGCTTCAGGGATGGCTCAGCTATTAAGAACAATTATGGCTCTTTCAGAGAATCCAGAATTTGTTCCTATCACCTACATGCCAGTCAGAACTACTTCCAGCTTCAGTTGCAAGGGATCATGAAGCTGCCCTCCTCAGGCAGGGACCCAGGGTTCATTTACCCACACATACACATTGTTTAAATAAATAGACCTCTTTTAAGAAAAAAAAAATTCTGATTTATGGGGGAAAGGAAGGGTTTTTTAACATATGTGGTTTTTTCCCCCTTACCTTTGTTTTCCCGGTTGATTTAGATTTTTTCAATGCTAGGCATGTCTAACCATGTTAACACAATGTCTTCTTGTGTTAACACACGTTCTTTTGAAGTTCAGTTCTTTGTGACTTTGTCAACTATGAAAAATCTCAGACTTACTTCATCATTTTTCGGTAAGCTAGAGAAAGCATTCAATACCCCATTCTGTTTTCATACCCTCATCCATAGGTAAAGATGGCTAGATATTATTACTTGACATTCAGTATAAAATTTAATGATATGGGGTAAAGGTCAATGATGTGAAGGGAAAAGGAAAAGAAACCAAAATGTTTAAATCTTAATGATGCTTGGGAAATAATTAAGGAAGATGTATCACATCTGCTCACTCTTGAATACATTAGAACTTGTATAAATAAATGCAGCTTGATTTATCTGATGCCATCTGAAAGATAATCAGTGGTCAGTCTCTTTAGTTTTGCTCATTTCTCACCTGTCTCTTGCCTCAGAACCCTGCTGGAGCTGGACTCCAGTAGAACATCCCCAACTCTGAAACATCTACTAGTCAATGGGATTATGAACTTCGAAAATTCAGGACAGAAACATTTAAATTAAGACAATCCTGAACTGATAAAATGTTCTATAATAGAGGAAAGAACTTGGGCTGTATCCAAGCCCACCTGCGTGGCAGTGACAGATTAAGCAATGGTTAAATTCTGTTTTACCACTGATTCCACACCCAATTATCTAGCAAAGGATGTTACAATAAAACAGGAAAAATAAATTCATAAATGAATGTCTGTAACAAGCTACATGGTTCATGACTTCAGCTGCTACTGACCTAGTCTTTAGGTCAGGGTGTAGAATAAACACGGCTGGGAGGTAGACTGTATATTAGTGAGAAAGGATTATTGAAACTACAGAGATTTGAGATCTTAAACATTTTTCCCATATACAGCCTGTTGGTCAACAAAATGACTTTGCTGTGCTAACAACTCTTTGTCTGCTTCTGTTATTGGGTCTGAAATGGTTGTCAAAGCCAATGTATTAAAGGGTTTGTCTTTAGTTTGTTGCTGTTGTGAGGTGGCAGAAAATTGAAAAAAGTAGGTGAGTCATTAAAGGTGAGGCTCACAACCAAAATGACAAGAAGGGAAGCTGATGGAAGTCTTTCTGATTATGTAGAATGGATTTGGATAAGACAGTGAAACCTAACATTTCCTGTTCCTCTTGCATAGCACACACAAAGTGAGTGGCTCTGTTGCATGGAGTGATCCAGTTGTGTTGTACAGTGTTGCTGTAAGCCCAGGAGAATTAGGTCAACCAACTCTGGACTGAAATCTTCACAACTATGCTTTCATCTTCATAGGCTGGTTATCTGTTCCATACAATTAGTATAGTGAAAGAAAGCTCGATAGTAGTAAGAAGACTGCACTGCCATTGCAGGAACCTTTATTAGGTTTCAATATACGTTTAACCAAATAGGCTATTAGGTGTTTCAATAAAGAGCAACTGCTAAGAAAAGTCTCTCTGCCAAAGCAAAATAAATCCTATTAAACCAGATTAGACCAAATCAAAAATGTCCATATTTAATAAATGTTGCACTCCCGGATGGACTGGTATAGCATGGCAGGGAGAGGAGCCCACCCAAATCCTGGAGACCACATGGTCCTTTTTCCAGCACTAGCCTAAATAGCCTGTGCAAGTGGTACTGACCCTCCCTGGTGAGGAATGAACACTTGGCAGGCTGGGAGTTGGAGTCTAGACCAAGGCAACTCCTAGGCCAGGGGCTTTGGTGATGCTTCCAATCAGTAACAAAAGACAATTAGTCTTTCAAACTTTCTTAGAAACCTTTCACCTATCAATACTCATGATAAGAGCCCTGTAACCCCAAATTATTATATCATTATTCTTTGCAAAGCTACAGAAGCTACCTTGTGAGAGATTCATGATCAGCCTGATCTCCAGCAAATGCTCATGAATATTCCTCCTTTTCCTTTTCATCCTGGGATGTGACCCAGGAGAAGGGGTGATCCTCTGCTTGTTGACATGTTCCACTTTACAAATCAGCAGATACCTCTGGTAGTTCTATGAGGGTGCTAGCCCTTGACACGTTCTACACAAACATTTGGAAAGGACCAATGGCACGTAAGTAAAAACACATAGTTTGAAAATGATCTTTAGTGTGTCGTATACAAAAAAGATGACAACTCTTAAATGAAATATCCTGAAATGTATGGTTATTAGTAAAATGTTTTCATCAATTTGCTAATGACAGTCGGTCAGTGTATGGGACTGTATATAGTGGCAATTTCCATCTTCTTGTATGATCTGACCAGTTAAATCTAAGATGATTTTTCTTATCCAACTTTCTCTCACATGTTTGGATCTTACAAAACAAAACAAAACAAAACAAACAGACATATAAACAAACAAAACAAAAAACTCCAAAAAAACACCCACCAACAAAGTGGTTTGTTAAGTAGTCTTTATTGAATGAAAATAATTATACACCACAGAATTTTAATTTGTTAAATGAAAAAAACAACCCTGATAAATATGATTATCTGTTGCATTTTCTTCATTATTATAAAAGCTTGTAAAAATTTTATAGAGATCTTATTGAAATTTCCTTCAAATTTTCAGTTAAAGAAAAGCTGAGGTAAGATACTAGAAGGAAACCACAGTGAACGTTTGTCCTATCTCTAGATGAGAAGCACTTATCTTTGTGTCACTAGTGGAACTCATTGCCTTACAATTCTGCTAAAAGTGAGATAACATTAAAACCAGCTATAGGCAGTAGGGCTCAATTATTTACTTACTTACTTAATCATTTAATTCTTGGGAGACCCACGTTCAGCTCCCATCACCTACTTTATGTGGCTTACAACTGTGTGTAACTCCAGCTCCACATTTTGTATTCTTTCTGGCCTCTGCTGGTACTGGCACATATGCGGCATCCAAAATCCAGACACACACAAACTCATAAAATAAATATGTTTAGTAAAGTGTTTGGCTATGGGGTTGGTGAGATGGCTCATTGGATAGAGTTTGAATCCTGTGTTCCTCATAAAAGTTGAATACAACGGTGCCAAGTTTGGATTCCATCAAAGGTGGAGAAAGGCAGAAACTTCTAGCATTTGGTTTGATGAAGAGATCCCACAGCAAAAGATAAAGAGGAGACAGATGAAGGAAGATACTTGAATTCAATCTCTGGCCTTCTTCACATGTGGACACAGAGATACATGTGCCTGCTCATACACACAGATACACACACACACACACACACACACACACACACACACACACACACACACTCATAGAAGAAACTTAGAAAAGATGACTCGGTTCAGCAGTATACATCTATACTGACAACTTCAGCTATTCCTTTTGCAATAATGTAACTGCCTTGGTGGCAGAGGCAGGCAGCTACAGAGGTGTAAACCAGTAACTACAACTTAGAAGACTGAAATGTAGGGAGAGCTAAGATTTCAGTCAAGAAAGAATTTTAAAGAACCTGATTTAAACCTTTTAGCTACTTCCTTAGAGATGCATTTAGTGTCTCCTGGAGACATCCCACAGAAAACTAAAGGTGTGTTTGGCCTTGTCTTCAAGGTCCTAGAACCTGACTTTCCAAAGAAAGATTATTAATTCATAGTTTACTACCCACATCTACAAGTACTTTTTTGTGGATGTCATCGTCCAGAATGCTCACATTGCTTAATTACTTAAGAAAATGTTCAAGTTCTCACTTGAAGCAAAAAGAAAATTGCAACTTTTATGTAAAGCAGTATCATAACCTTTCAACAGCCCATTTGGTTCCTGAAATCTTTGAAGTTCTGTGGACATCACATAATTAAGATTTGTCCTCATGGTTGAACAAGAAATTGTAAAAACATGAAGCATTGTTCTGGTTCTAAGGCAAGCTCAATGTGAAGCATCACCTTTAAAAAAAATGCTATCTACTAAGGGAAGCTATTCAGTTTCAGCCTTTTTATATGAAATCACTGAAGTGTGGTAAATGCTTTCTGGTCTTCCTTTATCATCCCAGTCAGCTCTTGCCTTGTCGCCTGAGAATTAAGTACTAAGGATAACTAGTTACCTTAGATACCAAGTATGTTAGCTTAGGCTTAGGAACACTGCCTGACATTATACTGCTCAGGTGCTTTGTTTCAGTTCCTGGATAATTCCAACAAAATTGAGCAAGGAAGGGTGAAATCATAGCAAATTTGGTTTACTGTTAAACTTGATGACCAAGAAGTGGTAATTTATCCCACTTCTGTGACAAGCTGTGACAAATTCCATATCTACACATTTGCCTGAATTTTTGTTTAATGGAAAAAATATCAGGTTGTCAAAAAACTGCTGCTGGCCCAGAAGTAACACTACTATATTATATCATAGATAATTATGAAAAGAAATATGTTCTTGAAAACTATAGCTTATGTTCATTTGATTTCATATCAGACAGATTTAGGAAAGCTTGGGCTTGGTGAGCCTCTGGATGTGGAATGAAAACGCATCTTCATTGTAAGCTCAAATTGCTTCAGAAACCTCATGCTTTGTCTGTTATTGACATAAACATAAAATCAAATAATTTTATATGATCAAAGAAGAAATCAAGCCCAAAGAAAAATAACTGGTTATGAAATCAAATGACAAACTTCAGATATAAATGGAAAATTTCTCTAACCATTGTGCTTCTATTTCCATCCTCTTATGCATTTATCAGATTGTTTATATGGGAAAACTCTATAACAACTTGTAGGACACCAGGTAATGTAATACCACTGAGAGTTGTTTTTTTTTTTTCTTTTAAATTTTTCTTACAATATATTTTGGTCACATTCTTTGCCATTCCTAATTCCTCCCAGTCTCTGTATAAATACAATAATGACAGGTCTTTCTCTGTCTAACTGAAGATTAATGCCCCCTGACCAGCATTCTCCAACTGCCCTTTCCCGACAAGTCTCTTCTCAACTAGCCATGCCTTGTTCTGAAAACACAGCTTGAGGTCCATTGCTAAACTACTTTTGAATGACTCATCTTCGTTAATTTTCTAATGAGCATACAAACTAATGGGTTTCATTATGACATTTTCTTTCTCATACGTCCCTACACTTGTTCTGATTTATCTTCCTCCCCCAGCATCTCTCAGGTATCCCCACCACCTGCTTGCATATATAATTGTTCTCCCTAAAAGTTCCCGCTTCTTCTGTGGATTACTTATAGTTTTTCTTTTTGCCCTCTCCCCCGCCACACACACACTTGCATATGAAAAAATACACATGGTATTTGTCCCTCTGCGTCAGACTTACTTGACTTGACATAATGGTTTTCAATTCTATTCATTTTTCTGCAAACGTCAAGCTTTTACTTAAATAATTAATTAATTTGTTTGTTTAGTTCATTGCTTGGTAGTTTTTGTGTAGGAATGGATTTGAGACACAGTTTCTCTCTGTAGCCCTGGTTGTCCTTGAATTCACTCTGCAGACCAGACTGGCTTTGAACTTAGAGGTCCAACTGCCTCTGGTTCCCAAGTGTTAGGATTGAAGATGATTTTATTTTTCCTCACATTCTAGCTTGCTTTCTATTGCTGTGATAAAGTACTTGAAAGAAATGTAATTTAAGTGAGAAAATAGTTTATTTCGGCTTACAAATGGCAGTCGACCATCAACAGAAACCAGGACAGGAACTTAAACTGGAAACCAGGGAAGAACACTGTTTTGCTGGCTTGCTCCCAAGCTTAGGCTTAATTACCTTTAGTGTCAATCCAGAACATGGTGGATGATGCACACAGTAGGCTGGACTCTCCCAAATCAATTAACTATACCTCAAGAACCTGCCCACAGGCCATTCTGATCTAGGCAATCCAACAGTTGAGACTCTTCTCAGGTGACTCTAGACTGTGCCAAGTTTTCACTCAAGGCTGAGACATTTTAATAAAATTCTGTTGTGTATATCAACACATTTTGTTTCTATGTTCTTCAGTTGATAGGCAGTTCAATCTCTTTTCTGGCTCATTGGAACAGCACACAGATGTGCAAGTATCTGTGTGGATGTTGACTTAGAGTATTTGAGTATAGATACAAATTGACAATTTGGTATAGCTGAAAAAGATTGTAATTTTACTTTCTTATTTCAATAACCTTCACACCAAGTCTCATATATCAGTCTATATTACTACTGATCATAGGCAGTCCATGTATGTTTCTCACAGAACTAGAAAAAAAAAGCACCTAAAATTCATATTGAAGCCTATAATACCCCAAAGCTAAAATGACCCCGAGCAAAATAGTAACAAGTGTATCACAGAAACACAAAAACAAAGGCTGTACAACACAGGATAAAACAGAAAAGGAAATATTTATGAGGTCAATTAAATTCTAGGCCAGTTTTATAGGTCTTAAGTTCAGAGCTATTGCATTCTTAAGAAAGGTCACTCTTTGTATATAAGACATTGGAAGATACCTAGGGTCAGGTTAAGTTATATTCTCTGCTCACATTTAACTGTAGACCAGAGAGGTCCCATTTCTCCCATCTACTCACTGTTGTGTATCTCCTACCTAATCCCAAGCTCTTGCTCATTGCTTTCTGCTATTCTACCCACATGGAGAAAGTGTGTAATATTGTTACCTTCGTGTCAACTTTCTACATTGTTCTCTTTTGCATTGTCTCCTGAATTGGTTTAATTCAATTTTCCCTCTTTCAAACACTTGATAATTTTTTTCTTTTTCTAAAAATATACAATCTCTTCAAACCAATCCATGTGAGCCAGTATATCGTCTTCCTGAGTACAATTTTTAAAAGAGCAGTTTCAGCATGTGCTGCGGTTCTAATTTTATCCTCGTTTAACTTAGTTAATATTAGAAGGTTCTGGCATTTCTCAATGTTGACCTACCAAGCAAACCTTTTGTGTGCTTTAAGTGCTTAGTCATTTGTCGATTGCTTTGGGTGGGTTACTCAGTCTAGGGGTTTGTAACCCACCCTGCAATCAGTTATTCCAGGGTCACGGAGGGGCGCTACCTGGAAGGGAATGAGCTAAGACAGAAGAAGGAGGCCAAGCAGATTTGTCAAAGCCTCCGGTTTATTAGGGTCATGGTTGCTGCTTATATAGGCCCGGGATGAGGACTTTGAGGGGCAGGGAAACTGGATTCTTGCTGCGTGTTCCAGGTCACATAGGCCAGGAGGTAGGCCAAGAAGTCACAAGTTGCCACACCTGGTTCCCTGGATAGCTGGAATGTGAGGCAGGTTCCGCTAACAGATTAGCAGTTAATTGGGTGTGGGGTAGGTTCTCAATAGAACATAATTATGGGTGTGAGGTTCTCTGCAGACTCCCCAGGATGATGGTTCCTGTAATGATTTTTAGGGGGGAAATGGCTCGTGACAGTCATTAAGTGTTTTAGACCCTGAAATGTTGAACTTCATGTAAAGTAACAAATGCATAATAATTAACTGAATACATTGTGATTATACAGGAGAAATTCCCCAAAGTTCTCTGTAAATAGAATACTAAGTGGCAGATACATGAGCACAGCTCATAAATTAAAGTTGCCTGCATAATTTAAGCTATTTTTTAAAAGAGTGCCTTCCTTCCACACATTTCTAGACATTGGGTTTTAGAATACAATCATATTTGAACATGCAAAGATATGTATGAACATGCTACAGGCATGTCTGTGATGGCTAGTGAAGAGACAACCGTGACCTCTTATTGTTGAACAGTCATTGGTTTTCACATGGGAGATTAAAGTTTACAGTTACAACCTCCCAGATAGGGAGGGTGTTTGTGTCAGAAATCTTGCAGAATTGGGAAAAAGTGCAGATTTGCGATGGAGTTAAGCCATGTGTCTGTTCAAAGTGACCATAGCATGTCAGGAGCCATTTCCCCCCTAAAATCATTACAGGAACCATCATCCTGGGGAGTCTGCAGAGAACCCCACACCCATCATTATGTTCTATTGAAAACCTGCCTCACCATCCAATTAACTGTTAATCTGTTAGCGGAACCCGCCTCACATTCCAGCTATCCAGGGAACCAGGTGTGGCAACTTGTGACTTCTGGCCTACCTGTCCGAATGTACCCTAGCCTACATGACCTGGAACACGCAGAGTCCAGTTTCCCTACCCTTCAGGGGCTATATAAGCAGTAACCATGACCCTAATAAACGGAGGCTTTGACAAATCTGCTTGGCTTCCTTCTTCTGTCTTAGCTCATTCCCTTCCAGGTAGCGCCCCTCCGTGACCCTGGAATAACTGATTGCAGGGTGGGTTACAAACCCCTTGACTAGTGACCCACCCAACGCAATCCACAATAGCACATCTCACAGATGATTCCAGCCTGGAAACATCATGTCTAAATTAGTATGGAGGCTGCTAAGGAATAGATGTTCATTTGTAAGCAGAGGTAGAAGGTAACACACTTTGTAGTCTTCCTTTCAAAGGACAACATCATATTTTCCTTTTCCCTGTAGTTTTAATCTCATTGTTTTCTATCATCCATCTTCCTCCCTCATCTCACCTACTGACTTTCAAGCACATAAGCAAATTCTCTTCCCTTCTGTTTTGGTCCAAGGACTGGCACAATGAACTAGCAAGAACATAACTTCACTGATTCTTTATTTTTCTCTTTTCATTTTTTTTTTTTTCAAATGGAACAAGGTCAAGCAGGTACAGATCCTTAGGATGCTTGCATCTGTTGCTATGGAGATGCAGACAGACACTGCCCTTACTTCTCTTTCTGCTTAAAGAGCTGCCTCAAGCCATATCACCATCCTCTTGTAAATCAAGGGTCTGTGTTCAGAGGGTTCTTTTGCATGTGATCTTTAGAAGTTCAAGGCTTCGAGTTCACTATATGCAGGAAAGACATTTTGTGTAAAAATCACACTAGAGTTCTGTGAAGCTACAACCTGCTCATTGTACGGGCTGTGTCACATTTAATACACTGACTCACAGGAGCTACTTGTGAGGTCTCTGATCACTACATAACTCAATATTCAAGGGTTTAACATACTTGTCTCAATTTTCAATCCACTTTTGCATTGTTTTAGGTAACTTAGTTTATTGATTATCTGTCTTAGAAGCAGGAGGGCCAAAATAAAAAGCTCTTCATTGTGTGCTATATTTGAAAAACCCACAATTTCACATTTGTGAAAAAATTGGCTTCAGACAAAGTTCATTGATATTTTTCTGGGAGTGTAGATGATAGGCCAGTACCATCCACTCATCATGTATAAGCTTCTGCATGACATCTCACTGTGTAATTAACAGTATTTAATATAGTCTTTTATTCTTTGAGATTTATATTGACAAATGTAACAGTCTGCAACATTTTAGACTTTGAGAGGGACCAGTGCAATCTTTTTCTTTTTTGTTCTACATATGGTTGCTACTGTTAAATATCCTGTCTCCCCATTGCTACTCATGGCATGAATGCCACAGACCACTTTTAATATCAAAGAGGGAATGGGCCTTCTGTTTCCACCTTCTGTTCAAATGTAGAAATGGTTTTTAATAGAAATTGATATATCTCTGCTTGAGGTCTTTCCCCACGACTGTAAGTGTTCTCTAAGCATTGACTGCACTGGAGCCCATTTTTCTTTATGTGGACGTAAGGTCAGTGCTAGAATATTACTTTAAAAATGATAAAATACTCACAGCAATTAGGAATCTTATCCTTTTATTATGTCATATTGAAAACCATAGGAAAAAAGTTATAATGTTCTTAGTGAATTGAGTACCTTCTCTCCTTAAATCAGAGTATGACCACCTACAGGGGCTAATGATACTTTACTCTTTAGGAGACATCCTTCAACTACATGGTGTGTTAGGAGAAGTCTCTGCAGCTGTGGGAAAGTTACTTATTCAGGGGACAAAGATCTAGAGACAAGGGCATGGTGGGCACAGCTGCAGATGCTTATGAAAATCCCATGTACAAGATGCCTTCATCATACAAAGATGGTATTTCTAGAATTGAAAACCCAATCTGTCTCTCTCTCTCTCTCTCTCTCTCTCTCTCTCTCTCTCTCTCTCTCTCTCACTTTTTGGTCCTGAACTGAAAGCAAAGCTGAAGAATATCTCTAAATGAACTTGTTCATGTGCAGCTCATTTTCCAACAATGATGTATACTGTATACTGACAGAAATGAACAATTGCCTGCTGTCTGTCCTAAGATTAAAAAGCAATGTAAAAATAGCTGCTGACTTTTATATGGCATGTCAACATTAGCACATTAAACAAAGAAACACATACCTTTCATTTCAGCCACAGTTGTTTTCTTACTTAATTAGTGAGGCGATTTGCAAATCTCTAAGGAAACATAGTGACTATGTTGAAAATTATCAGAATGATTGCAAATTAACTTTGACTTTTCTGAAAAGGAAATTGAGAAGAAAGCATTTGCTAAAATCAATAACACAATAATGGCCTCTTCAAGTTAATTTTTCAGCTTATAAATACCCTTTCTGCAATAGATAATTTTACTGCCATTATTCGACCTTCTATTGTACATTACAAAGATTTCTATAAAAGAAAATGTAAAATCAGCATTTCTGAGCTGTCTGTAGTCCTTTGTGTAGGTGTACAGACAGTGGTGGAATCTTGGGCTGACCACTGTCCACTTTGGCACGTTTCTTTTTTCGATCTTGTTCAGCTCATTTTTATACAGTCATGTTGGTGAGGTTTTATGGGTAACGCTTCTGACTTTACCAGGGGATAGACACAACAAACTCCATAGTCTTCTGTCTCTTACATTCTTTCCACCCTCCTCTTCTGGAATGTTCCCTGAGCCTTAGGTATAGGAGTTGTTTTGTAAATATGTCCACTGAGCCTGGGCTCAATAGCTCTGTATTTTGATTGACTGTAGTTTTCTGTATAGACTATGTTATATTTAGGAGTATATATGTATATAACAATAATTACTATAAAAAAGGACATGAGTTTCAAAGAGAACAAGAGGATTTATGGCAGTGTTCAGAGAAGAGAAGGGAGAAATGAATATAATATAATCTCAAAATTAAAAGAAATATTAAAATACAGGTAGTCTACCAGATCCAATACAAAGAACTAATGGTAAATTTATTGCACTTAAAATTTTAAGGCAACACCAAAACTATTATTGACTATTAAAAAATTTGAAAATATTTTATAGCAAATAATAAATATCCATCCCATAGAAATAAGTTGAAGGTGAAAACAGAAAAGGGACAAAAGATTTGAAATGTTTTATTAGAAAAAAGACACACATATATTTCTTAAACATGATAAAAACACTCAAACATTTTCATTATTTTAATATATATATATATGTGTGTGTGTATGTTTAAACTACTATTTTATTATCTCACGTATATGAGTGTTTTGCTGTATGGAAATCTGTACATCATATGCATTTCTCATCTCAAGGTCAGAAAAGTCTGACAGATCCCTGGGAACTGGAGTTACAGAGGACTGTGAACTGCTGTTTGGTGCTAGGAATTGAATCCTAGTCCTCTGGAAGAGCAGCTGAAGTGATGCTTTTGACTGCTGTGCTGTCTCTCCAACCCCATGATTTCTATTCTAGTTCATTTTCATCTAAAAACATCACAGTAGAGATAAAAGGATTGGCTTCATCTGTATGAGTAATTATGTTTTTACTTTTACAGAACACAATGGCCACAGACAGGACATTTGCAATATTCTGTGCAACTTATTAAGTCAAGACTCAAATAATGTGGCCACTGTTTATTCTACATTTAAGATTTTATATTGAAAGATGGTGTTAGGAATAGGAAACAGCACTTTCACATATTTCTGAGTACCATATTGATAAAATTGCAAAATCTGTTTCTTTTAGAGATTATGGTGACTTCCCCTGCATGCCCTCGGAATCTGTGGAGTTCTGACTCCGCTCTAAAAGGAGCAGGCACTGTCCAAGAGAGAAGTTCAAACTAACTCCCTCCCTCCCTCCCTCCCTCCCTCCCTCCCTTCAACTAATCCCCTCTTCGTTTCCATTTCTAAAAGATTGGCCTAATCTTCCTTCTGTGTGTTCTGGGAGAAGCAGCTCAGGAAGTGCGTTACTGGCATGCCTATGATGATTAATTTACAAATCTGATGGGCTAAAGTAGGCACTATTAATCGGTGGCCTTGTTAGGACTTGGTAGTAAACAGAAGTGGCTTCTGAAAGATGGCAGCAGTGAGATTCCTATTTGTTGAAGATGACAATTGTTCTCTCTTGGGTGTCTTGATTCAAGAGTTCTGTGCTCCACAGGGGAGAGAGTCCGGGGCTCTCACTTTAATGGAAGCTTACAGGGCTCTCCATTGTGCCTTTCACAGGAGGAGGTGATTTTCCAAACCATAGAGACATCCAGGAGCTACTTACTAAGGGAAGGGAAGGGAAGGGAAGGGAAGGGAAGGGAAGGGAAGGGAAGGGAAGGAAGGGAAGGGAAGGGAAGGGAAGGGAAGGGAAGGGAAGGGAAGGGAAGGGAAGGGAAGGGAAGGGAAGGGAAGGGCATGCTTTGCATGGGATAATGACAATGATCTGTTGTCTTAGAAATAACCTTGCACATGCTTACTGATGACACCTGAAGTGTCCTTGTTGTTCCCTTGAAAACTACAGCTCCCAGACTTCTCCTGGATTACCATCACCTGTGCGCGCAGGCGTGCCCAGGTGCGGGTCTCCCAGATAACCTTGCGCCCCCCGTTAAAAGCGAGCTTCCATGAGGTCTCGCTCTCTCTCTCACCCCTCTCCTGGCCCCACCCTTGTGTGTCTTGCACACCCCATCCCTTATCGTGTTACCCTCTCCCCATTAAAGCGCACCCACATGGGAGCCGCGTGTCTTGTCTCTTCCTTTTGCGCGTGTCTCGTCTATCCTGTGTTTGTCTACACACCCACTGCCGCCATTTTTAAAGGAATAATATTGGTGCCGTCGACTCGGGGACTTCTTCGTGCCGGATTCTCCACCCGAGATCCAGACTCTGGGCCCGGGACCTCACGCTGGACACAGAGTCAGAACCGGGACCACCAACTCTCGCCACGGCCATCTCCAACTGTTTCGTGAGTTTACCCCCCGCGGGCTTCTCCTTCCTTGGTACGCCTGGGGATGTACGGCCGGCTTCCCCTGGCAAATCCAGGTTGGAGTTGCCTTCCTTCCCCCCGCCCTTCTCCTGGTCTTCTGCCCCTGGCTAGGTTTGGTTCTGCCGCCGCTGGGAGCTCAGTGCTCTCAGTCGCTTTCTCCCCAGGGTTTGGTGCCCTGGTTTTCCTACTGTTCTTCCTTCCTACCTGTGTCTCCCGCGTCGGGTCCGCTAACGGAGCGGACACCTTTCCGGCTGTATGGTCAGCCCTAACGGCGTGATTGTCCTCCTGCCGGCCGAGTTCGGTACTCGTTGGTTGCCGGTTTCGAGTCAATCTTCGCCCTATAGCACGGCCTCCTCCCTCCTCGGACGCCTGGATCGAGGACCTGCTGTGCTCGTCCACGGTCGGTACCATTATCTGCCATGGGTTCTAGACCATCTAAGACCATCCCACCTGGTTCCCCCCTCGGTCAACTCCTGGAATCTCTAAAGCCTCCCCCTTCCCGCCCTCCTCGGCCGCGCGATGTCTCACCCGCCCCTCTTCCTTCCACAGATCCTAAGTTTTCACCCCGCGCATCCCACTCTAACATCTCTGCCCACAGGTCCCAATCTCGTTCCCCGCCGCTGCGTAGACATTTTAACATTTCTGCCCACAGGTCCCAATCTCGTTCCCCGCTGCTGCGCAGACATTTTAACATTTCTGCCCGCAGGTCCCCCTCTCGTTCCCCGTCGCCGCGCAGACATTTTCCCAGGTCCAGGTCCCTTTCCCCGAGGAGCTTCCGCTCTTGCTGACGTTCTGGTTCCCTGTCCAGTTCTGACCTACCTTCACCTCACTCTTCCCACAGGCGCAACTGTACCCGCGGAGAGTTAACAGTTTCTTTCGGCCACAGACAGCAGGAAGGGCTTTCCGACTCATCTCAGTCCCCTTCCCCCCCTGCTGCTCCCTCGCGGCGCAAGACGCCCTCAGGCGCTAAATCCACCCGAAATCTGGCTCCGACCTTCACCCCGCCCCTCACTCGTTCGCGGGCTGTAGCAGGGACTGACTCAGGTCAAATTAAACCAGCTACAGTTCTGCCTTTGAGGGAGGTGGCTGGCACGGAAGGTTTGATAAAGGTTCACATACCATTTGCCTTATCAGAGCTCTCTCAGGTCTCAAAATTGCTCGGGTCATATACTGCTAATCCCACCAATTTCATAAGGGAATTCCAATTCTTGGTTCAGTCCTACGATTTCACCTTCCATGATGTACAAACTATATTATTTAATAACTTACTCCCCGAGGAACTCAGGCGGGTCTGGGAACAGGCGAGGCAGTACGCCGACGAGGTACACCAAACTCTCGCCTCCCACCCTCCCGGGGCGGAGGCGGTGCCTGACCGAGAACCCCACTGGGATTATAATTCCCCCGCTGGCATTCTGGCCAGGGATCAATTCTTAACCTCTCTTATGGTGGGACTCCGTAAAGCCGCCCTTAAACCTGTATATTATTCCAAATTCTCAGAAATTTTTCAGGATACTAAGGAAAATCCTTCTGCATTTCTTGACCGGCTAACCAAAGCTATGTTACAGTTCACAAACATGGATCCAGAATCCACGGAGGGCAGACAACTTTTAATGTCTCATTTCATCAACCAATCCTACCCAGATATCAAGGGTAAGCTCAGGCGCTTGGAGAAGGGTCCCCAGACTCCACAGGCGCTGCTCCTGGAGACGGCTTTCAAAGTTTACCACGCGAGAAACGACAAAGCCAAAAATCACTGCCACGTGATTACTGCACCCGCCCGGCCAGCCGAGGCGACAGACTTCACCGCCCACCCTGTTCCCGCTGCCCCTCCGCCCCCCGGGCCCTGTTTCAGATGTGGTAAGTCGGGTCACTGGGCAAAGGGTTGCCCCAATCCTCATTGTAACCCACGGGGCCCCTGCCCTAAATGTCACTGGGAGGGCCACTGGTCTGTGGACTGCCCTCGTGTGTTCGGTAATGCGGGGGCAACGGGCCCAGAGGTTCCTCAGGCCGACTTGCTGGGCCTGGCCCTGGAAGACTGAAGGTACTCGGGCTCCATTGACAACCCGACTGCCATGCCCATCTGCAACCAGGAGCCACGGGTATTGCTAACTGTGTCGGGCCACCTCATCTCATTTCTCTTGGACACCGGAGCAACATACTCGGTTCTAAGGGAATTTTGGGGACCAACTTCCCCCTCAAGCTCCCCTATTGTTGGGGTGGGAGGACAGCCTTATCTACCTCACCAAACTCCGCCTCTCAACTGCGTATTTAGAGGTATTTTTCTCAGCCATTCATTCCTGGTTTTACCAACCTGCCCAGTTCCACTCTTGGGTAGAGACCTTCTAACCAAGTTGGGAGCCTTCATTTCTTTCACACCCCCAACCCGTTTTATTCCAGATTCGTCGGTGACGCAGCTGCTTCTTCTCCTGGCCCCGTGATCTTCTGATACTAACATGCCTTTACCTCTTCCAGCCTCCCAAGTGGACCCTCTCTTATGGGACACCCAGAATCCCGCTGTCGCTAAACACCACTCCCCTGTTGTTATTCAGTTAAAAAACCCTACTGGATACATCACCCAGGCTCAGTACCCCCTCTCTTCCCAAAGCCTCAGAGGGTTAAAACCTATAGTCTCTGACCTTCTGAGAAAGGGGCTGCTTCGTCCCACCTCTTCCCCCTTCAACACCCCAATATTGGCTGTCAAAAAATCTAACGGAACTTATCATTTGGTTCAGGACCTCCAGCTCATTAACTCTGCTGTGGTACCATTATATCCGGTTGTGCCCAACCCTTTCACTCTGTTGTCCACCATTCCTTCAGGGACCTCCCACTTCTCCATCTTGGACCTTAAAGATGCCTTTTTCTCTATTCCTCTCAGCCCTCAATCTCAAAACATCTTTGCTTTCACCTGGACAGATCCTGATACTAATTTTTCTACACAGCTAACCTGGACCGTCCTCCCTCAGGGATTCTGGGACAGCCCACACCTCTTTAGCCAGGCTCTGGCCTCTGATCTGCTTTCTCTGTCTCTCCCTAAATCAAAGCTTATACTCTATGTCGATGACATCCTGCTGTGTAGCCCATCTTTGGAGACCAGCAGGACTGATACTGCTGCCTTATTAAATTTTTTATCCAAAAAGGGCTACAGAGTCTCACCAGGCAAAGTTCAATTGTCCACGACTCAGGTAACGTATTTGGGATTGACCATTACGCCAACACAAAAAGCTATTACTCTGGACAGAAAAAGACTAATTCAATCTCTTGCAGTTCCTTCCACCAAAGAAGAGGTTTTATCATTCCTGGGAGTGGCTGGTTTCCTGCGTTCCTGGATACCCTCCTTCTCCCTCCTTGCCCGCCCCCTATATGAAGCAGCTCTCGGCTCTCTACATGAGCCCCTCCTCCACCCCATCACAAAACCTTTCCGGAGACTCCAACAGGCCCTGACCCAAGCCCCAGCCCACCACCTTCCGGATTTAACCCGCCCCTTTTCTCTTTATGTAGCAGAGAAGGAGGGCTACGCTCTGGGAGTCCTAGGTCATCAACTGGGACCCTCCTTTGCACCTGTAGCTTACCTATCAAAGAAGATGGACCTTACCACCCAGGGTTGGGCACCCTGCATACGTGCTTTGGCAGCTGCTGAACTTCTTATCCGTGAGTCAAAAAAAATAACCTTTGGAGCACCCACTATGGTTTTCTCTCATTATAACCTGTCTAACCTCTTAACCTACAAAGGTCTACAAACCTTACCCCCTTCTCGAGTTCTTTCCCTTCAGGTGGCGCTGATGGAAGACATGAGCCTCACTTTCCAATCTTGTCCACCCGTCAATATTTCAAATCTTCTACCTCAACCTAATGCTAATGATTCCCCATCCCACTCCTGCATTGAGGTCCTAGAGGACCTACTACCCCACCCCTCACATATACAGGAGGGCAGTCTGTCCCAGGCTACTCATACCTGGCACACGGACGGCAGCTCCTTTCTATGTGACGGGACGCGCAGAGCAGGTTATGCCATAGTATCAGATACAGAGATAGTCGAGGCAAGGGCACTACCTGCCCTTACTACAAACCAACAAGCCGAGCTGATAGCTCTCACCCGAGCCTTTCAGTTAGCCACGGGACAGTCTTTAAATATCTACACAGATTCCAAATATGCGTTTCATATTCTGTTGTCTCATGCAGCCATCTGGAAGGAGCGCGGGCTTCTCACGGTGAAGGGAGGATCCATTACCAACTCAGAGCATATTATGAACTTACTAAAAGCTTCTTATCACCCTAAAGCTATAGGAATTATTCACTGCCGGTCTCATCAATCTGACAGTTCCATTGTCTCCAAGGGAAACAACCGAGCCGACAGAGCAGCTAAGATGGCAGCACTCCAGAATACAGGCCTGCCTCGCCTACCTCAGGGAGTACTTACAGTACAGCCCACAGTCTCACAGGCACCTCCCAACACCCGACAAATCCTGTCCTACCTACACCAGCTTTTTCATCCCAATGAAAAAGCCCTACTTCATTTTGTAAAAACACATGTCAAACCCACACCTGATGATATCAGGTTTTTAAAAGCCACCACTGCTTCCTGTCAGATCTGCCAAAAGTCAGATCCCAGGACTAAGTATCGTAGCTTCCCTTTTCCTACCTACCAAGCCAGAGGTTCTCTCCCCGGAACCGACTGGCAGGTGGATTTTACTCATATGCCCACAGTCAGGAAAATTAAGTATCTCCTGGTTCTGGTGGATACAATGTCTGGATGGGTTGAAGCCTTCCCCACCTCTAACAAGAGAGCCCAGACAGTCTCTGACGTTCTTCTCCGAGAGATTATTCCTAGGTTCGGATTCCCAACTTCTCTCCAGTCAGATAACGGTCCAGAGTTTACGTCACAGATCTGTCAAAACCTGTCCAAGGCACTCGGAATTCCCTGAAACTTCCACATTCCCTACCGTCCTCAGTCTTCAGGTAAGGTGGAGCTAACTAACTGCTCTTTAAAGGAAGCTCTCGTGAAGATGTCACAGGAACTCCACCTCGATTGGGTAAGACTTCTGCCCCTTGCTCTTCTCAGGCTTCGGGCTCTCCCCAAGGGCCCCCTTTTCATTTCACCCTTTGAACTTATGTATGGGCGGCCGGTCTTAACACCCGGCCTCTCACCGGGAACCTCCCCCCTCCCAGATCACCTGCTCACTCCCCTTCTTTCACACTTACGTTCACTTCTATGGGACTTTGCGGACCACACTCTACCTCAGCCCTGCACTAACCCATGTCCTCCACCAATTAAAATAGGAGATGAGGTATTGCTCTCACCCCCCGGTCAACGCCCCTCACCTCTTGCTCCTAAATGGCAGGGACCCTTTAGAGTAATTCTTCTAACTCCCACAGCTGCCAAGTTAAAAGGGATTCCTCACTGTATCCACCTGACACACCTTAAGCCATTTATTTCCACAGCTCAAAATAATCCTTCATACACGGTAACCCAGACGGGACCCTGTTCCCTCAAGTTCCAAAAGACACCAGGCTTAGCCCCCCTTAGACTCCTCCCCCACCCCTAAGTTTCCCCTCTAACCTTCCAAACCTCCCAGATCTCTTCTCCCTAATTTCTTTCTCCACTAATGCGATTTTTGCCTTCCAGCATCTTAACCAGCTACTCAGAAGAAGAACCCGGACGGAGGTGACTTCTTCAATCAGCCATCTCAGGATGCCAGCGGACCAACAGGACATCGGACACCCCCCCCCCCGGACCAACAAAACACCGGACATTCACCGGACATCCCCTGGACCCCTCGACGCCCAAAGTCAGCAGGAAGCAGTCATGAGAGACCGGGCTATGCCCCTATTCCCTACTCCCTAAGACCTCCCCCTTCCCCAATTTTTTCTTTTTTTTTAATAAACCAAAAAGGTTGGAATGTTGTTCCCTTGAAAACTACAGCTCCCAGACTTCTCCTGGATTACCATCACCTGTGCGCGCAGGCGTGCCCAGGTGCGGGTCTCCCAGATAACCTTGCGCCCCCCGTTAAAAGCGAGCTTCCACGAGGTCTCGCTCTCTCTCTCACCTCTCTCCTGGCTCCACCCTTGAGTGTCTTGCACACCCCATCCCTTATCGTGTTACCCTCTCCCCATTGAAGCGCACCCACGTGGGAGCCGCGTGTCTTGTCTCTTCCTTTTGCGCGTGTCTCGTCTATCCTATGTTTGTCTACACACCCACCGCCGCCGTTTTTAAAGGAATAATAGTCCTTATTTCAGTGTAAATGTAGATGCAAAATTGGTCATAGTCAACTAAATTCTACCTTCCCTGAGTATACTGCTTCTTTTCGTTCCCATTACCAATTCAATTAGCTTCCTCAAGAAAACACAACTGGGGATACTGGATATGTCCTCATTTTACTGAAATACATAAAGCACTCAAAACTATGGTATTTCCAAGTACCTGACCCTTTGTGGCTCTAACACGAGCTATTTTATTGGCTTAAAGAAAAGGTTTCCTTTCTACAGACACATAAACTATTGCATTTTGGTGGAGAGGATAACATTACCAGCTTATGCCTAAAAGCAGATGAAATGAGTTCAAGCGAGCCAGAGTTTTACATAAATGTCAGTTTTATATTGATCAAAATTTTATTTCTTTATATACAAATGTTGGTTAAGAAAAGCAATTGGTTTTTGAAGTATGAGACTCAGAAATTTCTGTGAGGACAGAATGAATGCATTGTTAGATATAACTGCCCTAAGGTGAAGATGAGGTTTTTAAATTTATGATGTCTGTAGATCACCATTTCAAATGAAAGGTAGTCACTGTTTTTTGAACCTCACAGGTAGTCTTTTACTTCCATTTTTAAAGCAAATCTTTGCTGTTCATTTCCAATCACTTTAATCTACTCTCTAAAGGCAAATATAAAGTTGAATTTAATTGATTTTCTTCATAGAACTGAAAAGTCCAATTCTAATGAGGCCTATGCCCTACAGTGATTCTAGAAGTATGTTCCCCAGCACAGCTGAGGTGGAGCTTGCTGAGGAACCTGCCCGACTTCATTTTAAAGGCATGAGCCATTATGCTATATTTTTTAAAAATAAGTTTCTATTTTCTGTGATAATACCCTCACCCACACTGACCCCTCTCTAATCACATGGTAGATGACCACAATTTTTTGGTCTTCTGTCTTTCTTTATTGCACAGTTGTATCCCTCCTGAAAGCTACTTATGATTATTTAAACTCCTTAAAGGGGCAGAAAAGGAGGAATTGAGAGGTGGTATAGATAGGAGGTAGGGGGAGAGAACCGGATGAGAGGAGTGAGGGGAATCGGTGGTTAGTGTCTGTAGTTAATTAATTAATTAATTAATTTTACAATAGGGTCCAAGAAGTAGATTTGGTGTTGCTCTGCCTTAACTCAATTCAGGAGGTAGTCATGGGCCAACTCTTCAGAGCAACCCAATAAAAATTAAGCTTGTTTAAAATTTGACTCAAATTGTGGTAGTGGTCATATTCTTGGGATTAACAGTACACAAAATATTGGACTCTGCTCAGATATGGATTAGAAAATGTGGGGGAGAAAACCATTTATCTATGTTTTCACCAGTAGTCCAGATCATCTTAACAGTCATCTGGAATATCACTGTGAAGGGTAATTTGATGGTCAATGTGATACAATTGAGAAATTAGTAAAAGGCCGGGAAACACACCTCTTGGGGAGTCTGCTAAGACATCACTAGGGTAGTCAGATGAAGGCTATGATGTAATGAATCATTGATAGATTCAGAATGTGATGGCTTTCTGAAGACAAGGAAAGATGTCTCTTTGGAAGAAATTGGTCAGGAAGGATCTGTCCTTGGGCTACGACTTCCTCTAAACACTCAAGCAGGCCTACTTTCACCTTCTGTCTGCTCTGCCACACCCTGGCTTCCATGGCAGATTTAAACCTGGAGGCCATGAACTAGAAGAAATGTTTCTATCAGATATTAGTCACAGTAATGCAAAGGTACCTAAAGGAAACACTAAAAAGACTTTAAGGTAAAATATCAGAAAATCCATAAAATCAGATATTCTGACTTTGTGTAGTTCATTGATATTAATGAACAAATGGAAATAATTTTTAATTGTTTTAGGGAGCTTGACAAATTGAAAGATCTTAAAAATAATTATGTTTCATTAAGTAAAATAAGCAAGTGTATAAAAGACTCACAGTGTTGGGCAATATCTGAAGAAAACTGGGAAATGTTTAGATCTCTGTATTTCCACATAAAATCCAGACAAATGTTCAGCTACCACTCAATTCTGGGAGAACACGCATCCTGGGTGACACATAGGATGAGAATTTATCTACCACCCCATCTTGGGAGAGCATGCATTGGGTGACGTGTAGGATGAGAGTTCAGCTACCACCCCATCCTGTGGGAGCATACATCCTGGGTGATATGTAGGATGAGTGTTCAGGTACCACCGCCCCCACCCCCGGGAGAGCAAACATCCTGGGTGATATGTAAGATAAGAGTTCAGCTACCACCCCATCCTGGGAGAGCACACATCATGAGTGAAGTGTAGGATGAGACTTCAGTATAGACAGGAGGGAAAATAAACATTATTTTATGGATTGGTTGACTTTTATTCTGCTTTCTCAATTCCATATCCCAAAGAGTAAGCAATGAGACTGAAAACCTTTACTAATGGGATCATTAGTGTTTCCTTCACCTTTTTTGGCTCTCTTTACAATAAGTCATTTCAGGGGAAAACAATAAACAAGCACACAACAACAAAATAGCTTGGCTTGTCCTTCACTAACCAAATTAAAGAAAATTTTCTTTGAAAATAAACACACATAGCATAAAAAGCTCAAACAGAAATAATAAACACAAAATGAAACTAAGCAGAATGGTGGATTGGGGAAGGAAAATGCTGACAAGTGAAAAAAATAAGTGAAAGAAAAAGGGAAAGGAGAGAGAGAGAGCAGGGAGAGCATTTACGAATGCAGCTTCAGAGAAACTCAGGAATATTTTGCCATGACATTAGAACAGGAGCATTTATAAAGGAACACTAAAAGTTCAGGAAGAAATGTATGCTAAAATTCTCTCATTTCTTCCTAGGCATGGTGGTGCAGGCCTTTAATTCCAGAGCTTGGGAGGCACAGGCTAGCTAGGTATAGAAAGTGAGTTCCCTGACTGCCAGAGCTACACAGAGAAACCATGCCTGAAAAAATGAAACAAAACAAAAGAAAATTCTCCCATTGCTGAAATGAACAAAACCGAAGAACTAAGCATAACAACAACAAATTAAAGAACCAATAATGTCAAGTACAGAATCATGGCCAGAAGGTTCAGAAAAAGCTGCAGTCCAGAAAGGCAGAGACTGCAGCCTTGTCTGAAAAAACAATTCTGATTTTACTTCTCCTGGGTGTGACTTGTCACTCTGAAGGGATAGGCAAGACTCATTAGCCAGGTCATGTCAAAATATTAAAAATAAAGGAAGAAAAAGAGCTTGAAGTGATGGGGGTTCCCCTCTGTATGCTGTTAATATGATTGGCTAATTAATAAAGAAAACTACCTTGGCCTGTTGGGAGGTCAGAACTTTATGGGGCAGGGAGGACTGAACTTAATGCTGGGAGAAAAAAGGGTGGAGTCAGAGAGAAGCCATGAAGCTGCTGTCAGAGACAGATGTGCTGGAATTTTGCTGGTAGCCCATGACCTTGTGGTGATGTGCATATTAATTCAGATGGATTAAATTAAGATGTAAGAGTTAGCCAATAAGAAGCTAGAGCTAATGGGCCAAGCAATGATTTAAATAATATAGTTTCTGTGTGATTCTTTTGGGGCTAAGTGGCTGGGAATAACTAGCAGCCTCCCTACTACAGTGAAGAACAAGAATGCTCTTCTGACTTATTTAATGAACTCTTCAAGTTAAATAGATCATTAATACAACTTAGTTCCAGCAGATTTGTGCATCAGAATGTGAGCTTATGGAATTCACTCAATCTTATATCCCAAGCCAGTGAAATCATATAACCTTTAATAAAGGAATTATAAGATTTTTATATTTTCATTCATTAATTATTTGATGAGGGATATGTTGATAATACAAATTTTAAATACAAAGTTTAACTTCTTAATCTTTTTTTTTACCCTTAAGAAGTAAACCTACAGTTTAATGTATTTCCTAATTGAAAGGTTTAATTTGAATATATGCTCTTTCACAGTGAAGCATGTGTGTGTGTGTGTGTGTGTGTGTGTGTGTGTGTACACATACATACACTAGAAGACACAGCTGACAGAGAGCATTAGAAAATTGAGAATTCTTAAACACAGATGTTTTTATTCAAGGGAAAAAATGAGATTGGAGTGAATGTTGCCTGAGAAGCTGCTGATAATCTACTATGTTTTGAAGGCAACCTTCACCTGAATCTCCCAAAATCCTGAGCATCATTTTGGCCCTAATCCTGAGCTTTGTCTCTCAATAAATAGAACCCATCCTTATGAAAAGGAATACATCCTTATGAACGCATGTACTTTGTATTCTGAATTAATGGAACCTATCTTATGCTTACTATAAATACTTCCTCCTTATGCCCATACCTGAAACATGTTTGTCTTTGTGAATAAAAGCTCATCCTTGCCAGATAATGATGACATACGCCTTTAATTCTAGCACTGGGGAGACAAAGGCAGGTGAGTCTCTGAGTTTGAGGCCAGCCTGGTTCACAGAGAGAGTTCCAGGACAGGCAGGGATACAAAGAGAAACCCTGCTTTGAATCCACTATCAAAAAAAAAAAAGAAGCTGTTCTTACAGTAAAGGTCACAGGGACATGTTGCGGGAGTTCCTTCTGCTCCTTCAGCCAAGATACCAGCCCGTTAAAAAAGTGGCCACTTCCCTTCGTTCTCTCTCTGGCTTCTGGCTCCGCTTCCGACGACTAGGCTCCTTTCCTGATTGTACAGAGGGCTGTTGTCTGGGTCGGTGATCTGTAAGTTTTTCCCCTTTAAAAAAATAACCATTCTATTAATCATGATTCCAAACTGGTGTGAGATTGTTTGTGACTTACGCCTTCATCTGGCACCCAATGTGGTGCTACAGCTGAAAACCAAAATGGTTTATTCTAGTCTTTCCCAAGCTTTCTCATGCTTTATATGGATGCAGTTATCCACATGGGTGCCATTCTATAACATGGATGGGCCTGGCTTGTTTGTGTTTTCTGTTCTGCCCAGTACCCTCCAGCTGTTTAGTCCCAGAGAAAAATCACACACAGGTCTCTATAAGTTATAAAGCTGATTGGCCCATTAGCTCTAGCCTCTCATTGGCTAACTCTCACATCTTGACTAACCCATTTTTCTGATATATTTTAGCCATGTGGCTCAGTACTTTTTTTCAGTGGGAAAGATCACATCCTGAGGTCTGGGCAGGAGTGGGAGGAATCAGCTTCCTCCTTCCCAGAATTCTCGTGTTCTTATTACATTTCTGCTTCCTGTCTGGTATTCTGTCCTATATTTCCTGCCTGGCCAATCGGCGTTTATTTATAACATGACTGACAGAATACAGACAATTCTCCCACACCTGGGACATTGCTAAAGAGATGCACTTAGCATCTGGGTTTTTATGTAGCTACACTTAAGGCTTTGTTGTGATAATTGTTACATGGAAACCTTTTCCTAAAGTTTTATTTTGTTTAAATGTGTAAGAAAACTAAGTCTTGGTCAGACTATAGATGTTTGACATAGAAGGACCTGCGTTTCTATATTAATCATATGCTGATTGTTTCTTGATGATCATGACACTTGCAGGAATCCCAACACACACACACACACACACACACACACATATGCTCACACACACAATGTTTTTTTGTATTTGTGTGTGTATATATATATATATATATATATATATATATGAGATGTATATACATGTATATACACACATTTGTATCTATGATGTGGATATATACATGCATTTATACACATAATCCATATGCACATATAAACTAACAAATACAAGTACATAAACTCCAACCAAAATAGGAAATAAAAAATGAATCTTAATGAGAGAATAAAAGACGAAAGTGAGATGAAGTATTTCAGAAGAAAATAAAGGAAATAAAAATGTAGGATGCTGTTATGGGTGGGACTTGAGGCTAATATCTTTCAGAGTTGTGGAGTTTAAGCTTCCACAGTCATCTGAATTGCAGGAATAATGGGGAGTCTACCACACACAGTCCTGATGCAAAAATTCCCAGGGGTCAGCTCCAAGCCTCTGAATTCACAGAGACGAAGTGATCTGTTTCTGTGCCTGACTTTAGTTTTTTAAACACTACAATTTTATTACTCTGCACCCCCACAGTTATTAATTTTACTTATTTTAATGGCATGACTTCTCCATAAGAACTACTTTCTGACTCAAATTGGGGAAACAATGTATTATTGTAATTTTTATAGTTTATATGATGTTTTCCATTTAAAGTGTGCTTGGTCAACAACACAGGATGTTGAAAGCTTTCTGAGGAAAAGTTGAGATGACAGATGTGCTCATCATACAGATGGAAACACTGTATGGATGAATACATGCAGAACATTGTGCCCCATAAAAATGTACAATTATGATATGTCAAATAAAGAATAAAAAAGCTAAGTGAGGTAGCACAATTTTGGCATCCAAGACTAACAGCTAAAGAAAGAGATTAATGATCACCCCAATTTGGGCTTCATGATAAAACTGGCATCCAAACAATGAAATGATACACATTTAATCTTTAAAAAGGATTATCAATTATCAGCCTAACTATATTAAATACATTCTATTTTGGAATTCTACACTAGTGTCATACCTGTTTAACTTTTACATAATTATTCATTATCTCTTTCATTTATTTTGAAGAAGTGACAGACCATCCCCACAAGAAAACATGTTCTCTAGTCTTCTTGTCCTGATTACAATTTCTGATATAATACACACACATACACACACACACACACACACACACACACACACACACACAAATGTACCCATGCCCCTGTAAGTAAATGCAATTAAGTCATAGTCCTTTAATGGATGTGTCAGTGACCTTCATGTATGGGGACAGTAGATACTTTTCTACTTATTCTGTCAAATAATGTCATTTTACATAAATAAAATAGAGAGGAAAATAACTTGGTTACATTTTTGTCACATCAGACACATGTCTGGAGCTCTTAGAAAACATCACTTATGTTCAAAACTGTCCACAAGTAGAAAAGTTGCCATTTTCTTTTTATCTGTACCAATACACATGTTTTATCCTTATAAGAAAATAAGTAGATCAGACAGTAGAGGCCATACTAAGAGAAAAGGTGAGCAATTGGAGGAAACTTTGAAGAAACTCTGCCCTACATTTGAATATAAAGTAATACAAGTTGCTGACCTATGCTGTCCAAATTGGACAAGCAGAACACAAAAGAGACTGCCAAATTTTGCCAAGTCAAGATAGGATATTCCTTCAAATTTCCTGTTTCACAGAAAAGTCTCTAGATACTCTAGGCTTGTAGGCCAAAGATGGATACCCTGAGGTTACAGAGGAATCTTCCATGACTGTCCGGGCATCCAACTACTTCTGTCATTTCTTAGTTTTGGAAGTTGTTTTCTCTGTACTTCCTGTCTACTCAAGTAATATTATGTCCTTCTCAGATCTTGATGGAAGTGAATACTAAATAGTTATGATTACAGATTTCCTTGTTACCAAACTCAGAAAAGAACCTCACAAAAGCTGTATAAAGAGTGCAACATTGAGAAGCATTGCAGGATAGTTTTGGCTTGGTAATAAAAGGTAGAATAGGAATTAAATTACGTCCAAAGCTTTGGACTTATCAAGATAGGACAGATAATAGGGTGTTTTCTCTGAATTTGCCAAATGCAAATAGACTTATACTTATGAATTTAATTTTTACCTGATATTTGTTCTTATTTGTGTGTAATCTTACTATGTTAGAGTTAAAACCTTCCCTCTAATTAGACAAAAAGAGGGGAATGTTGTATGATATATTGATTGCAATCTGAACATAAAGTTTATTTTGAATCATAGGGCAGAGTTAACAACTAGCTGAACAAAATTAACCATAGATGTTTTAGAGAACTGAGGGCAGATAGACAGGAAGTAGTAAGGAAGGTCTTAAAGAGGATCATGGCCCCTTCAGATGGAGGAATTGAAGAGATAGGAGGTCACTGGTAGCTTCTCTGATCATATCTTACCCTGATAGCTGGTTTCCAATTTTCTTTTTTTTAATTTATTTATTTCTTTATTAATTAATTAAAGATTTCTGTCTCTTCCCCACTGCCGCCTCCCCTTTCCCTCCTCCTCCCCCAATCAAGTCCCCCTCTCTCGTCAGCCCAAAGAGCAATCCAAACTGCCTAGGCTCCCACAAAACCAATATGTGCAGTAGGATCAAAAACCCATTGCCATTGTTCTTGAGTTCTCAGTAGTCCTCATTGTCTGCTATGTTCAGCAAGACCGGTTTTAACCCAGGCTTTTTCAGACCCAGGCCAGCTGGCCTTGGTGAGTTCCCCATAGAATATCCCCATTGTCTCAGTGTGTGGGTGCACCCCTCGCGGTCTTGAGTTCCTTGCTCGTGCTCTCTCTCCTTCTGCTCCTGATTTGGACCTTGAGATTTCAGTCCGGTGCTCCAATGTGGGTCTCTGTCTCTGTCTCCTTTCATCGCCTTTTTCATTGGCAAAGCATAATTAGACAAATGCTTTAGTTAGCCTGTTAGAGGAGGCTTCTTGTTGTTTCCCAGATGCTCAGTCCCATAATAATCACACAGAAATCATATTGTTTAAATCACTGCTTGGCCTATTAGCTCTAACTTCTTATCAGCTAACTCTTATAATTTAATTTAACTCATTTCTATTAATCTGTGTATAACCATATGGCAGTGGCTTATCAGGGAAAGTTCTGGCATTTGTCTCCAGTAGGGCTACATGGCTTCTCTTTTGACACAACCTCTTTTCTCCCAGCATTCATTTTAGTTTTCCCCATATATCTAAGTTCTGCCCTATCAACAGGCCAAAGCAATTTCTTTATTCACCAATGGCTTCATAGCATACAGAGGGGAATTCCACTTCATCTCCCTTTTTTCATTTAACAAAATAGTTATTAAGTAAGAATTGCAGCTACAATATTTATACCTACCTTATCTTTTATAATAACTAAAGAAAAATATAAAAATAGCTATGAATTCTTCAACTCCATCAAAGACTCCAGAAGGATATACAATTACCTAAGTAAACAGGAAGTACAGTGTAAGCAACTTTCAAAACTCTAGAAATGACAGAGAGATCTCATTGCCTGGATAGTCACACAAAGTTCTTCTGTATTGTTGGGGTATCCATCTTCAGCCTATAGGCTCATAATATCCAGCAGACATTTCCATGAAGCAGAAAATTTGAAGATCTATTCTACCTTGTAATAACAATGTCACCAGTTGCTTTCTTCTATGTCCTGCAGAATATTTTGTAGTCATTTTTATGAAGCAGGAACCCTGATGGATCATATCATCTATAGGCAAGTTAAACAATCATTTCTCTGTGTTCATCTAACAGTCCAGGCAAGAGCAGTCTTTTGCTTAAGAGGTTAACCAATGCCATAAGGGGGCTTTTTGATGCCCATCATCCTCCTGAAGTAATTGGTGCTGCTAAGTAAAGTTGTGTGTCACTGTCATGAAAAGTTCTAAGTCCTTAAAACATTTTAAATACCATATTTTGTAGTCTTTGAAAGATTTGAAGAATACCTATTTAACTGAAATATATCTCTATATATCTAGAAAATCTAACTAACTTGACTACAAGCTTGACATTTATAGATGATTATCTATTAACCTTTATTTCTTAATTGTACATTACATTTTTAAATGAGCTGCACAATCACAATACCTTATTCAAGAGTGGAAATATACAGTATAACAAAATTGACATTAAATTTGTAGCAAAGAAACAAAATCCATACCCATGTAAATCTCTATAGCATATCCTCCTTTAACTGTAAAGAAACATTTATAAACAATATTTGGTAATTTGAGCGTAGTTCTTGAGACTACTTCCTGCTGATTGGGGACACTATTAATCAGGTCTTTCATGGTGTATTCTGTGTGCTAGGTTCATCTCAGTCATCAGTTGGGCAAATAAATTTTTGGGAAGTGTTTACAGCAACTTTTCAGAGGGTCTTGGTCCATCAAACCGCATTATACTAGAAGCAACCCGTAGGTTCTCATCCTCTTTGGAAACAAAAGAAGAACTTTCCAAAGCAACATATCCTTAGATCCATATTTTGAAGACAAGATACTTTTAAAGTATACATGCTCGTATATCTTAGCAATCCCCAGAATCAAATGTCTCTCTGCAGTGAAAAGGTTCATGGAAAACACAATAATATTCATAATCTGGACTCTTTGTGTATTTTCCATTTTTATGTAGCTTATTTTTCTTTATTCCTTTTCATCTATGACTGTACTCTGTCCCTTTAAAGTCTTTACCTTTTTAAAAAAATATCATTTACTTTTTTATAACTGTCTATATTCTTTTTCTTCTCTCTCCTAAGCCTATGTACATTTATCCAACACTGTGAATTATTTAGAGGTATTTTACATCTAAATTTGTCTTTATTGTGTATTTATAATTATTTTCTGACCCAGATGCCTTCTTAAAATGCTAAGCCCTTCTGAAAAACTTAAGCTGTGGCATTACTAGGGTGTACATGGCACTTCCTTCTTGCCCTGCCCAGCCAACCATGGTAGAGCTGTTTGGTACCTCTAAAAGCCATGCTCACAGCCCCATTTTTAGGTGCATAGCCAGTCTATGTCTCCATTAAACAAGTTGCAGCTGCCTGTTCACTAACTCCATTTAAATGTTCCATAGCCAGACATCCTGAGAAAAAGTTAATGCTGGCAGCATGGCCCAGAAAGCTGGCATTTCAAAACCACCACTTAAGATAGGAAAACCAATTTTAATGTAGCTTCAGCATGTCATCAATGAAAAGCAAGAAGCTATGTTAAATTCTGTATTTTTATGTCTAGAATTTCTCTCATATTTTTAAGTGGATTTAATTGGCCTCATTGGCACTATTTGTTGTAGGCACCTGGTTGCTTAACCCTGAAATAATCACATAGAAACCATATTATTTAAATAACTGCTTGCTTATTAGCATTAACTTCTTATCAGCTAACTCTTATATTTTAATTTAACCCATTTCTATTAATCTATTTATCGCCACATGGCCATAGCTTACTGGGTAAAGTTACAGCATCTGTCTCTGACAGGGCTACATGGCTTCCCCTCTGACTCAACCTCCTTTCTCCCAGTGTTCAGTTTAGTTTTCTTTGCCTACTTAAGTTCTGCCATATCAACAGGCCAAGGCAATTTCATTATCCACCAATGTTATTCACAACATACAGAGGGGAATTCTACATCATTAGTCATTTAAAATTTATTCTTCTTCATTCTGTGTCATTCACCATGAAAACAATATAGGTAAGATGAAGATGATTGGCAGGTTTATTAGAGACTCTTGAAGGGATGTCAAATGTCATCTTCACATTGATTGCATCTCTTTCATTATTTATCTACCCAATTACATGAGCTTCATGTGGTGCCCAATGTTAAGTCCAAATATAGCCAGCTGAGCTATTTCACCTCCTGCAGCTTGTAAAAATATGTCTATATTGGCAAAGCTGATCCATTCTATAGTGAGGGACATATGAGACTACCTGGAATATTCAGAAAACATAGGGAAAGGAGCATGAATCTCTTTAAGTCACTTTAGTCAGAATGACATACTAATACAGTAAACCTTTAATCCAAACTGCCATTAAAAAATTCTCTCTGTGATGCTCTCTATGCATAACTAGTATCTCTGGGAAGTGGTCATGATCACTTAAGAATTATTCAATACTACTGAGTCTGAAAACAAGCATATGACAGTCCTCTTGCTTGCTATAATATCCCTTATATTTACTAATAAAGGAATATTCAAAAGCGTATTAGCATATATTATGGTAGCTGGTGTGACTTGAGTGTAATTCAATTTGTTGGATTCTTTCTTTGACAACTAATGTAAATTAGCCATTTACTTAATAGAAAAAAATGCTTGGTTGGTGTTCCCATTATATGCTCTCCAATGACTCTATTTGCTGATAGTTCATTCATCTCAGTCCTGAATGTCATCTCAGGAAGATTCTTCAGACTTGGTCTTTCACTAGCTTTCTTGCTGCTTTGCTTCTTTTTGTATATTTCTCTCTCTCTCTCTCTCTCTCTCTCTCTCTTTCTTTCTCTCCCCCCTCTGTGTGTGTGTGTGTGTGTGTGTGTATGCATGTGTTTGTGTGCTTTAGTTCATCAAGTGTTTCTCTAAGAAGTACTGACTGTTTTGAGACAGCCGGTGACAGGTTCCTCCAGTGTTATAGGCATAAATAAGATTTTCTCTTGAGTTTACTAATAAATGGATTGTGTTGACACACATGATTCATGCATGCTGAAGTCTTTAAGATGTAGTGCTCTCATTTCTAAACTTCACCGAAGAAATGCACTATTTATACTAACTAACCAAGGGTTTTCCTTAACTCAAGCACATTAACTTTGTGTCTGTTCTAATTTAACTTCAAAGATGTTTGCCTCTTGTTTTCCCCTATAGGAAAACCTGATAGAAGTGCTTCAGAAGGGTTCCAAGACACAGCAAAGACTGTGGTTTTATTTTTAATAAAGTCTATTCAATTATATAAGTTTAAATTCTTATATTGTTGTTTCCCATTATTGCTCACAACTCCACAAGTATTTGTTCACACAACACAAATTAATATACTTATATATAAAAATTAAATTACTTGCATAGGATTATTGACCACCTTAAAACCACAAATATACCAAGAAATATATAAATTACTAAATAAAAATAGAGTAAATAATTTAAAATGACATTGATGTGGGAGTGATTTCTTATTAATAAAGAAACTGCCTAGGCCCCTTGATAGGCCAACCCATAGGTGGGTGGAGTAAACAGAAGAGAATGCTGGGAAAAAGAAGTTGAGTCAAGGAGTCGCCATGATTCTCCCACGCCAGACAGATGCAGGGTAAGATCCTCCCTGGTAAGCCACTTCATGGGCTACACAGAATATTAGAAATGGGTTAGATTAATATGTAAGAGCTAGCCAATAAGAAACTGGAACTAGCCGGGCCAGGCAGTGTTTAAAAAAATACAGTTTCCGTGTAATTTTTTCGGGGCATAACCTAGCCATGCGGGCGGCCGGGTGCTGGGGACGCAGCCCTGCCGCTCTTATTTCAACATGACATCAAGGTAAAATGTCCTATTCTATGACCTTTTACTCAGACATGGTTCAAATGGCTATACTACATTGCCACCATTATTTCTAGCGTAGACATTGCAAAGCAAATAACTTACTAAAAACACAAGGTAACTTCAGCATTTTCATGTTAAAAAATGAGCAAGATATTAAAATATGGTTAACATATTTAGAGTGTAAGAGCATGTTGCACAATAATACTTTTGTATAGTGTCAATATGTGTTGCTCTCATTGGTTTAGTAAACAACTACATGACCTAGGCAGGAGGAGGTTAGGCAGAGAAAGAGAGAGTTCTCTGGGATAAAGAAGTGAAGAGCCATCAGGAGACTTGGGAAGAAACAAGATGAACGTGCCATGCTAAGGAAAGGTACTGCCACATAGTAGAAAGTTGATAAGATGGGTTAACTCAAGATATAAAAGCTAATTAGCAACAAGTCTGAGTAAAAGGTTAATTGGGAGTTGGCTGGTAGAAATTATTTTACCTCTAAATGGTACCCAATGTGCATCCATATAAAGCCTGAGAAAGTTAAAAAAAAAATCAAAACCTAGAGAGAAATTCAGATTCTTGGTGAGTGCTCTCTCTTGGGTAGGCTTGGTGCTAATGGCAAACAGATGCAAGGCTCTTTTAAGAGGGCCTGCTACTCAACATTTTCATGGGGTTTATGAGAAGTGTTTGGGACAGTACTTGATGGCATGAGAATAAGTAGAAATGCCTACAACAGTTTGGACCCAGAAACTTCTCAGAGTGGGGGCTTTAAATGTGGCTTCTGAAGGGATCTGAACAAGTGTAATGAACTGAAAGCATGCCATGAGTTAAGTTGCAGTATAAAGAAAAGAGCCATGTAAAGATGGAAAATACACAGAAAGTCTGGATCCTACATGGTGTTGCACTGACTTTAAAATTTTTGATTGTGGATAAATGAGTGAGAGCTGCTGAGAGACATTAGATTATGGAAGTTGTTGGATTAAACCAACCTTTATATTTTAAAAGTGTCTTGACTTTAAAACGAAGTCAAATGATATCTTGCTTTGGGGAAGAAGTTATGCTTTTGTTTCCATAGAAAATGAAAGATTTCATCCAGATTTGAAGTAGATCAGGTTTATTGAATGAAGATTGCCTGAATATCTGGCTATAGACATATAAAAATAAACTTAGGAAAACTAAAAGTCACATGACATACTCAAACCTACACATACATGGCCTACTCAAACATAAAACAAAATATCATCTTTGGCTAACTTGTGTACAATTCTTAGTTTATACTTGTATTAAAGTATATACGTATGCCACTTCTAAAAATTTATGTATTTTTCAAAGCAAGGACACCAGTGAAATGAATGATCCAGATTATTCAGCATCTCAGAATACCTCTGCTGCAGCTTCCTGAGAGTTCTATATTGAGAACAACTTCAAGGCTATTGTTTGAGATGATCCAAACTTACTGACTATTCTAGCAAGTACATGCCCATTATCCTGATTTTTCTCAGAGTTTCCTAAGATACCAGTTCTTCCAGAGAGCAGGAAGCAGTCCAGAGAACAATACCCATATTTCTAAGAGTCAGAGTTTGGATGGGTTTTGTTTATTTGGTGGATTTTGGATATTTGCCATCATTTAGGTGGGGTTGGTTATAAGTTGTTATTGGCCATGGTCAGAATAAAAGCTAAACAAAGGATTTAGATTCAAGGATCTCTTTCTGAAGAAGAAGAGAGGATATAAACTTGGTAAGAAAAAGGTAGATTACTGAATCTATGATAATTCAAATAAACAACTATGGATCTCAAAATATTTTACATTGCTATGGATTTTCATTTATTGATACAAATTTAAAATTATTTTTGTTATATTGTGCATATGTTTCTGCTTTCATTTGGGGTATTGTGCTCAAATAGCTCATCTGAAAATTTAATATATAATTAAGAAATAAAGGTCAGTATTTAGTCATAAATAATCAAATTTGTAGTCATATTAGGTATGTTTTCCAGGTTAAACAGATATATTTAGATAGATAGATGATCTTCAAACACCTCAAAGACCTACAGAATATGTAATTTAATATATTTAATAACATAAGACTTTTTATGAGAGGAAGACATGTCTGCTCCTGGCAGCACCAATATACTTCAGAGATGATGACAGACATTGAATGGCCTCTGTATGGAGTTTATTTTCTTTATAGCAAGTACCTGACCTTGTCTCAACTGGTGATAGTATGATCTCCAAATTGAACTAAGGGCACAAAAAAAGGGCAATTGCCAAATTTGTCAACCCAAGACAGGATTGTTCTTTAAAATATCCTGATACAGATATTCTAGTTCTACAGGCCAAAGATGTATGCCCCAACTTTGCAGAGGAAATTCAGGTGACTATCCAGGTAGCTAGATGTCCCTGTAATTAGGTAATATTGCAACCTTCTGGAGTCTTTGAGTTAAAGATTAAACAGTTAAACTCATAGTTTTCTTTAGTTATTATAAATAGTAATTTAGGTATAAATCTTTAGACTTACAAAGATAAGACAGATAAGAAAATATTTTCCTTAAATTTTCCAAATATAAATGGACTGAAAATTGCATTTGTAATTCTTATTTGATAACAGTTTTTGTTGTATATTGTTTGACTATGTCAAAGTTAAACAATGGAACAATCTTTTTATACATTGTGAAGATGTGTTGCTTTCATTGGTTTACTGAGCTAGATGACCAAAAGCTATGCAGGAAGAAGTTAGGTAAGACTTGCAAATTAAGAGGAGAGCTCTCTGGGATAAAGAAGGGCAGAACGAATATGCTGTGCTGCAGAAAGTTACTAACACATGGTAAAATGTAGATAAGATATTTGGGTTGAGATAAGATGAAAGAACTAGTTTTTTTATGCTAATGTCAAAAATATCAAACAGAAAGAGCTAGTTTGTAAGAAGCCTAAGTTATTGGCTAAGCCCTTTTAATTAATAGTCTTTGTGTGGTTTTGGAGGATTTGGCTGGGGAGACTGAATATTACATCTACTGGAGCATATGGTGATACTACAGTCAGACTTTGCTGTGCCTATGGTCTGTTAGCTGCAGATGAACTTCAGTGGAAAGGCAAGCTAGATTCTAGACCAAAGAGAGCTAGGATATTCTAACTGCTATACTGTTCTGTTTAGGGAAAAAATGGCAGCACAAATTAGTTCATACCTTACTTCACCTCTCTCTCTCTCTCTCTCTCTCTCTCTCTCTCTCTCTCTCTCTCTCTCTCACACACACACACACACACACACACAGTAACACACACAAACTCATACCACAAATATCCAAAAATTATAATAGCAAAATCACCTTAAAACCCTTACCTCTCCCCTATCATTCTGGGACTAACCTAATCTTCACAAGACCCTCTTTTATCTTGAAATTTAGGGTTACCACAATGCCTTAATATATTTACAATATCATTGAGGGGGAAAGTCCCAAAAATTAAGGTTTTGAAGGCATGAAAATGTCACTCTGATGTTAGGTATGTTGAAATGTGAGAATGTTTAGATATGACTACAATTATATACCTAGCACAGTATAATTATTTAAGTTACTAATACAACAAGTAAAGGGATGAATATATAAAATACTTTATCATGTTATTGATGAACTATTGATTTCATAAATGACAAATTAAAAAATAATAGCTGACAGTTACAGAAATTAGTTAATTAGAGTACTCTATTGTTTAAATAATTGCATTTTAAACTTTTGCTTAATTCTAGCATTAATTTTTTACTTTTTATTCTTTTCATATGAATACATCTTGACTGCAGTTTCAGTTTCTATTCCCTTTATTTCTCCCAGTGTCTTTGTACTTTCTCTCTCCCCCACATCTACCCCCTCCTTTGTTAGACTTCCAAAGAGAATGGATAAAGAAAATGTGGTATATTTAAACAATGGAGTAGAACTCAATGCTTTTAAAAAGGCATTAATTTGCAGGCAAATGAATGGAACTAGAAACAATCACTCTGATTGAGGCAACATAAAACCTGAAGGACAAACAGGGTATGTACTGACTTATAAGTGGATATTATCTGTTCAGTAAATGATAATCATGCTATAAGCCACAGACCAATATAGGCTAACTAACAAGGAAGGCTTTTTTTTTGGTTGCGTATGAATGTTATCATATCATCTGCAAGTAATGATATGTTAGATTTTTTTCAATTAGTATACCCTTAATCTTCATAACTTGTCTCACTTCTCTAGTTAGTTCATTAAGTACTATATTGAAAAGATATGGAGAGAATGGACAGCCTTGTCCTGTTCCTGATGGAATTACTTTGAGCTTCTCTCCATTTAATTTGATACTGGTTATAGACTTAGTGTAAGTTGCCTGTATTATGTTTAGATATGTCCCTTGTTTCCTCGATCTCTCCAAGACTTTTATCATGAAGGGGTGTTAGATTTGTCAAAGGCCTTTCCTTCAACTAATGAAATTATCATGTGGTATTTTTTCTTTGTTTGTTTATATGATAGATTGCATTGACTGATTTTTCATTATGTTGAATCATCTCTGCATCGGAGATGAAGCCTTCTAGATTATTTATTATAGTGGATGACCTTTTTGAGAGTGTTTTTTTTTGCCCTGATTTAATTATTTAATGGAAAATTACAATCTATAATCACTTATGGGACTACAAACATTATGAACATCAAAGATAGGTTTAGTTTCTGGAGTGTTTTTTTTTTTATTTTGGTTTTAGTTTTTAGGTTTCTTTTTTCTTCTGAGAATTTTTGCATATAGTTCATAAGAGAAAATAGTCTGCAATTTGCTTTGTTGAATCTTTGTTTGGTTTGGTATCAGGGTGACTAATGAAATTAATTTAACAATGATGCATCTGTTTATAATTTGTGGAACAATTTGAGAAATATTGGCATTAAATCTTCTTTGAAAGTGTGATACAATACAATTCTGTGCTAAAACCATCTGGCTCTGAATTAATTTTCATAGTGAAACTTTTAATTACTGCTTCTATTCCCTTAGGAGCTATTGGTCTATTTAAGTTGTTTATCTGAACTTGATTTAATTTTGGTATGTTGTACCTATCAAAATATTTGTTCATTTCTTTTATTATTTCCAGTTTTGTGGAGTACAGAATTTTAAAATATGACCTAATGATTATTTGGATTTCCTGTGTGTTTGTTGTTATGTAACCATTCTTTTGTTTCTGATTTTGTTAATTTAGGTATCCTCTCTGTGTTTTTTAGTTAGTTTAGATAAGGGTTTTTCTATCTTGTTGATTTCCTCAAAGAAGTAATTCTTTTTGTATTTTTGTTGTTGTTGTTGCTTTTTTTTTTAATCTGGTTATTTCCCAAGGACTACTCCTCTAGGGTGTGCTTCTGTTTGTTTTAGAGATTTTAGGTGTGCTACTAAGTTGCTAGTGTGATATCACTCTATCTTCTTAACATAGGAATTTGTGCTATGCCCTCTCAGCATTGCTTTTACTCATATTTACTTCATTTTTTTAGTCGTTCTTATTTAAGGACCTCTATCATATTTATAAATTTGGATTTAAAGTCTTTTTTTTTGTACTTTGTATTGTAATATTCAGGTGTTGAGTGGAAAAACTGGCCTCTGTTGGTGACATATTGCCTTGACTGTTCTTTATTATTTTCTTACACTGACATCTAAGCATCTGGGTTTGGGATGATTATAGTTCTAGGTGCTGATTTCTGAGTTTGTTGTTGTTGGATAAGTGTTTTGTTCTATGGTTTCTGTTTCCTCTCTGGTTTTCTGACATATGTGGTCTGGAATTGAGACGGGGATTTCTGCCTGAGTTGGGAGATGCACTTCTGGTGATTGCAGTACCTCATGCCAAGCAGGGGAGTCTCAGTCTGAGTTTTACTGGGACATAAATACCTAGCATTCAATTTTCATTTCCAGTGAGTTATAGCAAATAAAAGGCAAGATAATTTCACCTTCTTTCTATGTAGTATAAAAATAAATATTTATTAATTTATAAAGTGTAAATGCATTTTACCATCTCTTTTCACTGCAAAGAAAACACTTATATCATGGCCTGGTTTAGGGCTCTTAGCTCAGGTTACAAAAGCATCATTATGTGATCAAGAGATGCGTTGGAATACTGGAGACATCATTTAATGATTGTGTGCTGGCTGCTACACTAGTGAAGCTTAGGTTCTAAACAAGGGACAGCAGAAGCTCAGGTGCACAGAAGGAATTCAATGGGCATCCTCAGCTCATACATGCTCACAGGGCTTATTGGATGTGTCAGGTGGAACTTAAAGGTGGCACAGAAAATACATTGCTCTGTAGGTAATAAGTAGAATTCTTTCTTTCCCTGGGTTCAATGAAACTAATCTTCTCCAACATGTCTGTAAATTGTTTCTTATTCTATTCAAATGCTCAATATACTCATGTTAAAAGCTCAGGAACAAACTGACATTCTTCATTTCTCATTTTCTTAAATGGAAAAATTCATAATATATTAAATCAAGGTGTCAACTTTAAGTCAATGAAATAATAACCTATTGGTTTTTATTAGGTACTCTTTATAATGATGCTGCTGAAATTTTTTGAAACTTAATTGATCCAAAGTCACATTCTCAGGAATATAATACACACAGAAAACTTTTTCAAAGTGAAAGCTACATTTACATTAAATATTACTTTATGTTCATAATACATAATAAACTGTTGAAAGTTGAAGAGATGGCTCAACAGTTAAGAAAATTTGCTGTCTTTGGAGAAGGAAGAAGTTCTGACTCACACATCATTTGGGTCACTCACAACACCTGTGATTCCAGTTGCAGAGGAGTCAATGCTCTCTGCGGTCTTCTATGAGTACTGTCCACAAAAGGAAGAGTTGGAGGAATCTTCATAGTATTAAAAATACTAGCACTCATTATATATACCTGCTGAATGTATTTGTACATAAGTTCCCATTTTGTCTGCTAAATTTAAATTCACAGGTTTTTTCTTCCAAATAATTTAAAAATTATTTATTAATTTTGAAAAAATAATGTTTCAAAAGAAAACAGAAAGAGAACAAAATCTCTGGGATACAATATAAAATATTAAGTTAATATTTAAAATTTTACTTTGCAGCTAATGTTTATTTTCTGGCACTTTTGATTTCTATTGTATCAAAAATAAAGATAGACTATTCAATTCTCTAGGCTATTTAAGATGAGGAGATGGAGTCTATATATCATGCAGTAAAGTGTCCTACAATTAAACATGTTCAACTAATGCTGTCCCTTGTAATATAGTTTTATGTTTCAGCAAAATGCTTAATTCATTTCCACCATTCCTTCTCATCACTGAAACAATGACCAACCCATCAATTACTTCTGGCAGCTACTACTACTGCTTAATTGAAAGCCACTGAATTTGTATCATTAAAGGTTGCCTGCAGGATACTGTAAAGATCCAAGTCCCAGAGCTCATAGGGGTTACCCAGAGTACCCAAGTCACTAAGTCATTACCTAGTGTGTCCAGGCACTCAGGGACAGGAAACCTTGGCAAAGAGCTGAGCAGGTACACACTGATGATGGTCCTAATGCTCAATTATTACATATCATCTGGTAGGCTGTTTAAATAACTTTACATTCTTCTCATGCCAAATCTGACATTTGTTTTTTTCAGTTCTAGACAGTGCCAAAGACGATTTCCTGCAGGAATTTACAGAAAGAAAATTGGGAAAAAGAAAAGGAAAAGGGAAAAGACCATTTAAATTTAACTATGGTCTGTTCCTGTTTTTTTTTTTTTTTTCTCCAGAAAGGTTTTTAGAGGGAGAATTTGCAATGAGATTAGAAAGGAAATTTTCTCAAAGAAAGGGGAAAAGCAGAATTGACTTTTTGGAGATGAAAAAATTCTTAAAGAAAAAAGGAAGCCTGACATGAGGTTTGATGGACAATAAATCTCACAGCAATAGGTCTCAACTTTCCTAATTCTGCAACCCTTTAATACAGTTCTTCATGTTGTTGTGACCTCCAAAGCTAAAATTATTGTTGTAGTTACTTCTTAGCTATAATTTTGCTACTTTTATGAATAATAGCACAAATATCTGTGTTTTCTCATGGTCTAAAGGCAACCCTTGAGCAAAGATGATTTCACCCTAAAGGAATCATGGCTCACAGGTTGTAAACAACTCCCATACTTCGTCATTTGCACCTGACCTCAGTAACCCAACCAAACTGAAGCATTACCTATCACACACACTACATGAGTTAACATCCCCTGGTGGAAACAATAAAGTTTGAAAATTGGTATTTATCTCTCTTTTTGCTCTTGTTTTCTTTTTTAAACTCTCTCTCTCTGTCAACAAATCACATATCCCACGAGTAATGTTTTAGAGCTAAAACTATAAAAATAAATACCATTTTTTTGTGCTTGACACTTCTTAGCATCATGCTTATAACTTGAAATATCTATTTTTATTATGGTACAGTGTAAATAATAACGTTCCTTAAAGTCCTCAGATTCAACAGCAGTTTTGTTAACAAATTTTTCATCTTGTTTGACATATTTACTTATGTATATATTTTTTCTGTCATATGTCATTTATCTCAAAATATTGTTGAGATCTTCATTGAAATCTATTTGACAGTGAATTCTCGCATAACCACTTATGTTGATATGTAGCTATGTCTCGCTTTTTGTAGCATTCCCTCCTAAAGGAAGCGTTACAAGTTACAAGGACTCACAGGGGATTTATTCAAACCGAGAACTGCTTCTTGAGGCTATCTTAGTAGTAAACAGTTGCTATGGAAGATGAGACTCTTTGGTGTATCTGTCTTGTGCAAAGCCTTTCAATGAGAATGGCTTCTGTCAGTTGTTACCCATGTGGGCTATTCTGTTTTCAGTCCTCACTCTTGTAAGCAATGCTGACATATTCTAATTCATTAATGTGAGGCAACCTGAAACTGTTTCTTTGATCTGTCATCAGTGCCATAGTTGGGAAGAAAAGATACTTTTAAACACCCACTCACTCCCTTATCAAGAAATGCCACACAAAAGCACAAAGCTAATCTAGCATTTACTCCAGAAATATTCATAATAACACAATAAAATTTTCTCTGTGAGCTTCATGTATATGTAAAACAGTTGATCTATATTAAGGATTCAAATTTCCATATATCCTGATGACAGACCCTTGATCTCAAGATTGGGCATAAGACTTTCCAGAACAAGAAAATATTAAAATTTGCACTTTTGAGCTCCAATATATAAATTGCAAAATGATAGCTCATATTTGTTACTTCATAACACCAGATTACTCCAATGTTTCCAACTATTAAATGATTAGCACAGTCACACTCCACACCCCAGGAGCTAAAGAACCCATAAGACAGTGATGCTAACGAGTAATGTGGCTGGATGTGGCTTAACATCTGCATTAGCCTTTTGTCTCTGAAATAAACAACTAAAGCCACAAAAGTGTCATTACTTTTCCTTTGTGTTTTCAATAGAATATGAGACAATTGTAGGACACTCAGCAACATAGATATTAGAGTGGAAGATAAGGCTTGTTTTTCATGATGTCTCTAAGCTGACTGACCAATTGACCCAATAAGAGAAATAGCTAAAAGTACTTATCTAGAGTTTTAAAGGAAAAATAAAACACAAGATAGAAAATATCTACAGTAATACATAGGCATAAAGCAGAACTAAGAAAAAAACAAATGAAAAAATAAATCAGTGAAAACTTCCCCCCAAATTCCCACAGTGAAATAGCTCACATGGAGTTATCAGAACAGATGTGAAGGAATTGTGACAGCAGAGGAAAGAAAGGCATCTATCACTGAGTGAGATTTATGATGGAGAGTAATACTACACAAAAAGGCATCTTAACAGAGACCAGAGGAGATAAGAAAATCCCCAAAGGAGATAAGTTCAACACCATCTTCACAGGGTGTTGGAGACGGCACCTGGCTCATAGCAGCATTTCCTATAGAAACATCAGAGCTAAGATCATGTTTGTAGCATTATGACCATATTGAAAAGATGCCAGCAAAATACTCCACAACAGAACAAAACAAAAGCAGCCCCAAAGAAGAGTTATGCTTATACAGAATTGCTAAAACACACATTGAAAAACATCCATTATGGACAAAATCACAGGACAACAGAAGGAGAAGCCATTGTCATGAAGACCAGAGGTGAAGCTTGTTGTTAGGCAGAACAAGTCACAGCTAGACACCTTCAGCTTCTCAGGTACATTACCTGGGGCACTGGCCCTCTAGAGTCACTGGGTTTTGATTCCTCAGAAGTCCTTGGCACATTTGCTATCATGTGTTAATTTATCGCAACAAAATACAGATATGTAAATATATACATATATACATACATGCATATGTACATGTATAACAAGCACAAAAGATATTTAGCATTACATCAGTCACCGCATCAATATTAAAACCATACAGCCATTCTAGATTCCTATCATCCACTTTTCTATCATAATATATATATATATATATCCCATCTATCATGATGTATATAATAGATATAAAGAATATATGTATGTACTATATAAACAGTTTCTGCATATACATGCTGGATAGAATTTAAATTTCATCTCTACTCTCTGTCACTAGATTTAGACCTATCCTCCTTACCTCACTAAATTTCTATGTCTGTATGCCATTTTCAAAAGGATGCATATGTATTTTGTCAGTTCATAAGCTCATTTTTCATCTACCGCACCAACCAGGTGCCCATTGTGTAATCTGATGTTTACTTGTGCTTGCTGTGTTTTCTAAATGTTTATTATTGTCACTATTTGATTAATTTTTTCACTTACTCATGCTTTTGCCCAGCATTCCTGATTGACGGCACTGCCTGTGTAGGTCCTGAAAGCAAGCCTGCAACATCATGACAACTGCTTTTAGTGAGTTGCTTAGTGTTGGGATAATTTCATGGTAGCCATCATGGCCTGCAAGGTGAACTAGAGGACAGTTCAGAGAGTTAAGTAACTTGCTGGAATTCAAAAGCCAATTATAGCAGAAATAATACTTGAACTCATGAGTGAAGTAGATTTCATGTCCATTTCATGTTTAAAGGGGAGAACCACAAGGAAGCATAAGGTCCTCCCCATGGCTAGATTGTCCTGCATGTAGACTGGTGGACACTTGACCTCTGTTTATCATTCTTGACTGTTCATGGCTTAGCAGGGTATTTGTGTGAGTAAAGAGACTCATGTGAATTGAAAGCTCCACTTCAGATGTTTCTTTTGTTGCAAACTGGGCTACATAAAATAGTTTATATAATTAAGTCTCTTGTGGAGAAATGCATTGCCAATCATATAATTCTTAATGACTCAAAATGAATAATATCACTTCTGAAAAAAAAACACAGAGTCGTAGGGCTGTTATGTTATTTATATTTTGATATATGTGATTATCTACCAACATATATTTCTACTAACCTGTTTATCTATAATCAGTTTATCAATCTATTATATCTATAATCATTATCTATCTATCTTTCTATTATCTATCTATCTATCTATCTATCTATCTATCTATCTATCTATCATCATCATCTACTTATACACACTGAATTATACTTAAGGTCATCTGGTGAGGGTGAGAGACAAAACAAAGTAGGCTGTTCTTTGCTACAGAATCTCACAAGTCCTAAATATCACATCCTGTAGATTTATGACTAAATAAATGGATCAAGAATGGAGAGGAGTAGAAAACAATTTTATTGGATCATTTATCACAAAGAGGTCCAGTTTGTAAACTTATACATCAATTCCATGTTCCCCACCAAGTTCTAAGAGTGTCATAGGTGAAGAGCAAGATTTACATAGCTGTGGAGATGACAGTAGATATTTTCTTTTCTGTACACTTGTCATTTTCTTCTCAGAAAATATACAATAATGGTAACATTCAGGAAGGGGAGCCTTAGTTTAATGGCTACTATAATAATACAGGCTCCTCACTAGAACCTTCTCGAAAATAATTAAGACATGTAAAACATTATCCATGTCTAAGAGTATTAGAAGTTATGAGTTCAAATACTGAAAATTAGGAAAATGATTTTATTGTTTTCAATTAATTTTATGAAAGACAATTTAATTAAAAATGGGAAATAAATCTCTAAACATTATATTTTAGACTAGAGCAAAGGCAAATGAAGGAATAGTTTCATAATTTCTTATCAAAAATATATGATTTCTGTTTCTTAATCTGAAGTACAAATTAAAATATCCACAAATGTAAATAAATTTAATGGATAACAAACTTAATACAATCCATATTTATCTAATTCATGTTTCAGATGGCCTTAGATAAAATTTAAGTTGGTATTCTTCCTTTTTTCTTCATTAGTTACTTGTCATGGAAAAGAAAGAGATTTGGATGTAATTTGGTGACCACAAGACACTGTGACTTTAATTGACTACATAGTACATTTGCTATTATACTTTACACAAATGTGCTCTGATTCAAAAACAAGTGATAAAAAGGTGTATCAAGAATCATGACAAAGAAATACAATGTCTGTTTGCAGTAGAATAATTAAGAAGAAATAAGTAAATTTATTTTGGGGGCTATTGTTGTATATATTTTGTCAACTATAGAAAATAAATGCAATCAACCTAGTCTTTTACCAACACATAAATGGATAATATGTGTATAAATGTAAACAGGTGCACAATGGGAAAAGAGAAGAAGAAATGCTAAATGTAAGGGGATGAGGGAGAACTGAATATAAGTAATTGGCATGAGTTAGGGAAGATGATAAAAATCTATTTGCTTTCTACTTCTATGTTGCATTTCTTTGTTATGGGCAGTGTATAAGTGTATAAATTTATTCAAAACTGAAGGAAAAAATTAAATGTGAAGCTACATGTCTTGAAGGATAATGCTTACTGTTTATTAAATTTTATGATTCTATATATGGATAATTTTATGTGATAATTTTTAAAAAGGATTTTTATTATAATAAATATTAATTTGAAAGAAAGAAACCTTGATGATAGAGATGCAGTACAGTTCAAAATGATGGTGTGAAGCTCCATACTATTGACCACATAACTGATAACAGGCAAGTGACTGCTATGTAAAGACAGTTTAGAGATAAGAGAATCTAATTGAGTGCCCCAAATATCTGGGAACTCTTACAAAGGAACAGTGAGAAGGTTTCCATGGAAGTTGTCATAGAAATGATGAACAACTAGAAAAAAGCATCTAAGACTTAAGAGGATTATGACAAAAATTCTGCTTATCCAACATATAAGTAGACTAAGTTCCAATTTAACAGTAAAACTTGGGAGAGAGAAGACAGACACGGAGCCAGAGTCCTCAGAAATCCTCTATGATAAGTCAACAACATGAAGAAAGGGTTGAAATAGGCTTTCTGGTTTTGATTTGGAGAATGGAATGCCTGTAGTTAAGATAGCAGTCCCAAGGGCAGATGCTCAGTGCAGAAGGGAAGAAAGATCGCTAAATCTGAGGATAACAGAGATGAAAATGACCAGTTGGACTTCAGATAATTTGAGTTTTCATTTGCAGAATGAGGTCTTTAAGGCCTGTTGATGTGATGTTGATGAGTCAAACCTCAGAGGCACTTGAGTCTCAACATTGAATAACTAAGAGAATTTCAGAGCATCACAAGAGATGGTAGTTGCACATTGAATGGAAACATGGAGTGATTATTATTACTTATTAAAAGAGATACAAGTTTTTAGGAAAAAAAAACTTGAGAAGACCCATCATAATAACTCCAGTAGGAGAGTAATAATATCATGATCACAGATAGCTATGATGGAATCTTGAGTAAGGAGAGAATAATTCATTTCCCTTCCTACCCCTAGAAAAAAAGAGAGTTGTTTTTCCTTATAGGCTTCAGGGATTAGTGAGGTGGTTTCCTTCCTAGTAACCTAGCCTAAGTGCTAGAAGCCAGGAAGACACTGATAAGGACTATATAGACAGATAGTTCAAGGCCACTTTGGATCTAGGAAGTAGGAAGATGGTCAAGCCTGAATCTGCAGGGGTTGGGGCATTTTCCTTCTTAAAAGCCCTTCAAGGTCACAGAACATATGACTTATCAGCTTTCTGGGGAGAGCTGCAGAGAGACATGCTCTGATTTTTTTGGAAAGAAAAGGCAGCAAGAATGTTGCTACCTAACAGAATGGAGAATGGATATTCTAGCAGAAAGGACATGTGAACAAGGGGCTATAGACAGAGACTGCTCTTTCATTTCTAGCTGCCCAGATCTGAAAAATCACATAGAAACTATATTAATTACAACACTGTTTGGCCTGTTCAGTCAGGCATCTTATTACCTAACTCTTACTTCTTAAATTAACCCATTTCTATTAATCTATGCATCATCATGAGGCTGTGGCCTATTGGAAAGGTTCAGAACATTTGTCTCCTTTGGCAGCTACATGGTGTTTCTCTGACTTCACCTGCTTTCTCTCACTATCTCTTCCAGCCTGACTATATTCAGCCCTGCTATAGGCTGAACAAGTTTCTTTACTAACCATTGGTAATAAAACATATTCCTAGCACATGGAGTGGAATCTCACATCATCTCCCCTTTTCTGTCTAAATAAAAAGGAAGGTTATGACTTTAATATAATAAATTTACATACAACAAAACAGGTATCAAGCAAGAATTACAATTATAATATATTTTAGTAAATCTAAAGTTTCATAGCTAATTTATTTTTGTCATAACTAAGGAAAACTGTAACTATCTATCTTCAACTCATTAAAGACACCAAAAGGACATACTATTGCCAAGATAAACAAGAAGTGCATTGTAAACAACTTTCAAAACTTTAGATTTGACAGACATCTTGCTACCTGAACAGTCACCCAAAGTTTTCTGTAATGTTGGGGAAATCCATCTTCACTCTGAAGGTCCATAGTATCTTGCAGACATTCCCAGGAAGCCAGAAATTTTAAAGGCTGTTTTGCCTATCTTGTTTGTTGGTTACTTCTATATCCTGCATAGTGTCTGGAAGTTTCTTCTGTGAAGCAGGAACCCTGAAGGACCAACCTGTCTTTTAGACTGTTCAGCAATCACTTTTCTGTGGGTCCAGCATGTCCAGTTCATACAGCATACCATCAAGCAGTCCAGACAAGAGCAGTTTCTTGACTAAATGGCTAGCCTTGTCACATTGAAGGCAAATTCCATGATGAGCTTTTTCAACACCTGTCAACCTCTTAAAGTAGATTGGTGCTGCCCAAAGCAGACAGGTCTTATTGTTAAGAAAAGTCGAAGTTCTTAAAACATTTTAAATGCCATATTCTGTAGGTATTTGAAGAGTTGAAGATTATGTAACTGAAATATATCTTTGTATATCTTGAAAACCTAACTAATATGACAACAAGTTTGACTATTATAAATAACTATTAATCTGTAATTTTTAATTATACACTATCTTTTTAAATGAGCTGTGTAAACATAATACCTTAAACAATAGCAGAAATACATATACTCAATATAACAAAGTTGACCTTAAATTTGTATTAAAAGACCAAGATCAATACCAATGCATGTTAAGCAAGTAATTTGCCAGCTCCAGCTGAGCTATAGTACCAATACTCCTTATTGTATATGTAAGAGGAAAATGTTCCCCACTGTTTAAAAACATGAATCATAGCATAACTGAGAAAATTGGAACACCAGGAACACAATGTTGTGCTTTGTCACTTAGTAAGGACCTGTGATTATAAATAAGAAAATAAGAAAAAGAAAGAACCAGAGAGATCAAGACATCAAGAAGTAAATAATGGGTGGAATTTCAACTCAGAAAAATAAAACAAATTCATGCATCAACTGGGTCTGGGTTTATGCATTGATTCATGTATCATCTGATTCAGTTGAACAAAGTGGAACATTACGCACCTATTAATCTATCATAATACAGTCATGACCCTAAACAAATGTTCTTTAACCTCCCAGGTCATAAAAGTTAGGGAAGGTGGTATCCAACCTCTACAGTGAAGTGAGGAATTGTGGTTAATGTGGCATACTGATTGCCTTAGGCTGAGTATTCGTGCAAATACATCTTCAGAAACTATAATATGGCCTCACAAATGAAAAGAATCATCTTTTTTAGCAATGAGAAATGAATGCATTACCACAAAGACTTTTGAGTTTCAGGTTGAGCAACCCTTCAATGACCTGAGGCTTCTATTCATACTTTGAGCTACTTTCCTGAGCTCTGTAATATGGTAAGAGGCCAGAGGCTGAAACACTGGACCAGACAGCTTTTCTCTGCAGCAGAGAGAGGAACTATGTTTAAGAAGGCAGCTTCTGAGATAATCAGCAAGGCTGTGCTTAAGCAAGGTTGAGAACTGGTGACTTTGCTGCCAGGTGCACCTGCCTGCTTACAGTCACAATCCAACTCTATGTTCAGTTAGATTGTGTGACCACCAAGTATGTGAAAACTACCTCATACAAAACAGAATTACAGACTTTCTCTGTAAATCTGCCTATGTGTTAGTGAAAAACAGAAACATGAAGTAGACTGATTTTACCATAATTCTTTTCATGAGATTAGAAAGGTTGTTCTAGTCATTAGGCAATCTGATTTCTGGAACTAGTGATGTTTACCATGACTTAACATTGTTTAGCAATGTACATGTGTGTACAGTGTGAATATCTGTATGTATGTCCTATGTGTTGGCACATGTGTGGGAATACACATTGAAGCCATATAATTGACATAGTCTGTTTTCTTTGATCACTTCCTATGTTACAAATTGAGCTCACTGGATTGGCCAGGTTAACTAGCAGGTTGCTCCACATTTTCTGTCTTTGCTTCTGGAAAGGTATTTCAAGGCTGACTGCCATGCCTAAGACTCTGTTCATATGGTGTTCATTATTTACAAGAAAAAGTGTAATTGTTTCTGTGTTCCTATTATCTTTCCATCACAGTGCATCCTCAGATTTGTTTCTCGAAGCACTGTGTCACATAGGGACATATCAGTAAGTTCTTTATTTCTCTTACAGGAGCAGGGAGGAACTGCTTTCTTCATGTGGAATGCAGTCATTTTCCTGAAATATCGTTTTGCAATGTGAGATTCCAAAGTCCTAATTGGAAGACCATAAATTTTCTTCAAAGATTTTATTCAACTGTTTATTTTCAGGCATACTTGTCAGTTTTTGTTTTCTCAGTTACTCACGCACTAACACACATGCAAATTTGTGTACATATTCTATACATTGTGAGTTCTTGGGAAGGTTTAAAATAGTAAAGTCCTATAGCTTTAAGAGAATATTTTGTGTGTTTTGTGTTTTTGAGATAGGTTCTCTTACAAATCAGAATGGCTCTAAATTTACTCTATAGAGGCTGGCCTTTTACTCTTAATTCTTCTGCCCTGCCTTCTAAGTGCTGGGCTTACAGGCATGTACTACAACACCTACCATTATTAATTTCTTGTACAAAATGTGATTTTATAGCTAAATGAATGATATTTTGGTAATTAACGTTTTCTGAATTATAAGCAAAAAAAAAAACATAGGTTCTAGGTGGGAAAAAAGCTGCGCCATTTAAAAATGCCGGCTTTCTGGGCCGTCCTGCCAGGGCAAACTCTGACTGAGGCAGGAGGGTCAACTACAAAGAGAGGATTTGACTGTTGTCTGTTGTAGCTCACTGGCTGGCAGGGACCTTGAAACGCCGTAGAAATGTGGCTATAAACATGGCTACAGCCAGTATCTCCGCCATGAGGCTGGAAAGCTAAGGAATGGACTGGATCTACCTGGCAAAGCCACAGCTTTAATCCTACCCTATATTGCTCAGTAAATTAGAGACTCATGTGTTCAGAAAAAGAGAGATATATAGTAAAGAGAGATTCAAAGACAAAGAAATTTTAAATGATTTACAGTGTGTTGAAAATAATATGCAGACTAAAAGTTAAAATTCTTAAAGTAAAAAAAAAAAAGTAAGAAAAAGAGAAGTTGTGTGTGGTAGTACACGCCTTTAATCCCAAGCCTTGGGAGGCAGAGGGAGATTGACCTCTGTGACTTCAAGGTGTGGTAGCACAGGCCTTCAATCTCAGTGCCTAGAGACAAACAGATCTCTATGAGTTCAAGGTGTAGTAGCAAACACCTTTAATCCCAATGCCTGGGAGGCAGAGACGGGCGGTCAAGGAGAGCCTGGTCTACAGAGTTATTCCAGGTCAAAGAGATACAGAGAATATAAAATAAAAGTAAAAATAAACAAAATAGAGGTTAAAATAAAGCGCACAAAGATGGAAAATACACAGAGAATATTGATACTGTATGCTATTATGCTCTCTTTGAATTGTTTGAATGCTGAGGAAGGAGCAACAGATGCTAAAAGATATTTGTTTATAAAAGCTGCTGAACTAATCCAAGGTAGAGATTTTGATGCCTTGACTTTTGAAATTTGGATCTAAGGACATGATGCTTTTGAAAGGAGTTTCTTATTTTGTTTTCACAGAGGATGAGACCCTGTTCATTTCTTCTATTCCGATATGGTATGATGGACCACGCCCTCCTGAACGGTTGCTGTGAACATCTTCAGAAAATTGCTTCACTCAACTGCCAACTGAGATGAAACTAGCACACAGGTTATACCATGAAAGACCTAATTAACGACGCCCCCATTCAGCAGGAAGCAGTTTGGAGAGAAAAAAACTGTGCCCATGTTCCCAAATATGGTTTATAAACGTTCTTTTACATTTAAAGGGGGTATAATATAGATATGAATAATTTGCATTAGTATAGATTTTACTTTATTGATAGAGATTTAAGGTCAGTTTTATTATATGTATATGTATTTCTGATCTTTATTAAGGTATTGTGATTGTGTAGTTCATGTAAAAATGTAATGTATATAGATTGTTAATGAATAATCATTAATAATAGTCAAGTTTGTAGTCATGTTAGTTAGATTTTCTAGATATATAGATATATATTTCAGTTAGATCGGCATTCTTCATATCTTTCAAAGACTATGGAATAGCCATTTAATGTTTTAATAACTTAGGACTTTTCATGACAATGAGACATTCTGCTCCTGGCAGTACCAATCTACTTCAAGAAGAAGATGGGCATCGAAGAGGATCCTTATGGAGTTTGATAGCTATTTGGGCAAGAAACTGCTCTTGCCTGGACTATTGCATAAACTGGACACAAAGAACCCGCAGAGAGAGGACTGCTGAAGTTGCCTAAAGGTGAGATGACCTTTTGGGGTTTCTGATTCATAAAAGAGTCTGCAAGACATTCTTCAGGACAAGCAGATAGTGACTGTCTTTGAAATTTCCTGCTTTGTGGAAATGTCTGCTGGAAACTATGGGCCTGTAGGCCAAAGATGGATACCCCAACGGAACAGAGGAACTTTGGGTGACTGTCCAGGCAGCGAGATGTCTCTGTCATTTCTAGAGTTTGAAAGTTGCTTATTTCTTGTTTGCTTAGGTAATATTGTATTTTCTGGACTCTTTGATGGAGTTAAGAATAGTTAGCTGTAGTTATAGTTTTCCTTAGTTATGATATAGATTATTGTAATTTTTACTTGATAACTGTTTTGTTATATGTAATTTTGCTCCGTTAAAGTTAAAGCCTTCTTTTTTTGTTTAAACAGAAAAAGGGGAAGTGATGTGGGAGTGTCATATATCAATCTGTTGATTTCACTGGTTAAGCAATAAAGAAACTCCTTGGCCCTGATAGGTTAAAACATAGGTGGGAGGAGTAAACAGAATAGGATGCTGGGAGGAAGAGGAAGTGAGCTCAGACTCTGCTCTGCTCCCAGAGAGACCCAATAACTCTGCTCTCTGGAGCAGAGACGCCATGCTCAGGTCTCCCGGGTAGACTCAACAGCTGTGCTCTCTGGAGCAGAGGCCCTGCTTTGCTCTCCCAGGCACACGCGATGAAACTCTGACCCAGGATGGATATAGGCTAGAATCTTCCCGGTAAGTGCACCTTGGGGTGCTTACATACATTATTAGAATTGGGCTAGTCCAGGTGCGAGAGTTAGCCGAGAAGAGGCTAGATATAATGGGCAAGCAGTGTTTAAAAGAATACAATTTGTATGTTTTTATTTCGGGCATAAGCTAGCCAAGCGGCAGGGGTATTGGGGACACAGCCCTGCCGCACCTATTTCAACATGTCTTTAACTGTGTAGAGATGTTTTGCTTTTGTTTGTGCTGCATTTTTTAACTCTGAGAAGCTGTGATTCTTTGCCTGTTTAAAACATGTGAAGGTCTAATAAAGAGCTGAGAGGCCAATAGCAAGGCAGGAGATAGGATAGGTGGGGTTGGCATGAGGGAGAATAAATAGGAGGAGGAATCTGGGGAGAGGCAAATGGAGCAAGAGAGAACAACGAGGGGCCAGCCCCCCAGCCAACCAACCAGTCATAGAGTAAAAGAAAAGTAAGATTGCAGAAGTAAAAAAAAAAAAAAAAAAAAAAAAAAAAGTCCCACAGGGGAAAAAAAATATAGATGAGATAATTTAAGAAAAGCTTGGTAGAAAAAAAGCCAAGCTAAGGCTTGGCATTTAAGATAATAATAAGCCTCAGTGTGATTTATTTGGGAACTGAGTGATAAACACCCAAAAGAACAAAAGAGCCAAAAGAGGAGAAGAGTAAAGATAAAAAGCAAATGGCTATATTGTGGCGGTTGGATTATTGGAGACCAATGATAATAGGTATTTGAACAAGTTTAATGACAAAACCAGACTCACGAAACCAAGGTTCCAGCGGAGTACCCGGTCCAGGCAGGAAGGGAGGAAGGAAGGGGCGCGCAGCATCTGCACGCCCCATTTATTAGTAAACATTTGCCCAAGGGCAGCCCGCCCCCAAAGGGAGGGCTTATCCCTACATCTCCCTCTTTTTGTCTAAATAAGACAGAACTAACCTAAATACAACTATAAACAATAATAATAAATAATAGATATAACAAACAATATTGAGAACGAAAGTTTTACCAGACATTCTATCTCAAGGAGTCTAAATAATGTAGAGAGTAATTACAATTATATAATCTTCAACTCCGTCAAAGATCTGAGAAGCGAATAAATATTACTTAACAAATGAGAGATATCCAAAACATGCCAAAAATGACAGAGACAACAGACTACCTGGGCAATCACCCAAATTCTCGTTCGCAATGTTGAGTCAACCAACTTTGGCTAAGGCCTAGCATAACTGACATACCATTTTCAAATACAAGGAATTTTCTTAGAATTATCCTACCCTGTCTTGGCAAGATAAGACAATCCTGTTTCATATCTTTGTCAGTAGATGAGGTATGGGCTTTTCTTAACCCAAAGGCCAATTCTGCCAAGAAGACAAGCTCCCAGTGGAGTGTCTTTGGTGCTCAACGTTCTCTCGGGAGTAGAGTGGCGTCGCCAGGAGTAATTGTGTCTCAGCACAGAATTCTAGGTTAGCTTAAAGGCCATTTTCTACAGTTCTTTAAAGAGGCTGAAGATTATACTATCTATACTAAATATAATCTCTATGTATCTAGAATACCTTATTAACCTAAAAATAAACATGACCAACATAAAATTCTCAATACCTATCTAACTTGAAGACTAAAAGAATAAACAACTGTGCAATACATGAAGACAATGATCTTCATCTGTAAACAATGTCATTACATATCAAATGTAAACAATGTTATTACATAAATAGTATCAGAGGTAGAAATGTACATTGTGATATGGTAGATGTATCAATACAATATAAGCATACTCTTATACAAAAATAGAGGTAGGAACACTCACATTCAATGTTCAATATGTCAATATACAGGAAACAGTACCAATACAATTTTCGAAAAACAGTAACTCACAAATACCAATCATCCCATCAAACCAGTTAATCCCCCCCCTTTATTTTTCATACCCCTAATTCCATAAAACATCTCCCCATCCCCCAACCCCAAACCAACCACTAAAAGATGTCCCTAACCCTGAGGGCAAACTCTGTTGGGAGAGGGGACACCGTCCTCTAAGATTGCTTCAAGCTGACATGGGGGCGATGTTCTCCTTAGGGGCTCCTGTGAAAGCAAATGATGGTAAAATTCCCATTTTAACCTTTGACCTAAGAAAATTGTAACTAGTCCCTGAGCGCTTTGAGAAGGTCCGGCCAGAGTGTTGTCAAAAATGTGCAACATTCGAAATTGTCTTGTGCAGTTGTTACCAAAAAACAGGTCTATATTAGCACGTAGAAAAGAGAAAAAAATATATTCATGACGTCATAAAAACCAGGTTGAGTTGATGTTGTGGGGCCCCATCTTCATCCCGGAAACTTCAAAAATTACTGTAGGGAAATTTGTTGCTTGTTATGGGAAATTTAAACACTAACAACAAGGACATATACTGACATATAAAGAAAGACACAGATACGAGGAAAAGCAAAAAAAAAAAAGTTTACCAAGTATATAATTATCCTCATTCTGTCCCATTTCATGGCTCCTGATCTGAGACAGAACCTCTGAGATATCTCTTATCAACAGGCTTGGAATTGAAGAGGGACTGAGCCATAGTCCAACTCCAAAACCAGCTCTACATATTTATAAAGAAGTATTCAAAACAAAAAAACAGATATATATATATATATATGTATATAAATATATAAAAATTCAATACTTACATTATGTATAGAATGTTAGTTGATCCTTAGTGGGTCGTAACTATTATCCATCCATCAGTAATTAAATATTCAGGGTCCCTTAAATTCTTTGAAGATCAGTATTTTCCTGTAGACATAAGAAAAGAACCCTGCCCCCAACCTATCCGTATTCCTTACCATCAGTATGCTCGCCATCCTTGTGAATGAATTATTATTTATCTTTTCCAAATGGCTTTTCTTCTTCATACCGAACCTTTATTAGTTTTGACGGTATCCACAATTGTTCCTCACCTGTGGAGATAAGAGCAAAACCCCTTCCCCAACGCAGCACATCTCCTGGCTTCCATTGTGAGGTCAGCACATCCTTGAAATAAACTGGTTGATTTAGTTCAGTAGACTTTTCCATTATCCAATGTCTTTCTGCAGCCGTTGTCCCCTTCTCATTAGCGTTAAGAAAATTCAAGGTTAACAAAGCATTATGTAACCTATTTCTGGGGGTATTTTCCACCCCTTTCTGTTTATTCAACATATCTTTTATAGTTCGATTTGATCTTTATATGACTGCTTGACCTGTAGGATTGTATGGTATACCTGTAACATGCTTGATATTGTAATAGTCAAAAAACCGTTTCATTTGCCTAGAGACATAAGCAGGACCATTATCTGTCTTTATTTGTGTAGGTATACCCATGATAGCCATGACTTCTAATAAATGAGTGATTACTGAATCAGCTTTTTCTGAACTTAAAGCAGTTGCCCACTGAAAGCCTGAATAAGTGTCAATGGTGTGGTGAACATACTTCAATTTGCCAAATTCTGCAAAGTGGAACACATCCATCTGCCAGATTTCATTCCTATGGGTGCCTTTTGGATTAGCCCCTGCTGGCAGTGGCATTTGGTTATAGAAAGAGCAAGTAGGGCATTTCTTTACAATCTCCTTAGCTTGTTGCCATGTAATAGAAAACTCTTTCTTCAGACCCTTGCTATTAACATGATGTTTTTTATGAAATTCAGAGGCTTGTAGCACACTACCAATCAATAACTGATCAATGTCTGCATTACCTTGTGCTAGAGGACCTGGCAGAACCGTATGGGATCGGATGTGTGTTATGTACATAGGGCAAAGCCTGTTCCTGATCAAATCTTGAACCTGGATAAACAATGAGGTTAGTTCTGTATCATCAGGTATAAATTCAGCAGTTTCTATATGTAAAATAACTCTTTCTGCGTATTGTGAATCAGTAACTATATTAATAGGTTCTCTAAAATCCCTTAGCACCATAAGAATGGCATATAATTCTGCCTTCTGGACAGAATCATAAGGACTTTGTTCCACCTTACCCAAGTCTTCCAATTTGTAACCTGCCTTCCATGTTTTATTGGCATCAGTATAGAATGTACGGGCTCCAGTTATTGGAGCATCACGGACGATTCGAGGAAGGATCCAAGAAGTTCTCTTTATGAAGTTAAGCCTCTTGCTTTTTGGATAATTGTTATTAATATCTCCCAAAAAACCAGCACAAGCTCTTTGCCATGGTTCATTATCTTCCCATAATTTCTTTAGTTCATCAGCAGTGAAAGGCACTATAATTTCTGCCTGGTCTATGCCTGCTAGTGGATGAAGTCTCAGCTTGCCTTTTATAATTAACTCAGAGACTTTTTCCACATAAGTTTTCAGTTTTTTACTTGGTTTATGTGGTAAAAATATCCATTCCAAGATAATATCATCTCTCTGCATTAAAATTCCTGTAGGAGAAATTTTTGATGGTAATATGACGAGAATACAATCGAGCTCTGGATTCACCCTGTCCACATGTGCCTGTTGTAATTTTTCCTCAATCATCGTCAGTTCCTTTTCTGCTTCAGCTGTTAATTCTCTGGGACTGTTTAAATCTTTATCACCTTCCAAGGTTTTGTTCAAATGAATTATTAGATCAGGTGTTATCCCAATAGCTGGTCGTAGACTGGAAATGTCTCCTAACAGTCTTTGAAAGTCATTAAGAGTCCGTAGGCGATCTCTCCTAATTTGTGCCTTTTGTGTCTTAATTTTTTGCAAACCTATTTTATAACCTAAATAATTAACAGAATCTCCCTTCTGTATCTTCTCAGGAGCAATTTGCAATCCCCATTTAGGTAAAAGTATATTTCGTCAAACAGTCTGTTTAAGGTATCCATGTTTGAATCAGATAACAAGATGTCGTCCATGTAGTGGTATATTATAGATTTAGGAAATTTCTTGCGTATTATTTGCAATGGTTGGTTCACAAAATATTGGCACAAGGAGGGGCTATTTAACATACCCTGGGGGAGGACGGCCCAGTGGTACCTCTTGGAAGGTTGAGAATTGTTGTAAGTAAGCACTGTGAAGGCAAATTTTTCTCTATCTTCTTTTTGTAAAGGTATGGTGAAAAAACAATCCTTTAAATCAATAACTATAAGAGGCCATCCTTTTGGTAATAAAGAGGGCAAAGGGATCCCAGATTGCAGAGGACCCATAGGTTGAATAACCTTGTTGATAGCTCTGAGATCTGTCACCATTCTCCATTTACCTGATTTTTTCTTAACCACAAATACAGGAGAATTCCAAGGACTGGTAGATTCTTCTATATGTCCAGCATCTAATTGCTCTTGTACCAGCTGTTCTAAAGGCTGTAACTTTTCCTCAGCTAGAGGCCATTGCTTTGTCCATATTGGTTTCTCAGTCAACCATTTTAGAGGCAAGGCTGTTGGTATCTCTGAAGGGGCTTCAATGGCTTGTTCTTGTACGGCCCGAATGGCCGGTTTTCTCCGTTTGTAATATCTTTTAATATTATTCTCAGAAATATAGGCTCTAGAATTAGCAGGAATGTTAATTTGGATATTCCATTGTTGTAATAGGTCACGACCCCATAAATTCATTGCAATATTGGCTACATATGGCCTTAATTTTCCTATTTGTCCCTCAGGCCCTATACATTCAACCCATCTCGTGCTCTGTCTTACTCGAGATAGGGTTCCAATTCCCAGGAGCTGAACATTGACATTCTGAAGAGGCCAATACGGATGCCAAGATTCTGGGGTAATCATCAGCACCTGTGTCTAGCAGGCCAGTAATAAAAATGCCATTTACACACACTCTCAGCTTAGGTCTTTGATCATTTATAGAAGTTTGCCAAAACACACGTAACTCATCTTTCTGCTCATTATTATTTGTAACAGTAGGCATGTGGTTTCTTAATTGTCCTGACGAGGCACGTTCTCTGCAGAAACTGGAAATGACTGAACCATGTTTGCCATGGGGGCCTGTGAGTTCCCCCCCTCTCACGTTTCCCGTCTGTATCAGGTTGCTTTGTCTATCTCTTGTAGATCTGCATTCATTTGTCCAATGTCTGCCCTTTCCACATCTTCTACATAAACCTGAAGGCTGAGTCCTCCTATTTCTGTTATTTTGGAAGATGCATTATTATTATTTCTGAATATCCGTTGTTTAAAATTCCTTTTCATATGACCCATTTTGCCACAATTAAAACATTTGGTATTCTGGTGTCTCCTTTTACCATTGGAAATTGCTTCTTCTACCCATGCTTCAGTGCCATAATCAATTGTATCAACATCCAGTGTATGCAAGACCCATTCTTCCAAGGGTGCTGATCTGAACCTTAAAGGCCCCAAAATCTTTTTGCATTCCACATTTGCATTTTCATAAGCCAAAGACTCAATCGTTATACGTCTTCCATCAGAGTCAGGTATCCCTATTTGCACAGCCTTAGTAAGTCTTTGTAAAATAAATCACTAAAGGGTTCTCTCTGACCTTGTTTAATTGTGACAAATGATTCCATTCTCTGTCCTGGGTCTTGTACCCTGTCCCAAGCCCTTAAGGCTGCTGTAGTGCATATGGAGAGTGTGTTTTCATCCAAATTAGCTTGTTCCTGAGGGTCGGAAAAGAGTCCTTCACCTAGAATTTTATCTAGGGAGATGTCACTTCCCTTCGCCTTTTCTTGCTGTTCTAAAAGTCTAGCCTCTTGCCTGAATAAGCATTTCCATTTTAATTGCGGCCCACTCTCAAGGACTGCAGAGCTCAGCTGGAGCCAGTCCAATGGCGTAGCTCTGCTTGTGGATGCCCAAGATTTTAGCATCTCTTTTACAAAAGAGGAGTGCATCCCAAAAGTCGTGACAGCCTGTTTAATTTCTTTGAGATCATTCATACGGACAGGCTCCCATGTATCTTCCTTAATGATCCTAGGGTTTTTTGAACCAATCACCTTCTCTGTCGTTATTACTGGAAAGGCATGTAGAGGTGTAGATAGAGATTTGTGGAAATTGTCCCGGAGGGATTTACCCACAGATGTAGTTAAAATTTTCCTTTCTACCATTTGTTCTTCCTCATCAGAATTTAGAAATTCCTCAATCTTTTCAATTCTATTCACCATTGCCTTCTGCAATGTCTGTATCTCCTGTCCAGAATTATGTTCCAAAGCCTTCATTGAGGATTCTAAAGTATGAAGTTTGTCCATTAAAGATAAGTTCTCATCTTTGGACATAATTTTTATGGTATAAATCGTGCCTTCTTGTATTGACAATCTTTCCACCACTCTGTCATAAGCTTTAGACAAAACTTGATTTTCCCATTCAACCGTTTTAATTCTCTGAGATAATGTTTCAGTCCCTTCAGAAAGTGACTGATGAAATTTACGATTTAAATCAGCTGTTCCTTCTTCCATAGTAATAAGTTTCTCCTTAATATCAGCCTGAACCTTTTCTAAATTTTTTTCAGTCACCATTGTCTTGTTAAACAAAGTTCTGTTCTCTTCCTGCAGAACTTTAAACTGATTCTTGAGAAGATCACTGTCATGGTTAATCGTTTGTAGATGTTCAACCTCTGCCTTAAGAATCCTGGATTCATCTCCAATAGTTTTTAGATGTTCAACCTCTGCCTTAAGAATCCTGGATTCGTCTCTTAAAGACTCTATCAGACTTTTGTCGTCAAACCACTTAATACCAAGGAAAACTACTAATCCCAGAAGGATCCATAGATGTGGGGTGCTAGACACCTCTTGTAGGATCTCCCACATGGTACACTCAAAAAGGTTATTGAAGTTGGGAACGGTGATATTGTCAGACATTTTATTTATAAAAGGAAAAAAAATTTTACCTGTAATGACTGGTTCCTGCCAGAGGTGGCAAAAGAGTCCACTTGAATCCACGTGGAGAGCTGATCTGAAATAAATCTCAAGAACGAAATTTATTCAAAGTGACCCCTTCGGGGACAAATGTGGCGGTTTGTGTTGTAAAACCACAAATATTTAAGCTTCCATGTTCTGCTCCAAATGTCAAGGCAGAGAGGAAGGGGTTAACTCCTCTGGCGCTGCGAGAGGAACAAAGCGCTGGCTGCTGGCAGCCTAGGACCAGTGTGGGGGAGATGCGCTGTTGTTGCTAGGAACAAAGCGCTGACTGCTGGCCTAGAGAGGGCGGGCGGGCGGGCGAGCGAACTGGCGCTGTGGCGATCGTGTCCGCCCAGGACCTGCGGTGGGCTGCGGGCTAACGAGCAGCGGGGGCAAATGTGGCCCCACGTTGGCGCGCCAAATGTGGCGGTTGGATTAATGGAGACCAATGATAATAGGTATTTGAACAAGTTTAATGACAAAACCAGACTCACGAAACCAAGGTTCCAGCGGAGTACCCGGTCCAGGCAGGAAGGGAGGAAGGAAGGGGCGCGCAGATGCTGTAAACATATGCCCGAGGACAGCCCGCCCCCAAAGGGAGGGCTTATCCCTACACTATATTTTGGCATTTCAATGTGGGACTAGAGTAAGAGAAAACCAACAACTACAACTTTGTCTTCAGACATTTTGCATCTTCAGGCCTAGCTCTTTGTGCAACCATGACTGGTTTTTTCTTTCTCCCATGTGTTTCTATTTCTTATTTTATTCTCTCAGTCATTATCCAACTCTTGCCATGTGTTCAGAGAAGAGAATTCTTTGAAAGGCTCCTATCCTGCCATCATCACATCATTTTTAACTTTGTATCATCACTAGTATGAGATATAGCCTTGGATCCCAGTAGGAAGTACGTTTCTCAACACTCCTGCACAAATCAGATTAAACAGTATTGTGAGACCAACTGCCCTTTCTAATCACAGACACACATGAGGACTTCATTGTGTGTTGACATTTCTGTGATCTGAAGTGTGTATCACTACTTACAGCATTGCCCTTGAGTTTAAAATTAGCCTGCAGCTATATGCTTTCCAGAAGCAGTCAGTTCTGCATAGCTGCTCTGAAAATTAATCTGTCTGTGACAAGCCTGCCTTGCTCAGGGCAATGTCAGCATAGGTTTTTATTTTATTATTTCTTTCATGCAAGCTGAACGAAAAGAACAGAGGGTTTCAGTGACAGATTCTTCAAACAAGTAATTACACACACACTTTAAGAGCCAAAAGAGCCAACTGCATTGTAATTTTCATTTTCTCCATTATTAAAGGAATAATAAGTCATTAATCAAATTTCAGTTATGTTGTGTAAGTCTGTCAGGGGATTCATTGTTGGCTAATGATGATCAAAAACAAAAACACTTTCCTCATTGCTATAAGAAAGTGCATGACAAGAGCAATGTAAGGAAGGAGTGTTGGTTGGTTTGCTCATAGTGTGAGTGTATGATCTAGCAGAGCTAACCATAGCAGGAGTCTGCTGAATCTGCTAAAGTGCACCCACAGTCACCTTGGCAGGAGCCTGGTGGTCACATACACCCAGTCAGAAAACTGTCAGAGATCAGCTTACTTTCACCTTTTTATTTAGTCAGGACCTTAACCCATGAAATGAGGCTATACCCGTTTAGGGTACATTTCCTTGTTCAATCAAACTAATCTAGAATTTTCATTACAGACTTTCTGATGTGGGATTCCCCTCTGTATGCCATGAATACCATTGGTTAATAAAGAAACTGCTTTTCTATAGCAGGGCAGTACTTAGATGGCAGGGAAAACTAAACTAGGTGCTGGGAGGAAGGAGGTAGGGTCAGAGAGAAGCCATGGAGCAGGAACTGAAAACAGACATGCTGAAACTTTGCTGATAGGCCACAACCTCATGGTGATGCTCAGATTAATGGAGATGGGTTAAACTAAAATGTGATAGTTAGCCAATAAGAAGCTAGAGCTAGTTGGCCAAGTAGTGATTTAATTAAGACAGTTTCAGTGTGATTATTTCTGCAGTTTGGGCAGCCTGGAAACAAACTAGTAGATTCCTTTGCAACAACTTTCCCAGTGACTTATTTCCTAGTTAATTCTAGATTATTTCTGGTTGACTGTTATGAAATAGTAGTTTAAAAAGTGTTACATTTGCTTATGTTGTGTAATAATTGTTTAATGATGTAAAGACGCGTTGCATTCTTTTATGTTACATCTGTTTAACTCTGAGACACTATGTTACTTTGCCTGCCTAAAACACCTTATTGGTCTAATAATGAATTGAATGGCCTATAGCTAGAAAGGAGAAGAATAGGCAGAGCTGCCTGGAAGAGAGAATAAATAGAAGAGGGGGAGGAGATGGAGAAGAGAGAAAAGGAGAAGGACAGGAGAGCATCAGTTAGGGGCCAGCCACCCAGCCACACATTCAGCTACGGAGTAATAAGGAAAGACATGTCCATAGAATAGAGAAAGCTAAAAAACTCAGAGGCAAAAAGTAGATAAGATAATTTAAGAAAAGCTAGCTACAAACAAGTTAAGCTAAGACCGGGCAAACATAGATAAGAATAATTATCCCTGTATTTCTTTGAGAGCTGGGTGGTGCCCCCAGAGAGCAAATAGTTAAAAAATTACAGATGACAGTCAATATTAATAATCAGATATTGTGATCAGAAAAAAATATTGTAGAAAAGTACAATCATTTTATGGCTCATTTCAAAATAAACCCAAGAATCTAAAAAGAATTTAGTTTCAGTTGTCTTTGCACAGAAAAAAATTAAACTTTGGTGTTTAGAAAAATGCTTTTTAAATTATGTAATTCTTTTCTCCATGCAGATACTGTGATGATGGCTACATATTTTTAGTTCTGTGAGCAGAAGAAGAACGTGTTTAATAATGGGCAGATCATTTCTTCCGCACTTACTTAAATGGAGACAGAAATTCTTTAATGAACCCTTTGCATTTAAACAGAATATATCCATTGTCTATTTTGCAATCCCTCATTTTGCTTTAGCACTTTATATTTTGACAATAAACCTTAATGGTGCCATATGATTTATTAAATTTTAGCATGAGCTCTGACAAAGCAAAACCAATTCCCTTTGCACACGGGAATACAGATCTGGCTTCTACTTTTATTGCACATTGTGGGCTCACGAATCACCAAACTCTATCTAGTAGATTAGTGGTGGAGGTCGTGGGCCTTCATGGAATCACAATTCTATGAAAAGAAGAAAGGAGATTATTGTGGGGGAATGAGAACCAGCTACCTGGAGGCAGACTCCAAAGAAGAGGCAGCTGAAGGATTTAATTCAGTGTAACAAGCAGAAGACAGAACCAGAAGAAGAAATAACACCAGAAAATATATGGGCTGTAATGGAGATAAAACAGGTGAGTACAAAGGAAATGTTGTTTCTTATTGCCTAAATTCTTTCAAAATAGTAGGATGTTAAGTAAAATCTGCAGTGATTGGCTCAGCAGTTAATTGCTCTAACTGCCCTCACAGAAACCAAATTTTGTTCTGAGAACTTTGTTGGGCAGCATATAACCACTTAGACCTCAAAATACAAGGGATATGACAACCTCATCAGGTTTCTGAGAGCACCTGCACTGTATGCATCCAGGTGCACACACACAGAGATATAAACATACACATAAATAAGAATAAGAAAAATAAATTTCTAAAATGCAATAATGATATGTTGTGAATTTATGACTTACACATTAAAATGTTTAACTGCAACTGAATCAAACATGAGACAAAAGAAATAGAAATCACCCATTCCCAGGTGCAGTACTATAACATTTAAAACACAAATATCTTTTCTTAAGATGTCATCAGTGTCCTCAAGCTCTTACAACACTACTCTTTACAGATTTTTTTCTGAAGCCACTGCGAGCCTAGGATGACCATTCCTACTGTTCCTGAAGACTCCCTGATGTCCTTGGGCCTGTTAGAAGAGGAACTGTTTGGTGCTTCGACTGAAGTCATCTCTTCAATACAGTCTTTTGGAATCTTTCTCTTGTTTATCTCAAATAATCCTCAATAACAGCTCATTCATGTCAAAAACCTCCAGTTCATAGTTTCTGCTATTCTATTTGACTACTTCAATTCAATAAAATGATTTAAAAATTATGCTTTTTGTATATAAATTGTGTGTAACTTTCATAAATGCATATGTCTACATATATTAGTGTACTATAATTTTCATCAGACAAAGTCTACTTCAGTCAAATATTTTATATATCACTGGTTGAGCCTTTTTCTTGTCATGATTAAGTAATCATGAAATCATACAAAATCTAGAAAAGAAAAGAAGTAAAGGCAAGTAGACAGTGGAGTTTTAGACATAATAGCATGCAAATTGTTAGCACCCTCCATAGATAGAAAAACATAGTGAGCAGGGAAGTAAGAAAATTTCCCAAAGTCACCAAATTAATACTAATGGCGGAACTGAGATTTTATATCCTAATCAATTTACATATACAAATTATGTTCTTATCTGTACAAAACGGGGCCTATCTTCACTTTATTTCCCAAATTACACCAGTTAATGTCTGCAGCAATAGGGAATGAGAGTTCTCAAGAATCTTCATTAGAAAACTATAGAGAGTCATTGGGCTGAGCTAGACAGGCAAGATAGCCAGAATCATCTCAAAAAGTCTTCTCAGGAGTTGAAGAGATGTCTCAGAAATGATGTCTAAGAAGGCGTGCTGTTCTTGCGGAGGATCTGAGGTCAATTCTCAACACTCAAATCCGGTGGCTTACTACTGAGAAAACAGATGACTGGAGATAGCTTAAAAGCAAAATCAGTGCTATAGTAAGAAGTTCATTGAAGGAAAATGTGAAATAAAGTCTAGAAGGAGATGGGGGAGGGGTGAGGGAGGGAACACATTTGGAGACTGTGAAAGTTCTGTCCTATGGGCGGTAGACTAGAAGGAGATGTGGAGGGAGAGAACACATTTGGAGACTGTGGAAGTTCTGTCCTATGGGCGGTAGACTAGAAGGAAATGGGGGAGGTGGGGGAGAGAACACATTTGGAGACTGAAAGTTTTGTCCTATGGGCAGTAAACTAGAAAAAGATGGGGAGGGAGAGAACACATTTGGAGACTGTGGAAGTTCTGTCCTATGGGCGGTAGTCTAGCAGCCACTTCACAACCACTCAATCAGATCATTTTACACCATGAACCCATGACGTATCCTATGCACAACAGTAAACCTGAATGAACTCTTTTGCTCATCTTGTTCCCTTTGCTTTCACAATGTTGTCAAGATGACATTGTTTTTATTAATTAATTAGTTAATTTTACATACCAATCAGTTTCCCATCACTCATTTCTTCCTGCTTCTTCACCCTACCTAAAGTGGAATTTTGCTCCAGTCAAGGAAGTCACCAAGATCTCTCTTTGAGAACTAAGACACATGCTTCACATTTGTGGTAATGCTTATTACCTAAATTAAAGCCAAACCAAAATAATCAAGTTTCCATGAATTCAAGAAAGGAAAATGAATATCCTTTCTGTAGCTATGGAGTCTCTATAATTAAATCAAATTAAAAAGAAAACAAGCAGAAAACCACATCATGCACATAAATAGAATAAATAGAAGTCAGGGGAATAATCATATGCATATTTGCTGAAGTAGAGGAAATTACTTTCAGCAGGAGTGAGTTGCAAGCCATGGGGTACTTTGCCTGGGTTGCAAGTTTTCCTTCTGCATAGCCACATTCCCAGCCACAAACCTTCATTCTGAATCTGGTTATTTTTGTCTTGGGTAGTTTCCCTGGGAACAGTTGGTCAGGTAGTATATATTTCTGAATTGGGAAACTCTCTCAGCATACTGAGCTCCAAGATTAGTTATGTTCTGCTTGTCTGAAATCCTTTTCCAGATACCCGTGGATAGTATTTAGAGCAATTCCAAGGGCTAGGGTGAAGATTAGTAGCAGAACAGCTGCCTAGTGTGGATGGAGGTTCAACCTCAGTGATACAAAAACAAAAACAAAAAAATTAAAATTAAATTTTGGAGACACTTTAATATAAATGAGATAAATTATATTTATAAGTACAATTCTTCAACATTGTCTAACTCTTCAAGAATTTTTTTAATTTTATTTTTAAAAACATTGTAAATAAACAAACATTATATGTGTGTGTGTGTGTGTGTGTGTGTATGTGTATATATGTCCCTGAAATTAACCAGACCAGAGACTATGCAGCTCTTTGAATTTCTACTCATTTGGAGGAGCCATTAGGAATGGAAGCTATGGAGTATCACATTGGATTTTACAGTTTCACTATTGATTTTTTTTGCACTTATTAACCACAATTAGTGAAAACTCCATGACGTAATGAGAAAGAGACAAAATTAGTCTTTATTCATTCTTTCAGAAATTTTGTCCATTACCAACATTGACTCCTTCCTTGTCTTCTAAAATTTAGGTCTTTGTGTTCCTTATCTCCATGTTATACTTATTCACAGGTACATTTGTTCACTTACATATTTGTGCTATTGACCAGGTTCTGCATATAAGGGAAACCATGTATTTTTCTTATTGTGAAATTGTGTGATCTCACTTGATATTATATATACTAAGTCTATGCATTTGTGTTCACTTTGTGATTACATTTTTCTTTGGAACTGTGTGATATTCAAATAAAGAAAGAAATTTTTATGTTAGAGATAAGAGATGTCAGGGAAATATTTGCCAATTTCTTTGTTTCTTTTTCCCTTTATTGTATTGATAATATTACTCTTTGTGTTTGAACTTTGTTGTCTTCAATCACAGGTAGGTCGATTTGTGAACTTCATGGGCATCCTGTATAGTGGAAACTATAACAGGAACACCAGGCTGCTAAGGTCTTCGTCTCAGTGCATAGGATGTGACACAGAAGGAGGTCGCAGATTAGATGGTAACTGTTCATGGTGGTTTGATTGGATGTGGAACTTTCAGATCATTTCCAAACAACACAAAGGCTTCTCCAACATTCTTCCAAAATTTTGTATTTGAGCAACATCTGTGCCAAGAGGTGTAAGGTGATAATTTATCATGTTTGGATATTTGTTTCTTTGATCATTAGAGATGTTGAGTTTGTTTTATGATACTCATTGAGTAGTGCCTTTGGGGAGAGACTACTCAATACTTTTTTTTTTCATTTTTCCTTTAAAAAAAACTCTGGTTAATTGCTGTGGTGGCTAAGGAGCCTCACATTTTGGATATCAACCCTTATCTGACATACAGTTTTCAAGTACTTTCTCCTATTGGATTTCTCAAACTACTTTAGATATTTTAATATATAGGTTAAAAAAACCACAGGTCTTTACTGGTTTCTGTATTTAAGCATACTGAAAGAAGCTTGATTTCTGGGAAATGAGCTTACCTTACCTTCAAGTGTTGGGTTTGGAAAGTGAAATTACTGTATTTTAAAAATAAAAGACAGAATCAAATTTGAGACATGTCCTTTTATTCAGATAAGAAATAGAAAATGTGACTTTTATATCATGTAGTATGTGTTTTCTTTCATTATATTGTATGGTCTATCTATCTATCATATATCATCTATCTTCCATGTATATCTATCTGCAAAGGGATAGATAGAACAATATATAGATTTTACACTTGTATTAGTTTTGCTTTTTTAATCTACATCATTCATTTGTACAAAAATACTGGAATTTTAGCTATAAGTGTGGAAAATAATTTCCTAAACTAACCCACAGATTAGAGTCTTTTTATTATGACTGAACATCTCTTGATAGGCATCAATATCTTCACCAAATAACACAATATGACTCTTTGAGCATATAAGAACTCTGGTGTCACAGCACATAAAATAACTAAGTTTTAAAAGTAGCACAAGTATATTAAATTGCCTTTGAAATTATGGGAAGCGCACTTATTTCTGACTCTGGTTCTGGGAATATTTAATAACACAGTCATCTTGTGGTCATGAAAGCACTTTAAGGAATTGTAGATCCAGTTAGTCAGGCTCCTCAAAGTGTGTTTTGAAGAATATTGATCTGGCATCAAGAATTAAGTCAAGTCCAGAAGGTACTAGTCTATGCCATTTGGTGTTACACTGAGTATTATCTGCTATAAACTCTCCTAAGTACTCAGGTCTTAAATGCATTATTAATCATTATTCCCTAAACATTGCTGTTTCATCCACTTGTATTGATGCTGTATGCATTTCCACATGTAGGAGATGTCTTTGGGTGTTTATGGATATCCCAGTAAAGTCAGGGCTCGTGTAAGTTGGGAATATTTAAGGCTTTTGGCTAGGTCTGATAAATCTTTCCATTTTGAGAAGACAAGGTCTGAAAATTCTGTTTCCATCTATGAATCTAAACTACCTTTCAAAGAATATTTTAATAATTTCTCTTACTGCTTGAAAATATACTTTGATGAGAACTTATCACCATATATGAATAATAGAAGAGAAAGAGTTGGTGGTTCTGTGAAACCTCTAAGTCAGAAGAGAAAAATATCACTGCTGAAAGTTTCTGACTGCTGTGAATGTCACACTCAGGCAGAGTGCAACACACACAGGAGGAAAGAAATCCCACTTTTGGTGAATACACAGAACAAACATCTTCAATTTTTCCTCTTAAAGTACTTCTCACTGGAATGGAATGGAGGCAGGAGCCAAAGGTTCAAAAACAATAACAATACAATATTTTTATTTGCTTCATCAAAAACATAATATTTTATTCTATATATTGATACTTAGTAAGTAAAGTTAGTAAAGTTTAAGAATCCCAAACACACTGAATGAATGAAGATTCTTAGAAAATATGCATATTTATATCACAGTTTGAAGTGACAGTTCTTCTGTGCTTATAAAATTAAATGATGCACCTTCTTGCCTTCTAACCCTCTGTCCTTACCCTCTTCTCCTTTCTTGCCTTCTTTTTTCTGATTCCCCATGAACATTACATGGATGGATTAGCTTCCCACTACTATGACCCCATTTTCCCACAATCATCTTGTTACAGACAGCATGTCACAAGAATAATCTTGTAGATTAATACTTTCCCCAACAGATTAGAAGTAGAGGACACTAAGGTAAAGAGCATTACTATCCCTTAGCTTTTTGCATTTTTATCTTTTATCTTGGGGACACTTGAATTCTGTCAGAATGGCCATCTCCTAATGATTCCAATCTTATCTCCAGAATATGTGAGCAAATTACATTTCATATCTAAAAAATCTTGAAGTTTCAAGAACTATTAATGATTAAGATGAAGATGTTATTCTAGATTTTTAAAGAACTGTGAATACAATCTATTTCTATCTTTGAATACAGAGATCTGTCAATACAGAGATCTGTCAGTCCCCAAAATGTACTCATCAGAATGGCTCGGTAGTTCCACCTAAAAAAGGTTATCTCAATAAAGAGGCTCAGTGAGAGTCCTAAAATGAACCTCCTGACACCTAAGATTCAGCAAAGTACCCCTACTGAGGAGCAATAATGCTGTTGGAATCTATGCAGGAGAATGCCTATCCTGAAATGATCACATTTATTTTCCTCTGATGCCTCTACACTCTTGAACATTAAATAAGACAAGAGAGTTTCATTTTTCTCAGTTCTGCCACCACAGAGGTAAACATCAATAATCTAAAATATATAGCTTGATTCTGCGAAAAAGGGAAAAGAACATAGGATATCATTTAAAATTCAATGTTTGACACACAGGACATGCTGTAATATTTTAATATGTACAGATTATCTGCACCTTACTCAGCCAAATCTATAAAAGACCTTGAGTCTAACTCAATAAAGCCTCTAAAATACACACATACACACACACACACACTCACAGACAACACACTCTTTCTCACACACACAGTTACACAATGTTGACTATAACAAGAAGACAACACAAAACAAGCTAAATACACAGAACCTCAGGTTTTAGCTTGAACCAACAAAGTCCATTTGCTCAATTATAAGCTGTCCCATCAAAATGAAGGAAACTAATTGTAAGAAACTACTGAAAGTATGGCTACTCAGTTCTAAGAAGGAAGCTTCGGACACTGTGATGTAATTTGCTCCTGATGGCTACTTATAAAAGTTTGATGCTATATAAAATGCTGTCCTATTGTTTTTATTTTTTCCTGAACCCTAACATTCAGACAATATGACATGTTAATTTCCAGTGACTATTAATGAAGGGGCTACCCAGTAAATACCTATACTCACTTATGTAAAGTTTAAGATGACCTGTTAGGTCTGTTTCTTTTCTGAGTTTTTCTGTTTGGCAGGGGGAAGTAGACTTCAAAAGGACAAGGTATGATAAGAAACCTTAGCTTGAAGCAAATATAGAAAACCTCCCCTCCACTCAGTTCATGATGATTCCATACCTCATTTTGTAGAATAATGAAAGTGTTATTTTTACATTAAATTACATTATTTAAACTTTATAACAAAAATGATTTTCCTAGATACATTTGAAAGTTTGAGTTGTGAACCTTTTTTTTAATATTTATTTATTTATTTATTTATTTATTTATATTTATTTATTTATTTATTAAGTATACAGTATTCTGTCTGCGTGTATGCCTGCAGGCCAGAAGAGGGCACCAGATCTCATTACAGATGGTTGTGAGCCACCATGTGGTTGCTTGGAATTGAACTCAGGACCTTTGGAAGAGCAGGCAGTGCTCTTAACCTCTGAGCCATCTCTCAGCCCCGAGTTGTGAACCTTTAATAACCAAACTATCTCTTTAGTTCTTGCCAGACAAATAATTCTTGTGTATTGTAAATTATTTTTAAACCACTTAAGGGCAGTAAGATGCACTATGTTAGATGCATTGGATACAGACTGATATAGATTCATGTACAGAATTCTTTATAAAACTTTATTAATAAGAACTTGAAAATAAAACTTATCATGTACCAAAATTAATGAGACCTAAAGTATTTTGATCTCAGGAAACTTCTACACATTATAGAACAGCCATTTTGAAACTGTAGAGTTTACTGTTGGATTTTACTCTTTAGTTATCAAGGATATTTTTTGTGCTCCTATCCACTACCAAAAATGAAAAATCTATTAGGATTTGGAGCCAGAAAAATAATTAGCTTTATGTACTTTGCATGAATCATATTCATCACCTGCAGTTAGTCCTTCCTCATTAGCTAACATTTATACTTTCTTATTCTCTCTTGTGCCTTATAATACAATCAAATGCACAATATATATGTACATATATATTATCATATATGTGTATGTATATGTGGCCAGGATCCACATAGTAAGGAAAAAATAGGCTTTTGGTTTTTTTCTTCGAGGTTTATGTCCTTGCTTGATATTATTATATGTTCTAAGTACACCAATCTCCTGCAAAATTCTTAATACCACTCAGTAATAAAAATTCTAAAATGTTCATTATTTCCACCCTATGGAAAAGTACAGGTTGGGTACAACTTAAATTCATGACATTGTCATGGTTTTAAATGATGCTTGGAAATGGCAAAAAGAAATATTTTTAAAAACTTACAAATTGAGAGGAGCAGATGTGGTAGCCTAATATTAAAAGTTTGCTTTCAGAGTTTATTTCTTTGATTATAATTAATTGTCGGATTTACTTTGTGTGTGTATATATACACACAGTGAGAGAGACTAAACAGGAATTTGATCTGCTACATACTACTTATATTTTCATGATAAGAATTGCTGAGTGGAGTATTTATCCATTATGCCTCAAGCGCTTCCAAGGGTAGATGTCTGGTATGTGACCTCTACTTCATAGGTTTCTGTTCACCTCAATATTGAAGAAAGTCGGATGCTGAGCAGTAGGCAAGACACTGCTGGAAACTGCAATCATATTGTGAATTGTGAACAGGTTTCATCACCTATCCCCAGCAGCAGAAGCATCAATGGTACTCTTGACTTTAGTTAAGAAAATTGCAGCCAGTTATACAAACAAACAAAATTACATGGAAATCATTAGCCTAAATTGTCCCAAACTGTACAACACTATCTCATTTGCTCTAAATAATAAGTTGATCAGAGCCTCTCATTTTTAAGAAAAACAAAGCAGAAATATTCCTGTTGTTAGAAAGCTATCTTCCGCCGGGTAGTGGTGGCACACACCTTTAAACCCAGCACTCTGGAGGCAGAGGCAAGCAGATCTCTGTGAGTCTGAAGCCAGCTTGGTCCAAAAGAGCTAGTTTCAGGACAGAGTCCAAAGCTACAGAGAAACCCTGCCTCAAAAAAAAAAAAAAAAAAAAAAATCTATCTGTAAGGTTTAGTAGTTATGTGTGCCATTGTCAAGGTCACCAATCAGCACATCTTCTAAATATCACAGTGTCAAGGTACAGGGCAAAAAATTCAATTGTGTATAACCTACACCATAGATGAAGGGGCGGTGATGTGTAATTACTATGGTTATTGTAGAGTACCATTGGTTCCATACAGTCGGGCCTCATAATCCTGTTATTATCTTTGTACTCTTAAATCTGCTGTAAAAGCCCATTCTGATTTAATTCTAATAGATCTCTTGCACAGAAAATTAGGTTTGTGTCAAAAAAAATTGCCAAATATATCTTCAATGATACTGCGAATCCTCAAATTTTGATACAATTTTTCACTATTGTTACTGTCATTCTTGGTGCACTGTTTTATATGAGACTTGGTAGACTTCTCTAGTAAGTGGAAACAAGAAATAAAAAGAAATAGAAAGGACATGAGGCATGGGGAGGAGAAAGTGTATAATAGTTATATGGGGGAACATAGCCAGAGTCAGAGACATCTGGGAGAGTTCAGAGTGGACATCACCAGACAGAGCTGGTAATGAGATTGGGAAGGAGAGGGGAGAAAAAGGAACCACATGCTGTAGCCAGGAAGCCAAAGTACAAATTGAGTGGGTAACCAAAATTTCTGAACTATATAGGAAAGAACTTTTGAGGGAAGGGTAGCCCAGCCCCTAGGTTGGAAAGTTCAGGTTAGGAGGCTTGGTATTCTAGGAATACCCTGTAACAGGTGGGACTAAGGGTTGCTGGCAGAACAGGGAGTCCTGGTTCTTTGCTTTGGTGTGTTAAATAGAAACTGCAGCCACTAACTTCACCCTAGATGTGATGACCCATGAAATTCCCCCCTTCCATCTGAACATGTATATTGGTGTTATCATTAATAATGTCATAAGTGGTAATTGCCAATTCTTAAAAGGTACAATAGAAAAAAATATATTACTGTTTCACTGAGATAACATAGTATAAGTTTAAGATGATTTATTCTATGGACATAGTAAGTTTATAGGCTAAATATGCCGGTCATCTTCATGTGGGTTCTGAGTTTAATCACCTCAGCTGGAAACTGTGGGCATTGACTTAAGGGCCAGTGTGAAAGTCCTTCACTCTGCCATTGTCTGGCTGATTCTAATAAGGGTCATAAAGATATTACAAGAGTTAATACTGCTAACTTGGCAGGAAATACAAACACATAAAACACATACCTGGCAAGGATTGTCTGGATTAGGATGACAGAAGTGAGAATACATTCCACCCAGAGTGAGCACCACCATTCCATGTGGCCGGGGTCCTGAATGGAGTAAAAGGAGGAAGTGAGATGAGCATTCCCTGCTCTCTTCTTACTGACTGTGGATGCAGCGTCAGCTCCTCTGACCCACAGCATGTACTGCCAGGAATTCCTACTGGAATGGAGCACAGTACCCACAACAGTGAGCCACAATAAGCCCCTTCTCCATTAACTGTTGTGTTAGTGTATTTTATCACAGCGGCCAGAAATTAGCTAAGTTAGAGGCTGAAGGGAAACAGTGTGAGAAAAGCTGACTGTCCTGGTAGCTGGCGTCAAACTGAAGGGCTAGAAGGCTTGGCAAATCTGTTCCAGTGAGTCACACACGGTCTTAGCTTCCTCTTATTCCCTGTTTATTCATTTAATGCATGAAAGGAATGGGATGGGCACAACATATCTTTACAGTGCCTGCACATTCCAGAAGATTTAGGAAGGCAACACTTCCTTCTGCTTTCTAAGATTCTTCTTGGAGACTCCAATACAGATAGTGACCTACTTCTCCATATTTCTCAATGAGATGAAAACCACTTTATATAAGTGGTCAACACATCAACTCTTTTTACCAGTTTGGTGATTTAACACTCAGAAAAACATGAATGTGTTTTATATACGTATCAATTTCTTATTAAGCTCATTAAATCTCACATTCATTAAGAACCGAGCCTCTAGAGACTGGACTCTTCAGTTGTAGGATGTGTTTTATCATTCTCTTCTTAAGGCTATTTGGCAAACCCAGATAAAACATTTAGCAAACATTGATTCCTGATTTAAAATATATCAGCATCTTTAGAAGAAGTAGAATTTCTTCAATTTGGCATTTTCAAAACTGCCTAATGAACACATATTAGAGAAAAAAGACTACAGTGGCCTACAAATCACACTTGAGGAAGGAGGTCCATTCTAATTTTCTATGTTGAATATTGTCATAATGTCCTGTTTGTAAAGAGAAAACCTACAAAATAATAGAAAGACCATTATAGAATATTTTCAGAATCATTAATAGGTATGCATTTCATGTAACAAAGAAAGTTTAAGAAAAAATGTTCAAGAGGTAGTAAATGAGAGGGAGGAGAGAGAAATTATGTAATTAAAATATAATTTCAAAATTACATAAAAAATAGTCTTTCTTCCAAGAGGGCTACCTCCAAGGAAATTAATAGCTAACACAGAAATGTAATAATTTTCACATATGCATTCAAAGAAGAATTGGCCTGCTTCCTTCTAATAAATAATATAATAGATAAACTATACAATAACAGTTGAATGCAAGCTTGAACTGACACTGGAGACAGAGTCTATATGAGTAGCCACAGTTATTTCATAATCAATGTTATCAATTATCAGAGCAAAACAAAAAATCTACTCATATGTGTAAAATGAAGAAGAAATGACTTCAAAAGTTAAAGTCAATGTAGGGAAGGGACGACCCAACTAAGCATGCTGGCTAAGTTTGCCTGCTGCCTGTTTTACTTATAAAAGGTTTTATAGGGACTGAGACTCTGTGCATTTACAAATCTTTCAATGCTGTTTGCACAGCCCATTGGGAGAATGATGTCATTTCCAGAGAACCTGAAAAATACTGACTGGAAAGTTATCTATGCTACAACTCAGCCACACTTCCAGTCATCTATTCAAGGAAGATGGAACCCACATACTCATAACAAATAATGCACACAGATGTTGATACTTTATTATAGCCCAGACATATCTCAATAGGAGATTGATTAAATAATGGTAATATATTTCTATTGTGTATGGTAACTTCTCATCAAAGAAACAGATAAATTAGTGAATATTTGCCAATTTCAATACCTCAATGTTATATGAGTGAGATGGACCTAAAGATTATCTTAATTATTTGAATTATAGAAAAAGCTAATGAAGCTATGGTAATAAAATTACCTTGTAAAGACACAGAATTACTCTATAGAAGAGGGGCATTACCATCCTGTTAGGGATACAGACATCATGACCCAACTAACTGTAAAAAACAATCACATATACAAGTCATAGTTTTTAGATTTATATTTTTATGAAAAATATATATTAGACACATGCCATTCCAGTTTCATTGGGAATGTTGCTTTCATATGGATATGTGAATGTCTAACTTATATTTTATTACAAGTACAAAATTGTCCTAGCAGAAGAGATAACTGCTTATGGAACAGTATTTATGGAACAGTATGACTACTTGCCTGAAAGAGTCAAAGGTTTATAAGAGGCATACCCAGGAAATTCAAGTCATTGATAAGAAGATAACTCTTGTATTAAAGAATACATTTATAGAGCTTTATAGGATATAAAGAAAATATAACAAAGATTACAAAATGTTAGTCAGTTAAAATTGGACAAGTACTAAAAGGAAACATGTAAAATTAATGTCAATATATTGTCACACAATGAACAATCTGAATCAGTCCCCTTATATTCTCTGAATATAAGAAATCAGGGAGGGGCAATTCATCTTATATGTTTTAGCAGATAAGACATTGTCACTGCTTGTTAAGAAGAGCTATGTAGAAACAGGTGTGCCCTGACAACTTTCAGGAGGACACAGTCCTAGACCCTACAGGGACCAAATGTATGAAGACAGAGCCAGTTGAACATAAATATAAAATATAAATCTTTCCTGTTGCTTTTCTTCTACGCTTCTCTCTATTTATAAACCTTTGGATCATTCTCATTATAACTCACCATCTGGTTTCAGTTGTCATGCTGGGTAATTAAAACAAAGGTCTGTGACCACACTTTAAACAAACAGATAAAGTATGTTAACAGCAGTTGCTTGAAAAAAAAATGTCTGCCTAGGAATAGCAGAAGGCAAAAGTAGCATTCGGAGCCAGTGAATATAAAGAGGGCTAGTCGTCATTTGAATGGGGATGTCTTATTAAGGATAATCCATGTGTGACATGTCATTAGTCAACAGAAGAGGGGCTGGTATGTCTGGAGAGAGGACAGTAGTCACTGCACTGGAAGAGAAGATGTCCTACCCAGGGATAGCATTTGTGATCAAAGCAAAGACTGGCACATATGGAGAGAGGACAGCAGTCATTGGAACAGAGGATTTTTGTTTAAGACTAAGACATGTTGACAGAGGCTATGTCATTAAAATGGAGGCTGGCACATGTAAAGAGATGCCAGTGGTCAATTGAAAAAAAGATGCCAGGCCAGAGCCAGTCAGGGAGCATGGCCATCTAAAAAGGGTAAAACTCATCAGGAGTCAGGACATGGTGATCTTGGTAGCAAAGAGTAAAATGAAACTCCGTGTAATAAAGTATGAAGAAAAAAAATTGAATATTTTCATTTGATGTGTCTTACTACAAATGTTGCCTTTTATCTTGATGGAGTTTAAGATATTTGGAATTGAGTTATAGACATGATAACTAATTTTAGTGCTCACTTTGAAATCATCAATCAAACATAAAACTGAAAGTTAGTAACTAAAGAACAGATAAAAGTATTGACATCGTTCCAAATTCCTTTTCTATGTCGAGTGGGAAAATGGTAAAAATAAATGCACTACAACGATGAATGAGATGAATGAACAATGTTTCTCATGAGGAAGAGCTGTGTCAGGTTGCACACTAGAGTCTACGTGTACATTGTGTTCACCTTTAGGGTTTGACTGCAGAGATGTTGAGCATGATTTCCTAAAGAAGAAAGGGGCCCTGCAAGTAATGACATATTCAGGTGAAAGTGCATGGGCCTGCGACTGCAAAGAGAAATCAGATCCTCCTGGCTGTGTGTCAGAAACTGAAATTGTCTGGCTTTCATGCCTTGAGTCTAACAGCGGCTTATCCAAGGGTTTAATAAACTAAAACTGAAAGAACTTGATCTACAAGCAAGTCTATTATGAAAACTACCCTTTGTTTTTTCTCATTTTACTTTGTGCACATTTTAAAATACATCAGAACACTTGACCATATTTTTTTTCTGTTGCATAAGCAGGGTATATTTTTTATCTTGTTTATTGAGTCAGGATGGTGTAGAAATGATTGGCTAGCCTCCCCAAACTCTTAAACCCAGGGCACAAATCTCTATTATAGACAAAATCCTTCCATCCTTTTGATATAATGCCCCAAATGGCTTGTTTGCATGCTAAAATGCATTTTTTTAAGGACATGGCTTTTATGACATCGTTGGAAAGAATATCAGTAATTGTAGGGTCTTGTCATTATTTTTTTTAAAATAAAATTTCTGAAAATCTTTAAATTTGTTAAAATCTCAAAAATTCTGAAAGGCCATACCTTTCAGAAGTCCAGGTAGGCTGCTGTAAACATCCTCCAGTCTCTATGTTTTCCCCAGAAGACAACTCCTGCTCCAAACCTCCTGAGGATCTCATAGACTACCTCCCCTGCCCTCTTGCCATTGTGTCCCATCCTCCAACTTAGAAAAAAAAAAACATTTCATCCATTGATCAAGCCTGCCAGAAGACCAGGTAGGCTGCCCTCAGACCTATTCCCTTCTTTCTGTTTCCCAGACTCAATCCATAGCACTGCAACAGAATATCAGCTGCTGTCTCCCTTCAGCACACTCAAAGCCAAATATATGAAGATTGTAGATGTCCTTAAAGAGGAAATGTACAAATACCTTTAATAAATCCAGGAGAAAAATAACAAACAATTAGAAGAAACTAATAAATGGCTAAAGAAAGTCAAGAAATCAGCAGTGGAAGGAAACAAATGAAACATTCAAGATCTGAAAATGAAAATAGAGGCAGTAAAGAAATCACAATCTGAGCAAATTATGGGAATAAAAATTTTAAGTATTTGAACAGGAGATACAGAGTCCAGCTTCACTCTGTATAAAGGAATGAAGGAAGGGGAAGAGATAATATCAGATGTTGAAGTAACAATAGAAGAAACTGACACAACAATTAAAGAAAATATTAAATCTAAAAATTCTTGATATAAAATATCCAAGAATTCAGGGAAAATATAAAAGGATAAAACCCAAGAAATAATAGGAATAGAGGAAGGAGAAGATTCCCAGCTCAAAATCCCAGAAAATATTTTTAACAAAGACCTAAAGAAAATTCACCCAGGCTGTAGGACCGAATCCGAATAGGAGGGCAAATGGGAGGGTGGTAGCTCCTTTGCCCCAATAGCCTGCCTGCAGCTAGCTAGGTAGGCCCTTTGTTTACGAGCCACCCAAGCAGCAAGGAGATCCGGTCCGGGCACCAGGAGAGACATCATTGGGGTGAGTGAGTTTCTGACCACGGCAGCAGCCCGGGACAGGGAACTCAGACTTTCCTCATCCCTCCTACACTTCCTGGTCATCCTCAGGGGCTATTCTGCCCAATACCTCCTCTCTCTTCCTGTCCCACCCAGTTTGCATCCACCACCCTCCCCCCCTCCATCTGACTCCCTCCCCTCTTTGACCACATAAGATCTCCCAGCTCAGCCTGTTCGGGCTCTAGGACCGAATCCGAATCAGGAGGGTGGTAGCTCCTTTGCCCCAATAGCCTGCCTGCAGCAAGCAAGGTAGGCCCTTTGTTTACGAGCCACCCAAGCAGCGAGGAGATCCAACCCAGGCACCAGGAGAGACATCGGGCTTGCATCCACAACCCACCCAGAGCTGTGCTGAGGAGTTCCATCTCCATGTTTGGGTGCTGAGGAGTTCCAGCTCAACGGGACGCTCCCTGCTTCTACACTGAAGAGATACACCCAGAGACTCATTCACAGCAAAGACTGGACCAAGACACCAGGCCTCTCCTGGCTCCATTTGAAGGAGGAGATGGGAAGGCACCAATGCAAGACTTCCTCCAACAACCTGAAAGGCAACATGACTTCACCAGAATCAAGCGATCCTGAAATAAGAATTGTACACCCTACTCCAGAAGAATTAGAAGAAATCGACTCAAAAGTGAATTATATGAAAATAATAGAAGACCTTAAACAGGAGGTGAAAAACTGCCATAAACAATTAGAGATTACAAACAAAAAGGTAGAGAAAATGAATAAATCGCTCAAAGATACCCAAGAAAACCAAGAGAAACAAGAAAAAGCAATCAAACAGGTAAGGGAAGCGGTTCAAGACTTGAAGAATGAAATGGAAGTAATGAAGAAAACACAAAGCGAGGGAAGGTTGGAGATGAAAATCTGGGTAAACGAACAGGAACTACAGAGACAAGTACTACCAACAGAATACAAGAGATAGAAGAAAGAATATCAGACACTGAAGATACCATAGAAAAAATAAACACACTGATCAAAGAAAACAGCAAAACCAACAAATTCTCATCACAAACATTCAGGAAATATGGGACAAAATAAAAAGACCAAACCTAAGAATAATTGGAGTAGAAGAAGGAGAAGAAGTGCAGCTCAACGGTCCAGAAAATATATTTAATAAAATTATAGAAGTAAACTTTCCCAACCTAAAGAAAGATGTATCTATGAAGGTTCAAGAAGCATACAGAACACCGAATAGGCTGGATAAAAAAAAATCCCCTCGCCATATAATAATCAAAACACAAAGCATACAGAATAAAGAAAGAATATTAAGAGCCGCAAAGGAAAAAGGCCAAGTTACTTACAAAGGTAAACCTATCAGACTTACACCTGACTTCTCTATGGAAACCATGAAAGCCAGAAGGTCCTGGATAGATGTACTGCAAAAACTAAGAGACCATGGATGCAAGCCTAGACTACTATACCCAGGCAAGCTTTCATTCATTATAAATGGAGAAAACAAAATTTTCCAGGATAAAAACAAATTTAAACAATACGTACCTACAAATTTAGCATTACAGAAAGTAATAGAAGGAAAATCACTAACCAAGGAGTCCAACAATGACCACAATAACGTAGACATCTAGAGACCCTTCACCAATGCAACTCAAAGAAGGGATGCACACGAAATCTACTACTAAAAAAGTGGCCTGAGTTAACAACTACTGGTCATTAATATCACTTAATGTCAATGGGCTCAACTCACCTATAAAAAGGCACAGGATAAGAGATTGGATACGAAAGCAGGACCCAACATTCTGCTGTTTACAAGAAACACACATCAAACACAAAGACAGGCACCTACTCAGAGTAAAGGGCTGGGAAAAGGCTTATCAAGCAAATGGACCTAAGAAACAAGCAGGTGTGGCCATACTAATTTCTAACAAAGTTGACTTCAAACTTAAATCAATCAGAAGAGATGGAGAGGGACATTTTATACTCATAACAGGAACAATTCATCAGGAGGAAGTCTCAATCCTGAATATTTATGCCCCTAATATAAAAGCACCCATGTATGTTAAAGAAACATTACTAAAACTCAAGGCAGCCATCAAACCACACACACTAATAGTAGGAGACTTCAACACTCCTCTCTCACCAATGGACAGGTCAATCCGACAGAAACATAACAGAGAAATTAGAGAATTAATGGAGGTAATGAATCAATTGGACTTAACAGACATCTATAGAATATTCCACCCAAATAGGAAATAATATACCTTCTTCTCTGCAGCCCATGGAACCTTCTCAAAAATTGACCATATACAAAGCAAACTTCCACAGTTACAAAAATATATAAGTAACCTCCTGTGTCTTATCAGATCACCATGGATTAAAGTTAGAATTCAACAACAATGCTACCCCCAGAAAGCCCACAAACTCATGGAAACAGAACAGTCAACTACTGAACCATACCTGGATTAAGGAAGAAATAAAGAAAGAAATTAAAGTCTTCCTTGAATTCAATGAAAATAAAGAAACAACATACTCAAACTTATGGGACACTGTGAAAGCAGTCCTGAGAGGAAAGTTCATAGCACTAAGTGCCCACTTAAAGAAAATAGAGAAAGCACATATTGGAGACTTAACAGCCCACCTGAAAGCTCTAGAAAAAATAAAAAAAAAAAAAGAAGCAGACTCACCAAGGCGGAGTAGAAGACTGGAAATAATCAAACTGAGGGCTGAAATCAACAAAATAGAAACACAGAAAACAATCCAAAGAATCAATGAAACAAAAAGCTGGTTCCTGGAGAAAATCAGCAAGATTGATAAACCTCTATCCAAACTAATCAAACGGCAGAGAGAAAATATGCAAATTAATAAGATCAGAAATGAAAAGGGGGACATAACCACAGACACAGAGGAAATTCAGGGAATCATTAGATCTTACTACAAAAGCCTGTATGCCACAAAATTGGAAAATGTAAAAGAAATGGACACTTTTTTAGATAAATACCATATACCAAAGTTAAACCTGGACCAGGTGGACAATCTAAATAGACCTGTTAGTCGCAAAGAATTAGTAGATGTTATAAAAAACCTCCCTACCAAAAAGAGCCCAGTACCAGGTGGTTTCAATGCGGAATTCTACCAGAACTTCCAAGAAGACCTAATACCTATACTCCTTAAGGTATTTCACAATATAGAAACAGAAGAGTCATTACCAAATTCCTTTATGAAATGACAGTTACTCTGATACCAAAACCACACAAAGACTCTACCAGGAAAGAGAATTACAGGCCAATCTCATTCATGAACATAGACAGAAAAATACTCAACAAAATACTGGCAAACCGAATTCAAGAACACATTAGAAAAATTATCCATTATGATCAAGTAGGCTTCATCCCAGAGATGCAGGGCTGGTTCAACATATGAAAATCTATCAATGTAGTCCATGATATAAATAAGCTGAAAGAAAAAAAAAACATATGATCATGTCATTAGATGCTGAAAAAGCATTTGACAAAATTCAATATCCCTTTATGATAAAAGTCTTAGAGAGACTAGGGATACAAGGGTCATACCTAAATATAATAAAAGCTATATACAGCAAGCCGACAGCTAACATCAAATAAAACAGAGAGAAACTCAAAGCCATTCCACTAAACTCAGGAACACGACAAGGCTGTCCATTCTAGCCATACCTCTTCAATATAGTGCTTGAAGTTCTAGCAATAGCAATAAGACAACATAAGGGGATCAAGGGGATTCAAATTGGAAAGGAAGAAGTTAAACTTTCGTTATTTGCAGATGATATGATAGTGTACATAAGTGACCCCCAAACTCCACCAAAGAACTTTTACAGCTGATAAACACCTTTAGTAATGTGACAGGATACAAGATCAACTCCAAAAAATCAGTCGCCCTCTTATACACAAAGGATATGGAAGCAGAGAGGGAAATCAGAGAAGCTTCACCTTTCACAATAGCCACAAACAGCATAAAATATCTTGGGGTAACTCTAACCAAGGAAGTGAAAGACCTATTTGACAAAAACTTTAAAGCATTGAAGAAAGAAATTGAAGAGGATACCAGAAAATGCAAGGATCTCCCTTGCTCTTGGATTGGGAGGATCAACATAGTAAAAATGGCAATTCTACCAAAGGCAATTTATAGATTCAATGCAATTTCCATGAGGGTCCCATCAAAATTCTTCACAGATCTTGAGAGGACAATGATCAATTTTATATGGAAAAATAAAAAACCCAGGATAGCCAAAACAATCCTATACAATAAAGGATCTTCTGGAGGCATTACCATCCCTGACTTCAAACTCTATTACAGAGCTACAGTAATGAAAACATGTGGTACTGGCATAAAAACAGAGAAGTCAACCAATGGAATCACATAGAAGACCTGGAATTTAATCCACAAACCCATGAACACCTGATTTTCGATAAAGGAGCTAAAAGTATACAATGGAAGAAAGAAAGCATCTTCAACAAATGGTGCTGGCACAACTGGATGTCAATCTGTAGAAGAATGAAAATAGACCCATATCTATCACCTTGCACAAAACACAAGTCCAAATGGATCAAAGACCTCAATATCAGTCCAAACACACTGAACCTGATAGAAGAGAAATTGGGAAGTACCCTACAACAGATGGGCACAGGAGATAGCTTCATATGTATAACCCCAGCAGCACAGACACTAAGGGCAACATTGAATAAATGGGACCTACTAAAGCTGAGAAGCTTCTATAAAGCAAAGGACACTGTCACTAAGAAAAAAAGGCAATCTAACTGACTGGGAGAAGATCTTCACCAACCCCGCAACAGACAAATGTCTGATTTCCAAAATATATAGAGAACACAAGAAACTAGACTTTAAAATACTAATTAACCCAATTAAAAAATGGGTCACTGAACTGAACAGAGAATTCTCAAAAGAAGAAGTTCAAATGGCCAAAAGACACTTAAGGTCATGCTCAACCTCATTAGCAATCAGGGAAATGCAAATCAAAACAACTTTGAGATATCATCTTACACCTGTCAGAATGGCTAAAATCAAAAACACCAATGATAGCTTTTGCTGGAGAGGCTGTGGAGGAAGGGGTACCCTCATCCATTGCTGGTGGGAATGCAATCTTGTGCAACCACTTTGGTTTCTCAGGAAATTCGGGATCAACCTACCCCTGGACCCAGCAATTTCACTCTTGGGAATATACCCAAAAGATGCCCTATCATATGACAAAAGCATTTGTTCAACTATGTTCATAGCAGTATTATTTGTAATAGCCAGAACCTGGAAACAACCTAGATGCCCTTCAATGGAAGAATGGATGAAGAAAGTGTGGAATATATACACACTAGAGTACTACGCTGCAGTGAAAAACAATGACTTCTCGAATTTTGCATGCAAATGGATGGAAATAGAAAACACTATCCTGAGGGAGGTAACCCAGACTCAAAAAGATGAACATGGGATGTACTCACTCATAATTGTTTTCTAGCCATAAATAAAGGTCATGGAGTGTATACCTGGTGAACCTAAAGAAGCTAAATAAGCAGGTGAACCCAAGGAAAAACATATAGTTATCCTCTTGGCTATGGGAAGTAGACAACATTGCCGTGGAGAAAATTGAGATCTTGGGGGTGGGTGGGTTGGGGATAAGGGGGGACAGGGAGAGAAAAGTGAGAAGGGGAGGATTGGGGGAACTTGGGGAAACAGGAAGATTGGGATAAAGGAAGGTTGAATAGGGGAGCAGGGAAGCACATATCTTAGTTAAGGGTTGGCAAGAGACTTGAACCTAGAGTGGCTCCCAGGAGCCCAAGGCGATGTCCCCAGTTAGTCCCTTGGGAAGCTGAGGATAGGAAACCTGAAATGACCCTATCCTATAGCAATACTGACAAATATCTTCCATATCACCATAGAACCTTCATCTGGTGATGGATGGAGATAGAGACAGAGACCCACACTGTAGCACTGGAATGAGCTCCCAAGGTCCCAATGAGGAGCAGATGGAGGGAGAACATGAGCAAGGATGTCAGGACCACGAGGGGTGCATCCACCCACTGAGACAATGGGGCTGATCTGTTGGGAGCTCACCAAGGCCAGCTGGACTGTGACTGAAAAAGCATGGGATAAAATCGGACTCTCTGATCATGGTGAACAATGAGGTCTGATGAGAAGCCAAGGACAAAGGCACGGGGTTTTGATCCTATTTCATGTTCTGGCTTAGTGGGAGCCTAGCCAGTTTGGATGTTCACCTTCCTAGACATGGACGGAGCGGGGAGGACCTTGGACTTTCCACAGGGCAGGGAACCCTGACTGCTCTTTGGATTGGAGAGGGAGGGAGAGAGGCGTGGGGGGAGGGGAATAAGGGTGTGAGGAGGGGGAGGGAAATGGGAGGCTGGGAGCAGGTGGAAACTTTTTTTTTTCCTTTTCTCAATAAAAAAAAAAAGAAAATTCTCCCAACATAAAGAAGAAGGAAATTGCTAAAGAGGTATGAGAAGCGTGCAGAACACAAAATAGATTGTACCAGTAAAGAAAGTTCCATAACCACATGGCATTTTAAATACTATATATGCAGAATAAAGTAAGAATATTAAAGTTGTAATAGAAAAAGAACTTAGTGCAGTAGAACAACACCTGACTTGTCAATGGAGACACTCAAAGTTATAAGAGTCTGGACAGATATAGATGGAGAAATGAATATATTCCATAATAAACTCAACTTTAAACAATAGATACTTAGAAATTCAGCCCCATGGAAAGTTCTAGAAGGAAATCAATTATCTAAGGAGGTTAACTACACACATGAAACACAGGAAATGAGTAATTTCATATCAGTAAAACCAAAAGAAGCAAAGTACACACAAACATGTACACACGTACAAACACACACATACCACTGTCTCCAACACAAACAACGAAACATGTAAAATTCAAGATGTCATTGTTTTTTACTTCTGAGTAGTACTCTAATATATATGCAAATGGGTGGAAATAGAAAACACTATCCTGAGTGAGGTAAGCTAGGCCCAAAAAGAGGAACATGAGATGTACTCACTCATATTTGATTTCTAGCCATAAATAAAGGACATTGAGCCTATAATTCATGATCCTAGAGAAGCTAAATAAGAAGGAGAACCCAAAGAAAAACATATAGGCATCCTCCTGAATATTAACCTTCATCAGGCGATGAAAGGAGACAAGAGACAGAGACCCACATTGGAGCACCAGACTGAAATCTCAAGGTCCAAATCAGGAGCAGAAGGAGAGAGATCACGAGCAAGGAACTCAGGACCGCGAGGGGTACACCCACACACTGAGACAATGGGGATGTTCTATTGAGAACTCACCAAGGCCAGCTGGCCTGGGTCTGAAAAAGCCTGGGATAAAACTGGACACGCTGAACATAGTGGACAATGAGGACTACTGAAAACTCAAGAACAATGGCAATGGGTTTTTGGTCCTACTGCACATACTGGCTTTGTGGGAGCCTAGGCAGTTTGGATGCTCACCTTACTAGACCTGGATGGAGGTGGGTGGTCCTTGGACTTCCCACAGGGCAGGGAACCCTGATTGCTCTTCGGGCTGATGAGGGATGGGGAGTTGATTGGGGGTGGGGGAGAGAAATGGGAGGAGGTGGCAGGGAGGAGGCAGAAATCTTTAATAAATAAATAAATTAATTAAAAAAACAATAATAATCAGTCATCCTTTATCATTGATATCTCTCAATATCAGTGATCTCAATTACCCTATAAAAAGACTCAGACTGTAAGAACTGCTGCCAAAACAGAATTCATCCTTCTGTTGCATACAAGAAACCTAATTCAACATCAAAGATAGAAATTACTTCAGGATAAAAGGTTGGAAAGTGATATCTCAAGCAATTGGACCTAAAAACCAAGCTGATGTCGCCATTTTAATATGTAAAAAAAGAGAATTCTAATCAAGCCAACCAAAGAGATGAGCATGACATGAAATGAAACAGAAAGATATGGGCAACGAAAAAGGAAGAAAGAGAACAATTCAAAGAGTCAATGAAACAAAGAGTGGGTTCTCTGAGACAACTAACAAGATAGACAAAGTTTTATCCAAACTAACTAAAAGACACAGACCAAATCTCAAAATTTATAAAAATCAGACTCAAAAGGGACCATAATAACAAGACACTGAGGATATCTAGAGAATCATAAGAACATAGTTTAAAAACTTCCACTAAATCTAAGAAAAAATGGATGGTTTCCTCAATAGGTATCACTTGCCAAAGGTAAATCAAGATCAGATAACCAATTAAGTGCCCCCAATAAAACAGAAGCAGTTATTAAATGTCTTCCAACCAAATAAAAGTACAGGGCCAGATGGTTTTAGCTCATAATTCTACCAGATTTTCAAAGAGCTAATAATGACAATATTCCTTAAATTATTTCACAAAACAGAATCAGAAGGAGCATTGTTCAATTCATTTTCTGAAACTGTAGTTACTCTGATACCTACATCCCATAAAGACTCAAGATAAAAAGAGAATTACAGACAAGCTTTCCTTCTGAACATAGAGTAAAATCCTACATAAGATGCTTGCACGTTGTGTCCAAGATCACAACCAAAAGATCACTTGTCGTGATCAATTAGGTTTTATCCCAGAGATGCAAGGATGGTTCATTATACAAAAATCAGTGAATGTGATCCACTATATAAACAAACAGAAGGAAAAGAATAGCATGATCATCCCATAAAGTACAGAAAAGGCCACTGATAAAAACTTTCATGGTGAATCAGGAATACAACAGACATACCTAAACATGATAAAAGGAATTTATAGCAAGCCAATAGCCAAAATCTGATTAAATGGTGAGACATTCAAAGAAATTCTAGTAAAATCAGGAACACAACAGGACAGAATTGTCCTTTCTCACTATAGCTATTTAATATAGTAGTTGAAGTTTTAACTAGAATAATAAGACCACTGTAGGAGACACAAATTGGAAAGGAAGAAGTCAAAGCATTGTTAAGCATTGTTACTGGATGAAATTATATATATATATATATATATATATATATATATATATATATATATATATTTACAAGCTATATATATTGTGTGTGTGTGTGTATTCACCAGGGAACTCCTGAAACTGATAACTCTTTTGCCAAAGTGGCTGGATACAAGATTAATTCACAAATCAGTAGCTTTCTTATGTAAAAATGTCAATTGAACTGAGAAAGAAATCTCAGAAATAACACCTTTCATTATACCCTCAGACAATTTAAAATATCATGGTTGTGGTGAATCATACCTTTAAAACCAGGACTCAGGAGGTACAAACAGAAAATGAAGATCTTTGAGTTTGAGGTCAGCTTGATCTACAGAGCAAGTTTTAGGATAGCCAAGGCTACACAAAGAAACTTTGTCTCATCTTGGGGTAACCCTAACCAAACAACTGAAATATTAGTATAGCAAAACTCCAGTCTTTGAAGAAAAAAATGAAGAAGATATCAAAAATGGATGTTCATGGATCAACAGGATTACCATAGTAAAATGACCATCCTATGAAAATCAATCTACAAATTTAATCCAATACCCAATTCTTTACAGATTTTTAAAGGAACAATTCTCAAGTACATATGGAAAAACAGAAAACCCAGATAACTAAAACAGTCTTGATCAACAGAAGGACTGCTATTGGTATCACCATCCCTGATTTCAAGTTGTACTAAAGACCTAAAGTAATAAAAATCATATGGTATTTGCATAAAAGCAGACATTTTGCACAATGGAATTGAATCAAAGCCCTGGTAATAAATCCATACAACTATAGACATCTTATTTTCTTCCTGAAAAAGAAGCCAGAAATACACACTGGAAAAAATGACAGCATCTTCAAGAATTGTGTGATGAAACTGGACATAGAAGAATATACACAGAACCATGATTTTCACACTGCATAATACTCAAGCGCAAGTGGATCAAAAATCTCAGCAGAAAATCAGATGCACTGAACATAATAGGAGAGAAAAAGTGGAATAGCTGTCAATACATTGACACAGGAGACAACTTTCTGAAAAGAACACTGATAACATAGATACTAAAATCAACAACCAATAAATGGCATCCCATGAAACTGAAAATCTAGGCAAAGGACACAATCAATCAAACAAATTCTACAGAATTGGAAAAGATTTTTACCATCACCTTATACATAGATAAGCAATATCCAAAATATATAAAGTACTTAAGGAAATAAACATCAAAACATACAAACATATAATGTAATTTAAAATGGGGAACATATATAAATAGAGAATTAGCAATAGAAATCAAATAGCTGAGTACTACTTTGAGATTCTATCTTATACCTGTTGGAATAGGTAATATAAAAAGCACAAGTGACAGTTCATGCTGGCAAGGATGTGGAATAAGTGAACACTCCACAAATGCTTGTGGAAGTGCAAACTTGTACAGCCACCATGAAAATCAATATGATGGCTTTTTTAAAAAAATAGGAATCCATCTACCTCAAGACCATGTACTACTCTTGGCCATGTACCCAAAAGGTATTTCATCCTACCACAAGGATGCTTGCTCAGCTATGTTCATTGCAACTTTCTTCATAATAGAGAGAAATTGGGTCAATCTAGATATCCCTGAACTGAAGAATGTACTGAACTGTAGTACAGTACATTTCCACAATAAGTCATTACTCACTGATTTTTTAAAAAAAGAAAAAATGGCATAATGAAATTTGCAGGCCAATGGATGCAACTAGGGAAGGTCATCCTGAGTGAGGTAACACAGACCCAAAAAGACACACATGCTGTCTTCACTAATATGTGGATTTTAGTCATTAATTAAATGATAACCAAGCTACAATCTGACAAGCCAGAGAGGATAGCTAAAGAGAGACCTCTTGTGTGGGAGTATGTATCCGTCTGGAAAGGGGAAGTAGAACAGATTTTTAGAGTGGGCTGGGAGTGGGTAGGAAAGGGTATGGGAGGAATGATGTGGGAGGAGAGGTGGAGTAGAGGGAGAGAATGCAGAGAGAGTGGGAGAGAGAATTGGGGAGCATTGGTGGGGTGCAATCTAGTGCAGTGGGAGCTTCCTGGAATCTATGAGGGTAATCATAGTGAGGACTCCTAGTAATGGAGGGTATGGAGTCTTAACTGACCATCTCTTGTAGGGTGTCAAGGCTCCAGTGCTGGGACTAGCTTGCATTTGGTTGAATTTTTGACTGAGGGGGTTCTATGAAAATCCCCAAACAACCCACACTGATCCTAGAGTAGTGGTATACTCTATGCACACTGATAGTGAGGCCCCATTGCTAAGGACTACATACACACAGATCATTGAGTGTGGAACAGTCAAGCTGGTGCCTGCATGGAGCCTTAGCCCTGATTTTCTAGTCTCTTTCGTGAGGAAAGGGATCCTGCAGAATACTAAAAAAAATTAAATAACTGGTCACAAATCTAGCCAAAAAGCTGTTGGCCTACAATTTCTCTTACAATGTGCTTGGGCAATGGATGAACAGAACTTTTGGGAAGGTTCAAAAATGATCTGATCTAACTTGTCCACTCCGTGGGAGGGAGTCCATGTCCAACACTGTTTTGATGCTCAGGAACTGGGGACTGGATTGCCTTTAGACCAAAGGTAGAATCAAACACAACTGGTCTAAAATCCACATCAGCAAAATAAAATAAAACAGACAAATAAAAAAACCCAGTTAAATGATATTTAACAATGTTTACATATTGGTGCCTTGTTTGGATTTACTCTGCTGGCACATGGGAGCAGATTCAGTGATACACAGCTAGACATAATGCAGAGAGAGTCTAAATTGGGATTTTATATTGGGTCCCTTCCCTCTCAGCTCACGTAAAACTGTATGAAAGGTTGCAGAAAAATTATAGGAGACAGAGGAGATGGAGGACCCAGAAGATCACTGCCCACTGAAACAATTAAGCAGGGCATATATATGCTCACAGAGACTGAAGTGGCAAAAAAGCATAGGGCCTACAGTGGTGTAAAATTGGTCTTCTGTGTCTAAGTTGTGGCTGTTACATTGGCATTTTTGTGGGATCCTAACTATTGAGTAGAAGTGTTTTTGATTCTTTTTGTCTGCTCTTGAGACTCTTTTCTTCCTCTTCAATTGCCTTGTCCAAGCTTTGTATGATGTTGCAAGGCTGCTTCTTTGTCCTAGACAAAATAATTACACAGAAACTATATTAATTGAAACACTGCTTGGCCCATTAGCTCTAACTTTTATTGGCTAACCTCTTACATCTTAGTGTAACCCATTTCTATTAATCTGTGTATGGCAGTGGCTTATCAGCTAAGTTTTGGCAGCATGTCTTACTCTGGTGGCAGATGCCATGGTGTGTCTCTTTGACTCCACCCTTCTTTCTCCCAGCATTCAGTTGTGTCTTCCCCATCTACCTAAGTTCTGTCCTATCAACTAGCCAGGCAGTTTCCTGACTCATTAATGCTAATCACAGCATACAGAGGGGACTCCCACATCAGAATGAAGACTTTTGCCTTGTCTCATTATATTTGGCTTTGTCATCTTTGGTTGCTTTTGACACGGATACCTGGTCTTTTCTGAAAGAAAATGGAGGGGGTATGGATCTGGGGGAGAGGGAAGAAGAAGTGGGAGGGATAGCTCGGAGGAGTGCATGGAAGAGAAACTTCGGTCAGATGTATTATATGAGAGAAGAATCTATTTTTAACTAAAAAAAATTGTATAAACCTAAATGTACTAATCAATCAAATGCACTGAGTGATATTATACACAAACATCTCTCAATTGTGTTTTGCTAATGCTAGGAATATTTTGTCTGTGATTGTATCTGTGCACACCCAAACACCACTCTAAATGCACAAATATATCAGAATTACAATTTTGAGCTTTTGTACCAGGAGCTACACCTGTGCACTTTGGATACAGGTCATACATGTCTCTGAATTAATATGTAAGTTGCTTATTCCTCACTATGGTGCTGTTCATAGAAGAGAAGAAACTTTTAAGAGGAGTAACATAATAGGAAGCATTTAGGTCACTGAAGGAACCTATCCCAGATACAAGGAAGAGTTGCTGTATCGGCCCACATTATGACAATGATATAAAGAAATCGTTGTTCTCACAGACCTTGATTCACAAGGATGCTTTCTTCAAAATGCTTAGGAAACAGACCAAATAGGAGAGAATGGGCATCCATATACCCTGCACACTCATTCTCTGCATGAACTCTTTCTTGCAGTGAGGTCTCAGGCCTAAAGATTGCATCATCTCTTAATAATCCTACAGACTGACCACCAGGCTTTCAGCCAAGATCTCACAGGGAACATTTTATATCTTAGCCAGAAGAGGGTTATGAAACAGTAAGCCTGACTCCAGTTCATGTCTGGCTCCCCCTTTTTCCTCGTGGTTCCCTCATTCACTCTCTTGGTGATGATGTGCCTTGCGTATTCCACTACATGGAAAAGACTCCACAGACCTATGTAGAACTGGTCCATGCTGTATTTTGAGCTGTGATAAATACAGATTAAGAGACACAGCCCCAGTATCAGCATTTTCCCCCCACTATGCTATGCTGTTCATGTGTCTTTTCCTCAGAGAAGCTGAACTCTGCTCTGCTGCCCTGAATCTTCTTGCTTTTATTTATTCATGTATTTTATCATCTGTCTTTTCTTAAAAGAAAAAGTTTTTCATGAGTAAATATTTCAATTTGTCTTTTGCTTTTATTTTCACAGAACCCAGGCCCATCTCTCTTACATGGATACAATAAACAGTGGACATTTGTTGTTTGAAAATATTTTGTGCAACTTGGGTGTTGTCATTTTGATTGCTGTAAGTTCAGTCTTGCTAGGACTTGACCTTCATTTTAAAAGTAGCTTAGCCCCAATAAGCATTTTCTGGAAACCTTCCAGCCAGGGGAAATACAAGATGCTCCTGAGAGCATGAAAGGTGGAAACCAAAGTGTCAGAAGCAGAAGAAAGAGAAAGAAATTTCAAACCAAACCCAGATGTTCAGGACACATGAGACATAGACATCATCCCGGTATTGAGAACACACAGTGAAAAGATTTCAACCATAGGTTTTGCTGTGGAGCTCACAGATGCATCAGTTTAAAGAAAATGCATACAAATGTCCATTGCTGTCTTTGACAATATTAGGTCATTGTAGATCTTGCTTACCAAACTCTGGGATGTATTTGAGTTTGTGCTTGAGCATGAGCAACAAGCTGGCTACATAGAGAGGAAAAGTCAGGCTCTTTTAACCAGGGTAAAAGTGATGAGTGCCAGAGTTTCAAGTAAGTTTATTAAGAACGGATACCAGGAGACCAATTACATCATGCATAAGTAGGACAGTAATGAGCTTCTATGCTTCTGTACTAATGCGAATTCATAGGGATGGAATGTAGTATGTTTGTGCTGACTACATCTGTTTCTGCATATCACAGACACAACACTGCCTTGAACCTGTGAGCTGTTTTCAGTCATACAAACAGGGATTTCTGTTATTAATTAGGCCACATATCAATCACAAACTGATATTTTCAGATATAATGTCAAATAGATTAGGAAAATATCCAGGAATTTTCTAGGACATGAATTACAGAGGTAATCTGAGGAAAATATCCTTGATTCATTTACTGTATAAGCAAATTCCTGACTTGGAATTAGCATGAACTAGTGAAGCTCTTTCTGTGTCTCTGCTTAGCACCTGGAATACTGTGCGTTCAAATAGCTGCAGTGTGTGTTAATTGCACAGCACCTGCCACCATCAGTATCCACTTCATTGCATTTTATTTAATTTACTCTTAATAGACATAAATAAAAATAGGCATCCTTTCTGACTTCCTATTACCTTCTATATACCCAAGTTCATCATGTGACTTTTTTTTTCCTTTCCTAACATAGATCCTCAGTGGGCATCTGAGCTCTGGTACTTTCTGTCATCACAGGTTTAAAGAGAACTGATGCAGAGGATACACATAGAGTCCATATGTCAACTTTTTATAGTGTGTGGTATCTGATGGCCCTGTTTTCTTCCAACTCACTAAAATGTTTCAAAATACATGAAGCATGCTTTTTGATTAATTTAATTTTTGACACTCTCATCTTATCTATAGATTCAACTATATTATCTAAGTCACAATTTCTTAGATGGCATCTCCAAAACAGTACTGAGGGACAGTGAACAGGCTTGGATACAGACCTGAGCTAGAAAGAGATCTCCTCAAGTAAAGTATGATAGATCAAACTATAGATAGTGTCTCAGCAGGGAAAAAATACTATGAGAAACTCTTAAAATATGAATTGCTAAAAGCAAGTACAATGCATTCTGTTGTGATACACAATAACAGTTGCTTCCTATTGATACTCAAACTTTGTAGACAGCCTTTGGTTTAGCTCACAAACTTGAAATGAAAAAGACAGATGTTCAAAAAAAAATCAAACACATGTAAGCCATCAAAACAAGAACAAAGAAAAAACTATGGGAAAACACGACTCTGGGTTCCAATATTAGTAACTTTATTTAGTCTCCCCTGTATAAGAGAAGAACCTTGAGTCTAATTACATTAAAATATAAAGTGGTGGTGAGTGACAGGCTCTGAAGAGATGACTGCACAGAGAGTACCTGTTTGCACTCATTTCATGCCATCTAATTCTTGGGTTTTGTTGACTACTTTTCACAAATTGTCCTATGAGTGGTGTTCACTTGGTAGACATCAGGCACACAAACACCCTGAGGCAGAAGAGAAGACCACATTGAATATCTTTGCATGTTTGCCTTTACTTCACCTTCACAATCTTTCTCTACAGAAAGTAGAAGAATCCATGATTTGCTGTTTCTTTAGTTGGCACCTTTTCATTCACTCCTGCCTTTCCTATCTGCTTCCAGCTTTGCCAACCCAGCATGAGGCCATCTTGAATCTCATTATTGACTGTAGTTTCCACAATGAAGAATCAGACAGTAAGGAATGTTGGCCCTCAGCTCACTCCTTTTTTTTTTTTTTCTTATCTGGCCAGAATTCTCATTCTCGGAACAGTGTCACTCATTCATAGTATGTTTTTCTTTGTATTTAAACATCCATGGGAACACATTTACACAGACATGCTTATCATTGCTTCCTAGGTGCTTCTAAAGCCAGGCAAGTTGACAATGAAAGTCAAACATAAGTTTCCAAACAGAAACTTCTACGTATCTGTTCACCAGATCAATTCCTTTTTGCATTCTATATTTCTTTTATACACTGTGGAGTACATGACCACCAGAATGAAATCCTTCCCTTTGATTCCACTTGGTCAAATCTCAAGTGAAAGATGGAGAAAATTCCTAGAGGCCGTTTTAATACTAGGACAATCAGTAAACAATTCATCTCTATGCACCTATCAGTGTGGTCCTTGTTTTCCATCTATATCAAAGCTATAATCTTACCTGTGTTAAACGATAGAAACATAAACCAAGCACGGTGAAGTAGCTCACTCAAATTCTCAATGTAGAACTAATGAAACTGGAATTTTACTAATAACTCTGATTTATAAATTCATGAACAACTCACTGCACAAATAATCTATAGGATGTCTCAGTGACTGAACCTAACCCTTAGAAACTAGTTATTCGCATCCAAAAGCAAAATCCAGTGACAGTAAAGATATGTGCTGAGTGGTGTCTAACCATCTCACATTTCTTCATGTGCTCCAGGTTATAGAGAAATTTCCATATTAATTCAGACTTTACCTATTAGTCTCACAGTAGAGTGCATTAGGGCAAATGAAACTAATAAACAGAGGATGGCAATCATGCTCTTCATCAGAATGGATGTAGATCACTGGCTTAAAGGGCCACTGCCTTGTTTCAAAAGTAAATCTTTATGTGTAAGGGAGTTTTTCACTGTACATAGTGAGTATGTGCTGGTAAATAAAAGTGGAAGCCACATCCTAACAAAATAAAACCAAGACAGAGATGTGAAGAACACAGGTATCAATGGGAAATTTAATAATTATTAGTCAGGTCTGTTACAATATTTCTTAGCAAATCTGGCAGGTAAAAAGCTAACAAAATGATGAGCACTTTATGTGCCAACCTAAGGATCTGTGAAGTGTAACCATTAGGTAACTGAGTAACAGGGCAAACCTGATGACTTAGAAATATTAATAAAACCAAATTTGGGGGGGCAAGAATTAGGAGACATTTTTTCAATTTGTTTACCCTGAGTCCGCATTCATAGTGGCATACCCCTGCACACACTCAACAGTTTCTACATTTTATTCAACATGATTAAGGTAAAAAGGACATATCTTACTTAGCATCTTATCCAAGGGTGTGTATGAACTAAGACAGTCATAATATGCAATGACTCAGCCAGATTCAACAGAGAGTGAATGAGCTAAGCCACTTGTAAACAACTCAAGTATTTACACTGAGATTCAGCAGAAAGTATCTCTGTATAGAACACACAATAGGGACATTGAGTAATGACTACTTTTACCATACTGAGACTCAGAAGTGTGCTTATATTCTCATTTTGAGTTGGGTGTACCTGCTGTCAAACTTTACAAAAGCCACTAAAAGCAATCTGTCTATGTATAATTATCTGTGTCTACATAGGTTGTCATCACCTTTACAGAAGAGGAGCAGAAGAATGGAAGAAAGAGACATACAGAAGCAATTGCAAGTACATTGCTAAGAATTTGTGAACAGGGCCCAAATGAAGTCAGTTATGAGAATGAAGAGATAAAATCTATTATGTATATTTTGTTTCTTGTTGAATTCCAGAGCCCAGATTGACCTGAGCTGTTGTTAGTGCTCTAGATTTATAGGATGAATGTTTGAGATGTAAAAGACATCTATGTAGATAAAGTTCTGAGGATTATTGGAAAGGGATAAAAAATGTGACATTAAAAATGGCTTGTGTTTTTAGAAAGGAATATTGAGAAGATACAAGAGAGATGTTTAAAACAGGCAAGAGAATTACCTCAAAAAAATAAAACTTTAGTGGATAAAGTGTAGTAAAGAGGATTATTTATAGTAATAAACATGGTAGTTCTATATGGTTCATTATTTTATCTTTTCTTAAAATATAGATTACACAGTAATTTGGTTAAATTATGGGATTATGCTTACTAAAATCATCATGAATTAAGAAGGTCTAAAAGCTAATTGTAAGCAAATCATTGGTAAAGGCCTCCAACTCTCATGTAGGTTTCTAAGCATGGCAGGGAGTGGGTTGATGGTAGAGGCCTCATTTATACTGGGAATAAAGAAAACAGGTGGCAGAAGCAGGGTGGAAGAGTGGCTAACTGAGAACACAGATTGCTTATATGGGAGCCAATGACACTTTCTCCAATTTTTAAATTATATACCCATTTTTCATGTGACCTCTTTTTCTTATCCTAGACATATAAAAAGCAGAAATTCGGGGTCACATGGAACTTTTCACTTCTAGATAAAAGACAGAGTGCATCTCACTCATGAGAAGATACCGACCATTCTAGCCTGAGTTACAATTTATGTCAGAGTCTTTTTTACATTTTAAACTGAAGATTTGTATCAAATTATTTATGTATTGGTCCCCTACAAGGCTGATTCATATTTTCATATATATTGAAGTTATTGATTAAATACTTGTGAAATATATGACATTAAGACACTTTTGATACTTTAAAGATCATTACTAAGCTATCATTTAGAAAAATCAGCTAGCCCACTGAGATGGTTTGAGTGAAAATGGCACCAAAGGGAGTGACCTTGTCACATCTTGTTGGAGAAGTGTGATCTTGTTGGAGAAAGTATATTACTGTGGTCTCATATATGCCCATCATTCTACCCAGTGTCTCATGCCACGTTCCGTTGCTTGAAAGAAGTAGGACTCAACTTCTTTTTTTTTTTCTCATGAAATAGCCAACTTTATTCAGAGCATCAGACAGTTTATACTTTGAGGGTTAAAAAGAATCACATGAGTAAAGCCCAGGGATAAGGACCTGTTAGGCAAGTACTCAGCCTTTCAGCAAGTGTTTTACAATCACCTGTCACTCCTGTTCCAGAGGACCAAATGCCCTTTTCTGGACTCCAAGCTGCATGCATGCAACACACATACACCCATACACATAAAATAATAGTAACAAAAGTAAGTATAGATGAACATATAAATGCTTCCATGGATAGAAGGAAATATTAGCTAGGGCTATAACGTGTATACATGAAAACATAGAACTCAACTTCTCCAGCATCATGTATGCCTGAAAAATGCCTTGCTTCCCACCATGATAATAATGGACTAAATTCCTGAACTGTAAGCAAGCTATCCAGTTAAAAGTTTCTTTAAGAGTTGCCATGGTCATGGTGTCTCTTCTCAGCAATAAAATTCAGTAGGATTTCAAAAAGTAATCTTTATTTTACATACCAATCTCATTTGCTCTCTCTCCTCTTCCCCTTCCCCCTAAATTCTCTCTACCCTTCAGAGAGAGTGAGGTTACCCATTGGAAACCAACAAAATGTCACATCACTTGAGGTAGGACCAAGTGCACATAGAATTAAAATGAATAAATAATAATAATAATAATAATAATAATAATAATAGTAATAATAAAGACATCAGCAAAGTGAGCCATTAGATTTTAATGAGATATTTGCTTGCTTAATTACTTTACAGATTTAAGCGGTATCTTAAAATCAACTTCTTTATTTCTGTAAAATATTCTCCCCTAGCTTGCCACCATTCCCTGTACTCATAGACATTAAGGAGCTACTTTTAATAAAAGAAAACAGTTTATTTTTAACCCTATATTATGTGATTATCTAGGATCCCTATTACAGCATTTATGAGAGCCAATATATTTGTACCATTTATTCACTGAGATGCAGTAACTGCTGGGACCATCATGGGGCACAGTAAACACTCAGCATTTGTGGAATTAGTGGATCAGCTGGGTGTTGTTTACTTATTGTTTGTCTAGTACACTAAAGCAACTGGATCCTTCTCCACTGTTATCTATTCAAGAGCTGGGCAGTAGTTTCTCTACCCAGTTGAGAAAGCCAGAATAGAAACACGTGCCTTTGTTGACAACAGGAATATCATTATATCTTACAACAGTCTGTGAAATGTAACAAGTACTTGTCAAGACAATGAATAAAATAATGGTTGAATAAAATCTGTCATCAAAAATGGATAAATTTAATGCCTACTTGAAGCTTCAGTGCTTTAAGACTGAGACAAATGCCATCTGTAGCAAAAGACACACAAGAAAAGTTATGATCTGAATTTTAGTCAAAAAATATTGAACAGTTTAAACTGGAATTTATGGTTCTGTTGACAGAAAAAGCATGGCGTTTTAGCTGCAAATTAATGTCCATTGTCCTCATTATTTTTTCATTTCTTTCTGTTATTATATTTTTCATTAAGAAATTTTTAATACGTTTTCTCATTTTACATAGCAATCCCCATTACTACTCTCTCCCCACCTCTTGCTAACCCACATCCTCCCTATATCATCATCCACTCCTCAGAAAGAATAAGACTTACCATGGGGAGGCAACAAAGTCTGCCACCTCACTTACAGGCATGACCAAGGCCCTCCTCCCTATATCTAGGCTAAGCAAGGTATCCCTCCAAAAAGAATGTGCTACTATGCCAGTTAAAGCACTAGGGAAAATTCTGGTCCAATACATGTTCCCCTGTTATCAGTCCAGAGTCAGAAAGCTCTCATTAGCTCAGGTCAGCTGTTTCTATGGTATCATCATCATGGTCTTGAACTGTTTGTTATATTATTGCCCCTTCCTCTCTTGGGCTGGTCTATGGGTAGTTTATCCCAGTGCTTCACTGTGGATCTCTGTATCTGCTTCCATCAAGTGCCAGTTGAAGTTTCTTTTTTTTCCTTTTTTTTTCTTTTCTTTTCTTTCCTCCCTCTCTCCCTCTCTTCTTTCTTTCTTTCTTTCTTTCTTTCTTTCTTTCTTTCTTTCTTTCTTTCTTTCTTTCTTTCTTTCTTATTATTATTTTTTGCTCTCTAAGGTTCATGTATTTACTACCATGACATCTATAAGTGCTTATAAGCCAACAAGTTGCTGCCACAGTCTCCACAAGGGGAAAGGTTATTATTACTGTTTTTGTTTTTACCTTCAGAGAATTCAACAAGTCCTGTGCAAGTTTGCTTCTTTTTGGGGGGGAGGTGAGAGGCAGGGAGAGGAGCAGAGAAAATTGTAGAGCTCAATAAAAACTGAAGTTTCTATGATGGCAATTAAGGTAGTGATCAATCTGATGGCCAGCTTGGGTGTCCTCTCTACTGTTGCACAGAGTCTTAGCTGGAGTCATCTTTGTGGATTCTTGAGAATTTCCCTAGTGTGATGTTTTCTGATAGCCCTTTAATGACTCCTTAAATTGAAATATCTTTTTCCTTTCTCTCCCTCACTGTCTTTCCCCCTTCTTGAGCATCCCATTCCCTCATTTTCTTCTCCTCCCTCCCCCTTAAATTCCATACTCCCTTCTCCCCTCTCTTTTAATTATCTCAGGAGGTCTTTTCTGGTTTTCTGTCCCAGGGAGATCCATGTATGTCTCCTTGTTACCTAGCTTCTCAGGGATCATGGACTATAGGCTGGTTAATCTTTGCTTTGCATCTATTATCCAGTTATTAATGAGTACATGGCATATTTGTCTATCTGGATCTGGATCACCTCACTCAGAATGTTTTTTTTTCTGTCAATTTGCATGAAATTTTCAACATGTCCTTATCTTTTAGCACTGAGTAGTACTCCATTGTGCAAATGTACCACATTTTTTTCATCCATTATTCAGTTGAGGGACATCTAGGCTATTTCCAGGTTTTGGCTATTATGAATAATGCAGCTACAAACACAGTAGAGCAAATGTCCTGTGATATGAATGTGCCTCTTTTGGGTTTATGCCCAAGAGTGGTATTGCTAGGACCTGAGGTAGATTGATTTCCAATTTTCCAAAGTGGCTGTATAAATTTACACTCCCATCAGCAATGGAGGAATGTTTGCCTTATTCCACATCCTCTCCAAAAGAAGCTATCACTGGTGTTTTTAATTTTATTCATTCTGGCCGTTGTAAGATGGTAACTCAGATTTTTTTTTTTGATTTTCATTTCCATGATGACTAAGGATGTTGAACAATTCCTTTAGTGTCTTTCAGCAACTTATAATCTTCTTTTTAGAATTCTCTGTTTAGATCTGTATCCCATTTTTTGATTGTACTATTTGATCATTTGATGTCTAGTTTCTTGAACTCTTTATATATTTTGGAGATCAGTCCTCTGTCTTATGTGGGATTATTGAAGATCTTTTCTTACTCAGTAAGCTGACAGTTTGTCTTAGAGACTGTGTCTTTTGCCTTACAGAAGCTTCTGAGTTTTAGGAGGTCCCATTTATTAAATGTTTATCTCAGTGCTATTGGTGTTATATTTAGGATGTGGTCTCCTATGCCCATTCAAGGTTACTTCTCACTTTCTCTTTAATAAGGTTAAGTGTGACTGGATTTATGTTGAGGTCTTTGATCAACTGGGACTTAAGTTTTGTGCTTGGGGATAAATATGGATCTATTTGCATTCTTTTACATGCTGACATCCAATTATGCCAGCACCATTAGTTGAAGGTGCTCTCTTTTTCCCATTGTACGCATTTAGATTTTGGTCAAAAATCAGGAGTTCTTAAGTGTGTGTATTAATGTCAGAGTCTTTGATTTGATTCCTTTAGACAAGCTGTCTGTTTTCATGTCAATACCAAGCTGTTTTCATTACTGCAGCTCTATAATAGAGTTTGATGTCAAGGGTGGTGATGCCTCCAGAAGTTCCCTTATTTAGAGGATTGTTTTGGCTTTTATGAGTTTTTTATTTTTTGTATGAAGTTGATTATTATTCTTTCAAGGTCTGTGAAGAACTATCTGTGAAGATTTTTTATGGGGATTGCATTGAATCTGTAGACTGCTTTTGGTCTACAGAATTGGCATTTTTACTATGTTGATCCTACCTAGTGAAGAGCAATGGGAGATCTTCCTATTTTCTGATATATTCCACAATTTCTTTCTTCAAAGAGTTAAAGTTCTTGTTATGTGGGTCTATCACTTCTTTGGTTATCCCAAGATATTTTATGTTGTGTATGGTTATTTTAAATGGTGATGTTTTTTCTGATTTCTCAGCACCTTTATCATTTGTATATAGGAAGGTTATCGTTTTTCTTTTTGAGTTGATTTTGTATTCTGCCACATTACTGAAAAGGTTTATCAGCTGTACAAGCTCCCTCTTGGAATTTTTGGTGTTACTTATGTTTATTATCATATAATCTGCAAATAGTGAAAGTTTGTTTTCTTCTTTTTAATTTGAATCCCCTTGATCTTTTTCTGTCTTATTGCTCTAGTTAGAATATTGAGTACTATGTTGAATAGCTATGGAGAGAGTGGACAGCTTGTCTTATTCCTGATTTTAGTGAAATTGCATTGAGTTTCTCTGTATTTAATTTGGTGTTGGCTGTCAGCTTGCCATGTATTGCTTTTATTATGTTTAGATATGTCCTTGTATCCCTGATCTCTTTTGTCATGAAGGGGTGTTGGATTTTGTATAATGCTTTTTCAGCACCTAATGAGATGATCATGTATTTTTTTCAGTTTGTTTATATGGTGGGTTACATTGATAGATTTTTGTATGTGGAACCATTCCTGCATCTCTGATAAGATGCCAACTTAATCATGGTCAATGTTTTTTTTTTTTTAATGTGTGTTCTTGTTTCTATTTTGAGAAACAATTTGCTCTTCTTTAAAATTATGCTAGAAATCTGTGCTGAAACAGTTTGGTTCTAGGCTTTTTTGCTTGGGAGACTTTTGATGAGTACTTCTATTTTCTTACAGTTATAGGTCTATTTAAATTCTTTATCTGTTCTTGATTTAATTTTAGTGTTTTTTTTTTTTTTTTTTTTTTTTTGACAGAATTTTTCCGTAGTTTTTTTAAGCCTGTCCTGGAACTACCTCTTGCACTCTTGCAGACCAGGCTGGCCTCAACAAACTCACAGAGCTCCTCCTCCTCCTGCCTTGCCTCGTGAGTTCTGGGATTAAAGGCATGGCCAATTTCCCAATTTTGTGCAGTTCAGGTTTTTGAAGTATGACCTGATAATTCTCTGAATTTTCTCTGTGTCTGTTGTTATGCCCCCTCCTTTTCATTTCTCATTTTGTTACTTTACATATTCCCTTTTTACCTTTTGCTTAGTATGGATAAGAGTTTGTCTATTTTGTTGATTTTCTCAAAGAACCACTCTTTGTTTCATTGATCCTTTGTATTGCTTTCTTTCTTTTTTATTGATTTCAGCCTTCATTTTGATTATTTCCTGGAATCTTCTCCTCCTGGATGAATGAGATGCTTCTTTTTTTTTCTAGAGTTTTCAGATGTGCTGTTAAGTTACTTGTATGAGATTTCTCCAGGTTTTTTATGTAGATACTTAGTGTTATGAATTTTCTTCTTAGCACTTCTTTCAAAGTGTCCCATTAGTTTGGATATCTTGTGCATTCATTATCATTGAATTCTAGAAAGTATTTTTTTAATGCTTCATTGACCCAGAGATGATTCAGTTGAACACTGTTCAATTTCCACGAGTTTGTAGGTTTTCTGCAATTAGTGTTGTTTTTGAATTCTAACTTTAAGCCATGGTGATCCAATAAGATACATGAGGCTATTCTAATTTTTTGGTATCTGTTGATGTTTGCTTTGTTGGTGAGTATGAAGTCAATTTTCGAGAAAGTGCCATGAGGTGCTGAAAAGAAGGTGTATTCTTTTGTGCTTGGGTGAAATGTTTTGTAAATATTTATTAAGTCCATTTGAGTTATGACATGTTAGTTCTCCTATTTCTCTGTTAAGTTTATGTCTGACAGACCTATCCATTGGAGAGAGTGGGGTGCTAAAGTCTCCTACTATTAGTATGTGGGGTTTGAGGTGTGATTTAAGCTTTGCTAATGTTTCTTTTAGATATGTAGGTGTTCTTGTATTTGGAACATAGATGTTAAGAATTTGAGACTTTGTTTTGATGGATTTTTTCCTGTGATGAATATGAAGAAATGTCATTCTCTATCTATTTTGATTGACTTTAGTTTGTAATCTACTTTGTTAGATATTAGGATAGCTATACCTGTTTGTTTCTTAGGTTCCATTGATTGGAATGTCTTTTCCTAACCCTTTACTCTGAGGTAATGCTTGATTTTGAAGATGAGGTGTATTTCTTGTATGCAGCAGATAGATGGACCCTGTTTTCTTATCCATTCTATTAACCTGTGTCTTTTTGTAAGGGAATTGAAGCCATTGATATTAAGAGGTGTTAGTGACCAGTGATTGTTTAGTCCTTTTATTTTTTGGTGGTAGTATTTGTGTGTTTCCTTTCGTTGGGGTTTGCTAGTGTGAGGTGGCAGTGGTGGCGCACGCCTTTAATCCCAGCACTTGGGAGGCAGAGGCAGACGGATCTCTGTGAGTTCGAGACCAGCCTGGTCTACAAAAGCTAGTTCCAGGACAGGCTCCAAAGCCACAGAGAAACCCTGTCTCGAAAAACAAAAAACAAAAACAAACAAACAAACAAAAAATGCTTACTGTCAATAAAGATCTGCTATTGGACATTATCATCATGTTCACACTACTGGGCAATGTCAGGTACCAGGGTAAATGTGGAAAATAAATGTGTCGGTCATGAGGAAGATGGAAAAGTGATTCTGGGAGAGAGACATAGACAAGTAATAACATTAATGATAATAACAGGTTATATCAAATCTTATAGAACGCTAGATTTTATAGGGTGACAGATTTGTACAGTGAGTACAAGAAGTTATTCATAAAGCATACAAACATGTTGCTAGTGTTTTGGAGTGATGTACAACAGTTTCTGGATGTGATGGAAGCAAGCAGCACAAGGCATTTGAGACAAAGTAAGAACCATATTGTAGATGACACCAAATGTACAGAGATGGTTTAAGAGACAGTGATGAACGTCAGGGCCACATCCTAAGATCCTGACCTGGAACCCTCCATGTCTTAGTATTTACTCTGCAGGTTGATGATTCGCCAAGTCAAAAAGAGCATAATCTCTCTCTGAAAACTGTTGTTCAGTTTGGGTATTTTAAAGAAATTATAAAAGTCACAAGAGAGGATATTAAGAAGTAGAGTAAAATTAGTACCTTTTTTTTTTTTCAAAATAGCATGGGTAACAAACAGAAATAAACAGACGAGGGAAGCCATGGAATACAGAGAAGGCAAGTGTAACTGTCAGAATGGAAGATGTGGGCCAGGCTAAGGTGTTCTGAATAAGTGAGGAAAGGTACTCACCAGTAACACCATGAGAACCTTGGATGCTCTGCCAGATTCTGTTATGAAGTAGAGGCTACAGTGGAAGGTTTTACATGTCCATTTACAGTGTTGACGAAGGACAGAAAAGGAGATGACTAGGGAACCACATAATGCCAGCAGATTTGCATATATCCAGAACTGAGATAATGCTCTTAATATTTAAACCTGTCTGCTTCCAGAATTTATTCCTATACATCAACTTCTTTTGTAAATTCAATTCAATAATTTATAAACATGCTTCTCCATTAAAAGTTAAACAGTCACATCAGAATGTGTCTTTGAACTATCTTTGATATCTCCACCCCCATCAGGCTTTATCAACATAGTTCTGGCTGTTATGTAACTTACTATATAGAACATATTGTCCCTGAATTCATGCCTGACGTTGAACTTGATCTATTTATCCCTGTACCCCCACCCTAAAAATAAATATTTAAATATTTTAACAAGATTTTTTCAAGTTATTTTTTTTATCTTATTTGATATGAACAGTCTTAGAAAGTTTATACTGTTTTTCTGGCATTTAAAATTATGTTTCTAATATCACATTTTATCTTGTATTTTTCCTCTTGTGTACCTATTAAAATTATTTGTATAACCTGGATATTTGTTGCTTGCAAAAAGCATCGCTTGAAAATCCTTCTCCCTCTTCTGTGTGTTGCTTGTCAGTTGGATGAGCCTCCCAGCAGTCAGCTTTTGTTGCCTGTGGTATGTGGCATGGACTAATCTGCAATATCCTGGGCTTGATGGGACTGTCCTCCAGAATTTTCTACAAATTTCCTTCCATGAATTTTCTACTTCATGTATTATGTTTATGTATTTCAATAAGCTTTTATTTTTTTTAACAACTGGTGAGAGATTGGACTCTAAGTTTACAATATGCATATGGATATACTATTCTGAAAATTAGGCATTCTCCAGTGTATGTTCTTTGTACCTTTGTCAAAAACAACATGAAAATAGTATATGAATTCTGTTCCAAACTCTCTATTCTTTTCCACTGGTCTATGTTCATTTGTGTCTGCTTTTTCTCTTTCATGCCAATACTAGACTGAAATACTAGAAATCTGAATAATTTCTAGTAATAGAAGGAAAAGTTATAGTGCCATTTTTTTTTATCAGAGCACTGTGGAATAGTGACCTTGTGATATATGTGGCAAGATGTAATGGATAATCTTCTAATAAAGGGAAATTTTAGGAGAAATTACAAAAACCAGGGCGTTAAAGTGCTTGTACACATTAAACTCAGTGAATTAGTATTGATTATTTTCATGTGTTTAACCAAACACATGAGGAAAATAAATCTGTAACACATCCTCAAGTAGGTACCTGATCAAAAGTCAAAAGTGTTTGACTTTCAACAATGACTTCCATTATAATGTACAGAAATAATTGTCAGCAGTTGGCATAGCCAAATTCTCAAATCAATTTCTTCTTTGCCATTGAGACCAGGGTAGAGGCCTATCATGTTATTTGCAGTGTAGAGTCTGGTATAAGAAAAGGCATGAGGAATTTTGCAATCATTCCACAAGAGGTCTGCTCTGTGGCTAGTGATATTATGTAAATTTCTCCTTTTAATTGTCTCTGATACTCAAGAGATGTGATGTCAGTGCATATTTTCTGGCTGTTGTGAACATCAATTAAGATAACTGATGGATGCACTTCAGGAATGATTAACAAAATATCTGAAGACAACATCTCAGTGATATGATAACAGTTGCTGGCTTTCTTTGGCTCTGTCTCATCTCTGTCAACAGCACAGACCTCATCTTTTATATTACCCTGTATGAGGTCATTGCTTTATAATAATCAACCCTGATTTAGAAAACAAAGGCTGTAAGTGGCAAGTTCTCTATTCACAAATTACAGCAGATGAAACAGTTCTGTTCACAAAATGGTACAAAATAGATTAGATAGTAATTTGAACACAATTAGATAAAATACAAAGCATTTGTTATTCTTAGGCAATGTTAGACAAGCTCCTAAATATTGATAGGCTAATAGAACAAATTTATTTTTTATTCATGCTTACAAATCCAATGTTAGTCTCTGAGACAAAAAGAACTCTCCATAGAATTTTCTTTATGGGTGTGATTTTTCCGTTTTCCACAATTTCAACACCCACCCAGAATAAGGGTCCCAGAAGAGTCTGAGAGACCAATCTCAGAATGTGGTCTAGAAGAAGACATATTTGATCTCAGCACAATGTCTGCTCTTTAGAATCTCCATAGATTTGGTCTTCTGAACTTAGTTTCTCAAATCAGTTTTATCTTTAAAATTTGTGCAATTATTCCCAGACTCTCAAACTTTAATGTGGAAGTGGAACATAAAGAATATAACTAAGGACAAAGATAAAAAGATCAATTAACATTCAATTGACATTAGCATCTCTCTTTATTTTAATATGCTTGATAAATAGTAGAGACTGAATATTTATATGAATAAACATGTAAATCGGGCAGTGGTGGCGCTTGCCTTTAATCCCAGGACTTGAGAGGCAGAGGCAGATGGATCTCTATGAGTTTGAGGTCAGTCTGGTCTACAAAAGCTAGTTCTAGGACAGGCTCCAAAGCTACAGAGAAACCCTGTCTCAAAAAAAAAAAAAGATAATAAGTTAAAGTAAAATAAAAATAAACATGTGTGTTTACAAATGTCCACAGGCACACATACTTGTAGAAATACATATTTCTGAATATATTGCAAACTTGAGCTTCTGTGTAGTTATTTAACAGCTTTACAAACACTCACAATCTTTGAACTGAAACTATTTATGTAAAGAAGATGAAGGTGTTCAATTCAGTGAAGGTGATTCAAATGCATACTTGCCACTTGGTGTCAAAATAACTATGTGAAATTTTCATTGACTGATCAACACAGCATTGAAGCACTGGAGAAGGTTGTGAGTTATAAAAATGAAGTTCTTTTACTTCTGAAGAACCAAGGAGACCTACAGAAGGTGGACAGGATTGGTTTCCAGAAGCAAAATGTTTATGCTGCTCACAGAGATATTTGTAATGAGAAAATTGCAGTTTCCATGTGGTGTCCAAATCAGAGGCAGAAATACACATTCAATTGTGTATCTAATATATTCAAGCTTCATAAAAGTGAATGACTTAAGGCTCACCTGTTTTAACGACTTTTACTCATCCTGGGTCACTAGTGAGCTATGTTCTGAGTGGATACATGGAAGGACAGAGTTAAGTCAATGAGTTTTTGTTCTTCATGAATAATCTATTTATTCTCTGGTCAGTCCTTTAATAAAGCAGATTCCAGCATAAGTTGTTATCAGTGTAGAGGTTGTGGGGAAATGGGAACACTTCTGCATTACTGGTGGGAATGCAAGCTGGTACATCCCCTTTGGATATCAGTGTGGCAACTTCTCAGAAAATTAGGAAACAAACTTTCCTCAAGACCCAGTAATACCACTTTTGGGTATATATCCAAAGGATGCTCAACTGTGCCACAAGGACATGTGCTCAACTATGTTCATAGCAGCATTGTTTCTCATAGCCAGAACCTGGAAACAACCTAAATGCCCCTCCACCGAAGAATGAATAAGGAAAATGTGGTACATTGACACAATGGAGAACTACACAGCAGAAAAAAAAATAACATCTTGAATTTTGCAGGAAAATAGATGGAGCTAGAAAACATTATTTTGAGTGAGGTGACCTAGACACAGAAAGACAATTATCACATGTACTCACTCATAAGTGGTTTTCAAATATAAAGCAAAGAAAGACAGCCTACAAACCACAATCTCAGAGAACTTAGACAACAGTGAGGACTCTAAGAGAGACTTACATAGATCTAACCTACACGTGAAGTAGAAAAAGACAAGATCTTCTGAGTACAATGGGAGCATGGGGATTTGGGGGAGGGTTGAAGTGGTGAGGGTAGAGGCAGGGAGGAGAGCAGAGAAAAATGTAGAGCTCAATAAAAATTAACAAAAAATGAAAATAAAGGCAGATTCCTAACTGCTCCAGAATTGATTGCAGTCAAGTTGTTTCTGCACTCTTCATCATGGAAGCTATACATGAGCAGAGCTGTGGGCTGTTCACATGGCCTTTTATGTCTTCAATAAAAGCATGCATAGGAAATCACTCAAGACACCATATCAATTCTATGATGTGAACAATCAATTCAAACAATGTAAACACTCAGATCTGAGCCTGATGTTGGTAAATGACAAAATCTACACTTCTGGGAGGATTTTAGATCAATAATGTTGAAAGACCCTCAGAGTGGTCTTTCCTTCAGGAGGAGACCCCTGAACTCAAGGAACAGTCGAGACCACTGGCTGCAAAGGCAAGAGGTTTTTTATTGAGCAATGCACAGGCACCTGAGGGCATCAGAGTCTCTTTGGAAGACTTGCGTGCCCTCAGGCTGGGCAGGGGGTCTTCTATATGGAAACGGGACGGGCGGAGCAGGCATACAGAAGTAGAAGCATGGTTACAGGAATCCCATTGGTCATTTCCAATGAGGCCATGGGTTCACTAGGGGACAAGTTCCTTGGGGACATGAAAATCTGATAATAATAGCTGACTTGGCCCTATCTAGGGCACATGTAGTTTTTCCCAGAACTGTTTGTTCCCCTCCTAGGCCTGGTGTCTGACCACAGATATTCTGTTTTGGCCACCTAGGAGTACCGACTTTACCTTGAACTTACACTTGTTTGTGTGAAAGCCTTGAAAAATGGCATTACAGCAGCTAAGCTGGGGTCTTTCAATGTATTGGGACAAAATGTTATATAGTAATCAATAAGAAAATAAAATAAATCCAGCTTTCTCACCTTCTAACCTTGAGACTTGACTTAATCCTGTTATAGCTTAGTACATTGACCTATAAATTATGGCTATATAGATACAAACTGATTGCTTGATTGTGACCATTAATAATTATGGCATTCATAAATGCTATGAAAATTGTGTCACAAGCTGATGTTTCAGTTTTGTTGGGTATACAGAAAGTATGCCTAAATACTAAGATAAGCAGAATAATTAATTAATTGTGTTCCCTAAAATTATAATTCTTATAGTTAATATAGAAATTTAGTAGTATAGCTGATTATTTCAAATTGATATGAGAAGTTTAATTTTAATAACTACTGTTGTGTTATATACATCTATGACATGACTGAGTTGAGAAATAGCTTCTAACTCATTGTAATGCAAGAACATTAGTGGGGACTCTATTTACTGTAACAAAACAAATAACAACAAAGCAGACAATGTTCTCTTTGATTGAGCAATTGAATTAACTCACTTTTAAATTTTATATCTGGATATAGGAGATATTTAAAATTTATGCTAAAGACAGTGCCAAAACCTCTGTTAAAATGACATGTTCTTTAATGTTCTGATTTTATTTAATAAGGTCTGCGAAATATTAATTGCAAATCGTTATATGACAATGAACCTAGAAATAAAATTTTAAAACACAGGTAACTTATTTGTGGTAGTTACTAGAATTAACATACTTCAACAATAATTGTGACCATAATTTACTATATTATCACAGGAAAATTATCTAATATCTCAAAGGTATTAATTTCAAAGCAAAACTTAAACAAATTAAACAGTCTGCCGAGGGCCCTTAATTATGTCTTTCTATAATTTCTTGGGTACTAAACCATTTGTTCAAAATATCTCCCTGAGCTTTTCTTTTTCTAATTAGGATCAGCAAGTTGATCCAGTCTGGGTAGCATGAAATATGTCAAATCCCTAAAAAGTCATCAAGGCTCCCAGTTCCTCACTTGCTCAGGTTTTGTATTGTCCTAATAGAGGAAATAAATATCCCAGTACACTTTTAAACAAAGAATTGATTGGCTAAAAGCTCTCACAATTCCCCTAAAAGTAAACACTGTAATGCATTACACTGTCCTTCTAAGAATGCTGCTCTGTGTAGTTCAATCCCTGCTTGCTTTGTTTCTTCATTAAAATATTAAAATGAGCTCAGCTGTGGCAGGGGACTTCACATTCACAGCTATTAAAAGAGAATCTGAGATGCAAACTGGAACTGAGATGACTCCTGGTACTGGGAAGTAAATCGACTCAGTTCCTTATATAATTGGTTGAGTAATCAATTATTCCATTTCAAAAACTCTAGTAATATCATAGAGAACAATTGCAGCATGGTATTGAAGAAATATGCCTTAAATATACTCTTTTTTATTGATTTTTATTTCGTTCTACATTTTTTTCTGTTCCCCTCCCTGCCTCTCCCCTCCCATTGAACCAACCCCCAAGTTCCTCCTGCTCTCAATTTATTCTGTAGATCTTATCTTTTTCTACTTCCCATGTAGATTAGGTCTATGTAAGTCTCTTCAAGGGTCCTCATTGTTGTCTAGGTTCTCTGGGATTGTGGTTTGTAGGCTGTCTTTCTTTGCTTCATGTTTAAAAACCACCTATGATTGAGTACATGTGATAATTATTTTCTGTGTATGGGTTACCTCACTCAAAATTATGTTTTCTAGCTCCATCCATTTTCCTGCAAAATTCAAGATGTTATTTTTTTTTCTGCTGTGTAGTTCTCCATTGTGTAAATGTACCACATTTTTCTTATCCATTCTTAGATCAAGGGACATTTAGGTTGTTTCCAGGTTCTGGCTATGACAAACAAAGCTGCTATGAACATAGTTGAGTACATGTTCTTGTGGCACAATTGAGCATCCTTTGGATATATACCCAAAAGTGGTATTACTGGGTCTTGAGGAAAGTTGTTTTCCAATTTTCAGAAAAACCACTACACTGTCATCCAAAGGGGCTGTACTAGCTTGCATTCCCATCAGCAATGCAGAAGTGTTTCCTTTACCCCACAACCTCTCTAGCATAAGTTTTCATCAGTGTTTTCGGTCTTGCCCATTCTTACAGGTGTAAAATAGAATCTGTTTTGATTTGCATTTCTCTGATGACTAAGAATGTTGAACCTTCCCTTAAGTGTTTTTCAGCCATAAATATGTTCTTAAAGCTATTGTTTTATGCAACAAAATAATTTTGTATATAATTGTGGTTAAACATTCTCCAATATGTTCTTCTTAAAAATCAAATGTTTTAAGTGCTGATAAAAATCAACAAACTTTCTCTTGGTACTCTCTCTCTACATCCCTCCCCTTCCTACCTGATTCCTCCTCTTCCGATACCTACCTGCCCCAAGTTCACCCACAAAATATTCTATTTCCCCTTTTCAAAGAGATCTGTACATAATCTCTAGACCACTCCTCTTTATCTAACTTCTCTGGATATATGGAGATTAGTGTGACTGGAACAGGTGGGTATTTAGAGAGCAATGTGGAAATCTCATGCAATGGAAGTTTCCTGGAATCTATGAGGATGACCCTAGCCAGGACTTCTAGTAATGGGGGTTATGGAGCACAACCAGGGTGTGACCTGCTGCCACCTGTCCTGCCTTTAAGGTTGCCCGAGGCAAGGGTGACTCAAAGCTTGTGGGAGTAGCCAGCCAAAGACTGGTCTAACTTGAGGCTCAACCCTGCTTGGACAGACAGATTCTGGAAGTTGGATGATTGGATGATTCAGAGACCTAGGATAGAACCACACACGACTTTTGAAGGAGAAGAAGAAGAAGAAGAAGAAGAAGAAGAAGAAGAAGAAGAAGAAGAAGAAGAAGAAGAAGGGAGGAGGAGGAGGAGGAGGAGGAGGAGGAGGAGGAGGAGGAGGAGGAGGAGGAGGAAGATGAGGAGGAGAAGAAGGAGAAGAAGCAGAGGGAGAGGGAGAGGAGGAGGAGGAAGAGGAGAACAAGAAGAAGAAGAGGAGGAGGAGGAGGAGAAGGTGCAGGAGGAGGAGAACAAGAAGAAGAAGAGGAGGAGGAGAAGGTGCAGGAGGAGGAGGAGGAGGAGGAGGAGGAGAAGAAGAAGAAGAAGAAGAAGAAGAAGAAGAAGAAGAAGAAGAAGAAGAAGAAGAAGAAGAAGAAGAATGCAATGATTTCTCATGGCATTTGCTGTACTCATAGATCGGTGCCTAGCCTGATCATCATCAGAGAGGCATCGTCCAGCCTCCAGCAACTGATGAAGCCAATGCAGAGACCCAGTGCCAAACACTAGGCAGAGCCAGGGAACTCCACAGAAGAGGTATAGGTGTAAGGATTGTAGGAGCCAGAGACATTCTGGAAACCATGAGAGTACAGTTCTCAGAATCAACTAAGCAAGGTTTATAGGGAATGAAAAAAACAGATCTAGGTCCTCAGTGTGTTTACTGTGGTTGTACAGCTGGGTGTTATTGTGGGACTTATAAGAGTCAGAGTCAGGATGTTTCTGACTCTTTCGACTGCTCTTGGAATCCTTTTTCTTCTTGCTAGGTAGCCTAGTCCAACCTTAAGATGAGGGTTGTGCCTAGTCTTAGTGTATCTTGTTATGCCAAGTTTGATTGCTATTACTGGGGAGCCTGCTCTTTTCTGAATGGAAATGGAGAAGCAGTGGATGTGGCAGGAGGGAAGAGAAGACAAACTGCAGACAGAATGTATTGTAAAAGATAAGAATAAAAAAAAACAAGCAAATAAATAAAGCAAAATACAAAAGCAATCAACAAAGTTCCCAGTAAACTGTGGAAAAAAAGAAAATTGTGTCTTTAGTCTATTGCAAGGCATCACTTCTTTGTCCCATCCATCCAGCTAGGAGTGAGATGTGTTGTTGAATATACTCACCCTCTGTATGCTGTGAATATGTTTTATTACTATTGGTTAATAAAGAAGCTGCTTCTGTGCTGCGGGAGGGCCTTCTGCTCCTTCAGCCAATAGCTGCTGAAATACCAGCCCACTGGGGCATGGTCTATTTATCTTCAAAAAAGAGCGAGCAAGCCTCGGCTTGCTCTCTTGGTTCCGGCTCCTGCTGCAGCAACTAGACTCCTTTCCTGAAGGTTGGTGTTTTGTAAGTTTTACCCCCCAAAATAAATACCTCTTTAAATCCTTAACTGGTGTGGGATTGTTTCGCACATTACTTCTGCCATTGGCAGGGCGGAATAAAGCCAGGCAGGAAATCCAAACAGATATGTGTAGGAAGACTAAGTGTAATCAAACAGATGCCATGTAGCTGCTGAAGGAGAACGATGCCCAGAATGTTTACCGGTAAGCTACAGCCTCATGGTGATACACAAATTAATAGAAATGGGTTAGTTTAAGATGTAAGAACTACCTAGGATATGCATACACCATTCATTAAGCACTGTTATAATTAATAGGGTTTCTGTTTAAGGTATGGGAAGCCAGAAATAAAACAGCAGTCTTCTTTTACACTTACCGTAGTATGACTTCCTTGATGTTAAGTCTTAAATTCTCAAAACATTTGTGCACATAAGCAAGTCATGTTCTTCTATGGAGTAAATACTTTTGTCAAAAATTAAATAAAAGTATGCACGATGAGTAATAAATAATAAAGATTTTTAAGAAAGACTAGTAAAAATTGTGAACAGTATCAAGAACAATATCAGGGAGAACCAATCAGAAGGGTATATATTGCAGCTAAAGTGTTCATGGGAAAAAGAGACATTAGAGTACAGTAATAAGCATGCAGAAGGAGAGAACAGAGTTCTGTGGTAGTTACTGTTGAGTGTGGCCAAAGAATGAAGCATAGAGATTAGAAATGGCTGGAAGTAAATTCCTAGCAGGACTTGTAATAGGTCAGATAAGGGGACCATGAATGACATTGTTTACTATATTTGTCCCAGACATGACATGACAGTCATTCCATATTTTATCAGGAATATAGTGTTCTAATAATATAAATAAACTGAATATATAGGGTTACTTAATAACTGGTAAAGATTAGGCAATACTGATTCTGATCCTAATATCTAAACCTTAACACTAACCCTAATCCCAACCCTTAACCATAATCTGTAACCCTAACCCAAAATTGCTGTGGGAAATCCTACAAACAATAGCCTTTAAGTTACCGGCCCATTGTGGCATGGCCTCTTTTACTAAAAATGCCATCTAAAGTACACATATACAGTCTCTTCTGGCTACGGGATTTGGTTCCTGTTCCCCATTCAAGCAGAGGACTGTAATTTTAGACTCTACCTAAAATAAATAATCATTTATTATACTCAATTCTGAGCTAGTCTGAGATTTCTTTTTAGCATCCATCTTCACAAAATCTAATACCTAACACTAACGCTAATCCCTAACTATAACATTAATGCCTATTCCTAATGCTAACCCTAAACCCTAACCCTAATAATCACCTTAATGCCTAACCCTAACCCTAAAACTAACCCCTAACCCTTAACCCTAAACCTAACCCCAACCCTAACATTTAACCCTAAACCCTACCATAACCTTAACCCCAAACCCTAATCCTAACCCCTAATTATAACTCTAACCCTTGAACATACAGCATTCAGAAAGCAAGGATCTCAGGAAACTGGACACCTCACAAATGACAGTGTACAGAAGGTTGTCAGTTCCTTTATTAAGAGGATTTCAGTGTTTCTGTATATGCAGAATACCTGTGCACAATGGGCAGAGTTCTGACAATGCATTCCAGGAATCAGAGTTTTTTAAACAACTAAAAAGAGAAGAAACATATAAAGAGGCACTATTAATATATTAATATATGGGAATTCTGCCAATAGAGTCTGAAAAATGAAGAAGAGAAAGAAGTGAAAACCAAGAGCTCCAGACAATGATAATGCAAAAATTAGGAAAGAATGTCAAGTAAAACAAGATATATTTTAGAGACTCCTATGTAAAATTCATTAAATTTTCAGATAATGACATAACCAGTGAATTTAGAAGCCTACAGTTTTGTTTATTAAGCTACAAAAATACTGATAATGTCTGAAGAGAAACTGTGATGATACACAAAACAAATATCCATTGGCCCAATAAATCTGAATTATTCTTTATTTTTTACTCATAAAAATATAGTGACGTAGATAGCAAATAAACTAATATACAATGAAATGGAGTTGTAAGACAGGCACAATATAGAGGAAGTAAAAAATATAAAGGATGACAAAAAACAGAACAAAAATTAGCTGTGTATTTTCATAAACATTAACAATTAAGTGTCATTGTTAAAGTCAACACATTAAAAACACAAAATCAATGAAAGCTAAAATATTTAAGTTGATCAAATTGCAAAATTTGACAATTGTTCATGTCAAGCTTAGGAACACAAACAAGGACCCATGAAGTTAAGACAAAAACAAAATTACTATAAATATCAATCTGAGAGTAATTCTGAAAAGCTAACAAACAGAAAGAAACAAGTGAAATCTGAGTGTAAAGGAAGAACTTGAAAAGAGATGTGGCCATCAAAATAATTTTTTAATGACCTATACAGGGTTGTGTTTATGCCTTTTATAACAAGCTAGAACATTCTCTGGGCTTCCATGGATAGAGAAGACATATTAGCAGAAGTCAAATAAGACTTAAGATATGTTGAGTAGAAGTCTCCACTGTCCTCATGAGTTCATACCTGAAATTCTAAAAGACATGAAGATATTTATTCATATTAGTGATTCCCTTGTTTTGACATCTAATTTTTTTACTAGATACCATGCTCATGTTCTTTTTCTTACCTATAGCTTTTGAAAGTCACTTGATCTGCTAAGTGCCCCCATCAGACATCCAGATTTCAAGACTCATTCCATTGTTGAGAGTCCTCCAAAGATCTTTCCATAAGTAAAATGGCTTATATAACCTTGAAGACAAATACCTCATCCTTCCTACAGATGTCACTCACCAAAAAGCAATAAGATATGTCTCAGAAAAAAGCTGGACATGCAATCATGTAGACCTGAATATGATCTCCAGAAGACACATTACATTAAAGCTGAGTATGGTGGCAAACATTTGTAGTCCCAGATATAGTGGGGTGGAGATAGAGAAATCTAGGGGGATCCCTGGAACTTTATAACCATCCACTCCAGTTGAATTAGTGTGCCCCATGACCCTGAAAGACATTCAGTCAGAGAAATAAGGTAGATAGTCATAAAGAACAAATTTAGTTGTCTTGTGGTCACTACACATAACAGTATGTAGATACATAGAAAGTCTCTCTCACACACACATACACACATAAACACACACACACAGAGAAAGAGATAGAGATGAGACAGAGACTGACAGATGCACACACACACACAAGAGAGAGAGAGAGAGAGAGAGAGAGAGAGAGAGAGAGAGAGAGAGATCCTAGCACTTACTGTCTGGTTTAGGGACAATTTTCTACATGATATAAATTCTATTACTTCCTAGCCCCCAGAAGCCAGAATGCCAGAGAGAGACCTTCCTCCAACCTATACCACTACCCCCTGTTGGAATTTATTCACCCAAGATCCAGTCAGAAGGACAGGAGGATACACTTTGTCTAGACACCCAATTCTCTACATACCTCAGCTGACATAACCCTACTGGACTTAAAGACCTGCAAATCACTGAAAACCTAGTTATTCAGACCAGAAAACAGTAAAGGAAACAGGTAATAAAGGTATAAAACACCCATCCAAAATTAGAAACAAAAGAATCAATACTCATATCTATAATCATCTGGAACTCTGAAGCATAAACTACAATGTAAGAATACATTCAATAACAGAAAGGGAAATGTGGTACTACAAGAACCCAATGATCCTACAATAGCAAGATCTGAATATTCTAACATAATTAAAGCCTAAGAAACCAATCTTAAAAATAACTTAATGAAGATGAGAGAGGCCCTTACAAAGTAAATTAGAAATTCCCTTAACAAAATTGAAGAAAAAACAAAATTCATAAGAAATCAACAAATTCCTTAAAGAAAGACAAGAAATCCAAGTAAAACATAATTATGGCCATGATCTCAAGAGCATATGTGCTACCTGCTTTTCTTGCTTTCCTCACACAAATTCATACTGCTGGTTGCCTCTATTTTCACATTTTTAGAGCAATAGATGAAATGGCTATGGCATTATGAAAACCTCCCCTCTGATGGCTCTCCTCTAGGTGAGCCAGAGGAGATGTCGTTAAAAATAGACAGAGACCTGATTCAGTCCCTAAAGCCTTTGATGTTTCAGGTGTGTCTATCAATTTGTATTTCTCAAGAACAGGATGTTGCCTTTCCAATGCACTTTGTGACTAGCCTGAAAGGGTCAAAGAAGCTCATGACAATATTACAAATTTTCATAACTATTCAGGAGAGAATAATTTTAACCACAAGAATCTAGAAGGAATGCTAATAAGTAGAAGATATCAGGAGCTAATGGGAATAGTCTAAGAACAAGGAATGAAGCAGAATCATAGAATCTCATAATGCCCACATTTCTAATAGCTGTGCCAATACAAGTAAGTAGTTGAGAGAAAAGGATGTGTAAACAAGGAAGAAATAGTAATATTAATAATATACTTTTAATTAATGAAGTTTACAGAATGATAAGAAAAAAACGGTATATCTCCCATAGGAGACAGAGTAGTATAGAATGAAGAATTAATTGATTGAGTCTTGGCTCATGAGCTGACTGTGAGAGTTTAGATTTGAATAGGGGTAAACATTAACTGTTTGAGACAAAGGTCCTTTTTTACTTTGCATTATGCTTATTCTGCCAGCTAGACATACTGTTTTACATGTAGGTGTGCCTAGTTAGAAAGCTTTCTATGAGAGGGGGAGAGAGAGAAGAGAAGGGGAGGGTTGGGGAAGAGCTTGGAGGAGTGGGCTGTTTGAGATGAAGGACGGATATGAGAGCAGGGAAAGAGATATATCAATTGAGGGAGCCATTTTGGGATTGGCAAGAGGCTTGGATCTAGAGGGGTTCCCAGGAGTCCATAGGGATGACCCCAACTAGGATCCTGGGCAGTGGAGGAGAGCGTGCCTGAACTGGTCTTGTCCCATAGTCAGACTGATGACTATCTTGAATATCACCATAGAACCTTCATCTGGCAATGTATGGAGACAGAGACAGAGACTCACATCAGAGCACTAGACTGAGCTCCCAAGGTCCAGTTGAAGAGTGGAAGGAAGGAGAATATGAGCAAGGAAGTCAGGACTATGACGGGTTGGTCCACCCACTGAGACAGTGTGCCTGAGCAAATGGGGGCTCACCAACTCTGTTGAGTGACTTTTCTGTCCTGCCTGGCTCCCACAGTCTCTATTGCATGTACTGGCTTTTTTGGGATCCTATTCTATTTGGATGCATACCTTCCTAAGCTTGGATGTGGGGGGGAGGGCCTTGGACTTCCCATAAGGCAGGGTACCTTGCCCTCTCTTAGGACTGGAGGGAGTAGGGGGAAAATTATGGGGGAGCAGGAGGGAAGTAGGAGGAGGGGATGATGTGGGAGTGTCATATATCAATCTGTTGATTTCATTGGTTAATTAAATCAAGAAACTGCTTGCCCTGATAGGTTAAAAGATAGGTGGGAGGAATAAACAGGAGGAAGTGAGGTAAGACTCCTTGGGCAGACTCTGCTCTGCTCTCCTGGAGAGACCCAACAGCTCTGCTCTCTGGAGCAGGGACGCCATGCTCAGCTCTCCCGGGTAGACTCGACAGCTCTGCTCCCTGGAGCAGAGACACCAGGCTCCGCTCTCCCATGAAGCTCCGACTCAAGATGGACATAGGTTAGAATCTTCCCGATAAGCGTACCTTGGGGTGCTTACACGAATTATTAGAAATGGGCTAGTCCAGGTGCGAGAGTTAGCTGAGAAGAGGCTGGATATAATGGGCAAGCAGTCTTTAAATGAATACAGTTTGTGTGTTGTTATTTCGGGCATAAGCTAGCCAAGCGGCCGGGGTGTTGGGGACGCAGCCCCACCGCTTCCTATTTCAACAAGGGGAGGAAGTAGAAATTTTGATTGGTATTATTTATAAAGTAATAAAAAGAGAAAAAAGAAAGATTTCTATGTTGCTTGCTATACTGTTTATGCTTCTGATATCAAAGCTTCAAATCAAGTAGGTAATGACTACCAGTGGGAAAGTTGGGGGATGGAAAGAGAATGAGGAAAGGGAACAAACTAAGAATTATTGTAGCTACTGTTTGAAACTTGAGGAAATAAATTGATTTTAAATCTGTTCATGGAAACTAGTGAAACTATATAAATAAAATGGCTAAGGCTTTCCCAGGCTACTAGCTTAAAACAGGTGGTCAGAGTTTTCTTCATTTTGCTGACTTTACACATCTGTCCCAGGTCATCAGACCCATTAGGAGCAAGGCCCCCAAAAAAGAGAATATCCAAATTAACAACATTAGAAATGAAAAGTTGGGTATAACTACAGGCACTGAGGAAATCCAGAGAATCATTAAGTCATACTTTAAAAAACTGCACTCCATAAAATTGAAACATTTAAAAGAAATGTACAATTTTCTGGATAAGTACCACATACCAACGTTAAATAAAGACCAGATAAACAATTTAAATAGACTTATAACACCAAAAGAAATAGAAAAGTCATTAAAAATTCCCCTAAAACCAAAACAAAACCTAGAACAAGATGGTTTCAGAGAAGAATTTTACTGGAATTTCAGAGAAGAGCTAACACCAATGCTCCTCAAATTGTTCCACACAATAGAAATAGAAGGAAACATTGCCAATCACCTTTTATGAGGCTACAGTTACCTTTAACACTAACCACACAAAGATGCCACAAAGAGAATTACAGACCAATCACCCTCATGAACATTGATGCGAAAATACTCAATAAAATACTGAAAAACTGAATTAAGTCCAAGAACATACCAAAAAAATTCTACCATAACCTTCATCCCAGAGATGCATGGATGGTCCAACTTATGAAAATATTTCAATGTAACTGACCATATAAATAAACCAGAAGGAAAAAAAGCACACAATCATCTCAATACATGCTCAAAATTCCTAGATATAATCCAACACTCCTTCATGATAAAATTCTTGGAGAGAGGCAGGGATACAAGGAACATACCTAAACATAATAAAGACAACTTACAGGAAGCTAATAATGAATATAAGATAAAATGGAGGGAAAGTCAAACTGATTCCACTAAAATCAGAAACAAGACAAGGCTGTCTACTCTCTCCATATCTATTTAATATAGTACTCAAAGTTCTAGCTATAGTTATGAGACAGAAAAAGAAGGTGAAGGAGATATGAATTGGAAAGAAGCCAAACTTATGTTATTTGCAGATAGTATATCAGTATACATAGGTGACCCTCAAATTCTACCATGGAACTCCGACAACTTATAAAAAACAAACAAAAACAAAAATAAAACAAAACAAAAAAAGCAAACTTCAGTGATGTAACCAGATAAAAGATTAACACAAAAAAAGAAGAGAAGGAAAGAAATCAATAGCCTTCTTTTATATAAATAATAAATAGATTTAGAAAGAAACCTTTCACAACAGACACAAACAATATGAAATTATTGGAGTAGCTCTAACCAAACACATGAAGACCTGTATGACAAACATGCCATGTCTTTGAAGAAAGAAAATGAAAACGGTATCAAGGAAACAATACCGTTCACAATAGCGTCAAATAATATAAACTACCTGGACCTAACTCTAACCAAACAAATGAAAGATCTATATGACAAGAAATTGAAGTATTTAAAGAAATAATTGAAGAAGATATCATAAAATGGAAAAATCTCCCAGGTTAATGGATTGGAAAAATAAATATAGTAAAAATGGCAATTTTAACAAAAGCAATTTATAGATTTAGTAAAATCTACATTAAAATACTAACACAGTTCTTCAAAGAACAATACTCAACATTGTATTGAAAAACAACAACAACAAAAAGCTCAGGATAGGTAAGATAATAAAGGAACTTCCAGAGCTACTACCCTGCTTGTTTTCAAGTTTCACTATAGAGCTACAATAATAAAAACAGTATGGTATTGACATAAGAGCAGACAGGTGGATCAATGGAATTGAATCAAAGACCCACACATAAATCTACCTATAAATACCTTCAATAAATTGTGCTGGTATAACTGGGTGTGGTGGCATGAAGAAGAATGCAAATAATTCTTTATCTATCATCACACACAAAACTCAAGTCCAAATACATCAAAGACCTGAACATAAAGCTATTTATACTGAAGTTAATAGAAGAAAAAGTAAGAAGTAGCCTTGAATGTATTGATAGAGAATACAACTTCCTGAATATAATGACAGTAGCACACACAGGGAGAGGGATAATTGAAAAATGGAACTTCCTGAAACTTAAAAACTTTTGTATGGCAAAAGTCACTATGAATAAGACAAAATGGCAGACTACAGAATGGGAAATTATAATCAACTTCACATCATATAGAGAACTGATTTTCAAAATATATAAAGAGCACATGAATGTAGACATGAAAATACAAAATAATTCAATCAAAAATGGGTTACAGATTTACCCAGAGAATTCTCAACAGAAGTGTAACATGAACGGTATGCTTGTTTGGGTTTCCTGTCCCTGCCTGGTACCCCACAACTGTTTAGCCCCAAAGAAAATCACAAATAGATATCCATAAATTATAAGCTGAGTGGCCCATTAGCTCTAGCCTCTCACTGGCTAACTCTCACATCTTGATTAACCCATTTTTCCAATCTATGTTAGTCATGTGGCTCAGTATCTTTTTTCAGTGGGGCAGATCAAGCCCTGCTGCTTCACTGCTCTGGGCAGGAGAAAGAGGAATCAACTTCCTCCTTCCCAGAGTCTCCTGTTCTCATTACATCATTTCTATTTCCTGTCCAGTTTTCCTGCCCATATTTCCTGCCAGGCCAATCAGTGCTTATTTAAAACATGATTGACAGAATACAGACAATTCTCCCACACCACAGAAGAATTACTGAGATTCTGAGATACACTTAAAGAAATTTCAGCATTCTTAGCCATAAGGGAAATGCAAATCAAAATGACTCTGAGGTAACATTTTACACTGGTCAGAAAGAGGAACATCAAAAACACTAAGGACAGCATATGTTGGAAAAGATTTAGAGTAAAGGGAACACTCCTTCACTGCTGGTGCATGTGCAAACTTTTACAGCCAGTTTGCCAATTAATATTGCAGATTCTTAGGAAATTGGAAATCAATGTACATCAAGAACCAGTTATACCAATTTTGGACATATATCCAAAGGATCCTCAATTATACCACAAGTACACTTGCTCAACTATGGTTATAAGAGTGTTACAGCCAGAATCTAAAAACAACTTAGATGCCCTCAAATGAAAAAAGCATAAATAAAATATGTTGATATACACAATGGATTATTACTCAGTTGTAAAAAAATTATGATGAAATTTAAAGCAACTGGATAGAAATAGGAAAAAAAATCATTCTGAGTGAGGTAATCCAGACCCAAAAAGACAAATATCATATTTACTCACTCATAAGTGGATAGTAGGTATAAAGTAAAGATTAAACAGGCAATCCACAGCCACAGAGAGGAAAGGTAACAAGGAGGACCCAATGAGGAATGTATGGATTTCCCTGCAAAGTGGAAATAGAAGGAATCTCCTGGGTAAACTGGGCTTGAGGAGAAGGGACATAGGAACATGAAGGATCAGATTGGATTGTTTGGATGTTGGACAGAGGGAGAGAGTAACGAAAGAGGTGTTCTGAATGGGGGAGGGATCATTCAGGGTTAGGAAGAGACCTAGTGCCAAGGAAACATCCAGGAATCCACACGGATGACCCGAGCTAAGACTCCTAACTACAGCGGAGAGGGTGCCTGAACTGGCAATCTCCTATAATCAGATTAATGATTACCCTAATTGTCATGATGAGCCTTCATCTTGTACCTGATGGAAGCATACTCAGGGATCCACAGCCAAACACTGGACCAAGCTTTAGGAGCCTTGTTGAAGAGCGTGAGGAGGGAATATAATAGCCAGGGAAGTCAAGGTCAAGAAGTGGGGAACCTACAGAGATAGCTGAGTTCCTGGAAGTTTACTGACTTTGGACCAACAGTTAGAGAACCTTTCAGGGAACAACCTAGGCCCTCTGCATGTGTGCAGCAGTTGTATAGTTTGGATTGATTGATTCTACATCATCCTCTCATATATCTGGGATTTGAGCTCAGCACATGTTAACTACACCCCACCTGAAATCACTGTGTAGGGAGTAACCAATATCTTCCATACTCCTACTGCTTACATTCACATTGCAAAGGACTATGGACATCTTTCAATCCTCACTGGGTGTTCACCATTCTGACTGCAGTCCTGGACATATTAAGTTGTACTTAATATGTTAACTACTTCCTGACATGTTCCCTGACAACCTCACCAGGAACATCAAATCAACACTATTAATTAAGCTAAAGAAACCATTGAAACTGCCTAGGAATTCTCTATAACATACCAGAGATGGAAGGAGAAAAATAAGAGCACATGAAAAGTGAAAAAGAAACATCAGTGATCCAAGAAGATTAAAAAATTATGCTATTGAAATGGTTATTAGAAATAAAAATTAATTTAAAATAAAATTTTATATGAACTGGCTTGAAAACACAAGAAATAAAATCTTTAGGATATAGTGGGAGTAAATCAAAAAAAGTTGTTTAATAAGCATTTATTTCAACTACTGGAAGGATTTCAGATAACTAACCAAACAATGGACCTCACTGATTTAGAAAATAAAAGTTAAAGAAATACCAAGATTATTACAAGCAAAGATATAACAAATGTCAGAGTAGAAGCAAAGAAAAAAAACTTTGAAGATAAAGTTAGCTGACAATTTTTTATATAGACAAGTCAAAATGGGCAGCTACAGATAAGAACACATAATTGCCACATAATTATAACATGTTATTAGTATTCTAGTTACGTCTTTGTAGCTGTAACAGATCACTTTGACCAAACATTAATTGTAGAGGAAGGAATTTATTTCAACTTACACTTCTAGATCAGGCTATTACTGAGGGAAATCAGGGCAAGAACTCTGGGCATGAACTTGAAGTTAGGAACTTAGAAAAACACTGGTAGGTGACTTCCTCTCTGGCTTACTCTCATATTGATGCTCAGCTGCCTTTATAATATAGTCAGAGAGCACATTCCTAGGGATAAAACAAGCACAGTGGTCTGGGTCTTCCCTACATCAACAGTGAACACAATTCCTTAAAGACAGGTTACAGGCCAATCTAATCTAGGTGATTCATTTGAGGTTGACTCTTCCTAGGTGTCTCAAGGTTGCGTCAAATTGACAATAAAATGTCAGCACAACTAGTAGGTATTTTTTTAATAACTATAGGTCAACAAATTATAACATCTAGATGAAAAATATACATACAGAGGAAAAACACACTGAAAATTGAAGCTTAAGCAGAGATTGTCAAAAGGTATGTATGAATGACCATAATATACATAAAACATACCCATACACCTTGATTTATAGGTACATATGATGTAGGTGTGTCTTCTATCTATCTGTAGTTTCATTGGTTAACTAATAAAGAAAACGGCTTGGCCTGAGAGGTCCGAAAGTATGTGGGTAGAGTAGACAGAACAGAATGCTGGGAAGAAAGGAAGTGAGTCAGACACCATGGAGCCTGATGTCGGGTTAGACATGCTGAATCTTTCCTGGTAAGCCAACACCTTGTGGTGCTACACATATTAATAGAAATGGGTTAATCAAGATGTGAGAATTAGCCAATAAGAGGCTAGAACTAACGGGCCAGGCAGTGTTTAAAAGAATACAGTTTCCGTGTTATTATTTGCAGGGCTAAGATAGAGTTGCGGAACCCAGGTGGGACAAAAAGTAGGCCTGTTCACCTCATCACTACATACATACGCACCTAAAGTTTTTAAATAGATTGCATATATACATATATATATGCATATATATAAAGGATTTTAATTATGAGCTTTGTACATATACATCTCCATATAATCTTATTCATATGTAAGAGACACTTTGTGTATGTTTTATAGGTTATTATGTAAGTACACAAATGAGCATAAGTACAGTCTCTCTCACTGCACAAGCATTTGATAGGTGATTTTGTGTTTTACATTGGGAGCCCAGCTTGGAATTTGATAACATGCATTAAAGAAGTGGTAGGAAATCTAACTTTAGGAAACCCCAGGATACAGATGTAACTTTGTAATGCTTTAGTTCATCTGAGATTTAATTACAAAAAACACTCAGTGTCTGGAAATATGATATGGTTTTATGTCTGGGTTTCATAGTAGATAAACAGCAGCCCTGTGACAACTGCACCAATTCTTCTAACAATAAGAAAAGAAAGCAGATGTCATGGATTAATGGTTATTTTACTGTAAATGAGACAGTGTAATTCTCTCACCGGAAACTACATCTCAATAAAAATCAAGACAGTATAGTAAATTCACAGGTGATTAGGTGGATAAGTTCTAGGATGTGGTATAATATCTTTCAACATTTTGTTCAATGAAAATATTTTTCTAGGAAGCTTAGTTTATAAAAGGTGCTAATTGTGTAGCTTTTTTGTTATAGTAGACACAGTGCTGACACTTGACATTCTCTGTGCTTAACTAACATTAATTAAGAATTGTTAGACTAGTACAGTCTCCAAATATTTACTTGAATTAGATATAACTGTGTCTTAAATCACTTATACAGAATAATAATAAGACAATAATTTGTCATTGGCTGAAAAGTGATACCCGGAGAGAGGAGCAAAAGGATCACCTTGGTTTCAGAGAGAAATCCCAGGACATTGGATTTTCTCCTTCTCTCTCCTTCTTTCCTTACTTCTCTCTCTCCTGTCTTACCTTAAGTTACTTACTTGTCTGCATATATGTAATTTCTCCTCTATCTTAACCAGAGGCTTACCATACACTGGGACTTTAAAGTTTCAAGTTTGATAGTTGAACAGAGACAGATTTTATTTTCCCTTCTTCACAGCTGAATAGATTTCTTCTTTATTTGAGTTTATCAACTCAGGCATTCTTTATGATGTTATTTTCTTACAAAGTTGAGAGCATTCAAGTGTTCAATAAATGGCATACTGTGGGCTTCTCTTTGTCTTTGAAGCACAGCCTCAGTGCCCAAGAAGGGCATGAAGGTGAGAATCAATAAACACACCCAAGGAATAGGTGCAGATACTGGTACTATGACGTGAGATAAGTGAGGATGAGAGCTAACTATCGGCTGTAAAACTATGTGTTGAAGAGCCAGAAACTGCAGATGATCAGCTTCTGGGAGGAAAATTTGCCAAGTTCACAAGCTAGTTTTAGGGAAAGTACCATAATCACAAAAATGGCTTTCCAGGGAGAGGCTCTTCCATATTCTCCATATATAATGATCCTGTGATTTCCTCAAATGGGAAAAATTCAATGCCATCTTTTCTGATTAATAGGGGTTTCTCTTTTGCTCTCCTGTGAAAAGAAAATCAGACAAACAAGCAAACTTTGTAAAGATGTTCTGGTGTGGGAAATCCTTCTGTTTATGTGTTGCTTTTATTGGTTAATGAATAAAGAAGCTGTCTTGGCCTGTGATAGGGTAGAGCAGAGCTAGGTGGGCAAAACTAAACTGAATGTCAGGAGAAAGAAGATGGAGTCAATGAGGCTCCATGTAGATGCCAGAAGGGAAAGATGAGAACTGCCTACTGGAACCCTGTCAGTGGGTGATGAGGCTCATGGTTAAATATAAAATAATGGAAATGGGTTAATTCTAGATGTAAGAGGTAGCTAGAAATATGCTTAAGCTATTGGCCAAACAGTATTGTAAATAATATAGTTTCTGAGTAATTATTTCATGGTCTGGGCAGCAGGGAACATATGAGCAGCCTCCCAAAACAATGTTCAAATATTGAACTCCAAGTAACACTAAAGTTTAAATGTCAAAAAAAGAAAAGAAGCTTCTCGTGAAATTGTTATTCTTAAGGATTTCTGGTAGAAGATATTTAAATTTTAGCACTGCTCTGAGTGCCTAATTAATAATATAGTTGTTGTGTTAATCACTTCATAACTTTGTGAAAAGCTCCTCCTCATTTTGAGAAGTTTGAATGTGTGTGTATGTATGAGTGTGCCTGTGTATGTGTTTTGTGTATGCACACCTTCTGTGATGAGTGAGAAACAGGCTGTGTCAGTATAAGAGAGAAAACAAAGTGAAATTCCTGTGACACATATGTTTTCTTTAGGGAGCACAACAGATATCAGCTACGATAGTGCCCACAGTTCCAGTCATTGAAGGGCTTGACACATATTGTACAGGACCGTGACAACTTCCATGGGTAATGAGGGGATGCTTACATTTTCAATAGTAGGCATTGAGGAAATTATGCTAATTTAGCTGCACCAGAAGGCAATCACAAAGCTGAATGCTGAAGCAGAGCTCTATAGTTGTGACAATGATCTCTAACTTCCATTTGTCTTCTTTCCGACCTGACTTCCTCTTTTATTTCCTTCCTGCTTTTGGATTCCACTGCAGTTCATTGTTCCAATGTCTTAGCTTAAATTGTCCTTGCCTCTCTATTCTCTTTCTTTTTACGCCTTTCCCTTCACTTCTGTCTTTATCATTCTCCTTCCTTGGGTGACTGGGTATGTTTTCTTTGTTTGTCTTGTGTTTTCAGATCATTGAAATGAAAGTTCTGTGAACTGATATATTTTATGAATTTTTGCAAAAAATATTTTAGGCCATTCTTTCTATTTCATTTTGTTGAGTCTCCACATATATAACTGTAAAGTCCTTTGCTGTTTTCCTGGGTGACACAAGTTCTAATTACAACCTGGACTATTTGTTCTTGTGTTCCTTTGCCTGGGTCCACATGAGTGTATGTACATGTGTGCATGTGTGGTGTTTGTAGTATGTGTGGTGTGTGTCTGATCTTCATGCCCACTAAGCAAGTTATCTATGTTTCCATTGTTCTATGTTTTAGAACTGCTTTCAGTAACAACATCCCTCATCACTATTTGTTCATCACTATTTGCTAACATGATCTTTTAAATATTTAATTTTTTTGTTTCAAATGTTCTAATACTTGAGCTATTTTGAGCCAAGTATGACTTTCCTGTGTTATTGTTACTCAGCACCAAAGATGAAAATGTTTGGAAAATCTGAACTCGCTTAAAAGAATATTAACTTGACAATTCAAATTTACTGCTTATAAAAGCATTTACAAAACATAGTATCACCAACCACATGACGACTAGTCAAATAGAGGAGGAAGTTGAGGTCCAGGGAAATGTCTTTCTTAAATATAAAAGTTGGGGTAGAGATATGCCTGTTTTCTGCCTTGAGCCATGCTTGCAATCACTCTCTTCCTTCCTTCCCTCCTTCCACTTATTTCCTCTGTTTATACTCTGCACTTTGTTTCTTCTGTTTCTTTTTTATCTTCTTGAAACTCAGGGGAAAAAAGAAATTTAGCCAAGACTCTGCTTTAAAATAATTCATAGGTTTCTTCACTAATGAAAGAGCTGTTTAAATATCATTCACTAGGTATTTTCAATTAAAGAAATAAGTGAACTACTACTTAACATGAAGACAGTTTCTCTATCCCATTTTTCTTATTATAATAAAATATAGCTTCAAGTATTTTTTACAACATACCTGTGTTTTAGAACAACCAGAAGTCAGTTTATGTAATTGATAACAGAGAAATTAGAAGCTTCATCAATAGTGCGTGGCAGTAGGTCAGCTGGACAAACCACAAGAATATTTGCTTTTTCAATAAACCATGAAGAATTAACTTCCTGAGTAAATCCACGAAAAAATAAGTGGCTCAGTTAAAAAAAATATTACTGTAAAATGAATTAACTGAGCAGTTATTTGGTTATTTGCAAAGGGATTCTTTTGAGGTACCAAATATTAGCACTGTAATGAAATTTCTGTTTTAAATTTCTAATATTTCTTAGAAATAGAAATGACTGGAATATAATTATGCAAAAGATGTTTAATTATACATTAAATCAAGTGAAATTAATATTTCTTTTAAATAACAGTCCCCTAATAACACGAATAAATGATACATAATTTTAAAAGAAATAAAATGTTAATGATTTGTGTGCTATTCCTTTGCTTGGCTGGGTTTTACTTTAAAGAGCTACTTTTAATTTTTTTTCAGACTTCTTGTTAGTTTTTTGGAGACTTTATCTCAAACAGTTCTTCTGTCTTGATTAGAGTCTCCCCTGCTTTTGTACAGCCTTATGAAAACTGTTCAGAGTGTCTTCACTTATTTCAGGCTGTGGGATCTCTATATTCTGTTTTCTCATTCTGCTTTCATTAAGTCTGGGTACAACTGTGTCTGAATCCAGTGTCCCTCATCTCTGGGTAGATAATCATGCCCCTTAGAAAATATTTTTTGGTTACTAATTTTGAAAGAAAGTCCTTTACAGTTTAGTGATTCCAAATAGTTGCATTCACAAGGACATGTGAAGGTTCAGGTTTGTCTGTAACTCAAAAATGTCAACAGTGATGTATACAAAATAATCCCACACCAGTTCAGAATTACATTATAATAATGTGCTAGTTACTTAAGGGAGACTCACAGATCACTGTCCTAGATCACAGTCTTCTACAGGAATGGGGAACAGGAGCAGAGTCTAGCAGTCAGAAGTGAGAGCCTGAAGCAAAAGAGCAAGAGAGCAAAAGCACGCTTTACAGCCGCATTTATAGTATAAGAGACTATTCCCAAGTGGACTGTTATCTTAAAGGCTATTTGACCAATGGAAATCCCACAGCACAACTGCTTGTTTCCCATATTCCCTGAATATAACATTTACAATGGGAATTGACAGTCACAACTCTCAGAAATAAGTGATTTATCTTTTGATTTTATAAACACAGTATTTCCACCTTTCCCTTCTTCATACCAAGCTCTTCCATGAACCCTCCCCCACTTGTTTACTCTCAAATTCTTAGACTTTTTCTTTTATTGTTGTTATACTTTCTTAAATACATAAACACAACTTCTTCATTACGTAGAGTGTCATCTGTACCTATATGAACTCTGGGATGAACTAATTTGGAGTCTCTACCCTGAGAACAACAATTTTTCCAGCTGTCTGTTTTCCCAAGCTGCCTACAGTTCTTTGTCTAAGGTTGAGGTCTAATGAGCTCAGTGATTATAATCTACAGAGTCACAATCCTCTGCCCTGCCTTTATTTGAGTACTCCATATATTTTCTTATGTAATCCTTTTATCATCCATTTATTAAGGTAATTATTCCTATTTTATTCATGAATGAAGAAAATGTTCAGGAAGGACTATTCACTATGAATATAATAGCTACCAATAACAGTATGATTAGTACCACTGCGTGGAATTGATGTTCTCTCCTGATAATGAGAATAATATCTCGAATGAAGTAGGGACAATATTTTATCCCACAAAATGTAGAACAAGGTCATGTTCTTCTAATTCTTTACACGTGTGTCCACACAACCTCTTACATTTACCAGTCGCTGCTTGAGTCTTGTGGGAAGATAGTCCAGATCCATCATTTAGCTTTCCCAGCAGCTAGAGAGACAGGGCTATATGAGTGAAAATATCACAGCTGGCTGTGTCAGCTTCTTTGTCTGAAAAAGTTTCACTGTGAAGCAAAGCTAAAATTGTATTGAATGAAAAAATTTTAAGATCATCCCTACAATGTAGTCATTTAGCTAACTCTTAGGTTTTACATTTATGAGAAAGAGCCCAGTCATTGAGAATGGTGCAGTTAGGGCAGCACAGCTCCCGATTTCTAAGTTGGACAACCCAAAGCAGCATCCATTGCCTATGAGACTGTAGGGTTATTGTTTTCTTTGTTGACTATTTCATCAAATAAAATGCATAAAAATGGGCATACAATTGATACTTTTTATTTACATTTGCAAATATTGTGCTGAGAGCCTTTATTGTGGTCACAAAGCATAGTGACAGCCAAGGCAAAAAAAAAAAGGGCCACATTAATAAACTTGTAATTAAATGTATATAAAGAGTCTCATTAAAAATATGTTGTAAAATTAGAAGGACATAAATAAAATGACAATAAGTTAAATGTAATAAACTGCCAGTGAGTTACCCAATGTTTGCCTGTGCGGTAAAATCAAGAAAATATAATGATCTCCTTTTACTTGATTTCATGCCAAATTTTAATTTCGGCTATAGTTTTTGATGAATGAGTGCTGACAAAATGATGAGCTTTAACAAATGTTATCCTTGCCCCAAGTCCATGTGCTCATCCTTCAGATGAGAGCTGGTGGGGAGAGGCAACAACATGAAGAAGGCTGGCTCCATTCTCATTTAATCTACTGAAGTCCTCTCAGAATCAGAAAATGTTGATATTAAGAGAAGCCAGGCACTATAATAATTTATTGAAAGTCTTCATTGTGGATACTTTTTGTTACAGGACAAGTTATTGAATCCACTTGTGTTGTGACTTTTCTCATCTCTTAAGCAGGGACAGAGGTAAACATGTATACCCTGCAGGAAATGGTGTGAGTCACTGCACTTAGCAACTTCCTTACTAGTTACTCCCCTCTGTTAAAGGTCTTTATCACAAACAGCCTTCTTACCATAGTTATTTTTATGTCTATTAATGGCTCGGCATGCCATGTTATTTTTCTTGTTTACCTACTCTTCAAAATACAGAAAACCAAGTGAACAAAGAAGAAAGATGTAATTCCTCCAAACTAAATTGGCAGTGTAGGGAAATCTAGTAAGCTTCCCTTTCTGTAGTAGAAGAGGAAATGCTGATTAACATGATCTCAACAAATACTTTTTTAATTTATCCAAACATATTAAAATACGAACCAATTCTGGTTTTAATTTATATCCCAAGTATTTGAAACACTTTTAGTATGACCAAGTCAAAATCCTTAGTTTCTGAGAGACACAAAGACAATATTCTACTTATAAACTCTTACCTCCACTAATGAAATGATGGATGTCACCTGAAAAGGAAGCTTGATAAGCAAACTTAGGTCCCTTTCCAAAGAGGAGAGAGGGAGTCAGACAGGATCATGGTGTATGTATATATGTGTGTGTGTGTGTGTGTGTGTGTGTGTGTGTGTGTGTGTGTGTGTGATAAATATATGTGTATATATATATAGTGTGTGTGTAGAAACACTATACTGATATATATGCACATATATATACATACAGAAATGCTTTGAATATATATTCATTAAGTCAAGTGGAATTACCCAATTACCATTAACCTCAGTGAGGAGAAAGGGAATTAGGTTGGGATGAGTTAATATAAACAGTTTTCTAAGACAATGTCACACTTGATCTTGAGCTATCTCATCTAATTTTTTAGTTCAAATAATCAAGAACATTGGTATCTGGAATCACGAAATGAGATTTTCTTGACTGTAAACTAATGCAAACGGCATTGGTGCAATGCTTCTCAGCCTCAGCATTGTTTGAAGGTCCCTGCCAGAGGTATTCCAACTATAATGCTTAAACGTAGTTATCAACTTGACTGGATCTTGGCTCCATTAAGAGACACCTCTAGATAGGTCTGTGAGGGCATTTCCAGAAAGATCAGAGGGGGAAGAATCTGAGCCAGAACTTTCCAGAAGAGATCCAGATATGAAGAATTCTGGAGGAAAAGCTTTTGCCCTTCTTTTCTATTTGTTGGTGAGTATACCTACTCAGCTGCTGTTTGTGTCTGTCATCCTTTCTTGGAACCAGAACCCAGTTTCACAGGGCTTCCAACATGAACAGTAGAATGGTGGCTCAGTAAGAACCCTCCTTCCTCCAGACTGAACTAGAACTGCACCCAGTCTGGCGGACTGATCAGCTATTGTGTTCTCAGACTTCCCACTGTACAGGCAGCCATTTTTGCACTACCCAATGTACACCATACATAACAATCTAGTAAGTTCCCTTTATAATGTAGATCCATTCTCTCAGGTTTGTTCCTCTAGAAAGCTTTAAATAATTTACCAACCCACTAACCTGAAAATAAAGGCAGAGAAAAAAAAAACATCATTCAGAGATGTATTCAGAGCTATACTGGTGTAAAAACACCAGTAACAAAATCCTAAAACAAGATACTTTATAAAAACAACTGTCTTCTCTATGAAAGGTACTAAAAACAGGTATGACAGGTGCCATATGTTTGAAATATTCAAATAACTACTAAAACTTAAGAATAACATTAGCCAGACAAATTAAGGTACAAAATACTTGCATAGGTCCTTCACAGTCTTCAAAAAACATACACAAACGCATGCACACACACACAATAGTTATTGAAACATGCAGCTCTAATTAGTAACTCTTTTATTGTCCTGTAATCCGTACAAGTTTTTGCTTCTGCAAATTAAAGTGGGATGGACACTTGTGGTGTATGCATATTTCTGGTATGTTCATCCTTTAATGATTTTGTATGTCCAATTTTAATTATTTTCTTTGCTATAAAATCTGCTGCATCTATCTGAATTGATATAGCTTAGTGCTATATATATATATATGTATATATTTGTATATATGTATATATTTACACATGTATACACACATATTATACATGCATTATTTAATTGTAAACAAGTTATAGTTAAGTGAGCCATTTTAAGGAAATGGTTTATTTAATGGACTTAATTTTTATAACTGACTTAAGCTCCTTAAAGCCTGTAGTGAAAGGGGTAGCAATTCCCTGTACCCAATAATTCTCTCCCTATTACCATCCTCTCTTGCCAGAGTGGCACATTTAGCACGATCTGGGAAACCTTATTGAATGCTGTTACTACCAAAGCCCATTACTGGCTCAGCATCTACCTTGGTTTGTCTGTATTTCCTATGACTGTACAACCATCACAGAAGATCGACTTCCAATCCAGCAAAAGATGATTTCATACAACATGGCTGATGAATTCTATGAGATTTAACAAAGTCTCCTGCTAAAATTAACTGTGCTGTAATAGTGCTGTTAGGAACAAAGCAAACCAAGATCCAATCCACAAAGCTGCATTTGGGAAGCACCTACATTTCAGATGCAGCAGCTTCTTAGCGAGTTTTATTGAGTTTGTGCAATCATGAGCTTTAATCTCTTCAATAAGGAGTATATTTGCTATATACTGCTTCTATGTTACACTACCTGACACCAGTTATTCTTAACACAGCATACGCAAGTCTCTTGGGTTTAGCTCATGTATCCTTTCCTGGATGAGAAATTGTGTAATATCTCACAATTGGTTTGAGACTCTCATTTTCTGACTTTCCCCAGAGGAGTACTGTTGGGAATAGAATGCTTTTAAATGAAATGGTTTATTTAAATGGTTGACCAAAAGCATGAATAGTGTGGATTCAGAACAGCAGGAGGCTTTATAATATTTCTTGACTTCTAAAAATACCTTCACTGCCTTTGTTCAGTGTGGCTGTCTAACTGTTCCATCACCTTTTCTCCTTGCCTCCCTTAGTGGCAATGGCGGGTTCTTCTGAATGCAAACTCCTTCTGGGGGATACTTTTGTCACACAGCCCCAGCCATCTACCAAAAGCAATGGCACCATGCTGTGGGAGGCCTTTTGTGTGTATGTCCCTCACTTCACTGAAGAATAACAATATGGAAATGAAATTCTAAATGCATTGAATATGCTGGTCTGAGAGGGTTGCCATTATGAGCAAAGGTAATGAAAAGTTGAAGCTGCATAATAGAAGAGATAGAAAAAAGAATTTACGGGACAAGAGTGGCAGTCTTTCCAGAGTGATGTGTTCCCTTGCTAACACAAATCATTTCCTCCAAGGTCCAACTCTGCCACTTTTCAATTTTTAATGACCTCAAAAGGCCCTTAGTCTTTTTCCCCTATGAATTTTGATACTGATTTTCAGCATGATTTTTTGTTTCTAGAGTTAAGTTCTTTCATGGAGAACTCTGATTGAAAGTTATCATTAGATAATTTTCACAGAACAATATTCTTACAAGGCATGAGTGTTCATGTTTTCTGATAGAAAGTGCTTGTTGACTGTGGCATTCTCTTCCTGTGACTGCTGTTTTTGAGGTGACAGTTGTGTTCTCTCTCAGCCACTGTTGGTACTGAGACTCATCTTCTCACACAATCAGAGACCGTGTGGGTGGATTTCCTAAGGTTGGTCTGCTTCGCAGTGTTCTAATATGTGTCCTTGAAGCCCTCCTGACCCTGTCCCCAATAAGTTTGAAGACTTGTCCTCCTGCTTTTTGAAATGAATATAGCTTCCCAGTCTGAAAAATTAGCCACCTTCTTCCTGTACTTTCTTATGTGTGCTTTGACTATATATTTTACATGTTTTCCTAAAATTTGGTTTATCATATGTGTACTGATGTTTTCTCTGAATACATGCTTGTGCACCAAATGTGTGCATTGTCCACATAGACCAGAAGAAGATGTGAGATCCTTTGGAACTGGAGGCACAGAAAGTTATGAACCACCACATGTGGGCTAGATATCAAACTGCTTCTCTGGAAGACACTCAGTTGCTCTTAACCATTGAACCATCTTTCCAGTCCTCATGATATGTTGTATTTGCATTAATTGACGTTTTCCACCATTTGTGTGTATATTAAACCTTGTTTTATTTTTTTTTTATTTTTTATTTATTTTTATTTTATTTATTTATTTATTAAATATTTCTGTCTCTTCCCCACCTCCGCCTCCCCTTTCCCTCCAACCAATCAAGTACTCCTCCCTCGTCAGCCCAAAGAGCAATCAGGGTTCTCTGTCCTGTGGGAAGTCCAAGGAAAACCCTCCTCTGTCCAGGTCTCGTAAGGTGAGCATCCAAACAGCCTAGGCTCCAACAAAGCCAATACATGCAGTAGGATCAAAAACCCATTGCCATTGTTCTTGAGGTCTCAGTAGTCCTCATTGTCCGCTATGTTCAGTGAGACCTGTTTTAACCCAGGCTTTTTCAGACCCAGGTCAGCTGGCCTTGGTGAGTTCCCGATAGAACATCTCCATTGTCTCAGTGTGTGGGTGCACCCCTCCCGGTCCTGAGTTCCTTGCTCATGCTCGCTCTCCTGCTCCTGATTTGGACCTTGAGATTTCAGTCCGGTGCTCCAATGTGGGTCTCTGTCTCTGTCTTCTTTCATCGCCTGATAAAGGTTAATATTCAGGAGGAAGCCTATATGTTTTTCTTTGGGTTCTCCTTCTTATTTAGCTTCTCTAAGAACCCGAATTATAGGCTCAATGTCCTTTATTTATGGCTAGAAACCAAATATGAGTGAGTACATCCCATGTTCCTCTTTTTGGGTCTGGCTTACCTCACTCAGGATAGTGTTTTCTATTTCCATCCATTTGCCTGCAAACTTCAAGAAGTCCTTGTTTTTTACTGCTGAGTAATACTCTAATATGTATATATTCCATACTTTCTTCATCCATTCTTCAATTGAAGGGCATCTAGGTTGTTTCCAGGTTCTGGCTATTACAAACAATGCTGCTATGAACATAGTAGAGCATATACTTTTGTTGCATGATAAGGCCACTCTTGGGTATATTCCCAAGAGTGGTATTGCTGGGTCCATGGGTAGGTTGATCCCAGATTTTCTGAGAAACCACCACACTGCTTTCCAGAGTGGTTGTACAAGTTTGCATTCCCACCAGCAATGGATAAGTGTACCCCTTTCTCCACAACCTCTCCAGCAAAGGCTATCATTGGTGTTTTTGATATTAGCCATTCTGAAAGGTGTAAGATGGTATCTTAAAGTTGTCTTGATTTGCATTTCCCTGATCGCTAAGGAAGTTGAGCATGGCCTTAGGTGTCTTTTGGCCATTTGAACTTCTACTGTTGAGAGATCTCTGTTCAGCTCAGTGCCCCATTTTATAATTGGGTTGATTAGCCTTTTACAGTCTAGTTTCTTGAGTTCTTTATATATTTTGGAGATCAGACCTTTGTCAGTTGCAGGGTTGGTGAAGATCTTCTCCCTGTCAGTGGGTTGCCTTTCTGTCTTAGCAACAGTGTCCTTTGATTTACAGAAGCTTCTCAGTCTCATGAGGTCCCATTTATTCAATGCGGCCCTTACTGTCTGTGCTGCTGAGGTTATACGTAGGAAGCAGTCTCCTGTGCCCACTTGTTGTAGTGTACTTCCCACTTTCTCTCCTATAAGGTTCAGTGTGTTCAGACTAATATTGAGGTCTTTAATCCACTTGGACTTGAGTTTTGTGCATGGTGACAGACATGGATCTATTTTCATTTTTCTACAGATTGAAATCCAGTTTTGCCAGCACAATTTGTTGAAGATGCTCTCTTTTTTCCATTGTATACTTTTAGCTCCTTTATCGAAAATCAGGTGCTCATAGGTTTGTGGATTAAAGTCAGGGTCTTCTATACGGTTCCATTGGTCGACTTCTCTGTTTTTATGCCAGTACCAAGCTGTTTTTAATACTGTAGCTCTGCAATAGAGCTTGAAGTCAGGGATGGTAATGCCTCCAGACGTTCCTTTATTGTATAAGATTGTTTTGGCTATCCTGGGTTTTTTGTTTTTCCATATAAAGTTGATTATTGTCTTCTCCAGATCTGTGAAGAATTTTGATGGGATTTTGATGGGGATTGCATTGAATCTATAGATTGCTTTTGGAAGAATTGCCATTTTTACTATGTTGATTCTCCCAATAAAGAGCAAGGGAGATCCTTCCATTTTCTGGTGTCTTCTATTTCTTTCTTCAAAGTCTTAAAGTTCTTGTCAAATAGATCTTTCACTTTCTTGGTCAGGGTTACCCCAAGATATTTTATGCTCTTTGTGGCTATCATGAAAGGTGATGCTTCTCTGATTTCCCTCTCTGTTTCTTTATCCTTAGTGTATAGGAAGGCAACTGATTTTTTGGAGTTTATCTTGTATCCTGCCACATTACTGAAGGTGTTTATCGGCTGTAGGAGTTCTTTGGTAGAGTTTTTGGGGTCGCTTATGTGTACTATCATATCATCTGCAAATAACGAAAGCTTAACTTCTTCCTTTCCAATATGAATCCCCTTGATCCCCTTATGTTGTCTTATTGCTATTGCTAGAAATTCAAGCACTATATTGAAGAGGTATGGAGAGAGTGGACATCCTTGTCTTGTTCCTGATTTTAGTGGGATGGCTTTGAGTTTTTCTCCATTTAATTTAATGTTAGCTATCGGCTTGCTGTAAATAGCTTTTATTATATTTAGGTATGACCCTTGTATCCCTAGTCTCTCCAAGACCTTTATCATAAAGGGATGTTGAATTTTTATCGAATGCTTTTTCAGCATCTAATGAAATGATCATATGGTTTTTTTCTTTCAGTTTATTTATATGGTGGATTACATTGATAGATTTGCGTATGTTGAACCAGCCCTGCATCTCTGGGATGAAGCCTACTTGATCATAATGGATAATTTTTCTAATGTGTTCTTGAATTCGGTTTGCCAGTATTTTATTAAGAATTTTTGCGTCGATATTCATGAGTGAGATAGGCCTGTAGTTCTCTTTCTTGGTTGGGTCTTTGTGTGGTTTTGGTATCAGGGTAACTGTAGCTTCATAAAAGGAATTTGGCAATGACTTTTCTGCTTCTATATTGTGAAATACATTAAGGAGAATAGGTATTAGCTCTTCTTGGAAGTTCTGGTAGAATTCTGCATTGAACCCATCTGGTCCTGGGCTTTTTTTATAGGGGAGATTTTTGATAACTGCTTCAAATTCTTCGCGACTAACAGGTCTATTTAGATCTTTCACCTGGTCTTGGTTTAGCTTTGGCATATGGTACTTATCTAAAAAAATGTCCATTTCTTTTGTATTTTCCAGTTTTGTGGCATACAGGCTCCTGTAGTAAGATCTAATGATTCTCTGAATTTCCTCTGTGTCTGTGGTTATGTCCCCCTTTCCATTTCTGATTTTATTTATTTCCGTGTTCTATCTCTGTTGTTTAATTAGTTTGGATAGGGGTTTGTCTATCTTGTTGATTTTCTCCAAGAACCCACTTTTTGTTTCATTGATTCTTTGGACTGTTTTCTGTGTTTCTATTTTGTTGATTTCTGCCCTCAGTTTGATTATTTCCAGTCTTCTACTCCTTCTGGGCACATCTGCTTCTTTTTTTTCTAAAGCTTTCAGGTGTGCTGTTAAGTCCCCAATGTATGGTTTCTCCATTTTCTTTAAATGGGCACTTAGTGCTATGAACTTTCCTCTTAGCACTGCTTTCATCGTGTCCCATAGGTTTGAGTATGTTGTCTCTTTATTTTCATTAAATTCAAGGAAGACTTTAATTTCTTTCTTAATTTCTTCCTTCACCCAGGTGTGGTTTAGTAGTTGATTGTTCAGTTTCCATGAGTTTGTCGGCTTTCTGGGGGCAGCATTGTTGTTGCCTTCTAACTTTAATCCATGGTGATCTGATAAGACACAGGTGGACACTGATATTCTTTTGTATCTGTGGAGGTTTCCTTTGTTTCCGAGTATATGGTCAATTTTTGAGAAGGCTCAATGAGCTGCAGAGAAGAAGGTATATTCTTTCCTATTTGGGTGGAGTGTTCTATAGATGTCTGTTAAGTCCCTTTGTTTCATTACCTCCAGTAATTCTCTTAATTCTCTATTAGGTTTCTGTCTGATTGACCTGTCCATTGGAGAGAGAGTTGTGTTGAATTCTCCTACTATTAGTGGGTGTGGTTTGATGTCTGCCTTGAGTTCTAGTAATATTTCTTTTATATAAGTGGGTGCTTTTATATTAGGGGCATAGATATTCAGAATTGAGATGTCATCCTGATGAATTGTTCCTGTTATGAGTATAAAGTGTCCTTCTCGATCTCTTCTGATTGATTTTAGTTTGAAGTCCGTTTTGTTGGAAATTAGTACGGCCACACCTGCTTTTTTCTTAGGACCAATTGCTTGAAAGACCTTTTCCCAACCTTTTACTCTGAGTAGATGTCAGTCTTTGTGGTTGAGATGTGTTTCTTGCAAACAGCAGAATGTTGGATCCTGTTTTCGTATCCAATCTCTTAGCCTGTGCCTTTTTATAGGTGAATTGAGACCATTAATATTAAGTGATATTAATGACCAGTTGTTGTTTATTCTGGTTATTCTTATTGTTTTTGGTAGTAGAGTTTGAGTGTGTGTCCCTTCTTTGAGTTTTGCTGGTGAAGGTTCACTAGATGCCTGAGTTATTGTAGGCAGTGTTGGCATTGTTGGATTCCTTGGGTTGCGATTTTCCTTCTATTACTTTCTGTAGAGCTGGATTTGTGGCTAAGTATTGTTTAAATTTGTTCTTATCCTGGAATGTCTTGTTTTCTCCATTGATAGTGAACACTAGCTTGGCTGGGTATAGAAGTTTGGGTTTGCATCCATGGTCTCTTAGTTTTTGAAGTACCTCTATCCAGGACCTTCTGGCTTTCATGGTTTCCATAGAGAAGTCAGGTGTAATTCTGGTCGGTTTACCTTTATAGGTTACTTGGCCTTTTTCCTTTGCAGCTCTTAATATTCTTTCTTTAACCTGTCTATTTTGTGTTTTGATTATTGTATGGCGAGGGGATGTTTTTCTTTGATCCAGTCTGTTTGGTGTTCTGTATGCTTCTTGAATATTCAAGGGGATATCTTTCTTTATGTTGGGAAAGTTTTCTTCCATAATTTTGTTAAAAATATTTTCTGGGCCTTTGAGCTGTGATTCTTCTCCTTCTTCTATTCCTATTATTCTTAGGTTTGGTCTTTTTATTGTGTCCCATATTTCTTGAATGTTTTGTGATGAGAATTTGTTGGCTTTGCTGTTTTCTTTGATCAGTGCATTTATTTTCTCTATGGTGTCCTCAGAATCTGAGATTCTTTCTTCTATCTCTTGTAGTCTATTGATTATGCTTGTTTCTGTAGACTGCTCGTTGGCCTAGATTTTCCATATCCAGCTGTTCTTCCCTTTGTGTTCTCTTCCTTGCTTCCCTTTCAGTTTTCAATTCTTGAACTGTTTCCTTTACCTGTTTGATCGTTTTTTCTTGGTTTCCCAGGGTCTCATGTACATATTTACTTAATTCTTCAAACTTTTTGTTATTCTTCTCATCCATTTCTATAAGGGTGTTTATTACATATTTTTTAAGGGATTCTATTGCTTTCATAAAGTCAATTTTTTCCACTTCTTCTGTGTTAGGTTGTTCAAATATTTCTGTTGTAAGATCTTTGGGATCTGGTGTTTTCATGTTATTTTTCTGATTATTGGGTGATTTTCTGCCTTGGCGCCTGCCCATCTCCTCCTTTCAATGCTATCTAATTGGTCTTTTAAAATCGGATCAGGTTTCTCTGCTGGCCAGAGGCTTCTCTTACCAATTGCCCTCTCTCTGTTTCCTGGCTCCTGCCGGGGGCCAAGAACCCTCTCACCCCTCAGAAGGGCCTTCCGGAACAGGTCCCGGCTCACCGCTTGCCAGGGCCCTCGCCAACCAAAGGCCTACCTCTTTGATTTAATTGTAGTGGGGCGATCCGCTCTCGGTGTTGCGCGCTGGTCCCTGCCGCCTGCGACCTCTGCCACCGCGCAGGTTCTCTCTAGTCTCGGCCGCAGCCGTCGTTGCCTGCCTGCGCCTCTCAGCTCCGCCTGCCGGCGCCTGCGCCTCTCAGCTCTGCCTGCCTGCCTAAACCTTGTTTTAGAATTACTTCACCTACTTGACTTTAAGAAATGATTAATTTTCACTATCTATTCTTTGTCCACTCTTCACACATCAGTTCACTACTTAATATAATGTATATTCAATTCATGTTTGTAAACAGCTATTATCAGCTAGGACTGTTACTTTACACCATGTGTTTTCTTGAAACCAGAATATATTGCAGACAAAGACTACTGAATACGTCTTGAAAACACACCTCCCCAAAAGTCTTTACTAATTGATCAACTTATCCTTCATCTTACTTATAAATTTCTTAATTTCCTCTTAAAACAGCCAAGGTGAATTACAGACTAAAGACAGAGGGGAGAGACAAAGCATCCTGCACTAAGCTGAAGCTTTCTTTAGTAAGATGGCTGGTGAAGATGAACAGGTCATAATTCAGCCTCAGATAGCTTTGCAAAAGGGTACAGCCAGTGTTCTGAACTGGCAGTGAGCTAATGTCTTTGAAGTACTGGAACTCCCTCTGAGCTCTTTGCTGTCAGACCGTGGGAATGATTTAGCGTCTCCACCCCAAAGCAAGGAGAATGCTCTGCCAACTCACACACATTCCAAAGACCAGCCGGGCTCCTAACGGATAATGGGAAGCTGATTCTCTACTGTCATATTTCAATGGTACAGTGAAGGTTAAGGGGTGATCACTTTAGTTCTCAGCATACCAATAAATTTCTACCATACTTCAATCAACAGGTCACTTCACCCGTCTTGACAGCTTAGCCCCTTTCTGTGTGGGAGCCCATCTCATTTTCGGGACATTTTGATTATTAGAAACACTTTTCCACTCCATCTGTTGAATGAATTGAAAGCCTCACCCTACACTGAATTTTACCTTCGGTGTTTTTAGGCTTCAAATACAACCAACCAGCTCGTATGTCTTCTGTGGTCCTCACTAAGAGTCCTGCAGTGGTGTCTCTCGACATTGCATTTCCCATTTCCTGATCACACCTTCTTTGGTTAGAACTTGTTCCCATTTCTCTATATTCCGACGTATGAAATATGAGAAGATACTATGGCAGGTGGAGATGCCAAGGAATATTTGCCAAGTGTTTCTTCATTTGTACTTCTTCCATTTTCAGAGCTTAGATAATATCCCAACTTTTTTGTTCCTGGTAATACTATAGATAATGCAAGCAATTTCCTAAGTGTTTTGAAATATTCAAGTTCCTTCTTCTCACATCACACTGCATTATGCTGAAAAACATAAATTGCTTTGAAGTTGCAGGGTCCATTGCTCATCACATCTCCTCATTTTTATGCCAGCCATTACTGGTTTCAGGATCACCAGAAACATTAGCCTGGAGGGCTTGTGCTTGAACTGGACCTGTGACCCAACTAAGGAAAATGGGAGGAGTGGTATCTGCAAGTTCCTCTCTGGGTGAGCACACACAGATGTGGTGAAAGGGGATGTTTGGACATAAAGTATACTCAAGGCAGACATCAATGCAAATAATGACAACTTTCAGGAGTCGTTTGTCTAAGTGACATGTCAGCCACTGAGTAGCACATGCACCATCTACTGTAATTCCCACCACCCCATACCCTTCTCCCCAGTGTTGTGCTCCATCATGGTCACTGTTCTGAGCTAGTGATTTGATAAAAACATCAATTCTTTACATTCTGTAACTCTACCTATCAAAATGATTGAGAGTCAATGAGATGTGAGTTGCACACAGCCTTATTTGATCTCTATATGAACAGAACTGCAGCCTGCATAAGTTTCTGATGCAGCTTCCACTTTTCTCTTCATTCTTTTATTTTTGTTCTCGATCTCTTATCTGTACATAGGAGCTATCATGTTTGCCTACACATATGCTTTTTATCTTCAATAACCTCTTGACTTTACAGGTGAGTTCATACCATCCTTGATACTTCAGATGAGAGGCTGCCCTATCAGAAACCTGTGTTTGTCATCTGATGGGTCTATGTGCTTTTCCTTTGTGTTTAGTATGGGGTTATTTTCTTATTCAATAAGAGTATTTAATTCTACACCTAGAATGCACTGTGTAGCTTTCTGCTTTTTTATTCCTTATGATAAGAATTCCATTCTCCGGTTCCTAGGACATGGATCCCAAATGAAAAAGTAAATAGGGTTAGTACATTGTGAATTGGTGTTCAAGAGATCAAGAACTAAACACCTCATGAATTTCTTTTGGCAATTCTTCTTTTAGATAAAAGAGCATTGAGAGGGAGGCTCTGACCTGTTCAGAATTACATGAAGTTTGAAATTGATTAGAGTGCATCTAGCACCAAATCCTTACCTGGTCTTTGCATCAGATTGTATGTGCAGTGAATTATTCCTCCCTCTTCATTAAGCCTCATCAGCTTAGGGCCATTTGCAGTTTGCCAAGTAATCGTTTTCTCACATGAATAAAGTGTTCTCTCACCGGGACTAGAGAATGTTTAAAACCCCTTCTAAAAGGGTTTACTCCACACACATACTCTGCACTTAGATCTGCATCTCTACATGGTTGTTAGATTCAAGCTCCACCAAGGTTTAGAATTTCCTGTGCCATTAGTTAAATAGGCACCCATTCTGTTGTGCTTTATGCCCCATATGCCCTTAATTCACAGCTTTTTCTTTGGATCTATGAGTTTTTCTCAGTGTTTTGCAATTTTAAAACATTTTATCAGCCCTATGGTTTTCACAAGTGTCTCATTACCTAGCAACACACTATGGGGAATGCTTTCCCAAACCTCACTCTCTTGCAATAAACTTCTTTAAATTATAGAGTGTTAAAAGTTAACTCATGGTGTTGTGACTTATAATTTTTTTAGTTAAGCTGATGTTTTTTTCTGGTCTTTCAAAATAACAAGGGTTTTTATTGAAATTTATTTATTTTTAAAATCCATCTATGTAGGCAGTTTAGATCAGATGGGTCTACCTTCCTACTGTGTGAGCAGTAAGAGCCAATACCAAGGTTTGATGTGTTTGAACCCTACCCCCCTGAATGATAGCAAGTTTTCTACTTAAATTTAACAGAATTTCAGCATCACCTCACCCACATTTAAGGAAAAAAATAAAAGTAATAATAAACAAATTGGTTTATACAGATATAAGTATACTTACTCACTCTGAATCTAATGGAATTCTAGGAAAATATTTTTATGTAATTGATATATATGTAATCCTACAAACTAAACAGATTTCGGTTTCTAAATCAAAATTTTAAAATAAATTCTAAACGTATTATTTATATGTTTACTGTATAGGTGCTCAATGTATGTGTTGGGAACACCTGTGCAGGTCAAGGACAACTTTTGGGAATCAGTTCTTTCTTGCCATATGTTGTTCCTGCGGATCAAACCTAGGTCTTCAGGCTTGAAAAGTACCTTTACCTGAAGATCATGATCTATGTTGCTGATCCCAAAATAGATTTTAAAATCTCTGAAGTGTTCAGTTATATATTTGATGACATTATAAATGACTTCCTACCTCTTTACTATTAATTTGTTCAGAAAATAAAAAATGCACAAAAATTCCCTCCTGACACTCAACAAAATAAAAGCAATACAGGAGGATTTTTCAGTAAAAGTATTATTAAAGCTTATCCAAATTTAAATGGCTAATGATGAGGGCTTATAATCACATAGTGATGAATGAATTTAGTTCAACTTTTTTTATCAAATAGTTCGTACAGTATATTACACAGATTTGTAGAAAAACAGACAATAAAAACATTACCAGTTTCTGTTGAGTCAGTGGTAGGCAGATGGGTGTTTCACAAAACATCCCAACCTAATTCCATGAAATCTGAGAAGACATGACTTATATGGAAAGTGAGTTAGCTTGTGTGGGGGAACTAAGGCTGGCTATCAGCTGACTCCACAGAAAGAGGCCATGCGGTACCATGTGGGTAGATATAGTGTGATCACAGGGTTCTTATGAGGGACAGAGGGAACCAAAGGCTTACCTGTCAGAACCTGGGTGTGTATTAGTGAGAAAGTCAACATGGTTGCTCTGAGGATGCAGAGGGCACAGAGAAGAAGGCAGCTTCTGGATATCAGAAGGCAGGGACATAAACCTCTCCTTTAACATCTCAGAAATCCCCAAATTCAGTGTAGCTGTTCATGTATATGAGACTAGTATTTGTTTTTATTTTCCATAGTATCATTGAATTTTACTTTATTTAACTACCTAGTTTGCAGTAATTTCCTGAAATATTAAAAACAAAGAAACAACAGTGCCAAGCTTGCCAATCATGTGGTTGTTGTCATATTGCTGGTGCCAAGAATAGAGCCTGGGTCATAATATCTATTAAATAAATATTTGTTAACTTTAATTATTTCTTAATATTTTTATGTAATGACTGTAGAATACTGGTCAAATAATAACTGCAACACTTTCAACTTTGTAAACATGTTCATACCTGCTATCTGACTCTACACTATATAATGAAACACGCTTGTAGACAGCATTGTTTTTAACTTACAGATAAGGAAACTAAAAGTTATAAGATGTGAGAAAAAGTTGGCTGTTTCACACAGATTATAAAGGAAAACCGTGTGCACCTAGGTTTCTGTTTAAATTTTAGGAGATTTTTCTCCTTAAATAATTAGTTCAAATGTTCACATTAAGAAGTGAGCACCCAAGAATTTTTCATGATACCAATAACATGAAACAAAGTAGATGAATTGAATCATCCTATAATTCCCTAAACACTGATAGCAAATAAAGTCATAGTAGTAAATAATCCAAGGAAATGATGTAAACTCATTAGTGAAGGCAGACTTCAGTTTAAATGTCATTTAAATATAGTTTTAAAAAGCCTCCAGACAAATAATACATGTAATATTTCAAAGCAAAATCAGGAAGTTTAATTGGTGCAGATGATAGTTTCAATGTAGGTTTTCAGGTAGGAGATGGATGAAGAATGGTGGCTCTATGTATAGAGACAGGAGTTCACAAGTAGACGAAGCAACACAAGTATCACATATATGTAGTGGGCCTAGACTGATCCCATGCTGGCTTCCTGATTTTCCCTTCAGATTCTGTGAGCACATGTTTGTTGTTTCTGTGGGTTTTCTTGTGATGTCCTTCACCCCTCTGACTTCTACAACCTGATCTCTCTCTCTTCAGCCGGATTCCCAGAGTTCAGCCTAATGTTTGACTATGGCTCTATCTGTTTCTATCAGTTACTGAGGGGAAGTGGGAGGAGGGGATGGGAGGAAAGGAAACTGTGGTTAGGCTGTAAAATAAATAAATAAATATTTTTAAAAGAAAAGAAAAATAGGAGTTTACAACTACCAATTGTCACAAATATGTATCCAGATGACAAGTCTAAAGGACCTAGGGGATGGGATGGAGAAGCAGGTTGCCATAATGACTGCCAGGAAATGAACAAGAGCATTGGGGAGAGAGAGGGAGAAAAGGATTTGTGATAATGGTGAACGTGACATTCATTTTTTTAATTTCCTTTTTGAAGACTGATGGAGTAGAACAAAGTGTCATGTCTCCCTAGCATGACTTGTTGGAGAGGCTGGGAGGAATCCAGAGAAGTTGCCAAGAAACCTTAGGTCATCATACTTCCCAGTACAAAGCTGAGCTCACTGTGCATCTGGGGAACTTAGAAGACGATACCAGTGGCAGCTCTGAAAGTACATCATGGGAAATCAGAAAACCAAAGTGTGAGGGGGGGCAGGCTTGATGGCCGCAATGACAGCCATGAATTTCATTAATCCATATCTGTGGGAATGGGAGGAGTAGAAACTTTAGTGGGTAAAAGAAAAACAAGACTATATCTCAATTTAGAAAATAGATTTAGCACCAATGAGGCTTCAGGCTAAATCTACAGATACATAGTGAAATGGGAGCCATGGTGATCAAATGCTACCATGTTTTACTTTTAAAATCTTGTATGTGTCTTGTGAGATCTTGAGGTTCAGAATCTTAAACTATAGAGTGGAGATGGTGATGATGACCCCAGAAGTTTGTGACGCTGGGAAGGCCGTGCTTATGCAGGAGATTTTATTTTCTTCACAGGGAAAGATACAGATGAATGTGGCCCTGGGGAAAGCTGTGCTCAGTCTGGTAAGGAAGCCCTGGAGAGGAGCTCTCTCCTCCTCTTCTACCATCCAGACATCTGTGAAGAGCCCACAATCTACCACTGAAGCTTCTCCTCCAGTGATAGCTGCCTTTAGTGTACTGGCTCACAAGACAAAACAAATGGAACTGTTTGTCGACTGTGATGGATAAAACTGACTCCAATTAGAACTTCACACTAAATTGTGACTGCACTTTTTACCTTTAGACGTTTCATCAATAAATGCTATTGCCTTGCCACCCCGAGGCGTCCATTAGTAGGCACACATAGAGCTAGTTGTCAAAGAGCATGAGGAAACCAGCGATCAATGAATCATTCAGGATTTCTGAAAGTCAACATGAGCTTCATGATTCCTAACTTAGACTTCATGAGAGATATTAAATAACAGAAAGTAAAGCTGTCTGAAACTTCTCCACTGGGTAATCATAACAAGGACTAGATAATATTTTTTATGATTATTAAGGTCCATACCAAGGAGATGAAAATATTGTCTACCACTCTTAAAGTTACATTAATTGATAAAGTTTCTCTCATTACTGTGTCATAATATCCAAATCATATTCATATCAAATGATGAGTAAAATCAACCGTGGAAACTATGAACCTGTCATATGAGATAACATGGACACCTAGAGAGCTGTAGAGATGGCTCAACCATTAAAGATGAGGCTCCCAACCAAAACAAGAGAGTGAGGAATGGTTCTGGGCATTGGTGTTGGCGCTGTGCTCCTGGAGCATTTCCTTCATATGCCGGTCAAGAGCTAAATGAATAGCTGGTCCCCTTTCACAAGTCACACAGGTCACATAAATTTGGACACATTGCATCTCTAAATTAGGGTTTATTTTCATTCATAAAGCGTTTTTTTGTATATTTTTTTAAAGCTGAATGCTTTCCAGTTTAGCTATGGTCAACTAGTATTATAATTACCTTTCATCAAGTTTCCTAAACCAAATTTCCCTGAGAAAATTTATGCTAACAATCATGAAAAGCCATTAGAAATAAAATTTTGATAAAAAAAAAATCTGATTCTTAGGACTTAAATAGGATTCTAAGGTATTTTTGACTTCTGCTTATTAAATATGCTAATGAACAAAGAGGACAAAATAAATATGTGGCTGTGAAAGGAAAACATCCTATCCTTTGTTAATGCTCTGAGGAGAGCTCCATTTAGTGGGTCTTTCCTGATGGTTTCATGGATGGTCTCAGTGTGTTGTGTAGTTATGGGGAGTCAAGATTTCAAATGCAATTTGGAAATGGGGATATATAACCAAGATGCAGAGGGAAGGTCACTGGACAGTAAATTGAGAAGAGGAAAATTCAGGAATAAAGGTAAGCCTTGTCAGAATAATAATGTGTATCTCTCATGACAACACCTCACAGGACAGCTCTTTTAGCTGAATGCTCTGGGTATCACATGTCTGTCCCATTTCCATTCTCAAGTCCTTTAAGGAAACTTGGATGTGTCGTGTCTTCAGCACTCCTCACAGCCCCCGAAGCTGACCACTGATCTCTTCAGTTTACAACTCCTCACAGCCCCCGAAGCTGACCACTGATCTCTTTAGTTTTGTCATAGTTGTGCCATTTTGAAAATGTCAATTTTAAATCTCACATTATTTAGTTTTCTAGATTGTTCTTTTACTTATGCATGTGAGGTTATCCTTTTTTTTTTTTGTCTTTCATGATTTCATACTTCCAAATTGTATTGGTAATCAATATTCTACCTTGAACAAAAACAATTTCTATATCCAAATACAGATTGGAGGTCATTTACATTGTTTTCTGTTTAGTCAATTATGAATAAATTTCTATATTCAGTCTGAATACATAAATTTTAAACTCTTCTTAGTAAATACCACCAGACATCAGATCTAGCTGTTATGACAAAGTAATGTAAATGGCCAAGCCCCATCAAAGTTGAGCACATGCCTTTAATCCCAGCACTCAGAAGGCAGAGGCAGGCAGATCTCTGTGAGTTCAAGGCCAGCCTGCTTTACAAGACCTAGTTCCAGGACAGGAACCAAAAGCTACGGAGAAACCCTGTCTCAAAAATTCAAAAAAAAAAAAAAAGTTGAGTCACCATATAGTAGTCCCATCAGTACTGGGTGTGGCTCTTCACCCTCCACCCTTGGTAGCATTTGGTGTCCTGGGGAATCTGCATTCATCTTCTGCAAAGGAATGCTCTTGAGCTGACACAAGGTGTTCTCTTAGTGTTTGCTCCAGAAGACACGATGCAGAACAACATCATGTCATACACTGATATCTCTTTTGTATGAGATAACACTTCTAATCATTTCCCTACTTTTTAAACTGAGAAAAAATTAGCTTTCATAATTGATATTTGGAGCATGGAAAGATGACTAAGTGATTAAGGATGTATACTATTTCTGCAGAGAATCTTAGTTCATTTCAGCACCCATATCAAGTGACTCACAACCACTTGTAACTCCAGTGGGGATCAAACACTCTCTTCTGGCCTCTGCCAGTACCTGCAATCAAATTGACATATACACATGCACAAAGACAGACAAATAATTAATTTTTCTGAACATGTCTTTAAAATTAATATGTAATGTCTTAGAGAAGCATAGGCAAGCAAGTCTCATGATGCAAACACAATGAGATCTGAACACGTAGAGGACTTTGATAAAATTTTTACATTCAAAATCCTGAGTTGTGATGCCCATTCAAGCTGTGTGTAGTATCAGAATGCAAGCTCTGAATAATTTCCCAATTGATCAGATGGAATGATCAATCAACTTTATCTAGATATTATAAGACATTTTGATTTAGTAAATACTTAATTTATCTTGTTCTAAGAAACTCCTGACCCAATTCTCTATCTTAAATAATGTTTTCTCATTATTATTTCTTTACATATGAGGACTTAGATAATAGGTAGGGAGAGGAGAAGGAAATTAGTTTTATATGTGTTTAACATATATTAAAAAAAACTGTGGTTAGTTCTGTTTTTAGGTTAAGAAAACTGCAGAATGAGTCAGCAAGTAGTAAGGGGTACTAGAATGTTGGATAGGCCTGATTTTATACTAACATGTGCGGCAGGTTCACAGGAAGAATGTTAAAAAATATAAACTCAACAAATAGCATGGTTGATGAATTAGAGGAATATTTGAAAAGGCACTGAGCCTGAAAAGCTGCCTCAAGGAGTCAAAGCCATACCAGTCCTAAGGGAGGATCAGGCCTGAGGAAGTGGCAGTGACAGTGGAGAACTGGGCTTGTAGAATCTTCACAAACTAAAGAAAGAATGGTCGCAAAGGCTGTGAGGAAGACATGAATTATGCATGTTTGAGAAAAATATGTAAATCCATTCCAGTTAGAGCTCCTGAATTAGCAGTGATGGCCAATCTCTCAAGTTGCTCAACTCCTATTTTTTTTTCAAGGAAAACAAACAAACCAAAAACACATAAAAAAAATTCAGGTACAAAATAAAATATCTTTACATCAGCTCCTCATTAAGCTTCAAATGAACTAAGCAATGAAAAGTTTGTAGCACCATAGTCCAGAAGGCAATTCAATATTAAAACAGTAAATACTAGACTGTAAAATGAGTACAGGAAACTCTAACCAAATTATAATGTTTCCCATGATAGCTATTACAAAAGACAGTAAAACATTACCTTGTATCTCATTCCTATATTTGTTCCTATTAATATTACCTTGAATTTATTGGTGAGAATGAGGTCCTGCTTGGCTATTTTAGAACATCTTGCAGCCAGGAATAACCTCCTGACATAAACAATACTAGAGAAATGTCAGCAATAGCCCAGCAGGAATTCAGGGACATAATTGGTTTCTCAATGGAAAGGCAGGAAAGTAGAGGTATTACCCTGCCTAGCTCCATCTCATCCTTGAATGCTTCTCTGATTTGTAACTGAGAACCAGCTGTCTTGAAACTGCTAGAGTTCAAGCCATCTTCTCTGACAACACAGCCAGGCTGCTAAACACAGGCTAGAAACTGCAAATCTCCCCAAATTACAGTAGGACAGGAAAGCAGTTCAGTTATTTGAAGATTAACAGGGCTTTCTGACACTCATAGATACAGCCTTAATTGCTACAACTAATTGTGTTGGTTAAATGAAATGCCAGGCACAGCTTCATTTACTTCTTCTAAAGGGTATTTTTATACACACCATTCTTGTTTCTAATGCAATTGCTCTGAGCTCAATGAATAGGTAATAGGAACAGAAATAGCCAATGTTTATTGGACTCTTACGGGGCCAAGCAATCATGTCAACCATGTGCTGAGGTCAATGTGGTTGCCACTCTCATTGTACAGAGAGGTTTCTGAGATACAGGAGAATGGAAGCAGGAATCCATGGCCACATAACTTAAAAGAAGCAGGGGAGGGTTTGACCTGGCTTACAGAAACTGACTGTAATCACTCCTTGGCCTGTGTCCTAGAACTAAGGAGCTATTCAATGGTTCCAAAGAAAAAGTAGATTTTTGTGTACTATCTTTGAATCCTTCATAGTCATTGTAATAACAAGTTAATGTAACCAAGGCTATATGTACAATGTGTACATGTGTTTATATATTGTATAGTATATTTCATTTATTTATATGTTTAAAATATGCCACATATATTTACATTAATATATATGTTTTATATGCATGCAAGTTCACTATACATGCATTTTTATTATTATCTTTTGAATGAATAGTCAACATTGATTGATAGACTATTGGGAAATTATCATAATATTATTGATAAAAATAGTTCCTTTAGAACCACTGGAATGGAGAACAGCTAGGTGACTCAATTTTTATTCTTTTAGAATGTTATTTTAAGGAAATCAGTGACAGATTGTTAAGAGAACAAATTAAAGGACAACCTGCTAATTAAATTTATTGAACACAGTATGTTTCTGTTTGTTTTGGAGACTGGGAGCTGTGCAAACATTTGGACACAGCCTCTGCAGCTGTCAAATGCTGTTCTTGAGTGGGAGGCCCCCATTTGCTATTATGGCAGAGTTTCTGTGTCCTGCTGAGGAAAGAAACTCCCAGAAAGCTGCATTCCAGAAGGCCAGCAGCTGCAGTCTGTCGGTTCAAGGCTGTGAAGATGCAGGGAGCAGACTCCATAGCAAAAGGACTTGGAGCAGAGAAAGTAAGCAGGCATACTTCTTCAGCGACCACTGCTTCATGTTCTACGTGCTGTGCTATGACTTACTTAACTGTTGACATTTCCTTAATCACTAATTGTAGTCATGTGATACCCCATGAATGTATAAATACATATGATAATGATGGTCCTATCAGCAGGGCTTCTTAGGATTTCTTCTGATTTGATATCATTGTTAAAGTATCAATACATTGTTCTCCATTTTGTGGCTATGTTAACAAATAAATCAAAATTCACATATTTAAAAATACGTTATTTTGTAGATTTATTATATAATATATATTTAATAGGTATCACATATATGTATCCTGGAGAATATATATGTCATACATAAATTACTTTATCTAAATAAAATGAATAAATTCCACACCAGCATTTAAATCAATTTATAAATTATGTGAGATCCACACCCAATTCATTAGCATGCTGATTTTTGATTTTAAGGAAGACTTCCTTCATATCCTATTATTATATAAAATGGCATCATCACTCAAATGTCTACTGTGGGGGATAAATCATAAATGGCTTCACATTATCTGGCATTTAAATATTCAGTTCCCAGATGGTGGCCGTTTGGGAAGGATTAGATGTGGCCTTGGTGGAGGATTTGTCACTGGAGGTTGCATTTGAGGTTTCAAAAGGTTTATACCATTTTGTTTTAGTATTCTATGCTTCCTCTTTGTGGCTCAAAATCTGAGCTCTGAGCTGCTGCCCCAAATAATTCCTTCCTTCTATGAATTGCCTTTGTTGTGTTATCACAGATATAGAAAATTAACTAATGAAGCTGCTCTCCTTTTCTCTACCTTCTCATTTTTTCTCCAGTGAACCTAAAGTGTTCTGTGTGGATTTGTTTCTATATTCATATTCTTTAGAATGGAAGTTTCTCTTAGACACTGATGTAGATTTAACACCTTGAGTGCCACGTAGCATTTTTAGGTACTCACAGGATGTTCAGTGACCAAACTAATGAGCACAACGTTCTAAATTCTTTGTGAACTGAACTACTAAGTAGTAAAAATGCATATGACTGACAAGTGCACAATGGATGGCTCATTTCACATTTGTGAACTGTGGGAACCACAGGATATGATTCGCTTCACCACGCAATTCCATTTCTTTCGTTTCTCTACTTTTACTTCACAATTTAATCTGGACAGTAAGAAAATCACATTTAATAGTCAAATCCAATGTTTTTTAGAATTATTTTGACAATTCTGAGTCATTGACTAAACATTGAAGTAAGTATATATGGGTTATTATGCTTGATCCCAACATAATGTGCCATAGAATTTTGTTTAAAATTTGGTCACAAGGTCTTGGGAATACTTACTGGAATAATGGTTAAATACAGATGATTATTATTTTTATCTTTTGCTAACTACATTCCATTACATTACATTGTATGTACAATATCAAGAGAACATAGGAAAGTATTAAACAAGATTTCTTCTCTCACCCCTGAAGCAGGAGATCTGAAAGTATCCAAAACACAAGATCAGCTCTGCAAAGAGGGGGCTTGCAAGATCATTTGGTACTCAATGTTGGACTGAAGAGCTATTAAATTATAAGAGGAAAAACAGAACTTTTATTGTCTGAGTTTTCCTTGGGATATTTGAACAAATATCCACTCTCTTCAGGTAGTGAAAAGAAGACAGAGATCAAAGAAAAAGTTCAATAGATGTCTAGTTTAAGGAATCAGTGAGTTTGCTAGATTAGCTTACAGGATGGGTTAGCATTTACTTAGAGGAGCATGGGTGCTTAAACGTGCCAGTATCACCAAAACCCCATCTCAGCATGGGTGATGACAAGTGAAAACTGTGCCCCTGGAGCTCCCCATACAACGTCGAGGCTGGACAACAGTTCAGAGTCTTTCCTTCCAGTAGATCTTACCATGTGCAGGGAATGTGTAAATCTTAAATTTCAAGATTTCCTGAGACTTGTGAATCATTTCAAGGGTCTTGTAGGTTTTTTTTTTTCTCTTGACTTCTAGAGTCTTATTTACATCCCTCCAATATGTGATGTCTAAATTTAGAGGAAATTGTTACATACATTCACCCTTTAAAAGTTTTATTTGGCTAAAGGGACATCTTCCTCTGATCAGGTGACCATTATCCTATGGCTGAAACGATGAGCACTAAGTCTGATCATGAGCCTCACGTACTTCACATCCGTGGAAGAGGCTTCAGTTTTCACTATATATAGCGGTGGTCCCTTCCTAAGTTACACTTACAATTTTGGTGAACTCTTATTTTTTTATTTCAAATGAGTGTTAGTATACTTTTTAAATATGATTTATAAAACATTACATGAATATTTTTGGTATTATTTCAGATATGGCTGCTGGACATAAAATAATTTACTTTGAAACAAGAAAAAAGTTTATCATATTTACTTTAAAATTAAGTTATCAAACATAGCAAATCTCTCTATAAATATATTTAAAATGGCATGGCTTCTCATTGTTATTTAGATACTTTTAAATTTTTTGATAAGGTTTAGTGTATGTCATGGCCTTTCCTGATATTCTTTCTGTAGCCCAGGATGTCCTAGAATATCTGATCCTGTTGCATCAACTTCCAAAATTCTTGTTCACAGGTAATGCTACTACAGTCAGGCTGTTTTTTTGTGGTTAGTTGATTGCCTCTACCTCTAACTATTAGATTTAGATTAATGTTCTCTGTATTGTCTCAATTAGGCAAATTACATGTAGAAACAAATCTTTGAAAGTATTTTCTAATGATGTTGATGACTTTAAAAATTATTTTTGTTGGGGTGTAACAGACGGCTGACCAGTTAAGAGCACTGGCTTTCAAATCAAAGAATAATAGGTATAGAAGAAGGATAAGAAGTTCAACTCAGGCGCACGGCAGCGGCGGCCGGAAACCGGACGCGCACGGCAGCGGCGGCCGGAAACCGGACGCGCACGGCAGCGGCGGCCGGAAACCGGACGCGCACGGCAGCGGCGGCCGGAAACCGGACGCGCACGGCAGCGGCGGCCGGAAACCGGACGCGCACGGCAGCGGCGGCCGGAAACCGGACGCGCACGGCAGAGGCGGCCGGAAACCGGATGCGCACGGCAGCGGCGGCCGGAAACCGGACGCGCATGGCGGGCGACGTAGCTGGCGCAGCGGCCGGGACCGGCGGGTACTGACACAGTGGCAGACAACGCAGGCGACAGGGACCAGTGCAACACCAAGAGCAGATCGCCTCAGGACAATTAAAGAGGTAGGCTTTGGGTTGGCGAGGTCCCTGGCAAACAGGGAACCTGGTTCTTTTCGTGAAGACCTGTCTGAGGGGTGAGAGGGATCTTGGCCCCTGGCAGGAGCCAGGAAACAGAAGGAGGGAATTTTGCAAGAGGAGCCTCTGGCCAGCAGGGAAACCTGATCTGGTTTTAAAAGACCAATTAGAGAGCATCAATAGGAGGAGATGGGCAGGCGCCAAGGCAAAAATTCTCCCAATAAGCTGAAAAACAACATGAAAGCACCAGAACCCAATGATCTTACAACAGAAGGACTTGAAAACCCTAACACAGAAGAAGTGGAAAAAAATCGACTTTATGAAAGCAATAGACTCCCTTAAACAATATGTAAAAAAACACCTTTATAGAAATGGATGAGAAGTATAACAAAAAATTTGAAGAATTGAGTAAATACGTACATGAGACCCTGGGAAACCAAGAAAAAACGAACAAACAGGTAATGGAAACAGTTCAAGAATTGAAAACTGAAATGGAAGCAAGGAAGAAAGCAAAAACTGGGGACCAGCTGGATACGGAAAATCTAGGTCAACGAGCAGAGCCTACAGAAACAAGCATAATCAATAGAATACAAGAAATAGAAGAAAGAATCTCAGATTCTGAGGACACCATAGAGAAAATAAATGCACTGATCAAAGAAAACAGCAAAGCCAACAAATTCTCATCACAAAACATTCAGGAAATATGGGACACAATAAAAAGACCAAACCTGAGAATAATAGGAATAGAAGAAGGGGAAGAATTACAGCTCAAAGGCCCAGAAAATATATTTAACAAAATTATGGAAGAAAACTTTCCCAACATAAAGAAAGATATTCCTTTGAATATCCAAGAAGCATACAGAACACCAAACAGACTGGATCAAAGAAAAACATCCCCTCGCCATATAATAATCAAAACACAAAATATACAGGTTAAAGAAAGAATATTAAGAGCTGCAAAGGAAAAGGCCAAGGAACTTATAAAGGTAAACCGATTAGACTTACACCTGACTTCTCTATTGTTGGATTAGGTGCGGCGGGGCTACGTCCCTGGCACCCGGCCGCCCGCATGGCTAGCTTATGCCCAGAAATAATTACACGGAAACTGTATTCTTTCAAACACTGCCTGGCCCGGCTAGTTCCAGCTTCTTATTGGCTAGCTCTTACATATTGTTCTAACCCATTTCTAATATTCTGTGTAGCCCATGAGCTGGCTTACCAGAGAGGATCTTAACCTGCGTCTGTCTGGAGCGGGAACATCATGGCGACTCCTTCTCAGCTTCTTTCTCCCAGAATCCTGTTCTGTTTTCTCCACCCACCTAAGGGTGGGCCTATCAAGGGGCCTAGGCAGTTTCTTTATTAATAAGAAATCACTCCCACATCATTTCCCCTTTTTCTGTTTAAACAAAAAAGAAAGGCTTTAACTTTAACATAGTAAAATTACATATAACAAAACAGTTATCAAGCAAGAATTACAGTTACAATATTTATATCTATTTTATCTTTTATCATAACTAAAGAAAACTATAACTATCTATTCATTCTTCAACTCCATCAAAGACTCCAGAAGGATATAATACTACCTAAGTAAACAAGAAATAAGAAAACTCTAGAAATGACAGAGACATCTCGCTGCCTGGACAGTCACCCAAAGTTCCTCTATACCGTTGGGGCATCCATCTTCGGCCTACAGGCCCATGGAATCCAGAGACATTTGATGAAGCAGGAAATTTCTAAGACAGTTCAGTCATTTTCTGCTGTGTCCTGCAGAATGTCTCGCAGACTCTTTCATGAATCAGGAACCCCGAAAGACCATCTCACCTTTAGGCAAGTTCAGCAGTCCTCTCTCTGTGGGTTCTTTGTGTCCAGTTTATGCAACAGTCCAGGCAAGAGCAGTTTCTTACCCAAATGGCTATCAAACTCCATAAGGATCCTCTTCGATGCCCATCTTCCTCTTGAAGTAGATTGGTGCTGCCAGGAGCAGACGTGTCTCATTGTCATGAAAAGCCCTAAGTTATTAAAACATTTAAATGCCATATTCTGCAGTCTTTGAAAGATATGAAGAATGCCTATCTAACTGAAATATATCTCTATATATCTAGAAAATCTAATTAACAAGACTACAAGCTTAACTATTAGCGATGATTATCCATTAACAACCTATATTTCCTAATTATACATTACATTTTTAAAATGAAATACACCTTAATCAAGATCAAAAATACATATACATATAACAAAATTGACCTTAAAATCCATACCAATGCAAATTATTCATATCTATATCATATCCCCCTTTAAATGTAAAAGAACATTTATAAACAATATTTGGGAACATGGGCGTAGTTTTTTCTCTCCAAACTGCTTCCTGCTGATTAGGGGCGTCGTTAATTAGGTCGTTCATGATATAACCTGTGTGCTAGTTTCATCTCAGTTGGCAATTGAGTGAAGCAATTTTTTGAGGGTGTTCACAGCAACCTTTCAGGAGGGCGTGGTCTATCATACCAAATCGGAATAGATGCAATCCACAGGGTCACATCCTCTGTGAAAACAAAAGAAGACCCTCTCCAAAGCATCATATCCTTAGACCCAAATTTTGAAATCAAGATACCTTTAGAACATATGTGCAGGTTCAGATTAGCAGCCCATATAATGAAATGTCTCTCTGTACTTAGCTCCTTCACAGTCAAAAATTTTAAAGAAAACACAATAATACAAAGAATCCAGACTCTCTGTGAATTTTCCATTTTTACGTGGCTTATTTTTACTTTATTTTTTTAATCTATAACTATCTGTACTTCTGTACTCTGTCTCTTTAAAGACTTTATCCTTTTTCTTTTTAAGACATTAACTTTATTTTTTATATTCTTTTTCTTCTCTCTCCCAAGCCTACGTACATTCATCCAACAGTGTCTGAATCTGTTTTACTGTGAATTTTTTTTTTACTATCCAGGAGCATTTCTTAAAATGTTAAGCACTTTTTAAAAACTTAAGTTGTACCATGTACAGGTAATACGGTACAGCCTGTGTCCTGCCCAGTCTAAACCTTAACTGCGCTGTTTTAAGGTAATTACGGTAGTTCCTGCCTGAGACCAGCACAGTTCAGCATGGCGGAGCTGAGCCAAGCTGCTCCTGCCTCAGAGCCATTTGGTGCCCCTGAGCCACACACAGTTCCAGGCACACAGCAAGTCCACATTGGAGCCGCAATCAGCAGTTTAATTCTGAGACTGAGTGTGCAGCACAGAAACTCTTTTCATCCAAGTTACAACCAAATCTGACACGCAGAGCACTGCGCAGACTGAAAACGCGTCTCTGTAAGGCGGCAGGAATCTGCCATACTCTTCCGCCTGCCTAAGCCTGATTCGGCCTTCTGACCAGGTGCAGGCGGGGAGCGCTGAGCCATCAGCACGGTCTCAGAGCACTCTCCTCCAATCCCAAGCGGGAACACAAACATCCAGTCCCATAAAAGCCTTGAAATGCTTTAAAGCCAGAGTTTGCACTGGCGGCACAGTCCCAGGAAGCCGCGCTTTAAAATGACGCAGCTTTTTTCTGCTGCTGTTGCTGAATCAGGAAGTCTTTCTACGGCACGCCACCAACAAAGAGCAAAACTCTGCGTTAAACTCTGTTTTTCCTGTTTTAAATTAAGCTCTCCCAGGTTTTTAAGTGGATTTAGCCATCACGTCTGGGCGCCATCTGTTGAATTTAGGAGCGGCGGCAGGGCTGCGTCCCCAGCACCCGGCCGCCCGCATGGCTAGCTTATGCCCAGAAATAATTACACGGAAACTGTATTCTTTCAAACACTGCCTGGCCCGGCTAGTTCCAGCTTCTTATTGGCTAGCTCTTACATATTGTTCTAACCCATTTCTAATATTCTGTGTAGCCCATGAGCTGGCTTACCAGAGAGGATCTTAACCTGCGTCTGTCTGGAGCAGGAACATCATGGAGACTCCTTCTCAGCTTCTTTCTCCCAGAATCCTGTTCTGTTTTCTCCACCCACCTAAGGGTGGGCCTATCAAGGGGCCTAGGCAGTTTCTTTATTAATAAGAAATCACTCCCACATCACTCTATGGAAACCATGAAAGCCAGAAGGTCCTGGATAGAGGTTCTTCAAAAACTAAGAGACCATGGATGCAAACCCAAACTTCTATACCCAGCCAAGCTAGTATTCACTATCAATGGAGAAAACAAGACATTCCAGGATAAGAACAAATTTAAACAATACGTAGCCACAAATCCAGCGCTACAGAAAGTAATAGAAGGAAAATCGCAAACCAAGGAATCCAACATTGCCAACACTGCCTACAATAACTCAGGCATCTAGTGAACCTTCACCAGCACAACTCAAAGAAGGGACACACACTCAAACTCTACTACCAAAAACAATAAGAATAACCAGAGTAAACAACAACTGGTCATTAATATCACTTAATATTAATGGTCTCAATTCACCTATAAAAAGGCACAGGCTAAGAGATTAGATACGAAAACAGGATCCAACATTCTGCTGTTTGCAAGAAACACATCTCAACCACAAAGACAGGCATCTACTCAGAGTAAAAGGTTGGGAAAAGGTCTTTCAAGCAAATGGTCCTAACAAAAAAGCAGGTGTGGCCATACTAATTTCCAACAAAACTGACTTCAAACTAAAATCAATCAGAAGAGATCGAGATGGACACTTTATACTCATAACAGGAACAATTCATCAGGATGACATCTCAATCCTGAATATCTATGCCCCTAATATAAAAGCACCCACTTTTGTAAAAGAAATATTTCTAAAACTCAAGGCAGACATCAAACCACACACACTAATAGTCGGAGACTTCAACACACCTCTCTCTCCAATGGACAGGTCAATCAGACAGAAACCTAATAGAGAATTAAGAGAATTATTGGAGGTAATGAAGCAAATGGACTTAACAGACATCTACAGAACACTCCACCCAAATAGGAAAGAATATACCTTCTTCTCTGCAGCTCATGGAACCTTCTCAAAAATTGACCATATACTCGGAAACAAAGGAAACCTCCACAGATACAAAAGAATATCAGTGTCCACCTGTGTCTTATCAGATCACCACGGATTAAAGTTAGATGGCAACAACTATGCTACCCCCAGAAAGCCGACAAACTCATGGAAAATGAACAGTCAACTACTGAACCACACCTGGGTCAAGGAAGAAATTAAGAAAGAAATTAAAGTCTTCCTTGAATTTAATGAAAATAAAGAGACAACATACTCAAACCTATGGGACACGATGAAAGCAGTGCTAAGAGGAAAGTTCATAGCACTAAGTGCCCACTTAAAGAAAACAGAGAAAGCATACATTGGGGACTTAATGGCACACCTGAAAGCTTTAGAAAAAAAAGAAGCAGATGTGCCCAGAAGGAGTAGAGGACTGGAAATAATCAAACTGAGGGTAGAAATCAACAAAATAGAAACACAGAAAACAGTCCAAAGAATCAATGAAACAAAAAGTTGGTTCTTGGAGAAAATCAACAAGATCGACAAACCCCTAGCCAAACTAACTAAACAACAGAGACAGAACACGCAAATAAATAAAATCAGAAATGAAAGGGGGACATAACCACAGACACAGAGGAAATCCAGAGAATCATTAGATCTTACTATAAAAGCCTGTATGCCACAAAACTGGAAAATGCAAAAGAAATGGACACTTTTTTAGATAAGTACCATATACCAAAGCTAAACCAAGACCAGGTGAATGATCTAAATAGACCTGTTAGTCTCGAAGAGCTAGAAACTGTTATCAAAAATCTCCCTTCCAAAAAAAGCCCAGGACCAGATGGGTTCAATGCAGAATTCTACCAGAACTTCCAAATAGAGCTAATACCTATACTCCTTAACGTATTTCACAATATAGAAACAGAAAAGTCATTGCCAAATTCCTTTTATGAAGCTACAGTTACCCTGATACCAAAACCACACAAAGACCCAACCAAGAAGAGAATTACAGGCCTATCTCACTCATAAATATCGACGCAAAAATTCTCAATAAAATACTGGCAAACCGAATTCAAGAACACATCAGAAAAATTATCCATTATGATCAAGTAGGCTTCATCCCAGAGATGCAGGGCTGGTTCAACATACGCAAATCTATCAATGTAATCCACCATATAAATAGACTGAAAGAAAAAACCATATGATCATTTCATTAGATGCTGAAAAAGCATTCGACAAAATTCAACACCCCTTTATGATAAAGGTCTTGGAGAGACTAGGGATACAAGGGTCATACCTATATATAATAAAAGCTATCTACAGCGAACCGACAGCTAACATTAACTTAAATGGAGAAAAACTCAAAGCCATCCCACTAAAATCAGGAACAAGACAAGGATGTCAACTCTCTCCATATCTCTTCAATATAGTGCTTGAAGTTCTAGCAATAGCAATAAGACAACATAAGGAGATCAAGGGGATTCGTATTGGAAAGGAAGAAGTTAAGCTTTCGTTATTTGCAGATGATATGATAGTATACATAAGCGACCCCAATAATTCTACCAAAGAACTCCTACAGCTGATAAACACCTTTAGTAGCGTGGCTGGATACAAGATCAACTCCAAAAAATCAGTTGCCTTCTTATACACTAAGGATAAGGAAACAGAGAGGGAAATCACAGAAGCATCACCTTTCACGATAGCCACAAAGAGCATAAAATATCTTGGGATAACCCTGACCAAGGAAGTGAAAGATCTATTTGACAAGAACTTCAAGTCTTTGAAGAAAGAAATAGAAGAGGACACCAGAAAATGGAAGGATCTCCCTTGCTCTTGGTTTGGGAGGATCAACATAGTAAAAATGGCAATTCTACCAAAAGCAATCTATAGATTCAATGCAATCCCCATCAAAATCCCATCAAAATTCTTCATAGATATGGAGAAGACAATAATCAACTTTATATGGAAAAACAAATAACCCAGTATAGCCAAAACAATCTTATACAATAAAGGAACGTCTGGAGGCATTACCATCCCTGACTTCAAACTCTATTACACAGCTACAGTATTGAAAACAGCTTGGTATTGGCATAAAAACAGAGAAGTCGACCAATGGAATTGAATAGAAGACCCTGACTTTAACCCACAAACATATGAACACCTGATTTTCTATAAAGGAGCTAAAAGTATACAATGGAAAAAAGAGAGCATCTTCAACAAATTGTGCTGGCAAAACTGGATGTCAATCTGTAGAAGAATGAAAATAGACACATATCTATCACCATGCACAAAACTCAAGTCCAAGTGGGTGAAAGACCTCAATATCAGTCCAAACACACTGAACCTGATTGATGAGAAAGTGGGAAGTACTCTACAACACGTGGGCACAGGAGACCACTTCCTACGTATAACCCCAGCAGCACAGACACTAAGGACCTCATTGAATAAATGGGACCTCCTGAGACTGAGAAGCTTCTGTAAAGCAAAGGACACTGTTGCTAAGACAGAAAGGCAACCCACTGACTGGGAGAAGATCTTCACCAACCCCGCAACTGACAAAGGTCTGATCTCCAAAATATATAAAGAACTCAAGAAACTAGACCGTAAAAGGCTAATCAACCCAATTATAAAATGGGGCACTGAGTTGAACAGAGATCTCTCAACAGAAGAAGTTCAAATGGCCAAAAGACACCTAAGGCCATGCTCAACTTCCTTAGCGATCAGGGAAATGCAAATCAAGACAACTTTAAGATACCATCTTACACCTGTCAGAATGGCGAAAATCAAAAACACCAATGATAGCCTTTGCTGGAGAGGTTGTGAAGAAAGGGGTACACTCATACATTGCTGGTGGGAATGCAAACTTGTGCAACCACTCTGGAAAGCAGTGTGGAGGTTTCTCAGGAAATTTGGGATCAACCTACCCATGGACCCAGCAATACCACTCTTGGGAATATACCCAAGAGAGGCCGTATCACACAACAAAAGTATATGCTCTACTATGTTTATAGCAGCATTGTTTGTAATAGCCAGAACCTGGAAACAACCTAGATGCCCTTCAATTGAAGAATGGATGAAGAAAGTATGGAATATATACATATTAGAGTACTACTCAGCAGTAAAAAACAAGGACTTCTTGAAGTTTGCAGGCAAATGGATGGAAATAGAAAACACCATCCTGAGTGAGGTAAGCCAGACCCAAAAAGGGGAACATGGGATGTTCTCACTCATATTTGGTTTCTAGCTATAAATAAAGGACATTGAACCTATAATTCGGGTTCTTAGAGAAGCTAAATAAGAAGGAGAACCCAAAGAAAATCATATAGGCATCCTCCTGAATATTAAACTTCATCAGGCGATGAAAGGAGACAGAGACAGAGACCCACATTGGAGCACCGGACTGAAATCTCAAGGTCCAAATCAGGAGCAGAAGGAGAGAGAGCACAAGCAAGGAACTCAGGACCGCAAGGGGTGTACCCATACAATGGGGATGTCCTATCGGGAACTCACCAAGGCCAGCTGGCCTGGGTCTGAAAAAGCCTGGGTCAAAACCGGTCTCGCTGAACATAGCGGACAAGGAGGACTACTGAGACCTCAAGAACAATGGCAACGGGTTTTTTATTCTACTGGACCTATTGGTTTCGTGGGAGCCTAGGCAGTTTCGTGGATGCTCACCTTACTAGACCTGGATGGAAGTGGGTGGTTCTTGGACTTCACACAGGGCAGAGAACCTTGAATACTTTTTGGGCTGACGAGGGAGGGTGACTTGATTGGGGGAGGGGGAGGGAAAGGGGAGGCGGCGGTGGGGAAGAGACAGAAATCTTTAATAAATAAATAAATAAATAAATAAATAAATAAATAAATAAATAAATAAATAAAAAGAAGTTCAACTCAATAGCACAGAAAATATATTTAACAAATTTATAGAAGAAAACATTTGCAACCTAAAGAAAGATATGCCTATGAAGATACAAAAAGTTTCCAGAACACCAAATAGATTGGATCCAAATAAAAAGTTTTCTTGCCACATAATAATCAAAATACTAAACATACAGAGTAGAGAAAGAATCTTAAGAGCTGTAAAGGAAAAAGGCCAAGTAACATATAAAGGTAGATCTATCAGAAACACATTTGACTTCTCCTTGGAGTCAATAAAAGCCAGAGGTCATGGTCAAGCATTATGCAGACATTAAGAGACCAAGGATGCCAGCCCAGACTACTATACCCAGCAAAACTTTCAATCACCATAGAAAGACAAAACAAGATATTCCATGACAAATCTAGACTTTACCAATACCTAGCCACAAACCGAGTCCTACACAAAATACTAGAAGGAAAACTCAAAACCACGGAAGTCAGCTACACCAACAAGAACACAGGCAATTAATGGTCTCATAGCAGCAAATCCCAAACAAGAAAACACGCATAAAAACATCACCAACAATGAAAACTAAATTAGCAGGAGATAGCAATCACTGGTCATTAATATATTTTAATGTAAATGGACTCAACTCACCTATAAAAAGGCATAGACTAACAGATTGGATATGAAAACAGAATCCATTATTCTTCTGCATATAAGAAACACATCTCAACCTCAAAGACAGATATTGCCTTAGAGCAAAGGGTTGGGAAAAATATACCAATCAAATGGAACTGGAAACAACCTAAATACCCCTTGACTGAAAAACAGATAAGGAGAATGTGGTACATTTACACAATGGAGCACTACACAGCAGAAAAAATAATGACATCTTGAATTTTGCAGAAAAATGAATGGAGGTAGGAAACATTATTTTGAGTGAGGTAACCCAGACCCAGAAAGACAATTATCACATGTACCCACACATACGTGGTTTTTAAACATAAAGCAAAGAAAACCATCCTACAAACCACAATCTCAGAGAATTTTGACAACAATGAGGACACTGAGAGAGATTTACATTGATTTGATGTACATGGGAAGTAGAAAAAGGCAAGACCTCCTGAGTAAATTGGGATCATGTAGACCTTAGAGGAGGGTTGCAGGGGGGAGAAGAGAAGCAGGAAGGGGAGCAGAGAAAAATAAAAAAAATAGAAAATAGAGCTCAATAAAAAATTTCCACTAAGAAATTTAATTTTCCAAAAAAATCTTAAAAGCTTAAAATGTGTATACAGCAATATAATAAAAACCCATGTACATGCAGGAAAAAAATAGAGCACTGGCTTTTCTTCAATGGGAGCCAGGTTTGATTTTCAGCTCCTGGATGGTGAGCCAACACATTGCTGACACTCTTCATTCACAGAGATATAACCTCCAGTTACATATAATTATTCAAATTGTGGTTTTGATGATTTTTTCAAAAGAATAAAAATAAACATCATATTAAGTTTTAAAGCACGATAGTTGGCAGCAACAATATGATGTGTTTATCTAATTTCTCCTAGGTATTATCTCCTAACTTGTTTTTCATATTGAGAGATTCAGTATGAAAATACTCAGGTATTAATTCAATGGGTATAGGTAGTGTTTTAATGATTATTAGACACATAAAAGCAAGGTTATCACAACATATTTAATAGAAGCATAGTAAATACTATTCGAATGTAATAATACTCCTCTGTTCTAAGACTGTGTAGGTTAAGACCACAGGGTGGTAACGTGAGCAAATAAATGACATGCACATGAATGATAAAGGACATGGTTCAGTGAAGTTATTGCTGATGTTGTGGAGATTTGAGCACAGAAGAAGCCAATTCTTTGCAGAAGAAACAGTGAGTTCACCTTGAAATCCCCAATGCCTACAGCTATTAGCATCAGGTACATAATAATAAGTGTTGAAAATCATGGGATATAGAATGCAAGTTTTCAATTTGTATTGGAATCCTTTGGCTTATAGCTTTTATTCAGGTCCTAATGGGTTGTTGTGTTGAGTATTATAAGATACCAGCTATCCTAGGAAAAGGTTAAACCTCCAATGTTATGGGAAGGTTCTTGTAGCTATTCCAAAATGTATTCAAATCAATCATGTGTAGTAATGTTCAGACACGCTATTTTGTCTGAGAGGTTTGAACCCAGTACGCTTGAAATCAAACTCCTCTCTTAATGACTTTTTAAAATAATTTTTTCTTTAAATGACTGTACTGATAAATGGGAAAACATCTATGCACCTATTTAAAGAGAAAATTCTCGGTAATAAATGGTGAAATTTTTGAAAAGGATGAACAATTTTAAGGGTAAAAACATGAAAAGATAATTTTTATGGGCAGACCTCCATAAATGAATGTTTTCTTTTTTTTTTAACACATCCTTACATGTTAAACAAATGCAGCATAAACATGTGTAACAATGGATATGTTTTCTACAGAAAGAAGGTAAAACAATAGATTATTAAAGTTAACTGAGTGGTGCATGCCTTTAACCCCAGCTCTCAGGAGGCAGAGGCAGGAGAATCTCTGTGAGTTTGAGGTCAACCTGGCCTATAGAGCTAGTTCCATGACAACTAGAGCCGTGACACATATAAATCCTGTCTTGTAAAAAAAAAAGATTATTAAAGTTGATAAAGAAGCTTCTTGATAACGGGTATGTGTGATATGTTTGAAATTCCGCAAGAACCACACCTCCTTCCCTACACTCACTCTTCCTGTGTGTGTATGAGAGATAGCCTTGTGTGTGCATATATTACTCATGTATGAAGTTCTTGAAGAATAAAATAAGCATTAAAAATAGAAGGGCTAGCCAGGCGGTGGTGGCGCACGCCTTTAATCCCAGCACTTGAGAGGTAGAGACAGGCGGATCTCTGTGAGTTCGAGACCAGCCTGGTCTACAAGAGCTAGTTCCAGGACAGGCTCCAAAACCACAGAGAAACCCTGTCTCGAAAAACCAAAAAAAAAAAAAATGGAAGGGCTAGTCTTTTGTTCATCTGTGGTTAAACAAACATATTTTAAAGTTGTGAATGTGACATATACTAGATATACTAGACATATTCTAGACATAAAGTACTTATTCAAAATTACTTTAGTTAATGTTTTAAATAGTTTATGTAACAATATTCCTGCCTGTTACTTACTTTTGAGTAGTAAGTAGTGTTTAATCAGATAAATTAATTAGTTCATGACTCAATACTAAAATAACAAATTACTGAAATTTTTATCATAAATAATGTTTTACAGTTGTTCCTCTCTGTAACAGAAGGATACATATCTACTATGACATTTATGATTTAATCAGAGGTTAATATCTGGAAGTGAATCAGGAAGGTAGAAGTGTGAAAAAGATTATGTGGTGGTTAAAGGAAAATGAAGGAGTTTATCTTTAACCAAAAGTGACCTGATGAGGACTTTGATAACAGGTACATGTGATATTTTTGAAATTCTACAAGAGTCACATCAGCTGTAGAGAATAGAATATGCAGAATGGGCAATGAAAAATACAAAGCAAGGGCACAGAGAGCGGAGATGGGGCTGTAGCAAGGCTCTGGAGGACAGCTGACAATAGCCTGGAGTGTGATGGGGCTATGGAGGAAAGAGATTAGATTGGAAAGAAGTTCTCAAGCTTTTAGGTGTTTGGCTGAAGAAAATTTTCAAATGCAACTTTATGCCTGAATTATTTTGTTTTGTTTATTTCACATTTGACCAAAGTTCTCTCTCCTACCCCCCTTCCCACCCACCCATTCCCCACCTACCATACAACTTACCCCCATCCCCTCCTCCCAATGGGTGAGGGCTCCTGTAGGGACTCAACAAAGTCTGATGTGCCTGAATTATAACTAATTTCTTTTATTATCCATCAACAAGACATTGCATCCAGAAGCTTTCTAACTCAATCTTTACCTGAATATTTGCTCAGTTTTGGAGGATATGTCTAAGTTATGGAGGTTCTATGTATACTGAACTCCCCCAAAGTATCCAAGTTATTGAGAATATAATGTATTTGAAAGTGACCATTCAAGCTTTCTTACAGTCAATGGTCAATGTGATTGAAGACTTACTCCTGAAAATTTCAATCACTTTATTAATTTCTTGTTTTCTGAATGAAGAGCTTGACAAAATCCCTAGAGGATCTTTTCTGACACATAAGACTGTAGTTACAATTGCAGATACACTGACCCATTGTCAGAGATGCTGCTTGGGTGACCCCTTTTTGCCTTTCTGCCTCTGTCTCTCTGTCTTTGTCTTCCTCTCTTCATGTGTATGTGTCTCTCTGTCTTTTTCTCCCTCCTTTTGTTTGTGTGCATGTGAGTGTGTGTGTGTGTGTGTGTGTGTGTGTGTGTATGTGTTTGATGGTATGACCTCAGTATGGCACAGGAGTATCTTGAAGTCTTGAACTCATGAGTGATAGAGATGCTCCTACCTCAGCATCCACAGTACCTAAGAGAATAAGTCTGTTCCTTAATGTGCTGCCATTTTGTCTCATTTTATACATTCTATAAAGATAGAAATGAACAATTAAAAACACTTATTTATCACCTTATATAACTCTTGTGAAATGAGATCAAATATATAGACTAAGACAGAACTGATTAATAATTCATCTCATCAATTACAACATTTCAGAAAGATTATAAAAACCCATTAGGGTTTGACTTCTGTTTCTACTTCATCATGTTGATAAACCACTGTGATCTTTACAAACATACAGAGTCTACACTGTACATGGTATCAGTAACTACAGCACCTGCAAAAACTGAGAAGAGACTGGACCATCAATTTTATATTTAAATACTAACACGGTGATGCCAGTAGCAAATTCAGGCTTGTTCTTCACACAAGCACGCACGCACGCATGCACACACACACACACACACACACACTCACACACTGGTATGACAACTCTGGGTGTCTTGGGGGTGGCATGAGTATGATGGCGGCTAAACAGTGTGGAATATTTGGAGCCAGGGATCCCAATCTGTTTAGAGCAAAGCACTTGACTTTTACTTGCTGTAAAGGTCACAATATGAAAGCAGGTAAATTAGAAGCTGAAATACTGCTCTTAAAGGCATAAATCACAGGAAACAGATGTCCAGTAAGGTGAGATTGTATGCCTGATAGAGAATTCTAAGAGGAAACATTTGCATGTTCTGAAATGCTGGAGGCTATAAATTTAACATTTGAACTATAATGTCTACCACTGTCCATTACAGTTGGCAGCATGTAAATAATTGTCTGAATTGTGACACTTTTAAAAGACATTTTTGTTGAAATAAGAGCGGTGGGGCTGCATCCCCAGCACCCCGGCCACCTGCTAGCTCATGCCCGAAATAACAACACACAAATTGTATCTTTTAAACACTGCTTGCCCATTATATCTAGCCTCTTCTTGGCTAACTCTCGCACCTGGACTAGCCCATTTCTAATAATGTGTGTAAGCACCCCAAGGTGCGCTTACCGGGAAGATTCTAGCCTATGTCCATCCTGAGTTGGAGCTTCATCATGTGTGTCTCTGAGAGCAGAGCTATCTTGCGTCTCTGCTCCAGAGAGCAGAGCTATCGAGTCTGAGCTCACTTCCTCTTCCTCCCAGCATCCTATTCTGTTTACTCCTCCCACCTATGTTTTAACCTATCAGGGCCAAGGAGTTCCTTTATTGCTTAGCCAATGAAATCAACAGATTGATATATGACACTCCCACATCACATTTTCTCGTGTTCTCTTGCAGAATTGTGAGGCAAGGATAGGAAAATGTTTCCTGTATGTCTACTTATTATTGCTGGATAGTTTACTTCTTTCACTCTGGTATCACCTATAAATTCTGACTCTTCCTCCAGTAAAAATGTATTCCCATATGTAAATGAAAGCTGGACTTTTTAATGATTAGATTTTTCTCCAGTGAACAAAATAAACCATCTTTCCTCATACACAAATAAAAGGTTTTCTTCCCATCATGTTTTCTTACCTTGGTCTGACCCCTGCCCTGACCAACTCAAATCTATGTATCCATCTGCGTAACTGTCTCCATAAATAAGCCCAAACAACTTAAAAGTAGTAAGAATTTTATTATTTTATTTTATTCATTTAAAATTTAAGTCTTAACTCTTATGTCATTTCATATCCTCCAGTTCATCTGTTGTTGTTTATTTTTTTCATTTTTCTAATTAGACACATAGTGACTTTTTGTGTGCGTTCACATTCCAAAAGGAAAATAAAGAATTAGTCCTTATTATTGTTAATTTTACCTTAATGAATTTCAAATCACCTTAACCCAATCCTTGTAAATAACCCTGTACTTAATTTTCTAGCAACTCTCAATGTATTGTTTCCATAATTCATGTCAAGATGCATCTCTCCCTTTCTAAGTTTTTTCTAGAAACTGACTAAATTTGCAACTTCTTATTGTACATGGGTTCCTCCCAAAAACCCCAGCATTGTTTTGTATCAACCATGATAAAATATTTTATCCAAACATTTTTTATAGTAGCTCATAGTGGAAGCAGGAGAATGATATGGCATTGAGATGCTTGCTGCTTATCTAGGATTTAATCAGGAGGGAGTACACATTAGAGTCCATCTAGAAAGTGGACCATGGTGAAGCAGTTTTCATATTGTTCCAGCGTCTCACTGGGGTCAAGTATAATTAACATGTTCTGTTTCTAGATTTAAATTAGAAAAGGAACATCTAAGTCAATTAAAAAACTGAACTTTGTATAGGGCTCTAAATAAATGGTTGGTTAAGTTATGAATTTAAAAATAGAGAAACCAAAATTTGCAAATTCATGGAGGCAAGAGGAGTATGAAAGCAATATATTGTCATTGTTGGTCTGGAAAAGCAGCCTGTCATGTGGATAGATAAGAGCACCCATGTCATCCCTAATAAGAAAGTCTATCAAGATTGAGGCCCTTTTCTTGTCTAAGAAAGTCAGCAAAGGTAGAAAAGTTGAGAAAGGAAGATTTACAGAAGATATTGTACTGTTCTGCTTAAGAAAAACAGCCACCGGCACAGCTTTCAAGTCCTGGGTGGCACAGTAAGCTAAGGAACAGAGCCATGGCAACAGCTGTTCAAGAACAAAGTGACTCTGGGTTAAGGAGCTAAGCCATCTCCACAGTGTTCAAGTTCAGGGTGACACAGTGAGTTCTGCTGTAGAAACTGTAGGAAGCAACCCAGAAGATGAAGGGAAGATACTGGATGAAGGTGTCTGTGAGATACATACAGACTTAACAATTTCTCAGAAAAGGATCTTAAGAAGGACTCTAAGAGCTGGTGTAGACACTGATGAAAAGCCAGTGCTTTCTGATGAGGCTCCAGCAGATAGACTGACTCTCATACAGCATGGAGGACCTGATGATTTATGTCAAGGGCAGTACTTCAAGCCATGCCTCATGAGATTTAAAAACTATACCCCATGAGATGAGCCTTGGAGAAGCAGAGGGAAAGGTGAAAATCTGAAGTTAGCCTATGTGTTTCCTTGGCATGTGTGGCTTGAAGGTTCGCTGAGTTATAATACTTTCTTAACATGTGTTGATAAGTCATATGTATAATCTCACGTATTTTATAATATTTACATTATTTTATATTCTGATAAATATTGTGAAATTATTTCAAATTGAAGCTCTTAAGTAAAGCTTTTATCAAGACGATTAAAACATGGAGGTGTGGAAAGGCTTCAGAGAGCATAGCCTTCAAAAGTTGATATGGGCCCTTGAGTTTAAGAACTAACTCCCTCTCCAAAGTTCACAAAGAAAAAACTGATTCACTTTGTGGTTGAGAGAGGCCAAAAATGAAGACAGAAAATGCCCTGAACTGTCTCTACACAGAAGTTCAGTCTACTAGGCTTATCTCATCCTTACCACTAGATTTAACTTTCTTTATTTTTTCATCTTAAGTTATTTCTTTTTATTTTTCCATTCAAAAATTTACACTTCCTCCTCTCCTCCCATTCCCCCCTCTCTCCCCCACTGACCCTCTTTCCTCTGCCTCCCTCCTTAAGAGAAGGCAGGGATCCCTGCCCTGTGGGAAGTCCAAGGCCCACCCCCTCCATCCAGGCCCAGGAAGCTGTGCCTCCAAATGAGGCAGTGTAGCTGTTCTAATGGGAGCTCACCAAATTCAGCTAGAGCATGTGATCAAACTGGACTTTCTGAATGTGGCTGACAATGGGGGCTGACTGAGAAGCCATTGATAAAGGCACTGGGACTTGTTTCTACTGCATGTTCTGGCTTTTTGGGACCCTAGTCTATTTGGATTAACTTTCTTTTTTAATAGCAGTGAAAAATAAAATCTCATGAAAAATGTTAAGGAGCATAAGAAAAGATTTTAGAAAGAATGATGCACCGAGTTACTTAAGGAAGAACATTTCCAAATGTAAACGTCTTAAAGAGCAATGTGTAGGAGTCCTGGGTTTCTTACTTTCTCCCCCATTTCTTTGATAAAATAAACTTGACAGAAGCAAATTAAGGGAGAAAGGGTTTATTTTGACTCATAGTTACAAGTTACAGCCCACCATTATGGGAAAGTGACAGCAGAAGGAACTTGAAGCAGCTAGAAACATTGGATCTTCTCTGTGCGAAAATTTATAAAGATTCATGAAATAATTAGAAGGTATCAAAATCTAGAAAAAGGGCTCAAAACAGCCTACAGGGAACATTTCATATTGAAGCTGTAACTCACAGATATATGAAGATGAAGAAGTTGTTCTGGGTTTCAGTGGTAATATCACATGACAAGAATAATACGAGACTCCTATGTTGTACCATTTCCAAATTAACCTCAGATGGGACAAATCCTTGAGGACTTCAAATGATTGAAAACAGCATAATAAAAATGAAGAAAGACAGTATTAAACTCAGTCCTATACAGTAAACAAAGCCATCACAAATGCAGAGATAACCTACAGATGAGAATTGTTATCCAAAATATATGTGGAACAGAAAATGCTTGTGGCAGTTTGAAAGAAAATGACTGTCAAAGGGAGTTTCACTATTGGTAGGTATGGCCTTGGAGTAGGTGTGGTCTCATTGGAGGAGGTGTGGCACTGTAAAGATGGGCTTTCAGGTCTCACATATGTTCAAGCCATGCCCAGTGAGAAAGGCCACTTCCTATTTCCTGTAAATCAAGATGTAAGAATCTCAACTTCTTCTCTATCACCATGTCTGCCTGCATACTGCCGTGATGATAATGGCCTAAACCTCTGACCTGCATTGAAGCAAATATTAGACGTGCCCTTATCTCTCTCAAATCAGAGGTAATCAGGGACAAGACATGCGAGAGGAAGGAATACTAAGGAAGTCGTCATGATCTCCCACAGCAGTTGGCACATTTGGGAGGGACTGTTCTTTATCCTACAAATACTCAGTGATAACCAATTCCCATTTTCAAGATATCTACAGTGCATATTTGCTTACATTATTTTTAGTAGACATTATTATTTTATGCATTGAAATTACAAGATAAATACATCAGTTTCACTTTTTTTCCCCAGCCCTTCTTGTGAACTTGGTTGTTCTCTATTAGATTAAAAGTCATGCATTCTATTTCTTTAATTGTTTACATATGTTCTATAAATACATTATAAAACATTATTATATATACAAATTTATCTATGTATACACATATTATATATGTGTGTGTGTGTGTGAACACACACACATATACACATAGAAAAGGGTAGAGATATAGAGGCATAGATATATACATTCCTATAAACACAGCTGTCTCCGTCCATATGTTACTTGCAGGAGCTGCATGATTGCATCATGACATTAAGGATTTTTGGATCTTCAAACTAGTTTCAACCTCAACATAGTAGTGATATCCAAGCTATAGCAACAAACAAGTAGAAGTGAAACCGTAGGAAAAAACAAGTAATAAATCAGTGGACACTAGCTTGACTGTGGGGCTGATGTGGGGGTTAGGTATGAAAAGCTTCCAGAATAGCTGAACCCAGATTTTCAAATAAATATTCACCATTCTGAGTCTGAGTTTCTCAGTTTGCATTTCATATGTATTTTGGTAACAGGAAAGTTCTCATTCCACTGAAATTAAATGTCACCCAAAGTTCCTGAATCACAATCCTCAAGATGCAGCTACTGCAGTAGAAGATACTATTATTTCCTATACAATATTTCATTATGTGCGTGTATGTGTTGGTGTTTATTTGTGTGTGTGTGTGTGAGAGAGAGAGAGAGAGAGAGATACAGATGGAGACAGACAGACAGACAGAGAGGTAGAGATTGAGAGAGACCCACTGCATTTAATTAGACTTTTCTGCATGATAATGAATGGGGACTTACTTAATTGATCAAAGGTTAAATAATAGATAACAGTATCATATAGAAAGTTCAAAATGTATAATCACCTCTTTCTGTGGTTTTCAGTTTGTTTTAATCACAATTGTTGCTTAGAATGAGAATCAGAAAGTGTGGTGCAGGTTTTGACTCTGGCATAAACACCCAGAGAGCTGTTTCCAGCAATTCCTGGTGAAAGTCTTAATCTCTGGAAAGTGCTGCATTTGTCTTTGGTGACTCCTCATTTCCTTCAAGGTTTTAATTACTACTTTGTGAACTTGTTACAGTGAGCTGTGGTCTACACTGGGGCAAAAAGAGAATGATAAAAAACTCAAAATAATGAGTCACATCAGAGAAGGAAGTAAGCTATGAGAAACCACTTTTATCACAAACAAGCTATGCACTCACTTCCATGATCTCCTGACGATGCTTGCCAAGGGACAGTGGTCATTGCCAGTATAATATGGGCATCACCGATAAGCATGATAACATTGTATGCATACAGGATATAAGCAGAATTATTTGTGTTTACTTCAAGAATAGGAAAGATCTCATAAAATGCATATTTTGAGCTCTACTTTAAATTTATGATTTAGACCCAGTGCACGAGAAGAAATTGACTAGTCTTTGCCTCCTGAAATGTGAGCTTGACTCATCTAATCCCATCTTGCTCTATTGATCACTAGAGGAAATGTTTTCGTTTTACTAGTACACTTGAAAGATGCCTTCTTTGTCAACGATTAGAGAAAATAAGTGATCCTGCCTCAGTCACTTTCAGTTTTGTCCATGGCCTATCTCTCACTTTCTGCTTCTCTGTTTATATTTCTGTGTGTATCTATATCCCTTTGTCTCTATGCCTCCCTCTTACTGCCCGTGTCTGCTATCTCTGATTCTCCCTCTTCTATCTTTCCATCTTCAGGGGCTTACTTCTCTTTTGTTCATTTTAATTTAAGAGAGGATGGGAAGAAGAAGAGAAGAGGAAGGGGAAGAGCAAAGAAGAAGAGTGTTGTATAGAAGGGCACTGTTTTGAACAAATGATTCCTGAGAGACCAGTAGGGTTAAGAGACTGGGATATCTACAAGCCACAAACACCGAGGAGAGGACTATGTTGTGCTACTCTGAGGCTCCAGCAGATGAATAGGTCCATTTCCTATAGTTAGTGTATGTAAGGTTGACTTAAGCATCACTGAGCTGGCCATGGTGGTGTGTCCAGTTTCAGCATTTAGGAGTTGGAGGCAAGAGGCAGAAGGATCAAGAATAGACGAGAATTTGGGGCTATACCACTCTTTGAAGCCAAACTGAAAAATATGAGAGCCTACCTCAAAAACAAACACAAAAAGGAAAAAAAAAAACTAAAATATTTACCCGGCTATCTGATGCTTTATTATTTTAATATCGGTGTTTTCATAATTAAGTATGAGATTAATTATTAACTAGGGCTTGTTAACTTTAACTTTGTTGAAATAATTATAACAAGCTTTTTCATGCTAGAACATAAAGTTTCTCTGTTCATTATTTGTCCAGGGAAAGCAAGTAAGCCAATTAAAACTCAAGAGAAAACTCATTTTCATCCAGTGTTCTTGCAAATATTTGTCAAAATTCTCATAAGTTTTGCTTATTTTACAAATTGCCAAGTGGAACACAACAGGTTGCCAAGGCAAAGTCAGTTCTCAGACATATAGCCAGAACAATTCAACACACTAATGTGGGCATTTCAGTCATGTTCCTCATTGCTAGAAACTAATTTGTCAAAACTGAGATTTAATTAACCTGAGGTAGGAGTTGGATTTAAGCCTTGTTTTGCATGAAGAATGTGTCACAGATAAATTCTTTGTTTTAATTATATAAAAAATAAGTGGATGTTTCTGGGAAGGATTAAATATTCCACAAATATATGGAATATTTAATTTTAGTATGTATAATATCCTTTGGAAGACTAAATTATTTTCAAAACACAAATCACGATGCAATGAGGATTTTTGAGAGCTAACATAGCCTTCTGTGTTTTGACTGAAACTATGTTACTATTCTTGATAAACTCCTAAATGATCATAATCTTGATAATGAAACATTGTTCATCACACTTTTAATTATAGTTATTTGTTAAATAAGAATGTCATATGAAGATAAACCAAAAGGAAAGAACTGTTAATGAATAGTTTTTCAATACGAGTGGTTCTCCAATACATACAATGTGTGACTACCTTGAACAACAATCACAGCATAAAATCTTAGCAAAAATATCACTAAGTGCTACCTGTAAATGCATGGGTGTGTAGTCTTCCACTTGAGCCTGGATAATCTTCCATAGGCCACACTATTAAATAAAAACTTCATCTTCCATCCAGATGAATACCAATTCCCAATAGCTCCTCAGCTAGGATGGACTTTCATGCCCACTCCCCTAACCACTCTGGGATTTTGCTGGATGAAGCTTACACGGGTTTTGTGCATGTTGTTACAACCAATGGGGGTCCAAATGCCAGGAAATTGTTCTTAGTGGTTAACTACTGCCTCTGGCTCTTAAAATCATTCTGATATATAAAAGCAAACAAGCAAAACACCAAGCAACAAAAAATTAAATAAATAAAACAAATTTGGGTGGGTATGAAATGTAGCCTTAATCTGATAGGGAGATGGAGAGAATATGGTGAAAGTACAATAAATGAAATTTCCAAAGAATGAAAAAGAAAATAGTTTTTAAAGTCACAGCTTGACCATAGCATGAATTTGCATATTGGAAGCAATTTTGATTTTGTAAGAGGTATAATCACTACATGGGCCATGTAAGGTACTTGTGATAACAGGTTTTAATGTGCAATGATGGGACAGACTACAAGACAGTGTGCTGCTATCTTCACAGGGTGTGCATGTCTTAGGAAGTGGCTTGGCCAACACAATGAGCATCATAGTTTTCCAGATTCAACATCTGTGAAATGTTTCAGTTTTACAACTTTATACAAGACACAGCTCAGATACAGAATACAGCAAAGAGGTCTGTGTGTTAAAAGCTTAGTCACAGGGTAGAACTTTTAGAAAATGATAGAACCTTAACAAGGTGGGATCTTTGGGAAATCTGTAGGTTACAGGGGCCTCCTCCTAGGGAGGGCTGTGAACTCTATCTTTGTCTACTTCTCTTCTTCCTCCTCCATCTTGTTTGCATTCCCTTCCTTCCTTTCTTTCTTCTTTTCTTTTACTTCCTGAACATTAAGTGAACACTTTCCCTCTGCATATGCTCCCACCACAATGTTGTCCTGACTCGTAAGAGACAAAGGGTCAGGCAACCACAGACTGAACATTTCCAGAGGCAATCAATGAGCCTAAGGCATGACCAGTAAGTGCTCTGACACTGAACTCATCTCTAGCCTTGTTTTCATTTTATTTTATTTATTTTGAGTCAGAGACTTAATATAAGAAAATCTAACTAACAGGACAGTCCACAGAGAACTCGCACACATTTGCCATCTTTTTCTGTTTCTCAAATACTATTGCTTGGTTTAACCTCCCCCCCCCCCCATGCACACACATACACACAGTCTCTTATAATATCTGATGTGATGTCTTATAAACAACTGAAGAAAACGAATTACAAAAGTATGAGCATAGCCGTATAGAGACATCAGACACAGAACATTAAAGAATTAAATAATATACTTATTTCAGGATATTTAAAGCCATACACAAGTTACTTAAAGGTACATAAACTGCTTCATATTTGATATTTGCTTGAGGTCTTTCAAGTGACAAATATGGTTTATTCCCAGAACATTTGGTCATCTTGGACAACACTTTCTTCACCAGTCTGAACACAAAATGACTTCTGTCTGTTTCATAAATTGAAACATGTCAGGTGACAAAGCCAGGACACGTTGGAGAAACGACAGAAGAGTCTGAATTGTCTTAAGTCAAGGCCAGGACTTGTGAAAGAAATAGGTTTCCAGTTGCTCATCACATCAGCATAACTGGAATCTGGATCATTGACTATTTCTAGATAGTAGAAAAGGTTATAGCCACTACGTCAGAGCTGTCTATGCAACCACATCACGAAAGATTAATGGGGTATAAAATCTATAGTACCTAATATGGAATCTCTTGGAGAAGAGGCATGAAGATCAGGTTACATACTGCAATGGACTTCAGCATTCTTCATTCCAATTTCAAGAATGAAAATCATCACAGAATTATATTTTATACTGAATGGATATGAGGATGCCAGCATGCTGTAAGAGTGGCAGGTGGTGCCCAGATGTTTATACATGGTCATCCAGCCACAAAAGCGATATCTGTCAAATTATAGAGTTCCCAAGTTCTATTTTCCTAATTAGTAGAATCAAAGCAGTCAGTTCCCGTCTCACTCAGTTGTCATGAGAGTAATACACAGTCAAAGCTTTGTAAGATGCACGATTTTAGCTTGACCTCATGGTTATTGCAATCCACAGGACTAATGATTTATGTTACCGATTTCAACGAGTTTTTGAAAACATTGGTACCTGTAACTATAAAAGTCAACATTATTTTACTGGTCATACAAAATACTTTACTTGGCAGGAGGGGATGCAATTGAAGGCAGGAAACACAGGCACACATACTATATACGTATATGTATATTTCTATAAGTAAAGATGGGTAAGGAGCAAAGTTAATTATGTCTAATATGGTTAGAGAAAATGGGCTGCAGTGGAAGCATCTCAATTATGAACACTAACTGCTTATGTAGAGTACAGTAGTACAGGAGTTTGCATCTCAGCACTCATAGAGAAGCTCACAAAACCCTGTAATTCTAGTTCTAGGGAATTTAACAATCATTTACAATTTAAATTCTGAAGTATTATGAAATAAGGTGTCTCTAGTGAGTGGGCTCACTAATCAAGAGTTATACTTTCCCAGAAAAAGTATTTCTTTAACAATTGACTATTACATATGTATGTGAGCATGCTTCTTTGTGAGCACTGGTAAAGTGAATGCACTGTGCCCAGAAGGTAGAAGAGAATGTCCAGTTTTCTGGAGCTGGAGTCATAGGGGCTGGGTCCTTTAGAGAACCTCTAACATGGTAAACTTGTGTCTTGGGAAGAGAATCAAGCCATCATTTCAGTACCTCTAACAGCATTGACAAGGTACACCACACATTGGTTAGCCTCTAGCTCAGTGGTTCTCAACTATCCTAATACTGCAATACTTTAATACAGCTCCTCACGTTGTAGTGACCCCAACCATAAAATTATTCTCATTGATATTTCATAACTGCTATATTCCTTCCATTGTAAATTGCAAGGTTCTCTTTGAGGTTTACTTTGAAAGCTTGCAAGCACTTCCAAAGAGTGTAACAAATGCCCATGGATCCTTTAAAATCACATCCACACTGAGTCAGCCATAGAAGCAGAGGGTGTGAGGAGATGGCACAGAGACCTTCAGTGAAAGATGGTACCAGATTTGTGTTTGAAAGCCACTCTCAAGAGCTGTGGGTACCCACGTCTCTTTTTCAAGCTCACTCAAAACCCTTACAAGAGACAAAAAAAAAAAAAAAATCAAAATGTTTCCTAGAAAAAGAGTGAAAATTGGGGAAAAATAAAAATAAAAAAACCAAAAACCATTATATTTCTACCTTTGGAAGAGGACATGTTGATTCATTTGGAGTGTCTGAAGCAGTAGGCATAGAGAACAGGTAGACAGGACATGCCCACTTGGGCCAAGGCAGCCTTCCTGTTTGAATCTGTTATGGTCTTTGAGGCTTTTGAAAGAAATGTTTAAAACAAAGAATGAAAGCATACCCATGGTAGAGGAAATAATATTTAACAAATAAATAATAAACGTTCTGATTCAGCATCACCTGCTGTCATCGCTGTATCTCATGCTGAACACTGTTCACAAGCAATCTCTCGGACCAGTCATGGAACTCCACATGCATCAACCCAATTGTCACATTCTTTTTATGAAATGTATTTTTTTTATTTTCATGATATTGAAGAGAAGACTGGGAAATGAAGATGGTAACTCACATGTCAATGATTACATAGATCACAATGAGTTTGTTCATAATTCAGTACTATGTCACTTGATAGAGTTTCAATAATTCATCTTGATCGTCTCCCTGCAGTGATTAAATGAATCAGATGAAAGTTAAAATGTTTTACTCTGTCCTTTAATGTGAAGAATGTGGTGAAGTAAGGAGCATACTGTCCATTTTCCCTCATCAATAGAATTGATTCCATTAATAACAAACATCTTGTTTGTTGTTTTTTGTGTTGGTTATGATCTGTCCTGCCTCTCATGTCTTTTCTCTGCCACATGGTTTTAATACAAAACATTTTTTCTAATGTGACAGAAAGATATCCTCTCCATTCTCACAAGGGAAAGTAGTCTCCTCACAAGCATCATTGAGATCTTTTACCAAGGGACTCTGCTAAACCTCTGTCTATGACAGCCTCGGACAAGCTTCCCTGGCCATCTTCCACCATTCTCACCTCAGTCTGGGCTTCCTACCATCACCGTGGCTGGGATGGCTCTGCTGATCAGCCTTGTGAGGTCGTCAGTCAAGGAGAATGACTGAGAGGTTCTGTTCGTGACCAGCCATGGTCACTGAATGCCCTGCATCAGCAACATTTACACCCTGAAGTATGGGCATGGCTAGTGTCTGCTTCTCTTAAACTCATCAAATGCTCTGAAGAAGTGAATGTGGAGTTTCTTCTCATTCTGCTCTCAGAGATCTCATAATACTCTGTCCTAGGGAGGAACTATACAGTATACAGAAAATGTGCCATATTGGATATTTCAAAATGGTAAGAAAAATACGAAAGTTTAAGTTCCACTAGAAAATTTCCATTTTCAATTTTGTTTCTTCCCCAATCCAGTCCTAAATATGTGTATTATCAGTAGCATTTTTAATTGAATTTACTCTGTGATTATAGTATTATCAGCAATTGTCACTATTCCCACTATTGATATGACTTCATCGAGCTGAGTGGATCTGCCTACATTGCATTTTCAGACTAGACTCTAACATTATTCAGCTGGATGGTTTGTTTTTTGCTTTTGTTTTTGCTTGTTTGTTTGTTTTTTGTTTTGTTTTGTTTTGAAACTCATTCTCGTTTGTAAATGGAGACTGAGTATTCATTTCCTGGTGGCCCAGACCCAAATAATTACACAGAAACTGTATTAATTATAGAACTGTTTGGCAATGACTCAAACATATTCCTAACTAGCATTTATATCTTAAATCAACCTGAAAGACCCTACAGACCCCCTCCTCAAAACCCGCAGCTAGCATGCTCCCGGGAGAATGTCCTGTTTGCTTGAAAGATTCTCAGGACCAGCAGCTAACCTGCTCTCATGAGAACATCCCATTTGCTTAGGAAAACAGGATATCTATAAGATAGGACAGGATGGCTGCAAAACAGGATATCTATAAGAACAGGATATCTGTTGCCAGACATCTATGCTGGGAGAAGAAAAACCATTCATGCCTCCGCCTCATTTGGACCAACCAATAACCACGCTTCTGCTTCTGTAAACTTGCTTTTGCTGCCCTCTTTCCTATAAAAAGACCTCCTCCCAGTCTGCAGGTGCACAAGTCCTCCAAAAGACTTTGCTGCCCTCAGGTATCTGTGTATAATAAATCTCTTGCTATTTGCATCCGTGTGGTCTCCACCTGTTCCTTTCCTTGGATTCGGGGGAGTCTCCCACCGAGGGAAGGTCCTCTTCAAGGGTTTTTCAAACCCACTTCTATTAATCTGTGTATCACCATGAAGCTGTGATCTACATGTAAGGTCTGGTGTTCTCCTTTGGATTCTCTAACTCTAACACTGACTCTGCCATCTTTCTCACTACATCCAGTTTAGTTTTCCTGCCTAGTTATATTCTGCCCCAACAGAAGCCTTTTTTATTAACCAGTGGTAATAAAACATATTCACAGCATACCGAAGGGAAGCCCACACCAGTTCTTAGAAGTTTACATCATAAAATGTGATCCCAACCTGAGGAGCCAAAGCAAAACTTACCATGCAAAGACACTGCACTGGCCAGACTGCATTTTATAACTGTGATTTATTAATAAAAAGTGAGTTGTATGTCTACATTAGGAATGACACTGTATTCCCTCAAAAGTTATATACCCCATGCTCTCACTCATTTCTGTTGGAAACTTCAACTTTAATATCATTGCTACATTGTTAATTTCTTATTAGATCAGAAGTATGTGCTGTGGCGGTTTGGATTAATGAAGACCAATAGTAATAGGTATTTGAACAAGTTTAATGACAAAACCAGACTCATGAAACCAAGGTTCCAGCGGAGTACCTGAAGCAGGAAGGAAGGAAGGGGCGCATGCCCAATTTATCAGTAAACATTCGCCCGAGGGCAGCCCGCCCCCAAGGGGAGGGCTTATCCCTACATCTCCCTCTTTTTGTCTAAATAAGACAGAACTAACCCAAATACAAGTATAAACAATAATAACAATAATAGATATAACAAACAATATTGAGAACGAAAGTTTTACCAGACATTCTATCCCAAGGAGTCTAAATAATGTAGAGAGTAATTACAATTATATAATCTTCAACTCTGTCAAAGATCTGAGAAGGGAATAAATATTACTTAACAAATGAGAGATATCCAAAATGTGCCATAAATGACAGAGACAACAGACTACCTGGGCAATCACTCAAATTCTCGTTTGCAATGTTGAGTCAACCAACTTTGGCTAAGGCCTAGCATGACTGACATACCATTACCAAATGCAAGGAATTTTCTTAGAATTATCCTACCCTGTCTTGGCAAGATAAGACAATCCTGTTTCATATCTTTGTCAGTAGATGAGGTATGGGCTTTTCTTAACCCAAAGGCCAATTCTGCCAAGAAGACAAGCTCCCAGTGGAGTGTCTTTGGTGCTCAACGTTCTCTCGGGAGTAGAGTGGCGTTGCCAGGAGTAATTGTGTCTCAGCACAGAATTCTAGGTTAGATTAAAGGCCATTTTCTACAGCTCTTTAAAGAGGCTGAAGATTATACTATCTATACTAAATATAATCTCTATGTATCTAGAATACCTTATTAACCTAAAAATAAACATGACAAACATAAAATTCTCAATACCTATCTAACTTGAAGACAAAAAGAATAAACAACTGTGCAATATATGAAGACAATGATCTTCATCTGTAAACAATGTCATTACATATCAAATGTAAACAATGTTATTACATAAATAGTATCAGAGGTAGAAATGTACATTGTGATATGGTAGATGTATCAATACAATATAAGCATACTCTTATACAAAAATAGAGGTAGGAACACTCACATTCAATATTCAATATGTCAATATACAGGAAACAGTACCAATACAATTTTCAAAAAACAGTAACTCACAAATACCAATCATCCCATCAAACCAGTTAATCCTTTTTTTTTCAACATACCCCTAATTCCATAAAACATCTCCCCATCCCCTCAACCCCAAACCAACCACTAAAAGATGTCCCTAACCCTGAGGGCAAACTCTGTTGGGAGAGGGGACGTTGTCCTCTAAGATTGCTTCAAGCTGACATGGGGGCAATGTTCTCCTTAGGGGCTCCTGTGAAAGCAAATGATGGTAAAATTCCCAAATTAACCTTTGACCTAAGAAAATTATAACTAGTCCCTGAGCGCGTTGAGAAGGTCGGGCCAGAGTGTTGTCAAAAATGTGCACCATTCAAAATTGTCTTGTGCAGTTGGTAACAAAAAACAGGTCTCATATTAGCGTGTAGAAAAGAGAAAAAAATATATTCATGATGTCATAAAAACCAGGTTGAGTTGATGTTGTGGGGCCCCATCTTCATCCTGGAAACTTAAAAAATTACTGTGGGGAAGTTTGTTGCTTGTTATGGGAAATTTAAACATTAACAACAAGGACATATACTGACATATAAAGAAAGACACAGATATGAGGAAAAGCAAAGAAAGTTTATCAAGTATATAATTATCCTCATTCTGTCCCATTTCATGGCTCCTGAACTGAGACAGAAACTCTGAGAAATCTCTTATCAACAGGCTTGGAATTGAAGAGGGACTGAGCCATAGTCCAACTCCAAAACCAGCTCTACATATTTATAAAGAAGTGTTCAAAAAAACATATATATATAAATATATAAAAAATCAATACTTACAGTATGTATAGAATGTTACTGTTGATCCTTAGTGGGTCGTAACTATTATCCATCCATCAGTAATTAAATATTCAGGGTCCCTTAAATTCTTTGAAGATCAGTATTTTCCTGTGGAGATAAGAAAAGAACCCTGCCCCCAACCTATCTGTATTCCTTACCATCAGTATGCTTGCCATCCTTGTGAATGAATTGTTATTTATCTTTTCCAAATGGCTTTTCTTCTTCATACCGAACCTTTATTAGTTTTGACGGTATCCACAATTGTTCCTCACCTGTGGAGATAAGAGCAAAACCCCTTCCCCAACGCAGCATATCTCCTGGCTTCCATTGTGAGGTCAGCACATCCTTGAAATAAACTGGTTGATTTAGTTCGGTAGACTTTTCCATTATCCATTGTCTTTCTGCAGCCGTTGTCCCCTTCTCATTAGCGTTAAGAAAATTCAAGGTTGGGCAGCAGCCCGGGACAGGGAACTCAGACACCCCTCCTACACTTCCTGGTCATCCTCAGGGGCTACTCTGCCCGATACCCCCTCTCCCTTCCTATCCCACCCAGCTTGCATCCACATCCCTCCCCCCCTCCATCTGACTCCCTTCCCTCGATGACCACATAGCATCTCCCAGCCCAGCCTGTCCGGGCTCTAGGACCGAATCCGAATCGGCAGGGCAAACCGGAGGGTGGTAGCTCCTTTGTTCCCACTAGCCTGCCTGCAGCGAGCATCTCCCAGCCCAGCCTGTCCGGGCTCTAGGACCGAATCCGAATCGGCAGGGCAAACCGGAGGGTGGTAGCTCCTTTGTTCCCACTAGCCTGCCTGCAGCGAGGTAGGTAGCTCCTTTGTTTACAAGACACCCGCAGCCAGGAGTTCCGGTCCAGGCACCAGGAGAGACATCACTGGGGTGAGTGAGTTTCTGACCGCGGCAGCAGCCCGGGACAGGGAACTCAGACACCCCTCCTACACTTCCTGGTCATCCTCAGGGGCTACTCTGCCCGATACCCCCCTCTCCCTTCCTATCCCACCCAGCTTGCATCCACATCCCTCCCCCCCCTCCATCTGACTCCCTTCCCTCGATGACCACATAGCATCTCCCAGCCCAGCCTGTCCGGGCTCTAGGACCGAATCCGAATCGGCAGGGCAAACCGGAGGGTGGTAGCTCCCTTTGTTCCCACTAGCCTGCCTGCAGCGAGGTAGGTAGCTCCTTTGTTTACAAGACACCCGCAGCCAGGAGTTCCGGTCCAGGCACCAGGAGAGACATCACTGGGGTGAGTGAGTTTCTGACCGCGGCAGCAGCCGGGACAGGGAACTCAGACACCCCTCCTACACTTCCTGGTCATCCTCAGGGGCTACTCTGCCCGATACCCCCTCTCCCTTCCTATCCCACCCAGCTTGCATCCACATCCCTCCCCCCTCCATCTGACTCCCTTCCCTTGTTGACCACATAGCATCTCCCAGCCCAGCCTGTCCGGGCTCTAGGACCGAATCCGAATCGGCAGGCCAAACCGGAGGGTGGTAGCTCCTTTGTTCCCACTAGCCTGCCTGCAGCGAGGTAGGTAGCTCCTTTGTTTACAAGACACCCGCAGCCAGGAGTTCCGGTCCAGGCACCAGGAGAGACATCACTGGGGTGAGTGAGTTTCTGACCGCGGCAGCAGCCCGGGACAGGGAACTCAGACACCCCTCCTACACTTCCTGGTCATCCTCAGGGGCTACTCTGCCCGATACCCCCTCTCCCTTCCTATCCCACCCAGCTTGCATCCACATCCCTCCCCCCTCCATCTGACTCCCTTCCCTCGATGACCACATAGCATCTCCCAGCCCAGCCTGTCCGGGCTCTAGGACCGAATCCGAATCGGCAGGGCAAACCGGAGGGTGGTAGCTCCCTTTGTTCCCACTAGCCTGCCTGCAGCGAGGTAGGTAGCTCCTTTGTTTACAAGACACCCGCAGCCAGGAGTTCCGGTCCAGGCACCAGGAGAGACATCACTGGGGTGAGTGAGTTTCTGACCGCGGCAGCAGCCCGGGACAGGGAACTCAGACACCCCTCCTACACTTCCTGGTCATCCTCAGGGGCTACTCTGCCCGATACCCCCTCTCCTTCCTATCCCACCCAGCTTGCATCCACATCCCTCCCCCCCTCCATCTGACTCCCTTCCCTTGTTGACCACATAGCATCTCCCAGCCCAGCCTGTCCGGGCTCTAGGACCGAATCCGAATCGGCAGGGCAAACCGGAGGGTGGTAGCTCCTTTGTTCCCACTAGCCTGCCTGCAGCGAGGTAGGTAGCTCCTTTGTATACAAGACACCCGCAGCCAGGAGTTCCAGTCCAGGCACCAGGAGAGACATTACTGGGGCAGCAAGGAGATCCAAACCCGGCACCAGGAGAGACATCAGGCTTGCATCCACAACCCACCCAGAGTGGTCCTGAGGAGTTCCATCTGGACGCAAAGACTGGACCAAGACACCAGACCTCTCCTGGCCCCATTTGAAGGAGGAGATGGGAAGGCGCCAATGCAAGACTTCCCTCCAACAACCTGAAAGGCAACATGACTTCACCAGAATCAAGGGATCCCGAAATAAGAAGAATTGTACACCCTACTCCAGAAGAATTAGAAGAAATCGACTCAAAAGTGAATTATATGAAAATAATAGAAGACCTTAAGCAGGAGGTGAAAAACTGCCATAAACAATTAGAGATTACAAACAAAAAGGTAGAGGAAATGAATAAATCGCTTAAAGATACCCAAGAAAACCAAGAGAAACATGAAAAAGCAATCAAACAGGTACAGGAAGCGGTTCAAGACTTGAAGAAGGAAATGGAAGGAATGAAGAAAACACAAACCGAGGGAAGATTGGAGATGGAAAATCTGGGTAAACGAACAGGAACTACAGAGACAAGTACTACCAACAGAATACAAGAGATAGAAGAAAGAATATCAGACACTGAAGATACCATAGAGAAAATAAACACACTGATCAAAGAAAACAGCAAAACCAACAAATTCTCATCACAAAACATTCAGGAAATATGGGACACAATAAAAAGACCAAACCTAAGAATAATTGGAGTAGAAGAAGGAGAAGAAGTGCAGCTCAACGGCCCAGAAAATATATTTAATAAAATTATAGAAGAAAACTTTCCCAACCTAAAGAAAGATGTACCTATGAAGGTTCAAGAAGCATACAGAACACCGAATAGGCTGGATCAAAAAAAAACATCCCCTCGGCATATAATAATCAAAACACAAAACATACAGAATAAAGAAAGAATATTAAGAGCCGCAAAGGAAAAAGGCCAAGTTACTTACAACGGTAAACCTATCAGACTTACACCTGACTTCTCTATGGAAACCATGAAAGCCAGAAGGTCCTGGATAGATGTTCTGCAAAAACTAAGAGACCATGGATGCAAGCCCAGACTACTATACCCAGCCAAGCTTTCATTCACCATAAATGGAGAAAACAAAATTTTCCAGGATAAAAACAAATTTAAACAATACGTAGCCACAAATCCAGCCTTACAGAAAGTAATAGAAGGAAAATCTCTAACCAAGGAGTCCAACAATGACCACAATAACTCTGACATCTAGAGACCCATCACCAGCGCAACTTAAAGAAGGGATACACACGAACTCTACTACTAATAAAGTGACCGGAGTTAACAACCCCTGGTCATTAATATCACTTAATGTCAATGGGCTCAACTCACCTATAAAAAGGCACAGGCTAAGAGATTGGATACAAAAGCAGGATCCAACATTCTGCTGTTTACAAGAAACACACCTCAAACACAAAGACAGGCACCTACTTAGAGTAAAGGGCTGGGAAAAGGCATATCAAGCAAATGGACCTAAGAAACAAGCGGGTGTGGCCATACTAATTTCTAACAAACTTGACTTCAAACTTAAATCAATCAGAAGAGACGGAGAGGGACATTTTATACTCATAACAGGATCAATTCATCAAGAGGAAGTCTCAATCCTGAATATCTACGCCCCTAATATAAAAGCACCCACGTACGTAAAAGAAACACTACTAAAACTCAAGGCAGCCATCAAACCGCACACCTAATAGTAGGAGACTTCAACACTCCTCTCTCGCCAATGGACAGGTCAATCAGACAGAAACCTAACAGAGAACTAAGAGAATTAAAGGAGGTAATGAATCAATTGGACTTGACAGACATCTATAGAATATTCCACCCAAATAGGAAAGAATATACCTTCTTCTCTGCAGCACATGGAACCTTCTCGAAAATTGACCACATACTCGGTAACAAAGCAAACTTCCACAGTTACAAAAAAATATTAGTAATCACCTGTGTCTTATCAGATCACCATGGATTAAAGTTAGAATTCAACAACAACCCTACCCCCCAGAAAGCCTACAAACTCATGGAAACTGAACAGTCAACTACTGAACCACACCTGGATCAAGGAAGAAATAAAGAAAGAAATTAAAGTCTTCCTTGAATTCAATGAAAATAAAGAAACAACCTACTCAAACTTATGGGACACTATGAAAGCAGTCCTGAGAGGAAAGTTCATAGCACTAAGTGCCCACTTAAAGAAAACAGAGAAGGCACACATTGGAGACTTAACAGCCCACCTGAAAGCTCTAGAAAAAAAGAAGCAGACTCACCTAGGAGGAGTAGAAGACTGGAAATAATCAAACTGAGGGCTGAAATCAACAAAATAGAAACACAGAAAACAATCCAAAGAATCAATGAAACAAAAAGCTGGTTCCTAGAGAAAATCAACAAGATTGATAAACCTCTATCCAAACTAATAAAACGCCAGAGAGTGAATATGCAAATTAACAAGATCAGAAATGAAAAGGGGGACATAACCACAGACACAGAGGAAATTCCAAGAATCATTAGATCTTACTACAAAGGCCTGTATGGCACAAAACTGGAAAATGTAAAAGAAATGGACACGTTTTTAGATAAATACCATATACCAAAGTTAAACCAGGACCAGGTGAACAACCTAAATAGACCTGTTAGTCGCGAAGAACTAGAAGCTGTTATCAAAAACCTCCCTACCAAAAAAAGCCCAGGACCTGATGGTTTCAATGCGGAATTCTACCAGAACTTCCAAGAAGAGCTAACACCTATACTCCTTAATGTATTTCACAATATAGAAGCGGAAGAGTCATTGCCAAATTCCTTTTATGAAGCTACAGTCACTCTGATACCAAAACCACACAAAGACTCAACCAAGAAAGAGAACTACAGGCCAATCTCACTCATGAATATCGACGCAAAAATCCTCAACAAAATACTGGCAAACCGAATCCAAGAACACATTAGAAAAATTATCCATTATGATCAAGTAGGCTTCATTCCAGAGATGCAGGGCTGGTTCAACATACGAAAATCTATCAATGTAATCCATCATATAAATAAGCTGAAAGAAAAAAACCATATGATCATTTCATTAGATGCTGAAAAAGCATTTGACAAAATTCAACATCCCTTTATGATAAAAGTCTTGGAGAGACTAGGGATACAAGGGTCATACCTAAATATAATAAAAGCTATATACAGCAAGCCGACAGCTAACATCAAATTAAACGGAGAGAAACTCAAAGCCATCCCACTAAACTCAGGAACACGACAAGGCTGCCCACTCTCGCCATACCTCTTCAATATAGTGCTTGAAGTTCTAGCAATAGCAATAAGACAACATAAGGGGATCAAGGGGATTCAAATTGGAAAGGAAGAAGTTAAACTTTCGTTATTTGCAGATGATATGATAGTGTACATAAGTGACCCTCAAAACTCCACCAAGGAACTTTTACAGCTGATAAATTCCTTTAGTAATGTGGCAGGATACAAGATCAACTCCAAAAAATCAGTCGCCCTCTTATACACAAAGGATATGGAAGCAGAGAGGGAAATCAGAGAAGCTTCACCTTTCACAATAGCCACAAACAGCATAAAATATCTCGGGGTAACTCTAACAAAGGAAGTGAAAGATCTATTTGACAAGAACTTCAAAGCATTGAAGAAAGAAATTGATGAGGATACCAGAAAATGGAAGGACCTCCCATGCTCTTGGATTGGGAGGATCAACATAGTAAAAATGGCAATTCTACCAAAGGCAATTTATAGATTCAATGCAATTCCCATCAAGGTCCCATCAAAATTCTTCACAGATCTTGAGAGGACAATAATCAATTTTATATGGAAAAATAAAAAACCCAGGATAGCCAAAACAATCCTATACAATAAAGGATCTTCTGGAGGCATTACCATCCCTGACTTCAAACTCTATCACAGAGCTACGGTAATGAAAACAGTGTGGTATTGGCATAAAAACAGAGAAGTCGACCAATGGAATCGCATAGAAGACCCGGAATTTAATCCCCAAACCTATGAACACCTCATTTTCGACAAAGGAGCTAAAAGTATACAATGGAAGAAAGAAAGCATCTTCAACAAATGGTGCTGGCACAACTGGATGTCAACCTGTAGAAGATTGAAATTAGACCCATATCTATCACCTTGCACAAAACTCAAGTCCAAATGGATCAAAGACCTCAATATCAGTCCGAACACACTGAACCTGATAGAAGAGAAAGTGGGAAGTACCCTACAACAGATGGGCACAGGAGATCGCTTCTTAAGTATAACCCCAGCAGCACAGACACTAAGGGCAACATTGAATAAATGGGACCTACTAAAGCTGAGAAGCTTCTGTAAAGCAAAGGACACTGTCACTAAGACAGAAAGGCAACCTACTGACTGGGAGAAGATCTTCACCAACCCCGCAACAGACAAAGGTCTGATCTCCAAAATATATAGAGAACTCAAGAAACTAGACTTTAAAATGCTAATTAACCCAATTAAAAAATGGGGCACTGAACTGAACAGAGAATTCTCAAAAGAGGAAGTTCAAATGGCCAAAAGACACCTAAGGTCATGCTCAACCTCATTAGCAATCAGGGAAATGCAAATCAAAACAACTTTGAGATATCATCTTACACCTGTCAGAATGGCTAAAATCAAAAGCACCAATGATAGCCTTTGCTGGAGAGGCTGTGGAGGAAGGGGTACACTCATCCATTGCTGGTGGGAATGCAATCTTGTGCAACCACTTTGGAGATCAGTGTTTCGGTTTCTCAGGAAATTCGGGATCAACCTACCCCTGGACCCAGCAATACCACTCTTGGGAATATACCCAAGAGATGCCCTATCATATGACAAAAGCATTTGTTCAACTATGTTCATAGCAGTATTATTTGTAATAGCCAGAACCTGGAAACAACCTAGATGCCCTTCAATGGAAGAATGGATGAAGAAAGTGTGGAATATATACACTTTAGAGTATTATGCTGCGGTAAAAAACAATGACTTCTCGAATTTTGCATGCAAATGGATGGAAATAGAAAACACTATCCTGAGCGAGGTAACCCAGACCCAAAAAGATGAACATGGGATGTACTCACTCATAATTGGTTTCTAGCCATTAATAAAGGTCACGGAATGTATACCTGGTGAACCTAAAGAAGCTAAATAAGAAGGTGAACCCAAGAAAAAACATCTAGTTATCCTCTTCGCTAAGGGAAGTAGATAAAATTGACGGGGAGATAATTGGGATCTTGGGGGTGGGGTGGGTTGGGATAAGGGGGGGATGGGGAGAGAAAAGGGGAGGATTGGGGGAATTTGGGGAAACAGGAAGATGGTTGGATAGGAGAGCAGGGAAGCACATATCTTAGTTAAGGGAGCCACCTTAGGGTTGGCAAGAGACTTGAACCTAGAGTGGCTCCCAGGAGCCCAAGGTGATGTCCCCAGTTAGTCCCTTGGGAAGCGGAGGATAGGGAACCTGAAATGACCCTATCCCATAGCAATACTGACGAATATCTTTCATATCACCATAGAACCTTCATCTGGTGATGGATGGACATAGAGACAGAGACTCACACTGGAGCACTGGACCGAGCTCCCAAGGTCCCAATGAGGATCAGATGGAGGGAGAACACGAGCAAGGATGTCAGGACCACGGGGGGTGCACCCACCCACTGAGACAGTGGGGCTGATCTATTGGGAGCTCACCAAGGCCAGCTGGACTGTGACTGAATAAGCATGGGATAAAACCGGACTCTCTGATCATGGCGAACAATAAGGACTGATGAGAAGCCAAGGTCAATGGCAAGGGGTTTTGATCCTACTTCAGGTTCTGGCTTGGTGGGAGCCTAGCCAGTTTGGATGTTCACCTTCCTAGACATGGACGGAGGGGGGAGGACCTTGGACTTTCCACAGGGCAGGGAACCATGACTGCTCTTTGGATTAGAGAGGGAGGGGGAGAGGAGTGGGGGGAGGGGGAGAAGAGTGGGGGGAGGGGGAGGGAAATGGGAGGCTGGGAGGAGGCGGAAACATTTTTTTTCTTATTCTCAATAAAAAAAAAAAAAAAAAAAAAAGAAAATTCAAGGTTAACAAAGCATTATGTAACCTATTTCTGGGGGTGTTTTCCACCCCTTTCTGTTTATTCAACATATCCTTTATAGTTTGATTTGATCTTTCTATGACTGCTTGACCTGTAGGATTGTATGGTATACCTGTAACATGCTTGATATGGTAATAGTCAAAAAACCATTTCATTTTCCTAGAGGCATAAGCAGGACCATTATCTGTCTTTATTTGTGTAGGTATACCCATGATAGCCATGACTTCTAATAAATGAGTGATTACTGAATCAGCTTTTTCTGAACTTAAAGCAGTTGCCCACTGAAAGCCTGAATAAGTGTCAATGGTGTGGTGAACATACTTCAATTTGCCAAATTCTGCAAAGTGGAACACATCCATTTGCCAGATTTCATTCCTATGGGTGCCCTTTGGATTAGCCCCTGCTGGCAGTGGCGTTTGGTTATAGAAAGAGCAAGTAGGGCATTTCTTTACAATCTCCTTAGCTTGTTGCCATGTAATAGAAAACTCTTTCTTCAAACCTTTGCTATTAACATGATGTTTTTTTATGAAATTCAGAGGCTTGTAGCACACTACCAATCAATAACTGATCAATGTCTGCATTACCTTGTGCTAGAGGACCTGGCAGAACCATATGGGATCAGATGTGTGTTATGTACATAGGGCAAAGCCTGTTCCTGATCAAATCTTGAACCTGGATAATCAATGAGGTTAGTTCTGTATCATCAGGTATAAATTCAGCAGTTTCAATATGTCAAATAACTCTTTCTGCGTATTGTGAATCAGTAACTATATTAATAGATTCTCTAAAATCCCTTAGCACCATAAGAATGGCATATAATTCTGCCTTCTGGACAGAATCATAAGGACTTTGTTCCACCTTACCCAAGTCTTCCGATTTGTAACCTGCCTTCCCTGTTTTATTGGCATCAGTATAGAATGTACGGGCTCCAGTTATTGGAGCATCACAGACGATTCGAGGAAGGATCCAAGAAGTTCTCTTTATGAAGTTAAGCCTCTTGCTTTTTGATAGTTGTTATTAATGTCTCCCAAAAAATTAGCACAAGCTCTTTGCCATGGTTCATTATCTTCCCATAAATTCTTTAGTTCATCAGCAGTGAAAGGCACTATAATTTCTGCTGGGTCTATGCCTGCTAGTTGACGAAGTCTCAGCTTGCCTTTTATAATTAACTCAGAGACTTTTTACACATAAGTTTTCAGTTTTTTACTTGGTTTATGTGGTAAAAAGATCCATTCCAAGATAACATCATCTCTCTGCATTAAAATTCCTGTAGGAGAAATTTTGGATGGTAATATGACAAGAATACAATCGAGCTCTGGATTCACCCTGTCCACATGTGCCTGTTGTAATTTTTCCTCAATCATTGTCAGTTCCTTTTCTGCTTTAGCTGTTAATTCTCTGGGACTGTTTAAATCTTTACCACCTTCCAAGGTTTTTTTCAAATGAATTATTAGATCAGGTGTTATCCCAATAGCTGGTCGTAGACTGGAAATGTCTCCTAACAGTCTTTGAAAGTCATTAAGAGTCCGTAGGCGATCTCTCCTAATTTGTGCCTTTTGTGTCTTAATTTTTTGCAAACCTATTTTATAACCTAAATAATTAACAGAATCTCCCTTCTGTATCTTCTCAGGAGCAATTTGCAATCCCCATTTAGCTAAAAGTATCTTTATTTCTTCAAACAGTCTGTTCAAGGTATCCATGTTTGAATCAGATAACAAGATGTCGTCCATGTAGTGGTATATTATAGATTTAGGAAATTTCTTGCGTATTATTTGCAATGGTTGGTTCACAAAATATTGGCACAAGGAGGGGCTATTTAACATACCCTGGGGGAGGACGGCCCAGTGGTACCTCTTGGAAGGTTGAGAATTGTTGTAAGTAGGCACTGTGAAGGCAAATTTTTCTCTATCTTCTTTTTGTAAAGGTATGGTGAAAAAACAATCCTTTAAATCAATAAATATAAGAGGCCACCCTTTTGGTAATAAAGAGGGCAAAGGGATTCCATATTGCAGAGGACCCATAGGTTGAATAACCTTGTTGATAGCTCTGAGATCTGTCACCATTCTCCATTTACCTGATTTTTTTCTTAACCACAAATACAGGAGAATTCCAAAGACTGGTAGATTCTTCTATATGTCCAGCATCTAATTGCTCTTGTACCAGCTGTTCTAAAGGCTGTAACTTTTCCTCAGCTAGAGGCCATTGCTTTGTCCATATTGGTTTCTCAGTCAACCATTTTAGAGGCAAGGCTGTTGGTATCTCTGAAGGGGCTTCAATGGCTTGTTCTTGTACGGCCCGAATGGCCGGTTTTCTCCGTTTGTAATATCTTTTAATATTATTCTCAGAAATATAGGCTCTAGAAGTAGCAGGAATGTTAATTTGGGTATTCCATTGTTGTAATAGATCACGACCCCATAAATTCATTGCAATATTGGCTACATATGGCCTTAATTTTCCTATTTGTCCCTCAGGCCCTATACATTCAACCCATCTCGTGCTCTGTCTTACTCGAGATAGGGTTCCAATTCCCAGGAGCTGAACATTTACATTCTGAAGAGGCCAATACGGATGCCAAGGTTCTGGGGTAATGATACTTACATCAGCACCTGTGTCCAGCAGGCCAGTAATAAAAATGCCATTTACACACACTCTCAGCTTAGGTCTTTGATCATTTATAGAAGTTTGCCAAAACACACGTAACTCATCTTTCTGCTCATTATCGTTTGTAACAGTAGGCATGAGATTTCCTAATTGTCCTGACGAGGCATGTTCTCTGCAGAAACTGGAAATGACTGAACCATGTTTGCCATGGGGGTCTGTGAGGCCCCCCCTTTCACGTTTCCCGTCTGTATCAGGTTGCCTTGTTTATCTCTTGTAGATCTGCATTGATTTGTCCAGTGTCTGCCCTTTCCACATCTTCTACATAAACCTGAAGGCTGAGTCCTCCTATTTCTGTTATTTCTAGAAGATGCATTATTATTATTTCTGAGGATCCGTTGTTTAAAATTCCTTTTCATATGACCCATTTTGTCACAATTAAAACATTTGGTATTCTGGTGTCTCCTTTTACCATTGGAAATTGCTTCTTCTACCCATGCTTCAGTGCCATAATCAAATGTATCAACATCCAGTGTATGCAAGACCCATTCTTCCAAGGGTGCTGATCTGAACCTTAAAGGCTCAAAATCTTTTTGCATTCCACATTTGCATTTTCATAAGCCAAAGACTCAATCATTATATGTCTTGAGTCAGGGTCAGGTATCCCTATTTGCACAGCCTTAGTAAGTCTTTGTAAAAAATCACTAAAGCGTTCTCTCAGACCTTGTTTAATTGTGACAAATGATTCCATTCTCTGTCCTGGGTCTTGTACCCTGTCCCAAGCCCTTAAGGCTGCTGTAGTGCATATGGAGAGTGTGTTTTCATCCAAATTAGCTTGTTCCTGAGGGTCGGAAAAGAGTCCTTCACCTAGAATTTTATCTAGGGAGATGTCACTTCCCTTCGCCTTTTCTTGCTGTTCTAAAAGTCTAGCCTCTTGCCTGAATAAGCATTTCCATTTTAATTGCGGCCCACTCTCAAGGACTGCAGAGCTCAGCTGGAGCCAGTCCAATGGCGTAGCTCTGCTTGTGGATGCCCAAGATTTTAGCATCTCTTTAACAAAAGAGGAGTGCATCCCGAAAGTCATGACAGCCTGTTTAATTTCTTTGAGATCATTCATATGGACAGGCTCCCATGTATCTTCCTTAATGATCCTAGGGTTTTTGGAACCAATCACCTTCTCTGTTGTTATTACTGGAAAGGCAGGTAGAGCTGTAGGTAGATATTTGTGGAAATTGTCCCAGAGGGATTTACCCACAGATGTAGTTAAAATTTGCCTTTCTACCGTTTGTTCTTCCTCATCAGAATTTAGAAATTCCTCAATCTTTTTAATTCTATTCACTATTGCCTTCTGCAATGTCTGTATCTCCTGTCCAGAATTATGTTCCAAAGCCTTCATTGAGGATTCTAAAGTATGAAGTTTGTCCATTAGAGATAAGTTCTCATCTTTGGACATAATTTTTATGGCATAAACCGTGCCTTCTTGTATTGACAATCTTTCCACCAATCTGTCATAAGCTTTAGACAAAATTCGATTGTTACATTCAACTGTTCTAATTTTCTCAGATAATGTTTCAGTCCCTTCAGAAAGTGACTGATGAAATTTAGATTTAAATCAGCTGTTCCTTCTTCCATAGTAATAAATTTCTCCTTAATATCAGCCTGAACCTTTTCTAATTTTTTTTTCAGTCACCATTGTCTTGTTAAACAACGTTCTGTTTTTTTCCTGCAGAACTTTAAACTGATTCTTGAGAAGATCATTGTCATGCTTAATCATTTGTAGATGTTCAACCTCTGCCTTAAGAATCCTGGATTCATCTCCAATAGTTTTTAGATGTTCAACCTCTGTCTTAAGAATCCTGGATTCGTCTCTTAAACACTCTATCAGACTTTTGTTGTCAAACCACTTAATACCAAGGAAAACTACTAATCCCAGAAGGATCCATAGATGTGGGGTGCTAGACACCTCTTGTAGGATCTCCCACATGGCACACTCAAAAAGTCTGTTGAAATTTTGAATGGTGATATTCTCAGACATTTTATTTATAAAAGGAAATTTTTTTTTACCTGTAATGACTGGTTCCTGCCAGAGGTGGCGAAAGAGTCCACTTGAGTCCACATGGAGAGCCGGTCCGAAACAACTCAAAACCGAAATTTATTCAAAGTGACCCCTTCGGGGCCAAATGTGGCGGTTTGTGTTGTTAAACCGCAAATATTTAAGCTTCCGTGTTCAGCTCCAAACGTCAAGGCAGAAAGGGAGGGGTTAACTCCTCTGGCGCTGTGAGAGGAACAAAGCTCCAACTGCAGGCAGCTCGGGACCTGTGGCAGCAGCCTGGGGCGAGCGGACAGGCGCGGGGGAGGTGCGCTGTTGTTGCTGCTTTGGCCTTTGGCGATCACGACAAGCTGGTGCAGGCGCGACTGCGGGCCTAGAGTGAGCGAGCCGGTGCTGCAGCAATTGCGACCGCCCAGGACCTGCTGTGGGTGCTGCGGGTTAATGTGCCCCACGTTGGCGAGCCAAATGTGTTGGTTTGGATTAATGAAGACCAATAGTAATAGGTATTTGAACAAGTTTAATGACAAAACCAGACTCACGAAACCAAGGTTCCCCGAAGCAGGAAGGAAGGAAGGGGCGCACAGCGTCTGCGCACCCAACTTATCAGTAAACATTTGCCCCAGGGCAGCCCGCCCCCAAGGGGAGGGCTTATCCCTACAATGTTCTATGGACTGAATTATCTTTCCCTTAGACTCAAAAGTTGAAGTCCCAGTAGCACATGTGTCTGTACTTGGAGATAGGCCTTCAAGGAGGAATTTACAATTACATCCTGTCATAGGATGAGTAACCCACTTAAAATGAACTTTTCACAGGACAAGGAAGAATGACCAGGAGTATATATAAGTCAGAAAAAGCATGTCTGTGAAACCCATCTTGCCGAACAATCTGGCTTATAGGTGTCATAGGTCAGAAGGTCAAAGGGCAGAGGACTGTTCTTCCAATGCTGACACTATTTTCTACCACAAAATAAGAAGAAAATGGGAACCACTCCCTTGAAATTTTTTAATATAAATTGGGATAATGTTCTTAATTTTCTACTCACGTTGACTAAAGTTTAGATTTTTTTTTCTCTCTTAAGGAACATTTACCTAGGAAGATTACAACTAAGAATTTTTCTCACGATCTTTGAAATGTAGGTAAATTTTCGGCTCACCTGCGTCTTAGTTGGGTTTTACTGCTATGACGAGACACCATGACCACAGAAACTCTTACAAGGAAAACATACAATTAGGGTTGACACACAGTTCAGAGGTTTAGTTCATTATAGTCATGATTGGAAGCATGGTGACATATAGGTAGACATGGTGCTGGAGAAAAATGAGAAAGTTCTACACCTGGATCCACAGGCATCAGGAAGAGACTATAAGCCACACCAGATAGGATAGGGATTGAGCTTCTGAGACCTCAATTCTCACTCTCAGTAACACACTTCTTCCAACAAAGCCATAGTTTCTCCTAGTAACTCCAGTCCCTATGAGCTGATCAGGCCATTTCTTTCAAGTCACCAGATTCCTCTCCGTGGCCCCCACAGGCTTATAGTCATATCATAATGCATAAATGTTAGTTTAAAATCAAAGTAGATTCTTTTAGAATTATTTGTGAAGTATATACTTAAGTAAACAATTTTTGGTCTTTTAGGTAAAGGAGGAGCTTAAATGTGGGCAACAGCAGCTAATGATGATGACCCAATTATAACAAGAAATAAAATAAGCAAATGCAAATGATATTTTGCCTGAGAGTGGTTGGAGTGCTCCAGGCCTGTAGTGCTTTTCTACGAGCTTATCTGGCGCTTCACAAAGATGATCTTAATTATCTTCCTATTGTTATTGGCCATAAAAAATGGTCCCATTTCTGTTTAGCTTTCCCAGAGCAATTTACACTTTTGTAGAACTTAAAAGACACAGAAATGCACACCTAGGAAGAAGAAACATGAAGCTTGATTATTCTATAGTATGTGAAGAGAACAGAAACACTATGGAAACTGTTTGAGATAGAAGAAACTGTAGACATCAAAAGCTGTCATAAGTAACTAATCAGAGACTTATCTGAGTCATTGAAAAGCAGAACATGGTACACAGAAGTCTGCACATTAGATGTCTCAGCTAGTCTTTCCTGGAGCTACGCCAGAGGCAAGGTTTCAAAAATAAGCAGCTCCTTTAGGAAGCTGGTGAAATGGCGAGAAAAGATTACCTTTTCAATCCTTTTAATACTGTGAGTGGTAGGGAGTTGATTCCCTGGGGGGAACTTGAGAAGTCAAGACATGAACACCTCGCCAATTGTGAGGAACTTCAAGGGTTTTTAAGACAGCTTCTGTTAAACTTTGATATTTAGGGTGTCAATTCTCTGTAGTTGCATCCTATAAGACAGGTAGGCAGAACCTTCTGTGGGAATCATGTTTAGGAAGATAATGAGCTTCCCATTAAAAGTACTCCAAATGCCTTTAGAAAACCTTACATACAGCTGCACACTGCATCTGCCCAAGGCAACATTAGGGTACATTACACTGTGCTTGTATATGTGACCTCATTGGTTAAGAGGGCTTTCAGATCCTGCAAAGGACCCAAGTTCAGTTCCTAGCATCCCAGCTACAGTTTCAGAGGAATCTGATGTGTTCTTCTATCCTTAATGGGCACAACACCCATGTGCACAAACACCCAGAGAACCCAGAGAAATAAAATATTTTCAAACAGCAGTTATTGCCTGGGGGCGGTGCTTTCCTTTAAACCCAGCACTTGAGAGGCAGAGGAAGGCACATCTATGTGAGTTCAACATTAGCCTGGTCTACAGAGCTAGTTTTCATTTCCAAGGCTGCCCAAGGAAACACTGCCTGAAAAACAAACAAAGAAAGCAAGGAAGAAAACAACAATATCCCTATGATATAAAAGCAAAAGCAGTAGGTCACCATCCTACCCATCTTCTTTCTGTTTTAAAATCCCATGAAAAGCAACAAATGTAATGATTTGCTCATTAGTTTTCTTTGTTCAGGGAAAAATCTCTTTAAATGTTTCCATTGACTGATGGTAAAATTAGGGATTGGACTTTCTTTTTAAACTGCTAGCAGACGACAGGACTTTTCCTTTTGCACACAGCTCTTCCACAGTCCACTTGGGGCTTCAATGGTTCAGCAGAGCCCATAGCATCCATTCCTCAGCTGTATTCAGTTTTAAACCTGCGCACAGCAGATCAGACACCTGGAGATGGCCAGTTGAAGATCTTTTTTATACAGCTATACTAATAGTCGTTTATTTTCAGACTGAAATATTTTTGATTCATCATATTTATAAATTAGATAAGTCTAAAGAAAAAGAGTAGTCATCAATTAAATAAAATGCTACCTGTGTTATTTAAAATGCTATGAAAACCAATGGACTACTTTCATAATCTTCAGCCTTGTAGGTATGACATACATAGATTTTTATGTGAGTACAATATAATTACAGAAGTTATTCTGTGAAAAAGTTTCTTAAAATCTGATTCATGATTTTTTCAAAGTTATAGGGAGGCTTTTAAAGCATAAAACAAATAGGCTTTCACTTGTATGAAAATATTTCTTAAGTTATTTCCTGTATTTATCTCTTTTCAAAAAAAGAACATAAACCTGCTTCTATGCTGTTTATATTCCAGTGTGCCATAAACCAAATCAGAAAAGCAAATGAAATGTGATCATGGGCTGTGTAACGCCATTTACATTAATGATCACGCTTATGACACTGGCATCATATATCATACACCCCAGTGGTACTGTAGCCATCTTGGGTTTAATATGCGCACATTGCTTGTAATGAAGATCTTTGCCATGCCCTCATTATTTAATGTCTGTGGCTACTTAAACATCTCAAGATGCTTCAGAAACTAAGACAGAAGCTAAAGTAGAAAAGGCAGACAGGATTGAATATTGAATCAAACCATTGAAACATCTCAGTTGAGGACCCAGTGCAAAGGAACAGTCACTTAAGTAGCTTTGAAGTGTAACCCTGGACACATTAAACCCCAGATGAAAGGCCCTGAAGCAGGAATGTCAGTTCTGTAGGATGGACTCAGGCCAGACAGAGAGACAGAACTGAATCAGGGAACATAAATGAAACTTTATTAGGCATGCAAATTTCATTAGGCATGCAGAACCACAGCAGTTTGGACAGTTTAAGAGTGACACTGACATCTGTGTGAAAGGAAGGGAAAAGCACTGGAATGTTCCATTAAAGGAGCAGTGTGCTGTCACATTAGAGAGGAGTAACCCATGCAGCTATGTGAGAAAGAATATGAGTGCACATTCAGGTAAGAGGCAAGGAAAAAGGCTATGACAATTTCATGAGGGAAGCAGGAAGCAGGGAACCAGTGGAGGTGACAAGGATGTCTGAAATGTAAACCGATTTTCAAGGACAGGTGGTAGGATTCAACCAGAAGCAATTTTGCAGACCACACATGCACTGTGTGGTCACACTCTACCCACTATTCCTTTTTACATATCCACACACTTCTTGTCTCTATCCTTGCACCTCGGATTTGCTGCAGCAGACTTCATGTTCTTCCAGTGGCTCTTGGGAGAACTTCATCACATCCTTATGTTCCTTGCCATTCCTCAATCCATGACATATCTGTTCTAGCTGTGGCCTCTAAATGTTGCACCCTACCACCATTACAAATATAATCTTTGCTGGAGCATGCTCTTAAGTCTCCAAAATAACAATTCTGTGACCCATGTATGACAGATATGAAATTTGCCTGCAAGGTTCCTCTCCTTACAGGAGAAGCAGTAGAATGAAGCTGTCTGAAGTGATGGCTTTAAAATGTACATAGGCCAAGTCTCATTTCTTCATTACTAAATATACATAATATTAGCTACACTATAAAAAAGTCTTTGACTACTGAGATAGTTAATATATTCAAAATATTTTTATTATAAAAACACTTCAATTGCTCATTTCTTCTTCTTTTCTTTGTTTTGTCTTTGAAACATGGAGTCACTGAAATAAGAGAATGTGGGTTCAAGCTAAGTCCTTCACCTTTGGTTGGCCTTTCCTGCTTCCCCAGGTCAGCCTCAACACAGATGAAGAGATGGCAGCTACCTGCACAGCTGTCTATTTTCCATCCCATCTCAAACTAGGATATAAACAATTATGCTTTATCACAGCAAACAAAGAAGGAAGAAAAAACAAAATCAAGAAGATCAAAACATAACAACACAAAAATCTCTCTCATACACACAAAGAGGAAGTATGTTTTGTGTTGATCAACAACTGGGTGTGTAGAACATGTTGAAGCAGGAACATCTATCACTGGCTTTTGATGTGTGAACAGTAGAGAACTCTCTGTAGGAATCCTAGTAATTGACATTTGAGCATTTCCCTTGTCCTGATATTAGGTGTAAGAGCTACTCTGGAAGGAAGGATGGGATCTGGATTCAAAAAGGGTGAAGATTGCCAAAACTGAGCTGATTTTATTCAGAACTCTGCTTTGACAATAGTCCCTGATGAGGCTCCCAGTCTCCAGTGTGTGATGTGTGCCACACCACTCTACAATGTCATTACAATAGTGTGTACCTACCTTTAAACTGCACATGTGGACACTGAGACATAGAGTCATTAAGTGACCTTCCAAGATCACCCTTACTAACCAGAGTGAACACTGATTTGTACTACACAACCACAGCTCTGAAAAGCTATATTATCATGAGATTCAAAATATTCAACAAACCAAAAGCTTAGGAAGGTAATTTTCATCATGAAATTTAAAATTTTTAATGCTTATATTTCAAATGAAAACTTCTCCTCTCTCTAGAATGTTGAGCAGTATGACATATAATAAAGACTCAAAGTATATTCAGATCACTCTCCAAGACATGTGCTTCAACTTTCTGGATTTATGTCCTATAGGCTATGTTATTATAGCTGTCACACATCTGGGGGATTCTCACAGGGATGTGTTGTTCTCCCAGATCTTTAGAAAACAATATTGCTCTGAGCAAAGCCCACGTATGTAGTATGAAGAAAGGGCTGCATCCTGCCGCCCGGATAGCTTACACCCGAAATAATCATATGGAAATTGTATTAATTAAACACTACCTGGCCCGTTAGTTCTAGTCTCTTCTTGGTTAACTCTCACATCTTGCTTTAACCCATATCTAGTAATCTGTGTAGCACCACGAGGTTGTGGCTTACTGGGGAAAATCCTAACGAGCATCAGTCTCAGGCAGGAGAATCATGGCATCTGCCATTCTCCCTTCTTCCCAGCATCCTGTTCTGTCTACTCTGCCTACCTAATTTTATGCCCTATCAAAAGGCCAAGACAGTTTCTTTATTTGACCAATGAAAGCAACACATAGAACGAAAAACCTCCTACACCACATGCGAATTTGTCCACAGAAGACTTTTGGTTTCCCACTCTTACTTCTGACAACATCCCTAGCATTCTCCCTGTGACCAGTAACTTAACAATTTTCCAACATACAAATAGGATAATCATTACACTTTGGAAAAGCAGCATGGGGTCTATGAGAGGAATTGGAGAAGAGGGGATGGTAGACAGTCAAAACTCATTACATGCACTTAATGAAATACTCAGTTTATAGGAGCAATTAGTAAGAGTTGGGAGGGGAAGAGGGAGTGAAAAGGATATAGATCACTCATCTATGAAATTATTTACAAAGAATTAAATTAGCAATGTTTTTTAAAATAATACAGACTTTTCATTAGCCTATGTATTCCCCAACCACATAAAGAAAATAAAAAGAAAACAAACACTCAGGAAAAGTCAGACACACATATTTCAGGGAACAATCAATAGATACAGTATTATAAAATGAGTGAAAAGAAACTGCCAGACTTCTGAAGTAAGTACCGTTGGAAAATCCTGTAATGATCCTGCTATTAGAAGGGTCAGAACACGCTCCTTAATGGGACATGTCATTAGGAGAAATCAGATTCACCTTCTGTAAAATTGTAAGAATCAAGCTGAGCAGACAGATAGGAAATATCAGATCTAGGAGTCCCAAACAGCCACATGCAAGATGGGATCCAGTCAACTCCAGGCCACGGAGGCCCACCTGACACACATGGGTTGTAACTAAGAAACACTCCTGAGGTTTACAGTCTTGGCCATAGGCTAAGGGTTGAGCCTTATTGGAAAATTAGAGTGTTTTCCATCTTCTGCAAGTTCACTGAAGGATCTCAGTAGCAGCTTTCGTCTACATACCATCTCTCACCATCAGAATTATAAGCACACCAATACATAAATGCACTATCTAAGCAAATTAACATTGAAAACAGACACAATAAAGACTTTGTAATCATTAAGGTGGGAATTTAATACAAATACAGTGAACAGGCTAAGGAATCTAATAGTCTAATTTCATTACCATGAAAGAACAAGTGTTAGTGCGAGCAGACAGAGACAAATGTCAAATGCTAAAATATTCCACTACAAGTGAAGAGCATATCTGATGAGCAAACCCACTCACTGTAAAGAGCAGAGAAAAGAAGCTGTGATCTAGTCAAATTCTTAATAGTAAAGAGGCAAAATAGGCGGGAAACAGAATATGCTATCAAACGGTTGCACAACCACTATCTAATCCATGACATGTATAATTAGAAAGACTGAAGTTAAACAAAGAGAGAAAAAGAACAATGGAGACGATGAAACGTGATAACCAAGAATACCCTTAAATGTAATGTAAGGTTGCAACACCCATACTCAGAAGCTTGAAGGCTGCAAGTTTCCAGCAGTGTGGATATACTCCTTAAACAATGCTTCTTAATCTTTCTAATGCTGCAACCCTTTAATAAAGTTCCTCATTTTGTGGTGACCCCTACCATAAGATTATCCCCATTGCCACTTCATGACGGTAAATTTGCTACTGTTGTAAACTGTAACGTAATATTACAATATGCAACTCCTGTGAAAAGGTTGTTTAACCCCCAAAGGGGTTGTAACCCTCAGGTTGAGAACTACTGCCCTAAAATTGGAGTAAAGACTATAGAAGCCAGAGCTGTAAAGGACGCCAGGAGAATACAGTCCACAGAATCAACTAAGCAGAACTCACAGGGCTCAGAGACGGAAGCTGCAGCCATGGAGCCTGTGTGGGTCTGCAGAAGTCCTCTGCATGCATGCTGTGGTTGTCTAGCTTGGGGTTTTTGTTGACCCCCAACAATGGGAGTAGGGTGTCTCTGACTATTTTGCCTGCTTTTGAGACCTTTTGGCTCTAACACAGTTGACTTGTCCAGCATTAAAAGGATGGTATATGTCTAGTTTTAGTGCATCATATTGTGTCAAGTTTGGTGTCACTGGGTGCTGTGCTCTTTTCTGAAAGGAAACGGAGGAGTAGTGAATCTAGGGGATAGGGGAAGTGAGATGAGAAAACTGTGGAGGATGGAGCGAGGGGAGCAGTTCAGAGGTATTACATGAAAGAAGAATAAAGAAATTAAACTAAATTAAAAAAAACTATGTGTGCCCTTTTCTGATAATCCACGCTGCTGCTAACAAACTACCACAATTGACAGAAAAATGCATCTCACAGTTCTAGAGGTTGGGAGCTGAATCAGACTCAGACCTCAGCAGTTTTGTCACACGGTGAGGATACCTGTTCATATATCAAGGGCATCTCATTGCTTCCTAACATGGATGAAAGGGTCATCAAGCCTCACTGTGTCTATCTCATGAGAGTGACACATTCATGAAAGCTCTGTACTCATATTTTAATCAGTTTCCATATGCTCCCCGTCATAGCAACACTGTCTTCCAAAATAGACATGCCTATGTGATGCTGTCTGAAATTTTCTGCTTCCCCATAGGTCCACTGATTAATGTGCATAGTGTATATTTTGTGGTTTACGTGTATGTAGGAGTGTTATATATGTTTATTGCTGTGTGTAGTATGTGCATATGTTGTATTTTTTCTGTATATTTGCAAGCAGTGTATGCTTGTGGTACATGTATATGTTTGTGTGTATATATGCAATGTACAGTATGGGTTTGCTTGTAGGATTCCTGCCCTTATGTACTATGTTCTCTCTTTATGGAATGTGGTATGTATATGTGGCTGTGCATATGTATGGGCTGTGTATGTCTATAAGTATCATGTCTGTATGAATGAGTGTGTTAAAAGATTGTTATTTCTATGTGAAATGACAGCAAAATTACAAGGTGTGGTCAGCAGAGAACAAAATGGATTTTTATTAAAAAGAACCTCTATAGCAAGTAAAGTACCTATTGAAAATACACTTGGATTAAATGTACATGTTTACCATGGATGCTAGATCTACCGTAAAATATAATAAAAAAAATGTAACTGTTATGTTGAGGAAGGAATAAAGGAAATAATAGGACCATGTAGAGTAAGTAACATCACTAACTGTAGAAAAGAGAAAATTAAAATGAAGCAAATGTAGGACACCAAAAGCAAAAAGAAGAAAAATACATCTGAATCCAGTTATCTTAACGACTACTTTGCACATCAATGGTCTAACTGTATTAGTTAAAGAAATTTGTTAGAGATGATCATGAAAATAAGGCACAATTGTTTATTTATAGAAAAGGCAATTTAAGGACGCACGGCGCGCGGCGGGCGGAACAGACGCACGGGCAACACAGGCGGCAGGGACCAGCACAACACCTAGAGCAGATCGCCCCAGGACAATTAAATCAAAGAGGTAGGCCTTTGGTTGGCAAGGTCCCTGGCAAACGGAAAACCTGGTTCTTTTCCTGAAGACCCATCTGAGGGATGAGGGGGATCTTGGCCCCTGGCAGGAGGCAGGAAACAGAATGAGGGCATTTTGCAAGAGGAGCCTCTGGCCAGCAGGGAAACCTGATCTGGTTTTAAAAGACCAATTAGAGAGCATCAATAGGAGGAGATGGGCAGGCGCCAAGGCAAAAATTCACCCAATAATCTGAAAAACAACATGAAAGCACCAGAACCCAATGATCTTAAAACAGAAGGTCTTGAGCACCCTAACACAGAAGAAGTGGAAAAAATCAACTTTATGAAAGCAATAGAGTCCATTAAACAATATGTAAAAAACACCTTTATAGAAATGGATGAGAAGTATAACAAAAAGTTTGAAGAATTGAGTAAATACGTACATGAGACCCTGGGAAACCAAGAAAAAATGAACAAACAGGTAATGGAAACAGTTCAAGAATTGAAAACTGAAATGGAAGCAAGGAAGAAAACACAAACTGGGGACCAGATGGATACGGAATATCTAGGTCAATGAGCAGAACCTACAGAAACAAGCATAATCAATAGAATACAAGAAATAGAAGAAAGAATCTCAGATTCTGAAGACACCATAGAGAAAATAAACGCACATATCAAAGAAAACAGCAAAGCCAACAAATTCTCATCACAAAACATGCAGGAAATATGTGACACAATAAAAAGACCAAACCTGAGAACAATAGGAATAGAAGAAGGGGAAGAATCACAGCTCAAAGGCCCAGAAAATATATTTAACAAAATTATGGAAGAAAACTTTCCCAACATAAAGAAAGATATTCCTTTGAACATCCAAGAAGCATACAGAACACCAAACAGACTGGATCAAAGAAAAACATCCCCTCGCCATATAATAATCAAAACACAAAATATACAGGGTAAAGAAAGAATATTAAGAGCTGCAAAGGAAAAAGGCCAAGTAACTTATAAACGTTAACTAATCAGACTTACACCTGACTTCTCTATGGAAACCATGAAAGCCAGAAGGTCCTGGATAGAGGTTCTTCAAAAACTAAGAGATCATGGATGCAAACCCAAACTTCTATACCCAGCCAAGCTAGTATTCACTATCAATGGAGAAAACAAGAAATTCCAGGATAAGAGCAAATTTAAACAATACATAGCCACAAATCCAGCGCTACAGAAAGGAATAGAAGGAAAATCGCAACCCAAGGAATCCAACATTGCCAACACTGACTACAATAACTCAGGAATCTAGCAAACCTCCACCAGCACAACTCAAAGAAGGGACACACACAAACTCTACTCCCAAAAACAGTAAGAATAACTGGAATAAACAACCACTGGTCATTAATATCACTTAATATTAATGGTCTCAATTCACCTATAAAAAGGCACAGGCTAAGGGATTGGATACGAAAACAGGATCCAACATTCTGCTGTTTGCAAGAAACACATCTCAACCACAAAGACAGGCATCTACTCAGAGTAAAAGGTTGGGAAAAGGTCTTTCAAGCAAATGGTACTAAGAAAAAAGCAGGTGTGGCCATACTAATTTCCAACAAAACGGACTTCAAACTAAAATCAATCAGAAGTGATCGAGATAGAAACTTTATACTCATAACAGGAACAATTCATCAGGATGACATCTCAATCCTGAATATCTATGCCCCTAATATAAAAGCACCCACTTATGTAAAAGAAATATTACTAAAACTCAAGGCAGACATAAAACCACACACACTAGTAGTAGGAGACTTCAACACACCTCTCTCTCCAATGGACAGGTCAATCAGACAGAAACCTAATAGAGAATTAAGAGAATTATTGGAGGTAATGAAGCAAATGGACTTAACAGACATCTACAGAACACTCCACCCAAATAGGAAAGAATATACCTTCTTCTCTGCAGCTCATGGAACCTTCTCAAAAATTTACCATATACTCGGAAACAAAGGAATCCTCCACAGATACAAAAAAATATCAGTGTCCACCTGTGTCTTATCAGATCACCATGGGTTAAAGTTAGATGGCAACAACTATGCTACCCCCAGAAAGCCGACAAACTCATGGAAAATGAACAGTCAACTACTGAACCACACCTGGGTCAAGGAAGAAATTAAGAAAGAAATTAAAGTCTTCCTTGAATTTAATGAAAATAAAGAGACAACATACTCAAACCTATGGGACATGATGAAAGCAGTGCTAAGAGGAAAGTTCATAGCACTAAGTGCCCACTTAAAGAAAACGGACAAAGCATACATTGGGGACTTAATGGCACACCTGAAAGCTTTAGAAAAAAAAAAGAAGCAGGTGTGCCCATAAGGAGTAGAAGACTGGAAATAATCAAACTGAGGGCAGAAATCAACAAAATAGAAACACAGAAAACAGTCCAAAGAATCAATGAAACAAAAAGTTGGTTCTTGGAGAAAATCAACAAGATCGACAAACCCCTATCGAAAATAATTAAACAACAGAGAGAGAGAACACGCAAATAAATACAATCAGAAATGAAAAGGGGGACATAACCACAGACACAGAGGAAATTCAGAGAACCATTAGATCTTACAATAAAAGCCTGTATGCCACAAAACTGGAAAATGCAAAAGAAATGGACATTTTTTTAGATAAGTACCATATACCAAAGCTAAACCAAGACCAGGTGAATGATCTAAATAGACGTGTTATTCGCAAAGAACTAGAAACTGTTATCAAAAAACCCTTCCAAAAAAAGCCCAGGACCAGATGGGTTCAACGCAGAATTCTACCAGAACTTCCAAGAAGAGCTAATACCTATACTCCTTAACGTATTTCACAATATAGAAACAGAAATGTCATTGCCAGATTCCTTTTATGAAGCTACAGTTACCCTGATACCAAAACCACACAAAGACCCAACCAAGAAAGAGAATTACAGGCCTATCTCACTCATGAATATCGATGCAAAAATTCTCAATAAAATACTGGCAAACCGAATTCAAGAACACATGAGAAATATTATCCATTATGATCAAGTAGGTTTCATCCCAGAGATGCAGGGCTGGTTCAACATACGCAAATCTATCAATGTAATCCACCATATAAATAGACTGAAAGAAAAAAACCATATGATCATTTCATTAGATGCTGAAAAAGCATTCGACAAAATTCAACACCCCTTTATGATAAAGGTCTTGGAGAGACTAGGGATACAAGGGTCATACCTAAATATAATAAAAGCTATCTACAGCAAACCGACAGCTAACATTAAATTAAATGGAGAAAAACTCAAAGCCATCCCACTAAAATCAGGAACAAGACAAGGATGTCCACTCTCTCCTTACCTCTTCAATATAGTGCTTGAAGTTCTAGCAATAGCAATAAGACAACATAAGGAGATCAAGGGGATTCGTATTGGAAAGGAAGAATTTAAGCTTTCGTTATTTGCAGATGATATGATAGTATACATAGGCGACCCCAAAAACTCTACCAAAGAACTCCTACAGCTGATAAACATCTTTAGTAGCGTGGCTGGATACAAGATCAACTCCAAAAAATCAGTTGCCTTCCTATACACTAAGGATAAGGAAACAGAGAGGGAAATCACAGAAGCATCACCTTTCACAATAGCCAGAAAGAGCATAAAATATCTTGGCGTAACCCTGACAAAGGAAGTGAAAGATCTATTTGACAAGAACTTTAAGTCTTTGAAGAAATAAATAGAAGAGGACACCAGAAAATAGAAGGATCTCCCTTGCTCTTGGATTGGGAGGATCAACATAGTAAAAATGCCAATTCTATCAAAAGCTATCTATAGATTCAATGCAATCCCCATCAAAATCCCATCAAAATTCTTCACAGATCTAGAGAAAACAATAATCAGATTTATATGGAAAAACAAAAAATCCAGGATAGCCAAAACAATCTTATACAATAAAGGAACGTCTGGAGGCATTACCATACCTGACTTCAAACTCTATTACAGAGCTACAGTATTGAAAACAGCTTGGTATTGGCATAAAAACAGAGAAGTCGACCAATGGAATCGAATAGAAGACCCTGACTTTAACCCACAAACATATGAACACCTGATTTTCGATAAAGGAGCTAAAAGTATACAATGGAAAAAAGAGAGCATCTTCAACAAATTGTGCTGGCAAAACTGGATGTCAATCTGTAGAAGAATGAAAATAGACACATATCTATCACCATGCACAAAACTCAAGTCCAAGTGGGTGAAAGACCTCAATATCAGTCCAAACACACTGAACCTGATTGAAGAGAAAGTGGGAAGTACTCTACTACACGTGGGCACAGGAGACCACTTCCTACATATAACCCCAGCAGCACAGACAATAAGGGCCTCACTGAATAAATGGGACCTCCTGAGACTGAGAAGCTTCTGTAAAGCAAAGGACACTGTTGCTAAGACAGAAAGGCAACCCACTGAACTGGGAGAAGATCTTCACCAACCCTGCAACTGACAAAGGTCTGATCTCCAAAATATATAAAGAACTCAAGAAACTAGACCGTAAAAGGCTAATCAACCCAATTATAAAATGGGGCACTGAGCTGAACAGAGATCTCTCAACAGAAGGAGTTCAAATGGCCAAAGGACACTTAAGGTCATGCTCAACTACCTTAGCAATCAGGGAAATGCAAATCAAGACAATTTTAAGATACCATCTTACACCTGTCAAAATGGCAAAATTCAAAAACACCAATGATAGCCTTTGCTGGAGAGGTTGTGGAGAAAGGGGTACACTCATACATTGCTGGTGGGAATGCAAACTTGTGCAACCACTCTGGAAAGCAGTGTGGAGGTTTCTCAGGAAATTCGGGATCAACCTACCCATGGACCCAGCAATACCACTCTTGGGAATATACCCAAGAGAGGCCTTATCACACAACAAAAGTATATGCTCTACTATGTTTATAGCAGCATTGTTTGTAATAGCCAGAACCTGGAAACAACTTAGATGCCCTTCAATTGAAGAATGGATGAAGAAAGTATGGAATATATACATATTAGAGTACTACTCAGCAGTAAAAAACAAGGACTTCTTGAAGTTTGCAGGCAAATGGATGTAAATAGAAGACACCATCCTGAGTGAGGTAAGCCAGACCCAAAAAGAGGAACATGGGATGTACTCACTCATATTTGGTTTCTAGCCATAAATAAAGGACATTGAGCCTATAATTCGGGTTCTTAGAGAAGCTAAATAAGAAGGAGAACCCAAAGAAAATCATATAGGCATCCTCCTGAATATTAACCTTCATCAGGCGATGACAGGAGACAGAGACAGAGACCCACAATGGAGCACCGGACTGAAATCTCAAGGTCCAAATCAGGAGCAGAAGGAGAGAGGGCACAAGCAAGGAACTCAGGACCGCGAGGGGTGCACCCATACACTGAGACAATGAGGCTGTTCTATAGGGAACTCACCAAGGCCAGCTGGCCTGGGTCTGAAAAAGCCTGGGTTAAAACTGGTCTCGCTGAACATAGTGGACAATGAGGACTACTGAGACCTCAAGAACAATGACAATGAGTTTTTGATCCTGCTGTACCTATTGGTTTCGTGGGAGCCTAGGCAGTTTCGTGGATACTCACCTTTCTAGTCCTGGATGGAGGTGGGTGGTCCTTGGACTTCCCACAGGGCAGGGAACCCTGATTGCTCTTTGGGCTGACGAGGGAGGGGGACTTGATTGGGGGAGGATGAGGGAAAGGGGATGCGGAGGTAGGGAAGAGACAGAAACCTTTAATAAATAAATTAAATAATTAATTAAAAAAAAGGAAAAGGCAATTTAGGTACAGCTACTGAGATATTATTGAATATCAGTGTGGAAATATGCCCTGCAATCCCCAATTAAGAGAAAACATCAGTATCTATGTCAGTTTCAGAGAGAATAGACATCAAACAGAATGGTTATCAGGGATGAGGTGGGCATCATGAAAGGACAGAGGGGCCCATTTTCGTGAAAAACATTACAATATCACAGTCCTTGGCTGTATAACTCCAAAGTAACAGAATTTCAGTAGAGGTGGATAAATCTGTGATAGGAGTTTCATGTATAAATATCCAGATTAGAAAAAAGCTAGCAAGAAAACCAAGGGGAAGAATACAGTTAAACCAACAAGAACACCAGTCAACTGGTTCTTTTTAACGTCTACAGACTATCATATACACATCATCATTCAAATGTGATATCTTAAGCAGATACCAGGTAGGAAATAATTTATAACTATTGATTGTGATACAATCTTAAAACACATATATTATATATAAAACAGTAGGGCAGAGTGCATTTTTCTCAAACTCATGAAGTATTCATCAAGGGAGATCCTATTAGAGGTCATAACCTACTTTTTAAGGAGTTTAAATCAGGAAAAAACATACAGCACTTGCTTCTGAAACACAGATAAAGTAAAACTAGAAATCAATAATAAGAACACTGTGTAACCCCAAGACACAGAGATACTAAACATGAAATATCTAAATGATATATAAATCAAGATATTTTTAAAAATTTGAATTTAGTAGAAATGATAAGATACATGCAAATACATGCAGTCAATACAATAAAACAGAGGGCCTCTTGCAGCTGCAGAAATCCTTGTAAAATATGTGAAGACATGGACGGAGTGGGGAGGACCTTCGACTTTCCACAGGGCAGGGAACCCTGACTGCTCTTTGGATTGGAGAGGGAGGGGGAGAGGAGTGGGGGGAGGGGAAGAAGAGTGGGGGGAGGGGAGAAGAGTGAGGGGAGGGGGAGGGAAATGGGAGGCTGGGAGGAGGCGGACACTTTTTTTTCCTATTCTCAATAAAAAAAATTAATGAATATATTTTAAAATAAATTCTCAAATCAATCATCTGAATTTCCACTGCAGAAACACAATAAAGATTAAACCCAGAGAAAGAGAGGAAACAATTGGAGCAGAAAATAAATTGAAATGGAAACATAAATCTATAGAATTGTTACATAAAACCAAATGGAGGAGCTGGACAGTTGTGGTGTACACCTTTAATCTCAACTCTCAGAAAGTCAAGTCAAGAGAGTCTTGAATTCAGGTATCCAAGGCCAGCCTTGTCTACAGAACAATTTCCAGGACAGCTAAGGCTATACAGAGTAAGCCTGTCTATTGTGAAATACCAAAAACCGAACAAGTAAAAATAACTAAATAAAACAGCAATAACAAAACAAAACAAAGAAATAAAGGTTCACTGAAGTTGAGAAATAGTTGAAAGTATTTTATCTCAGCTAAGAAAACACATAAATTATTAATAACAAATCTTGTCCATCTGAAAAATCTACATGATTACAACATTGTGGAATCCTAGAATGGAAAAGCTACAGAAGCACAGAAAATAACATTACCTGACAAAGTCTGGTAAAGGGGAGGGAAGAGAAAATTGGCACACAATGGGGCTTTTTTTGCTAAACCATTCTGTTTGATCAAGCATGTGGCAGACATATAGAATCACACATGAATGCAAATGGTGAACTTCGTGTGAGTGTTAAGGTCAGTCTCTACAGTTGTAATTAATGGGGTAAATATTCAAGATTGGGATAAGTGACAGTTTAACAGCTTTGTGGGTTTTTTTTTCTTTTCTTCAGTAACTGTATAACTAATATTTATACAGAAAATTAACTGGAGATATTTCCCTAGGAGTCTGAGAATCATGTTGACTAAAGGACTGTCTATCGAAGCTTCTAGGTAATCTTAGGAGAGCAGCTGAATAAGCTGGCACACACTATTCCCTTGGCATAGTGTTTGTGAAGCTTCAGGCACACACAAGAACTTGTACAAGACTCAAAATATTTGCTGAGTAGAAAAGAATTTCAGTAATATCTCCTGCTGTGATGGTTTATTAGAACGTTCAAAATGGAACTACTGATGGAAGTGTACAAGAATACTATCTGTCTTATCCCTTAAAGGTGCACAACTTTCTATTTATCTCAATTTTAACAATTAAAACAGGCATTTATTCTCTTCAACAGAAATGGCTGATGTGCACACAGGAATATTTAAAGCCATCTCCATTTTAATGATTTCTGCATTGCTATCTCAAAAGTTTACAGTGTTGAGTATCTTGGAATGAGTTATCAGGAACAAAACTGCATCTGGTTTCAACCAATTTTAACCATAGGAGACAGAGTCACTTGGAAAGACCCTAGAAATCATCTCCAAGGTTACTTCAGTCAGTGGCTGTCAATCATGACTCAAGAACAGTTGTGTTTCTCTTCTCAGTCCTTGGAGTCCTGACTTCATACCTTGATCATAGATGTCCATGAATGTGCCTGGCAGACAGGACAACCCTCAGCAAAAGAAAATTGGATCCTTACTTCTTTCTCTAATTCTTAGGAAATAATTCCTGTTCCCTTTTACAGTCTGTCTATCAGAATAAACCAATGGACATAATTTCTTGAACTAACCAACGTCTCCATGCATTTAACAGAAGTACTAATGAAAAACATACAGTTGAGTCTGTGGATCAAATTCACAGCACAGATGGGGTCCTAGTTGCACATTAATTTTAAAATCTCTGCATGATACTATCTCCTATAATTTTTCTGTACTTCAGTTTTGCTACAATTTAAATGAAAAACCTTGATAGAGCTTTCCAGAAATAGTATTTCTTCAGTAGTTCATTGTCATCCTGGGAACTTTGATCCACAGGATCCAGCTAGGATTCACCATGTTTGCACCCTCTGTGTCAGGGAGAGTCAGCTGCATCCCTTAGTGATGTCTGAAACCCTCATCAACAGGTACTCTGAGATGCAAACAACGCCACACTTATTTGTGTTCTTGCAAATGTCAGTGGATTCTTCCCTGGAAAATACCAATCTGATTCATTATTACTTCCTCAAGCCTTGTGTCAGGTAGAGGTCAGGCAGAGAATAAACAGATGGTAATATAGTTAAATTATATAATAACGCGTTGCCATCATTTTGCTTTTTGCATTGGTCTATTACTAGTACTCATGGTCACAAGGAATCCCATGACTTGTGCATGTGTTCTGAGGACCCTTCTCCAAGGAGTTGTAAAGAAATGTATACTCCCTTCTGATAAAGCACTGATCACAAACCAAAGTATTGTTCCATAAAGATTCAGTTTGGTAAACAGTGAGTTTAATGTACTTAGAGTGGATAGGTGAAAAATTACTTACAGCAGTACAGGAGATCCCAAGAACCTGTAACACCAGACTGGATGATGACTTTCTCAGAGCTTCAGAAATGGAGTCTCACCTTCATTTACTCTACTCTTTATACGCTCTTCTACCAGGGCTCGGGAAATGGCTTATGTGGTAAAAATACTTTCCCCTAAGTCTAATGATCCTAATATGATCCTTCAATGAACCTATGAATCCAAGAAGTAGAAGGTAAGAATGGAATCCTTCAAGTTGTCCTCTGATCCTTCACAGGTATACAAAAAACAAATAAACAAAATAATTGTTCAAAATATATGCTCTAACAACCCCTAAGATCACAAGTCCAAGTGCAATTGGAAAATAATTACATTCAAACAGTTGTGAGGTATGAAAAAAAGATTGTATGACTCTCACTTGCTTCCTTTTTTTTAGAGGAAACATCAACCTACAGCCAACGGGACCCAATTCATGGGAGTTTCTAGCAAGAACTCACTTCTACTTAAATGAAGACCTTGGCTATTATAATTAGACCATTTTCCTCTGATACATTCCCATGTCAGGAAAGACTACATTTAGGCCCCAGAGGGGATTTTCTGCCCCTGATTTCTAATGCACTTTTTGTTGACACAAACAATTTGCTCTCTCCTTATTGAATTATTTCATCAGTCAATCACCCAACAAATGTGAAACATGAAATTTTTCATGTATAATCAGCCTTAGGGCCAGTCAGAGAATTCATCAATTATGTTTACTGCTCTAGCAGAGGGCTAAGTTTAGTCTCCAGCACCCACATCTGGAAGTTTACAACTGCCTGTAACTCCAGCTCCAAGGAATCCATTGGATCATCTCTTCTTCTTCTTCTTCTTCTTCTTCTTCTTCTTCTTCTTCTTCTTCTTCTTCTTCTTCTTCTTCTTCTTCTTCTTCTTCTTCTTCTTCTTCTTCTTTGGATTTTCGAGACAGAGTTTCTCCGTAGCTTTTTGGTTCCTGTCCTGGAACTAGCTCTTCTAGACCAGGCTGGCCTTGAACTCACAGAGATCCACCTGACTCTGCCTCCTGAGTGCTGGGATTAAAGGCGTGCGCAACCACCTCCTGGCTCATCTCTCTTCTTGACTTTTAAGGCACTGCACATATACACAAACCCACAAAGCAGCTTTTATAATAGAGCAATATTATAATTTAAACAATTCAGATTAAAACAATAATATAAAATAGCTCAATACTATAATGTGACCCAAAAGTCATCCAAGATATGGTTGGAAACTGTTATGTTAAAGGAAACTTTAAAACTCAATCAATCAAAGAAAGCAAAAACCACCAGGAATAGGCACGTTCCTCTTGCTGTCATGACAAAGTAAAAATGAGGTTGATTTAATTACCTATAGAAAATATTTGTCAAATAAGAATAATTTATCTATCCTTGAAAAGTCTATATTTCAAATAAAATGTTACCTCCTTACTACCTGGTATCAAACTGTTTAAAATCTAAAACTTTCATCAACTGTCAGTGTCTGCCAACTTTCAAATGAACATTTGGAGCGAGGCCACAAAAAGGAATTTCTCAAAGTGTGTCAGAAAGTGCTTTATAAATCTCATTTCTATAACTGGTGAGAATGAGCATCATTGGGCCGACAAAGCAGTTTTCTTTCATTTATTTATTCATTTTTAATTAAAATTTTCTATGTCCCTCCCTCTCCCCTCCCCCATACTCTCCCCTTCCCTCTCCAAAGAACAGTCAGGGTTCCCTGCCCTGTGGAAAGTCCAAGGTCCTCACCCTCCATCCAGGTATAGGAAGGTGAGCATCTAAACAGACTAGGCTCCCACAAAGCCAGTTAATGCAGTAGGATCAAAACCCAGTGCCATTGTCCTTGGCTTCTCAGTCAGCCCTCCTCGTCTGCCACATTCAGAGAGTCCCATTTGATCAAATGCTCCATCAGTCCCAGTCCAGCTGGCCTTGGAGCTCCCAATAGATCAGCCCCACTGTCTCAGTGGGTGGGTGCACCCCTCGCAGTCCTGACTTCCTTGCTCATTTTCTCCCTCCTTCTTCTCCTCATTTGGACCTTGTGAGCTCAGTCCGGCGCTCCAATGTGGGTCTCTGTCTCTATCTCCATCCATGGCCAGATGAAGGTTCTAGGGTGATATGCAAGATATTCATCAGTATGGCTATAGGATAGGGCCATTTCAGCTACCCTCTCCTCAGCTGCCAAAGAAACTAACTGGGGACATCTACCTGGACACCTGGGAGCTTCTCTAGAGTCAAGTATCTTGCCTACCCTAAAATGGCCTTATTAATTAACATATATACTTCCCTGCTCCCATATCCAGCCTTCCTTTCCCCAACCATCCCATTCCCCCAAGCTCCCCAATCCTCTTCTTTTCAATTTTCTCTCCCCTTTCCCCTTACCCACATCCCACCCCACCCCCAAATTTCCAATTTTTGCCCAGCAATCTTGTCTAATTCCAATATCCAGGAGGATAACTACATGTTTTTCTTTGGGTTTACCTTCTTATTTAGCTTCTCTAGGATCACAAATTATAGGCTCAATGTCCTTTAATTACATCTAGAAACCAATTATGAGTGAGTACATCCCATGTTCATCTTTTGGGTCTGGGTTACCTCACTCAAGATAGTGTTTTCTATTTCCATCCATTTGCATGCAAAATTCAAAATGTCATTGTTTTTTTTTTACCGCTGAGTAGTACTCTAATATGTATATATGCCACACTTTCTTCATTCATTCTTTCATTGAAGGGCATCTAGGTTGTTTCCAGGTTCTGGCTATTACAAATAATGCTGCTATGCATATAGTTGAACAAATGCTTCTTTAATATGATAAGGCATCTTTTGGGTATATTCCCAAGAGTGGTATTGCTGGGTCCTGGGGTAGGTTGATCCCGAATTTCCTGAGAAGCAGCCACACTGATTTCCAAAGTGGTTGCACAAGTTTGGATTCCCAGCAGCAATGGATGAGTGTACCCCTTACTCCACAACCTCTCCAGCATAGGCTATCATTGGTGCTTTTGATTTTAGCCATTCTGACAGGTGTAAGATGGTTTCTCAAAATTGGTTTAGATTTGCATTTCCCTAATCACTAAGGACACCTTATGTGTCTTTTGCCATTTGAACTTCTTCTGTTAAGAATTCTCTGTTCAGTTCAGTGCCCCATTTTTTAATTGGGTTAATTAGCATTTTAAAGTCTAGTTTCTTGAGTTCTTTATATATTTTAGAGATCAGACCTTTGTCTATTGTGGGGTTTGTGAAGATATTCTCCCAGTGAGTAGGTTGCTTTTTTGTCTTACTGGCAGTATCCTTTGCTTTACAGAAGCTTCTCAGTTACAGGAGGTCCCATTCATTCAAAGTTGCCCTTAATGTCTGTGCTGCTAGGGTTATACGTAGGAAGCAATCTCCTGTGCCCATATGTTGTAGAGTACTTCCCACTTTCTCTTCTATCAGGTTCAGTGTGTTCAGATTGATATTGAGGTATTTGATCCATTTGGACTTGAGTTTTGTGAATGGTGATAGATATAGATCTATTTTAATTCTTCTACAGGTTGACATCCAGTTATGCCAGCACCATTTGTTGAAGATGCTTTCTTTCTTCCATTGTATACTTTTAGCTCCTTTATCAAAAATCAGGTGTTCGTAGGATTGTGGGTTAAAATCCACATCTTCTATTCGATTCCATTGGTTGACTTGTCTGTTTTTATGCCAATACCAAGCTGTTTTCAATACTATAGCTCTGTAATAGAGTTTGAAGTCAGGAATGGTAATGCCTTCAGACGATCCTTTATTGTATAAGATTGTTTTGGCTATCCTGGGTTTTTTGTTTTTCCATATAAAGTTGATTATTGTCCTCTCAAGATCTGTGAAGAATTTTGATGGGACCTTGATGGGGATTGCATTGAATCTATAGATTGCCTTTGGTAGAATTGCCATTTTTTACTATGTTGAGCCTCCCAATCCAAGAGCAAGGGAGATCCTTCCATTTTCTGGTATCCTCTTCAATATCTTTCTTCAATGATTTAAAGTTCTTGTCAAATAGACCTTTCATTTTCTTGTTTAGAGTTACCCCCAAGATATTTTATGCTATTTGTGGCTATCGTGAAAGGTGATGCTTCTCTGATTTCCTTCTCTGCTTCCTTATCCTTTGTGTATAGGAGGGCAACTGATTTTTTGGAGTTGATCTTGTATCCTGCCACATTACTAAAGATGTTTATCAGCTGTAGAAGTTCTTTGGTGGAGTATGTTGGAATCGCTTATGTATACTATCATATCATCTGCAAATAATGAAAGTTTAACTTCTTCCTTTCCAATTTGAATCCCCTTGATCCCCTTATGTTTTCTTATTGCTATTGCTAGAACTTCAAGCAGTATATTTAAGAGGTATGGAGAAATTGGACAGCCTTGGTACCTTCCTGATTTTAGTGGGATGGCTTTGACTTTCTCTTCGTTTTATGTGATTTTAGCTGTTGGCTTGCTGTAAATAGCTTTTATTATATTAAGTATGACCTTTGGATCCCTAATCTCTCCAAGACCTTTATCATAAAAGGATGTTGAATTTTGTCAAATGCTTTTTCAGCATCTAATGAAATGATCATATGTTTTTTTTTTTAATTTCAGTTTATTTATAGGATGGATTACATTGATAGATTTTTGTATGTTGAACCAGCCCTGCATCTCTGGGATGAAGCCTACTTGACAATAATGGATAATTTTTCTAATGTGTCCTTGGATTTGGTTTGCCAGTATTTCATTAAGGATTTTTTCGTAAATATTCGTGAGTGAGATTGGCCTGTAATTCTCTTTCTTGGCTGAGTCTTTGTGTGGTTTTGGTATCAGGGTAACTGTAGCTTCATAAAAGGAATTTGGCAATGACTCTTCTGTTTCTATATTGTGAAATACATTAAGGAGTATAGGTATTAGATCTTTTTGAAAGTTCTGGTAGAATTTTGCGTTGAAACCATCTGTTCCTGGGATTTTTTTTGGAAGGGATGTTTTTCATAACAGCTTCTAACTCTTCACAACTAGCAAGTCTATTTAGATTGTTCACCTGGTCCTGGTTTAACTTTGGTATATGGTACTTATCTAAAAACAATGTCCATTTCTTTTATATTTTCCAATTTTGTGGCATATAGCCTTTTGTAGTAAGATCTAATGATTATCTGAATTTCCTCTGTGTCTGTGGGTATGTCCCCCTTTTCATTTCTAATCTTGTTAATTTGCAGGATCTCCCTCTCTCTGCTGTTTGATTAGTTTGTATAGGATTTTGTCAATCTTCTTGATTTTCTCCAAGAACCAGCTTTTTGTTTCATTGATTCTTTGAATTGTTTTCTGTGTTTCTATTTTGTTGATTTCAGCCCTCAATTTGATTATTTTTAGTCTTCTACTCCTCCTAGGTGAGTCTGCTTCTTTTTATTCTAGAGCTTTCAGGTGGGCTGTTAAGTCTCCAAGGTGTGCTTTCTCCATTTTCTTTAAGTGGGCACTTATTGCTATGAACTTTCCTCTTAGCACTACTTTCATAGTGTCCCATAGGTTTGAGTATGTTGTGTCTTTATTGTAATTGAATTCAAGGAAGACTTTAATTTCTTTCTCAATTTCTTCCTTGATCCAGATGTGGTTCATTAGTTGACTGTTCATGTTGTTGAATTCTAACTTTAATCCATGGTGATCCGATAAGACACAGGTGGTTACTAATATTTTTTGTAACTGTGTAAGTTTGCTTTGTCACCGAGTATGTGGTCAATTTTCGAGAAAGTTCCATGAGCTGCAGAGAAAAAGTTATATTCTTTTCTATTTGGGTGGAATGTTCTATAGATGTCTGTTAAGTCCATTTGATTCATTACCTCCATTAATTCTCTTATTTCTCTGTTAAGTTTCTGTCTGATTGACCTGTTTATTGGTGAGAGAGGTGTGTTGAGGTCTCCTATTATTAGTGTGTGTTTTTTGATGACTGCCTTGAGTTCTAGTAATATTTCTTTTATATAAGTGGGTGCTTTTATATTAGGGGCATAGATATTCAGGATTGAGACTACATCCTGATGAATTGTTCCTGTTATGAGTATAAAATGACCCTCTCCATCTCTTCTGATTGATTTAAGTTTGAAGTCAACTTTGATAGAAATTAGTATGGCCACACCTGCTTGTTTCTTAGGTCCATTTGCTTGATAAACCTTTTCCCAGCCCTTTACTCTGAGTAGATGTCTGTCTTTGTGGTTGAGGTATGTTTCTTGTAAACAGCAGAGTTTTGGATCCTGTTTTCATATCCAATCTCTTAGTCTGTGCCTTTTTATAGGTGAGTTGAGTCCATTGATATTAAGTGATATTAATGACCAGTGGTTGTTAACTCCAGTCATATTTTTTTTTTCTTGGAAATAAAGTTTGTGTGTTTCCCTTCTTTGAGTTGTGCTGATGAAGGGTCACTAGATGTCTGAGTTATTGTGGGCATTGCTGGACTCTTTGGTTTGTGATTTTCTTCTATTACTTTCTATAAGGCTGGATTTGTGGCTATGTATTGTTTAAATTTCTTTTTATCCTGGAAAATTTTGTTTTCTCCATTTATAGTGAATGAAAGCTTGGCTGGGTATAGTAGTCTGGGCTTGCATCCGTGATCTCTTAGTTTCTGAAGAACATCTATCCAGGACCTTCTGGCTTTCATGGTTTCCATAGAGAAGTCTGGTGTAAGTCTGATAGGTTTACCTTTATAAGTAACTTGGCCTTTTTCCTTTGCGGCTCTTAATATTCTTTCTTTATTCTGTATGCTTTTTGTTTTGATTATTATATGGCGATGGGATTTTTTTTGATCCAGTCTATTGGTGTTCTTTATGCTTCTTGAACCTACATAGGAATATCTTTCTTTAGGTTGGGAAAATTTTCTTCTATAATTTTATTAAATATATATTCTGGACCTTGAGCTGTACTTTTTCTCCTTCTTCTACCCCTATTATTCTTAGGTTTGGTCTTTTTATTGTGTTCCAGAGATCTTGAATGTTTTGTGATGAGAATTTGTTGGATTTGCTGTTTTCTTTGATCAGTGCATTTATTTTCTCTATGGTATCTTCAGTGTCTGATATTCGTTCTTCTATCTTTTGTATTCTGTTGCTTATGTTAATTTTGTAGTCTCTATTTGTTTACCTAGATTTTCCATATCCAGCTGGCCCTCGGTTTGTGTTTTCTTCCTTGCCTCCATTTCAGTTTTCAAGTGTTTAACTATTTCCATTATCTGTTTCATTGTTTTTCCTTGGTTTCATAGGATATCATTTATGGATTTACTCAATTCTTCAAACTTTTTGTTATTCTTCTCATCCATTTGTTTAAGGGAGTTTTCCACCTTTTGTTTAAGGGCCTCTATCACTTTCATAAAGTCAGTATTTTCTACTTCTTCTTGATTAAGGTGTTCATGTCTTCCTGTTTAAGTTCACTGTGTTCTCGTGATTTCATGTTGTTTTTCAGATTGTTGGAGGAATTCTTACATTGGAACCTGCCCATCTCTTCCTCCAAATGCTTCCCTATGGATCTTCTTTTACAGGATCAGATCTCCTTGCTGGCCATGTATCTTGCAAACAAAAAGCCTACCTTGCTTGCTGCAGGCAGGCTATTCAAACAAAAGGACTCCTGCCTGCTTGGTTGCACTCAGGATTTGGTCCCAGTGCCCAAACAGGTTCAGCTGGGGGATGTTATGGGCCCGGAGAGGGGAGGGAGGCAGAAGGGAGGGTTTTTCTGGATGCAAGCTGAGTGGGGTAGGAAGAAAGAGGTAGTAGCCAGGGATAATAGCCCCTGCAGGAAAACCAGGAAGTATAGGGGGAAGAGGAATGTCTGTGCTCCCTCAGGAACTCACTCACCCCCTTATATTTGAAATTCTAAAAGATGATTCCAACTCCTTTTGAAATTCTAAGATTATACAATCTTCTTACCCATTTCCATGGGTTTACTGAATAAGTAATTGCAAGGAAAGTTCTTTTGTTAATGTCACTCTGGCCAGAGTAATTGGTTCTAAGTTAAAAACATTGACACACCCAGGAAGCCATGAGTTTCACAGAGTTTGCCCTGTAGTAAAATCCCATGGTGCTTCAATACCAGATTCAAAGAAATTCCTTGCTTTGGTAATGGTGCCGTTTGCACCAGAGTGAGGGAAATTCATTGGCAAAAGATAATAAAAATTTAAGAAGGAAAGAAAACTGTGTGTTTGTGCATTCAAAGTAATTAAGTCATATGACCTTCTCACTAATTCAGAAAATTTGATTATATTTCTGAGGAAAGAATGTAGAGTCTGCTCACAATCATGAAGATGGCTTCTACATGAGCAGTGTTGTCAAGGAACAGTTGCCAGGAAATGAGGAGAGACTAGAAGCCATAGAAGCTTTGTTTTGGTTTTAGAGGAGAGTCCACAAATTCAAAGACATAGTCAAACTTGCCAGTTGTAACAGCACACCTGATGGACACTGCTGAAGGACACTGAATCTGCCCTAGCAGTAGAGATGACATCAGGCACTCTGGTCCGCTATTCCTGTCTCCCACATCTATGTGGCAGAGGATGTTTATGGGAAACCAATGGGCAAGCCTCACCTCGTCTTTTGAAAGAGTCATGGCAGACCATGCCATAACTCCAGCTTCTGGGAAAATCCTGACAGACTAGTTACATGTCCAACTTCTGAGGAATTCATAACATAGCAACCATGCCTTCAGCTTCTGAGACAGGCCTGACATAAACCATTCCCACAGATCCTGAGGAAGCTCTGACACCAGCCATTCCCACAGCTCCTGAGGGGATGCTGACAGAGCAGTCACAACTCCGGATTCTAAGGGAACCCTGACAGAGCACTTCATGTCTCCAGTTTCCGAGGGAGTCCTAACTGAGAGACAAGACTGACAAGGAACAGCTTCTTTGTTTCCACGTGTTTTCTAGTAATGTTAGGGGCAACTGCAACATCACCATTATTATTACAGACATGTTCTGCAGACTACAAGAAGAATTGCTGCTCACATGGTGTAGGAGCTGAGGTTTAACTGGTGTGGATAGGCAGAGGTTTGGGCCCTTTGCAGAAAAGAAATGTCTCAGTAGCAAAACTGTGGCTCCAGGCAGTGCCAGCATTGTTAACATACCATGTGTTGTTCTGGGTATCTCAGAATTTAAAACAGTTCTCATTTACGCTTGTGAAAACACTTGCCCCTCTCAAAATCAACAGACTCCTGCAGAAGAATTCTGTATTTCACACGAGGATACAGGAAAATCATCAAGTAGAAGTTTCCTAATGAATGAAGACAAATTTATGCTCATTTTAAAAATATTTTGAATTAATTTCCAATTCTATGAAACTGTTATACTTGCTAAATCACCAGCAGTGTAGTGTACTCACACAAAGATGCTTAGCAAAGAATAAACACAAGGGATGAAATGCTAATTAAGCAAAATTCTATTGTAGGTGACCTTGGATTATGAAACTTTTTGACATTCTTCCAAAATGCTGCTTTATTTTTTATTTTTGAGAGCCGAGCAGCACTGTATCTACATCAGTCCCACCCATCTCTCCCTTCTCAAAATACCTTGTGATCCCTCCTAAATTAAAGTTTTCTTCATTGTTACTGCTTCATGTATATACTTACATATGTCTGTGTGTATAAAGCACTTACATAGTCCATATACTAAGTCCATTCTTATTTTGTAAATAAACAAATCTGAAATTCAAAGAATAGAAAAGAATCCCCAAAATGCAGCTGCAATGAACAGATCCAGGATTCAGAACTAATGGTAAATGAAACAATCCCACAGTGGTTCTTTCTGTCCTTGGCAATTTTCATGTAGCCGTTCATGCCACATCTTTGTCCCCAGCTGTTCTTAATTGTGTTTTGCACAACGGAGATGTGGAGGCTGAGACAACCTACCCATATAAAGGAAAAGAAAGACCCTACAGGTATAATCCTCAGAATGTAGCTGCTAAAATCAGAGAATTTGTGGCCCTCCTAGAATATGAGGATATTCTAATGGATGCTCTAGCAACTCAAGGGCCCATTCCTGCTTCAATTGATGCTTTCCATGATTCTTTTAAGTTCTATGATGAAGGCATTTATCATGAACCAAATTGCAGCTGTTATAATTTGAGCCATGCAGTTCTGGTGGTTGGCTATGGGTTTGATGGAAATGAAACAGATGGTAATAACCATGATACATTTGTTAAAAACACAGTTATGTACATACCATTGTTTTACTTTCTGACAACTTAAAGCTGAATTGAATATAAAAACTGTGGAGTTTAAGAAGACAGAACAGGATCCAAATAAAGTGGGCCTCTGGGAATTTCAACAGGGACCTTGAGTAGACAGTGTCAGACCTAGAGGTCTTCTTGGCATCTATAAAGGCAGTCCTGTGGCCGGTGTTCACCAGACTGTGCACAAGTCACTGCAGCTGAAACCCATGCAGACGGCCTACACCTGTCTCTCATCAGCACACTCATGTGAACTACAGTTTGTGCATGTCATTCAGCATGCGAGGATGTGTTGTCTGCTCTCTGTCCAGTCCCACTGACTATTCTCAACTGTTGAAGAATAATACTGTGGCAGTGTTTTTCTTAGTTCTGTGAACATCCTATATCAAAAGATTAGTTTTCTTCTTCTCTTGATTGCTTCAAAAGCCCAGTGATGTCTTTTAGTCTAAGATCCCTTCTCACCCTATATACCTCTTAAATTTCATCCTCATTGAACTTGCTGTGAATCACTTGACTTCTCTTTAAAGTGGAAAATACCTCTTTCCTCCATGTTTGACCCAAAGACTTTCATCCTTATCATTTTCCAAGTTCTCCTCTTAAAGAAAATGCTATTTTTAACTAAATGAAAAGGTTAAAAGTTTCGGGAGACACAAAGAAGAAAAACTCTCACTAAGAAATGAATCTCTCAAAATCTTACCATCTGGCCTGAATGAAAGTATTATATTTGGATAATAAATGAGACCCTGGAATTGTAATTTTACTTGTACAGTAGCCTTAACTTGCTCAGTAACCTCATTTTCCCAGTCTGTGTGCTTATCTGGACAGGAGCTGTTCTTCTTGCTTTCTTCATACAAAGACTTGGTCAGGGGGACTTTGGGAGCATAATAGCATAATTGTCAGTAATAATGAAAATAAAAATCCTTTGAAATTGGCACCAATATTCTTTTTTTTTTTTTTGGACTGTTCACAACTGTCCTTGTTTCTTCACGTAATTCCAATCTCCCTTGCTTCAGTTAAGCACCTGCATAATGTAAATTCTAATTTGATTGGTTTTTGTACCAACTGGGCATGGTGAATACAGTAAATGTATCACCTGTCCCTGGTATACTCATTCAGTTATTATAAACAGTGTCATTATTACTAGTGGTTCTTTCTAGTTTCATCAGGTTTTAAGATGAACCATGGAGTCACTGCAAGCATTCACTAATTTTCAAAACTGGTAGACATATATACAAATACCTGTCCAATGCAATTACAAAAAGGGGTATATCATTAAATTACTTATTTGTTGCTATAACTTAGAGAAAGCACTTATTAATCAATTGAACTGCTTTACCCTATTAAAAATCTTCCCTGAGAAAGCAACTTGAGTTGCAGAATGAATATTTGTGCTTTACTGAAGGAGCTGAAACAACAAAGGAGGGGTAAGGGATGCTTGGAGGTGCATTCATATTCTATTATGAAGATTCAGCTCCATATTTTAGAAAGTAATCAGGGGTATATGTTATTACTATTTTAGCACATGCACACTCCTAGTGTTTTGTTTGTTCTACTCGAATCTCTTCCAAATTCAGAAGACCCTGGAAGAGTCTAAGCCTGGTGTGAGAAACACTCATGTTACTCAGCATTCAAGTGATACCTGACCACACATATTAGAGAATGAAAGAAGAGAACAGTAGATTAAAATGATAGGGAAAACATCTCATAACCATAGCTGACCACCACACCAGAGGGGCAAGAGTGAGCTTTGGAATGATGGGCTCATCCCTATGAAGTCTGATAGCTGAAAATGAAAGGACAGGCAGTTTTAGGGTATAAATCTACTACCTTCTCAGATCACTGATTCTATGAATAAAGTGGACACAGAAATCAATCTCCCTCTGTTCATTGAATTCTGCATTGATAGGCACCCTGAGCTCAGAATTCTACTTATAGAACCCATGAAAATATGAGACTGTAAAGAAAGACATGGCAAATATTGCGGAGTGAAGTAAGACTGCTAACCTGCTGCTCTTAGAAGAGACATTAGCCCACAAGGTTCTGAATGCTGGTGCACCAACTACAATCTATCCCTTGACTCTCATTCACCAAGAAGAGGGCATTAAGAAAAGCCATTCAGAGTCAATTAGATAATGAGTTCACCAATATCAGTGAAGTTAGCATCTTTTTTTTTTTAACTTTTTAAAATATTTATTTATTTATTATGTATGCAATATTCTGTCTGTGTGTATGCCTGAAGGCCAGAAGAGGGCATCAGACCCCATTACAGATGGTTGTGAGCCACCATGTGGTTGCTGGGAATTGAACTCAGGACCTTTGGAAGAGCAGGCAATGCTCTTAACCTCTGAGCCATCTCTCCAGCCCTGATGTTAGCATCTTGTGAAAGCATCCCTGACAAGTGCTGGGCTCCTTCCATTATGAAGAAATTGACAGATAGAAGTTCCTCATCTGAATTGTGCAATGCATTCTGTCAAGTGTCTGCCTCCAATGGGCCTTCTAGATACTCTCTTTCTATTTGAATGGCTATATGCTTTACCCTGCTCATTGCATAAACGTCAAAGTTCTACTCAAAAATCTACAGAGAGAAGGAATGTGCTCAGAAGCTTGCAAACTCAGAGGTTTTACACAAACCAGATAGAAGCAATGATCATTTTGATGTATCCTTCCTCTGTGTCTATACTGTGGAAACAGGGAATATGTGCTAGATGCTGCAGATACTGTGCAAACACAGGCAAAAGAATCCCACATTTTCGATCACTTTTGCTTTGCAATGGATTTACCTAGGCACACAAGGAACTATTAAGTTTGGTGGAAATTCTGTGCCTTCCAAATGCATAGCACAAAGTCCAGAAGCATTGTGGTTCATTCCGTGATGCTTTGTTTTTGCACGTTTCTGTTTCTTTCAGTGGGTTTGCTGAGAGACTTGGGAGCCACCCTGGAGATTTACCCCATCTGTGTTGTTCAAATGTAAATCTCATAAGGACTGGACAATTGGGATGAACAATTCACTTAAAATGAGTGAGAAAGCCAGTGGGAAACTAATGGATTTTTTCCTCTCTATGATTTTATATTCAGACTTACCTTAGAGAGTTTCACGGTGAGAATGATGAATGAATTTTATTAAATATAGACAATACTCATGTGGGTACTACTAAATACATAATATTGTCTGAAGAATCTAGCAGATTCCACACAGTGATATGGACTTCTCTGGTCTCCCAATTTCTATGTCATGTTGAAATTGTACATTGTGTCCATTTCAAACACAGGAAAGTCTCCAACTGTATTTCAAACACATCTAGTACAGATTCGATTTCTTTTTATTTTGACAAGATGATAGACTTGGAAAGGCTGGGTTACTTACACATATTAAACGGAAGTCACCAATGCAGTCATAGGGAGTTGATGCATAGCACAGGCTGAATTATATAGCCGGACATTTTCATTTTGATCTGTGGAATGTTTTACGTGAGACTTCCTTGGGGTTCTCTAGGAAGACCTCGAACAGAACATGAGATAAAGTATGCTGCCTGTCTGGCCCACTTCATTTAAGTTTGAGAGTTCATCTTCCCTGATTTACTGAGTGTGAAAGGGTGACAAGGTGAAATGCAGGGCCAGCTGGGAAGCACAAGGGAACCATAGATAGCCCATGAAGAGGACAGAGTCCCTGCTTGTGACATTAGTCTCTTCTACTGTGTGAGTTTTTTTTTTTTTTTTTTTTTTTGAAGGTACAATTGTCCCTGAAACCCAAAAGTTAAGAAATAAGTCAAGGAAGCTACCTGCAGGGTAGGGTACCAAGCCTGTGTTAAGCATTACTCACTTCCAGGAAAGTAACAGACTTGGGATCTGTGTGTGTATTTGCATATGTGTGGTGTGTACTTAAGTGTTTAAATGTTTGTGCATATGTGTTTGTTTTCATATGTGTGTTTATATATGTATTTATGTGTTTGTGTCTATTTTGTTTTTATATGTGTATCTCTGTGTAGTTGCATTTATGGTTTATGTGTGTATTTATGTGTCATTTCTGTGTTTGTGTGTGTACTTATATGTCTGTATAGCTGGGTTTGTGTTTGTATGTTTGTGTTTTTATGTTTGTGTGTCATTGTGTGATATGTGTGTGGTTGAGTGCCTTTGTGTATGTGTTGTATGACCTCACAAAATTTTAAGGCGAGCAGTTCCTGACTATAAGCAGACATTTGAACAAATCTTTCCAGCAGGATAGTGGTTTCTGACAAAGCAACTTATGTCAAAGTTCTGATATTAGCAGAAGCCCTATAATGTATGGGTGACTGCTGCATGTATATAAATATGACAAGCACACTGAAAACGTGATCTTTCTTCTAAAGGAGAAGCCTACATTCACAGAAGTGTCTCACACTTAAAGAAAAGTTTGTAATTAAAGAAAGCAGCATGCCAGTGCCTGTGGAAAACAGAGACTATAGCTTTGACTAGGATATTGAAAAAGCAACCATAATGGAACTGAATGTTTGTCACCAGCAGGAGAGACTTAATATTCACAACTCATGGAGAAAATTATGGGATATAATATATGTTGCACAAAGTGAAAGGGATCCACAGAGTGGAGTCTTCTTTTGTTAGTATGGTGTTGTTGATCATTTGATCTAGAGTCCTTTTCCCACTGTCACCCATGGATCAGTGTGCTCAGTCATGTCCAGAAGTACCACTCAAGGCTCAGATGTATATTTTTGGTTGTTGCTTAGACAGCAGAGAATCTGTCTGGGAGAAAAATTGACTTGTAAATTCCTTCAAACTGCATGTGGTGACACGGGCCCGAAGTCCCAGTACTGAGGAGACTGAGCCAAGAGGATTGCAAAGATGAGGGTAGGCTAGCCTCCACTACAAGTTCCAGGCCAGGAGAGGAAGAGGAAGAGGAAAAGAGAGAAAGTAAAGTAAATAAACTAGGCAGTTGGTTCACACACTGTGTTCCCTCAGCAAGGCTTTGCCTGTATCTCTTTGAATGGCTTTGATCTGTTTGGTATATCAAACTGAAGGTGAATAAGTTTGGCTTTGTGTCTGAAGAAGACATTCTACTGATTCATGGAAATGACAGTGTGTGTATCCGTGGTCATATTTTTATATAGAATTATTCTGTGCTGAATCTTATTTACAGCACATTTTGTGTATTTAAAGTCAGCAAAATACAATGATTGAAGGATTTAGGTCTTATTAATCTCCCCATTTTATGATACATAAATTCTGATGTCTGAATAAGAGAGATGGTTCAGCAGTTAAGAGTATTTAATGCTCTTCCAGGAGACCAGAGCTTGGTTCCTAGATCTCACTGGGTGACACACAACAGTCTGTAATGCAGCATTAGGGAATCAATGCTCTCTTCTGGCTACTGCACTAAACTATACTCATGTGCACAAAATGAAACACTCACTCACACGCAACTAAAAATAATGCAAAATCTATGAGAAGTAAATCTATAGAAGAAGCTGGCCTGGTAAGTCAATAGAGTTCAAAGGAAAGCCTGAGCATTGTGGTTTGACCTAAAGACACTGCCAGTGCTGCAAAAAGAAGCACTCATCAGGGGCTTTGAGAAGAGTTGAAAGGAAAGGAAACTGTGACACTTTTAAGGGGTGACTGGTCTGTAAAAGATTTATAAGCACGGGGTTTCCAGGCTTCCCTTGAGCCGATTCTGTTTTGCACATGATGGTGGCAGCAGTCTCAGCAAGCAGAGGGACTGTGAGTTTCTATTCTGGCAAGAGACAGAGTGTGAGAAGTAAGGAAATGATTATCACTAATATGTCCCTCTTCCTACATTGACATATTTTTAGAGCTCTGCCAGTTTTCTCTTCAAAGCTTTAGAGGACAGGGGGAAATGGGGAACACTCTGGAGAAGAACAACCAGGGAAATCTTTAGAGTACAGAAAATCACATTATGTCCTGTGTATGTTTTGTTCAGCTTTAGAAAGAGAATATGGAAAGCCACTGAGTGCAGTCACAGCTGGCAAACATTTTAAGTTGTGCTTGAGTGTATGTTAAGGTCATTGCTTTGAAGTTCTGAGACTGAGACTCTCACTGCTTTGGGTAAACCCTGAGGAGTTCTGAGAGCATAGCTTTCACAAGAAAAAGAAAACCCAGAGAAACATACTTGGACATATACAATGACAGTTAGGACAGGCTAAACTGACTGGATTCATGGGATGTGTATTTCAGTAGAAGAGAAAATTTAAGAAACAGATACATAACATACAAATAATCAGGAAAGAATAAAGCAGAAAATGCTGTGGCTCACACAAAAAGCTGGAAAAGTCACTCTGAAGAGGCAGCACATGAGCTATGTCTGCAGAACATGAGTGTCAAATGTGATCAGAACAATACAATATTGTTAAGGTAAAAAAAATTAGCATGGAAGACATCAGATATCATTGCAGGATTTGGAACGCAGTGTTTTTGTAGCTTTTTACTCTCATCTCTCCCACACCTGCTCACTCTGAACCCTTCTTTTCCAGTTGTTTTCTACTTGCCGTCCCAGGTAGCATCTGCTTACCCACACCCTTCTCTATCACCTACAGCACCCATTGCATGTGCATGCATGTACACACACACATATGCACACACGCATGCACAGATGCACACACACACACATGAACACACACATGCACACATGCACACACAACCCCCATACATCTTTAATTTCAGAGGCAAATATAGTCCTTCCATTTCAAATTATATTGGGGGAGTGGTGAAGGAAAAGAAGATTTTCTGGAAATAATATTTTAAACTCAACCGTGGGGTACAACACTGACAACCCACGATGCAAATCAAGAGACTTGTTAAAAGAAAAATCTAAATTCAGTTTAAGGATGTAGTCATAGGAACAACATTTACCATTTGGTTTAGGAATCCACAGTGACTGAAAACTGGCATGTATTGTCTTCAAAATGCTTTCCACAAATGAGAAATTGAGGAATGTAGGAAAATTGCCCAATTACTGTAAATCTGAGATGGACTGTCCAGAGAGACTGAGACTCTCTGCCTTGTGCATCGGGAGAGTGCACAACTTCTAATATAATCCCTGTCTCTATAATCATATTTAGTTCACATTTCTTCTCAAAAGACTTTAAAAAGCCAAAATCTGGTTTTTATACAAGCCCCCGTGTTTCCAAAACTTTTTCTTACTATGAAAAATTCTACTGCTCCTCTCCCAATCACCACTATTTTTCCTGTAAATTTCTGTAAAAATACCCTCTTAATCTCACCCAGAAAAGCTTAACTTTAGCAGGACAAATAAGTGTCATCATATTCTCTAAACCAAAGTGCACCTTTCTGTTATTGGTGCCATGCAGTTTGAGCAGGAAACTTGTTCCCCCCTCCCCCAGCATGGACAAGACCTCCAAGCACAGAGAGTTCAAGAACCTGAGGTATGGTTTATCACCTTCAAGTGTAGACAGAGGCCTGATTGCTTGTTCCCAGCCACCCATACCCAAACTAATCACACAGAAACTATATTAATTGTAATACACTTTGACCAATAGCTGATGCATATTTCTAGCCAGCTCTTAGATCTTAAATTAAGTCGTTTCTATTATTTTGTATTTTACCATGAGGTTCATGGTTTCCCTGCAAGGTTCCAGGGCTGACATCTGTCTCCTCCGGGGGTTACATGGTATCTCACTGTCTCTGCCTACTTTCTCCTCTTTCTCTGCTTTGAATTCCTGCCTTCTTTTATTTTGTCTGCCGGTAGACCAAATCCACTTCTTTATTAATCAATGGGAATTAAACATCTTTCCAGCACACGGAGGGGCATCCCAATCATTGGAGGACTAGCCTGTTCCCACGGTTATTTCTGTCTTTCAATAAAACGATCTAAAGTTTTCACAGTGATGTGAACAAAGCCCAGAGCTCATTTGTCCAGCACAGTATCCAGAATGCACCAAGTGTTTGTGCACTTGAAAGAGCAAAGGAAGTATACTTCTTGCTAAGATTCAGCTATGTAAATTAAAATAAATGCAGAAAAACCCTAAGACACTAGAAGGATCTTTGAGATGATGGATACCTTAATTACCTTGATTATGGTGGTAGCCTTATTTGTGTGTGTACATGTACAAACATAAAATATTCTAAATGAAATATGCTTACTTTTGCATATTAATTATGCCATAATATAATGTCAAATATTAATTGTGGAGGCTGAAAAATACAGGCCCATTTCCACCTTGCCTGCTGGTCAAAGAGTTTGGAGACTGACAGGCATAATTGTCTAACTCAGGAGGGGGTTGCCTGGCTCTTTTGAAAATAAGATAACTCAATGCCATCCTGAGGAGTAGTCAGGGTATGTAAATGTACTTCTGGTACTTCTATTGTTACTATGAAGTCACATAGGGATGGGTGATCTTCAGTATGTATGACTTAGAGCAATTTAGCTACCTTGACACCAGAATGCTAAGGATTTGATGTTTCAGAGTGCTAAGGTCGTTCATTGACTGTGTGAGTTAACCTTTTGTATCATGTTAATAAAGTCTTTTGTTACCTTCTCCTCCAGTTTACATTGGGTATAAAAGTTGTGGAAAAATAAATGTAGGCAAATTTCAGGATTTCAATCACTGGAATGCTCTCATGATACTTTCTATGCTTTCTGTCTTATATTTCTCCAGTTTTCACTCCCCACCATGGTAAAAAATATTTTTGTAAAGGCCAGTCTTTGGCAGTTAATTTAGGACATAGACAAATATTACCAGGGAACAAAGAACATAACTTTCAAAGGGAGAGAGAAAACACACTATAAAAATAGTATTTAATCTATCTATCCATCAGTCTATCTATCATTGATCATCAAGGACATAAAAGTAGACTATAGTACTTTTGGAAGGTAGGAGAATATTCAGTGCAGGGGAAAAGAGTATTAACTGGGATTGATCTGGCAAAAATACATAATATACTGTAATGAAATGTCATTATGAAACCCAAAACCTTGTCCAATGAGAAAATTCCAACGGGAACATTTTTATAAATGTCAACCATAGAGATGTTTGATGCCATTAATTCTGAAAACATGGTTTTTCTACCCTGTTAATTTTATATCACAGAAATTATATCACTCTAAATTAGAAAACATAGTTTTATCTATTTTTACAGAACTCTTCTCCATCAAAAACAGTTTCAAGTATTGGGGTCCACAAGTTCAATTTCAAGGTTCAACATCACATAGAGGCAATCAGGTAATGATGGAGATAGCGCTTCTACCTCTGGATTTGAGAGTATTGATTGTGAGTAGTTTCTCTCCATCTGAGAACTTGAACTGAAGATATAATTTTTTTCAAGTCCCCAGATGAGTCACGAGTAATAATATTAGATCAAGCCAAATCAAATTTAATCCCATGTTAGTGTTATTGGTAGTATTAAGTATGTAATGCTGAGATGGATTTAAAGAAACATAACATGAATTAAAAGATGTTGTGCAATCCAGGCATCAATGTAAACCATGATAAATGAGTTTCATAAACATATGACCAAGTCACACACACATACACACACACAAAAAAAATTGCTCCTATATAGATTGCAGAGGATTATGATTTACTAGCTTGCCTGCCTGCCTGCCACATGGTGCCTCAGAGTTGCTGTGAATCAGGGTGAAGCTCACCTGAGAAGAGAGGAGCAACAGAATTCAATATAAACTTTCTTTGAATCTTCTTTTTATTTTATTTCTCTCTTATGTGAAGCCAACCACACTGTCAGGCTCTGAGGATGCTGTTGGAGAGGCTCCATGTCTCTCTGGAGAGAAAAAAAAAATGAACTACATAAGAAATCAGAAAAAAAAAGAATTCCAAAAATAGTCACTGATTAAAATGAACATTTTTTGTATTTATTACATTTCATAGTTTTAATGTTCTATTAAAACACAAAGCTAAAACCTCCAAAGCCATGTAATTATATCATCTGATAGAGATACATGTGAGTTGTTGAACCCTCTTGCTTTCAGTAGGAGGTCATAAAATTCAATCACAGAGAAACTAATGAATTTTAATCCTTCATCTAAGAGATGGGAAATCTAGTTAATTTCTCCTATAAATGTATTCATGTGGTTAGAAATCCCTAGCTCTCTCCCTTTAGTGCCAGAGCAATAACTTAAGGCTAGAGAGGCACTTGACTTTCATGTGCTGTCAGTTGCAAAGACCAATAGATAAAGCAACTGTGAAGTATATTTTTTTCTGATGAATTACTTGAAAAGAGTAATTGTGTCTTTATTTTATTAGGTTAATTATAGTATGGCCAGGCTGGAGACTTAAAGTTCAGCTCAATTAACAGTGTGTGTTTGATGTCAGATCTGGATTAGAGAATTGATTTGAAAATAGGGTCACCAGCTATACAGTGTGCTCTTTTGTCATACACTTGAGGGCTCTCTCTAAGAACATTCTCAAATCAAGAGAAAGTTTTAACACCTTAATGTCACATTTCAACAACAACAAGATACCAGGGCAAAAGTGTTCTATTCATGCAGTAGGAACAAAAACCCATTGCCATGGTTGGTGGTCCTTGGACTTCCCACAGGGCAGGGAAACTTGATTGCTCTTTGGGCTAACGAGGGAGGGGGACTTGATTGGGGGAGGGGGAGGGAAATGGGAGGCAGTGGCGGGGAAGAATCAGAAATCGTTAATAAATAAATAAAAATTAAAAAAAAAGAATGGCCCAGCAGAATACTGAAAAAGCAATTATATTTAAATAGAAATAAATATAAATTTTATTAGAAAAAAAAAGGGGTTTAGGTGCTGAGGAGTTCCATCTGGACTGGTGAGTGTGTGCTATCCAGGGGCGATTGTCCCGAAAGAGAGCACAAACACCCCTCCCCAAGCTCCTTCTGCAGGGCTGTCTTTCTTACACATGACCCAGCACCACAGCAACCCCCCCAACCCTGCCCTGCTGTATGCTAAGACCAGTGCTCAACAACAGTTTTAAGTTCCTACACTAAGGCTACCCACCCAGAGCGGTGAGCCTCAAGGTCCCCTGTAAGGGAGCCCGGGCACCCTCAGCCTGTGCTCCAGGGGCTCCTGTGCTCTCCTGGATCCCGCACTGCCTGCCCCATCCTTCCTTCTGTCCCCAGATCATTGGGCTACCAGGCAGCCCTGTTTAGGTGCTGAGGAGTTCCATCTGGACAGGTGAGTGTGTGCTATCCAGGGACAATTGTCCCGGAAGAGAGCACAAACCCCCCTCCCTCCGCTACTTCTGCAGAGCTGTCTTTCTAACAGCCCCCCCACCCCCCCACCCCCCCCCACCCCCCGCCAAGCCTGCATTTTCTGCAAGGTCCTCTGCTCAGGAACAGTTTTCTGCTCCTACACTAAGGCTTCCAAACCAGAGCGGTGAGTGCCTGCCTACATGTCAGGCCTCAAGGACCCCTGAAAGGGAGCAGGCGCACCTTCAACTTGTGAGGCAGGGTGTCCTGTGTTCTACTCGTCCCTGCCCTGCCCCCCAAGTTCCTCCTTTTTGTCCGCGGGTCATTGGACTACCAGTCGTCCATGTTTGGGTGCTGAGGAGTTCCACCTGGAAGGGACGGACCCTGCTTCTACACTGAAGAGATACACCCAGAGACTCAATCACAGCAAAGACTCCAAAAAACCAGTCGCCCTCCTATACACAAAGGATATGGAAGCAGAGAGGGAAATCAGAGAAGCATCACCTTTCACGATAGCCACAAACAACATAAAACATCTTGGGGAAACTCTAACCAAGGAAGTGAAAGATCTATTTGACAAGAACTTTAAAGAATTGAAGAAAGAAATTGAAGAGGATACCAGAAAATGCAAGGGTCTCCCTTGCTGTTGGATTGGGAGGATCAACATAGTAAAAATGGCAATTCTACCAAAGGCAATTTATAGATTCAATGCAATCCCCATCAAGGTCCCATCAAAATTCTTCACAGATATTGAGAGGACAATAATCAACTTTATATGGAAAAACAAAAACCAGGATAGCCAAAACAATCTTATACAATAAAGGAACTTCGGGTGGCATTACCATCCCTGACTTCAAATTCTATTACAGAGCTACAGTAATGAAAACAGTGTGGTATTGGCATAAAAACAGAGAAGTTCAACTATGTTCATAGCAGCATTATTTGTAATAGACAGACCTGGAAACAACCTAGATGTCCTTCAATGGAAGAATGGATGAAGAAAGTGTGGAATATATACACATTAGAATACTACTCAGTGGTAAAACACAATGACTTCTCGAATTTTGCATGCAAATGGATGGAAATAGAAAACACTATCCTGAGTGAGGTAACCCAGACCCAAAAAGATGAAAATGGGATGTCCTCACTCATAATTGTTTTCTAGACATAAATAAAGGTCAGTGAGTCTATAATTTGATATCCTAAAGAAGCTAAATAAGAAGGTGATCCCAAAGAAAAACATATAGCTATCCTCCTGGTCATGGGAAGTAGACAGGATTGCCGGGCAAAAATTGGGATCTTGGGGGTGGGGTGGGAGAGGGGTAAGGGGAGATGGGGAGAGAAAAGTGAGAAGGGGAGGTTGGGGGGAACTTGGGGAAACGGGATGATTGGGGTAAAGGAAGGTTGGATAGGGAAGCAGGGAAGCACATATCTTAATTAAGGGAGCCATCTTAGGGTTGGCAAGAGACTTGGACCTAGAGGGGCTCCCAGGTGCCCAGGGCGATGTCCCCAGTTAGTTTCTGGGGCAGCTGAGGATAGGGAACCTGAAATGACCCGATCCTATAGCCATACTGATGAATATCTTGCATATCACCATAGAAGCTTCATCTGGCGGTGGATGGAGATAGAGACAGAAACCCACATTGGAGCACCGGACTGAGCTCCCAATGTCCCAATGAGGAGCAGAAGGAGGGAGAATATGAGCAAAGAAGTCAGGACCACAAGGGGTGCACCCACCCACGGAGACAGTGGGGCTGATCTCTTATTGGGAGCTCACCAAGGCCAGCTGGCCTGTGACTGAAAAAGCATGGGATAAAACCGGACTCTGAATATGGCGGACAATGAGGGCTGCTGAGAAGCCAAGGACAATGGCACTGGGTTTTGATCCTACTTCATGTTCTGGCTTTGTGGGAGCCTAGCCAGTTTGGATGTTCACCTTCCTAGACCAGGATGGAGGGGGGAGGACTTTGGACTTTCCACAGGGCAGGGAACCCTTACTGCTCTTCAGACTGGAGAAGGAGGGGGAGAGGAGTGGGGGAGGGGGAGAAGAATGGAAGGAGGGGGAGGGAAAAGGGAGACGGGGAGGGAAATGGGAGGCAGGGAGGAAGCGGAAATTTTTTTTTCAATAAAAAATATTAAAAAACAAAACAAAACAAAAAAAGTGTTCTATTCAGCAAACATCCCTCTGTTCTGTGCAAATCACTGTTCACATTATTTTGAAATACACTCATGTTTTAGCAATAGATCACAAGTGTGACTGTAGTGTTAGATGTTAAAGCCAGGCTCTGGGAGACTGCATCTTTGAAGAAGAGCAGAGGAAAATAAGACCTTAACGTGTTCGAGAGGAAGAATTCACATAAGAGAAGTTGAAATATAATGCAATATTCAACAGATATTATTATTTTGTATGATAGATGTAAAATTAACATGTTGGGTGATGGTTAGAAAGTTAGACATGCAGATGATGGAGATAGGTAGGTAGGTAGATTGGTAGGTGGATAGATAGATGATAGATAGATAGATAGATAGATAGATAGATAGATAGATAGATGATAGATGATGGATATACAGATGATGGAGATAGCCAGTAATAGGCTTTCTTTATCGTGATAATTGTTTTCGCCACTGATGACATAAACCAGATCAAGCTGAATTTTAAAAAATAAAATAACAGGTTTATTTGAGCAAAGCAACTCCTGGGTGAGTTATCATTCTCCAGCTTCATAAATTGAGGCAGGAGAGATCACGTGTGTAAACTAAAGCAGAAAGTTCATATAGCCTGTAGGCCAGGCGTGATGATATTTCTATCACAATCTGCATTTGTGCCCAAGTGTGAACACTCGAGCTCCTGGCAACTTCAGGGGAGGAGCTGCCAGAGCTACCAGAAATGCAGAACTGGAGTTTTTGGCAACTTTTATTTGTTGGAGATTCTCTGAGAGGGTTTGGAAAAAAAGAAATGGGCCTTCTCAGACCATGTAGGAGATAGCCAAATAGCTAGCTAGCTAGGTAGATGAATGGTTGGATAGATAGATAGATAGATAGATAGATAGATAGATAGATAGATAGATAGATAGATAGATAGATAGATGATGATAGATAGATAGATAGATAGATAGATAGATAGATAGATAGATGAGAGTTGCTAAGAGAAATGGTAAGTAGATACATATGTAGAAATAGATGATAAATAATAGGTTATAAGAGAGAGAGACTGATGAGGATAGATAAATAGATAATACATAGCTAAAAGATGATAGAGCGATAAATAGATACACAGATAATCAACATATGACAAAAATTTTATGAGACAGTAAGTAGAAAATAAAGATGAAAATTTTAAAAATTTATTTCATTGTGTATAATTTTAAAATTGTGAACAACTAACTTTAAGTATATTTTCAATACACCAACAATAATTTCAATCTAATATCTAATCACAGCCTTTCCCATTCCCTAACAAATTTAAGGTGAAAGACCCCCTAAATGGGTGTCACATCTGAGGGATACCCCTTTACCCAAGACAGAAACCAGAACACTGGATGCAAAAGCAAGAGGAAGTTTAATGTTTACACAGGCGCCTGTAGTCGCTTCACCAAACTAGCTGAATGAGCGCACCGGGCTGAGAATACATCATGCTTATATAGGGAGTTCAGGGGTTACATAAAAGATGGCATAGCAACAAGTATTTCATTGTTTCCTACATGTTGGGTGGGCTAGGGACGAGTTTAGGATAGGACTGTTTATCCTTCTGCAGGTTCATAAAAAAACCATAAAATCTAGATAAAGCTAGGTTCAACTGTCTGGGTAGTTAGACAGACTGTCGCAGTGGTTAGCTGTCTTCCTGTTGGCCCAGTTTCTACAGAGCTAGCTGAACACAGATGTCCTGTTCAGCAGGGCCCTGTCTACTTCTCTAAAATTTGTTTTTCTAAGCTTATATAGGTGACTTAATTTGAACCTTGCTACAGGCTGGAACAGAGGTCTTTCAAAAGTTAGTGTTTTAACTAAATCAACCTCCCGTGGTCACCTGCCTGAGCTTCATACAGTTCCCATTATCCTGAATGAATGGTATTCTGCTTTGGTGAAATATATCACAACATATCCAAACTGATGTTCAGATTCTCAAAGTGTGCAGAAAGGTAACTTCCCTAATTTTGGTGAATGAAAATTTCCAGGATCTGGGAACAGCAAAGTGCAGACTCTGGCAAGGGTCATTCTTAATGGTGAATGGTAGTATGGTGGCAAAGAGTGTACCTTTTTATATTTTAACATCACAGTTTTTTTTAAAGATTTATTTTTTAATATGTGTTGCATACTCTCTCTTAAATTTTTTGTAATCTGCTTTGTAGGTTTTTTTCTTTCATAGACTTTCTATACATTTTAGGTGTATTTATCAGGGTGCTCAGGGAAACAACTTATATAATGAATCACTCTATGTAGAAAATTCAGTTGCTCAGTCCACAAGGCTGAATGTCTCAGATGGTCTTCAGTAGATACGGGAATCCTGAAGAAGCTCCCATGCAAGTGAAGGAATGAATTTGCTAGCAAGGCAAGAGCAAACAGGAAAAGAAAAAAAAAAAAAAACCCTCTCTTCTTTCACATCCTTATAACAGCTTCTAGAAGGTGTGGCCCAGATTAGAGATGTGTTTTCCTAGCTCAAAATATCTGGATTAAAGTTATGTCATCCTACATCAGAGATTCAGATTAGAAAAAAAAATCTTTCCACTTCAAATTAGGAAAAACCCTCACAAGAGTGTCCTCCATATTAAGGAATTACTTTCAGATGTAGTCAAGTTGAAAACCAAGAATACCATCACAGAAGTCTACCTAAGTATCTCTTACTTTTGGATCCTGATTTAAAGGCAATTTTAATTTCACCTTCCATTAGTTCAGTGATGGCATAAAAGAGAATGTCCCTTGTACTTGATACCCTCCAGCATTGCAATAATCACTTTGTCCAGGATTATCTTTTTGTTCCTTACGAATTCTACCCAAATGATCATGGCTCTGCAGACAGGAGCAGTATTATTTCTGTGTATCCATCAGAATTTTTTTAACTCCTTTTATAGTCATATTAAGCTAACTAAAATTTGCAGTATGGTTCTCAAACTGGGTTTCAGGAGAGTGTCAAGATCCTTGCTGTAGGTAGAGCTTTCTCATGGAAACCGGTGGTCAGCTCTGTCCCGCCAGCCACTCCCAAATAACCACACAGAGACTTATTATTAATTATAAATGCTCTCCTGATAGTTTTAACTTGTTATTAACTAGCTCTTACATCTTATGTCTACCCATATTTTTATCCTTGTTCCACTATGTGGCTTGGTACCTTATCTCACTACCTCATGTTCATCTTCTTTTTCTTCTGTATTTCCTGGGGACTCTGCCTTCTTCTACTCTGTGCACTAATTTTAGTCAGCAAGTCCCACCTAAGTTTTTATGCCTAGCTATTGGCCAGTCAGCTCTTTATTAACCAGTGACTGTAATCCACATTTACAGTGTACCAAAATTGTTCCACAGTATTTTGCATTGTTCCTCATCTTATCAGGAGAGTTACTAACTTGATAAAAACATGTAATTGTGGTATGCACTTCACCATCCTTTGCCAACCAGTCCAAGATTGCCGAGTAAATCTTAAAAAAAAATAATAATAATTTTACCATCAGTCTTTTTAATGATAGAGTATCTTTTAATTTTCTGTCAACTGCTTTAGCAATTTGAATGTATTTTTAATAGCAACTTTAAGTTTGTCTAGGAATTTGCCTAGGAATTCCAACAATTTTGCAGTCTCAGACAGAATGTCTTTTGAATTCTTTGTTATTTCTGCTTGGTTTGAGAATGTAAAATAATGTGACCTTTAGGGAAAGCGGATCTGAGCTCTTTGAGCTATTGTTGCATCACTATGGTTGAATATGTCTTTCACTGTGGGACTGATAGCCTTAGAAAACCAGAACTACTATATGCGTACTCCCCCAATGTGAAGTGGCCTGAAATGTATAGATGCAGTTAATCATTGCAAATACTTTCATCAATAAGATTCTGACACTTGTCTAAGGGCTTCTGTGACTATTCCTGCAAGTCATGGTTGTTTTGTCAATCTCTCATCTGGCGTGTTCTCTGGTTCCCTGTTTCATAGGACATAAGGTCAGTGAGGGGCAACAGAGAGACACTCTGGGATCTTCCCCTGAAAATGATAGACCTGCTGGCACTGGTCTCTAACATCTCAAGAATATGGCACTCTGCTCCCCTTATTTAGGTCTGAGCCCATCAGATTCCAGCTCAATAAACAACTACAGAGGAGGAGAAGGTGGGCCTGCCAAGTTCTAACCTCATAATCTTACTTCCCCCACAGAGATCCATTTGTCTCTTACCTCTTAGTTTTAAAGTATGTTATATCTCTGATTGATTTTCATAATTTTGGAAAGTCTGTTCTCATCAAAATTTTAGTAGTTCTATTATTTTCCTGGAAAACTGTTTTGAAGTCAGTACTCTGCCATCTTAAAAGTTGCCAATGGCTTTACTTTTCACAGACCATTAAGGCTTGAAGGGTTGTCAGGAAAAAATAAAACGGTATCAAACTACTTTTAATAATCTTTTCATTTTTACCATACTCAGGAAGTAGAACGAGATGAATGTTGCCTCCCGTTTGATTTCTCCTTTATATTCATTGCCAGACAGCATTTAGTGCTGTCCACGTTTGGTGTAGATTCCCTCCACAGATAAACCACTCTGGAAATGGCATCCCTGACATAGCCAAAGATGTTTCTCCTTTATGACTCTAAATTCAGCCAGAATTAACTATCACAGGTAGAAAACATTGGTTATTAGCTTTTATGGAATTCCTGAGTATACTAACCAGTGTGTGTATACATCCACAGGTATTTCTTATTGCTTTTCTTAGGTTCTTATCTTTCTTTCTGCCTGTTTGTTTTTATTTCCATGTGTTTGTATCATTTTATTTATTTATTTTTTTCATTCATTTTATTGTTCCTTATAAGTCTGTTTTGTTTTCTAATTACAGACAAAAAGTGGGTGGAACTGAGTGGGAGGATAGTTGGTAGGATTAGTAGGAGATGACTAAGGGCAACCATAATCAGGATTGTTATTTTAAAAAATGTATTATCAATAAAAGTATACATTTTGATCAAAATTAGTATTTTTATTTTAAGAAACTAAGATATAATTACATAATTTTCCTCTTTCCCTTTCTTCCTTTCAGCTGCTTTGATCTGGAGCCCATTATAATCATTACAGAATCACCTCAGCAAAGAAAAAGACGACAGCAAATCAACAACATTCTATGAGTTTCTACCTTGAACACAAAACACATTCAGTATTTTGGTAAGCCTCTGTCAATTCTTGCTGGTGTAGTCAAACCTGTACTCCAGGGAGTTTATCCTTATTTACCCATCCTATAATGTATTAAGAAGCTAATCAGTGTCCTTTATATCCAAATAGTAATTGATTAAGATTTAAATGATATAATCATCCAGTTAACATCACTGCCAGTTCCACACAGGATTTGCTGAATGCTCCTGGAAATTATACTATAGATTATTCTAAACAGGAAGGAGGCAATTACTGCTTACTAAAGGGTGGACAGTAATGAAGACAAATTTTATTACATATAAAAATTTCAGCCAACAACTGAAAAGTAATGAAAATACCTAAGGCAAGGAAAAATGCAACTCTGAGAGAAGGAGGCCATGTTTATTAGGAAGTATTTTGTACAGAACTATGAAGAACTGGTATATGAGACTTAAGTGAAACTATAGGAAGTAAGACACCAATGAAAGAGACACCACATGCAACAACACTGGCCTCCTGTATATGCAAAGGGCCTAGAGGATAATTCGGCGGCCTCCCTTATCAAAATCCTACTTTCTCTGTTCTTTCAAACCTGACAAACATTCTTTCTTTGTATTTTTTCTCATTATGAACCATAACTATATTTATACATAATTTAGTGTTTTCACTGACCCAATCAAATAATTTTGAATGCATTCTGTTTTCACATAGATTGTCCTCACATAGTAGAAATTATGAATCACATTTTAGCATTTGACCCTATAGTCTTTGATACACAAAGAAGTCTGAAAACTTAGAGGTCTCCAAGCAACACTAGCCAAATTTTGTGCATATTCATGAATAACTGAACCGTGGGCACTCATATAGTTCTTTGAATTAAAGTAGGACAGCCTACTCTCTGTGTTAGGAAGATGCTTAAGCTTAAGGGTAAGACAATGGATCAGTTCTCATAAATACAAAGTTAAATACCATGATTATAAGTTATCAATAAAAGGAACTGCAGATTGGCTTTGCTAATTTCAAACAGGTGTGAAAAGCAATGGAGGCCATCGACTTTACTTTAAAATCAGTAAGATGTCCTGTTTCTTAGCAGTCTGTACAGAATTCAGTAAGCAGTATAATCCTTACAATTTAAAATCCACCAGACAAGGTTTTCAAAGTAAACAGGTGGCTCAGTGACCTTGCTTTCTTGTCATGCAGGGCTGTGCCTTCGAATTCTACCTCAGTCAACAAGTGTACACATTGCTGTACTTAATTTGCATACTCAATTAAACAAACAAGAGAGAAACAGAAGTTACTCTCACAAACTTGCTCTCCAATGGAGCAATTCACTGATGCAACCCTGTTACATCACCCTCGACTGCATTCTTTGTTAAACCATTGACCCTAGTCTCAATGACTCAGACTAAATCCTGAGGAATGCAGAATAATCCTGATGGTGTAGACTCTCCCCTGTGGGGCAGATGCGATGAAGCTCCTGACCAGGAGGGACATATGCTTTTCGGTAACACACACCACCTAGTGGTGCTACACAGATGATTAGAAATGGGCTAGTCAGGATGTGAGAATTAGCCAGCAAGAGGCTGAAGCTAATGGGCCAAACAGTGTTTAAAAGAATACATTTGTGTGTTGTTATTTTGGGGCTTAAGCTAGCTGGCGGCTGGGAGCCGGGTGGCAGGAACGCAGCCTGCAGCTCCCAGGCTGGCCCCACAGCTCCTTCTACAAAGCTCCACTTGGCCGGCTCTACCTCCTGAGTACTGAGATTAAAAGCATTTATTAAAATAAGATTAAAAGCCAACAAAAAAAAAAGAAGAAGAAGAACCACAAATCCCACACTAAGTCCTCAGCAGTTCTGAACATTGTGGGGACATCACCAACAAAGGAAAGACTGGAAACATGACTGAGCTCTTCACAGGACGAAATACCAAGCTGCAATGGTGCCTAGAATCCGAGACTTAAATTTGTCATTGGGAAGTTTCTCTGCACTGTGACTGACCTCTCTGTCTTCTGAGAATACCTTTTCCTCACACAATGGAAGAGGACTGTGACTTGTTAGCTTTTCACAGCCAATGCTGAGAGAAAACTGTGCTCTTAACAGTTTGATTATTATTATAACATTGAGGTGATTTTATTTGGCAACACAACTTCCCATTTTATTACAATAAAATTATATTCCTATTCTAGCAACTCTGCCCTGACTTGAAAGGATGAGAGAACTCTTTAGAGACACATGTTCTCAATATTGAAATCTAAGAATGTAAAGAAAACTTAACAAAGGAACCATAAATTATAATTGCATTACCTTCCCTATACATTACAATTGCATTACCCTTTCTATACATTACAATTGTATTACCCTCCCTATACATTGCAATTGTATTACCCTCCCTATACATTTGTATTTTTGCTATGCTTTCCCTTTGCCTTCTTCAACATTCTCACATTCATACAAGTTTAAAAGTTGCTTAGCACAACCTATCACACATTTTATAATTAATATGGGACCATTTTAGAGAATGTCACCATGATGAGTTTACAGCTTCTCAGCTGCCAAATTTGCTGCTGAGATGCATTCTGACTAACAAAACGAATAAAAATAATGATAAAAATTGAAGAATATATAAAATATAAAACTTATTATTATGAGATGGGATAAGAAAAAATATTTAAGCTTTTAATAGGGATCATGATATTTTAAAATTTAAAATTTTGACTAAAGTGATTCTTCATATTTTATTTAAAAATATTGATACAGTTGACAGATACAAAAAGCATTTATTTTAACCTATCAATAATTTAACATTTCTGTTTGGTTTGTATTCAAGCTAAAACCCATATATTAATGAGGTACTCTGTTAACCTCAAATGGATCCTACATGAAGGGCATCCGTCAAGCTTAGGAGAAATTGGTCAGAAAACAGATTAATGGAGAGAAATGTTCCTATGGTTAGACCATTGGAAAGTTTCCTTGTGTATAAAATAATCCTTACCAAGACCTTGAGAGTTAAATGTTTCTCAGTATTGGAATTATGTGAGACAGTTTGTCATAAAAAGGAGATATTGAAGGTTATTCTAAATGTGTTGCCTAGGGTTGGTTAAGTCAGTCAATGCTGGAGATAAGGACCTGAGAGAAGACCCAGAGCTATCCTGACAAGTATTGAGCTTATAATGCCAGTTAGAGTTAGAAGGAATAGCAAATCCTTCGGGCTCTCTCTTCAGTCTCCTCTGCCTATATGGTAAATTTATGGCACTTGAGAGACCATGTCAAGAAGAAAGAAAATAAACACAAACCCACAAACAAGGCGGCCTGTGTCTGAAGACTGAAAGCTTTAAAAAATAGAGAGAAAACATGAACACAAACACACAAAACATCTTCATTCTTTCATTCATAACCTAAGCCCAAGCACCATTGTTCATCAAGGTTACGTGAAGGACTGCTAACTTCTACTATGCCTACATTAAACTGAAGGTGATATTAACCAACCTGCTTGATACGACTAAACTGTCTGGAAAATAAGTGTGCCTACAAAATCAAATTTTTAGTATAGAATATCATATAACAAGAAGAGGGTGACTTTGCAGAAACCATTAAAATTATTTGAAGTCTTTAATTTTCATCTAAAATTACCACATTAAGAGGAACTGTTCTGAGTTTCAAAAAAATAAAAGTATGTTAGCTGTTCTCTGATTTACATTAGGCTGTAACACATAGTAACTTCCTCTAGTTTGAATATTCCAAAGGTATTTTATATTTTAGGCAAGCCTGCTCTTCTCCTGTGCTTGATGCCTGTGATTTCTACGAACCAAATATAATATTGTAAATTCTGTCCTTCAAAGGAACCATCCTTTTGGTAATCATGTGTTGTGATATTCTATAATTTCACCTTTAAATGTATACTGTAATCTTCTTAATGACTATGTGATATTTGGTAACTCTTTAAGTTATATTTGAATACATTTTCTTTGGTGACACTTGAAAACCACTTTAAATTTTCTATACAATGCATGTCTTATATAATGTGTTGCTCATACTACACACTATTGACCAGGTTCCATGCTAGCTGGGAATAATTCTAAGCTTCCAAGCGAAAGGTTCCAGAGGTGTTCTGAATACCTACGTCGCCATCAAGGGAAGCACTGAAAAGTCCCTTGTTTTCTTGAACTTAAAAAAATATTAATCTATCTTTCAGTTAATGTTTTCTATTATTTATATTATTTAGGTTTGGATAGGGATAGAATGTAAGAATGGTTAACTTTGTTAGCAGTAGTAACAGTAATAGTTATTATTTAGTGCTACGTATTATCACTTACTGACATGATAGACTAGTAAAGACATTCTTTATTCATATTGCCATCTGGAGAAGAAATTTGCAAGGAATAGTTTTTTCTTGATATCACATAATGCTACTTCTCAAAGTTGAAAGAAATTGAACATGTGTCAGTCATTTTTTAACTAATTAATTTATTTTTAATGAAAACTATCTTTTTTCATTTTACATACCAACCCCAGTTCCTACTCCCTCTCTCCTCCCACTCCCTTAAACTTCTACCCCCTACTCACTCCTCAGAGAAGGTAAGGCTGGGAAATCATCGAAGTCCAACATATTGCTTTGAAGAAGGACAAAGTTCCTCCCCACTATATCCAGGTTGAGCAAGGTATCCCTTCAAAGAGAATGGGTTCCATAAAGCCAGTACAAGCAATAGGAATAAATCCTCATTTCTCTGCCAATGGTCTCACACTCTCCTCCAGCCATACAACTGTTACCACTTTCAGAAGGCCTAGTATGATCCTATGCTGTATCAATCAATTGTAAAAGAAGTCTTTGAAAAAAGTCCCTTTGAAATTTTTAATTTATTTGAGTAAAGTGATCCAATTAGAACTAATAGCAGTAATGAATAAAAATAAATTACATCGAATCTTTGCTTGGAATACACAAGGGGATTTATCTTCCTTATTTCAGTTTACGTGAGGGCACAAAAGGATCAGAAACATAATCTATTACAAAAATAATTAACAATTGCAAATTAGCTACTGAGATTTGCACTGCTCTCTCTTCAATGCACATCTAACCTTTCCAAAGAGCAATTAAAAGCACTCTGGTTCTCCTCTTAGCAATACACATAAACGTTCCAATCATTTTTATTGAGCTGTAGAAACTAACTCTTATGTGTCTTTAATTTATATTTTCAGACATGCTATAATGCTACATCTGATCTCAGGATTTTGTCTCCTAATGGAAATCAAGAAAATGCATATATTACCAAAGTTATCTTCTACTTTTCTTATATGATTTAACTTTTTCTTTAAAAATTCAAATCATTTTCTTGAATATATACATTCATAATTTGCTACATTTTTCCTTCATTTGCTTTATTTTCCTTTCTAAATATGATGAACTATTATCCTCTCTCTCTAAACACACACACACACACACACATATAAGAAGCATGCACACATGAGTGCCCACCCTTACATATATGTATATATATATGCATGCATGTATGTACGTGTGGATATATATTTGCTTTTTATATTTCTATTTCTATAGTTGTTTCATAAGGACACCATGATCAATCATCTTAAACTGTTTATAACATCCATGAACAATCATCTTAAATTGTTTATAACTCTAAAATTAAGAATTTTTTCCCAGACATATCTTGAACTGACCTATATGCCTCCTCCCTGAAAATTACTTTTCATGGTACCAGAAGGCACCATGCTAGTTTTAAAAGGGAGGAAGCAACCAACAGTCCCACCCTTCTATGACACCTATGAACCATAGCAATGACCACAATTTCATGATAGCCCTAAGGGTGAAATAGTGGTGAGTATGGATTGGCAGTAACCAGCAGATCTCTATTTAGATTTAAGACCTGTGTAAGAAGAGGGAAATCATGCCTTGTACTGGGAACATAGTCAATAACCAGGAGCAAGTAAAGTCATAAATTTTGAAGGAGTGCCTATAACTAGTATTTAATAAATAATCCCTAACTAAGTTCTAAATAGTTGTCCTTACATCCATAGAGAAATGTAGTCTTCACTACTCATCAGGGACACTTCTCTTTATAATAAATAAACACCATTATAGAAAGCCACAGTCAATCAAAATTTAGAATTTTAGTGCTGAGCATCATTGGATACATATGAAAATAACTCCTACACCTAAGACTCAAGGATCATTGCAGAAAAAGAGTCAGAAAGCTTTTAAAATCTAAAAGAATAAGGCAATTTTTAATGAGACTCTTTGCTATACATTGTAGCTAAGATTATGTCACAATCTTAACACATAAAGTCTCACCAACACAGTTGCCTAAGCAAGTCTTGACTAGGTAGGACTGTATCAATAGATGCACTATGTGGAAGAAGGAATTATTATGAGATTGCTACCCTAGACAAAGGACTACAGACAAAATAGGAATGCTGAGAGTTAGAGAAATAGTCTTTCCTAGGGAAGAGCCCTTAGAATCGTTATTCAATACCAAATGGTCATTCTTGAACACTTATATAAAAGTAACATTAAATAGACTGAAAAGTTTTTATTTGTATGTCTAAATTATATATAGACATACACATATGTATATGCACATAAGTATATACATGTACATGTATGTCAAAATTAATGTAAAAGAGGCAATAAATTTGATAGATGGCAAGATGGACAAGTCAACTGAAGGGATTGAAGGGTAAGAAAAAGAAAATAACATAATTTTATTGATAATCCCATAAGGTATATAATCTTAACACTCAACAGACAGAGACAGTTGTGGATCTCTGAGTTAAAGGCCAGCCAGAAATACAGTCAGAGTCTGTCTCAAAAATTAAAAAAAAAAATGTGGTGGGTAGTTTTTTGTTAGCTTGTGCCATTATGGTCATGTGGTCATCAGAGCTAGAAAATGCAGATGAATATGATGAAGATAGCATCACTCTAATATGTGTATGGTGGCCTATGACAATCATCTTTAGGGAATCCTTTGGGAGGGGCTTCTATCATTTTCTACTGTGAGAATCATTATATTTCCAGATCAGAAGTGCTGTGTTACCCTCATTGGCCTTCAGGAAAGATAACATACAATAATAACTGTCCTCCCAAGTTAGTAGTAAGCATACTCAGTTTGCTTAGCTCCTCAGATACTACAATATTGGGTGCATTCAGAGCAGTTTAGTCACACATAGGACCAAACTGTTTGTTTGTAAACTGTTTGGATTTGTAAGCCAGTTTTTTCTCCATGCACTTAGTTGACACCAGAGGAGCTGAAAGTTATGGCCACAGAAATATTGTTATTTTATCTCCCCAAAGGAAGAGTGGGTTAGTTTACAAGTTTCGAGCAGATTTCTTTCCTTATGAAGTACAACTTTACTGTCTTCCTCAATGTAATGGCAGTGCTCATCTTTCATCCTTCCAGCATCTGAACAAGAGTAAAGTTTGGATCCTCTAATAGTTAAGTCTCTGCACAATTTATTTACATCTAAAGGTGTATGAGAAAATTATTCTATATATGGCCATATTAGATGCAATAGTGCCATAAATGTGTACCTGAAATTTAAGTGAACAAAGTAAACACTGTGGTAATATAAAGAATTCTTTAAAAGACCATACAATACTATCCATCCATCCATCCATACACACACACACACACACATATATATATGTGTGTGGTTTAGTATCATCTCTGAAAATAATTCTGATAATACTGTTTTTAAATTCATCTCACTTAGGTGTCTGTTAAGGTATAATTTAAACATTTTAAAATTAATTGGAACATGGAAACAGAACTCAAGGTGTAGTGCTGTGGGACAAAGGTTTTATCTTGTAAATATTTGTTTCTTCTACTTGTTTAATAAAATGCTGATTGGCCAGTAGCCAGGCAAGAAGTATAGGTGTGGCGCCTGTCCAGGAAGTAGAGGCAGGGCAATGAGAACAAGAGAATTCTCGGAAGAGGATTCTGCAGTCTGCAGTTGTGACCCAGCCACAGAAAAAGCAAGCCTCACCGAATAAGGTACTGAGCCATGTGACTAACATAGAGAAGAAAAATGGGCTAATATAAGTTAGAAGAGTTAATAAAAAGTCTGAGCTACCAGGCCTATCAGTTTATAAATAATGTAGACCTCTGTGTGATTTCTTTGGGACTTAATGAATGCGGGAACTGGGCAGGACAGAAACCTCAGACAACAGTGTAGTTTTTTTTTTTTTTTTCTCACTCTGTATTTTGAGATCTTAACACTTAACCATGAATCTTTGGCTATGTATATTGAAGGCAGAATCTTAATCTGCTTTCTGCTGGAAACACTCATTTACCCCTTTCCCTAACCTGTGCAGCAGGAGCTCCAGATGAGCTGACATCCTTGTTATAATGTGATGTTATATGCAAAAATGAAAGACTCCCTAATCTAAGGAAAGTCTCTCTCTCCTTCTTTTTTTTTTTTTTTACAACAATCATATGTAATTGGAAGGGGATGTTGAATGACATCCACAATTCATTCATCCAATGTTGAATGAATTGTAGATATATATATATATATATATATATATATATATATATCCACAATTTACATATAAATGTTAAATATTTCCATAGCCCAAGAAGACTGATTTATTTCATTTGTCAATGGTTCTGAGCAGAGAATCAAGTAGCCATGCACAACCTTAAAATTTATGAAAACTGGAGAAGATAAGCAGAATGGGGGGGGGGGAGTTACATTACTATTTTGTCAAGAAACAATGTGAAGATATTTTTAAAAACTTTAATAATGTTTTCTAAAAATATGCACCTAAAACTTATCTGTAAAAAATAAATATCCTATCCAATCCAATTTTTCTTTTCCTGGTGATCCTTTTAAAACTGCACAGCTATGTGCTTCAAAGCTCTTTTGGTAAGTTTTTTTTTATTTTTTATTTAAAAGCAACTTCTCTCGCAGATACTCCATATACAAGTTTTCTGATAGAAATAGGTCTCAACATCCCATTTGAAATAGATGAGGTTGCCTAGCAACTATCTTACCCCACTATCCCTATCAGTTACAAAAACACTAATTCACACACTGAAACTGAAAAAAAAAAAAAGAAAAGAAGATGAAAATAAAAAAGAGAAATCCGAGTAGCATATTCATTGAAAATGAGACTCAAATCTTGAAGATTGGAAGCACCACAAAGGTCCTCTTGTTTAAATGCCCATTGCTAAAGCATATGCACACCAGAATCGTCAAAGGGAGCTTCGTCTTTGAACCTCACAAATTTCAATAGAATAGCAATGAAAAGAAGTGACTCAGGAGAAGCTGTGTGGTAATACATAACTGAAAAAAGCTTAATCCATTTTGAATATAATAAAATATAATTAAATGATGAAGCATAGGCAAAATACAAAATTGCTTAAGAAACTGACAATGAGTGGTAGAATTTACTTACTCAGCACTAGAAACTCTTAGAACCCATAGCTCTGGGCAGTAAGTTTTCACCCAATTAGTTCACTGCAATTGCAAAGACTCAGAACTTAGATAAGTGACTAAATGTTACCTGCCCAGTTGGTGATGATGTTATTTGGAATGTGTTCCTGTTTTACTCATCCATGGAACAAGTGGCTTTCTTCGCATTATATCACTGTGGTGAAATACCTGAGGATATTTAACTCTGTGAAGAAAAGGCTTATTTTGAGCATAGTTGTAGTCTCAAGTTGTGATCTCTCGAATAGTGAAGGCCATCTTCCAGGCAGAATTCTAATTCAACCAATAATACCACACTATATGAAACATAGAGAATGTGTATGTGTCCCCATTCTCTGGTCTCTCTCCAGCAATGTAGACCCTGAAAGGCAACCTCTGCTCCAGAAGTTTACAGGGAAAAGTAGTGGGTATGGAGGAGTAGAAGAGGAGTTGGAAGGAAAGAATGGGGTAGATTTTTCCAACACATTCTATGCATGTGTGAATTTCTCAAACCTTTAAAATATTCACTAAGAGAAGACTTTTGACAGGACTATCAGATGCATGGAGTATTAGAAGGGAAGACTTTGGTGTAGTCAAAGATACTATGAAGGATTAAAAAAGCTGAAATGTGAAATATGGGACAGGTAGTAGCCTGTTGTTATTCTGCATCAATCATCATAAAGAATTCAGAGATTTATTTAAGAATACAGATAAATTTCACAGACTGTTACAAGTAGGTATACCTTCCTACTCAAAGTCAAAACATGTGATCCATGGTAGGTATTAAAGGGAAAGATAGAAACACTATGATCAGAATCACAGAAGAGTAATATAACACTCTTCACTGTGAGCTTTTCCTAATATTTAAATTGTTTTATTTGTTCGTTCAGTATTCCATACAATGTATTTTGATCATATTCAAAGACTTCTCCAAGAGTCACCCTCCCTTTTTAACATACTCAAATTCATGACTCCTTTTTAAGTCTTCAACAACAGGGGCTATCCTCTTAGAAAATTAAACTGACTCACCCACTCCTGGAGCTAATAAGTACCAATATCTCCAAGACACTGGGTGAGATTTTATGTCCAACTCACCTGTTTAAGCTGGTATTTGGTCAGAGTTGGACTTGAAAGTGTTTTGTATATGCTGCTGTTAATCCTAAGAACTATAATGACTAATCTGTCATGATGTGCAGTGGCACAAACATCAGGGAAGTAACCAACCAATTTCTGGTTGAAATTATGGTACATTCCAGAAGATGAAGCCCATACATGACAATATTTATTTGTCTAAGAATGCATAGCAAAACAGTCCATAGGCCCTAGAAGAGAACCTACTAATTTTATGTTGCTTAAGTGGAAGCAGTATTTAACTGACTCCCAACGACTTATACCCATGGATTACTGCACCTCACACTTCTCATCTGATAGATAAGCTTCTGCATATAATGAATAGTGATGAATACAGTGGCCCATAACTGACAAAGGTGCAGTTGAGAGATGTTAGGATGCTAAGCTATAGAGAGAATATACGCATAGAACCTCCACACCCCAGTCAAGGCTCATGAATCACAGTGGAGCAGTAGACAAAAAGATTATGAGAGCCAGAGTTCACGATGAGCTGACAGTTTCAGTTCTGAAAACAGTAGAGCAGCTGCATGTATATTATTTTAAGGATAATAGTTACTAGAATGCAAGTGCATAGTTAACAGAGATATATCTGTACCAATACTCTGTGGCACCAAGGGAAATATGTTCGCTTTCAGTTCATACAACTGCTGATTCAATTCATTGCTTTCCATTGTCTCTCCTGAGGAGTCTAAAGAGAGAACAATCCTACATTCCTACTCTTGGGAGAGGAAATATTAGATGAAATCCAGCTTGTTCCATTTAGCAGTTCTTTTCTTCAGTAATATATTTAGAACATTTAAGCTTCTGTCCTCTAAACATGAATGTAAATCTCTCACTGTAGCTACTCACTCTAGAATACTAAGCTGATATTTTAATTTGTATTGAACTTACTTTAAGACGTTAATTGTTAGTAAACCCAACTTGTTTTGACCCTTTACTATATCTTCTTGAAGTGTTTAATTATCCTCAAGGTCATTGGCATATTCTCCCTGCATTTTTATGCACCACAAGTTCTCTAGAGCGAAACAGTAGCTCTACTTTCAATATACTCATCCTACATGTGATGAATAAGTGTAGGGTTCCACTCTCTGTAAGGATTCTATTGTATTTTCTACTGTAATTAAAACACATGAATAGGGATTGTGAATAGATATCACAGGTCTTTCAATTAGATGATGGTAAACAAGTGCAGTTCTTTAATACATGGGTGTAACACCCGGTTTTGGTGTTATACCCTCGGTACAGTTCGCGCGCAGCTGTACCGAATGCGAGTCCGGGCAAGGGCCTGGAGATTGAACTCACGACACAGAGACCAGGGTCATTCAATAGGAGATCAAGCGAATGCCATTTATTCAGACTTGGGGAAGCCCTTTTCTACCTAACTGCAGCACAAAGACCTCACCACCCAGGGAGGTGGGAAATAAACACACAGGAAGCTTAGTTAACAATGGAGAAGATTGCTTGTAGCTAAATCACCAGGTGGGGCAGGGATAGTACGGAAACACACAGGAAGCTTAGTTAACAAATAACAAACTGTCCCTGCCAATGCACCCCAGGAATAAGGGAGACCAGGGGCCCACAGGTCCCCCCTTAATAAAAACTATGACTAGGCCTGTCTTGGGTGGCCTTGGACGTCAGGCAATACCCCTTACCCGTCATTGGAAAGCATCCAGGTCAAAACACATTTCCTGTCTTAGGTTGAGGCAGCCCCCCAAAAGCCTTTCCCGTCTTTGGCTCATTAGTCACTCATCACCGAGTTCAGCCAGATTTGTGCTGAAAGATTCTCTGGGGCAATAGCTAAGAGGACTTGCCATGTGGCAACATAGACCTGAGCTTGCCTTTGGCTCTGGCATCATAACTATGAAGATGATGCTCCAGCACATACATAAGCATCCCATAAGGAGACTGTGTTTGCTCAATACTTATTAATACTGCCCAAAATTGGAGCCCTTCAAGTAAGGTCTCAGCGCTGGTGAAAGGAACCCTGGTATAGCTAGCTAAAACAATTTTAAGAGCCAATTTGTAAATTGCACACCTCAGGGTCCGTGAATAACAACAATAAGCTTATAACTGTAATATCTAGAAGTGGTCTTTAACCATAATCAAGAACAAAATTAACTGCAATATTCATACGTAAATTTAGCTCAAATTTGAAATGGCTATGGCATTTGCAACCTGCCCTGAGAAGGTATCTTTGTGCTAGCAGGAAGCAACTGACTGACTAAAGAAAATCCAGCAGCATTAGCTGCTGTGGCAGCAACAGCAATGGCTGCCAGTATCATGAGAAGGGTAGATGGGTAGAGGGACAATCCTTGGCCCTCGGACCACTGCAGCCAGCTCCTCAGGAAACCCGCAACTCTTCAGTTGACAAGCCAGAATCTCCTCGATCTCTTGGCTCTGTCCTGTCTTCAGGCTTCTGGACAGGAAAATCCACAGCACGCACCAGCCGCTCAGGTACCCATATTGGATTGTCAGCATCCTGTGGGAAAACACAAACAGCCCCTCTTCCCCACATCAGTATGGGATCTGGACCATACCAGGTGCCATCTGATAGATTCTTCCATTTTACATGAGGCATCCCGGAAGAATCTGGCCGCCAATGCCTGTCAGCGGCGGTATGAGATTGAGCATCAACAGTCAAAAAATTTAAAATGTATAAAATAAAAGACAAATGCTCTCGGGGGGTGGAACCATATTCCCCCTTTTTCGTTTTATGCAAATAGGCTTTGAGCATACGATGCGCTCGCTCGACTATAGCTTGTCCTTGAGGATTATAAGGTATTCCTCTTTTGTGAGAAATTGAAAACTCAGAGCAAAATTTAGCAAAGCCAGTGCTAGCATAGGCAGGTCCATTATCAGTCTTTACAATTTTAGGAACTCCCATGTAGGCAAAAGCCTGGAGACAATGACTTTTAACATCTCGTAATCTTTCTCCTGTGTGAGCCGAGGCAAAAATGAGATGAGAATATGTATCCACGGTCACGTGAACATATTGCATGCGCCCAAAAGAAGGAACATGGGTGACATCCATTTGCCATAAATGATTAGGAGCAAGCCCACGAGGATTAACTCCCAAATGGGGAACAGTTAAAAGTTCTGTACACAGAGAGCATTTTTTTAACAATATTAGTGGCTTGCTCTCGAGATATCTTAAAATGAAATCTTAAGGATCCAGCATTGAGATGAAAACGACTATGAGCTTTTTCTGCAGCTTCATAAGATTCCTGGCTCACTACATAAATTTGACGAGTAAGCTGATCAGCCAAAGCATTTCCTTCACTCAAAGGACCAGGGAGGTCAGTATGAGCCCGCAAATGCCCTACGTAAATGGGTACAGATCGGGCCCAAAGCAAAGCTTGAATGGCCAATAACTGCATCTGGACTCGAGATACAGAGGCAATACAAGCTGCAGTTTCCAACGGTGCAAGAATTTTGCTTATATACTGACTGTCAGTAAAAAGATTAAATGGAATATCAGCATATTTCTCTAGGGCCATCTGGACAGCAACCAATTCAGCCACCTGAGCAGAGTTAGTATCAACAGACTGAATTTCAAAATCAGGAGGAGAGGCTACTACCGCTCTCCCGGAGGAAGATCCATCAGTAAACACATTTCGTGCCCCTGCCAGAGGCTGCAAGGAAATAACTTTAGGGAAACATATCGGATGATTTCTAAAGAAGGTGACTAACTTATCGGAAGGATAATGATTGTCTAACTTGCAGGGATTAGTGCATAAAAATAAAGTCCAATCATCAGCAAAATTTTGCAACCAAGTTATCTCTGTCCTGGTATATGGTGTAATAACCTTATCAGGTAACATTCCAAAAGTTTGCAAACTAAGCTTATACCCTTTCTGAATAATACGCAGCACAGCTGACGGATATGAGACAACAATTTTTACAGGTGACACATGTTCATGTACTCACAGGATGGGCCTTTGCTGCCAAAAAACTCCAGTAGGACTATGCTTGGAGGGGAAAATTATCAACAGCAGTGGCTGACTATAGTCAATATAATGAATATGAGCAGAGGCAAGCTTTTCTTCAATTAATGTAATACATTGCCTTGCTTGAGGTGTTAACTCACGAAAGGAAGTTGGGTCTGGATTCCCCTGTAGAACGTCAAAAAGTGGTTTTAAGTCTCCAGTAGGAATTCCCAGACTGGGTCGGACCCAATTTAGGTCTCCAAGCAACTTTTGAAAATCATTTAAAGTTTGTAGTTTATCTAGGCGAAGAGTAACTTTCTGCGGTTTTACTCCTGTCTGCAACAGCTGATGCCCTAAGTATTGATATGGAAACTGTTGTTGTACTTTTTCAGAAGCAATAACTAACCCAGCATGTGCTAGGCATTCTTGCAAGTCAGCATAAGCCTCTAGGACAATTTCTGGGTCCTGTCCTGCTAATAGGATGTCATCTAAATAATGACTTATGTACAGTTGAGAATATTTATGCCTTATTGGGGCTATAACCTGTGCCACAAACATTTGGCAAATTACAGAACTATTGGCCATACCCTGGGGCAATGTCACCCATTGGTAGCGCTTGTATGGCTCTTTGAAATTTACAGACGGTACACTGAAGGCAAATTTATCAGAGTCTTTTGGATGCAAGGGAATGGTGAAAAAACAATCCTTCAGGTCAATAACTAATAGATGGTATCCTGCAGGAATACCCACAGGCTGAGGCAACCCAGGTTGAGTTGTCCCCATAATTTCCATGCAATCATTTACTGCTCTAAGATCTTGTAGCAACCTCCATTTACCAGACTTTTTCTTAATAACAAAGATAGGGGTATTCCAGGGAGAAGTGGATGGCACTATGTGCCCTGCTTCTAGCTGTTCCTGAACTAGAGTACGAGCAGCCTGTAGTTTCTCTTTACTCAGGGGCCATTGGTCTATCCAAACAGGTATTTCAGTTTTCCATTTTATAGGAATACTTTTTGGCTGCTCTGCAATGGCCCCTAGGAAAAATTTCCCAACCCTGTACGCTGTCCAGGAGGCTGTTGTATCATTTTCTTGTCTGCTAAAATCTGTACATCTCCCTGCAGATTTTTGCCTAAACCCTGACCAGGGATAAAGCCCTGCTTTGATAGTATACGCTGCACAGGTTCAGTGGTCAGAACCGCTCCCATGGCTTGCAAAACATCTCTTCCCCACAAATTAAGAGGAAGGTTGCAGCACGCCGCTCCTGCCAGCAGAAGAGACGACTGCAACAGGATTCTTCTCAGAACACACTTTATTGGAGCACTTACACTTGAGGTTGTAGAGAGGCAAAAGACCCCGTCCCCGTGAAGCAGAAGAATATATACGGTGCCAGACAAAGCCCTGACGTGTCATCAACCCAATGGCTCAGGCCAGAATGGGGTGATCGTGCTTAAATTATGATTGGCCAGATCGGATGGCCAGATCGAAATACTCCCCGCCTTGGGGGGGGGGGGGGCTTGCGCACGCATGCGCTGATGCGCACAAGTTGTCAAGTTTGCCGTGGAACAGCAAATGGCGCCCAGGCTCTGTGCCCCTGACATGACAGCGCCATGGTGCGCCCTACATCTCCCCCTTTTATATTTTAAGCAGAAACCCGATCTAGTTCGAGACCTCATGATGTCCCCAACGATCAAGGGTCAGGGTGCGCTGTGCGCGTCATGCTGTGTATCCTCTCATGTGCAATGGCAGCAAGGCCTATGAGGTGCAAGGACTACCAGCACGTTTTAAAAAATAGAATAGGATGTGCCTGTCCCAGTGCAATGTCTGTAACGACTTGGGGTGCAGAGGCCACATCCAGTTATAGGTCATGCTTGAGGCTAGACAGCCAGACCTGAGGGGAGATGCCATGTTCGAGGGCGGCAAGGGCCTGGACTATAATTGCTTTGTCCCGAGCTTGCCATGCACGAAATCGGCGCAGAAGCCAAAGGCAGAGAAACACGCCGAGGCAACATATGGCACCGAATACACCAACCCCCACCCACTCCTTAAAGAAAGAGAAAGCGGATTGCAGCCAATCAGTAATTTGTCCAAGGGTCATGGGCTGTATACGAGTATCATTCAAGGTAGCAATCTGCAACAGCTGGTCCTGGATCAGGTTCTCTGCTTCCTTGGACCAGTTGCCAGCAAGGAATCCACCTAGGATCTTTGACTCATTTCTGGAATTATCAAAAGAAAGTGGGGTTATGCATACATGCTTTTGATACGAAATACAACCTATTTGAACCAAATCAGCCAAATCCTTTAACTGTTTATAATTTACCGGCTCATGAAATCTCTGCCCTGTGTTGGGATCCTGAAAGACGGGGAACGCAGTAGCCAATCGGCTCCATGTGCTAGGCTTAATAAAGGAAGCAGAAGTGGCAGGAGGTGCTGATGGGCCACTCCTCGTACCACTAGCTCTGGGTGAATCATATGGTGGGGGCTTAGCATACTCCGGACTATACCGCTCCCGTCCATACTGAGCTGCAGCCTCCTCCAGATCTTCCTCCTCCTCCTCTACATCTAATTGGTCCTCATCCTCAGAGGACTCCTCTATAGAAAAATTAGGATACCGCGTATCCTCCAGCTCCCTGTCTTTCTCTGGAGCTTTCTTTTCCCTTTTCCGAGAGCTTTTGTCGCCCTCCCTTTTCCGAGAGCTTTGGTCGCCCTCCCTTTTCCGAGGGCTTTGGTCGCCCTCCCTTTTCCGAGGGCTTTGGTCGCCCTCCCTTTTCCGAGGGCTTTGGTCGCCCTCCTTAGGCCTATGTTTTTTGGGTTCTCCTGTCTTTTCTTCCTTGGTATCTGGTTCCGACATACTATCCTGGTAGGTTGAAAGCGCTCTCTGACCCTCTTTTACTGCTTCGACACATTTCCCGTCCCGCAAACAGGCTCGTACCAGTTTCCATAACGGGTGCGTTCCCGGCCGAAGCTTACCCTCCGCCTTAGCCATCTCAAGGTCCCTACCTAGCTTGTTCCAGCAAGGGAGATTGATGTCCCCCGAGCCTCCGAACCATGGTGCTACTCGATCCACATCCTCCAAAAACTTCCTTACAGTACCCTCTGAGATTTTTAGATCTCGGTCCCTAAGCAGCCTCTGGATAGGGTGTGAGAAAGGCGTCGTGCCGGCTAGTCCAGACGCTACATTTCCCATGCTGTATATTTATTTACTGCCGGTCCCAGCAAATGCACCCTTGACCGGTTCTATGACAGCTTGGGAAAAGGGCAGCGGACAAGCACCAAGATGACCATACCTCGAATGACAGGGGCTCCCAAAGTGGATCCACTCCTCCACTCAGCACATCAGAAGTAATACTCACGGAGAACTCACCGGCGCCGCCGCTCCGTGCGTCTGAGTTCTGAATCCTCCTGCTTCCGCAGGGGTCTCTGCCTGATGCCTTGATGGAAGTTCCCGGGTTTCGGCACCACTTGCAGCACGCCGCTCCCGCCAGCAGAAGAGACGACTGCAACAGGATTCTTCTCAGAACACACTTTATTGGAGCACTTACACTTGAGGTTGTAGAGAGGCAAAAGACCCCGTCCCCGTGAAGCAGAAGAATATATACGGTGCCAGACAAAGCCCTGACGTGTCATCAACCCAATGGCTCAGGCCAGAATGGGGTGATCGTGCTTAAATTATGATTGGCCAGATCGGATGGCCAGATCGAAATACTCCCCGCCTTGGGGGGGGGGGCTTGCGCACGCATGCGCTGTGCGCGCGCATGCGCACAAGTTGTCAAGTTTGCCGTGGAACAGCAAATGGCGCCCAGGCTCCGTGCCCCTGACATGACAGCGCCATGGTGCGCCCTACAGAAGGTGTTCTAGGACAAATGGTTTAAAAATGCCCTTATGGCCTTCTTCGTCCTCCCAATTTAAATATTGAGTACTGCATTCTGGAGAACTGGCCGAACCTACCAGTTCGTATAGGCTAGTTGTAGAGGCCATGCTATAGGCCAGTGCCTTTTAGCAATCACTGAAGAATCAGCCCCTGTATCAGGGAGGCCTAGAAACCTCTTCCCATTGATTGTTAAAGTAAGTGTGGGGCGATTCTCTAGGCTAGAAACCCAAAAAGCTCCAGGGGAGCCTGTGGAGCCAAATCCCTTGTCCCCTCGCTCTGGTTTAAAGAAAGGATTAGTAGAGCGAAACATGGGTAAAAGCACTAATTGAGCTATTCTCGCTCCTTGAGGGATGACAAGGACTCCCTTACCAGCTTCAATCATAATTTTAATTTCTCCAGTATAATCACAGTCTATAATACCTGGTAAAATTTTGATTCCTTTGAGCGCAGAACTACTTCTACCCAAAATTATACCTACTGAACCCTCTGGGATAGGTCCAAATACTCCAGTCCCCAAGACCTGCACACCCATGTGTGGGGTTAATACCGCTCGAGCGGAGGTACAGAGATCTAGTCCTGCACTTCCTGAGGTGCCTCGTACAAGGTCGTTGACGGTGAGGCATTTCTCTGAGGAATGAATCTGATGGGAGCCGTTGCTCCGCTCATGGCCCCCGTACTGAGTTTTGGGGGCCCGGGGCAGGCCCCTCCCCCCGTTTTTTGACCTGGGGATGAGATTTCCTTGACTGTCCATCTTGGAGTGACAGTCGTTAGCCCAATGTGCTCCCTTTTGACATTTAGGGCAAATACCTGGATTTCCTCTAGGCTGATTGACTGCTCCTTTGCCAGCAGGGCAGTTTCTTTTAAGATGCCCTGACCTTCCACATTGAAAACAATTTCTAAGTCTGGCTCCACCTTGGCCTTGCTTGAGTGCAGAAACAATTACCTGGCCCATTAAGTGAGTGCCATCAATGTCTCTGCATAATCTGATAAAGTCATTCAAATCTCCATCTCTATGGGGGCGTAAAACTTCCTGGCAGAACTTATTTGCATTTTCAAAGGCCAGATGCTTAACGACTGGCATGGCTGAATTCACATCCCCAAAAATGCGGCTTCCCACCTGTAGAAGGTCAATGAATTCAGAATAAGGTTCTGAAAATCCTTGAAGGATCTTAGAAAGCTGTTCTCGTGATCCTTTGTTAGGTAAAGTTTTCCAAGCTTTAACAGCTGCTGCAGCTATCTGAGCATAAATCTCAGGATCATAAGCAATCTGTGCTTCCAAGCCAGCATATTGTCCTTCACCAGTTAGCTTGTCAAGATTATTCTGGGGGAAGCCTGCTTCAGCATTTTTGACTGCAGTCTTTTTGCAATTCTCCTGCATCTCACCTCTCCATAACAAATAATCTTCCCCTGAAAGACAAGCCCTGCAAAGCTGCATCCAATCATTGGGTATAAGGTTGAGTTCTGCAAAGGATTCCAACAAAGCTACAGTGAAAGGAGCGTGAGCTCCATAATCCACAACTGCCTCTTTTAACTGTTTAATGTCCTTAAAGGCCAGGGGGCTATGCTGCCTGGCCCTCTGTCCCTGCTGATCAATTATTTCCACAACAGGATAAATCTGTTTCTCAATTTGCTTCTCTCTACTTAGCTTATTTAACCTCTCCCGGATCTCTCGGATTTCTGCCTCTAAGTCTATAGGGGCAGAAGCAGTAGTACCAGGATTTTGCGGAGGAGGTCTCATGGAGACATCTCCGTTCGCTTCCTTTCTTTCTTCTTTCTCTAACTTCTTTTTTATCAGTGCTATCTCCTTTTCTAAATTTTCTTCTTTTGCTTCCATATTCTTACTAACATTACCTGTTCCTAAAACTTCCTGTTCCTCAAAACTCTTAATAGAACTTAGAGATTCTACTTCCTGAATTTCCTCAAAGGTTTTATTTAAACTCTCCAATTGCTCTTTGACTCTAACATCATCACTAAGAAGAGCATCTCTGATCAAGCGCCACAGTGAAAATATTGCTAAGGAGACTTCTTGTGGCCCTCGCTCTTTCAGAGCATCTTGAAGATCAGCCTTTACCTGATCCCAATCAGTAATATTAAAACCTCCTGCATGTAGGAACCAGGGACTAAACTTTAAAACTGTCTTAATGGTCTCTACCGCTGTCTCAACTTTAATACCGGTGCCTCTATTTTCCAAAAGACCTAACAACTGGCCTGTTAACCGGCCCTCCAACACAGGAAGAGAATAACTTGCACCCATAACCAATTCACCCTCGCCACACAATTTCTTACCTTGCTTGCCAGTCTTCCCGAGGGCGACCTCTCAGGGATTCCCTACTTCCCGATCTTGCAGATGGATCGAGTTGCCGATGATGATGATCTCGCTGGGGCCTCCAATTGTAACACCCAGTTTTGGTGTTACACCCTCGGTACAGTTTGCGTGCAGCTGTACCGAATGCGAGTCCGGGCAAGGGCCTGGAGATTGAACTCACGACACAGAGACCAGGGTCATTCGATAGGAGATCAAGCGAATGCCATTTATTCAGACTTGGGGAAGCCCTTTTCTGCCTAACTGCAGCACAAAAACCTCACCACCCAGGGAGGTGGGAAATAAACACACAGGAAGCTTAGTTAACAATGGAGAAGATTGCTTGTAGCTAAATCACCAGGTGGGGCAGGGATAGTACGGAAACACACAGGAAGCTTAGTTAACAAATAACAAACTGTCCCTGCCAATGCACCCCAGGAATAAGGGAGACCAGGGGCCCACACATGGGGTTTGTTTCCTTATTCAGCAAAATGAACAGCTGTACCCTATTAGTTACAAATAGTATAATAAAATGGATTCACTATTTCAATAATGAATGACCTCATGCCACCAGATTAGTAAGAGTATGGACTGTTTTCTAAGTAGAAGAAGTGATTTGGCAAGTACCTAGAAATTGCTTCCAGGGTTCAGAACAGAGCACCAAATAGCCTCACCTAAGTGACAAATGTGAAATTAACATCCCTTTATAAGACTTTCTGCAAAACACTTAGCCATTAAATTTCTTTCTATCATGGGTTGGACTGAATAACGTTTTCATCAACTCTGCCAGTCCTTCGTCCTTGTCTTTTCTGCACTATGCATTATAGCATCTGCCTACTGTGGGGACACAGGGAATTGTAGAAGGAAACACACATAGAGCAAAGCAGAAGATTTACAAGGCCTCTCTTGGGTATATTCCCAAGAGTGGTATTGCTGGGTCCATGGGTAGGTTGATCCCAAATTTCCTGAGAAACCTCCACACTGCTTTCCAGAGTGGTTGCACAAGTTTGCATTCCCACCAGCAGTGAATGAGTGTACCCCTTTCTTCACAACCTCTCCAGCAAAGGCTATCATTGGTGCTTTTGATCTTCGCCATTCTGACAGGTGTAAGATGGTATCTTAAAGTTGTCTTGATTTGCATTTCCCTGATCGCTAAGGAAGTTGAGCATGACCTTAGGTGTCTGCCCTTCAATTGAAGAATGGATGAAGAAAGTATGGAATATATACATATTAGAGTACTACTCAGCAATAAAAAACAAGGACTTCTTGAAGTTTGCAGGCAAATGGATGGAAATAGAAAACACCATCCTGAGTGAGGTAAGCCAGACCCAAAAAGAGGAACATGGGATGTTCTCACTCATATTTGGTTTCTAGCCATAAATAAAGGACATTGAACCTACAATTCGGGTTCTTAGAGAAGCTAAATAAGGAGAACCCAAAGAAAATCATATAGGCATCCTCCTGAATATTAAACTTCATCAGGCGATGAAAGGAGACAGAGACAGAGACCCACATTGGAGCACCGGACTGAAATCTCAAGGTCCAAATCAGGAGCAGAAGGAGAGAGAGCACAAGCAAGGAACTCAGGACCGCGAGGGGTGTACCCATACACTGAGACAATGGGGATGTTCTATCGGGAACTCACCAAGGCCAGCTGGCCTGGGTCTGAAAAAGCCTGGGTCAAAACCGGTCTCGCTGAACATAGTGGACAAGGAGGACTACTGAGACCTCAAGAACAATGGCAATGGGTTTTTGATTCTACTGCACCTATTGGTTTCATGGGAGCCTAGGCAGTTTCGTGGATGCTCACCTTACTAGACCTGGATGAAAGTGAATGGTCCTTGGACTTCCCACAGGGCAGAGAACCCTGATTGCTTTTTGGGCTGACGAGGGAGGGGGACTTGACTGGGGGAGGGGGAGGGAAAGGGGAGGCGGCGGTGGGGAAGAGACAGAAATCTTTAATAAATAAAAAAAAAGAAGATTTACAAGGTAGGACAAACTGAATTTGCTGACTCTATTCTCTATTCACTGTTGAATAAAGAATATATGCAATGCATCTGAAGTTTTAAAATTTACATGGAGATAGTGTCACACCCCAACAAGTAAGGAACTACAGGGAACTTGAGCCTTATCTAATGGTCAGAAAAAAGTTTCAGAAACTGACTCGATATTAAACATTGTGAACAAATTCTTTAACAGAAAGTCTAAAAGAGTGGCCTTAATGCAACTCATTTATCTTCAACAGAATACAGAGAAACTTTTTGATAACCTAACAAAGAACTACAATAGGTAGAACTAATTAAAAATAAACTTTGAACTGAAAATCTCATGGAGAGAGTTAAAAATATAAAGGAAGACATCAATAAAAGTACAGATCAAACAGAGGGGAAAAATAAAGGGTTAGACAGGTTATTTGAAAATATACATTCAAAGGGGAGAAAAACTAATGGAAAAATGGTGGAAGAGGTGAGATGGGAAACTTTGGACACAGCTTAAAAGAACTGAGTTTAAAGTGATACTCTGTAGAATGGGGGCAGAGAGATTATATTTAAAGATAACATGGCCAAAACTATAGATATTTCAACTACTGAGATACAGGGAAGTCAAGGGTCAACAGCAGACTGAACTATACCAAGACTATAACAAGGTCTCAGAGTGGTATGGAAAATGATATTCTTATGGTAACAAGAGAAAGGATACTTTACTCAAGGTCATCCTATGTCGCAGGAGGACAGAGCTTGGAGGAATTACGGAATAGCAGGAGGCTTTTCCCATTAAAGTAATAGAAAATATAAAATAAAATACTGAAAATAATGATGAAATCCCTCCTTATCAGGGAAACTGATAATGGAACAGTGGTTATGAGAAGCTGAGTGGAGTTGGGAGGACACAGCAGAGGCTGATGAAGGAACCAGTGTAAGCATCTTGACAAAGGGTAGCCATCTAGTTGTGATACCACAGGGTATCCGAATGTGACCATATGGCATTAAAAGAGCTTGATGGCAGTGTTAATTGGCCACATCAGAAGGAATTGATAGCAAATGTTAAGGGAACAGATTTTATTTAGCCATGAATTTACCTAACAGGAATTACATACAAATATTCTTGAATTTTCCATATAAGATTCAAAAGTTGTCATTCTTTCAGGCATTTTAAAAATGAGTAAGTAAGCTTGTTCAAATTTTGTTGTATTTGTTTATTTTAGTGTGTGTGAGTATTGGTGTGTGTCGGGGGGGTAACCATGTTTCAAGATTACATGATCATGTAGACATGAAAGATCAACTTGAGAGTATCATATCTTCCCTCCACCATGTGGGAACTGGGCCATCAAACTCAGGCTTTCATGTTTGGTGGCAGGTACCTTTACCCACTGTGTCATCCTTTTGGCATTTTTCTCATAATCTGATCATTTGTTTATTTTATTCCTGAACAAGGTTGAACTTCAAGCATTCATTTTCTGAAACTGTCTCTCTCTCTATTCTTCTTTAGGCTTCTACAGCCTCCAACAACTGTGTTAGTAAGGCCACCTTAGTTATAATAAAACCTGCCATTGATCATCAGATACCTTGATCATCAAATGACCATAATGACATTTCAGCTAAGATTCATCCCTCAGGTGCTTGTGCAGTTCTTATATTAATATCTTCTAAGTATCTTCATAGTACAGTAAATGAGATAACAAATTATTCCTGTTTCATAGATCTCATGATAAAGAGTTGTGATTGGGTGATGCTTTCGTCATATCTGTATGAGATATGTAGGTTCCAGGATAAGTTTAACACTTTGGTTCACTGGGACCAGGATGTGAGACCTTTTAGGTTTGGACTTCAGAAGCATCATGCATCCTGGGTCCACAAAAGCCAATTTTATAATCATGGACCCCTGGTCCACTGTAGCAGGCTGGCAGTGTGAAACTTCCAGCCTGCAGGACTAGGGCAGCAGTATGGTAGCCCTGGATCAGCCTCATACAGAGAAGACCTGGATCTTGAGTTTAGAGAGGAAATAAGAACCTGGGCTTGTGAGTATTGGCCAGGAGATTGAAACAGAGGTTTGCTGGGTTTCTAATGTTGCAGGTGCCAACACCTGGAACTCTGGAATATGTGTTCTTAGGAGTTGGTACTTTGGAGTCAAAACTGCATGTAAGGCAAGTGGACCCAAGCTGTCATTGAGGAGGGGCTATATCGGTTGGGACTATTCAGTCTATGGTGCCTAAACTGATATTTATATGGGACCTGTGCTAATGTTAGTTTGGTGGAGGGGTGAACTCAAAGCCTGTGACTGCTCCCCCACCCCTTATTTTTATTTTTATCTCCAATATTACATCCCTAATGGTTATTTGGGAATCACACAATGCACCCTGATAACACTGGCTTCCCATTTCTCCTCCCAGGTCTACTATCCCACCATGTGCCCTCCCCTCAAAATGAAAAAAAAAACGGCACCAAGTTCAATTTCTATTGTTCATTTACACATTGGAGCATGGTCAAACTCCTGCTGGCCATCCCATTAAAGATAATTGAGCCCTTTCCTGGCCACCCCCACCAGAAGTCATGCATGAAGAGCTTCGCATCACTGTCACCGTTTTTAAGGGCTCTCTTCAATAGCTTCCTTTGTTGGGGGGGTATCAGAGAAATCCTCAATGTCTCTCATTCGCAGTATGAATCTGCAGTCTATACATCACCGCCAAAGAAGCTTCCTTTGCCCATCACAACCAGTGGTAGAATGAATCACAGACTTCTGCAGAGTTTACCGTGGACCTCAGACATCAACAGGGGCTCAGGAAGCAACAGGGACCACGGTGGTCTTTTAAGAGCCTGAATACAGAAAATAAACCCTTCTTCATCTCAGATATCTTATTCCTCAGAGCCAGGGTGCTCTTGCAGTTGATCAGAGCATTCATGGACAGAGTAGTACAGCTCCATTCTGCCATCTCTCCCACCACTCTACTGAATTTTCATTTATTAAAGAAGAGTTGCAAACTATTTTTGTGACATAGTATGTTTTCTTGCCCAAACTGTCTTACATGCAAATACTTTCTGGATTCTGAAACACCATAAAACTGATAGCTGAGATTCATCTTGGATATTCTACGGTTTCCCAGAGTCAGCGTGATACTGTGGCTGGGCAACGCCTCTTGAGCAGGTTCTGACTAAGCTTCGGTCATGACACACCAATCCGGCCTTGGGGAAGCCTGCCTTGCCAGCTCGCTGGGCATGCCCATCTTGATTGCAGCCCATTGTCAGTACCAAGACTACATGTTCTCTGTGCCCGAGCAGGGTGAGCAATGTGAGCTTCAGCAGAGGAAGCTCCATGCTGACGGCAAGGACTGAGAACCCGCTCTCCGCAGCAACCACGTGCTCCTTCGATGAGTCTATTCCCTTCACCACCACTGCATTTCTAGTTTTACTTCTCTTCTCCATGAGCAGCCCCATTTTGCCATCTTTTCCAATTCCTTTTGTACATTAAGTACATGTTTAAAAAGCATCTTCCCTCAAGACATGCCTTCTTTGTTTGCTTGTTTGTTGTTGCTTTGGAAAGATTGCGTGTTCTGTATATTCATCCTCCACTATCGCATCTTTCCTTGAAGCCTCTGTGGGTTTCTCAGTCTCCTCCAAGCGTCCCCGAAGCTCCATGGCTATTGATAGTAACCATCATCTTGTCTCAGTCCCTCTGGCTGCTTTGTTGTTGTTGTGTGTGTGTGTGTTTTGTTTTGTTTTGTTTTTGGACCGAATGGTGTAATGAGCCTATGATCTAAGTCCATTTTGAGCAAACCTGGAATCTGGGGCTATGGAACACACCGGGCACTGTCGTGTGTTCAGACACAGTCTGTAAACAGCACCTGGAGACTACAGCCCCAGGGTCTTTCAGCACTGGGTTTTTACTAGAGCAGCCTTAGGTTGGACTTCTAAGGAAATACCTGCTGTCCACATCCCAGTTCCTCTCTTGATCCCGGGCCATCTGCGAATGGGAAGGGCTATCACAGGCTGAACAGTTCCCAGTCTCTTTAAATGACCTTTTCTTCTCACTTCAGCTACACTGGGGAGAAACATTTCTTAAGTTCTTATGAAGAAACTTTTGTTTCATTATTTTATATTTCTTTATGTCTTCTCTTCCTAAAATCATATTTATTCATTAATTATTGTAAAAAAAAGTATATTTATATATAGCATTGGCTGTCCAGCTACTGACTTTTTAAGTCAAACTGCCCTCAGGCTCACAGCAATAATTCCACCTCAGCCTCCCAAGCTCTAGATTACAACACTGTATTACAACACCTGACTTTGTAATATTTGTTCCTCTTGATGTTTTTCCAAAGAGTTGAGCACTAAAAAATTTTATCCTAACAACTTGCGAATGTAGTAATCAAATATTAAACTTTAAGCAAAAAATTTAGTCTATTTAATAGCAAGTCTGAATTAATAATTATAAAAAGGATGGAGTTATAGTAGTTAATATTCAGTGTTTAAACACACCCCCATCCAAATGCACCTTTGTTTCTAAATGTCTTTGTCTTCATGAACATAAAAATATGAAAATATTAGGTATAAAATTACACTTGTAAGAGAAAGACTGCACAGAGGTTGATGATTAATCGTTCATGATGGTTAAAAACCATTAGGCTTTATCTCAGAAAGAATGCACTAGAAATGACTCATTAATTATGTACAAAGAACCAGTATTTAGATAACAAAAAGGCTATAAACAGTAATGCAATGATTTAGGGAACAAAGAAAAGCTGGAGTTGGCTTATTAAATCTTTATTGTACACAGTGGGATGCCTTAACTTGCACTAGTGAGTCTATTAGTGGGATTCCTCAGAAAGACCATAACCCAGCAAAAGTGGCACATGGGCTGCATTGGGCATTAATGCAAAGTTGTTGGTATGGGTTTAACATCAGTTCTGCATTTAAATCTGTGAACATTTGTCTATGGAGTCACAAATGCAGTAAGGATTGAGAGTATGTCACTCATTTTAGAATGACAAGTATTTCCTCAGAGTAGGGTGACTGTCTTTAGACATGATAACCAACAGATGATAGGATTACAGATTTTCCAGAATGAAGGAGTGTCATATCAGAGAATGATGTTGGTGCCACGCTGTGAGATAAGACTTCATAAAATCAACATCTCCAGTAGTAGAAAACAACATTACAGACTTTTATGCCCTTGAGCGTCCAGGATATAAAGACTTATACTATAACATGCTCCAAAAAATCCAAATAACTTCCCTAGATTCCAAAAATGAAGGTTTAAAAATCTAAAATTTGGGGGTTGGAAAACTGTCCTGGTGATCAAGAGTTCTCTCTGCTCTATCAGAGGATCAGAGCTCAGTCTCAACACCCACATCATGGTTCTCAACTGTCTGTAACTCCAGTTCCAGGGGACCTATCCGGCTCTTCTGCCCTCCTCAGGCATGTGTACACATTTACAAGTGGTGTGGGAGTCCCTTCTGTGTGCTGTGATTACATTAATGAGTAAAGAAACTTCTTTGGATCTATAGCAAGGCAGAACTTAGACAGGAAAAGCTGGGCTGAATGCTGGGAGGAAGAAGGGTGGAGTCATAGGGACACCATGGAGCTGCCAGAGTCAGCCACTGGGAACATTACCCAGTGAGCCATTGCCACATGGAAATATACAGATTAATAGAAATGGGTTAAATTAATATGAAAGTGCTAACCAATGAGAAGCTAGAGCTAATGGACTAAGCAGTAATTTAATTAATACAGTTTCTGTGTGATTATTTTGGTTCTTGGCAGCCAGGACAAACAAGTGGGCTCTCTTCCTACATACAAATACCCAGGTACATAAATATATATAATTAAAAATATGTTTATTTCCCAGCTTATGAGTATGTACCAAAACACCAAACAAGTTTTCCAGGTATTTTTGATATTTTCAACATCTTCTCTAAATAGTTAAAACTTTATTTGTCAATGCTAGTCCCATTACTGTGAATGTGATGAGATCTGCTCCTGATATTCCTGAATTATCACTTGTGCCTTTTATCCAAGAGACCCTTCCCTTATTCTCTGATGCTCCTGGAAGCAAGTCCTACTTACAAGAATGCTGCAAGGTGAAAGAAAACAGGGCAGGTGTCAACCTTCTGCCCTTGAAAATGCCTCGGTTAGAGTCAAACATAATAAAACCTTCCCACTGGGCTTTCTATGAAAATTTATATGCATGCTTGCTAGGAGAGCACCGGAAAGGATCCAAGCAGATACTGAGAAAGTGTTAGTTTCAGTGTTAGTGAGTGGTTTCAGAAGTTTTCCTTCTTTCCCAACGTTTACAACATAAAGTGAGAATAGTGTTTTTTCCTATTTAATTTAGGATAAGAGTTATGGCCAGGAATCTATTAATTGTTTGATAATTTTTGGTTTAGACTCTACATAAATAACTTTATTATCTTGCTAGATGAAAATAGAGGAAAGCAATCTTCCTGGAGGTGCACTCAACACATTTCCTCCATAAGTAGTTACAAATGCACCATAATAAAATGCAACCAAGACCCAACACCATCTTTATTATGGGAAACATTCACATAAAACTTTCTCAACTTGATTTCTTCAAGTTCCAACTCTACAGAACATCACGTTTGCACATCAAATATGTTAGTGTCTTTTGTGATCAGACAGATGGTTAGTTATTTCTCCTTTCTGCCTTTGACATTTCAGAGGAACACATTTAACATATTTTTTCTTGAAATGCATACATAAGTTAACATTGCTTTATACTTTAGTTTTATTCTGTTTGAAATCCCTGATATTTTGCACTACTTCTGTCACTGAAATGTTAAAATTTATTTCATAAAGAATGAAATTGAATAGAATCAGAAACAATATTAAGAGCTATTTCATAAAGCATTATAACGAATAGACATTAGAAGCAGTCATTTTCTAGCCCATGCATTGTAAGAATCACACTTGAATAATATGTGTTGAGTCATATTTTAATAAAATGCTGATTGTCGATTGCGTTGGGTGGGTTACTCAGTCTAGGGGTTTGTAACCCACCCTGCAATCAGTTATTCCAGGGTCACGGAGGGGCGCTACCTGGAAGGGAATGAGCTAAGACAGAAGAAGGAGGCCAAGCAGATTTGTCAAAGCCTCCGGTTTATTAGGGTCATGGTTGCTGCTTATATAGGCCCGGGATGAGGACTTTGAGGGGCAGGAAAACTGGATTCTTGCTGCGTGTTCCAGGTCACGTAGGCCAGGAGGTAGGCCAAGAAGTCACAAGTTGCCACACCTGGTTCCCTGGATAGCTGGAATGTGAGGCCTGTTCCGCTAACAGATTAGCAGTTAATTGGGTGTGGGGCAGGTTCTCAATAGAACATAATTATGGGTGTGAGGTTCTCTGCAGACTCCCCAGGGTGATGGTTTCTGTAATGATTTTTAGGGGGGAAATGGCTCGTGACAGCTGATAGTTATTATTTTCCTTTTTTCTCATACCTGCAAGATTCCTTCATTTGTAAGACGTATGTTCAGAACGCTTTTTCTAAACCACCAATAATTCTGTCTCTATTTAAAAATCTTAATCTTGAAAAGTGTGCTTCCCCTGAGAGTACTTTAAAGTACCAGAAAAAAAAAAAAAGCTTCCTGTGGAAAAAACACATCTCTCTAAAGGTGCTAAACAAGGAATGAAAAAACACACACACACAAGCTTAAATGTAAGCAGAAAGGGTAGTAAGACAGTAGCATTGCCAGTGTGGACCTGGTGCGGAAGTTGTGAAAAGGGGTTTGGCACCCCAGGCAGACAGGTCGTGCTCACATTCTCATGTGGGTCACTTATTCATTTCACATCTTACCCACTGCCTATTTTGCCTCAAGCCTGATTGTGATTTCTGGCATAGCATCTTTTTATTATAAATCACAGCATGTTCTGGTTTCCATATACAGGCTCCTCCATTCCCTTCTAAGAACCCCCGACTTCTCTGATGCCACATCTATATACTCTTCAGGAATTGTCCTCCCTGAATTTGTTCACTTCCGTGGCCATGCGTTTGCCCAGGCGAGAGACATCTACAATATGTTTTGTGCCAGTAACGTTTCAAACTAATTTAAACTTTATACCAAATTTAAGTAAATACCTAATGTGTTCAAAACATAAAAAAAAATATATTAAGTAGTTTGCTGTGAGCATTGCTTTAGATGTTGTGAGTTTTGGATAATTTAATTGTTAAGTCTAATTCCTTGAAGTGTTTGTTTCATGTAAAAGCTTGAGTGAGGTAAGTCCGTTCTAGTTTCCTGCGTTTTAACATTTGGTCTCCAGTTGGTGCCATTTGCGTTAGTTATGAGACACTTAGGATGCAGAGCCTTGCTGGAGAAAATAAATCATGGAGTGAGGGTGTTGAAGGTTTGTAAAATCTCTCCACTTTACGTTGTTTCTCTCTTTCTCGTCACCCCCCCCCCGTTTTTCTCTTTCTGACTCTCTTTGCTTCCTGTACATGGCTAGAATGCAATGAGCTAGCCTTCTCTCATATCCACCATGCCATGCCTCATTTCCTGTCATAACTGCCATGTAAAACTTTATTCCTCGGGAACAGTAAACCAAAGCAAATTCCTTCTTCCTTGATTTGCTTTTGGTGATGATATACTATTACAACAGCAGATCCTGAATACTCTAGAGGAAAATGAAATTGTCTTTCTTAGCTATAAATATGTACCTAATTCACGACTTAGAACTAAATCTCTTAGCATCAACTTGAAATGGAAGTTAAATAAACATGAAATTCACATTTTTATATGTCAGGAGCCATTTCCCCCCTAAAATCATTACAGGAACCATCACGCTGGGGAGTCTGCAGAGAACCTCACACCCATCATTATGTTCTATTGACAGAATCTGCCCCCCACCCAATTAACTGTTAATCTGTTAGTGGAACCCACCTCACATTCCAGCTATCCAGGGAACCAGGTGTGGCAACTTGTGACTTCCTGGCCTCCTGGCCTACGTGACCTGGAACACGCGGCAAGAGTCCAGTTTCCCTACCCTTCAGGGGCTATATAAGCAGCAACCATGACCCTAATAAACGGAGGCTTTGACAAATCTGCTTGGCCTCCTTCTTCTGTCTTAGCTCATTCATTCCCTTCCAGGTAGTGCCCCTCCGTGACCCTGGAATAACTGATTGCAGGGTGGGTTACAACCCCTAGACTGAGTGACCCACCCAACGCAATAGACATTTATATGCAAAGCAATGATATATACTTTTAAAACTACAAAAATGCTGTCTAACATGATGGATTGATGGCTCTTATTAATAATCCAAGCACTTGGGATTTAAAACAGGAGGATTGCCATGAGCATGAGTCCATTCAGGGCTATACAGTGAGCTTGAGGCTATTTTAGGCAACAGAGTATGATCATGTCTTAAAATATTCCTCATCCCTCTACCCTTTAATATATACACACCTTTTTTCTGTCTATTATCTAACTGCCAATATGTGGAAATATCATCTGTCTTTGTATAAATCTATAGGTCTCTGGGCTATACAGTGAGACTGGGCGTGAGGAAATAAAACAAAAAGGTAAATTTGAAAAAGAAAAATGATTTAGGGTATTGGCAGAATGATTATCTGAGAAACATTTGAGAGGAATGGGTTAATTTTGCAATTACTTAATTGCATGAAAGAAGATGTTGCCTGTTTTATTTGTATCATTGCAGTCTCTGATGCAACTATAGAATTAAGGACTGCTATTGTCAGAGTATCAACAATACTGTCATTAGTTTGACTCAAGATACAAATTCACTTCAGCTAAAAATGTTTTCATCCACTTTCCCAATACATTTATCTACATATATGTGCACATACATTAAAAATAGGTACACAAAAACATTTCAATGATGATGGGTAATCATACATCATAAATATATACATGTAAAAACATTTATATGAAGACCATAAATTGTTGCAAGTATGTACATGTGAAAACATGCACATGAAGACAGATGTCATGTGATGTCTTCTTATGTCCATTATAATACAGGTACTGGAGGCACTTAGCCCTTATACTCATGTGTTTGTGTTTCAGAACACTGAGTCTAATTCAACTGTGGCTTCTGACATTCTCAGTCCAGGAGTAAACATGCTTGGAATAAATAGAATAAGTAGTGTGGTTGTGATGCACTTGCCAAGATCCTCAGTTGCTTATTTAAATCTTCATTTCCTTACCTGGAAATAGTGACCAACTCCTCTTATCTTAATATTATTATGGTGTAGCCAGACAGAAGGTTACAACAGTTGTATGTACATAAGTAAGACTAGACTTTAATGGACAAGAAAAAAAAATGCCTCAGTGATGGTGGAATATACAAAACAACCCACACTAGTTCAGAATTACGTATAATAAAAGGTTATTTACTTAGGGGAGACTTACAGATCACTGTACTAGATCACAGTCCTCTGCAAGAATGGGGAACAGGAACAAAATCTAGCAGACGGAAGTGAGACTGGAAGCAAGAGAGCTCTTCCCTTAAAGTTCTCTCTATGATGGTGGTCACATCTCAGCATGTACATAGCATCTCAGTCCATGAGTATGTAGCTGAAGATGTTTTCTCAAACAGGTACCTTCTCTCATCGGATTATCATTGTAGTATTGAAAGTATTGTGAGTGAGACAGAAGACAAGGTCTTCGGAACACTTACTGGAGGGAATTCATTGCTTCTTTCCTTTCATTCTAGTCAAACTTCTGATTGTTGTGCATTGATCACACACCACTCAAATTTCCAGCATTATTTGGGAAGGACTTTGATGCAATTGCTCTTAGTTTACTGCAACAACTGGTGCTTTTAAACGATCACAACACATTTTTTAAGCAAGGGTTTTCCCTTTATGTGATAAAATGGATGTGTTTCTGGTTCATTTTAAATCCAGACTCAAAAATATGGGACTTCTTACTTCATTTTCCTCAACTTCTTGAAATATGAAATAGAATTTTTTTGTTGAGAAATTTAACCGTTTCCATAAATTGAATGAAAGTGACTTTGATCTAAGGATATGTGAAAGTTTTTTATCTGGATTCTAACAGACTCCTTCATTTAATGAAACCAATTTAGTCAGCATGAGTAAGAAAATTACATAAAATTTTGAAACATTTAGGCCAAAGAAATGAACTTCTAAAGTTAATCTAACCTCAAGTAAAATGGCGAGAGTTTGAGAAGGTTTTCCCATCAGCCACTGAAAGCTGTTTTTCTCTACAAAGAATGGAGAAATAAAATCCATGACACCTTTGAACTATGTTTGTGAGTCATGGCTTGTAAGTGCATCAGGTTCACCTGTGTGTCTAAATCCAATGTTAAAAAATGCAGCCTGGACTGCAGAGATGACTTAATGATTGACAACTGATTTTTCTCTTACCCCCAGCATCACACCAGGAAGCTCCAGGGGAACCTGATGACCTCTTTTTTTTTGACGTCTGTGGGCATGGCACTCACATGTACATATCCACACAGAGACCACATGCACATATTTTTCTTTTTTTTTCTTTAACTTTATTTTATTTTGCAGAGGAGGTTGCAGAGCAGTGGGTAGATACAAATTGATGGGAGATGAATGGGATCAAGATGCATGATGTGAAAGACAAAAAAATAAAAGAAAATTTAAAAATAATAAAAATCCCTTTGAGTTCGAGGCCAGCCTATTCTACAAGAGCTAGTTCCAGGACAGAAACCAAAAGCTACAGAGAAACGCTGTTTCGAAAATCAATAATAATAATAATAATAATAATAATAATAATAATAGTAAAATTTTAAATATATGTATCCTTGGGTTACAGATATAGCACAGTTGCACATGCCTTTAATCCCAGTACTTGGGAGGTAGGGACAGGCAGATTTCTGTGAGTTTGAGGTTAGTCTGGTCTTCAAAGCCAGTTCTGGGACAGTCAGAGCTGTAACACAGAGAAACCCTGTCTCAAGAAACAAAACAATAAACAAAAAAGAAAAGAAAGAAAAGTAAAAAAGAAAGAAAAAAATCTACAATAAATTGAAATATCATATTTGGAGTAAGTAGGTCAATATTTTCCAAAGTTCATTTTAAGTAATATTTTAAATATGTTTATTTCATACAAAATGTTCATTGGAATACCACAAATTATGATTACCTTGTGTCTCTTAAAACTGAAAGATACCTCATCAGAACTTACATCTGAGAAGGTGAATGTATGGGGAATCAGATCCTTTGGAGGGGAGCTATAACCCCCTTAAGATTCTGATAAGCCTGGTACACAGACGTTTGAAAACAACTCATCTAGCTTATTCTTCTTAGCCTGGAAATGATGTTTTACTAAAGGCAATGCACACATCAGTGTCTTTCTCCCAGTTCTATTTGCATCCATCTAGGTTGCAGCATGGGAGAAAGAAAATTAGAGGTCAGGTATTATGATGCTTTTATCCAACCGACGAAGAAAAGTGCTTGAGTGTCTGATATAGCCCAGTATTTTTCCTTGACCTGATTAAGAAATGCATTAATTCGTTTTGATTCTTATATTCCGAATGAAAAGATCGGCAACTCAATGATTTTTATATAAAAAGTAATGTTTTCAATAATAAAAATAAACATGTGCAAGTGTAGGCCCATCTTTCCTACATGGAGTGACAGCCAAGTTCTTGGGCCACAGTTGGTTTCCAAGGCAGCTACTACCCTACCAGACATCCGGTGGCTACCTTAACAAAAGGCTCAGGATGGACTGCTCCTTCTCTTTTGTTATTATGCAGATCGCCTGGGAAGAGGTGTGAATTCCAAGCTGGTGGCTGGGTTGCAGGTGTGACTGTACTCCCCCATCCCCTGGAAAGAAAATATTAATGAGCTTACCTTGGTTTACCTGGGGGAATAAAAGGTGTTGGAATAATAAACGCAGGTGATCTTCAAGAATGAATGAAGCCTGAGACTAGCTTCTGATATTGCTGTGTGAACTGTGTCTCATTTTTTCTCGTGCCTCCACACCGGTCCACTTAGGGAAAAGTAGTTTTATGTTGGGGCATCGGACCCCGACATGCAAGAATAGACACATTTGCATAGACAGGAGCTCAGGTCTCCCTGAGCATTCCCAAGCTAATTTGTGTCTGGGTTCTGTCCAAATAACCACACAATTCCTCTTCTTTCTCGACCACAGATGGCAGTACTGCCTCTAACTCATCCTAATGAACTGTGAACATGTTTTCTGGATCGCACACAGCTGAAAATGTTTATAAGGATATAAGCAGGGTGTCGCGTGCTCTGAAATGCAAATGGAGTGGAGAGCACCATGTACACTCCTAGGGGATGAAGTGAGGTAAAACTCAACAGAGAACACAGTAGCTGCATCAGTAGTCAGCAGGGCACAGACTTGCTTAGGATAAAGCCTTCATCAATAAAGGAATGTTTTGTATAAGCAAGGACTTAACTCCAGAAATTGACAATGGATCTTCACATGTGTCACTCAACGAGTAGAATTGGACAAGACAGGAAAATCAAGACTAAAATCATTTTGTTACAAAGTTATTTTGTAACCACTTGGCACAAAACTCTACTGTGAGCAATAAGACTACATCTGCATTGTTATCTAGTCTCCAGCACAAGCATTTAATGTGCAGACATTAAATACTGGTTCGGGTTACTACAGTTTCCTAACAAATCTGTTGTAAACTTTAACTACATATTTGCTTGTAAGAAAGAAACTGAGGCATATTTTCAACATATTTCACTTATTCTATAAATATTTTAATCCCAATTTTTTTCTCAACCTAAATTTCAGAAATTTCCAGTTCTCAAGTTATCAGTTAATTTAATGACTGTTTGGTTGTTTTCAAGTAAGTACACATTTTTAAAAAAAATCAAGCTTGATTGATTTAAAAACTAAGTTTCCAAGTAGCATATAATTTTTAAATTCAGAGTTTACTATCATTTGGATATGTAAACTAGACATCTTATCTGTCTTCTTTGATCAAGTATTTGTTCAATTTTTGTCCTTCAAATGTATTAATTGAAAATGTCAGGTACAAATACTGTGTAGTGACTTTTACTCTGTCAAGAATTTCAGAAGAGGAGTTAAATAGAGTATGTAGAAATGTGTGGTTCTTGTGAGTTTTGCTAAGTTGATCCTTACCACCATGATGGTGAGTAATCAGGGTTTCTAGGGTGATTGAAATCATTAGCAAATCTCTCAGAGAGCACTTCTCCAGACAGCCACAGCACTTCTAAGTCACTTTGTCCCACAATAATTCCCTTTGAATGGCTGAGAGTTTATTACATGGAATGCCATTTGGCTATTATATATAGGTCTATGTTATATCTTATTTCCATGAGAAGTTTCCTGTTTACATGAGGAAAGGGGATCACATGGGTGTATGATTTACTTCTCCAGTTGCTGTGGTGAAACCCCTAATGAGAGGTAAGTGATGGAAAGAAGGGTTTGGTTGGCTCACAGGTTGAGGGTAAGGTCTAATACAGTATGGAAGTCATAGCAGCAAGAGTTTGATGCCGCGGGTTACATTACATCCACTATCTCGAAGCAGAGGAAGATGTAGGCACGCCCATAGCTAGGAGTTTCCTTTTCATTCAATCTGGCACCACAGCCATGGAATGGTGCTACCTAAAAGTATGATTCTTTCCATTTCAATTTAACCTAGTTAAGATATTTTTTTACAGATAAGCCCAAAGGCTTGCCTACTGAGTGATTTCAGATCTTTCAACTGTATAGACAAATTAGCCATCACAGTGTGATTATAAAATGAAACCATCCTATAATTGATACTATCTTATCATTTATGACCCTGGGGTTTAGCCACAGGTATTCAGGCAATGTCCTGTAGCATAGATCTATAGTATTTGTGTCCAGACGGGCTCACACCGTGACCTTGCTCACATTTTTTATGTGTAACAACTTCTGACTGTCTTCTTCTTTGCTTAGCTACTACATCGCTCCAATTCATATCAATATTAGGAGCTGTAGAGTTGATCCCATGGTTCAGAGATTGCACTACTCTTCCAGAGAATATATTTTGGTTTCGAGTGTCCACTTTCAGTTGTTCATAGCCACCTTGTGAGTTACCTGTTGCCCTCTTCTGACCTGAGTGGGCATGTGCAAGCACACACACACACACATGCACATACACACTAACATATGCATGTGTGCATGTACTCCACACACTGTCAGGAGCCATTTCCCCTCTAAAAATCATTACAGGAACCATCACCCTAGGGAGTCTACAGAGAACCTCACACCCTTAATTATGTTCTATTGAGAAAACCTCCCCCTCACCCAATTAACTTATCTGTTAGCAGAACCCGCCTCACATTCCAGCTATCCAGGGAACCAGGTGTGGCAACTTGTGACTTCCTGGCCCTATCTGTCTGTCTGAATTTAACCTAGCCTACGTGACCGGAACCACGCGGCGGCCAGAATCCAGTTACCCTACCCCCCCATTCCTTACCATATATAAACTGTAACCCGTCCCTAATAAACGGAGGCTTTGACAAATCTGCTTGGCCTCCTTCTTCTGTCCTAGCTCATTCCCTTCCAGGTAGCGCCCCTCCGTGACCCTGGAATAACTGATTGCAGGGTGGGTTACAAACCCCTAGACTAGTGACCCACCCAACGCAATCCACAGTGGCGCCCGAACCAGTGACTCGGAGTACGGTCAGCTACCGGACGACATCGCGCAGTCCCGGGACGACAACAAGAAGAAAAAAGAAGGTTCTGCGGCTGTAGTACTCGGACAGATGGCAGGACGGGAGGTAGGCGCAGGTTCACCTCGTCCGACAAGGGATGGGACAATCACTTTCAAAGGAAGAGAAATTCATGCAGGAATTTAAGCATTCACTCAGGGACAGAGGAGTAAGAGTCAAAAACAGAGATTTATATGTTTGCTTTATATGTTTGCTTGCGGACTCAAGAGGGAGTCCCTCGAGATGGGAAAAGTTAGGGTACAATCCACACAGCTGTGCCTGCCAAGCAGGCTGGCTGCTAGGGCTAGAGAGCCTAGGTCTTTAACCCCCTGCCACATGGAGCGAAGGCTGACAGGCAGGTTTGCTATATAGGAGTCAAGACTCAAAAATCGCTGCAGCTGCATTTAGGACAATAAATATGCTTCTTTTCCATTTTAAAAATCTTGCTTCTTGGTCAAAAATCTTTAGTCTGTAGGTGTAAAAGTTTGTATCTAAGGTAGATTAAGTTCAGTACTGTGTTTCTGTAGAAAAAGTTTTAAAGTGAAAGATTGTGATGCATTCAGAGGATTTTTAGAATTGTTTAGGCTATCCTGAGTTTTTATTTCTTTTGTATAAGGTTGGGGATTGTTCTTTTGAGTTCTATATTGTTCTTTTGAGTTCTGTGAAAAGTTTTGCTATAATTTTAATGAGCATTTACATAAAATCTGTATGTGAGTTCTGTGAGAAATGTTGCTATAATTTTTAATGGACATTTACACTGAATCCATAAACTGCTTTCAGTGAAATTGTCATTTTTGCTATGTTTCTTCTGTTTTCTCAAGAAAGTAGGGGATCTTTCAAGATTTAAAATCCTTATCCGACAAGTTTTTTCGTTTGTACGGCCCGCTCTTGGGTGGGAATCGTCATGTTTCAACTTGAGGTTCTTTCTTGCTGCCAGGTGTGGCTTCAGGATGGAATGCTCAGACTCAGGCCTCTCACTAAATTTATCAAGGGCCAGAGTTATACTCTAAACAAGTGATAATGATTAAAAATAAAAAAACATTTCTGCCTTCACAGGCAGAGATGACGGGACCCAAAAAACTTCTGTCCTGCTTGCTTAAAGTTACTCCAAGATATTTTGTGGTATTCATGGATATTTTAAAAGGATGATGTCTCATTTATCCTAGGTGTAAAAGAGGTACATCTGGGTTATTTTCAAATTCTGGCTATGATAAAGTAGTTCTGCTCTGGGCATGGCTGAGCACGTGTCCTTGTGATATGATTAAACAACTTTGTATTTAGTCCCAAAAGGGGTACTGCTAAGTTTTGAGGTAGATATCTGCCTAATTTTACATAATGGAGGTCCCTCACTGCTGGGGAGACTCTCACTCGGGTCTTGGGAGGGCACGGCCCCCTCATGGCTCGCCAAAGACCATCCTTGCTGAGGTCGCGCACATGGCCTTGGTTGGTGGGGGAGGAGTTCAACCCCCAGTGACCGGGGGAAAAAGAATTTTTGAGAAAGAAGACCACAGCCCCGTGGTCCAGAAGGGTCATAAAATTTTTTCAAAAACCCAGTGATGGTCACAGAGGCGAGGCTCCCTGCCTCTCGGGACCACTCCCAGGGTCATAATCAGCTAGTTCCTAAAACAGTGCTGTGATAATTGCAGCTGGAAAACTAGTTTTTCAAGATTGCAGTCTTCAGTCAGTTCCTGGTGCAGGGTTGCTGAACAGGCTAGTCCTAGATTTTTGATCCTGGATTTTTGATTCTCCTCTTCCTGCTGGGGGAGCTGGAGAGATGGCTCAGTGGTTAAGAGCATTGCCTGCTCTTCCAAAGGTCCAGAGTTCAATTCCCGGCAACCACGTGGTGGCTCACAACCTTCTGGAATGAGGTCTGGTGTCCTGGATTTTTGATTTTTCTCTTCCTGCTGGGAGAGTTTGGATTAATCAGGTTTTTCAGTGCTGTAAGTGATCCAGGGTGACTGTGTCAGTATGCACTTCCAACACCGGCCATCGCTCCCAGCGCTGCCGCTGTTGCCACAGGCTGCAGCTCACTTCCAGCGAGTTTTTCCCTACCCACGTTTTCTTAAGCATAGATTGTTAACAATAATTTTTAATCTTGGTCATTTTTACAAGGATAAGGTAAAATCTCAGAGTTTTAATTTGCCTTTCTCTGACAGTTAAAGGATGTTATATTCAAACATTTTAGGTGTCTCTCAGTCATTTTTTAAGTACATTTGTTAAGAGTTTTCAGTTTAGGTCTATAACAAACAAATATTTTTATAGGATTAAATTTTTAATAACTAATTTCCTGAGTTCTTCATATATTTTTGGAATGGATTTATGATAAATAAAGATCTTTTCCCACTCTATAGCCTTGTTATACAAAAGGTTCTCAATTCAGGAGATCTAATTTATGGTTTCTCACAATGTTTGTGCCACTGAGGCTATGTTTGAGACGTGGCAAAGTGTACTTCAAAAAATTTTTCTCTATGAGATTCAACAAAATTTTTATATGCTGAGGCCTTTGGCTCATTTGGGCTTAAATTTTGTACATGGAGATGGATATAAATCTATTTTCATTTTTCTACATCTTGGTGTCTAGTGAGGCCAGCATTATTAGTTAAAATGCTTCATTTTTCCATTTTTCTATCTGCAAGGCAGACTTAAAACTTAAGAGGAGGATAGCTTATAAGCTTTTAATTAGATATTCAATGGTTAAAGCCCTACTTATAATATTCTTATGGGAGACCTTGAGCTGCTAGGTAAAATTCTTACAAAAAGCAGTTTCCAACAGAGAACTTAAACAGGCTGCCTAACAGGTACTCAAGCAGGTAAACTATCAATCACAGGTAAAGTATATAATAATCAACAAATACAATATATTAATTATAATTCAGCTATGGCAAATGTATATATTAAGTATAAAACTTATTCTACAACAGTTTTATAAAAAATGCTGTTTATGGCTAAACCTTCCCATTTTTGCCAGTTAAAGATATTAAACTTAATTTAAAACAGTAGCCTGTCTACAAAAGGACAGGATAACATCTGAAAAAAAAATGGTTTGATAGAATATTGACTATGATCAATGTTTCTTATACTAAATAATAGATTCATTGATAATTTTAAGATGGATTCCTGGATAATTGCCTTTGCTCAATTCGAAGGCCAAAACCAGTAATCTTTTCCCAGATCATTGCTACAATTTATACAACTGTATTTTGCTAATGTTATAGCAAAAAATCCCTAAAAGGATTTTATGCTAGAATTTTACAAATGGCTCTTCCAATGGAGGAACTGCATATATGGCTAATAATAATAATAAAAAAAATTATGGAGCATAACAAGGCTCCTTCAAAGCAACTCATAGAAGTTGCAAGCAGATCCTGATACAAACGGATCTGGCATGATAACACCAAGCTGACCTTTGCTAAGGCAAGGTGGAAAAAGCCCTTACAATGCATTATGAAAAAACCCGACCTATATATATATTTGGGGTCGAGGGTATGTTTATGCTTTTTTCACAGAAAGAAAAAATCTGGACTTGAGTCGAGGCTGCAGACATCCCACTGAGGAGTTCCAGAGGCGATTGCAAAGAGGTCCTTGATCCGGTCTTCCCTGCCCCCAAGGAGAAGAATGCCTGATAACAGAACCTGCTACGCCACTCTGCAGGGTGTCATCCTGCCTCCAGAGTCCAGGGAGACCCGCCTGAGATAAGTGCCAGGATGTGCTTCAGATAGCTGAATCCAGCTCACCTCACCCAGGAATCCCACCTGCCCTGAAGCACAAATGCTGAGCTCCTTCTACAGTTTAAACTCTGGTTTGCTTTGAAGTTGAGATGCAGACTAAACATCAGACTGTTTTAATCTTTGGGACACAAAACTCATTTAAATTAAAATATTAACGCCTCTTCACTTAAGAAGGGGGAAGATTGGGGTTCCTGTGTCTGTTGCTCAGACTGGAACTGGTGGTATTTAGTAACAACAATGTATGTCATTGTATTCTTACTGCAATTGATCTAATGATATTTGTAACTGCTTATAGATATGTTGGAAAAGGTTTGACACATGCTGTAAAATGTTTGGGTTTAATGCATATGTTAAAAATTTTAGATTTAGATCCCTTTACACTGCACTAATTTTTGGCAAACAGCACTCATAATTTTATGTGGAGTAGGCATTTAGGAAGGAGAATACCTTAGGCCAGACTAAGGGTAAATACTGGGTTTGGAAGGTGCCCTTTCTTCTTGTCTGGAAGATGGAGTTATTGGTGCCCAAAATTATATCATTATATCTTTTGTTTGAGGAGCTCCTCACAGTTTTTCATTAATGATAGACGCAGGGACCCAATGACGGGAGTTAGTGTGGATCCTCACCTGAATAGCACACCATACAGAGGCCGTAAAGGCCGGCTCAACATGGCATGGTGCCAGGTACGAGGAAAGCTCTCCGCACAGCCTAAGACAGGGTGCCCTGTGCTCTGCTTACTTTAATCCTGCTAGATACTTTTTATTTGAGGAGCTCCAAGGACAGGTGACTTATGGCAGGATATCCCCCAACCTAAGACAGGGTCCTGGGAACCCTATGATGGGTAAGGGGGAAAGAAAGAAAGAAAAAAAGACCTGGTCCCCACTCGACCTAAGAATCATCGGGCACCCCTCTGTTCCCAGGAGAGGTAAATTGCTTCACCATTCGAGAGGAGGGTTTCTACTTGTCCCGTTCCCTTCTCTTTTAAATCTGACACCATGGTTGACTCTGACCTCGTGCCCTCCACTTAATAACTGCTTGCCTTTATATAAGAAAGGGGGAATATGTCAGGAGCCATTTCCCCTCTAAAAATCATTACAGGAACCATCACCCTAGGGAGTCTACAGAGAACCTCACACCCTTAATTATGTTCTATTGAGAAAACCTGCCCCTCATCCAATTAACTTATCTGTTAGCAGAACCCGCCTCACATTCCAGCTATCCAGGGAACCAGGTGTGGCAACTTGTGACTTCCTGGCCCTATCTGTCTGTCTGAATTTAACCTAGCCTACGTGACCGGAAACCACGCGGCGGCCAGAATCCAGTTACCCTACCCCCCCATTCCTTACCATATATAAACTGTAACCCGTCCCTAATAAAAGGAGGCTTTGACAAATCTGCTTGGCCTCCTTCTTCTGTCTTAGCTCATTCCTTTCCAGGTAGCGCCCCTCCGTGACCCTGGAATAACTGATTGCAGGGTGGGTTACAAACCCCTAGACTAGTGACCCACCCAACGCAATCCACAACACACCCACACAACATTCACACTACACTCCTAAAATTAAAAATGATAATAATTTTTAAGAGAAAAGAAATGTTATATGCTCTTGCTATTCTTTTCCTTGAGTTTTCCTAACAGCTTTTAGAGTCCTTAGGGGGAAAAAAAAAGCTCTTCTTTAATCATATGTCTCCTCCTCTCCAGGAGCTTCTCTCTGTGAAATACTGATCCTGCTTCCCAAACATTCAATTCCATTATTTTTGTATTCTTTAGAGTAATTACTTGAAAGCACACATACTGGCTATTTCTTCCTACTGTCATTTCCAGAGGCTGGAGCAATATTAGGTGCTTGCCAGGTGTTAGGGAAACACTAAAATTAAAAAACAAAATTTGATGTGGCAGCTGAAGATGAAATAAAATTTCAACAATAAAATAAATGCATTTTGTTCTTTTGTATCTGAAGCACTATATCTCAGCCTTTCCAATGCTTCTATAAACGTAATCAAAACAATGACAATTTGAGTTTATTTTCATAAGAGTTACATCAAAATGTTTAAAAGATCTCCCCATGTGTCTGCTTTGACCCATTTGTTATATATAGCATGGAGACTCTCCAGCAACTTTAGATTTTCTCTTCATTTTTCCATAACTGATTTCTAATGTAATTTCCATAGAAGCTAAGGCAGGTATTTTCTTATTTATATCGATAAAATGTGAGTAGGCACACAGTGTAATATGTTTTGCTGCCAACGCCACTTCAATTTTGCTGTAGTTGGAAGATGTCCACAGCTGATACTTGCATGCAGGGCTGGGCAGCGCTTCTGAGATCAATTGAAATGTCACTGTTTTTCTAGCTGCAAGACCTGTCTTCCTTATTAGAGTGGCATTCAAGTCCCCAATACTAACAAAAGTATTCATGCATCTGCTTATAATTCTGTCAGTTTGCCTCATGAATGTTGGTGCTGCCTTATTTGGTGCGTACACACGGAGAGCCCTTTTTATGTTCTTGACTTGTTTATTCCACATTGCCCACTTTTGTCTCTATAGCTTTCAGACAGTATATTTTCTGAATCAATGCTTCTACTATGTTATAACTTTAACTTGAGTGTGCTTGGATGTGAAAATGCAACATGAATACTATAAGAGTGAAAATCTATCATGACATGCCTTCCCAGTTTTAAAGTAACATTTTATTGCACATATGGCCTTTCATTTTTGTTAGTAGGTTGTTTTTTGCTTAAATGACAAATTTTCCTGTTTACAGTGAGCTGTCAGAGGGAATAATTATGTGTAACACATTAGACACTCTAGGATATGATGTGTGGAAACTTGCTCACAGACACTTAACTGGAGTTTCTGGTCAATATCCACAACTGCCTAAATTCAAACCCGGCTTTGTCACTTTCTGGATATTAAAATGAATTCTCAGTATCCTGCTTTTTAATCTCTAAGAAGTGGATATTCTTATGATAACTCTGCCTTGTAGAACTTCTGTGTCTAGAGCAAGTATGACATAATCTTCATAGGTAACTTTTGTCCACGTCCAGGCTAGGTGCCCTCAGCTCAGTCACCAAGATTGATTCCTATTCAGCAGCCATGTTAGCCATGTTAGAGAAATACAAAGTGAAATCTATGGTCAAGCAAAAAAACAAAAACAAAAACAAACAAACAAAAAAAAAACAAAAAAACTTCATTCTGCCTTTCAATATTGTTATGTTAGCAAGAACTGAGAGTCGACATCTGTTTAATATTACTCTAAAAGGAAAAAGAATCAGGGTTTGTATTAGCTAATATGTATTGGCCTAATTTGAATATGGAATAAATATCTATTTGAATATGAAAGGAAGGTTTCTCTTGACTTATGGCTCCAATCAGAGCAGAAGTCCATAATGGTGGGGAAGGAATGACAACAATAAGAAGCTGAAAGTTGACATCTTCAAAGGCAACCACAAATCAGAAGGACCAACCTGGAAGTGGCACAAAACTTTCTACTCTAAAAACAAACCTGAAGCACCTCAAGCTTCCCAAGGTGCACCAAAAACTGTATTGTTCAAACATGGGGACATTCTCATTCCAAACTCATTGGGGTGTCTATTTGATCAGGGCCCAGGAAATCAATGAAGAAAATGGCTAAGTGAATGTAGAAGGAGCGGTGGACTACGTCCCACCACCTGGCTAGCTTTACACCCGAAATAACAACACACAATTGTATTCTTTTAAACACTGCTTGGCCCATTAGCTCTAGCCTCTTACTGGCTAATTCTCACATCTTGATTGCCCCATTTCTATTAATGTGTGTAGCACCACGAGGTGGTGATTTACCGGGAAGGATCTTAACCTTTGTCCATCTTGGAGAGGAGAGCTATAGTGTCTGTCTCATTGCCTTCTTCCTCCCAGCATTCTGTTCTGTTTACTCCACCTACCTAATTTTCTGTCCTATCAAAGAGCCAAGGCAGTTTCTTTATTAACCAATGAGAGTAAAACATAGACAGACGACCCTCCTCCATCAAGTGAAGGGTAGGAGGCAGGACAGTGGTGTGACTCCTTTAATAACTCAAGACAACAGAATGTTCATAAACTCTAGGCAGAGAAATAGCTGAGAATACAGTGGAACATTCACAGAAGATCTTTAAGTTAAAAACTGGGATTCAGCTTTGTAGGGATGCTCTATTCTGAAAAGGGGACATGAGTGGAAAGACAGTGATGTTACAATGGTTGTAAAGTGGCATGGCACATGCCCATGAATAATAAGAAGCGTTTGTTTCTACTGATCTGTCTAGTTGTGAAAAAGTATGTCACCTGCAGCTTTACAAACCAGAAAGGTTTTTTTTTTTTTTTTTTTTTTTTTTTGTAAATAGAACAGAAGAAAGTACACAAGTAGATATTTCAGTGCTTTTTTAGACGTTAGAAAGAAGAAAGCTTACTGTGTTGCATTTTTGGAAAAGTTCAAAATTATGAGCATGACTAAGTAGAAATAATACAAACCTTTTGCTATTATTAATGCCATAAAAGACACCTGTGCATCTTCTCCTTACAGTCCCTTCACTGTGTACTTACTGGCTGTTCAATAACAGATTAGTAATTTCATAAGAAGTTTATACAAAATTTAGAAAAATGACCTAGTCATTTTTTCCAATGTACTTTTCTAAAACATCTCTGTATTGTAATATTGTATAATGTTTCATTTTAGTCTCCAAATCCTAACTGATGTCCCCAAGGTTCACTCATGCAACTTTCACTGTAGTTCCGTACTTGGATCATGATGTAATTTTTGCCAAGGAGAAGTCATAGATAATTCCCCTCAGGTTTCCTCATCTGCCCACACTATCCAGCTCCACCTACTGCATGTCTCTAGAAGGTCTGTTCTGGGACAGAGTGAGTACAGACAATAACCATGAATCCGGTGTCTCCTCAACTCTTGAATTACAAATAAAACTGTGCTTAGTTCACTGTAGTTGTTCAAAAAGGGTCCAAAGTCTAATATAATCCACCTAGGACAGCATACCACAGGGTATCCTGAGAAGCAGGAAGCTCATATGCTGTGCCCTTGGCTACAGCCATAATATATCCAGGGATAGAGTCTGTAACTCTAACTGGAGTCGTTCCTTCTATCCAGCAGTATGTTTGCTCAGCCTTACCTCAGGGTATGCTAGTAAATGCTATGGGAATAGCTTTAGCTAATAGCCTTTAAGATGGCTTAAGGCTTAGTATAAACTTTTTTTAACTATAGTAGATATTAATGACTCAAAGGAGAGTTGTGTCATTCATCTGTGCATTGCAGCCACTGTGAATGATGGGCCACAGTCACAATTATAAAATTGCTTGCAGACACCCTATGGGAATTTTCTTAATGCCCACCCTCATGATCACTGCCTTTCTCCCATCTTACACAGATGTTAATGATAAAATTACTCTTTTCTGTAATTTGCTGTGCTAGAAAAATCTCACCATCTTTGTGTATTACATCTGTAAATCTCATACTAATTTAATTGTTGTGTTTTTAACATAAATTATGCTTATTTCACATTGATTTTTCTACAGACCTTCACATTTCACAATATTAAAAGTATTACTTAAATGAAAAATGACATCTATTTACACTTGTCTTTAGCTTCTAAAAATATTGATTAATACTTTTGTAATTTTACATAAGGTATTTTTAAACATATTAATTTTTCACTCCTCCCATTAACTCCTCCCATATCTACACATACCCTCAACTTTGTCATTTGTGTTTATTAAATTGCTTATGGAGTCTAATGTGTGCTGCCTTTATAACCTTGGTTGCATGGCCTTCCTTTGTAGCATTTTTGTCATACCAGGGGTTACATCCTTAAAGAAAAGTATCTCTTGCTTTTCCAGAAACCATCAGCTGTCCAAAGTGCCTCAGGATTGAGGATTCATGAATTCCTTCACCCCCATGTTAGAATGATGACTGGATTGAACTTCTGTGGATCTTATGCAGACAAAAGTAGTTGCAGTGAATTCATAAGTGGAGCAGACCTGTCAGACCCAGAAGACACTGTTTTGTTCTGGTATTCCCACCTTTTGTCTCTTTCAGTCTTTGCTCCTCTTTCTTCAAATGATCCCTGAGCCTTCATGATGTATAATGACAATGTCCAATTTGTTCCTAGATGTATAGAACTAACCATGTCTTTCTGCCTATGGAACAGATCTTAGATCCAATCAGAATGACGCTGGCTACACTCATAAAATGGCCCATCATTATAATCACAGGGCTCACAGCTTGTCTAAATCTGTTGATGACTTTTACTCCCAGAAGTCTGCATGACCCCTTAGAAAACTGTGAAAGCTAGTCAGTAGGGAGAAGGCTTCCAGATGAGTAGCAATTTGATTATAATAATATGTATAATAATAATATGTAATAACATGTATATAATGTTATACAAATAAAGAAAAGAATGTTGACAAAGATTTGGGGAGTGGAATCTTTCATTCACAGTTGGTGAGAATACACAGTTGGTAGAAGTGCACATTGGTATAGGTGCTGTCAAAATATATATGTTAGATCCTCAGAAAACTAGACATAGATCTATCATATGACTAGTAGTTGGAAGTTTCCTGTCTCAGAACTACTCAATCCCAAATACCCAGCAGTCACTTCCCAAATTACTACACAGAGGCATAATATTACTTATAAATGCTCAGCCAATATCTCAGACTTATTATTAACTAGCTCTTACATTTTAAGTTAACCCATATTCCTTATTTACATGCTACAATGTGGCAGTACATTTTCTCAGTAGGTATGTCCGTCTTGCTCTCTCAATATCTGGCTGGCATCTTCAATTCCATGCTTCTCCTTTCCATCACTCTTTGTTTAGCCTGCCTCTATTTTCTGCTTAGTGGTTGGCCAATCAGAGCTCCATTAATGCAATTTGAGTGACAAATCTTTACAGCATACAAGGGTATTATTCCACAACAACAACTCAATTATGATACTCTTTGATATATGCAAGGACTTTATTTCCAACTGTGGAGACATATGCTCATTGATTTCACAGTTGCTCTATTCAGAACACTTTGGGCATGGGAACACCAAAGACTCCTTCCACTGATTATGGAAAATAAAAAAAAAGTGATGCCACAGAATTTAATTTACCTGGAAAGAAAATAAAATCATAAGTCACAACGGTAAATATATGGAACTGAATAACATACTGAGTAAGGGAAGCCAGATCTAGCAAAACAAATGTTATCACTCATATGTGGGTCTCAACCTGCAGATTGATGTGTTTAATTGGAAGTAACTGTAGAACCCAGGAACTAGAAAGAACCCTGATTAGGAAAGCAAAGACATCGCAGGAGGAAAGGTAATAGATATGAAAGTTAAAGGGGAATGATGAGAAAGGAGGTAACCCTAAGCATGGGTGTACATGAAAGGGTTGAGGAAATGGTTCAGCACTTGAGAACACTTCTGCTCTTGGAAAGGACACAAACAATATCTCATTACACACAGCCACCTACAATTCCAGCTCCAGGAGATCTACCACCTTATACACACACACACACACACACACACACACACACACACACACATTTCAAAACCTATAAAGAAGAGTACTCATAGTAGGGGTAGAAATTACAAGGGAAATGCGTCACTTTTAAAAGTTTTCCACTGAGATGGCACTTATACAATGGTCATACAAAATACATAGCCTGGCAATTTAAAAATAATGAAAAGAGTATGTTTAAAATTTTATGCTTGTTTTCATAGTGAAGTCCCACCTGTCTGTACTTTTCTTACACCTGGAAAAGGGTTTAAGTTATTTAGCTTCAGAATCTTTGTTGTTAGTGGCAGTGGTGGAATATCTGGTCCAGTTTACTTCTGAAGGTCACTACTTCTGAGAAAACTGTATTATTTTAGCACCTAGGAGCAATTTAAGAAATGCATTAGACATACTCTTTGCTTCCAGGCTATTAAGCTTGGGAGATCTGCCCATCAATTCTTAAAAGTGAGCTCTGAATGAGGTCAGTGGCTTCTCAACCATTTCCAAACTTCTTGTTCAGACCCATCAAGAATTATGTGCACTGATATAAGTATGGAATTGTTTCACGTACTAGCCTGAATTACAAGCATTAAAACATAATTCACAACTCAAAACTATTTTAAGAAAAAATAAAACCTGTAAAGTAACCTATAGCTAGAATGTGTTCTTTGTAGTGTTTTGTTTTTACAGTTTGTAGTTTTATTTTTCTGGTTTTATTGGTAGCCTACAAAGTGAAGGCTTGACTTTTAAAACAATGTAAAATAGAAAAGACAAGCATTTATGTCGCCTCACACAGGAAAGATCTAAAGCAGTTTCATAATCACAATGTTATTTAAATTTATTTTGTAGTGCAGATTATTAGGTGTGCTAAAATAATTTTAAATTTTCTTTGTAATGCTACCACACAAATCATTTTCTTGTCAATAGTAGGTTCAACTTACTTCTTATTTTGTCTCACTTTCAAATGTCTAATCACAAAATTATTCTAATGATACTTTTGAAAGTTTGAAAGTATACTTTATAAGATAAATAAAATTAATATCAGCATAATGTTCCCTGGTGTCCATAAAAAAGTCAAAGAAAGTATTAGTGAAAATAGCTAGTGAAGAAACATTTCTGTGGATGTCTGATTTCAACTCTTTCAGTTTTACACTTACAGAGGAACTCTGTTCTTAGTGAACAAATGGCTTTCTTCCCCGAGGAGGATATGGACTCACAGTCCCATATGAAGGCTTCATTTGCTATGACTTTTAGACCTAAAACTAGGTCAAAGGTTCACTTCATCCAGGAAATATGAAGCCCAGCAGGAAGGAAGTTACTGTAGCCAATGCACTTTAAGTATCTATGATACTCTCAGGGATGGTACCAGCCAGAGTAAGGATAACATGAAAAGAATGGACTTGATTTTTGAGGGTGTTAATTAAGGATCAGAACAGTGACTCTGTAAAGCCTCTGAGTTCAGGCTATTTTATTAACACAGCATATGCTTCCTAGGAATGATAAGGGATGGTAAATGCACTAATGAGGACTCTAAGTAGGGAAAAGATTTTGGCAGTCCATGGTTTCAGAGTACAAATGCAATGCTGGTAGCAGGTGGTAGTGAAAAAGTAGAAGTGATGAGGGAATCTGTGTTTCCAACAGCATCACTAGCTCAGTGCTGTGAGGGTTATCCTGTGGACTGCATTATTCCTTGCACACTTGTGGCTGATGATTAGTTTGGAAGTTCCTTTGCCTAGGTGGGAACTTCCTTGAGGTTGGAAACTTTGATTTTGTTTCCTATGTTTTTATTTTTATCCTCTACAGATACCAATGTCTGATACATAAAAAGATCCTAGGATTAGAATAAGACACTTCACAGAGAGAAAGAAACTTCTCAACTCAAAAAAAGTCAACTTTTAAGTTTTATGTTGGAGAATTTTAACACCCAGATACCCTTTATACAAATTTCTATTAATTCAATCATGTATAACATTTTTTTCTATATTGCCCATGTTGATAATTCACTTTATTCTATCTTTTATCTATAAACACTAGTACATCATTTGGTTTGAAAGATTCTTCTAGAAGCATAGGAATGGACTGGGAAGGCTGTGTCAGGAAGGAACTGGGAGTAGATAATTGAGGCGAAATTTGGTTGAGATGTAAGAACAAGAAGAAAACAAACAAAAGAGAAAGAATGATGTTTCTAATTTCAAAGAAAATAGGACTGGAAAAATCTATAATATATTAGTTTGAGATTAATAGGATAATTCAATAAATAGAAGACAAACACATGAAGAACATCTACAAAGAACTAAGCACATGGACATTCTTACAAAATGAAAAGAAAAAGACTTGCATTATATTTTGATCATATAAGAGAAAAGAAATTTTAGATTCTTTAGTTTAAATGTCAGAATCCTAAAATTCAAGAAATAAATTAACTCTTTTATTTCTAAAACTTTGTGGGTCACTTTTCCATAGTCAGAAATGGAATATAATACCCCAAATTACAGACAGAAAGATGAGACAAAGATAGATGATTTTAGATTGGTAGATGATAGATAGATAAATAGATAGATAGATAGATGATAGATAGATAGATGATAGATAGATAGATAGATAGATAGATAGATAGATAGATAGGCTGAGTAGATGATAAACAAATACATCATGCAAGGTAGATACATAAATATAACTGCTTTGCCTCACATGTGAAAGAATCATTAACAATGTAAAATTAAATGACCATAATAAGATTACTAAATAGTGCTTCAAATATTCTGAAGTATTTGTGAGAATGAATTTCTATTTCCACTGTACATATCCAAGGTTGTGGCTTCTCCATAATACTTCACCTGCAACTACAATAAAACTGTGAAGAGAAAGAATGTTTGACAATGCCTCTGCTATTCTGTGGTTAAAGACATAGGATTTTGTGAGGTGCACAGAAAATTAAACACAAGATGTATTTACCTTCACAGCCTAGAAGAATCTAGAAGTTCGTGACTAATTGTCTCTTGTCATTTATTTCTAAATGTATCATTCAGTTTTTTCATTCATATACTAGACATCTATCTAGATGTCATAAATGGGATGATTGTTCGTAATGAAACTAGAAAGAAAGTAAAAGTATTTGTTGACTACTCCAAAAACTCCCCTGTTGTGGAATTTCCCTCTATATGCTATGAATATGTTTTATTACCATTAGTTAATAAAGAAGCTACTTTGGCCTATAGAAGAGAAAAATGTAGCTAGGCAGAAAAACTAAACTGAATACTGGGAAAAAGAAGGTGAAGTAAGAGAGATGCCATGTAGCTACAAAAGAAGAAGAACACCAGAACCTTTCTGGTAAGTCACAGCCTCATGAAGATAAACAAATTAATAGAAATGGGTTAATTTAAGATATGAGAGCAAGCTAGGAATATGCCTAAGCTATCGGCCAAACAGTGTAGGAATCAGTATACTTTCTATGTGTTCTATGTGATAATTCAGGTCTGGTTGGCCAGGAAATGAATGAGCAGACTCTATTTACAAAATGGTGCCAAATGTGTACCAACTACATCCACATAAAACCTGAGAGAGTGTGGGCAGAAATTTGAAACCAAAGAACAGAGTTAAGCCCAGTTTCTTGGTAGTGACATTCTCTCAAGTAGGTTCTGTTTGCTAGTGGCAAGCAGATGTGCATTTCCTTTATGAGAAGGCTTCCTGTCTCAGTGTTGGCAGCAAAAGCTGTGAGACTCCTTGAAGAGCCAGCTTCCTGGTTTGTGCTGTGTGGTTACAGAACACTTAAATGGGCTCCATGAGCAGCATGTTACAAATTGCTTAATGGTGACAAATACCCCCTGCATCCCTGGAGCTGGGATGGTGAGCATGGCTTGCAGAGGCAGTGACACATTTCTTCTATGTTAGACTGAGCAGAACAACAGGAAGGATCATGGACATGGTTCTAGCCAGGCCCACATAGCATTTTTTAAAAAAAGGAGATCTCCTGGTCAGAAAATTATTATAGATGTTCAATAAAGACAGATTCAGATGAAAAAGACCTCTAAATGGGTCACAGTTTTGAATAAATGTACATGGGATAAAGAGAACATAGAGTAGAGAAATCATAGATTAAAGGGGAAAAGTTAATTAAAATTTAAAATTTAATAAAGTAAAAAATAATAAGCCATGTAAGATGGAAAATATACAGAGAGTCTACATTATATATATTATTGTATTTTCTTTGAATTTTTGACTGCAGAGAGATATTTGATTCTGAGATCTGCAAAAAAAAGTTAACTCTTTAGCAGAACGGTGAGATTATATATGCATTACAATTACATGGAAAACTGTATCTGCTAAGAGAAGAATTTTCTTTTTAAAGTCATCAATTCTATCTAGCTTTATTAAAAACAGCTAGAATATATAAGTGCTGATCCCTTTTGTGCTGCTCAGAATTTTAGGAAGGCACATCAAACAATAAAGCAACACTAGACGAGAAAGCCCAGAGTGAAGGGTTGTGCTTTCTGATCTTCTAGGTCACTCACTCTGCAGTGGGAAGAATTCTGGGAATGCAATGTTCTGAAACCTCCTCTCTGAGCTTTCTTCCTCCTTCAGGAACTGCAGAATCCCATCACACAACCTTTAGAGTTACCTAGTGTGTCTCTCCATGGCCAGAAAGCAGTCGTAATGAAGACTAGAAAGCACCTTTACTTTCCCACCTTCGTACCTACAGTTGGCAAATCAGGAAATTAGAGAAAAATAAATCAGTGAAACTAAATTACCATGAACTTGTAGCTATAATTCAGTTTTTACTTAATTATGAATAAACTGAAATAATATTGAAAGCAAAGATACTCTCAGATTTACCATCCTAGATATTCATGTGTATGTGTGTGTTGTATGTCTTTGTGTGCACATTTGAAATAGCCTGAGGCTTTGTTTTTAAACACTGTCTGTACTTTATTGATCTCAAAGCATCTGTCAGGATTAGCTGATTTTTTTATGTCTATCAGGGTCAGCTAGATATTTCAGGTCTGCAAGTTGATTCACATATTGCAGCTGTGTTCTTCACTTGTTATCATGTGGTGTTTTAGTGAAATACGTGTTGAAATCAAACAAGTGTTTCCTGGTTTCAGTATTTTTTTTTTCTGAGAAACACCTGTGAAGTTGTCCCATGAGTCTTGTCTGCTTAGTGACCTTCAGTTCAACTGTCAGTTAAGACAGCTGTTGATGAATGACAATCTACAAAGTGGGGACACACATCAGTAATCCCAGTACTGGGAAGCAGAGGGAGAAGGATGACAGGGTCAACGCCAATCTGGGGTTCATAGAGAGTTCTAGGCCACTCACATAGGCACCTTTCATCCCTCTGTAGTTCTCCATCTCCTGGACAAAAACTTTTACAGTACAGTCATAGGAGAGAGAGATGATGCTGACCTTCAATTGTTGTCCTTACAAATGTCAAGTCTCTTTGAAGGAACATCTGCTTTCATGGTCCAGGAGGCTCCTTTCCATGATAAGGACATGATAAGTTAGATGGAGTGCCCATCAAAAATCACTTGGTTAAATAGGGTATTAAAAGGATTTGTAGTGTTTCTTATTTAGTCTTCCCTCAAGAACATCATTTTGTCTTGGGTTTCATCAAGAAGTTTCTCTCTACTCCATTTGTCTATTGACATCTCTTTCTTTTGGGTTCCTTTTTATAATTAAATAGCTGCATCACAATGTCATGTCCAATTTTGCAGTGGGCACCACATATTTACCCAAATCAAGGCAGTACAGAAAGATAGATAAAATTATTAGAACATACAGAAAAGGTTGTTCTTACAGGGAGATATATTGATGCTTCTTAACAGCTGAGAATTAAGAATTCCAGACCCAGCTGTAGTGGCACATGCCTTTAACCCCAGTACTTGGGAGTCAGAGGCAGGCAAATCTTAATGAGTTTTGTGGAGTCCCAAAAATGTGAGCCTTTTTCTACCTTGTCTGATGATCAGAGAATTTGGAGATTGCTCAAAATTGTTGACAAGTGTAGCTATACATCCTGACTGAGGTCCTTAGGCATTAAGATGGCTCACGCAAGTATATCCATTCCATCCTGGCAGATGCTCAGGATATGCATGTGTAATCTGCTCCTTCTTTTGTTATAGAAGGTTACATGGGGAGTGGCTGCCTTTGGGATACTTCGTTCAGGGTGGCTTCACTGTCTAAACAACAGAATGTGAATGACTTGATGTCTCAGAGTGTTTCAGCAATTAACTGTTTGGATTGTCATATTAAAGAAGTCTTTTATTGCCTTCTTCCCCCTTTGGTATTGGGGTATAAAAGCATATGGAAAATTATATACTGGCTATTTCAGTATTCACTGGAACTCCCTCCTGGGACTATTCTATGGTTTCTGTTTTATTTTTTTTCTCCTGTCTTTGTACTCTTTATTTCTGATCCCCACACCCTTACCCTGGCAAGACGTGTTTTCTGAGGTTGGTTCCCAACAGTGTTTGTAGCCAGTGCGGTCCACACAGCAAGTTCTAGGGCAGAGAATTCCAGCACCATTTGCTGTGTAGTCAGCAATCTTAAGATACTACTCCTTTAATGCATGTATGCATTATTATGAAAACAATGACAAGGTAGATTTGAGTCCTGTTTGTATATGAGCCTTCCCTATTAGGGCAGTGTAACTTTATCCTGGCAGGTCTTTGTCTACTGTTTAAGATGATGAATAATGATGATCAGGCTCTGTACATGGCCAGAAAATATGCTTTCAAATACTACGTAATGTATCTCATTACACATTTCCCACAGATAGATGAAAAGTTTGTAGTGTCAAACAATCCAGGAAGTTAACACCTAAAAATTAATAATGTTTACAAGACAAAAGTAAATGCAATGATCTTATACAGACCTCTTTTTATCTTTGTGGCTGAACCACAAATCAGAAATAATTATTTGGATCCAAACATCAGCTCTTGTCTGATGCACAGATCTGCGTCTAAGGTTTGTAGCAGTTGCGGCTCTCACTTCAAACCATTGATAATGTGGTACCTGGGCAGGACTATTTAACAAAGAAGTCACATAAAAATTATGAGCCCCTCGGTTCAGATCTGAGAATATCAGAGAGGCTCAGAAAAAAAAATCATTTCTTTTGTAAGTCAATATGTATTGTAGAAAAGGATTTTGTAGAGTCAGAAATTATACAAAGTGAATCTGAGAAAGGATTATTAAAGTGTCTTTTTTACTTCATATTAAAAATTAATACATATACACACATATGCCTGCACACATATATAAATACCCATATACACATATGAGTATACTCACATATACATGACTGCACATACATATTTCAAACACAAACATATATATATTTATATTTATATATGCATATATATATATGCACATACACCTACACATGCACACTTTAGTTCTTCCCACTACAGCTCTACTAAATAAGAACAATATTGATCTCTGAGAACTTTGAAAAAGCTAAGGAAAATGTCCTTTATTCTGTAACTCACACTTTGGTTTGAAAGCTAAAATTTTACATAACACAAATACAGGGAACATACTAATGTGGAGTAGAAAAAGACTGATTCTAACTAAGCAATTTCATGCATTTTTAAGCAACACAAAGACAGACAGCTGAATGAGTTCCTCAATTGATCTTCCTAGTACCAAACCCTTCTATTTACAGAGGAAATCAATATGAGCCCATCACTCAGTTCCTTGAGTATGTGCTGCAGTGTGGCATGTTCCTCAGGAAGGATTATCTATATTACACCTGACTCTGCTTTGCTCTCCATAACAGAAAACCAAAGATGAGAAGGTTTTATTATTTTTCTTTCCTAACATACTCTTTATTTATTCTTTGATTCTTTCATATATTGCATCTTAATACCATTCTTCTGACATCCCTTTATATACAACCCCTCCCCTTATGAAACAAAATAAAATAAAATTTAAGAGAAAAAAAGAAAAGGAAAAAATCTCTTCATAAATCTCATCATTCACAGTCTATCCTTTTATCTATATATATTTAGTTGAAATTGTTTGATGCGAAGAGTCATAGATCTGGTTCGAGGCCTCTGGTTTTTGCTAAACCATTAGTACTGGGCCCTCACTGGTCTTCTCTTGGGTAACCCTGTGGTTGCCCTGTGTCATCCAGATTATGCAATTTTGGGTCTGCAGGACATGGTCTTGTGCACGAGCAGATCGTAGATGTAGGGCTGTACCAACTCCTAATCCTGGTTCTGGAACTGGGTAATTGCAAGGTTGGTCAGCCCACCAGTTCTCCCCTGTCCTCAACTCCAGGGTGAGACCTTCAATATTGATTAAGATAGTTTACCTCAAACAGCAAGAAACACGGGGTGGGGCCATTTCTCCAGCTTTCCTGCCCCCGAGGATCCTCTTACTCATACCTATATCATCAGGGCCAGTTCTACTGTACTGACCAGGCAAGATGCAGAGGCCACTCTCCCAAGTGCTGCATCTAGTGAGACCAGGGACATCTTTCCTGATCTTATGACCTCATGGCCAGCTCTTCCACCTGCCACAGGTACACAGGGTGGGAAAGGTGTCTGTCCCCCACAGTATCACTAAATGACTGATGAGAGATCAGGTCAGATATCCCATGTGGGTCTGGTTTACATGGACAATAGGGTCAGCTCTACTGTGGTGCCTAAGCAAGCTTACAGGGCCCACTTCCTGCTGAAATAAGAGTAGCGGTGGGCTGCATTCCTGCCCAGCTCTGCACTGCTAGCTTTACCCAAAATAATTACATGGAAACTGTATTCTTTTAAACACTGCCTGGCCCATTAGCTCTAGCCTCTTACTGGCTAGCTCTTACATATTGATCTAACCCATTTTTAATATTTTGTGTAGCATCAAAAGCTGGCTTACCAGGAAAGATCTTAACCTGAATCTGTCTGGATTGGGAGAATCATGGCGACCACCTGACTTGGCTTGTTTCTCCAAGCATTCTGTTCTGTCTACTCCACCTACCTAATTTTCTGTCCTATCAGGCCAAGCAGTTTTCTTTATTAGTTAACCAATGAAAGCAACAGATAAGATATAAGACCCACCTCCATCAACTTCCCAAGTGCTACAGCTGGTAAATGGGATGTTCTACTTACTCATTCACCTCAGATGGCAAGGGCATAGGCCAGGGAATGTCATCTTTCCCTCACTCTCACCACCACATGGAAGACAAGGGAGCATGGTCAGCCATCTGATGTTTACATCCTTGAGGCCAGCTCATCTGTGCCTCTACCAACAAGGTCAGTTCTACTGTGCTGCCTAGATAAAAAGCAGCACTATTTTCCTGAGTACTGCAGCTGGTAAAGAAGGAGGGTCAGCTCCCTCATTTGGGAGAGAAAGCCAGGGGTGAGGGGTTGTGGGTAACATCTCTCCCTTTACCCCATCACTACATGACAGACAAGTAGTGGAGCCAGAGATCCCATGGTCATGACTTCTGTGTGGGATAGGTGGTAGCAGTGTGTGAGTGGGGAGGGGCTTTTTTCCTTCCTTGGCCTTAGCACCACATCACAGGTGACTGGGAGAGAGTAACAGCTATCTCACTCTCATGCCCTCAAGGGTCGGCTCACCTATACCCTCTGACAACAGGGTCAACTCTATTGTGCTGTCCAGGTGAGGTATAGGACTCTCTCTTTTGAGTGCTTCAGCTGGAGAGTGGCAGGACCAGTTCTTAGTGTTCCCCTTAGTTAGTGAAGGGCAGGATCAATTCTGTACAGTCCTATCCTGTAGACCCTCAGTGGTATCAGGAGCCAAGGACATCAACACAGATCTCGGATATAGCAAGAGTACGAACACAAACCTGGGTTCTTGCAGCAGCCCAGGCGAAGACATCATCATGGCCCTTGGTGGCAATCAAGTCACCTACTTTAGCTGGCTCCTCACTATTTTCCACCTATTCAGAAATGCCTCTGTCTACAGGAATGAGCCACTCCCTCCTCTCTCTCTCTCTCTCTCTCTCTCTCTCTCTCTCTCTCCCTCTTTCTCTTTCTCTCTCTCTCTCATATCAGACCATATATTTCCGCACCATAATAGTGCATGACTGCCTGGCCTGTGTTTTCTCCTCAGAACCCAGGGTGAACCCTGGTTTTAATATTTTAATAGAAACATTATAAATGAAAATGCAAGTGTGCATTATAACAATCCCTAATAAATCCAGTTCCACTTTCTGCCCCTATAAAATTATGCACACTATTGACACCAAATAAATTAACCAACCAATTAATTACAGTACCAATACTTGGAAGATCTCCTTTGTCGGAGTTTTTAAATCTTAACTTATATGTACAGGTTGTCCTCAGCAGGCACTGAGTCACATGGAATGTGTTCTTTGAGACTGCAGACACAAGAGTGTTGTTGTCAAAGTGCACAACACAAGAGTGTTGTTGTCAAAGCAGTAAATAAATCTAACAAAATAAACAAAAGATGAATACATGATAATATGAGTGGTATTCCACCAAAGCATATCTATTGGAGGTTTCAAGGGGAACCACAAGATTATCCAGTCTTTTTAAATTTTTTAAGTAGCCATTCTTTCTCAACTACCCTCCTATTACACAGACATTAACATAGGAATAAAAAAAAAACTATAGTACAGTCCACTAACTTCAAAATGGTTTCAGAGCTGAGATTTTGTCTTTTTCTAGTACCTAGAAGATTAGGGATGATGCATGGGATGCAGTAATTAAATTCACTAAGAGATCTACCAATATGTCCATAATTTTAGCCAGGGCCTCAGATTGGTGTTGAAATAAGAGCGGCGGGGCTGCGTCCCCAACACCCCGGCTGCTTGGCTACCTCATGCCCGAAATAACAACACACAAACTGTATTCTGTTAAACACTGCTTGGCCCGGCTAGTTCCAGCTTCTTATTGGCTAGCTCTTACATATTGTTCTAACCCATTTCTAATAATGTGTGTAAGCACCCCAAGGTGCGCTTACCGGGAAGATTCTAACCTATGTCCATCTTGGGTTGGAGCTTCATCGCGTGTGCCTCAGAGAGCAGAGCTATCCGGAGAGCGGAGCATGGCGTCTCTGCTCTAGAGAGCCGAACTGTCGGGGTCTCTCTGGGAGCAGAGCAGAGTCTGACCTCACTTCCTCTTCCGCCCAGAATTCTATTCTGTTTACTCCTCCCACCAATGCTTTAACCTATGAGGCCAGCCAAGCAGTTTCTTTATTGCTCAATGACCTTCCTCCATCAGATTGGAATGGATATCTGTTGACTGGAAACAAGAAGAGGGTGTTAGCAAAGATTCACAGGGAATACACTGTTTTGAATCCTTATCCAACCAATTTATTACCTTAATATTTAAGGAAAAGCCAAGAAAATAGATGGTAGAGAAATACTTAACATTGTTGCTCAAGAGTCATAGAAGAAAAATATCAAAAGCAAACTAAGACAGAAATGATACTATTAAAATTCTGGGCCTGACGTTTGATACCTCAGGGCCAAAAAAACATCCACAGAGAACTCAAAACATGGGGACAACCCTTCCCCAAATCAACACACTGGAGAAAATGACCCAAGGAGGATAAAGGAAGTGTGATTAAAGGTGTGATGAAAGTTGTTGCTGGCATGGTTACATTACAGAAAGTTAAGGTGATACATATTGCATTACCCACAACTCTTATTCAAGGTAATTCATTGGCTATAACCATGTTTTCCCTAGTTTTCTTATCACAGAGAGCTAAAAAATCAGGCTAGCCATTATTCACTTACTCAAGCTTATGACGGGGTGTATTAGATATGCTCTCACCTATCCTCATGTAATTTCTCTGAAGTTGAAGCACAAAACATATATCTTCGGTGAAAGTTACAACCTATTTCTCAGTAATTTGGTGTTAACAATATTTTTCTTTATGTAGAACCAATTCCAAAGCAGTAAACCAGAAATCAACAACTCATTTATAACAACCAGAAATGTTAAGGAGAAATTTTCCAAAGTAAAAATGTCAGTAAAATGCATCATCCTCTTGTCTTTGTTTTATAGGGGAAACAATCTTTCTAACACATTATCTTAAAAAACTCATAAATTCTTACATTTATGTATGAATACATGTAATGTATTTATAGTTTAGGATTCACTTTATAGCTTTTAAATTATTTATTATAGCACTGCAAATGTTAGGTCTATTATTATTTTTTGATACTTAAATCAAACACATTTATCTGTTTTGTGTAAGGAGAGACTCAGGGTCTTGTGGGGTAGGTTTCCAGCTAATCTGTGGTACTGATTACAAGTTCTCATCAGTAGCTGTATCTGTGCCTAGCAAGTCTTTAGTTCCACAAGAAAATCATCACAATCTTCAAAGGATTTTATTTGAAAAACATTGAATTCAGGACAAGCTAATCTCACAGCTAAATGGTTCATGAAGAAAAAGAGTGAAGAGATTAATTATGATAGTAGATCCTATGGTTTTGGACAAGTAAAATCTACAAATGTCAAGATGGAAGCTAAATGAACCAAGTAGCAGAATGTCCTTGCTCAGAATCCAGTGATTTGGGGTCAGATCTAACTAAGAATGTCAAACCATGTTTTTAAGACCCTACTAGTCACTACATAACAACACAAAGGAGTGAGATGCTAAGAAGACAGAGCATGAGAGAAGGGAACAAAGCCCTTAGCTGCTCAAGTCTCATATTTCATAAATCAAATTAAGAATCGCAGATATAAAACAAATACAATTTGACTCTTTGCAGAAGAATTGCTTTAGGTATCTTAGTTAAGCACCCAAGTATTTGATGCCACACAAAGTACCAATCAGAACCTAGAGAAACTTACCCTGGGAAAAGTAGCCTGCCAAGATCAGTGTCTGAATCAGCAGTGAACCTTGAGGAGTGACTCCTGTAGCTGTCCAGTTATGATGTGGGAAAGGAAGAGAGTGTTAAATGTTTTGAAGTTGTACATCTCCCTGTACTGTGCTTCATGTCAAATGAAGAACTGAGACATATTCATGGTAATAAAGAAGCTGGTGAAATGGTGCCCCCTTCAATGAGTGTACCCTTTAACCAAACAGACATGCTCTTTTTGGTAAAAACATAGGAACATGTTGACTTTGGGTAATCTATACTACTAAGAATTTACCATATATTTTAGTCAGTGTTATATTCTGTGTAGAGACACTGTGACCACAGCAATTTTTATAAGACAAAGTATTCACTTGGGGATTGCTTAGAGCTTCAGAAGTCTAGTCCATTATGATCATGGCAGAGAATATGTCAGAATGTTTGGCAGATGTGGTGCTGGGAACGTACGTGAGAATCCATATCTGCAGGTTGGAGGTCGACAAAGACTCTGGGCTGGGGGTGAATTTTTGAAACCTCAAAGGCCAACCCAAGTGACATGCTTCCTTCAAAAGTGCCGCATCTCCCAAACCTTTCAAATAGTACCACTCCCTGGTGACCAAGTATTCAAATCTATGACTCTATGAGGGTCATTTACATTCAAACCATCACATTATATAGTATGTCTTCTGAAAAATAATGTGGTTAGCAGTACTTATTCTAGAAAACTGACATTATCTAGAGAAAGTTACCCCAAATAGGATTCTGGGGACATCACAGAGTCATACTCTGCACACTCGCTGTTATTGCTTGTTAATTTTCAGGTTTTTCTTCTTCTCACTCTTCCTCAGTCACACAGGAAAAGTAGATTACAAATTTACTCATTGGGAAAGCTGATTTTTTTTCTCTTGTCTTTTCCATTCACTATTGCATTCAGTTTTAATTCCCTAGATCTTCTACAAAAATGTGTCTGCTGACATTTCTTTGTTTAGTCCTATGCTGACATTGAATTTGTTTATAGGATTCATACAATGTGCAGTAAACATGGAATATGGATTCCAACTGCTTAAGTTGCTTGTTTCACTATGACATAATATCTAACAAAATACTTTAAAGGTAAAAATATTTCTTTATTGTCAATTTCAGAGGTTTCAGCCCATGCTAACAGTCTCTGTAATTTCTAGGCCTGTGCTGAGTGAGTTGGAACACTGTTGTGTGTAGTGTGTGGTGGAGCATGATGGCTCAGCTAGTGGCAGACAGGAGCCAGAGAGGGAGAAGAAGGTTTGGTAGTAAATCTACCCCCACACAGCCATATTGTTCTCAACTGCTGTCTCCAGTTGCCCCAGCTTCTAATGATCCATTTTGTTATGACGTCTTCAATACACTAATTCATTGGTCAAGTTATTATTTTCTGATCTATTTATTGCTTAGAAGCACTATCAGTTGAGAATCAAACCTTCAAGACAGAGAATATCGAAGCAAGAGTAATTATTTTTTAGGCAATCAATAATGCTAATGAAAGTAAAATATAAAGAAGGATGCAGGAAACACAGTCAACCCTGCATCCACAGTGCAGAACAAACCTGTCACACCAGCAGAGTCTGAGATGTCAGAGGTGAAAGCCAAACATAAAACATCATAGTGGGATGTACCAGATGGAAGGACGTTTAGACTGGCAGGTGTGTGGCAAGATATTTCAATCTCAAGTAACTAATTGACATTACAGCTTCTCAGAGTGCTTCTGATTTTAAACTTGATTTATGTCATAGCCAAGAACATTTTTAAAACATTCACAGAATAGTCTGTATCTGGGCACCGTGTATTGTGGATATATGTTTCTTTGGATTATGTCTGTGTTAAATTAATAGCAAGTACTCTTTATAAAATTACTTTTAAGGGAGATAATCTCCTTGCAAAGTTATGCTTAGAACTTCTGTCAGCTATAAGTATGGTCAGAGAGCCAGACTTCCTCCTGGCCTCATGTCTCCATAGTAACTGCTTTGCAAGCTTGACTGGACCTGTGAAGACCACAGGACCAGCGACAGTGAGTCAATGACCTTTCTTAGTAGTTCATCTTGTAAATGTGTGTCTCCAAGCTTCCTGTGCTTAGGTTAAATTTCCAGGAGGACATTTCAAAAACATTCAGTCCCCTGTGTCAACATCAGCACCTCACTGCTTTCCCTCCAGCTGGCTCCCCTCCTTCTCAGTTCAGCCCCCCTGAGAAGGGTGGGAATATAGTCTATATAGCACCACTGAGTGTCAGCCTCGGAGACAGCACCAGTAACTCTCATCAAATACTCTTTAATTCATTTTCATTTATGCCCAAACTGACAGAAGAGGAACTTTACTTTTGTTTCAAATATCAAAACAAATTTGTTCTAAAATATGAGGTTAATCTAAAAGTTTTTTGACATAAATTCCATTTTGCAGATTTACTTTTGGATGAAGATAGACCCTTATGTAGTTCTTATTACTAACCCATCCATCCATCACACACCACTTCAACTAAAAATGTGTTACCTGTAGCCTATTATAATTATTGTAATATAATACCTACTATTAGAAAAATTACTCCATTAGCCTATTAAATTATAGGCTATTGTGAATCATTTTTGACTTAAAATAGTTCCTCTGAGGTATAATATATTATACACTCTATCCATGAAAATGTAATTAATTTATGGCCTTCTTTTAAATAATTCATTTAAATTCAATTTTATATTCTAGTGCTTTGTTCCTATGTTTATTTTTTCAAAAGAAAATGAAAATGTACAGAATCTAGACATCTCACCATTCACACAACTCAAAGAAGGGAGACCCAATGCTGAGAATGTTGTTGATGCAAGTTGTTCTCCAAGCCAAATAACCCTGTGACAGACAAGGGGATATCTTCAAGACTCATCATCTAGAGCTGGGGAGGTGGCTCTGTGGGTAAGAACACTCACTGCACTTTCATAAGACCTGTGTTCCATTTTCACCATGGACATGATGATTCAGAATTATCATAACTCCAGTTTCAGAGAGTTTGATGCCCTTGTGTAGCCTCTGCAGCTACCAGAAATTCCTGACATGTACATATATAAATTTGAACAAACACTCATATGTATAAAATAAAAAATGCTAAATTATTATTTTAAATAGATAACATCTCTAAATATAAAATTATGAGGTATTAGAATTTAGTCTTAAACCTTTTCATTACAGCATGGAAATATGCCAGTGACTAATCTATGATCTTTTATGTATCTAAATTCTTAGACCTAAGGTTCACCCAACTCATACACCAGAAGAGGATTTGTTGCTTGGAAGCATACAATTTGAAACATCTGTATTAAAGTTTTTTTTTTATTTTTATGAAGCATTATTGTCTTAGAATCACTTTCTTAGTAACACTTTTAAAAGGTAAATATCCTGAGGTGAATGAGAACTGTCAGTCACAGGATGACTGATCTTACATTGACAACTTCAGAATGTTCAGATTGAAACAGAATCAATTGCTTTCACTGCATTCCTATCTTTCCCTTCAAACAGGTGTTTTATAATGCTATGGACTTCACTTAAGGATGATCAATTAAGTAATGTGAATATGAACATTTTCTAAATATGTGACTAGATTTCTGATTTATGAGACCAGGAACAAACAGTGATTTTGAGGGCATGCTGATGATGTATGGAACACGTTTTTCTTACTGAACTCTAAAACCCCACCAGCGGATTACTTTTCTCTTATGTGCTTCCAAAGAGAACCTCATCTCATTACTACAAACACAGTGTTCTTCTCTGTAGTCAGGTGGACCTCATCCCAACCAATGTAACAAGTAATATATAACAATTAATTCATAAAATTAAAAACTAAACTTGTATGCTTAAATACTAACATTTAAAAAATAAAAGGCACAACTTTTTCAACTGAGAAGTGTTAAAACAATTTGTAATTTTTCAAATCTCTGAACAGTGTTGATTTATTAAACATTTGGAGTTTTTTTTTTTTTAACAAACTATAATCCTCACTTGAATAAACCCTGGACTCTGAAATATGAAGACAAAAGTAAACATTTCAAGTAGCTGGCTTGCCCATGGATGAAGTGCATTCTTTGAGACATTGGCACCTCTTATTCTAAATCAGGAAAAAAAAAAGCAATAAGAGTAACCACTTTCACTTTTGTTGAACTAGTCTCTCAGCCCTCAGCTTCAATGTTTACTTTAAGTTGTGACCTTCATAAGTTATTTTAACTCTTCCCAGCCACAGTGTATTTGCAATTATTAGAGATATTAAGCCAGTTGTAAAATTGAGAGACAGCCAATTCTTATGATGATGATGATACTACTACTACTAATAATAATGATGACAATAATAATAATAAAAATAAGCAGTGTGAATGACACTCAGCCCAAGTCCACAAGCCGAGATTAGAAGATGCAGGAAACAGTTTGGGCCAGTGTGAGGCCAAGTGTAAATTCAGCAAGGAGAGGTCTCACAGTATGGTGGTGTTAGCAGTCACCTGAGGTCAGAACTGTCCTCTTCGGCTATTGACTCTTTTTACCCACATGTCACCTCACAAGCACAGGTTTCTGAAACTTGGAAGTGACTGTTCTGCCTTGAATATATTTACATATTTACATATTACTCTCTTGTTCACATTTACATACAGGGTTCTTTGAACCCCTCTGATGAGCATAATGATAGAGAGACACAACTAGGAATGGTTACAAAAGTATTTATATTCCTGCAAGAGGAATGGTCCATGGTTAAAATGAACCTTGAGGTTGCCATGTCCAACTTTATCCAACAACTGCTTCTGACTGGGAGCCATGGTCCGTTTTAAAGGCTGCACAGCCCTATATTTTTCTTCAAATTATCTTATATAGATTCTAACTAAAAATGAGTAGACCATTGTTTATACTCATTTGCTTTTCTTAGTGAAAGGGGAGGCTGAAAGCATTCTTGTCTTTACATTTATTTCAGTGCAGTGTGTGCATGCACATGCATGTTTGCATACGTGTACACATGTGCATGCTTGTGTGTGTGTGTGTATGTGTATAGGCACATGCATGCCACAGCATGAATGTGGTGGAGGTCAGTGGAAGGTTCTTTTTTTTTTCCTTCCACCATAAAAATCTCAGAGGTCGAACTAGGTTTATCAGACTTACCAGGCAGCCGCTTTGCCATTCTACAAACAACCTGAGGTTTACAAACTTTTTTCAGTTTTCAACAGGATTGAATAATTTTGAAATTTGATTTATTTAAATATATATGCTTTATTAATTTTACATGTACATGCTTATGAACATTAAATAGAACATCTTGCTAAATAAATATTTATTTACAGTGTAAGTTCAGAGAGTGGTCTTTTGATATGAAAACACTTTCTTGGTTTTCCTCCTACTATCTGCCAACATTTTTAGTTTCACTTTTCTTTCCCCGACCCCTGGCTTTCCTTTATTAAGACAAAAAAAAAAGTCAATAAAGGGATTCCTAATGATATTCTTCAATTTTCATATATGGGAGCCTGGCTTAATTGTCATCAGAGAGTCTTCATCCAGCAACTGATAGAAACACATGCAAAGATACACAGCCAAACATTAGGCAGATCTCATAGAATCCTGTGGAAAAGGGGGTGGAGAAGAATTGTAGGAGCCAGAGCGGTCAAGGACTCCACAAAAAAGTCCACAGAATCAACTAACTAGGGCTCACAATGGCTCACAGAAACTGAAATGACAACTAAGGAGCCTGCTTGGGACTGACTGACGTCTTCTGCATATATGTATGGTTGTGTAGCTTGATCTTCTTGTGTGACTCCAAACAGTGGGAGGAGGGGCTGTCCATGACTGTTTTGTATGCTTTTGGGACCCCTTTCCTCATACTGGGTCATGTAGGCCAACCTTAATATGAGAAGTGCCTAGTCTTACCACAACTTGGTTTGCTATATTTGGTTGATAACTATGTGAGACCTGTCCTTTTCTGGAGAGAAACAGAGGAGGAGTGATGGGGGAGGATAGAAGTGAGGTAGAGGGAGGGACTTGTAGGAGAGAAGGGAGGAAAAACTGTTCTCAGCATGTAAAAATGTAACAAAATTTTAAAACAGACTGGGATTAAAATCTATGCTGCTCATTTTTTTTTTCTGACTCAGCAACCTGTTAGGAGGTGGAATTTAGATGAGCAAAATAAAAAAGCATGTGTCTTTGTGGTATGGGAGGTTCTTCTGTCTATGTGTTGCTTTTATTGGTTAATGAATAAAGGAACTGCTTTGGGCCTATAACAGAGCTATAGGGAAACAGAGCTAGGTGGAGAAAACTAAATGAAATGCTGGGAGGAAGGAGGTGGAGTCAGAGAGAAGCTGTGGAGCCACCAGAGATAGATGTTGGGAATTGTAGCTGGTAAGCCACTGCCACATGGTGATACACAGATTATTGGAGATGGGTTAAATTAATATAAGAGTTAGCCAATAAGAAGCTAGAGCTAATGGGCCAAGCAGTGATTTAATTAATACAATTTCTGTGTGATTATTTTGAGTCTAAGCTAGCCAGGCAGTCAAGAACCAACAAGGAGACCTCCATACTACATCTTTGGAATTTTACTAAAGTATGCACCATGGGGGAGTTGTACTTAAGTCTTGGTATTGCTTAATGAGACTGAATGTATTGGTTATTATCAAGAAAAGTCTCAGTCCTGGCTGACTTTGCTGGTTACTCTGCAAGCATTTTACTACTTCACTAAATATTTACTAAGCACCATTTTCTTTCTTTCTTTCTTTCTTTCTTTCTTTCTTTCTTTCTTTCTTTCTTTCTTTCTTCCTTCCTTCCTTCCTTCCTTCCTTCCTTCCTTTCTTTCTCTTTCTTTCTTTCCTTCTATTTCTTTCTTTCATTCTTCCTTTCTTTTCTTCCTACTTCCTCTTTTTATAAAGAATTAGTTTGTGCATTTACATAATTCTATACCTTGATCTATGAGGCTAAGCAACTTCCAGTATATTTGAAGGAAGAGCACTTTCAAGAGAAAAGTGGGGAAAAATCAAATAAACAAAATTACTACTGAACAATTGTCTTCATTTATAAAGTTGACATTTCTCCTAGAGGACTCTTTAACTTCATGTGTGCTTTCAATCAAAAGCTTGCCAACTCTGTACCCCCTTGTTTAATTAAACCCACCCATGTCTCTTGCACAGATCCCACTGTCCCATCTTGTACTCTTTACCCAAGTTTCAGAGAAACTTGCTTTCTGCCTCCCTACCCCATTTAGACAGCTAAATAGCTTGTTCATGAAATATTTACCCTTGCAAATTTAGTCAAGATTTTGGGAAGATTGTAAGTAGGACTAAAAATGCAGACATACATAAGTCTTCAACTCATGTCTCTACACCTTCCACTCTCAACAGGTAATGTCCAGGGCATGCCCTACCTATGGAAAAGACATCATTTCAGAACTCAGAATGTATGCTTTTTAACAATATGCATGACACTAAAATCATGACTGACACAGCAATAAGGATGGAGGGTGGAGCTGATGTCCAGGTGAGGAAATAAGAATAGAGGAAGGAATAGTTCTCACTGCAGAATATACTTTAACTTATTAAGAAACCACAGATTCTCTTCATATCAGAGAATAAAAATATTTCTAAAATTGTAAATTACATTCTGGAAAGTCCTGGTTAAACACAAACCCATTGTCTCAGAGAATCAATGGTACCTTCACTCCTATTCTTGAAATGCCCTATGAAAACAAGGAGAGTTCTGACAATGCCTCATCCCCCTTTTCTGCCCTAAGCCAATCCACCAAAGCATAAGCGGGACAGCTTTAGAGCTTTGTTTTTGTTCGAACTCCCTGTGCCAGACAGCACATATTTCCTACTGTTGTCCAAGATCTGCCTTGGGTCTGTATATTGAGAAAGCGTTGGCAGTCACTTCCACACCGTGCTGACCTCACCACCATGGTGAACATCTGGTTAATTTTCTACTTTTCTCCATCTTGAAATACAAAACTTTTTATGAGTTAACTCACTTTTCCTTTGTTTTTAATAGTGCTTTTACACTTTCATTTTTAATTGTTTATTTTATCCATACACACAATGTGCTTTGATCAGAAGTACCCCTCATTTCCTACACACCAATTCTTCCCTTATCTACCTCAACTCTTTTCATTTCAGTCTTCAGATATCAGATTTTACCATGCACCAACCCCATGTAATGCTGTTTGCATGTGCATATGTGTAGGGCAATCTCTCATACATGGGTAGCCTCTCTGGAGACACAGTGCTAAGGCAGCTGACACTCCTCCAGGAGCTACCAACTGCCAACAGCATCTCAGTTAGAGAGTGTGACTGCATGAGTCCCTACCTCTTCATGGTGGGGGTTTTGCTAGCTTGGACTTGTATAAGGTCTTGTGTATTCACTCCTAGCTGCTGTGAGTTCATGAGTGCAACTGCTCGGTAGTGTTTGGAAAATAATGTTTGGCTACTGATGTCCAGTAACTCTGCCCCTTAAGTCATTCTCTGTCCTCTTTGGTGATAATATCTGAGCCTTGAGAAGAGGGGATATGATAGAGATGTCTCATTTAGAACAAAATGCTCCATAGTTTCTTATTTTCTGCACTTTGGTCAGTCTGAGTTTTCACATTAACCACTATGTATTTGAAAAAATAAAGAGCTTATCCACTGAGAGTTAGGTGGCTGTTTATTATTATGTCCATTTACCTGAATAGTAATACTGATTTCTCTTCCTTGGTCATGTGATCTAGTCAGTGATGGGTTTGAGGCTCAGTTAATAGTACTAACCTTGAATTCTGTCTTGTACAGTGGGCTGTAAGTCCCATCAGATAGTTCTTCCCATAAAATCCATGCCACTATTGTATCAGTAGTATATTTTGTCAAGCCAGTTATTGTTGTGACTCATAGGGCTCACAGCTGTGTGAGACTTGATAATCGTGTAACTAGCCCCTTCCACTACTCTGGAAGCTAGTAGTAGAGAAAGAAGCTTCTAGATTGGTAGCAGCTTGATTTATCAATGGTTTATAAATCAAGCATGTGGTAACTTCAGCAAAATGAACTTATCATCAAATTCTAAGGGGTAACCAAAAGCAATGACAATAACTTATAGTGTGTGTGTGTGTGTGTGTGTGTGTGTTCCCCACACTGACATTTAACTTGAAAATAGAAAACCTACTCCTGGCACTGGGACTTTAATATGATAACTTAGAGTGTCTGGGAGAGACTTTGTCCCACATTGTAGGGAATATCGCTTTAAATTTTGTTTACACATGTATATGTGTATGTTTTAGGAAACTGCTACAGTATGATCCATTCCCATAATCCCTATAATACTTTGACTTCCTTTTCCTCAGGCCATTTAGCATGTCTGGTTTTGTTATCCCATCTCCTCCTTCATACAACATATGTTCTAACTTTTTTCTTCAAATTACACCCCCATAGTCCCTTACTAATTTTATGATCTTTCCTTTCATTTCTATCTGAAAGCATGCTAAGAAATTTCTGATATTTTTGCAACTATATATTCTTTGAAATTTCCAGAATGTTTTGTGTCTTGTACAAGATCAAATGTTGTTTTGGAATTAAATCATGAATGCATCTATGGATCCAGATATATAGCTTTGTAGGATAATGAGGCAAGAACTTTATAATCATGTGATAATTAATCATACTACCCAGTATTAAATCAAGACTTTGCTAAAGAAAATACTAAGCAAATGCGCCATGATTGGACATACTCTTTTGAGAACTGAAGAAGCCCAGCATGTGAATGGAGAGACTGTGAGTGCCCCTTGGGTGGTTTTCTTATTCTACATCCAAAATGTGAGAATAGTGAGGATGTAGCCATAGAGTAAAATGCCAAACACAGATGACAAAGGCTGTGTCTCGGGGAGCTCAAGAGTTCAAACTGAGGATGAGCTTAGCCTAGGCATAGGTTGGAAGGGTTGAAAGAACAAATGGATGTGCAAGGATGCTATCAGGTTGATATTTAAATTCTGGGCTTGGGAGTACTTTCTTTAAGTGAATGAATAGAGAAACAGCAGGACACAGAATCCTTATGCCTAATTCTTAGAATAAATTATCAAAATACATGATTATAAGGCTGTAAATGTCAGAAGTTTCACAGATAACTTTAGAATTTTTTTTAATTAATTTTAGGCATCTAGGCATAGGACTTTGAAAGTGAGTAACCTCAGAGTTTAAGTGTCCTTGGCTGCCTTGTGACAGCCCATGTAGGGTCATAAATATAGAAATAAAGAGTACCCATTTCCTATGCTGTGCAGCAGAAGTGCAGGGATGAATTCTGCCTCAGAAGAGTCGAAGACAATCTCTGAGAGACATAACATACATATGTACATAACTAGAACACAGTGTTGTTTCTTAGGTAGTGTATAATAAATGTTTCTGTAACTGGAAGGAATGAAATTTTCAAGTGTATGAGAAGACAGAACTTTGAGAAAACTTATAGCAGCAAATGTAATATACATTAATAAAAATGGGGAAGAAAGTTTCTAAATGAGAAAAATAATGTAAGACTAAACTCAATAAATGTAAAGAAATAGGGGTCAAATGCTGGAGTAAAATACAATTAATTCTAAGCAATTACAAAGAGTTCCTGGAAGTCAAAAAAGCAACAACAGATAACAGTAGGTGTCTGGACACCTACCATATTCATGAAGAGGCCATTCTACTATCTACTATCATACATGAAATAGAGGTCATTGACCTTTCATCTACAGGTGAAATAAAAACTGAAAGCGAATGACTTCCTCTTCCAGAGGGTTAACTGAACAAACTGAATTTACAGAAGCAGAAGATAACGGAACAAATTTAGATTCCCTATAATAAATCATCCTTAGATACTTGGGCTATGTGCAGTTAGGACTGTGCAGACAGGATTTATAGCCATTTTTCCCTAGGACATTCCATGAAAAAAAGTCAATTTCTTACACTGCTTTCAGGGACATTAATGGAAATGAGGGTAAAGTCCAAGATAAAAGCCTGCATCTCCCTTTACTCATCTTGTGAATTTTCATACAGTTCATAAACTGTAGTCTGAGAAATATGAAATTAATGTTCTGTGTAATTATATTAAATTAATATGAGTCATGCTATAACCTTTTCTGTGTATGTTTACACACATGTGTGTATGTGTCTATGTGAGGATCAGGGTACATGTGTGTGCAAGTGGGGTTCATATGATGACCTTGGTCATTATTCCTTGGGTGTCATCCACCTTTTCTTATGCTACAGAGCCTCCTAATTGTATGTTCCTCAGCAATGAGGAGATCTGGACGGTCAGTGATCCCCAAAGATCTACCTGTTCCTGTCTCCTTGGTGCTGGGATTACAAATGCAGTGTCTGATATCGTTTTGTATGTATTCTAGGGTATTGAATTCAAGTCCTCATGCTTGCAAGAGAGTCATTTTAGAAAGTAAAAGCTACATGTCATGATAAACTTTGCCATCCAATTGCTGCTGAGCTGTAGATTCAGTTCTCGTTATATCGTGTACAATTTGACACACAAATCAGACTGAAATTGACAGGTGCTTGAGAACAAAATGACATCTCAAAAGATAAAATCTTGCACACAACTTATTAATATTTCTAAACCTATCCTTGGACTAAAACTTCAAATACTGGGATCATCTTCTAGCCCAGTCATGGTGTGGGAGGTCCTTCTGTATATGTGTTGCTTTTATTGGTTAATAGAAATGGGTTAACCAAAGATATAAGAGCTAGCTAACAATATGCTTAAATGATTGGCCAAGCAGCGATATTGCAAATAATATGGTTTCTGTGCATTTATTTCAAGAGTCTGGGCAGCTGGGACCAAACAAGTAACCTCTTATTAAACAGTCACTCCTGTCTATGTGGGTCACCTCCAGTCTACCAGTATCTACTCATTCTTTTTTTTTTTTTTTTTTCGAGACAGGGTTTCTCTGTGGTTTTGGAGCCTGTCCTGGAACTAGCTCTTGTAGACCAGGCTGGTCTCGAACTCACAGAGACCTGCCTCTGCCTCCCAAGTGCTGGGATTAAAGGCATGCGCCACCACCGCCAGGCCTCTACTCATTCTTATTACTTCAGTTCAGAGAGAAGTGATCCACATGTTTATTAGCTCTATTTAGGACTCTATTTTGAATATCAATATTTGGCATGTTAATTTCCCCAATTGTTACTTTCTGCCATCTGAACCCTTAAATGAAATCTCTTGAATATGAATGATTACATCACCTTTATAGCCAACATTTATTGGACAGTTATCATCTCAATTTTTATTCCAAACAGTAATTATCTTGTTAATTCCCATAGACACTCAGAGTAAAGTCAGATGCTGATAATTACACCTTTTTATAAGGTACCAAGGAACAATGAGGACTGCCATCTGAAGCAAGGTAGCCCAATTCCAGAGCTGTTAATCATGTCACCTGTTCCCACTGTCCACATGCGCCCTGCTACATTTAGGCATAGCCTGTTCTGGAAAGACCGATGCTTGGTTAGAGCAAAGGGCATTTTTGTCCTAGAGACTTACTTCTTCACAATAAAACACAGTGGGGGGGGGACTTTATGAATCAAATCACAGTTGCTATTCATTTTGGTGAAAAAGGGCAATTCTAGCCTGACCATCAGTTCTATAGTTCCAATAAGACAATGAACTGTCTTGCTCCAATGACAAGGAACCTGGGAAAGGAAGTTAAGACAGAGGTTTGTTGTGGATTCCAGTGCTACGGACACAGTCCATCATGGTGGGGAGGGTATAAAGGGATAGATATAGTCTGTCATGGTGGGTAAGATATACAGAAGAAGACATTGTCCATAATGGTGGGGAAGGTATAAAGGGATGGATATAGTCTGTCAAGGTGGGGAAGGTATACAGGAGGAGACATTGTCCATCATGGTGGGGAAGGTATACAGGAGAAGACATCATCTATCATGGTGTGGAAGGTATACAGGGGTGGATATAGTCTGTCATGGTGGGGAAGGTATTCAGGAGGAGACATTGTCCATCATGGTGGGAAGGTATGCAGAGATGGATACAACCTGTCATGGTGGGAAGGTATACAGGGTAAGATATTGTCCACCACAGTGGGGACAGTATACAGAAGACATCATCTATCATGGTGTGGAAAGTATACAGGGAGGGATGCAGTTTATCATGGTGAGGAAAGTATACAGGCTGGGGCAGGAGACAAGTGTTCTCATTACATACACAGTCAAAAAGGAAGTAGGGACAAGACCTAAGGCCCACACAAATGAACCACTTCCTCTAGTAAGACTTTACCTTCCAATGTTACACAGTCTTCCCAGATAATGCCAAAGGCTAGGAACAGCTGCTCCAACACAGAAGACTGTGGTGGAACACATGAGATCCAAGCCACAGCAAGCACAAGGCAGACAGGGTTGGGAAAATTTAATACTTGTAGCCATTGGAGGAAATGTGCTCAGAAGTTCCAAAAACTTGATAAGTGAGGATTCCATATATGGATCCCAGAGAGGCCTCACTCTTTTCCCAGGGAAGGCTCATTCCACTTACACTACATTTCCAGAAAATAAGTAGATAATAGAAAGTCATTGGCATCTGTGAATAACTGTGGATGACTGCAGTGTGCGGTTTTATATTTGCACTCATGACAGAAAGCTATCCAGGGTAATGAGAAAAATATAGACAAGTTCTCTGTGAATTAGAAATTATTTTCATGAGGGTAGAGAAGAAGAAAAATGTATTTATCATTGAGCCAACATGAAGCCAACCCAGGATTGTTCATTGCAAACTGGATAACATTGTAAAGAGGATAAGACTCTGAAGGCACAGTGATACTATCCTTCTAATGTATGTTTTGAAGATTAAAATAAAATAGAGAGACTTCACAAAGTAAGATCTAGATTTAGTTAAATTCCCACATAAGAATTAATAACTTTTTCACTTAAATGGAAAAAAGGAGTAATTCTACTATTTATCTGAGTAATTCTGAAGAAAAAATCCTGAAAAAATATAAAAAGAAAACAAGAAATAATAAAACTCCAGAAGTATCACATTTTCTGAGTTTAAATCATAGTGAAAACAGCCAGTTTGCTGGCACATGCCTTTAATCATTTACTTTTAGTACTTGGGATGTAGAGGCAGGTGGAACTCTGTGAGCTTGAGGCAAGCATTGCCTAGAAGGTGAGTTTCAAGACAGCCAGGTCTGTTAACACATATTTACTTATATGTGTGTACTTTGTATGTATGTATGCATGCATGCATGTATTTGTGTGCATATGTGTGTTTATATATATGAATGTATGTATGAATGTATATGTGTGCGCACGTGTATATGTAAGTGTGTATGTATGTATAAATATATGTATGTATAGCAAAAGCTATAGTAACCATAGCAACACAGAAATGCCATAGGAACAGACACAAAAGACATTATAGCAGAATACAAAACCAAAATTCACATAGCATGAACAACTGATATTTGATAACGGTTCCAAGAATATATAAAGGACAGACAGACACTTCAACAAACAATGGTGGAAAATTGGATGTAAATACCAAGGGAATAAAATATCTCCCTTTTCTCAGTATATAAGAATCCAATACAAAATAGATTGAAACTTCAAATGTAAAATCTGAAGCTATAAGATAAGAAGCTAATGGGAGAGTCTCTAAAGTTTTGACATAGGCAGCAATGTTTGGGTAGGTTTCCCACAACAGAAGTGACAAAAATGAACAAATGTAATCCTATCTCAAGTTGAGTGCACATGAAATAATCAACAAAGCTTCAAACCTACTCTCCTCACACATGACTTATATCCAGAAAGAATACACAAAGAACTCAAGAAATTAAGTGCAAAACCACAAGTGCACAGATAAAATAGGCTAAGGTCTGAAGATGCTTTTCAAAAGATGACATCCAAATAGCCAATCAATAACCTAGAAAATGATCATTAACTATAATCATCACAAATCACCACAAAAACAAACTCAAACCAAAGAAGATAACATCTCTCCCAGGTCATATCACTCTCATCTCACTTACAGAAATAACAAATGTTAGGAAAGAAGCCAAAATGATGAACTCTTCTGAATTGTTGACATAAATATGAACAAATCCAGATATCATGGAAATAAGTATGGACATTACCTAAACATTACAAATCAGCAATCATGTTGTTCATTAACCTTAGTACTGGAACACAAAAAAAGAAGAGGAGGCATTATGTCAGATAGATAGTCAGATAGATAATGTACCCCTGAGGTTTTTCTTTGTTGGTCACAATAGCTAAGATCCTGAGTGAGATAACCCAGACCTAAAAAGAGAAATATGGTATGTACTCACTTATGAGCAGATTCTAGCCATAAACAAAGGGCATTGAGCCTAGAGTTCGTGATCCTAGAGAACCTAAATAAGAAGGTGAACCAAAAGAAAAACATATATTTATCTTCCTGAATATTGGAAGTTTACAAGATCGTCAGGCAAAAGTTGGGAGCAGGGGGTGGGGGTATATTGGGGGGAAGGGTATATGGGGAGAGAGAAGGGAGAAGGGAAGGATTGGGGAGGGCTTGGGGGAATGGGATAATTGAGATGGAGGAAGTGTGGATATGGGAGCAGAGAAGAAGTTATCCTAACCAAGGGAGCCATTTCAGGGTTTGCTAGAGTCTTGGTTCCAGAGGGATTCCCAGGTGTCCAAGGGGATTTCCACAACGAGTTCCATGGGCAGCAGATGAGAGGGTGTCTGTACTGGCCTTATCAGTATAGCCACACTGATGAATATCGTGCATATCACCATAAAACATTCATCCAGCGAGGGATGGAGATAGAGACAGAGACCCACAGTGGAACACTGGACTGAGCTCCCAAGGTCCAAATGAGGAGCAGAAGGAGGGAGAACATGAGCAAGGAAGTTAGGACCACGATGGGTGTGTCCACCCACTGCGACAATGTGACTGATCTAATGGGAGCTCACCAAAGCAAGCTGGACTTGGACTGATGGAGCATGTAATCAAACTGGACTCTCTGAATGTGGCTGACAATGAGGGCTGACTGAGAAGCCAAGGACAATGGCACTGAGTTTTGACTCTACTGCATGGATTGGCCTTGTGGGAGCCTAGTCTATTTGGATGCTCACCTTTCTAGACCTGGATGGAAGGGGGAGGACCTTGGACTTCCCACAGGGCAGGAAACCCTGACTGCTCTTAGGACTGTAGAGGGAGGGGGAAAAGGAAAAGGAGGAGTGTGAGGGAAATGGGAGGAGGTGGAAATTTTTAATAAATAATTAAATAAATAAATAAAAAGAAAGGAATGAATCTCAATGTTCATAAATAATTTGAGTCGTGTACATACTGAAATAGTATTCAGCCATAAAAAGTATAGATCATGTCATTTGCAGAAACAAGGTGGGACTGTAAGGTATTATATAAAGTGATCACAAGAGACAGATACTGAAAATAAGCATCAATGCCATTGAAAAATGAAGTTTAGCATGGTCAAGAGAGAAAGGAAAGGATCCTGGGTAAAAGGCTAGGGGTGGTTGAAATGGATGAAATAAAATTTCTGCAGATCCCCAAGTAACTGCAGTGGCAGAAACGCTACATGCAGTGGGCCATGTTGTAGCAGGCAGGAGGCGGCAGTTCCCAAGAACAGCCATTCCTAGGCAAAGTTAGTTCACACGACCATGCCATAGGTCTCCAAAGATGCCTGGTCCCAGGTGGTAAGCCATGTGGTGGCATTTAGGCATGCCATGCAGAGTGAGGTTGGATTTTTATTTAGTTGGTTATGCAGGGGAAAAGGAGAAGGGGAGAAGAGCAGAGAGGCAGAGAGAAAGAAAGAAAGAGAGAGAGAAACAGAAGCTGCCACTCTGAGAGTTGAGACAGAAAGGAAACTCAGGCTGCAAGCAGGAAGGAAGATCTGCCATCCTCAGCAGATGGGGGAGGGAATGGGTGTGGCTTGTCTCTTAAAGAGACAGAACAGATTGTTACATTTCAATCTCTTTCTTATAATAAAAAGGCAGAATGTTAAGCATCACAGGTTAAATGAATTGGGGCAGTGGGTTCTTAAGACTGCTTACTGCTTATTTATGGGCATCATCTTTGAGGGGGAACCTGATAAAGCTGGGTGCTGGTCACATCATGGCATAGCTGGTCTCCTTGCTGTTGTTTGGAGTTTGTGCTATGGACATGTCTGGTGTCTCTTACACCTGTTCAAGGAATTGGCAGAACAGAGGATAAAGTTAAGTTAAGGAAAAAAAGTAGGACCAGGGAATTGAGGGGGCATGTATCTGACCTCTTTAAGGTGGATCTTTCAATTCTGCTCCCTGGAACTCACAAGAATTCTGTGTGCTTGTGAAAACAGAAATTTTAGACATATACATTGTATAGACAGTAGAATATTTAGTCAGAATGACTGTGACAGATATTTTTGTACAATGAAAAGCATTTTTAAGACTATGGAAGGCAGTGTGAGAGAGAAATTTGATAACTTGTATTTGCCCTCACACCTTTATAACTTAAAGGTACACACCTTAACAACTTGTATTTGTAATTTACTAAAATTTGTTTGGTAAGGTTGTCCTTTTAAACCGACAAAACCTCTCAGTTGTCAAGCTACATCAGAGATCTTTGAGAAGGATAAAATTTTACTTGAATTATTGATTTAATAATGACAGAGAACTTACTTGGTTGGCACCTAGAGCTACTCTTCAGGCTCCTCCATGGTCACTGAAGGCTGTATTTGCCTTTTGCTGTTTAGCGTAGGGCCTGCCAGGTTCCAGACGTTTCTATGGGCTAAGAAATCTGTAGAACGACAAGCCTACCTTGACCTGAGCACCTAAGTTATCAATTCCAGTGATTCTGTTCACTGTCTGGTGATCTTCAGTTTATATGTGAAAGGCAGTTTTTCTCAGTGATCAGCACTTGGCAGTTGAAGCAAATTGCAGATGGATGTTGTTTTATGCCCATTTGTCTTCTGTCTTCTTTGGAGGAAGTAGAGTGCTGCTAGGAGCCAACCTGTCTCTTTTTGTTATAAAAAGTTTTTAATAATTCAATATTTAAATGTCATATTCCCCAGGTCTCTGAGCAGTTGAGGGCTGTCTATCAGGTAAAACTACAGTACAGAATCTTCATGGAGAGCTGGGTCTGAGCTCGACTGTACTGGTTCTTAACAGGTAAGATTTACACTCATAAAAAGACAGAAAGCAGAAAAAACTGATTGCAATAGAAGGTTAAAAACAGAACTGACAATAGCAGAGAATATCTTGATATATTTTAGGTGAAGGTTGGATATATAAGTTCTAGGGTTTTCCATATAAATTCTAGCCCAGTCATTGACTGATATGAGGGCCTGAAATTATTATGACTCAGACTTTAGCTTCATATACAACCACAGAGAGCAATAAGTGGACTAATTGGGTATTAAATTTTCAAAAAGAGAGAGAATACTTGAAATTGTGTATAAAAAGTGGTGATGGGGACAGTGAAGGAATTAGAAAGGAGAGATTGGGAGGTGGGTTGGCTTAAAACACATTATGTGCTTCTAAATATTAAATAAAATGTTTTAAAATACATCTTAAAATCATTCTATTAAATATTCCAAACATTATACCACTGGAGCATTATAAACAGTATAAAATTATTGTGTTTATTTTCATTTTTATTCTGTGTTCAAAATCTTGTGGCTATTTTTCAATGTGAATACATGTGAAGTAAAACATTTTTTTTAATATCTAAGAGCTACAGGTGCCCAGCAGCTACTGCATCATTCTGTCATAGACAATTGCCATAATTTATTGTACAGAACTTATTATTGATCATAGAAACAGGAAAGCTGAAGTTGGATTTTGCTTTGTAAGGTCTTTATGCTCTGAAGAACACGTTCCCACCATGTCAGTTGTGTTCCACCTTAAAGTTCTCTGCTGTGGGAACATTAGACATCACTTATTCACCACTGGTAACTTTAAAGGCCACATGGCTGCTTTAAAGAGATTATTTATGCAGAGCAAAGATGGAAGACTTGTCAAGGTGAAAGTTGATAGCCTTGAGAATCACAAACCTTAATGTACAACCTCAAATATGAATAAGAATTGTAAACACTTACCTGAAGTCATTATGGGGCAGAGCTGATGCTCATGATTGATGGTTGAAACATCAGACAGATGGCCACAAACAGAAAATTCTTCAAGTCTCCTCATTATTTCTTGTCCTTTAGGCCCATAGCTTATTTTGCATATCTCTACATGTTAGTCATGTTTCCTTCATCATAAAATTAACTAATTTTTATAAATGTTTCTGTTTTTAGTAAAAAGTCATAATGGTGTTCCTACTTCCATGTATTTTGTCTTGTGTCTTTGATACAATTTCAGAAATGCACCTTGTATAAACTCTAGTTTTTATTATGAAATAATTCATTGAAAGTCTGCAAAAGCAGAATATGCCATATTTGTGTTTTCTATGACTGCATTCACTGAAACGTGCTCTCATACAAAACAGTTCTGAGAATGTCATTTATGTTCTCATTTTCAACTGCATTCCACCACGAAACACGATACCACTTCTCTAAGAGCCCAAGGTAGATCTGTGTCAGGCATTCTTATCAGGAAACCTTGTATCATGATATTTTGTCCTTTTGATGGATACTTCCTAGTCCAGACCTCAAACCCCCACATTTGTCCCATTCTGGCATTCTAGAAACTATATAAAAACCTTATGTGAACCATGTACAAACTTACATGCTTTCAATTTCCTTTCAAATTTTAATACGTTGTATTTTAGAGTAAGTTTAAATTCAAAGCAAACTCAGTGTCCTTATTATTAAGAGTCCTATAAATAGGCCAAGCTACTTAATAATAAGGACAGAGGTTGTATCTCATGCTTTGACTGACTCTTGGGAAGCTATTCCTCATATTTAATTGCCTTGCCCAGACTTTGTTGATGCCTGTGGGAGGCCTGCCCCTTTCTGAACAGAAACAGAGGAATGGATTGAGGAAGGTTTGGAGTGGGGAAGGGAGGGGAGAGAATAGAAGGAGAAAAGAGACAGGGTATTGTGGTAGGCATGCAACAAATAAAATTTAATTTTAAAGAAGACACTGAGTTTGCTTAGGTTGGTCCAGTCTCCCTGGCTGTTGGTTTACTCTGTGAGTGCCTATAAACCAGATTATTGTTTCTGTAGGTTTTTGTTGTAATGCCATTGACCACTTTGTCTTCTATGATTCTCTCTTCAGCAATATTTCCCATGATTGACCTAATGGTTGGCTGTAGGTCTCTTTATCTGTTTACATCAATTACCAGATGAAGGCTCTTTAATGACAATTGAGGTAGTCACCAATCTGATCACAGATGATGGGAGACACATGTCACCCCTGACCCCATGTATCTTCCACTGTCACTACCGTCAAAATTATTCCCAAGAGAACTACTTGTTATAATCCGTGAATCTACATGGGCACCCTAGAACCTTACATTCTGTAAGACAACATGTTTCTGTATGTTTGTGTGTGTATGTATCTGTGAATGGGTGTATGTGTGTGTGTATGTGTTTTGTATCACACTTTATAACTTAATTCAAATTTAAAATAATCAGAATACAAATAATAAAACAATGGTTTTAAAATTTTCTAAATACATTGCCATAAATACATGTCTCAGTTGAGAGCCCCTTGGTGCCATCTCACTTGATAGTCAGACTGTATCTTTCCAGAGCCAAAGACGGCCTGACTGCTCTATAGATATCTCCACAATGCTGTAATTTTCCACTGACCACAGAGACCAAGAGCAGTACAATTTTCTACTTTGTGATCCTGTTGACACATATATTGTGAACAGTTTACAGCCCCCCTCCCCGTATTAATTTGGAAACTTAATCATATATTTATTAGCTTTGTTGCATATTGTTTTCTTCTACCAATCAAAAATATCAGCATTGCAGTATCAATATAAGTGTGGTGATTACAGACTGGAGCAGAAAATAAATGTGAGCATACTCCTTATTCTAGATGGGACAGTTACCCAGTTACTATAGGTCAAAGACCAATTGCCACATGTCAAAAATCCATCTATATTAATTTCAGTAACATATGCAAACACCACTGAACTGAAAGACTGTCGTGAGTTCACAGCTACTCTAAGGGGTGTAGAGTGGGGTAGCTCTGATACCACTGGGCTTCCAAACAGATGTTCCCTATTAACATCGTTTATAATAGATAAAGACAAGACGTGTTAACAAAGAACTTGCAATTTCCTGATAAATTACTGTCCTCATTATAATGTCTGAAATTTTATTATTTAGTATCTAATTGCAAAACCTGAAGCAAACCTATAGAAGATGTCAGAAATCAACACTGAATTTATGTTATTAAAAACCTCTTATTTCTACACTTCCTGAAAGACAAATGAAGGAACTTGTTAGAGTAAAATGTTTCAGTGATAATATTAAAAAGAAAGCCATTCAGAAGAAGTTATTCTCAGTCCTCTTTAAACTGTCAGCTCCTTCCTTTGAGAACATAAGAAAAACGCTTCAAGCCGTGGGTATCTCCAAGGACTCTCTTAACTAGACTTCAGCAGCAAAGAAACATAGCATCAGCAAGAAGTTATTTCTTGGCATTGGCACATTTACAATGTGTAGTAGAACATCAAGCCAACTGAAGAAAATTTCTGTAATACTTTTCACACTTGTTTTCTGAGCATTTACTACTGTGAGCGGATGAAGCAATTTTCATGTCAGTCATAAATTTTCTGTGGCTTTGCAGAATATTTGTCTGTGACATCGTCTTTATTTACTTGATCAGTAGGCACAGGTGTATGTGCATGCAAAGAGTCAGTTATCTTGCCTTCCTGCAGTTTTATTACTCTTTAGGACAGAAAATATATTTATACATAGGTGAGATAAATTAGATTTGAAAGCTTTGAATAGATTTAATGGGAAGTCGTAGTAAAAATATTGAAAATGTGTGGTCTGCTTATGTTATACAGACGTTGAAATTGTTCACAAAGAAAATGACCACGGAACAGAAGGTTGAATGTTGTATGTCTTTGAAATAGGAACAAGGTTATTCTATTTGGAGAGTTGCAGGTTCTTTCTCTCTGAAATGTAAATATTGAGCCAAATATTGTACCACACATTAAAGAAGAAGACTGCATGGTGGTATAAAAGTCTTTCAGCAGAGAGGCAAGCCTCATTGTTTACAATGTGGAAGTCATCCAAAGGCTTTTAAGCATTTTGTTGTTCTGGTTTGAATGTAAAATACCTTACAAACATCCACATATACTTCTTCCTCACAATGGAGAGGCTACAAGGTTCTGGAAACTAAGAGGTGGAGCATTACCTGTGCAGTGTTATGTCACTTGACCATCCCTGGCATGTTGGGGGCCAGACTATGTGTCTTCCATGTTCTTTGCTTCCTGGCTTCTAGGATGAACTATTTCACCAGAGGATCAAAAGCTACTGAAACAATAAGCTAGTGACTGAAACATATAAAACTATGAGACAGTATGACCTTTAGACTTTTTAAGTGGACTACCCAGGTATTTTGTCACAATAATAGAAAATTGACCTATGAATAGTAGTAGGATCTGCCTCATACCTAGGAACAACATTCTGGGTGATTGTTTTCAGGAGAGAGAAAAGACTACAAAGGGGAATAATTTATGCATTTATTGAAGCTATTCATTAAGAAATGAAATTGGTACAACATAAAGTATTGAAGGAGAAAGGAAAAATAAAGAAAATCAAGAGTTATATAATTATTAGTCAAATTTTTCATTTGTATTTTTTATCAACTGCCCCTAAGCCCAATCAGGGTCATTCTGAGACAGTGTTTGGAGCATTAGAAAAGCACTGTTCATTGTGTAAGAGGTGTGCGCTCTGGATAAATTTATGCTGCTTGTTGCTCCATCAATATTTACTAGGCATCTGGTGCTGACATTTAATTTCCATAGATTGAGTGTTTTGTTTATTTATTGTTTAAACTGAGAGAGCATTAACATGCAGAAATTGATAATATCTTGCCATATTCTGAAGGATGTTTTAATGATATCGCTGTCATGAATGACTACTTAGATGTTTTCACTGAACAAATTCAAATATGGAACAGTATGGAGATTCTTGTCCAGTTTCTCCTCATGATGTTCTGTGTTCATTCAATAACAAATATATGATACAATGAAACACCCTTTAATGAAGCAAAGCACCTTCCCTATATTTTGTCATCTGGAACCAAAGCACTTCTATACCTTCAGCTTTGGTACTTCCTCCACCTTCCTGATGCCTCCAGCCATTCCTTCCATAATGAGGCCTTTAGCTTCAAAGACACACAACTCTCCTTTGTCATCTCAGCTTCTCAACTATGATGATATGGAAGAAGTCAGTATTGGGGAGGATTGACAACAGCCACCTCTAATGTTTATATCATTGTATCAAAATAAAATAAATCAAAACAAAACCAGAAATATTTAAGGAAATATTTAAGAAAACTTTAAGGCAATAGAAAAGTATTATCAAAAACTAGAGAAGCTGAAAAATTATGTGCTTTAGTATATATAAATCTATAAAAAAAATCCTAGAAAATTATGTAGAACCAATTAACAAATTATGATCACCAGATAAATGTTTGAATAAAATTGAAAAAGCAGAGAATAAAATAGATCAAAGCTAGTAGTATCAAAATAGTCTAATATCTACACCACAACACACCACCAACATGCCTCATTTTAACAACATTGCATTGCATTTACTTTGCTGTCTGTGCAATGCTGTCATTTAATGCTGTGCTTTCTGAAGAAATGAAGAAAGGTGGGTGTAAACAGTTTTTGAGAAATATTACTACATCTAATGTGCTATTAGTGAATCTACTTTAGAGATTATGCTATTATGTAAATATTAATTAGAATTTTTTGCTGCAAGGAGAATATAGGAAAGTGCCACTAATTTATAAGATTACAAAGGTAAGCTGTTTTCTGAACAGACTTTCTGCCCACAGTCTTTAAATCTCAGAGATTTTATCTGGGAAGCTAAGAAGACATATCCCCATCACACCACACATGACAAAGAAAGAACATCATGAAGCAATGCCTTTGGTATGGGTCTTCTCTACAGGGCTTGGTTTTCTTGTTTGTTTGTTTTTGTTTTGATTTGTTTTGTTTTCCCTGTCTTCTTGGAACACAGACAACATGAAAGATAGATACGTTTAAATGGAAAACAGCCAGAAGCTGTGGGAGACATTTCACCTTCATGACTATGTTTTACATAATAACTTTTCAAAGATGTGTGTGGGGATCCTAGAGTATATCATCTGGGAGGGTCTTCTGTATTTTCATCTTCAGTCTGCAGTGGTCCAAGGCACTGAATATTGCATGCAAATGCCAGGTCATTTGAAATAAAGAAACAGTAACAAAATAACCTTGTGTTAAGAATCACTGAGCATTGGAATACCAGAGTGAATTCACCATCAAGTGACAGTCATTTGGGAAACACACTCCCCACACCCGAAGCAAAACTTCTAGTGGACTCAACAGTGTGCTGAACTTCAAATGACAAATACTTGGGGGTATTTTTGGATAACTCTAAAGACAACTATCCTGGAATTGTTCCGACAAATGATACCACCTAAAAACATGGGAATAAATGTTGCTTCTTATTTTAACCATTTGAATCATTAGATTTCCTTTTATTTTGATATTTCCTGACCTTCTTGTCCTCAGACTCTCACATACTGTTTTCTGTGATATATCAGTTTCTGTTGTCTTTTTGTAAAAGTTAGTGAATAGAAACATGCTCTAAAACTGTGGCCTCAAAAACAGGGTATATGCATTTTACTTCTAGTTTTATCTGATTTTAAAAACTAAAACTGTTTAGAACTCTTTCCCTAGGAAGATGTTTTATTCATGTGGAAAGATCATTGTTTGTGGCTCTCTCAGGCAGAATGTGTGAATTTTTTTATTAAGGTTCCTATGCATTTTCATTGAGCTAAAACTATGAATTAAATCTATTAAGTACTCCAATACATTTATTTAAAATGTACAGATTATTCATTTTATTTTATTGTTAGAGCAAAGTCAGATAAAGAAGTCTCTGAAATATGGAGCCTGCTTGCTGAACCTGTTCTTTGTGAAATATTTTCTGTTCTCTGGTGATCATTTGCATGCATTTCCCTTCTAACAAGACAGGAATTATCCACACAGAATATAGCATAGAAATTCTATGCATTCAAATGTTTTATACTCTGAAGTGTTGCCATGATTATCAAATAAAATTTATAGTGAGGGCAGGAATTGGCAGGTATAATATGGTACCTTGTTTACAACAGAAGCTAGAGTGCCAGGCTGCCCAGGCTCAAGTCTTCACTTTAGTTTAGAGATTGCAAGTCTATACAAGTTGTGCAATCAATCTTTATCTCATTTTTCTTCTGTAAATAGAAATTCTTATCATTTAAGCCCTTACAGTTATCTCTGAAAAACACACCTGACTCATCGTCTTTCCCCAATTTTATTTCTTACCTCCCTTCTTTTCTTCCTTCTTTTTCCTTCTTTTTTTCCTCCTCTCTTCTCTCCACCTCCTCTTCTCCTCCCTCCCCCTTCTTATTGTCCTTCTCTTTCTCCCTTTTGTCTCTTCCTCCTTTACCTCCTCTTGCATCTTTCCTTCTTTCTCACTTTCTATTCCTTAAGTGCTTGTTCTTACGTCTCTTCCTCCCCCTCCTTCATATTCTCTGTATGTCGGTTTGTCTCAATAATATTTTGTGTTGAGAGCAGTAGATCACCCAGAGGTTCAGCAATTGCAGCTCACAGATTGATGTAAAAAGCTAGCAGTCATGCTATGCCTAACAGTTGCTGTAGGTTTGGACTCTTAAGCTTTAGGTTTACTTCTTGGCCTTTTCATTTTTATCTTTCATGCTCCAGTTTTGCTCTTTCAAGTTTGCTTCTAGATAACCCTATTAATTAGACTGAGTCTTGAAGCTCTTTTCTGTTTGTAACTAACTTTTATTGATGGGTATGGTGGAGTCCTTTTGATGTGGAAGGGGCTGTCTTCACCATGTCACCATGGGTAACAAGGACTGATGAGGAAGGTCATAGGTTAATTAATAAAGAAACTGCTTGGCCTGATAGGTTAGAACATAGGTGGGTGGAGTAAACAGAACGGAATGCTGGGAGGAAGAGGAAGTGAGCTCAGACACCATGCCTCTCTTCTCCAGGGCAGACATGATGAAGCTCTGACCCAAGATGGACGTAGGCTAGAATCTTCCTGGTAAGTCACCATCTTGTGGTGCTACACACATTAATAGAAATGGGCCAAGCAGAGTTTAAATGAATACAATTTGTATGTTGTTATTTTGCGGCATAAGCTAGCCAGGCAATAGGGAGCCGGGTGTCAGGAATGCAGCCAGCAGCTCCTTCTACAGATAGATGTCTCTCTTTCTTTCCTCATTAAATCTTCAAAAGACTTTCCATATATCTTCATTTGAGACTCTCACAGGATAGCTGGTAAAACCTGTAACTAGCAGTTCGTAATATAACTGTGGTCCCAGAATCTAATAATGGGATGAGCACATTATCCAGTAATTTCTGTTTATGCCACTGCATTGTTCCCCAGGGACTCCTGCTAAAAGAGCAGCACTTAGCTCTGGTTCTCTGATTCTCCAGCCCCGAGTGTGGTGGTCTGTGATGTGACCTCGTGCTCTAATGGTTCAGGAAAAGTGATTTGTTTTTATTATTTTCTCATTTCTACTTGAAGCATGGAAGTGACAGAGCATCAACTTTATTATGTATCTTGAACCAGAAATTCCAGCTATGAATTCTTTACTTTCTTGGACAGAACAAAACAAAAGGAGAGTCTCCATTCACTAACACTCTTGGCTTTTGTTTATGTGGCTGCTTAGGCCTGTCTGTTACTGGCACTTTTTACAGAACCCTTTATCATTCATTTTAACCACTGGAAAGTTGGTCAGTGGTATCATTGGCTTTTTCTGACTACAAGGGCCAGCTCAGTGCCCCTTTGTATGTACCTATATATTTTAAGAAAATTACAAAAGGATTTATTATATTGTATTTGTTTATTCTGCATGTATTTTCACCTGTGTGTCCAGTGCTAACAAGAAATAGAAGATGGTATCATATCCTCTGGATCTGGAGTTACACATAGCTGTCTGTTAGCCACCATGTGGTGGCTGAGTATTAAACACTGGTCCACAAGAGCAGTCATTGCTCTTAACAACTGAGTCAGCTCTCCAACAACCAATATACTGGTTGACAGAGCCTTATTGAAACTGTGATAGAATATTAACATATTTTAATATCAAAATAAATTAAGTATCATTAAAAGATTTAACCTTTTTTTCAAAGGGACCGATACTGTTTTCCATTCTTCCATATCTACTCACTTGGTACATTTTAACTCACAGTCATAGTATAGTTGTTAATCTGGATACTTTTATGAAAGTTGGTAAAGGAAAATCAGAATTATAAATCAACCAAAAATGGAAACTTGGAATTCACTCTGTTTTCTTAATAGTTCTAAGAGGCCTCATGTGTGAAGAGGCTTTAGTAAGACACTTAATAATGTTACAGATTATCTGACGGCACCCGCTCATTATGTGTCCTCCAAAAAATTTTAAATTCCATCTAAGATTACACTTTGTTATCTAAGATAAACCAGCAAGACATTCAAACAAGAAATACATAGTTAATTATAGAAACTGATTGAATTCTCAAATAATTTGCTTGCATTCAGTAATGCACAGGAATTAAAATAATTGAAATATGCACCACAAACAGAGACGTAAGTCTTGTATATGGGTCCCAGCAATGCCATTAATTCATAAACACTTTTATAGTAATGACATTTATTGGAACATATTTCCAGTTATAGAAGATTTAAAGATTTCCTGTATGGATAAGAGATCTTGTTCATGAAAACTAAATACTTTGAGGAAGAATATGCATGTGAATATGAATTTTCAGTTCAGTAAGAAAGGGACAAGTGATAATTGTCTTTCTGGGTCGGGGTTACCTTGCTCGAAATGGTAATTTCTAGCTCCATCCATTTTCCTCCAAAATTCAAGATGTCGTTATGTTTTTCTGCTGTGTAGTACTCCATTGTGTAAATGTACCACATTTTCCTAATTCATTCTTCAGTCGAGGGGCATTTAGGTGGTTTCCAGGTTTTGGCTATGACAAACAAAGCTGCTAGGAACATAGTTGAGTACATGTCCTTATGGCACTATTGAGCATCTTTTGGACATATACCTTTGGATATTCCTGGGTCTTGAGGAAGGTTGTTTCCTAATTTCCTGAGAAATCACCACACTGACATCCAAATGGAGTGTACCAGCTTGCATTCCCACTAGCAATGCAGAAGTGTTCCCTTTTCCCCACAACCTCTCCAGCATAAGTTGTCATTAGTGTTTTTGACCTTAGCTATCCTTACAGTTGTCAAGATGGAATCTCAGAGTTGTTTTGATTTGCGTTTCTCTGATGACTAAGGATGTTGAACATTTCCTTAAGACAATTATCACATGTACTCACTCATAGGTGATTTTTAAACATAAAGAAAAAACAGCCTCTAAACCACAATCCCAGAGAACTTACACAACAATGAAGACACTAAAAGAGACTTGCATAGATCTAATATACATGGGAAGTAGAAAAAGACAAGATCTCCTGAGTAAATTGGGAGCATGGGGATCTTGGGGAGAGGGTTGAAGGGGGAGGGAGAGGCAGGGAGGGGAGAAGAGGAAAGTGTAGAGCTCGATAAAAATCAATTAAAATAAAGAAACGAATGAGACACAGCAGGGATGCAGCAGTGGCTCATCATTGTGTCAATGGCCCAAGGATCTGAGTTCATATCACAAACACACACAAAAAGTTGGGGTAGCAGTGTGTGTCTTGTAATTCTAATGCTCTGTAGAGGAAACAAGAAGATCACGAGGCTCAGTCCCAGCCATTCCAGCTGAAGTGGAGAATTCCAGATTCACCAAGAGACTGTGTCTCAATAAGCAAGGGGAGAAGCCATAGAGGAACACAGCTGAGGTTGTCCTTTGTCCTTTACACGTTCTCACATGGCTGCATATCCCAAATTATCCATAACATTATAGAGATTATACTCAAAAATGTGTAGAGTGGAAAACGAAAATAGTTGAAGCAAAATAAAATCTATATTTCTGATTCATGGATAAGTTTGGAGGAGTCACTTAAGAAAATAGATCCAGAGTTTACTAAGATCTATGTCCTCATCAGGTGAAATCATTCTTACAATTACCTGATGGCTCCTGCTTCTTTGGAGCCGCGAGACCAGCTTGGAGAGCCTGAGCTGTGCTTCTCTGATTCTACTATTGCAGACTGAATATTGTATCAAGATTCTCAGAGTGGCTGCATGTAGAGTTGAGTCCTTTGGGATAACCAGGTAATGGGGATGGAGCTGCCATGAAAATAGTATTCACAGAAAGGGTTCCTTCTCTTCTTCTCACACTTCCCAATTTATTGTTTGAAGCTACAAGATAGTGGCTGTCTTGTGAGAGAGTTGAGCTGCCATCAGGGTGAACTTGAATTTCTATCCTCTGCAGCTGTCAGGATATGCATCTCATGTGAGTATCTGTCTGTAATACTCTCATTAGAGTGGTCTGAGCTTTTAAACACTCTGTTACACAGAAATAAAAAGACTATTAACATGAAATATAAAATGTGGATAGTCAAATGCAGGCTTATTTCTAGAGAATGTGAGACAGTTAGTTTTAATATGGTGATAATAATTGTTTGAACTCGCTAAAAATAGCTTATTCTGCTTAAAGAGAGTTTAGAGAAAAAAAGGGTTTTATTTTCCCCCATGCTTGCATTCTAACAGAGTTATGCCTTGTGCATAAAGGCAGTGAGATGGCACACTGTATGATGTCAACCATTAAGATATATTGGACAAGTGAATGCAGAGATTTCTTCTCACCCGAGGTTCTAGAAGCTGAATAGACAGAGTCCTCCAGTCAGAGGGTAAAAAAATAATTATTATTAAATAGTAGCGCAACTACAAATATGTAATGCTGCAGGAAATGTTCTGGCATCACAACAAATCACTGACAGAGACAATAAAACCATCTAGAGCAATTAAAATACATTCCTTGAATACATATTAATATGTAAGCTTCACTTGAGTATAGCATATTTCCTTATAATGTTTTACATATTTACTGGGAAGACACCAGCTAAGCAGAAAAGGGTAACAAGTGAGCTAACTGAAGAACCTCACCATCCTTCCTTCCCTCCAAATCCAACACCCCCATCTCATCTCCATAGTTGCAACAGAACACCTGCTTTCTTTCTTCCTTGTACACATTTGCTGTGGATTCCACAGCATTCCAGCCTAACCTTTCTTCCCATACATGGTCCCTTTACCCCAGCCCCAAACTCCAGGAGGCCACCCTCTCCGCATCCATAGACCATGCCTGCCAGCAAACCAGGTAGGCTTCCAGCAGACCGCTTCTCTCCCTGTTTTTCCAGAGCCAACAGACATTGAAAAAAAGCCCGATATATTTGCAGAACATTTCACTCAAACACAAAATAATATACTTTCTTCTCTATACTTAATGAAACTTCCTCCAAAATTGACCAAATATTCTCTCACAAAGTGAGTCTCCACTAATAAAACAAAATTGATAAAAACACTTCCTGCCTCCTACCACACAACTACAGATTAAAGATAAGTATCTACAACAACAGAAATCAACAGAAAGCCTACAATCTCTTGGAAACCAAACAACACTCAATGAAATAAATACTGTGTAAAAAAAAAAAAGACTTCTTAGAATTCAGCAAAAATGAATATACAGTATACCCAAACTTATGGAGAGGAATGAAAGTGGTTCTAAGAGAAAATTCATTGTACTAAGTGCCTACATTAAAGTAAAATGGAGAGATTTCATACTATCAACATATCAGCACACCTAAAAAGCATCAATAAAATGACACCTAATAGCATTCTGCTATACTCATAGGTAAGTGCCTTAACCAGTAATCACCAGAGAGGGTTCCACTGACATCACTGGGAACAGATACAGATACTCACAGCCAGATATTACCCAAAGAGAGTCTAAGTGGGAAGTCAGTATCAAATGCTTCCTCTCAGAGCTCAAAGAATCACTTGGTAGAGGAGGTGGAAAGATTGTAAGAGGCAGATTGGAAGGAGGCCATCAGGAGATCAATGAGCTTTGAGTCAACTAAACAAGGCACTTAAGAACTGAGTCTAAAGCAGGAAGCACAGGGCTTATAGGAGTCTGCACCATGTCTTCTGTGTGTATACTATAGTTAGTAGCCTAGGATTTCAAAGGGCCTTGGAGAACAAGCGTCTCTCTGGCTCTTGTGCCTGCTCGTGGGACTCTTCCTCATGTTGGCATGCAGTGTCCAACTTTGATATATTTTTGCTTCATCTTATTATATTTTTCTTTGTCATGTTTCATTGTTATCTCTTTCTTAGAAGCCTTAGAAGTCTAATGAGAGACTGAAAGGGAGTGTCTTTGGAGGGCAAGGAAAGTGGGAAGCAACTAGGGGAAGAGGAAGGGGAAACCATAATCAGAATATGTTGTATAAGAAAATAATCTATTTTCAATAAAATGAAAATGTATTTTAAGCAGTGGTCACTAGTATGGGACTTTTTGGTATCATGGTTTCCTATAATTACTCTATGAAATATGTTTAAAATTATAACTTCTTAGTCCCTACTACTAGAAATTTAGACATGAATTGAACAGATATAAATTTTAAGTATGCTTATAAGATTTTATTTAAAACAAAGTTATTTTAAAGTATAATTTATACTGTGACTATTACTATTTATGATCAGCTTATATTTTATTCATTTATCGTTCACCATAAATGTTTCAGATGGTGAAGCGTAACATAAAATACTAGTTAATTTTTAATTTCAAGTACAATGGTCAAAAATGATTATTGCTATAAACTATATAATATTAATGATGTGTAATTACTTGTCAGTTAGATAATTTTCTACACTCTTTCAAATTTTTTGAAATACTGACCCCTCTTTACATAAAAAAAATTATGAATATTTTAAGAATATAATGTTGTGCATGCTGCTAAAAAGTATTGAATGTTAAACACTTCCATTGAAAGAAACAGTGTCCCTTCAGAAAGTTCTAATGATATGATCGCAAAGATTCTGAATGTTTAACACTACACAGTGTAGATTCCTGAAAAATGCACCATATTTTTCAGGGAACCCACTGGGTGGGGTCAAGTACGCTCAGTAATAATTGTATAGCTCTGAGATGTTATTTGATTTTTTCCAGCTGAGACATGCACACTGTGCTTCTTGTCACATCCAAAGATTTAAGTTGTTATAGTCTATCTAAGTGTTTTAGATCGCATGTGTGTTTGTAAGCTGCTGGTTTGTACTGAATGCACATTCACCTTTGCCTTCTTCCATATCTGTTCTATGCCTAACATTTATCATGGATTCCTTGTCTGCAGGGAAATTATGAACTTATGAATTATGAATATTATCACTGAAGCCCCATCTCTTTTAAGATGTTCCAGAGTTCCTGGGAGAAATCCAGAAACTAAAGATGCTAATGGAAAAATTGAGAACAGTTCATGGTATGTAATGTCGGAAAGCCCGAAACTTTATGGGTTCCTAAAATAAAATAAAATAAAATAAGAGCAGGTAGAACATTATTGTTTTCAAAGAAGAAGCATCTGGGGAAACTGAAACATGAAAGGATAATCCAAGGCAGGAAATTCAACATCGGTGTATCACTGTGATACTGTTTTACAGATGGATCGGTGAGTGAGTGACCAGGAGAAAGGAGAACGCCATCCTTAGAGGAGACATCAGAACCACAAATGAAACGAGAACCATAGAGTGCACTCCCCATTGTAGTTCACTGGACACAGTGTAGTAGTAGTTGATTAGGGTAAGAATCCTAGATGTTTAGTGAAATTGGCTTCAGATAATTTACAGCCAAACAAAGTATCTTAATGTTTGAAGTTTCTTTTCATACTCTATTGAAGAGATGACATTTTCTTGAACCAACTGGTAAATTCCTACTGTCTTAGTTAAGTTTCATATTGCTGTGAAGAGACATCATGTCCATGGCAATTCTTAATAAAGAAAACGTGTAATTGTGGTGACTTGCTTATAGTTTCAGCTATTATCATCATAGTGGAGAGCATGGCAGCGTACAGGCAGAAATGGTGCTGGAGAGGTAGCTGATAGTCCAACTTCTTACAGGCATTGCAAAGGAAACCTCAAAGCCCATGCCCACAGCGACACACTTGGTTCTGCAAGGCCATACCCACTCCAAAAATGTCATACCTCTTAATAGTGCCACTCCCTATGAGATTATGGGATATAATTGCATTCAAACTTACACACATACTTTGCTCATGGAAGTAAATTTCAGCCAAGACAGAACACATTAATTAATCTCTCTTTCTTGTAGAAACTCCACAATCACAAAACACGAGCGATCTGGAGAAATTGCCCTGCATGAGAGAGTGAATTAAGTTAAATCTAAGTGACCAATTTAAAGTGAATTCTCTCAAAACATGCTGTTTACGCACAGCTTTAACATTTAGACTGTAGTCTACTTTACTAAACATCTACAATTACCTTGTTTTCACTGGCTTTGCTTGACTTCAGTTTTCCACAACTTAGGCAGTAGACATGGTTATCCAGAGTTAATTCTGAGAGTGTGCATTGCTTCTTTCCTGCTGTCGGAATACCCCCTCTGTGTTGCTTCTGTTTATATATTGATTCTATTTTACTCTCAATAAAAATATTCTAGGCTCCTTAAGTCCTTTTAGTTTAGTTATATCTTCTTTATATTTGTTTTTCTTATTTTAGAAGTATTTATAAACTACTTTTTTCTCATTACTCATTCTTACAACTTAGGGACTAAAGGGGAAATGGACCAAGTATTTGTGTATTTTCTTCACTCTGAAAAGAAAAAAATAAACTTTCACAGAATGAAAGACTTGGAAGTAATAATTGATGGTGCCACAAATTCTCCCCTGTGGTTAGAGGATAAACATTGTTCCTTGACAATTCTTAAAATGGAATAGGAGGATGATTTGTGACATACCACCAGCAATTCAGGTCATATTTCTATTACAAAATCATCTTGGTAACAAAGCTCTATCCTAACATGGGAATGCGTTTAGCATGGGTGTTATTAAAATAACATGATTTAGAATTCTGAAAACACTAAACTTTCATGAAAACAGAGCAAGTAAACTTCTGATATAGATACAGTTTCTCTAATATTTGTGAATGCAGAATGTATTTGTAGGACATATATCATAATATTTTGCATTTTAGGAGAATATTTAGTATCCCCTTATATTTGGATCACTGATTTATATATTAATGGAAAAGTGATATAGATTTGTAATTCCGCTACACCTCCTGGTCATCCTCAGGGGCTATACTGCCCGATACCTCCTCTCTCTTCCAATCCCACCCAGCTTGCATCCACAACCCTCCCCCCCTCCATCTGACTCCCTCCCCTCTTTGACAATATAACATCTCCCAGCTCAGCCTGTTCGGGCGCTGGGACTGAATCAGAATCGCGAGGGAAAACAGGAGGGTGGTAGCTCCTTTGTCCCAATAGTCTGCCTGCAGCAAGCAAGGTAGGCCCTTTGTTTACGAGCCACCCAAGCAGCAAGGAGATCCTATCCGGGCACCAGGAGAGACATCATTGGGCAAGGAGATCCGATCCGGGCATCAGGAGAGACATAGGGCTTTCATCCACAACCCACCCAAGGGGTGCTGAGGAGTTCCATCTGGACTGTCGTCCATATATGGGTGCTGAGGAGTTCCAGCTCGACGGGACAGTCCCTGCTTCTACACTGAAGAGATACACCCAGAGACTCATTCACAGCAAAGACTGGACCAAGACACCAGGCCTCTCCTGGCTCCATTTGAAGGAGGAGATGGGAAGGCGCCAAAGCAAGACTTCTTCCAACAACCTGAAAGGCAACATGACTTCACCAGAATCAAGGGATCCCAAAATAAGAATTGTACACCCTACTCCAGAAGAATTAGAAGAAATCGACTCAAAAGTGAATTATATGAAAATAATAGAAGACCTTAAACAGGAGGTGAAAAACTGCCATAAACAATTAGAGATTACAAACAAAAAAGGTAGAGCAAATGAATAAATCGCTCAAAGATACCCAAGAAAACCAAGAGAAACAAGATAAAGCAATCAAACAGGTAAGGGAAGCGGTTCAAGACTTGAAGAATGAAATGGAAGTAATGAAGAAAACACAAAGCGAGGGAAGGTTGGAGATGGAAAATCTGGGTAAACAAACAGGAACTACAGAGACAAGTACTACCAACAGAATAAAAGAGATAGTAGAAAGAATATCAGACACTGAAGATACCATAGAGAAAATAAACACACTGATCAAAGAAAACAGCAAAACCAACAAATTCTCATCACAAAACATTCAGGAAATATGGGACACAATAAAAAGACCAAACCTAAGAATAATTGGAGTAGAAGAAGGAGAAGAAGTGCAGCTCAACGGTCCAGAAAATATATTTAATAAAATTATAGAAGAAAACTTTCAAAACCTAAAGAAAGATGAACCTATGAAGGTTCAAGAAGCATACAGAACACCGAATAGGCTGGATCAAAAAAAAAAATCCCCTCACCATATAATAATCAAAACACAAAGCATACAGAATAAAGAAAGAATATTAAGAGCCGCAAAGGAAAAGGCCAAGTTACTTACAAAGGTAAACCTATCAGACTTACACCTGACTTCTCTATGGAAACCATGAAAGCCAGAAGGTCCTGGATAGATGTACTACAAAAACTAAGAGACAAAGCATGCAAGCCCAGACTACTATACCCAGCCAAGCTTTCATTCACTATAAATGGAGAAAACAAAATTTTCCAGGATAAAAACAAATTTAAACAATACATAGCGCCAGGCGGTGGTGGCGCACGCCTTTAATCCCAGCACTCGGGAGGCAGAGGCAGGCTGATCTCTGTGAGTTCGAGACCAGCCTGGTCTACAGAGCTAGTTCCAGGACAGGCTCCAAAGCCACAGAGAAACCCTGTCTCGAAAAACAAAACAAAACAAAAAAAAAATTGTAGCCACAAATCCAGCCTTACAGAAAGTAATAGAAGGAAAATCACTAACCAAGGAGTCCAACAATGACCACAATAACTCAGACATCTAGAGACCCTTTACCAGTACAACTCAAAGAAGGGGTGCACACGAACTCTATTACTAAAAAAGTGATCGGAGTTGACAACCCCTGGTCATTAATATCACTTAATGTCAATGGGCTCAACTCACCTATAAAAAGGCACAGGGTAAGAGATTGGATACGAAAGCAGGATCCAACATTCTGCTGTTTACAAGAAACACACCTCAAACACAAAGACAGGCACCTACTCAGAGTAAAGGGCTGGGAAAAGGCTTATCAAGCAAATGGACCTAAGAAACAAGCAGGTGTGGCCATACTAATTTCTAACAAAGTTGACTTCAAACTTAAATCAATCAGAAGAGATGGAGAGGGACATTTTATACTCATATCAGGAAAAATTCATTAGGAGGAAGTCTCAATCCTGAATATCTATGCCCCTAATATAAAAGCACCCACGTACGTAAAAGAAACATTACTAAAACTCAAGGCAGCCATCAAACCGCACACACTAATAGTAGGAGACTTCACCACTCCTCTCTCACCAATGGACAGGTCAATCAGAAAGAAACCTAACAGAGAAATTAGAGAATTAATGGAGGTAATGAATCAATTGGACTTAACAGACATCTATAGAATATTCCACCCAAATAGGAAAGAATATACCTTCTTTTCTGCAGCTCATGGAACCTTCTCGAAAATTGACCACATACTCGGTAACAAAGCAAACTTCCACAGTTACAAAAAAATATTAGTAACCACCTGTGTCTTATCAGATCACCATGGATTAAAGTTAGAATTCAACAACAATGCTACCCCCAGAAAGCCTACAAACTCATGGAAACTGAACAGTATGATTATTTCATTAGATGCTGAAAAAGCATTTGACAAAATTCAATATCCCTTTATGATAATAGTCTTGGAGAGACTAGGGATACAAGGGTCATACCTAAATATAATAAAAGCTATATACAGCAAGCCGACAGCTAACATGAAATTAAACGGAGAGACACTCAAAGCCATCCCACTAAACTCAGGAACACGACAAGGCTGTCCACTCTAGCCATACCTCTTCAATATAATGCTTGAAGTTCTAGCAATAGCAATAAGACAACATAAGGGGATCAAGGGGATTCAAATTGGAAAGGAAGAAGTTAAACTTTCATTATTTGCAGATGATATGATAGTGTACATAAGTGACCCCCAAAACTCCATCAAAGAACTTTTTCATCTGATAAACACCTTTAGTAATGTGGCAGGATACAAGATCAACTCCAAAAAATCAGTCGCCCTCTTATACACAAAGGATATGGAAGCAGAGAGGGAAATCAGAGAAGCTTCACCTTTCACGATAGCCACAAATAGCATAAAATATCTTGGGGTAACTCTAACCAAGGAAGTGAAAGATCTATTTGACAAGAACTTTAAAGCATTGAAGAAAGATATTGAAGAGGATTCCAGAAAATGAAAGGATCTCCCTTGCTCTTGGATTGGGAGGATCAACATAGTAAAAATGGCAATTCTACCAAAGGCAATTTATAGATTCAATGCAATTCCCATCAAGGTCCCATCAAAATTCTTCACAGATCCTGAGAGGACAATAATCAATTTTATATGGAAAAACAAAAAAAACCCAGGATAGCCAAAACAATCCTATACAATAAAGTATCTTCTGGAGGCATTACCATCCCTGACTTCAAACTCTATTACAGAGCTACAGTAATGAAAACAGTGTGGTACTGGCATAAAAACAGAGAAGTCGACCAATGGAATCACATAGAAGACCAGAATTTTAACCCACAAACATATGATCACCTGATTTTCGATAAAGGAGCTAAAAGTATACAATGGAAGAAAGAAAGCATCTTCAACAAATGGTGCTGTCACAACTGGATGTCAACCTGTAGAAGAATGAAAATAGACCCATATCTATCACCTTGCACAAAACTCAAGTCCAAATGGATCAAAGACCTCAATATCAGTTTGAACACTCTGAACCTGATAGAAGAGAAAGTGGGAAGTACCCTACAACAGATGGGCACAGGAGATCGCTTCCTATGTATAACCCCAGCAGCACAGACACTAAGGGCAACGTTGAGACCTTGGAAGCTCAGTCCAGTGCTCCAGTGTGGTTCTCTGTCTCTATCTCTATCCATCACCAGCAAGGTCCCAATGAGGAGCGGATGGAGGGAGAACTCGAGCGAGGATGTCAGGACCACGAGGGGTGCACCCACCCACTGAGACAGTGTGGCTGATCTATTGGGAGCTCACCAAGGCCAGCTGGACTGTGACGGAAAAAGCATGGGATAAAACCGTACTCTCTGATCATGGCGAACAATGAGGGCTGAAGAGAAGCCAAGGACAATGACAAGGGGTTTTGATCATACTTTATGTTCCGGCTTGGTGGAAGCCTAGCCAGTTTTGACGTTCACCTTCCTAGACATGGACGGAGGGGGGAGGACCTTGGATTTCCACAAGGCAGGGAATCCTGACTGTGCTTTGGACTGGAGAGGGAGGGGGAGAGGAGTGGGGGGAGGGGGAGAAGGGTGGGAGGATGGGGAGGGAAATGGGAGGCTGGGAGGAGGCGGAAACTTTTTTTTTCCTTTTCTCAATAAAAAAATAAATAAATAAAAAAGATTTGTAATTCCATTCTCATTCATATTTTATTTTGATAACTCAAAAAATTATAACAAGACAATCTATGAAAGTAATGGGTCCAGGGCTAAAAGATGTCTCAATTGGTAAAGTACTTCCTGTCCATTCAAGGTATGACTGTATGCACCTATAATCACAGTTTGGGGGGTAATGGACACAGCAGTACCCCACTTTCTCACAAGTCGACCAGTCTATTTGAACCTGTGAACTCTAGGCTTTGTGAGAAGGATCACCTAAAAAAAAGCAGGGTGGAGAGCTATAGAGGAAGATGCTCTGACCTTCATGGGGCTCCATGCACACACACACGAAAATTACCATATATCACACACAGTCGTTTCTCCTTGTAAATGTACAATTTATGTGCATTTATAATTGTTAAAACCCATCTATTGTGGAAAAACTGGGAGTATACACTTTCGTTAAAACATATTTAATATAGGTGGCATATGTTGTTGTCATCTGTCCTGTGACAACTGTCAAAGGATAGAGCTCTCATTGTCCTCTCCCCAAAAGCATAGCCCTGGTATGAGTGTAAGTATCTAACCAGTCAAACAATTATAATTATTTATGTGTAGAAAATGATATATTTAGTTACATTCAATGTGTACACAAAATCTAAAAATGCCTTACCATCTTTCTCAAGAATTCCCGTATCTTGTAACTGCAGTGTACCTGTAGGGGTCTGTTTTCAGTTTATATTTAGCTCGCCCCACTGAGATGCTTTTGTTCAACTAACCTTGGCAATTATTACTTTTCCCTCTTTTATTGTTTTTATTGAGCTACCTACTTTTTTTCTGCTCCTCTCCATTCCTCCCTCCTCCCCTTTTACTGTCTCCCAATTTACTCAAGAGATCTTGTCTTTTTTACCTTCCATGTAGATTAGATCCTCTTATCTCTCTCTCAGGGTCCTCTTTGTTATGTAGGGTCTCTGAAATTCTGAATTGTTAGGATGTTGTTTCTTTGTGGTATGTCTAAAAGCCACTTATGAGTGGATACATATTGTATTTGTCTTTCTGGGTCTGGGTTACCTCACTCAATATGATGTTTTCTATATCCTTCAATTTCCCCACAAATTTCAAGATGTAATTTTTTTCCTACTGTGCAGTACTCCATTGTGTAAATGTACCACATTTGCCTTATACATTCTTCAGTTTAGGGGCATTTAGGTTGTTCCCAGGTTCTGATTATGAAAAATAGTGCTGCTAGGAACATAGTTGAGCACATGTCCTTGTGGTATGGCATTATTTGGGTATATACTCAAAAGTGGTACTACTGTGTCTCAAGAAGGTTGTTTCCTAATTTTCTGAGAAATCGCCACAGATTTTCAAAACAGCTGTACAAGTATGTACTACCACCAGCAATGGAGGAGTGTTTCCTTTACCTCATATCCTCTCCAGAATAAGCTGTCACCAATGGTTTTGGTTTTGGCCATTCTTACAGGTATGAGATGGAATCTCAGAGTTGTTTTGATTTACATTTTTCTGGTGGCTAAGGATATTGATCATTTCCTTAAGTATCTTTTAGCCATTTTAGATTCTTCTGTTGAGAGTTCTCTGTTTAGGTCTGTACCCCATTTTTTGGATGATTTGTTCTTTTGATGACCAATTTCTTGAGTTCTTTGCATCTTTTCTAAATCAACCCTATGTCCAATGTGGGGATGGTAAACACCTTTTCCCATTTTGTCTGTCATTTTGTCTTGTCATTTTAGGCTGTCATTTTGTCTTGTTGATGGTGTCCTTTACAGAAGCTTCTCAGTTCCAGGAAGTTACATTTATTAACTATTTCTAGGTTGTAGTGTCTGTGCTACTAGAGTTATATTTAAGAAATTGTCTCCTGTGCCAATGCCTTCAAGTATACTTCCCACTTCGTCTCCTATGCATTTCAATGTGTTTGATTTTATGTTAAGGTCTTTGATCTGCTTGAATTTGAGTTTTGTGCACGGTGATAGAGACAGATCTATTTTCATTCTTCTACATGTTAACACTAACTAAGCCAGCACCATTTATATACAGGAATGCAACGTTATATGAGCTGGAGTATTTTTCAACATAATTAAAGAGCAGAAAACTTGAATCACTCAGTTGAGACAACAGATGTATATCATTTGCTAAATATAACATGCACTTCCAACTTATTGTAACAAAATATTCTCTATTCAATATTGATATCCTCACTTCTCATCTGTCTTATGGAGGCTCTACCCTGATTCATCAACACCTGAGACCAGTGGGAGCCCTGTGATCACAAGTGTGGGAGACCCTTCACCAACCTCACCCCTACCAGTTGCAACACTCAGCAGAGCAGACCATGCATCTGGGCAGGGCAGCACAATAGAATCAACTCTATAAGTGCAGGTGTGGATGAACCAGCCACAAAACTGCAAGAATGAGAGAGGTGTTCCCATTACCCATCTGTCTAGTGGCAGATTGGATAGGAGAGATACCCTCATCCCCCTTCCCATCAACATCTGGGGCGGTTGGGAGAGCTGGCCCTGTGGCCATAAGAGTGGGAAGGCCGTCTCTGTTAGTACAGGTGTGGGTGAGCCAATCCTAAAAGCTGTCTCCATTTCACATCTAGGGGACCAACCCTACAGCACCATAGGCCCAGACCCAAGGTTATGACTTGGCCTGTCTCATCATTCCTTTCATTTACAATCTGCTGGAGAATGTGAAGAGACCTCACCTACAGACTAAAAGTTTCAGGATCTTCACACCAAAGGGCATCAGCAGGATAATCTGGAGGAGTCCCAGCAATGGACCAGAATCCATAGTGTAGCAGAAACCAGGGGCCTCAAAACAAACCAATCACTCTTTGCAATGAACACTTGCAAGTAAAGATGTAAACAAAGGTTTACAGAGTGACTAACTGTCACACTGCAGCTTCCATGTTGAGATTCGTAAGTTTTTTCTTATTTTATTTTTGTTTTTACTCTTAAATTTTGTTTTATTTGGGAATGTTCAGGGGTTGAGAGTGAATGCCAAGGGATAGGAAATGAATAGAATCAAGATATATGATGTAAAAAACACATAGAATAAATAAATTATTAATTTTTAAAAAGACACCAGACCAGTCCATCATTCTCGGAGGCTGTGAATGGTCTCTATTTCTATATGCTCCTTTTGTGACAGTAAAACAAATGCATGCTTAGAGCCAGACCCAGTGATTCATGCCTCTAATCAGAACTATTAGGGAAGCTGAGGCAGGGGGATTGCATGTTCAAAGAATTCCTGGAGTACAGAGTGAGTTCTGCTATGTTCTGGGCAGCTTCGTGAAACCCTGCCTCAAGCTATGCAGTAAGGAAGGCTCAGGAGGCAGTGTAGTGGCAGAGTGCCAGCCAGCAGCAGTCTCGAGAACCTGTCCTGAGAATGAAGAAGAACTTACTTTAGAATCTATAAGGCCGAGTTCTTGTTTACATCTTTACTTGTTTTTAATGATGTGGCGGTTTAGATTAATGAAGACCAATTGTAATAGATATTTGAACAACTTTAATGGAAAAACAAGACTCACGAAACCAAGGTTCCAGCAGAGTACAAGAAGCAGAAAGGGAAGCACGGCTTCTGTGCGCCCTATTTATCAGTAAACATTCACCCGAGGGGAGCCCGCCCCCAATGGGTGGGCTTATCCCTACATAATGATCTCTCGCTTTTCATTTTGATCTAGATAAGAAGACATTTTACTTTCTCCTGGGGTATATCAGTCACCTGTCTTTAGGGAGTTTCAATATCATTTTCCTTATTTTTACAGTCTTGTTCTTGACATGGTGGTGTCAACATATGAGTCCTTAGCAACATCTCTGACCACCAAACTGATAGATAATTGCTACCACAAGAGCTCATTGTATTTACTTCTTTTATTTGAAGTTTTGAGAGAAGGTGCATGATATATTACCCTTGTTGTTGAATTGTGCTGTTTGGAAAAATATCTGTGCTCTCTAGTAGCAAAAGTCAGAAGGGAAAATGGGTGAGAAGGGGGAGGGCATGGAGTAATGAATGCAACTCTTATAAATGGAAGTGGGCCATCTGACTGGATGGGTGTACTGGACAATCATCCCCATTACTAAAGGACAGTCAATGGATATATGATTTTAAATCTTTTGCCTTGGCAGACTTTCTGGAAGGTATATCTTGTGGCATTTTGGGTTTTGGTAGAGTATTGAGGAAAGTTCACATTTTTTCTATTATAATATTTTTAGTCTATTTACGTCCATTTTCTTGGGATCCTAGTATATAAAAAAGGATTAATGATAATTGCTTATATCTCTAATGACTATTGACTTGATTAAATATTGAACTGAATATAACATAGATAAAGTGTTCAGAATGGAGTCTTAAAATATATACATAACCTTAATGTTCAGATTTATTATTTAGAGTTGAACTGCATGAAATTTTCAGTTTGCATTTCTAACCCATCCCATTAATGGAGCTGTGCTATGAGTAATGGTTATGAGGATCTCATATAGTGGTTAACATAAGCCTTATTGAAGTCATTTCAGGGGTAATTTCTAACATCTGAATTGCAAATGTTCCTTCCAGTTCCTAATTATTGTTTAATTTTTACAACGAATAATATATCTCATTCTAGTCTTCATATAATATATCTGAGACTCATTTATAAATCCTGCAGAGACTTTTCATCTTGATATTATTTGTATAACTTAAATGTAAATGAGAGAACCTTTAAATGAATAAAATAAAGATTCAATTAAAAATTAGTTGGAGATGGTTAAAAGTATATTCCTAGAATGCAAAGTCTGTGACCCTAAAGATAATTTTCCCAAGATAAAAAAATTAAAAATAAAGACAAAAGTTAATACTGTTAGACAAAAAGCTAGCATACTCATGAAATCCTCTTTGCAGGCTGCCATTCCCATAATAATTTCCTAGATATACTAACAAGGAAAGTGCATATTTCTCTCTGTCAAATACATTATTTTATATTGTTATATAATACAAATGTTAGGAAATGTTACTAATGAGAAAGACCCTGCTTTCCGAGAATGGTCACAAGGTTTATTATGTTTATCAATATATGTTGGTTTTACATTTGTTCTTTGTTTTTAAAATATAGATTATTTTAGACAATAGGGAATATGAGTAAACTCTCACATTCACATTGGTTTGGGGACAATATCAGCATACAATTGCATAATTTAAACCATTTACTGTTTCTGTTGAGTATTAAAAAAAATCAAAGTATTCCCAAGTGTTCACATGTCTTTTTCCTTTATACAAAAGAAAAGAGGGTTCATTAAAGATGTTAAAAATGAATTGAGGAACTGGGCTGAGCACCAAACCCTGAAAACTCTGTGTGTGTGTGTGTGTGTTTTAGGAATAAATGTGCATATACCATGTGAAGGTATAGATGTAGAGATCTGAGGATAACATTTTAGAAGGTGATTCTCTTCTTCCACCATGGGATCGGAAACTCCATCTTAGGACTTCAGGTTTGTAGGGCAAAGAATTTTTTGCCTGTTGAGCCATTTCCTAGATCCTACTTTGTAGTTACATTATTCAACTATTTTCTTAGAAATTAAAGACCCTCATAATAGCAAAAAACTATCTATGTGAATACCTGATTCTTTTTTTTAACAGAATTTTATGTCATTAGAGTTAAGACTTTATGTGGCTGGATATAGACCGCAAATGTCAACAATAACCAGTAATAAATCAATTTATTATCTCATGGGGTATGGTGTTTATCTACAATAACTATGTTTAATTATATAAATTCAATTTTAACAAGCTTGATTTTATAGAGATTTCATCTGGAATACACTCTTTAATTAAGAAAAGGATGACCTGCATAAACCCAAACAAATTAACATTATATAGCTTATCCCTGCTGAGAACACTAAATTTAATTGAAATTTAAAGCTCTGATTGCTGCATTTAGAGGGAACTTCTGCCAGATAAGTACAGGAGTGTCAGTGTTGAGATATGTGTAGAGTGAACTGTGCCAGCAAAATGTCAGTACTTATTGTATTAACTGTGAATAAAAGATTCAGCAAGGAATTTGGTGTAATTTGTTACTGCAGTGAACATATAGTTGTTGGATGTAGAAATAAGTAGTAAATTTGCACCATTTTTAAGTGATAAAATTTGGAGGTGGGCATGCTTCTTGCAGATTTACCCTCTTCACATTCTGATAGATTTTTATGCTGCTGAGTACTTCTTCAAACCATTCCTCCCCAAACCTTAGTAGTCATCCTCGTTACCACGGCATAAACAGCTCATCACTCATGAGTTTCTCTCCAACTATTTCCCCTCCAACTATTGCCTGTAATGTGCCTTTTGATATTTAATAATCTATTTAATATAGTTAACACCCTGATCTTAAGTAGAATTTCTTGCTATATATTATTCAACTTCTTTTTGATTCACTGAGTTTGTTCTAGTATGAAAAAATTAACAAAAAGAATACATAGTGAAATTTAATAATAAGAAATTTAAGTTTGATTACTTCAAATGCAGCATCTTCAGGTTTCAAAACTCTTCATTTTCCCTTGAATTTTAGATGCCTCTGTGAAAATTACTGACCTTATTAAGATAAAAAAGATATTTAGGAAATACTATACCCTATTATAACAGTTAATACATGTCTAAAACATTCACATAGTTAAGGAAGTGAACAGTATTATAATGTTATAAAAACATCTTGAATTGATGAAATTTCTGCATCAATTTATGCTTTCATTTCTGTCTATTTAAAACAAATTAGAAGAAATGCTTACTGTACTCTCATGTGTCTGTCATTTTATATAAATAAGAACATTAACGTAATTATTATTAAAAAATTTCTACTTATAGTCAGTAAAATATTCTTGATTATTTTAATAAAGTTATTAACATATATGAATAATATTTAAAAATAGAATTCTAGAGTTCAAAATAATCTTTAGAGTTTCAAAAGCACACTTAAAGGACTTAAAGGCAATGAATGCAGATATGTCTTATTTTTCTCGAATTAGAACCAAAACACATATTGATAGGCAACAAGACATTTTTAACCAAGTTCACTTCTGCTAAGCCAGTTCCTAGAGATTTGATTGCCTATCAAAACTACATCACGAAGAGGTGAAAACAAAGAATCTTTTAGGAAATATTTTTTTATCAAGTCATCACAATACATGGTAGGTTGGAGTTTTTAAAGAACTGGAATTCTGAAGGTCAAGAGACAGTGGCCATTTGCCCTCATAAGTGGATTGCCTAATTTTGGAAGATTAATCATTGAGAATACACATATTTTACATTTGAATAGAAACTTTTGATTAAATCTGGGCTAGTTGGAATAAGAGTCTATCAACGTGTTCCAAGAATGCAAGGCATGTCTTGTAGCACAGTGAGAAAATTCTTTTTCTTACATGGAAGTAAACTGTGAGTCTGTTCGCAACAGCCCTCTCATCTTTTGCAAGCCTCTTTTCATTCCTCATTTCCCATCTGCATTTACTGTGTTAAGAATCAATTTTTCTGGAAGGGTAAAAACATACTGGCATCATGACTCACAAGATTCATCCGATTTTCTGTGTAGACTAGAAAGTATCATTTGGTTGAACGGTCAGTCATCCACCTGTCCTAGCAATTGGCTCATGACAAATGATCATATGGTACTATGCAATTGCTTGGAGATTTGTACATTTATCTGTGAAGTACATAATTCTGGATAAAGATAAGTTTCTTTCAGACTAAGGCATTCAGTCAGCATAATAGGAAGGTTGAAGAATCAATACCATTTTAGATAACAACTCTTTTCTCACTTTCTCCCCATTTTTTTTTTCTGGAAGCAATTATATATAAAACGCATTTATGGAGGGACAAAAATATTCACAATTCTTGTTAACTAGCTGTTCTTGGATGGCAGAAACTTTGTTAAATCTTTACATGCAGCCAATAAGGTAAGCATGTAACTACTTTATTCCCTGTTTTAATCCAAAGTGATGAAAGACTGGGTTACATAAAACATTTAATTGTATTGTGGTGAGTATTCACAAAACCAATAAGGAAAAGTTCAGAGGACAAACCATGACATTCCTTGCATTTGATGCCCACAGTAACCCTGTCCCACAGAGCTCCAGATGATTTATCTGCCACTGGGCACTATTGATTTATTTTCCATGCACCATAGATGGGGACACAGAATAAATTGAGTCATGAATGCACTTGATAGGAAAAAATTCTTGCTTCTGTTACAGGGAAAGACTGCTGAGGCTGGTGTGGATGTGATACCCACAAATACAAATGCATGGTTGGTCCTTGCACAGACACAGACATGAACAGTAGCATGTAGACTGGAAATCAGGCACTTCCTTCTGCCTATGATTCTAAAATAAAAAGAAAGTGATGGTGAGCCCAGCTTCCACAGAGCACCAAATCAATTTAGCTTTTCTTGCTAGCAGTGACATAAAACTTCAAATCCATACTTTTCTTCAGATTCATTTTTATGAAATGAAATCAAGTTATTTTATAAGTGTAGCTGATACAGACTATGTTTTTTTTTTTTGAGCTTTACTATTGTGAGATGTCTGTGAGAAGAAATTCTTATGTTGTCTTTTAGAAGAAACTGCGATTCATTGAAGCACCACTCCAGGAAGCAAGAAAGGAAAGGCTAATTTAAAATGCCATCAGTTTGGGGGTCCTAAGAACAGATGTGGGAAATCCTTCTTCCCATTAGTGAGGTTGCTATGACTACAGGTGATTTTCCTATCCGAAGTGTGAACTTTTTCTTCTGTGAAATGGCTCATTTGTTAATTATATTACACAGTTACTTATTTTTAGAGTTTTCCTATATTATCTCCTATGTATTTCGCAGAGAAAAGTTCTGCCACAAATTCTGTAGAGTGTTTACCTAACTAAGTCTCTTTGTCACATGTTGGTATCCTAGTCAATGAAAATTAATAAAGAAATAATTGATAAATTGTCATTTAATTAATCTGCTTCAGTCACTTAATGGTCAATGAAACATGATAAACTCAAATTCCCACAAAACATTTTTCTGTTTCAAAATGATGATGAATCCAAACATCCAAATTTTCTCTCTTTATTAATATGAAGGCCAGACACAAAATTTGTTTCTTAAGTTCAACTTCTCTATCCACTGATATTACATGGCATTGTGAACACAAGGAATTTCTTGTGGGTTTGAATCACATGTACAGCAAAATGCATCAGCGAATCCTGGAAGTGCGCTGAACTGGGATTGACGGGGAATGCATGAAAAGCGCATCTCAGAATAAAGAATTTCTGCTTCTTTCTCATTTATTCTCTCTCTCTCTCTCTCTATCATTGATACTAAATGCTTTTCAAGGAAAAAACACAAACTGTAACATATAAAACAGGAATTTGGCATTTATGAAACAGGAATACACAAATGAAGAAACTTACCTTCACAATTCTTGAGCAGCAACACACAGCAAGTTGAGTTATCTTCTGTGCAGCTGTCTTCATCTGTAAGTTCGGAATAACTGCTGGGCATTAGGTGCTATAATAGTAGATAATGCATCATTAACTTGGCTTCTACTCATTCTTTACTATTCCCCAAGGCCCAAATCTTCTGAACTTATTATTTTCCAGTCCTGAACTACTGTGAAAAGAAAAACATTAGAAAATCTTGTGGGAAATCATGAGCAGAAGACTGACTTCCTTTGGACTGTGCAATGACTGTGGGAGATAAGAATCACTTCAGCCTGTGTCTGCACCAGTTCAGTCCATTCTCATTCGCTTCTACAGCCCAGTGCACTTCAGTTTTACATGGTTTCAAATAACAATTTGCTTAACTAATTTTCCAAATTTGTGCTACAGTAGCCATAGTACTAACCCAACTTTTAAGAATAGTAGCCACTATGTATTGAAAATACAGTTTTGCTTTCATCTTAGATTTTATACACTGCTGATTACTTTAAGATGTAAATAGTAGCTGTTCCATTGTATGGAGGGAAAAATTGAGGTTAACCATTGGTGTGAAAGGCTGAAACGTGTTTAGAAGCTCATGACTAAGAACTAAGCTAGGCAAGTTTCTTCATTTGTGCATATCTGTTTTATAGGTAGCCAGACTCTAGTTTTATATCATGAAGAAGTAAACTGTTCAACATTTATGAGAGAATGAAAGAGAGGGAGAGAGAAAAAAATGTGAATAAGGTAAAAGAAGAAAATGTCACTAAGCATTGGACTGGAAAGATTTCTCAGTAGTTAAAATCACTTATTCTCTTGTAGAATAACTTATTCTTGTAGAATCACTTATTCTCTTGTAGTTATACTTAGCATAACTATCTATATTGCCTCAATAATAAACATTTAAATCACTTGTATGCTCTATTTATGATATTTAACTATTTTATTCAATTAATTTTAAATAATAAGATTTATATAATGGTTGTCACTTTGAAGTTAACTTTCTCTAGGAGCCTCCATTTTTTAGGCACAAAAATCTGTATATACACATAAAATAGATCATTGTAGGAAGATTCTTACTTAGGCCATTTTTTATGTCTCAAGTGCTTATTAAGCCAGATAGTATTGTGCAAACAGCATTGTAGGTTTTTCTCACATATAGCCATCTGAAGCTACTTTCAGTATTGTATTTTCATAAAACTTCAAAGGCATTTTTTTAGAAATATAAAGATGGATTTCTAGGTTAATGCAAAGCTCCTGAACTCTATATAAATGGAAATATGCTAATTCCCATTAGTTCTGTATAAATGGATATACTTTTGGAAATATGATTTCTTTGCATTATTATAGCTTATGAGTTGGTATTTTTCCTGCTTATATTTTAGCTTTGTGGAATTATGTGACAGTAGGATTCTAATGTTTCTTTAGAATCTCATTTCTATTTTTTTATGTTAATAGGACACTCACTCTGGTCTTCTTAGCATATTTCATAGTGTATAATTTAGTAATTTCTGAAATGAAAGACATAGTAGAATATGTAGCTCAGTAGAAGGAGAACATGTCCAGTGTGTAAGGCTCTGGATTTATTAAGAAAAAATGCCAGAAAAATAACAAAATATGTGAAACACTTGTGACTCTTTTCTGTAGTAAGATATTTTTCTTTGTTTTTCTTGATATGTGATCTTACTCTAAAACCTAGATTGGCCTCAAAATTCTGATGTGCCTGTCTCTTCCTCTTGATTTGTATTAGGGAGAGGAGTGGATTGTGTCCCGCTACCTGGCTAGCTTATACCCAAAATAATTACTCAGAAACTCTATTCATTTGAACACTGTCTGGCCCATAAGCTCTAACCTCTTATTGTCTAACTCTCACATCTTGCTTTAACCCATATCTAGTAATCTGTGTATCATCATGGGGTCGTGGTTTACCAGGAAAGATTTAGAATATCTGACATGGCGGGTGGCTCCATGGTGGCTCTCCCTGACCCTGCTTTCTTCCTTCCAGAATTCAGTTCTGTCTACCCCACTTAATGATGTTCTGACCAATAAGGCAAAGCAGTTTCTTTATTAATTAACCAATGAAAGCAACACATAGATAAAAGAACCTCCTACACCATGATTGAAATGGGATTAGAGACATCTGCAACTATATCAACAATACGTTTTTCATAATATTGTAATGAAAAATTAAATAAACCAGATGTCCTTAGACACCCTTTCTCCAACCATAATATTTGCAGAATGTAAATTTACAGATTACAGAATTTGGAAAATTCAGCTCTGTAATTGACATAATATACCCACCAAAAGTTACCTACAAGGGCTAAACTATCTTAAGATTGAGGTTCACAAGTTTAAATGCTAAGGTATAATGACAATAAATTTAATGTGAAAGCAGGAGTAAACATATGAAATTTAGTGAGCCATGTACTGATTAGGTAGAGTAAATCAGAGGAACCAAGGTTGAATTTCCCTATTTCTTAATTTTTTTGCAATTTTGAAACTAAGTCATCAGCTTAGTTTGCATTAGGAATTCGCAATTTCTGAATTTCTATCTCAGAACAAAGGAAGAAAGAATGGAAATAATGAAGGAAGTAAGGAAAGAAGAAAGGAAGGAAGGAAAAGAAAAAGTATCCACAAAGACTTTATTCTTAGTACCAGAAAACAAAAAGGGAAAAAAGAAAGAAAAGGCACAAAGTAGGATATTTCATGACTAAATGATTCAAGGGTTGTAAGTAGGAGACATTTCATTCAGAAACAGAAATAGATTAAACCATCTCAAGAGGCAAACCTGAGGGACAGGCCTGCGATAATCTGCATTTGCTTTAAGAAGTACTGAAAGTGAAGGATCCAGACAGGTTAGCAGCACAGTAGAGTTTTTATATATTCTCTTCCCACTGGGAAGAGGAGAGGAAAAGATTTCAGACTGATTCTATAATAAATCCATTATATAAAATATGACTTATGAAACATAAAATTCTGACAATTAAATTGCCAACCTAGAGGTTCCTGTATATTCACATTGTGTACCAATCATCTATCACCAAGGACAATTTTTGTTTTATTCAATCATTGTGTCAAAGTCCCAAGATCATAATGATTAAATATCTTCTATATTCATTACTTAATATAGTCTCACTGTTGTTATGCATGGTGTGAGAAACTTAAACAGCATATTTTATTCAAGTAAATTATTAGTGATGAAGAGAATGTCTCTGAAATGTCTCTACAGTTCTGAACTGCTGATCACAACAGACCTTACATTTGAACAAACTTGATAACATCAAATGAAGTTCAGAAAGCCTCCAAATGGAAGATCAAGCACTATCAGTTATAGGAACACAGCTATCTAAGAGTTAGCATGTCTAAATTCTAAGGAATCAGCTAAACCGACAATACACCCTGGAGTAAGGGGCAGTTTAACACTGCAGGCAGGAATCAGCACAGCCACTGAAGGTGCAGGTGAGGCAACCCAAGAACCTCCCTCAGCCCCCAAAGTACAAAGAGCTGCTGTTGATCTGAGAACAGGATGCAAACAAGAGCCTTCCATGACCTAGTCACAAAGCATCTGTGGGTTTTGCTTTACAAGTGTAGAAAAGAAGGGTATGGTTACTCATATGCAGTGGCTTGGGATAGCACAATTTTGAAATAGAAAAGAACAAAGTGCAATACACGATACACTAGATTTCAATACTCACAGGAGCATCAAGTGTCACATCTTCTTCCATCCATGGAAATAAATTAAACATGGGTCCTCAGAGTGTTTTCAAGATCCTGCTTAGAAAATCATTTTGAAAATCACTGTCAGTAAAATAAGGGATAAAAGATTTTCAGCCATAGTGTCAGTAGTTACCAGTCCACTGGAGTGTGGCCTCTTATACTATATAAGCTGATGTAGAGCATGTGTCCAGTCTCTTTTCCGGCCTCTCTGTTCCATTTGCGGGATTTGTTTTCTTACCTTCCTTTAAACAGAGGATTCTAATTTGTGAGTCTACCCCTAAATAAATAACCATCTATTTCTCAATTCTGAGCTAGTGTGGTATTTCTTTTATGCATCCTTCTTCGCAATAGTCTTATCATTATTAATTTTAAAAAATGAACCTCAAAACTACGTGTGAACATGTGCATATGTCTAGAGATTTCACATACATACACACAAAAAAACTATCTACTGATAGATATTTAAACTGCTTCCCTGTCTGGCCTCTTTCATGACTCAGGCCTTTTGTTCCTGTAACAATGTTGTCTAACTCTTCCTCTGGACATATGAATAGATGTCTGCTCACTTTTCATAAGGAGCAATGACAGACCAAAGTCAAGATTCTACCAAAGTCTGAGCTAAAGAACTGATTATTTCTTTGTGGTTATTTGAAGGAGTGTGAGTGAGAGGTTAGTTACGGGAATCAAAGGCAGTAGTATAAATGAAAAGCCCACCTTATCGGTTGAGACAGCTTGTGAAAGCTGCATGCCTGGAGCTTTCTTTGACTTCCAGACTGATCCACAGGTTGTTTACTGCTTGTATTATACTGCACTGTGGAAGAGGCTTGATCATCTTTTGGCTTCAGTATTCCTGTAATAAGATTATTATTTTTTTAACTTTCTAAGGCTCATAAGCCTTCCTCCTCCATCCAGTAGGGAACATTGAGGAGATGTTACACAGTGAACCAGCTTCATAGAAAGGTAATTTACAAGGAGGATGGGGTTATTTGAGTCATAATTCCATAGTTGTATATGGCCCACTCTACTGTTTCTGAGTCTGTGAAAGGCTATAACTAGTAGTGATGCCTACCTCATGGAAGGGGAGGAGAGGAAAGAAGGGAAAAATGAGAGAAAAAGAGAGTAGGAGAGAAATAGAGACAGACTGACTCAGTGACTCTCCAGTTGTGTTGTATCTCTTCAGTCAGTCTCTTCTTAAATGTCCTCACCTCATGTTAGCCCCTTCAGACATAAATACATAAGGGGACAACTCTATTGATTAGATCCGGGCCCCATAACTCAATCACCTTCCAGTGATTAAGCCTACATTTCAGGAACCAACTTCTTAGTAAGTGAGTCTTGGGAAGACACACTGTACCTAGAGCATAATTGCCATGAGGGAGGGTTTACATGATGCTGTGTTACCAACACCTGACTCATTGAAGAGTAAGATGCTGGAAACAGTGATGGAGGGTCACTCAGGAATTACCTTGTCTGACCTCACTTTCACTGTGACTTTCCATTAGCGGCATGAAAACAAAAAGGAAACTACAGAAATAAGAAAGGTTAAAGGCCAGTTTTTTAATAGACTTCAAGACTTTTGATAAAATTGTTTTAAGAGGATCTCTACAAACCAGTACCCTGAAGGGACTGCTTATGAATGAGCAGCACTCATCATTACTGGAACTTGTAAAAAGTGTGGAAGAGAGAGCTCATATACCTGAACAATTGAAAACATATGTTTTTTTTTTTTCTAAAGAAGTGACAAGAAGCATAAAGCCCTTTATCTACACTGGACATCTATTCCATTTCTGGCTGAGTACCAAATATTTTTAAAAGTCTCATTTCATTTAAATATTATCAAAAATCTCAGATAACTACTGCATCTTGGTTGATCCATGACTGTTTGAACTAGGGTTTAGTTGAATTACCAGAGTTCAGGAAATAAAGCTCTATTGAAGAGTTTTCCATATCGGACAGTCAACTGACATTAGGGATGCTTTGTCTAGCAGACATCTGATGTACAGTGGGATTAAGGACTAAATGGAAGGGACATTTACAATGTGATATCTGCATAACAACAAACAGTAAATATATCAAGTGAGCCCATAAAAAGTTAAATAATATATATTTATGTCAGGTGCTACGTTAGCAGCACAAACAGCTCTTAACAACTGGGTTAGTTATTGGACCCAGGGAAAGCAAACAGTAGTAAGTTACCTAGGATCACAGCCATTACTAGAAGATTGAAGCTTGATTTTGGGAATGCTACCTGTGAGTCTGAGTGGATCATTCCTATTCTTGTTTCACTAATCCTCAGCCACAGGCTTCAGTAGAATCTGTCTTCTAAACTTCTGTGCTATTCTTATTCTGTATGAGCCTGGGTGGGAACAAAGTGCTGCTACTGGTGGTTGATTTGATCTATCCAGAGACAGTGTCCATCATTAAAGGAGGCTGAGAAAACTGTGTGCCTACTCATTCCTTACAGAAAGGAATAGGTCAGGAACCAAGAGCTGGGTACAAGGAAAGGTTTTAAAAGGCATGGAAAGAGCAACGAATTTGAGCAGAGTATAGGGCAGACACAGAATGAATAACAAAGAACAGGATACAGGGATCAATTTTCATATGAGCAATTCCATTATCAGACAAAACCAATTTAAAAGCACAGACTCAGAACAAAAATTTGTGAGTTTTGAAATGATTCAGAAAGACTTTCACTCTTTGGCTTTTGACATCGGTCCAAAGGTGTCATTTTCTAGTGGTTCTCAGGTGTAGGTACAGCTTGTGTTTGTCACATCTCTTAGATGTTTTGGGGGATGTAGGTTTGAGAAAATCAGGACATGTGCACAGGGGATTCTCATTGTATTTGTTGTCTGTAATGGGGTCTACAGATGTCAGACTGAGGCACTTAGAAGAGCCTCGGAGAAGAGTTTCTTTGTCTAGGGTTAATTACTGAATTGAAAATAAACACAAAAGTATGTTTGCTCATATGAGAAGAACACTTGGCAAGTGATTGGAAACATTCCATTTGAAGACAGATTGCAGGATATGAAACAGAATTTTTTTTAATTTTTATTTATTTATTTATTAAAGATTTCTGTCTCTTCCCCACCGCCGCCTCCCCTTTCCCTCCCCCTCCTCCAATCAAGTCCCCCTCCCTCGTCAGCCCAAAGAGCAATCAGGGTTCCCTGCCCTGTGGGAAGTCCAAGGGCCACCCACCTACATCCAGGTCTAGTAAGGTGAGCATCCACGAAACTGCCTAGGCTCCCACGAAACCAATAGGTACAGTAGGATCAAAAACCCAGTGCCATTGTTCTTGAGGTCTCAGTAGTCCTCACTGTCCACTATGTTCAGCGAGACCGGTTTTAACCCGGGCTTTTTCAGACCCAGGCCAGCTGGCCTTGGTGAGTTCCCGATAGAACATCCCCATTGTCTCAGTGTATGGGTGCCCCCCTCGCGGTCCTGAGTTCCTTGCTCGTGCTCTCTCTCCTGGTGCTCCTGATTTGGACCTTGAGATTTCAGTCCGGTGCTCCATTGTGGGTCTCTGTCTCTGTCTCCTTTCATCGCCTGATGAAGGTTAATATTCAGGAGGAAGCCTATATGATTTTCTTTGGGTTCTCCTTCTTATTTAGCTTCTCTAAGAACCCGAATTATAGGCTCAATGTCCTTTATTTATGGCTAGAAACCAAATATGAGTGAGTACATCCCATGTTCCTCTTTTTGGGTCTGGCTTACCTCACTCAGGATGGTGTTTTCTATTTCCATCCATTTGCCTGCAAACTTCAAGAAGTCCTTGTTTTTTATTGCTGAGTAGTACTCTAATATGTATATATTCCATACTTTCTTCATCCATTCTTCAATTGAAGGGCATCTAGGTTGTAAAACAGAAATTTTATTGGCACTTTCTGTACTAAATGTATTATTTTATGACCTGTCAGCTGCTTAGCTATAATTATATGAATATATTAGCTTCTACATACAGAATGCTCATTTTGTCATTTCAAAAGAGCATATTTTGGATAAAATTCACAAGTAATACAGTTAATAAGTGCAATTACTTGTTTATTATCCATTACAAAATTATTTTAAAGCTATCCCCCCAGGAAGAAAATCACTTCAAATGAGCAATTTGAATTAGACACCATACAGTATTTCCATTTCAAGAAAGATGAGTAAGTGTCACACAGAAAAGTAACTAGAAATGTAATCAAATGTTTACAAAATATTTTTGTATGAGCTATCTTCCAAAGTTTGGAAGTTTGTGTCTAATAATTTAAAAGAGTAAGAAAAACTACTTTAAATTCTACTTTAAAACTACATATCTGTATATGTCCCTACTAATGTGTGAGAAGGAATTTTCAACATAGAGGTGAAGAGATCGAATATGTGAGGATCCAACGTAAAGTGTGCAAAGTGGAAAAACTCTAACATAAATTCAGTGATGATCACTCTTCTTCTTTTAGAGGCATTCATATTAGACAGTGAATTTACTATGAGCCAGAATTCCTCTCCTCTAGGACATTACATCCTGCTGGGACAGACAAAGATTTAAAAATAATATAATATCTTGATGAGTGCTCTAACAGAAATGTGTAGGAATTGTGATTGATATAGCCAGGGACCATAGTACATGACTATAGACTCAGTTCCCCAAAAGACTGAAGTAGGAGAATTGCTTGAGTCCAAAAGTTGCCTAGGTAACATAGGGAGGCACTTTCTCAAAAAGTGTGAATGGCAAAAACAAGGACAAATGGGAGTATTCATTAGAATGTAGCTGTGTTTTATTATGACAAGCCTGTTATCAAGAGAATGAATGACACTGAATGCTGGTAAGAATATATATGGCTGTTGGATGGGTATGTAAAGTGGTACAGCTACTATGGAAATCAATATGAAGGTTCTTCAAGAAACTGAATGAAGTACTACCTTATAATCAGCTATACTACTAAGTCCTACTTCAGAGATAACTTTTGAGTATCTGTGTTTATTGATATTCAGAACAGCCAGGATATAAGACCAGCAAAAAATCAATCAATTGATAAATGTATAATGAGAATGTGTTTCAAATGCTCAGTGACATTTTATACATATGAAAGTAAAAATGACACTATCAACACCCTGGATGTTCCCTGAGTGAGCCAGAGCACGGACCATGAAGGCACCATTTTAGCATTCGCCAGAGCCAGAGCTAAGACCATAAAGGCACTGTAGGCACTCGCCCTAGCCTGAGCCCGAACCATTTAGACAATGTGGGTGCTCTCCCGAGCCAGAACGCAAACTGCAAAGACACCATGGGCACTGCCCCTGAAGTGCGGACCATGAAGACATTGTGCATGTCCCCAAGTGCCAGAACACTGACTATCAAAACATCAAGATAATCAATACTTTTGAAGAGTGGCCATCCACCACTAGCGCGGGTCAGCCCTAGGAGGCAGCCATGTCCTCCAAGAAGAAGCAGAGAAGGTGCCTTAAAGGGGTGAGGAGGCAAATCCATCATCTGTGCTGCTGTTTCTTCTGCTGTGTCCTAACCCCAAAGGAAGGAGACTCAACCCCCAGGTCTGAAGAACAGGCCTAGGGCCGTGGTTTTTAAACTATGGGTCTCCTTTCGACCTGGTGTGGCCGACCAGCCACAAAAGGGAGCCAAGCCAGAACTTCTTTGAGCTGTGTACCCCAAAATATTGTGTTCCCTGTGAGACACCTCTAGCAACATGGGCACAAGTGCTCTACCCCTCTTCTCCCTGCAATGGGAGCTGTTACCTGCCTGAAGATGAGTCTGCTGAAAATCACGTGTCACTTGAATCTGTGAAGAATAGCAGAGTAACTTGTTGTAAGCTGGCTCTTTGGGACAACAACAAAATGGCAGCTCATAGCTTTGTGTGGAAGCCTTTCCCACAGTGCCTCAGTACTATGGACCCTATGGCTACTTTTCTCTGGATGTTAGCACATCAGGACTATGTTCCACTTTCCAGAGTGGAAACAAAGTTTTTCCAGCCTGACACAGAACATTTTTCTCTGTTTGTTATTTTATTATTATTTATTTTATTAAATGTTCACTTGATTTAAAATTAAATAAAATAAAAATGAAATCATAATAGTTTAAGGAAAATAGACGGGCCAGGCCCATTGTGTTAAGCAAAACAAGTCAGACTCAGAAAGACAAATGCCATGCTTTCTCTTGTACATGTAACTTAAATTTAAATATATTTTAAAAGGAAACAGAAACATGATTAGGCAATATTCTTATTATTTCTAACCTGTGGTAACAAAAACCCAGGGAAAAGGTAAAAATCAAACCTGCTGGAAATTTTCATGTTCTAAGCTTTTCTAGAGAGTAGATCAAGCTGTATATTAATATAAAGATGACCAGTTGATCAGTCCAAGAAATGAATATGGAAATAATTGGGCCTGTTGATAGGGCAGAACTTAGGTAGGCAGGGAGATGGAACTGAATGCTGGGAGAAAGAAGAACATAGTCAGGAAGACACCATGGATCCACTGGAAATAGATGCTGAGAATTTTATCCAGTAAGCCACTATCCCATGGTGATACACAGATTAATAGAAATGCGTTAAATTAAGATGTAAGAGTTAATCAATAAAAAGTTCAAACTAATGGACCAAGCAGTTATTTAATTAATACAGTTTCTGTGTGGTTATTTCGGGGCTAAGCTGTTCGGGCAGCTGGGAAAAACGAGTGGCCTTCTTGTAACAATTGGCATCATCATGATGGACTAAATCCACTTAAAAACCTGAGAGAGCTTAATTTTAAACACAAAAATACAGAGTTTAACACTTTCTTGCTGTTTGCTGGTGGCATGCAACAGCTCCTTTAAGAGGGTTTCCTGACTCAACAGCACCACCAGAAAAAAATGCCACACCATTTTAAAATGCCGGCTTTTTGACTCTTTCAGGCAGGAGGTCTGGCTACAGAGAATTTGAATTGGGTTTGTGAGCAGAGTGCTGCAGCTTGCTTGATGGCAATATAGACTCACTGTGTGCCTGGAAGAAGGGCAGTGTGTGCGGCTCAGAGGCACAAGCAGCTCAAAAGCACAAGAGGAACAGACCCCACTGTATTTGACCTAGCAATGATGCAGCTTAAGTTTTTAAGAGGTGCTTAGCATTTTAAAAAGCACTCTTGGACAGTAAACAATTACAGATCCACAATAGGACAGATTCAGATTAAAAGACTTCTAAATGGGTCACAGTGTTGGATACATGTATATAGGCTTGGAAGAGAGAAAAGATAGAATATAGAGAGTCATAAAATAAAGTTAATGCTTTCTTAAAAAGGGTAAAGTCTTTAAAGAGACAGGGTACAGATAGCCATAGATTAAAAGAAGTAAAAAAAAAAAATAAGCCATATAGACATGGAAAAGTCACAGGGAGTCTGGATTATGTATATTATTGTGTTTTATTTGAATTTTTTTGACTGTGAAGGAGCTAAGTACAAAGAGATATTTCATTGTATGTGCTGCTAAGCTAAACCAGCATATATGGTCTAAAGATATCTTGATTTTGAAATTTGCGTCTTAGGATATGTTGCTTTGGAAAAGCAGTTTTTCTTTTGTTTCCACAGAAGATGAGAGCCTGTGAAATACTTCCAGACAATTATGGTTTGATAGACCATGCAACTCTGTAAGACCACTGTGAACACCCTCAAAAAATTACTTTGCTCAACTGCTGACTGAGATGAACCTAGCAAGATACATCATGAAAGACCTGATTAACAATGCCACCAAACATCAGGAAGCCATATGGACAAATCTATGCCCATATTCCCAAATATTTTTTATAATTGTTTGTTTACATTTAAAGGGGCATATGCCATAGAGATGAATAATTTGCTTTGGTATAGATCTTGGTTTATTGATACAAATTTAAGGTCAATTTTGTTATATGTATATGTATTTCTGATCTTGATTAAGGTATTGTGTTTGTGTCGTTCATTTAAAAATGTAATGTATAATTAAGAAATATAGGTTAATAGATACTCATCTATAATAGCTAAGCTTGTAGTCATGCTAGATTTTTTAGATGTATAAAGATATATTTCAGTTAGATAGGTATTCTTCAAATCTTTCAGAGACCTTCAGAATATGGCATTTAAGATGTTTAAATACTTAGGACTTTTCATGACGGTGAGACTCATCTGCTCCTGGCAGCACAAGCTACTTCAGGAGGAAGATAAGCATTGAAGAGGTTCCTTATGGAGTTGATTAGCCATTTGGGCAAGAAACTTCTCTTGCCTGGAATCCTTCACTGAACATGCAAGACCCGCAGAGAAATGACTGCTGAACTTGCCTAAAGGTGACTGAACTGTCTTTGAAATTTCCTGCTTTGTGAAAAAGTCTGCTGGATATGCTGGATACTATGGGTCTGTAGGCTGAAGATGGCTGCCCGAATGGTACAGAAAAATTTGGGTGACTTTCCAAGCAGTGAAATGTCTCTGTCAATTCTAGAGTTTGGGAAGTTGCTTACAATGCACCTCCTATTTACTTAGGTAATATCATATCATTCTGGAGTCTTTGATGGTTTGAAGAATAGTTATTATTATAGTTTTCATTAGCTATAATAAAAGATAACACACACATAAACACACACACACACACACACATATATATATATATATATATATAAACTGTAATTCTTGCTAGAATTTTAATATGTTAAAGCCTTCCTTTTTGTTTAAACAGAAAAGGGGAAATGGTATAGGAGGTCCTTCTGTTTGTGTTGCTTTCATTGGTTAATAAAGAAACTGCTTTGGAAAAACAAAAGAAACTGCTTTGGGCTTGTTGATAGTGCAGAACTTAGGTAGGTGGGGAGATGGAACTGAATGCTGGGAAAAGAAGGGTTGAGTCATAGAGACACCATGGATTTGCTGGAGACAGATTCTGTGAATTTTACCCAGTAAGCCACTGCCACATGGCGATATACAGATTAATAGAAATGGATTAAATTAAAATGTAAGAATTAGCAAATAAGAAGTTAGAATTAATGGGCCAATCAATGATTTAGTTAATCCAGCTTCTGTGTGGTTATTTTGAGGCTAAGCTAGCCAAGCAGCTGGAACAAATAAGCAGTCTTCCTATAAGAAATAATTTTAAGAAGGTGACCTTTCACAGAGACATAATCATTTGTACACACAATTTCTCTCTCTCTTTTATATTCTCTCTCTTTTATATTCTCTATCCTTGGTCATACAAAATATTAACACAAGTTAAGCCTGTTTTATATATCTTTCTTTATGAGACAGGAAGAGGGTGGGTGGATGCATGGATGGATGCATGGATGGATGCATGGATGGATGAGTTGAAAGTGGATAGGTGAGTGGATGAGTAGATGCTGTAGTGGTTTAAAAAAATGTACCCATAGAGATTGGCAATACTAGGAGATGTGGTTTTGTTGGGGTAGGTGTGGCTTTGTTGGAGAAATTGTGTCACAGTGTGTGTGGGCTTTGAGGTATCCTATGCTCAAGCTATATCCATGGATCAATATATAGAACTCTCAGCTTTTTCTCCAGGACTATGTCTGCCTGCATGCTGCTATCTTCTTCACCATGAAAATAATGGAGTAAACCTTTGAAACTGTAAGCCAGCTCTACTTTATTGTTTTCTTTGATAAATTTTGCTGTGGGCATGATCATTCTTCACAGCAATGGAAACCTTAACTAAGACAGATGATTTGAGGGATGAATGGATGCATGGGCGACTGGATGGAGATGCATGAATGGTTAAATAGAAGGTTGGATGGATGGATGGATGGATGGATGGATGGATGGATGGATGGATTTATCGGTGGGTAGGTGAATGAGTGGATGGTTTGATAGATGGGGGGTAGCTAAATGGAGGAGGTGATGAGCAGGTTAATAGATGGATGGGTGGGTGGATAAAGTAGATGGGTCACTGGATGTCCAGATGGGTGGATGGGAATGGATCTTATTTTGTAAGCACAGTTGCTTCAAGTCAGAGTAACTTTACATTTTAATTTTGCTTTGATTTCATAATGGTACTAGTTGTCGTGAACAAAATGTACATAAATGTGTAACTGTAAAGGAGAGACTTGTAGTTGGGCTGGTTATATCCATTTTCTTCATTTACAGAAACTCTAGTATAATTTCTGTAGGCATGAGCAGATATAATTCTTGCAAACACTGAAGGGTCTTGGTGAAACTCTCTCATTGTACATCCTGAGGTCATGAAGTCAAAATAGCGTCCAAGGCCTGACTCAGATTTCATGTACCATCCCTTGCTTTCCAGCTCCCTTTGTTCCTGTAAGTCTAGACTACAGTAGCCTTAATTATTTCTGTATTTTGTGAAGCTGGAGTACTTTTGTCCTTGTGGCTAAGGATATTACCTTCTCTTGAGAGACAGCTCTGCCAAGGAATCATGGGTCAGAGGTACATGGCAGTTTATTTGTCCACATGGAGTCACCCATTCTCACAACTCCTCTGAGTGTTGCCTCAACTCTGTCCACCTTCACTTTTTCTCCAGCTACCAACATGACTCTAGGTTACAGAATCAGCCTGAGAAGAGACCATTTTCCCTGGAGTATTTAAACAGTTTTGTAACCTGTGTAAGGCCAGATCCCTGCAGTCAGTTTTTGGTATCCATTGCAGAAATGTGCTTTTACGACTGAAACCCAATTGTCAAAAATTAGTGGCTGACCCAAGATCTCTGAGGTTTAGTGAAGCATTCTATTGTAGTTACAGAAACCTGAAATTACATGTTTATATTTGCTTCTCATTATACTCAGATTATTATAACATATTCTGATACACAATCTCATGTTGGTAATTACGCTCATTCAGTATGTAATTATTCTCCACACACTGTGTTTCTTCAGTTTTTAAGACAGCAAATTACCATGTATTTTGCAGTTGTCAACTAGATGTGATGCTTGCACAGATGTAGAAAGCAGATGTTTTTTTCCTAGAATCAAAGAAAACTGATGACTTTCTTAAAAATAGGGGATTTATGATTAAGAAACACAATAGTATTTATTCATTTTTAAAAATTTATCTTATAATTATATGTATGTATGTGTGTCTCTACATGGGTATGCCCACAAATGTATGGCTGCCTACAGATGCCATGAATCCCCTGGGGTTAGAGTTCATGCAGTTGTAAGCTGCCCTACATGGGTGCTGGGAACTGAACTCAGGTCCTGTGCAACAGCCGTACTGTAGTACCTGTTCTAAACCCCTGGGCCATCTCACAGCTTCAATGATAAACTATTTATAAATATTCCATGCATGATCAATTTGTAATTTACAATTTTCTAACTGGAATTTTTTCTAGTCTTACAATACTTCAATTTCTAGATGTATAGCAGCCTTGTTACTATTTCCCCTAGCCTAATTTATAGACTGAGTAAAGTCTGAAGAATTCTATCCTGACTCTTGTCAGTCTTCCAACAAAACATTTAGATTTATTTTCCCTTTCTAAGCCTGCCACTCTGGGTATAAATATTACCACTGACAAAATTAACATATAAGAGGAAAAAGAAGGGATCTGGCACCCGATATTGGCTATCTTCTCCAGTTGAGATTAGTTTCCCATTCAGATGTGAATTATATTGAGAACAAATGGACAGCCAGTAATGGGTCTGCTACTATATCTGTCATCATATAAAGCCCAATGAGCTCATAAATATTTTAATTTGAATTTCCTGAGCAGTAGCTGAACTCTAATCTCCTTTTTCTTTACTTCTGCTGTTACATGGGAGTTACACAAAATTTAAAGGTAATACAAGGAATATAAAGACCTGAAAGATTATTATGGTGATATGACATGAAAGATAAAGATGAGAAATTTATTATTGAAGAACAACTTATTTATTATTGCCATGTATAAATCATTGCAATTTATTACACAGAAATCACAATTCTACAGTGAATGAAACATGTTTTAAAAGCTGATCTGCAATCGACCTAGATATAAAGACATCAATGTAATTGGTATATATATTGAGCAAATTGAGTATATTGGAAGTTAAGACTCGGACTTTGGTTCTAATTGCAAGTTATATCCTGCTCATCTTTCTTTCCCTGATCAGATTATCATATATTTCCAAGGGTATCAGTTAACTCTTGATAAGAGCTACATAATGATTTAAAAAAAAAACAACACTTTCCTTCCAAATTAAAAACCACTCTCCAGTAGTTGTACTTAGACACTTTGGACCACAATGTATTAATTGTCACATGAGGTTATTAACACAGCAGTGCTTTCAACTGAGTTCAGTCATCGTATGTTTATTCTAAATTGGCCTTTAGAATAAAAACATCCATTTAAATCAAGTCTTCTGAATACTAGAAAATAAAAATCACAGTGTCTTCAAATGCTGCCAAGAACCACCAGCCATGTATTTCATGATTCAGTAGGATTTATTCTTTCACTTACATTCCCACCTCTGACAACTTGACTTTTGGTAAACCTCAGTGGAAACAAGAGTCTCTGAGACTCTTGTTTGATGTCAGCCTGACATGGGAGTTAATTGGTTAAAGGAAAGTGGGTGGGTTACTTATTTTTCTTACTCTTGCCAGAAAACCCATGGCCAAAGCAGTTGAAGAGAAGGAGAAATCCATTTGCATCAAAGTATGAAGACAGTACAAAAGGAAACCATTGCATGGTGATTGGTGCAGAAGCAAATGACCTACATAGGTCCTCAAAATCAGTGCTGGTAGAGAATTGGACCCTAAATGGAACGGTTATCTGAAACCTCTGAGATTCAGAAAACAAGAGGAGGGATGGGAAGTGTATAGGACTGTGAAGAAAGGCAACAGTAACAACAACAATTTCTGGACATGACACCTTTCTCTGAGGGACTATTGGATGCTAATGTTTGCTCAGGAATGTGTATCATTTGCTTCATTGGTGTAACCCCTGATAAATTGTACTTGTCCCAGTAAATGTCCTTGTCCCATACTTGGGCAAGAAACTCTGCTGGGCCCAGTAAGTTACATATCACGGAAGACATGAAAGTAGGAGGGGATGGTGGTTTTAGCAAGAGAAAGAGAGAGCTTGATAGAGGGCAGTGATAGTGAGATCTAAAATTTATTTTATAAAGTCTGAAAGCATCAAATCGAAGAAGAAAGAAAAAAGGAAGGGAAGATGGAAGGAAGGAAGGAAGGAAGGAAGGAAGGAAGGAAGGGGAGGGAGGGAGGGAGGGAGGGAGGGAGGGAAGGAAGGAACGAAGGAAGGAAGGAAGGAAGGAAGGAAGGAAGGAAGGAAGGAAGGAAGGAAGGAAGGAAAATAAATTAGTGGGCAAAGACAATAAGACCAAAGCATCATGGGTACTATTCTGTGTATAAAGAGCATGGACCAGTTGTTGATGGAGAAAATTGATACTTGGAGCTAATGGATCCAGGAAGACCAACCATGTCAAAAAGGTGTATCCAAAGAGCCAATAGAATCTGGAGGACAATCCAGGGCTTATGTACCAGAGAGGTGGATACATAGAACTGTTCAGTTAAGAAGCATTCGAGAGAGACTCCCTCCACTTACCCAGGTCTCCAATATACCTGCCCTTCTCTGATTGAGACTCATCACCCTAAGGATACCAAACATCTCACTTAATTACTATACATTCTCCTGGCTCTTGGAGCTAGGAATCTGTTATGTTCTGATCTGAGATGAGCCACCCAATAATCTGTTTACTCTCTGCTTAATTAACTAGCTGGCTGATTAAATATTTTCATTTTATCTCATTTTTTATTATTGTTTTAGTCTTACATATTTCCATACTCATGATCTTTGTTCCCCAATCTCCCTGGGTGCCGGAAATGTGTGTGTGTGTGTGTGTGTGTGTGTGTGTTACGTGTGTGTGTTTGCACAAGCACCTGTGTTTTCCACCACAATTATATCTCCCAGGAACCTTCCTTAAGATTTGCTACTTCTCCTTTCTCTACCGAATTCCAATTTAAATAGACTATGACACATCTTCCAGTGATGATTTTAGAGACGATTTTTTCTTTACAAATCTTCAAGAAAAATTAGTTTCCAACTTTTAATTAGTCTTGTTCCTTTTGAAAAGCAGATGACGAATCAGCCTCTTTAATGTAGCATCATGTTTCCTCTCATTTAACTGAGAAAATCCCAGAATTCCCAGAAGTAATGTTAAGATTGAAATCAGGAAAATCTCAAATGGGTTCTTAGGAACAGCATCTACCTGCATGTACTTAGGAAGAGATTGACTCCAGAGTACGTGAGCACGGAACTTGATGGGTGGACGTCCCAAGCAAAAATGTCTTTACTTGATAATTTATTTACAGAATTCCTAGGAAATGCTAGGTTCCCAGAGACTACTGTAAAATGTCATATCCACAGCACATGCAGCTGCAGACAGGAGCCGGGTGAACCACAATGGGACAGACTGATGTGAAGTACATGGGGTCCAAAATCTAGAAGCCTGCCTGATAGAAGAAGCCATGAGCAGAAAAATGCCAACCTGGGCTTGGAAATGAGGAAATGATGTGAGTTTCATGACCTGAGATTCTGAGAGTCAGGCACTTTAGCCAGTGAGTAGCTCACAGTAATTGCATTGATCGTTAGATAATGAGATTACTAAAACCTTAAGTCAAAGAGGTCAGTATTAAAAAAAAAGTAGACAAAAACACAAGAACAATACCTAGTGAATGACATATGCCAGAGTTCTCCTCTGTACTGTAAAGCTAGGGTGGTGCTCACACACACACACACACATACACACACACACAACCTTTTTTTTTTTTTGCATTCTTTTTTAAAGAAAATTTCTGTGACCCAAAGCATTCACATTCTTCTCTCTTTCATGAAGCTGAATATCTTGGAATAGTTCAAAATATCTGTTTAGACCTTGGTGATTTCTTCCAGGATTCTTACTCAAGCAGATAACAGCAAGGTCTAAGATTATGTACTTTGCATAAAGACAGACAGGCAGCAATCTTAGCTACAGGCAATAGAGTGTACTTCTATTACATTAGATAAGAGCAGCCAGGAAACTGGGCCAACTGACAACGGGAGTGTGTAACTGACTCAAGGCCCCAGAGGCTGAACTCTGAAATCAACAATAGCTCTTGCCAAGATCTCCCTTCCAGTAACTTGTCAGAGCTTTGCCTGAGCCCAGCAAAAAACATGGAAGGCTGGTTCTGGATGATGTGTGGTGTCCTCGATGGCATCTCTAACTGCACTGCAGTGCAAGATGCTCCCATGAAAACCTGTTTCTCTCTTATCAGTGAACCAGATTCACACTGACTGCTCCCTGTGGCTCCTCCATTGCACATAGGCTGTTTGCTTCTCAGAAGACCTCATAACAGCAGAACAGTTAATACTCCTGCTTTTAAAATACAGGCAATGGGCTGGTCTTTGACACTCTGGTTTATTTTTCTCTTTTAATAATTGATCAAGTGAATCCACCTTAACTTCTGAATTCAGACAAGAATTCAACATTTTAATGAAAGCAACACAAACTTGGTATAATAATTTTTTCCATGCTATAGATATCAGTTTTTTTCTGTTCTAGACTTGGGGCATCTTCAGTTGTTAATTATTAAATAAGCCAATCTTAGAATCAAATACTTTAGGATATACAAAACCACAGTCTGGTTTTCACTGTGATAGAATCATTTTATTATTTCACTGGTTCCAATATTCTTTAAAACCATAACAATATTTCCAGTAACTGTTGAGTTCATTTTGACAACAGAACTAAATGCTGGATCAAAGTATTTCTCACAGTCACCCATGACCTTCTGAAACCACATGGATACCCTGTGCCTTTCCCCTTATCCTGAAGACACTCATTGCAAGGATATCCAGGGTCTTCTGTCATCAGGTCCCCCACTTACCTAATAAATATTTGTGTGGAAAGGATGAGAGAGTACTGTTGAGAAATGCTTGTAGTTTGTTAGTTGCTGTGGGAGGATAGCTGCAGAATTAACTGCCTCAGAACTCCATTTATACACAAGACAATATTAACACTAGTGGTAATAAATCAATACCCATCCTGTTTATGGAGAAGAAACTCTCCAATCCAAACTCAGAATAAAATAGGGTGTCTATGGAAGTATGTATGTAAAATCTGCCAGAGGTGACCCCTGTGAAAGGAGAATGGAATTGGGTATTAGAGTGGCTTCAGAAACAACCAGAGCAATTTGAGTACTGGGAAAACCAAGATATAGTTCCCTCCAAGACAATGTGCTCTGTAGAGAAAGACCGGTGAGTCTGGAAAACCTGTTATGAATGCAGTGCATTTGGAAGACAGAAGAGGGAAGCAGATTCCTTAGAACTGGAATTGCAGACAGTTGTAAGCTATCTTCTGGGTGCTGGGAATCCCAAACCTTCTGGGAGAATCTATGCTCCTAACTCCCAACTCTCTAGCTCCCTTAGTCAAGTGCATTAAAGCAAAGAACAAATGAAAGTTTTCTATCTCTGTGATATAATTAATAATAAAGTTAGTAATGTTACCTAAAATGTTTCCCTTTATAAAACAAATAAAAGCAATTGGTTTGTTATTAATATTACATAGAGGTAGTGAATGCTGTCACTGCTATGCTGTCCTAGCATCAGCTGTTAACTTGACACAAATTTAGAATCAGGTACCTCAACTGAAAAATTGCCTCTATTACATATTTTCTTAGTTGTCAATTGATGTCTGAGGGTCCAGGTGGACATTTGCCTCTCTGTGGAGCCTGTCTTTAGCCATGGAAAAAACAGCTGAGCAAGCCATTGAAAGCAAGCCAGGAAATTACAGTTTCCTCATAGTTTCTGCTGCAGTTCCTCTCTCGAATTTAATTCCTGTCATGGCTTCCCCAAAGGATGAATTGTAACCAATAAACCAAATAGAGCTGTTTTCCCCAAACTTGCTTTTGGCCAGAACATTTTATCATAGCAGCAGAAAACAAACTAATTTCAGGCTAAAAATGAACCAAATGTATAAATATCTAGCATATTCTATCTGTAACCCTTAAAATATCCTGAAAATTGGCACTCCTTCACTAACCAACAACTTTACCCTTGGAGACTGATCTGCTGATGTCAATGTTCATCAAAATAACTTGAGTGCCTTGGAAAAGTAGCTGCTTATAAGTGTGATGGTCAGGGGTATGCAAAGATTTTCAAACACTTTTAATTTAAAACAAACTCGCCAAGCATAAGATGTAATGTTGGCTGAGGTTGTTGTTCTGCCAGTCTCACAATAAACGCCCTATATTATTTGCAATTCTGTTTGGCCAATCACTTAAGCAAATTGTTAGCTAGCTCTTATATATTAAATTAATCCATTTTTATTGTTTTATATTTTACCATGAGACTCGTGGCCTACCAGCAAAGTTCTGGCTAGCAGATTGCAACTTTCTCTGCTGGTGGCTTTATGGCTTCTCATTGACTCCACATACTCTATATGTCTCTTTCAGCCTGGTTTTACTCTGCTAAGTCATTGGCCAAAAGTAGCTTTTTTTCATTAATCAATAAAAGCAACACATATACAGAAGGACTTCTCAAACCATTCCCCCTTTTTTGTCTAAAGGAAAAAGATTTTAAAGATTTGTCACTCTTATTGGTTTAATCAGATGCTTGGCCAGTAGCCATGCAGGAAGTAGTGGGAGGGCAACCAAAACAGGAGAATTCTTGGAAGAGGAAAGGTTCAGTTTGCAGTCCTCACCCAGACGCAGAGGATGCAACATGAGAATGCCTCACTGATAAAAAGTACCCAACCATGTGGCTAACACAGACAAAAATTATGGGTTAATATAACACCAGGTGGGGCAGAAATCTCTGTGAACAATGTGGTGTCCAAAAGAAAGAGAGAGGGAGAGAGAAAGAGAGAGAGAGAAAGAAAGGCCTAATTGAACCCATCTGCACAAAAATATACTGTGGTTATTTGAAAATTGTATGATAATTATAGTTAATATGAAACATAACATTATGTTATGTATTATGCCTTATTGGGTCTGTAAAGTCATGTAGTCTATAAGGACTAATGGAGAGACAATGGGAAGAGACAGATAGAGAATGAGTGATCCAGAAATCAAATGAATTTGTGTTAGTCTTAAATGTTCACTTTTACCTTTTTAGCCTCATGAACCTTGGAGACTCTTGTGCCTTGTTTTATCTCCATCACATTAGTGACTCCCCATGTGTTCACAGTCAACAGTCAGTATATTTTTCTATGCTTGTGTTTCTTGTCTTCTGTCCTGGAGATTGTTTTTGCTGTAGAGTAATTAGATACAGTGCCACTGGACTAGTCTCATGTGAGCACTGAGCTTTTCAGTAATGGCAGGGGGAGACTGGTAGATAAATTATCACTTCTTTCTCTGGATCAATGCTTCCAAGTCTAAGTATTGAGTAAGGATTCCAAAAGTGAAGCAAATTAGCAGGTTGCTACTGATTACTTGCAGCAGCTGGTGAGACATGTGTTCCCCTCTCTCGACCCACATCCTCATCTCTAACAGTGCTCTTTCGGCAGGAGGCAGGCCTTGGTGAGGACCACATAAGCTTTTGCCTTAGTGACATGTTTGTTTGTTTGTTTTCCTTTGAATGTGGGTTAACATTTACTTTTTAATTAAGTATTTTTTAAGTTTAAGCAAATTTAATACTCATAATTTAGTAGTCAGATTACAAAATACCAAAACCAACCAAACAAAAAAAATAAATATCACTTTACCATTATTAGCCATACTTCATTTTTAATTTTTATTTTTAGGTTCATTTTATTTTGTGTGTATGAGTTGTTTTGCTCACATGTATGTCAGTATACCACATGCGTGCCTTGTGCAGGAGCATCTCAGAAGAGGGATTCACATCCCCTGAACTAGAACAAGAGTTGTAAACTGCGGAGGCATCTCTTAAACCCTGTAACTATATATCTTACAAATGCTTCAGATAATGAGGGAAAGTAAAACAAGAGGAAACATACGAGTAAATAAAAAGTGATAGAATTAGGAAATAACCTTGTTGTAAACCATGTGCTGTTCGCATTAAGTGTCACAACAATCTACTGAACTGTTGATGTAGGATGAGGAACCAAATTGTGACAATGCCACTTTTTTTAAGATAAGAAAATATATCTATGTAAAGAAATTGTTTTGTTACCACATTAATCCACTAGCCAATTTTATTAATGCAAAATTTTATAAATCAGATGTAATATTTTATAAACATATTGATACAGATAACTAATAACTTTTAATATTAATAATGCAATAGATGTTAGATTTTTCTTAAAGCTATGCACATTGTCCTTCAAGCTGTTTCACAAAGATCTTATCCCTGGGACCCTCTATGGAATGAGTGGTTTTCTACATCTTCAGAAAAAAAGATCAGACAGAAAAGACTGAGTGTTAATGATCATGTCCATCATGGCATTTCAGAACTTTCTGTTGGGAACTTGGATTTAAGGGTGGTGAAGATGACTCAGTGTACTAAGGAGGAACTGATTTCTGATCCCCAGCACTCACATAAAGGCTGAGTTCTGGGGCACCCATCTGTAACCCTAGCTCTAAGGGAGCGGAGCAGAGACAGTCAGAGTCTGGGGGCTCGCTGGCCAACAAGTCTAACTGAAATTGTAAATGCCAGGTTCAGCCTGAGACTCTGTCTCAAAATCAATAAAGCAAAGAACGGCAGAGCAAGATATCAGATGTTGACCTCTGGCCTCCATATAGGCATGCATGGTTATATATGTGTATACCTCTCCCTCCACAAGATACACAATGAGTAAAATCTGAGAGTACAGAGTAGGGATAGATAAATTTAATTTCTTTTCAGTTGAGTATCCATTGTAGTTTGAATTTAAGAACTACCATGAGTGAATGTTTCCATGCAGTAAAGAAAGTGTATGGTTTCAGGCCTAATCCACAAGCATGTGACCTGGTTTTCCTTTTATTTAAGGATATGATGTGGATTAAGGATTTTGTGATGACTAAAATCCCCTAGCCTGCATTGCTATTAGCAATCACTGCACTGGTGCTTGGTGCTTCCAGAGGACCCTTCCTGTCTATACTTTTTAGGGGATCTCTGTCCCAAAAGAACATATTATGTATTTTCATTGTTAAATATTAAAATTTAAAATTTAAATATTCATAAAACTTTAGCACACATCCTAATAATGTTGATAAATTTGTAGTGTGTTGCCTCTTTAAAGTCTTGGTTATTCGTTTATTAGAGGTTTTAGAAAACAAACTTAGTATTCTTCTCTTTTTCTAAACATTAGTGTTTTCTATTGCTTTAAATATAAAGAATGTCTGAACCTATGACAACTAACATATGTCATGGCTTATAAGAGATATGTAATTTATGGAGACAAAATGTTGAAAGTATAATAAAAGAACATGATGGAAAATATGCATGTAAAATTGAAAGTTTTGGGCAATAAAATGGTTGGTGGTCCATACAATGAGAAAAAGAGAAGACTCAGATACACTTATAAAAACAAACATCTGCCGGGCGGTGGTGGTGCACGCCTTTAATCCCAGCACTCGGAGGCAGAGGCAGGCGGATCTCTGTGAGTTCGAGACCAGCCTGGTCTACAAGAGCTAGTTCCAGGACAGGCTCTAAAACCGCAGAGAAACCCTGTCTCGAAAAACCAAAAAAAAAAAAAAAAAAAAAACCAAGGATCTTAGAGGTAATCTCAAATGTGGGTAGACTATCAAAAGGTATAATTTATTTCTCTGTAAGAGCTGCCATTAGTCTTCACACTGAGGAACAAAACTTGCCAGCCTCTAATTTTTAAATTTTATTTTTAATTTTTTGATGGGAGTTGTGCGCTAGAGACATGGCTTATGTATTTATTTGTTGTCTGCACACATCTTCTCTACAAAGGAGCAGCATAAGCTGAACAAAGGTTGTTAAATATGGGAAGCCTAAGGTATTTACTTTTTTTTTTTCCCAAGACAGAGTTTTTCTGTGTAGCCTTGGTTGTCCAGGAACTCCCTCTTAGACCAGGCTCCACTTATCTCTGCTTCCCAAGTGCTCAGATAAAAGGCATGCACCTTTACTACTTTAATATCTGATTCTGTACAGAAAAGGTTTGCCCATCTCTGTCCTCAAGTAAAGTGAATTTGACTTTGGTAATCACAGAAGAAAATAAAGATGGTTTATAACGATAAGTTTCTGCTACATACAAAGCAACAAAATTCTTAGGAAAAAATAAACATAGCTTTTCAGGGAGTAAAGCCTTAATTGCTTTCCTTTGTCCTCCTCACTTGACCCTGAATAACAGAGTGAGCACTTTCTAACCTGGGTCTCGGCCTGGAAAGCCCCTTTTTCTCAGAGGAAGCCCAGTCTTCTCAGAAGCATCCTCAGAATGTTTGGGAGGAGTATCATGGAAAAGAGCCACAGTGGGAGATGCAGGACAGAGGACAGTGAAGCCTGAGTATGTAGTAGGGTTTCTGCTAGAACTCAGGTCTGGGTAGAGAGAACAGGGCAGGATTCACTTGAAAACCTCCTGGGAACTTTGGGGTGTATATGGTGTAGAGTCCACAGTTGCCTGGTTCCTTGCCCTGTGATCATGTAGAGCAGAGGGCAAATTGAGTTGGTGTGTGAAAGTTAGGAAAATGGCAATAGTGTCTAAACTCTCAGAATGGATCATCTGCTTTTATGTAAACTTCCTTACTGCTAAGAACAGCATTTTGATTTGGGGTCCAAGTCTCACTATGTCAGGCTGGTTTGTACTACTGCGTTCAAGATGAATACCCTGATTAAACATGTTTGTAGCACTGTGCAGTGGAAAGTCTTTCATTGCACAATGAGCAGTGGGGGGTCTTTCATCTGGTGCTGAGGTACAAAGTTATAGATCCTCAAACTGGGGAAAAGGATAGGAGAAATACAGTGTCAGAGAAATTAGAATTCAAATACTCTGGACACAAAAGGTGAGAAAGTGAACTATGCTACAGCTGCTTCTTAGTTGGGGTTCTCTACAGGAACGAACTGATGGGGTGGGTACTTTAAAGGAGGACTTATTAGATTGGCTCTTGGATGCAGTCTAGGTAGTCACCCCCAGGGGTTTTCACACTGGAGAAATGGAGAACTTGGTAGCTACTCAATACTTCCAGCCCATTTGTTGATGTCCTGGACAATTACTGGGTAGTCACTTGTCTTTGGTCCTCCTCTGAAGGTTGAAGAAGTTGAAGTTTCAGTATCAGTAAAGGATGGCAGCAACCAAAGCAGCAAGAGAGTAAATGAAGTCTTAGCAAGACATGAACGGGGCAGATGAACTCGCCAGCATGATGGGAAGGTGATGTAAAAAAACAAGAGATCCTCCTTTTATGTGTCTGCCACCAGACAGACCTATCACATTTAAAGTGGATCTTCCCACTTCATATACCAAAAATCCTTAGTCAATTCCAAAGCCAGTCCACTTGACAACCAAGATTAACCATCACAGACACAAATGGAGTATTTAAAACTAGTGAAACTTATGTTTAGGATGAGTCTCAATAGCACAATCTAGAATGGAAAACCTGAAGGTTCTAGGGGAAAGCATGTAGTGCAATTCTCAATGATTTAAACACAAAACTAAGAAAAACAAAACAAAACACAACTAATAAATATTTCTACAACAAATCTGTATAGAACGGAGCCAGAGAAAGATGAGAACAACCTTGTAGAGAGATTTGGGAGACAAGAAGAGAAACACTGAATAGACGAAAATAAACAATGGTCATATGGTTTCATTTCATGGCATGTATTAAACAAAATAAAACCAGGTACAGAGAAAACAAAAGATACAAATGAAGGTACTGGTATGCTCTGGGCCCCAAAGGAACAGAGTGCTTTTTTTACCTGATACTTTTATTGAATGAATAATTTCTTCCCAAATAAAATAAAATAGCTTATATAACTTTATTTTACAACCCTATAAATCATTAGCATGCAAAACAATTCTTAACCTGAAAATGTGTGGAAAACAAATTTCCCAATCCCCAGGTTTCTCCTGAATCAGTTAAAACACAGGAAATAGCTGTGATGCATGCCTACCCTCCATTTTCTGCTTCACTGAAATAATGATATTAAATTATCTATGCTTTTTATCTCTGTTCAAATGCAATTAATATTAAGTCCCAATATAGTAACTTTATGTTAGCTTTAACCCATAACAATTAAACCATCAAGGCCTATCAACATGCACACAAATGCATACACATATAGAACACACACTCACATACACCATGCATGCACTAACATACTTCACACACACACACACACACACACACACCTTTGTTTCAAAGTTACACTAATTCTTACAGTGTTACATGCAATTCAAATGAAACACTTATTCCAGAACTAGAACTATCCACACAATTTGTGTTTAGGATAATAAGCAACTGGACTCTTCAATTAAGAAAAGGAGTTTATCACATAAAAAGAGTTAATTACTGGGCAAAATTAAGTAATGTTGGCAAATATAATTGTGCATCTTCTCATGCTCACTCTACAAATCTATTACATGGGAAAACATAAAAATGTAATAGTGTTAAATCTGAAGTATGTGGAGAATGAGGAGAAAGTAGAGGGAAGATCTTGGACTCTGAAGAGGAGAAGGATACTTAATGGCACAACAGGTGCCTGAAGGAGAGCAAGCTGTAAAGAAGGATTCTGAAGACACCTCAGGACTAGAGACATTGTGGTATCACCTCATTTGGAGATTGGTTTGAAATGAGAGAGATGGACAAATTTAAGGAATTTAGTTCCCCAAACAAGTTAGAGGCTTAATATCTGGGGAAAGGTAAACATAAGGTTTCTGCGTGAGAAATATCAGGAATCTTTAAGAATATACTCATCAGGGGCTGTAGAAATGGTTCAGAGATTAAGACCATCGGCTGCTCTTAGAGAGGACCCAGGTCCTATGCATCCACTGGGCGACTTACAGCTGTCTTTAACTCCAGTACCAGATCATCTGATGCTCCTTTCTGACCTCCCTGACTACCAGGCATGTATGTCATACACATATATGTATGGAAACAAAAATACCCATACATCTAAAATGAAATAAAAAAATTAAAACAAAAAACTAAGAAGTTAGAATTAATGGTATACCAAATTTATAGAAATTTATTACAAACCTTATACCAGACTTAATTTTGCAACTCTCTCAATAGTTATTAAAGTTATTGTTTTATATAATGAGTTAAATTTAAACAGAAAAGGGTATTATAAAAAAAACAAATTTTAGAAGTCACTCATTCAGAAATTAAATGGCTGTGAGTCAAAGCCAATAAATTGTAAAACTGGCAAGTTGGGTGTAGAAAGGTCACAGTGCTCTGTAATTATTCATGACCTCTGCCCCTGCAGATTGCTGGTTCACTAAGCTTGGAGGGTTCTCAGAGGACCACTCAATATCATGCATGACTGGTAAATTACTGATGCTGAACACAGGACTCACACCACTGGCCAGTATGAGAAATTGCCTGAAAGCTCCTCATGGTTCTCCTGGGAACCAAGGAGAGGCCTAAGGATGTAATGATGCTCAAGGTTATTTCATGGTGAGTGACCTCTGGTTCAGTTAGCCTCTGGAGACTGTAAATCAATTCCATGTCACTTTTAGAGATTAATTAGTATTTCAAGGAAAGTAAATGAAATTTTCATAGTTATAATAAATACCATCACCTGCTTTAATTTTAAATAATTTATCTGGATAATCATTTTTCATGTGAGATTATTATGAGGAATGCCTCTGGAGGCAGAGTTTTATGAAGGAATGATTCATTTTAAATAATTTTAGTATAAGGCGACCCATATGAATTTCATGTGCTTCTCATTCCTTTACAAAGTATAACTGCCTTTTATTCAGGCAAAAATATAATCATCAGTCTACTTGCTTTCTATTGATTTTAAAACCTGAGACCACTATGAATCACTGAAATACTTTAAATGTCTTTCCATTTGAGATTTGAGAAGTACGAGTTGTTCTTTTCTGCCTAATGAGAACAATTTATGATATTACCAGGTAATATTTGAAATATGAAATAAAGTAAGCTTAATATTGGTGAATTAAGGATAAGTAGCATTTTATGTACTGTTTGCAATTAAGCTATTTATTTTTGCAAAGCACAGTGATTAAACAAAAATACATTCGTAAAAGTCAGAGATTTACAAATTCTAATTAAAAAAATTAAATGTGTTGTGTGTGCGTGTGTGTGTGTATGTGCATGTGGGGGGTGTGGTATGTGCAAATGTATCTGGAGGTACCTGTGGAGGCCAGAAGGAACTGTCAGATCTCCTGGAGTTGTAGTTAGAGAGAAAGCTGTAAGCTGTTCAATGTTGGTGCTGAGAAGTGAATCTGGGTCTTTAGGAAGAGCAGTATATGATCTTAAAGACTGATCCATCCATACAGTCCAATGGCTTACTTACTGATCAATGAACAATGGAACCCCATACTCAGACCTGTGGGGATATACACAGGAAAATCCTCATGGTTCTGTACTTCATAACCGCTCAAGGGGTATTTCAGTTACCCTGGTCATGGTGTCAGTCATGCTCTCAAATGTTCTAGAAAATGAAGCAAGAGAATGAAAAGATAGAGTGAGGGAATACCAATGTTAAAATATAGTTCTTAAATTTCCTGAGTAAATTGTGAATATGGGGACCTTGGGAGAGGGTTGAAGGGGAGAGGAGAGGCAGGGAACAAAGTAGAGAAAAATGTAGAGCTCAATAAAAGCACAAATACAACTAAAAAAATATATAGTACTTTGGTGTGAGACAATTCTGTATTCTGTCAATTATGTTTTAAATAAATGCTGATTGGTCAAGAGCCAGGCAGGAATTATAGGTGGGACAACCAGACAGGAAGTAGAGGTGGGCAAGTAGAACAGGAGTATACTGAAAAGAAGAAAGCTCCCTCCACAGTCCTGTCCAGACCACGGAAGAAGTAAGATGTGACCTACCACACTGAAAAAGGTACTGAGCCATGTGGCTAACATAGATAAGAATGACAGCTTAATATAAGTTATAAGAACTGACATGAAGCCCGAGTTACTGGGCCAATCAGTTTATCATTAATATAGACTTTCTATGTGAATTTCTTTGGGGCTTACCAGTTGTGGGAACTGGACAAGACAGAAATACCAACAAGTGGTCCTCATGTTACAGAATGGCACCTGCATGGACAATTAGATCGTATAGCCTAAGAGCGCTCAGGAAGTAATTCTAGATAGAAAGGAATAGAGTAAAGCTTGGTTTTCTAGTAGCAGCAGTTTCTTGGGTCTGCTCTGCTTGCTAGAGACAAGCAAGTGTTCTCATTTAGGAGAGGCTTTCTGACTCAGCTTTAGCTGCAATACCTTGCAGCTCTTTTAAGAGGTCCTGCCACGAAACACTTAAAAATGGTGTTGATGAAAAGCTGAACGCATGCTTTTTGGTTTTCAGCTGTAGCAGGAAAAATCTGTGCCATTTTAAAATGCTGGCTTTCTGAGCCTTCCTGCCAGTGCAAACTCTGACTTTTGCAGGCAGGTGGTCCAACTATGGAGCATTTGAATGTGGTTTGTGAGCACACTGCTGCAGCTTGCTTGCTGGCAAGGACCTTGAAATACCACAGAGTTGTGGCAATAAACATAGCTACAGCCAGTACCTCTGCCATGATCTGGAATTGAAGAAAGCTAAGGAATGGGCTCGATCCAGCCATCAAAGCCACGGCTTTAATCCTACCCATATTGCTTGGTAAGACTCATGTAGTCAAAAAAAGGCAGATATGCAGTAAAGAGAGAGTCAAAGAAAAAAAAAAACCTCTAAATGGTGTATTGTGTGTTAAAAATATATGCTGGCTTGGGAGAGAAAAGAAAAAGGGTAAAGTCCTTAAAATAAAGAAGAAAGGAAAGAGAATAGTTGGGTGTGGTGGTACACACATTTAATCTCAACACTTGGGAGGCAGAGGTAGATGGACTTCTGTGAGTTCAAGGTGTGGTAGCACATGCCTTTAATCCCAATGCATGGAAGGCAGAGACAGATAAATCTTTGTGAGTTCAAGGTTTGGTGGCACTACCTTTAATCCCAGCACTGGGGAGGCAGAGACAAGTGGATCTCTATGAGTTCAAGGACAGCCTGGTCTAAAGGGTGAGTTCCAGGACAAAGATACACAGAGAAACCCTGTCTCAAAAAGCCAAAAATTAAAAAGAAAAGAAATGGAGTTTAAAATAAAGCTGCATAAAGATGGAAAACACACAGAGAATCTGGATACTATGTGTTATTATGTTCCCTTTGAATTGTTTGAATGCCGATGAAGGAGCAGCAGCTGCTAAAAGATATTTGTTTATAAATGCTGCTAAATTAATCCAAGATAGGTATTTGGAAAATACCTTGACTTCAAAATTGACATCAAATATATGTTACTTTGGAGAAGAGATTTTGCTTTTGTTTCCACAGGAAATGAGAGGATGTGGATTCATTCTGAGTTAAGAAACATCAGGTTTGATTAAGAAAGACACCCTGAGAAATCTCTGTTAGGAGCAGATGTCCTAGATATCAGAGTTCTACATCCAAAATACATTCAAGACTGCTGCCTGAGGTGATCAAGACTCACAGGATACTTTAGTCAGGACTTGATCATAATTCAAAATTTTCTTTAGGTCCCCATAAGATTATCAGCACCCCCAACCAGCAGCAAGTAACCTGGAATACTACGCCCACATTCCCAAAAATAGACTATGAATATTTTCCTTTGCTTACAAAAAAAGGGGAAATGGTGTGGGACAATTCTGTATTCTGTCATTTATATTTTAAATAAATGCTGATTGGTCAGGAGCCAGGCAGGAAGTATAGGTAGGAAAACCAGACAGGAAGTAGAGGTGGGGCAAGGAGAACAGGAATATTCTGGGAAGAAGGAAGTTCCCTCTGCAGGCCTGCCCAGACCACAGAAGAAGCAAGATGTCACCTACCTCTCTGAAAAAGGTAACAAGCCATGTGGCTAACATAGATAAGAATGATGGGTTAATATAATTATAAGAGCTAGTATGAAGCCGAGTTACTGGGTTAATCAGTTTATCATTAATATAGACTCTCTGTGTGAATTTCTTTGGGGCTTACCAGCTGTGGGAACTGGGCACGATAGAAACCCCAACAAGCTGGTCTTCATGTTACAGTTCTTAAGTCCAGAAGGCAGACAAACTACCTTTCCTGTTTTGGATCTCACTGGAAATGACACATGACAACAGAATTTAACTCTTGTAATTCTTGTGCAAATGCAATCTTCATATTTAAACATGAATAGCACATGCCACTTTATAAGAGAGAGCAGGGTAGTGGATGTGAAAAAAAATTAACTTTCAGAGTTAGTCAGTGTTATGAGTAATCTTGGTTATCAACTTGACATACCTCGGAAGAGGGAACCTCAACTGAGAAAATTCCATCATGATATCTGCACATGGGCATATTTGTGTGACATTTTCTCAATTGCTAATTGATGAAGGAGGACCCAGGGCACTATGGAGAGTGAAATCCATGGGCAGATGTACCTGGATTGAAAGGAAAGGTAGCTAAACAACTTACTGAGCATCATCCATTGTGTTCTCTGCACTGGCTTTTCTCCCTTATGGACTAATTTGTAAACTAAACAGCCTCGTTCCCTCCCAACATTGATTTTGATCATGGTGTTTATCACAGCAATAATGAAACAAACTAAAGCAGCTGACAGTGAACTTCATCTCATAAGTAGTGCCACGTTAGTTGACTATTCTTAACTGTCCTGTGTAAAGCAAACAGAAAATAACATTATGCTTTAACATCAGGCTATGCACTTTGTAGGGTACTGACACTAAAACTCACAGACATTAAGGATGCAGCTTATCAGGAGCTTGAGTGGGGAGAGTTAGAACCTGCAGTCTATGAAAAGTATGACACAGCCTATATATTTATACTCATTGAGTCTTCATATCTGTAAGATAGGGAGAATATACTTATCTTTAGAAGACATACATGTTTGCACTGGTTCAAATCTTCAGTGTCTCCAGGATGCTCCCATAAATGCTTAGTCCTTGGCTATTTAGAGGTGGTAGAGTTTTAGGGAGTCAGGCTTGTTGCAGGAAGTAGGAAACTAGCCTTGGAAAGTTGTTTCTTCCTCTTTCTTCCTATTTTTTCTCTGATTCCTAAATATCTCAAGTGAGCAGTCTTTTCAGCAAACTCTCCCAGTCATGATATTCAGCTGCTCATGACCAATGCATGGGAACCATTTGTTGCTACATTAAGATCTCTGAAACTGTGAGTTAAAATAAGAATTACCTGGACTAGAGAGATGGCCCAGTGATTAGAGAATTGGATGCTCTTGCAGAGGACCCATGGTGGTTCTCGGCAATAACATGGTGGCTAACAACTGTCTCTCAACTCCAGCTCTAGGGCATTCAATGGCTTTTTTAAAATTTTATAATTAAATTTTTACATTTATTTATTTTATTTAATGTGTATATGGTATTTAGCTTGCATGCTTGTCTGTGCATCACATGTGTGCTTGCTGCCCTTGCAGATCCCCTAAATTACTTCCATTATTGTGGCAAAAGTCTGAGTATAAAGGCCTGTGGCCTTTTGCCTCAGCACGGGTTAACTAAGGCATACTAATGAAAGCTATTGCTGCAAATGTTTTGGTCCACATTTAATCTTTAAACAAATCTGTAACTGTGATTTCCTGCCGCATTACCTTCTCTTTAAAGTGCAGTAAGCAGCAGGCATGGTGAGTGACTTTACAGTTATCTTTCCTGTTCCCCTCACTTAAGTGGGAGAAGAGAAATCAAATCTTCTAGATAAATCAGCATGAGGAGCAATTTCTCAGTTCACTGCTTGTCCACAGCTTATACTTGCTTTGAAAATCTAAGATTATCCTTTCTGGAGACAAGGGTACAAAATGTGCACAGCAATTCTTTCTTAGTCAATCTGAGAAGTTTAACTTATGAGTGTGCTGGTAGACTCATGTCATTTTGTTACAAACCTAGACATATCTTAGAAGAGGAAATCTTTTTTTTCTGTTTGAACTATTCTTAGTTTCTGAAACTAAAATATAATAATATCATTTATCATTTTCCCTTTACTCCCTCCAATCTCTCCTATAACTCTCCTCTCTCAAATTCATGATCTATTTTCTTTATTTCATATATGTATATTATATATATAATATGTTTGTGTATGTGAATATATACATATATATGCATGGATATGTATGTGATAAAGACAACTTGGTTAATCTATTTCGTGTTGTTTGTACGTGTATGGTTTCAAGACTGGCCAGTTTGTACTGGCTAGCCAATTAGGGAATCACTCTTGAGGAAGATTATGTCTCCCACTATCAATATTCTTTAACACCTGTAGTTCCTTGTTCAGTCGTGAGCTCCTGTGAAGTTTCCCCCTTTCATATTAGCAGTTTTTTCTGTATAGAAATCCTATTGATGAGGTTCTTTGTGGATCTCCCCTCTCCTTTCTAAGAGACATAGCATCACTGCAGGCTTCCTGACATCCTCGCTCTTAAAATCCTTTCATTCTGTCTTCTGTAATGCTCCTTGAGATGTAGGTGAAAGAGTTGTACTACAGATATATTGATTAAGACTGCAAACTCTGCAGTAAATTGTTTTCTGCATCTTGAGTAGTTGTTTTCTGTAATGGTCTCTGTGGGTTGCAAAGATAAGCTTCCTTGATGAGGTATAAGAGCTACACTTACCTCTATGTATAAGAATAAGTATTTAGGGGACTGGAGAGATGACTCAGTGGTTAAGAGCACTGCCTACTCTTCCAAAAATCCTGAGTTCAATTCCCAGAAACCACAACATGGTGGCTCACAACCATCAGCAATGAGATCTGGTGCCCTCTTCTGGCCTGCAGGCATACATGTAGGCAGAACACTTAAATATATATATATATATATATATATATATATATATATATATATATATATATAATTTTTTTTAAAAAAAAGAAGTGTCCAGCCAGGCAGTACACACACCTTTAATCCCAGCACTCGGGAGCAAGAGGCAGGCAGATATCTATGAGTTAAAAGTTAGTCTTGGATACAGAGAAAGTACCAAGTCAGGCTCAATGTTACACAGAAAAAAAACCTGTCTTGAAAAACAAAATAAAATAAAATAAATGTTTAGAAAGCTCTTGGGAATTGTGTTGGATACTAAAGTAGTGTTTGTAGATTCTCCTTTAAGATCCATGACTTTACTAACCCTGGGCTTGAACGAGGCACTATTTTTCTCCTGTTGAGTGGACCTTAAGTACAATTACACAATTGTTGGTTTCCAACAATATATAAATGCCACAATTGCACCCTTAGAGATATTTAACAATCCCTTCATTGCTGTCCTTCAGAGACTTCGCATTTGGGTGGGATTATAGATTTCTTTCCTCCATTAAAAGCTTGAGTATCACCTTCTGGTACCATAAAAACTGTTCCTTATAGAGGAAGCTCTCAGTGCAGTTCCAGCTTAGATACTCTGAGTTGTGTCTGAAGTACATGATATCTCCAACAATAAATATATACTTTCAACCTGGGAGAGGGACTTTTAATTAAAAAAATTGATGTGGGATTCCCCTCTGTTTGCTGTGATTACCATTGATTAATAAAGAAACTGCCTTGGTCCAGCACAGGGAGTAGAGGTAGGTAAGGAAAACTAAACTGAATTCTGGGAGAATAAAAAAAGAGTCAGAGAGAAGCTATGCAGCCCTGAGGGAGGCAGACTTTAGCTGGTAAGCAACAGCCATGTGGTGATACACAAATTAGTGGAGATGGGTTAAATTCAGATATAAGAGTTAACCAATAAGAAGCTAGAGCTAATGGGCCAAGCAGTAATTTAATTAATACAGCATCTGTGTGTTTATTTTGGTGATGAGCTGCCAGGCAGCTGGGCATAACAACATGGCCAATTAAATCCATGTAAAACTTTAGAGGGCTTGGAAAGGAATTCTAGACCCTAAAAAACAAAGTTTAGCCACATTTATTTTCCCGAATGGGCTTTGTTTGCTGACAGCATGCTGTGATTCCATTAAGAGAGGTTTTCCTGATTCAGTGGTAGCAGGACAAAAAAGTTATGCTGTTTTGAAAACTGTGGCTTCCTAGGCCATGCTGCCAGCATGAACTCTGGCTCTTTCAGGAGACCAAGCATTTAAATGAGATTTGTGGGCAGAGTGCTACAATTCGCTTAATGGCAACATAGACTGGCTGTGTGCCAAAAATGTTGCTGTGGGCATGGCTTTCAAAGGCAACAAACAGCTCCCACATGCTGGACTGTGCAGAACAAGCAGGACATGCCATATATATGCTAGCAGTACTGCAGCTTAAGTTTTTGAGAAGTTATTAGCATTTTAAGAAGCCATCCTAATCAGAAAATAATTACAGATACAAAACAAACATAGATTCAAGAGATATAGACCTCTAAATGGATCACATAAATGCACATGGGCTTGGGAGACAGAAGAAAAAGAATATAGACAGTTATAAAAAGAAGTAAATGGCTTAAAAAGGTTAAGTATTTTAAAAAACATATACAGCAACAAAAAACAAACAAGAAAATCTATGACAGTTGAAACTAGAAAAATAGCCTTATCATACACTCTTTATTATCTTCTCTTTGTTTCATTTATAAAGTTTGAGATTTTACCACACTTTATACACATTTATAAGCATATGAAGAGATTCAAGCTTATACACATATACATGTAAATGAATGTACTCTATATAATAAATATATTTTTCAAATGTTCATTGTTTTATTTTGGAGTATGTATTTGTAGTGTGAGAATATGTCATCTGAGTACCTATGCCCTCAGCGTGGAAGAGGTATCAGATTCTCTGGAGCTAGAGTTAAAGTTAGTTGTGAGCCATCTGTTGTATGTGGGACCTCCATAAGAGAAGTCACTGCTGCTAACCAATGAGCGATATCTCCAGCCCCGTTTTTAATTACTCAAAACAAATGACAAAATTAAAGGGTGAAAAAAATGTTTGAAATATCCAGCTTTGATGGTCCTTCTAGGCATGATTGGAAGAAGGACTATCAGTCAATTCCACTATTATTGCTATTTTAGAACCATTCCTTGTACTGTTAAACTCATGAAAATCTAATTACTCAGACACTGATAACACCCCAAACCTCATGAGACTGCTCACATTGATCTCCATCACAGTAGGGTTTTGACTCATTCACTTCTTAGCCATAGCATCAAAAAAAAAAAAAAAAAAAAAAAACTCATTTGGTGTCACTGGCACAGCTGTGTGTCACCATTTCATGGGCCCTGAAATACTGAAGTTTTACTATCCCATAATCCTTTGCATTTTTTAATATTATTCTGCTCACATAAACTGAAATTTCAAGCTCTCCCTAAAGTAAACCTAAAGATTTCTAGGGACCAGCATTGAGGTATGGCCAAGTGTTTGTAGAAGGATATCTGATAGTCTAAAACATTGTAAGTTTGACATTCTTTTAGCAGTTACAAAAAGAAAATGATTGTCAAAATGTCATCCAGATTAAGAGCTAAAGAAAGAAAGCCAAACAGCTAACAATAGGATTAGATTCCCTGTCAGTTCACACTGTGTTGTTGATAGAGAACATGGAATCCATTTTTTTCCCATCTCAACATGACCTTCTAATCTGAAACAGACAGATTAGGTGTGACTGTGCTGTAAATGTCTTAGATGTAAATATTTCCAAGGAACAAGGACAACATGAGGTCCTTGAGTGTCAGTCACATTGGTTATTGACCAGAATCCGGAGTGAGGACCCATCTCACTCTGGGTCAGTGTTGACATCTGCAGTGGTATCAAAAGAGGAAGAACTTCCACAAGGCACTGAAGTGCAAGCCTATTCCTTAGTATGTAAATCCATCCACTTTTACATACAACACATAGACAGTGTAAAGGGTCACTTGCTTCAGTCCTGTTACTGACATTTATGTTGGACTGACAGGCTCTGGCATTTCATATGCTTCTATATCCTCAAAGAAATACATGAAGAACCTTGCTGATCTTAATCACATCTACTCATAACTTCAGTGGGAACAAAAATAAATAAATACTCTACTGAATCAGCAAAAAACATATATGTTCATATTTACACAGAGATGGTTCATTTGTTTCCCAACCACTGAGACGTGAATGATCACATTCTATACTAATTACAATACTATTTGGCCCACAACTCAGGTGTATTTCTAGCTAGCTGTCATATCTTAAATTAATGAGGCTTGTGGTTTGTTATTCTTACTTTTTGGGCAGGTACTTGGCATCTGACTCTTTCAGCAGCTACATGGCATCTCTCTGACTCCACTTACTCTTCTCTCCCTATGTCTTCCAGCCTGGCTATATTCTGCCCTGCTATAAGCCAAAGCAGTTTTACTTTTCAGTCACCAGAAGCAGTACATAAAAATAAAGAAATCCCAAATAATTTCTTTGTGAGTAACATGTACCTAGACTTCCAGTACTCCTGGCCCTGGGGGCTGCTTACAGTGTGTCTGTCTGGGATCTGCTCTTCCTTCTACTTCTTTGCAATCTACTTTCTGACTCAAACAGTGTCTCTACATTCTTAATCTTCCATAGTTGTATAATTCTCCTTGATTATACATTTTTTTTCTTGGTTAAAATATTTTCTTTTTTGCTTCTATTCTTTTAATTTAAATGTATCTTGCACAAAACTTTACAGGGAAATTTGGAGATTCTGAATCAATATAGTACTGAGAGAAGATGTACTCTCAGGAAAACATTACCTAGTGATATAGGCTCCCCCATTCTTCCAGAGCAACCTCAGAGGATCTCCCAGGTAAAACACAAGATTTACATGGAAGCATTGTGATGGCTCCATCTGCAGAGAATCCCCCTCTTTTGTCTCTCCATATCAGAAATGGATCTGCCTCAATCACTCTCCATTGTAGCCTTTGAAACAAGGTCTTTTGCTGAAGCTGGATCTTGCTGACTCAGCTTGTATTGTGAGGAAGAACCCTAAGGATCTTCTTGCTTGCACCTCCTAGAACCTGGGATAATGAGTGTGTGCCACGATGCTTGACTCTTTCCTGGGTTTGGGGACAGAATTCAGATCTTTGTTTATGCTTAAGTTTTAATTATAATTAATTAAAATGATTACTTTAAAATAAATAAATAAATAAATTTATTTTGGGTTTTAGAGACAGGATCTCTTTTTGTAGCACTGGCTGTCCTGGAACTAGGCCTGTAGACCAGGCTGGCCTGGAACTCACAGAGATCTGCCAGCTTCTGCCTCTTGAGTGTTGGGATTATAAGCTTGTGTTGCCACCATCCAGCTAACAAAACAACTCTACAGACTCAATCATCTTCCCAGTCCTTGTTTCTCTATGTTGGAACCCAAAACAAACAATATAACTCATGGTGTGTTCTTATTCTCAGGTATCCTATCTAACTATTTTCCAGTGTCCTGTTCTGGGTGTCATTTACTTAATGGCACAAGCTGCAAATTCTATTGATTTCTCTGCTCTACTTATTTCATAAACAAGTTTACTTCATGAATTATTAGTCATTTGGTGTCATTGGAACTAGCATTAATATGAGACAACTGTAATATTTTATGCATGCTTTTAGCAGTAATAGACATGATTGCTCATAGGCATCTACCAGGAGTAAAATTATTAATCATAAGGATACATGTATTATTAATTTGTTGAATCTTCTGAAATATATCATAAAATGATTTTTATAAATATATACTACAGCATATACCAAATTTTCTACTGATCACTAATTTTGGCCAGTGTCAGCACTTTTAGTAATTGGTTTTCAATCATTCTTACATGTAATGTCATCTAATAATTTAAAAAGTATTTGTTACCAACTGAGATTGTAATATAAATTTCTCTGGTGGTTTATGATGTTAAAAATCATATGAGATACTCTGAGCCTCACCAAGTCATTCCTATTTCGAAACTAATTATTTAAAATCTTTGTCATGTCTATTTTTATAATTTAGATTTAAAATTTTAATTTATAAAATTTCTTAGAGTCTGTATAGCTTTCTGGAAAACTAGTGTTACCTGGAGATTTTCAGCTGATGAAACTGGAAACATTTATTCTCTTGAATACTTTCATAGTTCCCTTTCCTATTTTCTACGGTTCTGTACCTAGCTCATCAGCAATCCCAAAAAACCAACATCTGAGAGTCAATCAGTGTCCACAGTGTATTCAGTAATGCTAAAATAACAACACTGCGCTTGACAGTCTATTGCTTTTCTGTGATTTGAATTTCTGATAAAACACCAAAACTCATTCAATACCTATACTAAAATATCACATTCTACATATTTATTTGAATGTAGCTGGTGTTCTCTTTCCTGAGGATAGGTTTATATGCCAGAGAAGGTGAACACGGTGGGGTTGAAAAGATGATGGTGGGACACATAAACTAAGTGTAGGAAAGATAAGTCTGCTTTCCAAATGGAAATCCATGTATCCACATGTATAGCAGCAGATACTTTTAATCCCAACATTTAGGATGCTGAGGCTAGAGGGCTGTTACATATGAAGTCAATTTGGATACCCATTGAATTTAGTACAGCAAGCTTTACAGCAAAGCCTTGTTCAGAACAAGTGGGCAAACACCTCCCCCCAATAAAAAGCCTTATTTCTGGATGCTGTAATATTATTTAGCAAGTTGAGCCTAACAGTGGGATGGGTAACACAGTTTAAGGTGACCTCCCTGTGCAAATTCATTTACTAAATCCCCACTGTATGCTAGTGATGGTGTGTGACATTCATTCCATCCCCAGTGAGAACTCTCATATGAAAATAACCAGACAGTGAAGTTAAAGATACCAGAGCTAAGAGTGGTTGGAGGATATGTGATTTTCAAGACTATAAATTTCAAAGAAGACACAGGACTCTCAGAAGTCTGTTTGGAATTAATAATAGATTAAGATATGAATAGATGAACAATAGTTTGAGTTACTTTTTGGTAGGAAAAAGAGGGAAAATAGGAGGTGTTAGAGACACGAGGATATTTATGTCAACATCAGAACTACTGTTCCAAAGATGAGGCAGGCCAATAGTAGAAAACACCACGCAAATTTGTAAATGAGTAAGTCTGTAAACCTGAGGGACGTTTGTGTGCAAACGAAATGGCTCTTGTGATGGTTAGGGTTAACTATGAATGTGACAGAGTTTAGAATCACTTGGGAAGTGGGTATGCCAGTGGGAAATTATCTTGATTGCTTTAATTGATTTGGAAGCCCTGCCCATTGAGGTTGGCACTGTTGTCCGAGAGGGCCCTGGACTGTAGACATGGAGAAGGGGAGCTGAGTAGTGGCTTTAGTCTCTCTCCGTTTCCTGACTTTAGTGCAATGTGACCAAGACCCTCAAGCTCTGTAGCAGTAATTTTCCCTTAGCCGACACTCCTAGCCACCATTGGTGAGAGCTGGTTTGGAACTCTCAGCACAACTGTCTCAAGCACTTTATTCTCCAGTTAGAACACAGAGACATGAGTGAGATGGGAGTTCATTGATATCCAGATTTTAACACATTTCCTTGGAGTTAATTATTTAGATCGCCCACTTTTCCTGTTTAAATTTTATTTTCCATCTCTTCCATTTGCAGTGTTGTCTACTGACCTGATACACTCAGTTCCCTGTCTCCTAAGTCTAAGAAAGTCTAGCACTAAGGTTTTAGAACTATAAATGAAGTCAAAATTGAAGCTAAAGAATTATGAATTCCCTATTTGAAAGTAGAGACAGATTAGTTTTTTCTCTCTCTTTCCCATGCACAGATAATAGACAGACACACAGAGTTGGTCAGACATACAGAGTTGGGGAAGAGGCATGCACACACACCACACACTCACATAGAAACACAGATGTGTGCCCACTTACACACACAAATGCACACGAGTAATGAGTTCTTTGCTGGTTAGTTTTTAATGTCAAGTTGGAACAGACTAGAGATACCTGGAAGTAAAAACCCTCAACTAAGAAAAACCCCACCAGGGTGGCCTGTTTGCAAGCTTGTAAAGCATTTTCTTGATTAATGATTAATCTTTGTGGACTTGTACCACAGAGAATGGTGCCACACCTGGGCTGCTAGTCCTGGGATCTATAAGGAAGCAGGCTGAACCAACCATGAGAAGCAAATCAGTAAGCAGCATATCTCCATGGCTTCTATATCAGCTCCTTTCTTGAATTCCTGCCTTAGCTTTCCTCAATGATGAACCCTAAATTCAAAGATAAAATAAATCTTTTCCTTCCCAATTTGGTTTTGGTCAGTGCATTGTCAGAGTAATTGGAACTAACTAAGACAATGCTGTTCATGCTTTAATTCACCTGTCTTTGACCCAAGAGCAGTTCACATTCCAGAACCTCCTTGATTTTGTTGTTGTTTTCACAACCATTCATTTTAGTGTATTATTCAGGCTTTAATTTCCTTTTTTTTTTCCCTTCACTTAAGCTTCTCCATGCATGAACTCTCATGATACACCTCCCTGCACACTTGGTAATTTGGCAACCAGTGGTGACTGCTCAGTTTCCTTGAGCCTGGATTATAAACTTCACAGTTTAGTGGAGACCTGTGAGGAAATGTGTTGTCTGTGCATTTGTGCACTTTTCTCAGATTCAGGAAGAAACTTGATGGCAGCAGTACCCTCTCCACTGTCATGATCAGACAGCAGACATTTATCTGCTCTTGCCTCTGCTTGTTAACTAAACCACTTTCTTAGCACTCCCTTAATTGCTCCTGAAACAAAAAGTGTGGAAAAAATCAGGGAAGTTTTCTTAGAAACATCGATGCATTTTAACTTTCATTGCCTGAGTGCTCTAAAGGTAAGTTAAGCCTGTCTGGGGGCATGTTCTGTGGCTGCCACCCACTCTGAGATTGTGCAACAATTAGGGAATAGAGGGGGATGGCTCTTGAAAAGTTTACATCATTTCATCCAAACACATTTGCTGAAAAACTAAACTTGCAAATGACCTAACACAGAGAGCTGCGTGCATTTGGCATCCCCAGCTGTGAACTTGACATTGTGTTCTGACTCAGTAGCACTTAACTGTTCAACATGCATGGCAGTGTGACCCTGGGGTTTCAGAGCAAGTCTGACAAATGTGGGAGGAGGTGTGCATTCATGTCAGCTGAAAGAGTCTTGTGAGACGTTTGAGAAAACTGGCATCTACAATTCATCAAAACAGCCATTTTGAGAATGAATAAAACATGACAACACCATTTTGAATCATGGGTCTCAACTTGCAACTTGCTTGTTAAAATAAAACTTATTTTTGAAAAATGTGAGTTGCTGTAGTAATATATAATTTTATAGAATTTTGCAACATGTTTCAGCATTTCTGCTTCAAATTATACCTGGTTATTCATGAACTCTGTAGTAATAATGAAAATTTATTGTCAATATCCCTCCCTCAAACCTATTTTTTAATGTATGGCCAGCTTTTAATCCATCTACCTGAAACACAGCACTTTAAAATCTACACACTTACACAAGAGAAAATTTCTACTGGAGAAATAAAAATAAGTACTGTGATTAAGAAAGAAAATATCTTTTATTGTACCCATTACCATAATCCATTTCAAAAAAAGTATATGACTAGTGATAACAAAGCCAAAGAGATTATGAAAGAAAAGATAAAATGAGTAAAAAACAAAGATGGAAAAGTGATGGCTCAACCTATAATTCCAGCACTTATGGGGACATGGCTGAGATAGTGCTATGAATTCAAGGCAATTCTGTGCGATATATTAAGTTTCAGAACAGTCTGTGCTATACAACAAAACCTTGTTTCACAAAATATATGGAGGAAAAACCAGAAAATATGAAAGAGGTGAAGGGGGATAAGGAGAAGAAAGAAGAGAAAGAGAATGAAGATGGAAAGGAGGAAGAAAAGGAGGAAGAAGACTGAAACAACAAAGCCATGGCAGTAAAATTTGAGGACAACTTGGGCTAAAGCATAATACATCAGTAAGGAAGTTGCCTTTGTTAAGAAATGATGAAGCTTCATGGACCTAATGCTGTAACAGTTGATTTTAAAAATTCACAGGAGATCACAATGTGGTTGAAAGAGGAGTAGATCCTGTAGCAAGGCTCCCAAATAGCAGGCATTTTTGTTTAACTGATACTGCATTATTGGCCAATTTCACTCTTACATTGAGGGAGCTGATTTCTTCCTGATCTTTTCTGAGTCAGTTTCATGACAGGGATTTATATCCATTAGGAAGCAGGAAGGTGGTACCTGAGAGATGTGGTCAATTGATATGAGCAGAAACGGAAGACAGGAGCATAGACAGGGAGGGTCCTGAGCAGCGAAGTGACGTTCCCTCCTAGTGCAGGAAAACCCATCAATGACATCAAGTCAAGTGGTCCCAGCAGCTGCGTTACAGAGATTTTGACTAATGGGTCAATCTTGTCACATTTCACTGTGACCCATCACAATTCTTCAATAGCTGACAGCCACTTGGGAAAGTCCTAGCATGCCTGTGCCCTTAGCAGGATTTTGTTGGAATCTGGTGTTAGTTTTCTATAGTTAAGAACTTCTTTACCTGGTCTGCTGATCTGTTTGATCAAACTTTATCTTTTCTTGTCAGAATGCTGAGAAAATAATCCCATTTAAAAATCCTCAAGAAACAAACTGAATTGTAGATAATTAATGTAATTCATCTCAAAATATTTTTATAGTCATTATTAGCAAAACTATGTTAGGGATTGAAATTAGTAAACTACAAAAATTTCAGAGGAGTGACCAGGATTTTGCATATTTGAGAATGATAATACAAATAAAATTGTAATGAGCTGTAACCTTCTGTTATTTAATATGTAAGTTCCACCATGTGTAGCCATTGTAACATGAAGGGGCCAGGCCTGCTTGTTTGGGGTTTTTGTCCCGCCCAGTTTTCCACAACTGTTTAGCCCCAAAGAAAATCACATATAGGTCTCCATAAATTATAAGCTGATTGGCCCATTAGCTCTAGCCTTTCAATGGATAACTCTCACATCTTGATTAACTCATTTTTCAGATCTATGTTAGCCATGTTGCTCAGTACCTTTTTTTTTTTTCCCAGTGGGGCAGATCACATCCTGCTGCTTCAGTGGTCTGGGCAGGAGTGGGAGGAATCAACTTCCTCCTTCCCAGAATTCTCCTGTTCTCATTACATTATTTTTACTTTCTGTCTGGTTTTCCTGTCTATATTTCCTGCCTGGCCAATCAACGTGTATTTATAACATGATTGACAGAATACAGACAATTCTCCCACACCAAGCCATCTCATCTTTTTATGAAGGACAATGTAGTGATATGTGGCCTTTGTCATCTTGACAGGATCCAGACTCACCTGGGATAGAGGCCTGCAGGTAAACATCTGGGGAGGTGTGAACTGATTTAGTCTAGGCACACCTCTGGGAACATGATCTTGATTATGTTCATTGATATATATATATATATATATATATATATATATATATATATCCATATCAGGATATATATATATATCCATATCAGGATATATATATATATATATATCCTGATATGGGTGAGACTGTTACCTGGGCAGGGAATTGTGACCTGCATCAGGTGGAGAAGGTGAACTTAGTACTAGGAATCAAGTAAGCATTCCCTGCTCTCTTTGCCTGCTGAATACATCAAGCAACCTCCTTCAGCATGACTGTCCTGACTTCCTCACAGAGGTAAGTCACAGTGTGAGCTCTCAGCTAAAATTAGCCCTTTCTCCCTTCAGTTGCTTTTGTCAGGGAATTTTAATAGAGTCATGGGAAAAGATATAAGACAGATAGTAAGCACACATTTTTATGTTAAGTTTGTTTTACCTCCTGAGTTATTCTTTGTGTCTCATTTGCTTTGGGTTTTAAGCCTTGTAATAGCTGGAATGATAAGCCATTTTGATGCTTCTTCACGCTGTAGGAGAAACTTCATAAATCTGAGTCAGCTACACTTGAGCTGCCCAGTGCCCCTCTAATGTATGTTTATGAGCAATTACCCATTGCAAGCACTTTATTATTTTGATGCGTACCTGTGAAATCACATTCCTATTTTGAAATAATTATATTTAAGATTATACCACCAAAAATCTCAATAATATAATTATTTTTGTTATACATGCTTTGTGCATATTTTTTCTTTGTGATCCATCTGCACTGTCACAAATTTTGCAGTTGCTGTGCTGGAATTGATGGAGTATTAGGTGGAAAGGCCCACTGATGCTGTTCCTGGGAATGATGGATTTCCCTCCAGTGAGAAGGTGGAGCTGAGGTATGTGCACAGATGCTCCTGCAGTTCCATCTTGCCTTGTGACTTGCTGGGTGGGTGGCAATTAGTCTTGTGCTGAGGTTAGCTTCATTCATCTCTGCAGACACCGAATGGGGAAAATTTCATATTGAGCATCACTGATAAGGGGGAGGGGCTGAGAGGCAGTAGCCAGAAATGTGATCCTAGCTGTCACTACATTCCGTAAGATGTTGAGATTTGTTGAGCATACATGAGTACACACACACACACACACATACATGCACACCTCATTTATCTGTGGTCAGACCATCACACGCCACTGAAGGATGCAATCTCTTTTGAGACACAGTACATAGGCTCCATTCATCTAGAGACTTATCCAATAGCCATGTGAATAGTTAAGCCAAGCTGACATGGGAAAGGCAAGCTGGGAAATATTTCATGCAAATGTCTCCAAGTGGCAAAGATACTTTATTTCATCTCACCTTGTTACTTTGATCCACACCCATTGACAATTTTTATAACCTTTTCCTTCCATATTTCTGATGTTTATTAAACATTTATTCTATAGGTCTTTATTCTCTGGAGTTCTAAATACCCAGTTTTATTCCATTCAAAATTCTGTCATATTTAAGTATCATTATTCTTCTATAAGTTAAATTAGAGAAGATAAAAAGAAATAATTAGTACTATAGTATAAACTATTAATTCTGAGAGTCAGACTTGTGATCAGTCTTTGCCTGCATCTGATATAAATACCTTCCCTGACTGTGTATTTGCTTCCACCATGAGTGTTATTTGAACTGTGGCATCTACCAGGCAGTGACACTCATTCCTACATTGCATGTGTTATCTCCTGAGATTTAAGAGGACAGCAAGTGTACTCTCAATAATGTAGCTTAATCAATGGAGGAAAACAACACACATTAAAATGTGCTCAAGTAGCCCTCTTTCCTTATTTTAACAGCTAGAAGCATAGAGGACTGTCCCCTGATTACCCTTCCAAAATACTCTTAACCTGACCTCATGTTTAAGAATCCTATCACTAAATATGAACAGTATCCAAGGGTGACTGAGGTTTTTAGTATAACATTTCTGCTCTCATAGTCCAACCTAAGGCAGTGCTTATGCAAATTTTTAAGTTATTTTTCATGTTATTGATATATTTATCAATATTCAGAGTTAACCCTGGGCCTTTCATTAATGATTGTAGCTTGCCTTTTATAAGGCTGAGCCATCCTTTACGTTCCCTTGCTACTGTGACTGCCAAGCTCTAGAGCTAGTGTTTTCTGGACCTAGAGATACCTAGCTACCCAGATGTCACAATCTCTATTTGGCCTCAGGTTTTGTGACATCTGCACAATTTTATTTAAAATTACTAAATCAAGAATGTATTAGAAAGTCTAATCTCTGCATCATTAAGAGCCTATTAGATTCATCCTACATTCCTCAACAGCTCGAGTCCAGAACACGTACACAATCAACCATTAAGAAAGACATGGCTGCATCCTAGTCATTAGAGTGAATCTTATCTAAACCTACTTTTTATTACCTTTAAAAGCCTCAGTTTTTTTCTTCTCACTTCCTCCATTTTTCTTTCCTTTGTCCCATGTTTCCTTTTCTCCACTTCCCCTCTCTTCTCCTCTCTTTCCTTCTCTCTCCTCTTTTTCTTACTCAGTTTCTTTCCTTTTGGCCAAATAAAGACTCTTTGCTACTTGAAACTCTACTTTAACTTAAATTAATAACCAAGTAACCCAGAGAGGTCACCATACCTGTTATTTCTTTAATTATTAATTTGTTTAATCTATAAGGATATAAGATGTTAAAATTAATATTTAATATAGTAGTTTAGTGAAAAATAACTTGTTCAAGGATAGGAATCTAAAGGGACTGTACATTCAGCATCCCTCTGTCTTGATTTGAACTCCTGGTCTGTGTAGGCAGCAATCAGCTTTCAGTTCCTCAATGAAATAAAGAAGTATTTTATGGGTCGAGGAAGAATTTCTTGTATCATGTGGCCAATAGAAGGAACAATCCATAGGGATTTTATGCTCTATATTTTTAAGTCCCAAATGAAATACACAGTTTCCCCTCACTCCTTTTCTTCTGTTCCCTCCCCACCACCTCCCTTCTACTGCCCCCTATCCATTCTTCCTCCAGCTCCATTGAGTGAAGGTAAGGCCTCCCATTTGGGAGTCAGCAAAGCACAGCATATCAATGTCTCAGGACCAGGTTCCTCCCCTCTACATCAAGACTTAGCAAGGCATCCCCCCATTGGGAATATTTTCCAAAAAGTCAGCTCATGCACCCTGAACAGGTCCTGACCCTACTGTTAGGGGCTCCACAAAGAGAGCAAGTTATACAATTGTCACCCACGTACAGAGGGCCTACGTCAGCCCCTTGCAGGCCCCTTAGTTGTTGGTCTGGAGTAGGTGAGTTGTTTCCCTGTCATGGTCTTGACCCCCTCCGTTACAATCTTACAATCAGATTGTTTCTTGGTTTTGGCTATTACAAATAATGTTGCTATGAACATAGTTCATACTATGAACATAGCAAGTGTCCTTGTGGATGATTGACCATTCTTTGTGTGTATAATCAAGAGTGGTATCACTGGGTCTTAAGATAGATTGACTTCCAATTTTCTGAGAACCACTATACTGATTGGCAAAGTGGCTGTACAAGTTTGCACTCCCCCCAGCAGTGGAGGAGTGTTCCCCTGACTCCACATCCTCTGCATTATAGGCTGTCATTAGCATCTTTGACACTAACCATTCTAACAAATGTAAGATGGTATCTCAGAGTTGTTTTGATTTGCATTTTCCTTGTAGTTGAGAACGTTGAACAATTCTTTAAGTATATCTCGGCTGTTTCAGATTTTTCTATTAAGAATTCTCTTTTTAACACTGTAACACATTTTTAATTGGAATTCTTGATATTTTGATGTCAACCTTTTTGTGTTCTATAGATATTTTGGATATCAGTCCTCTGCCAAATACATGGTTGGTGAAGAGCTTTTCCCATTCTGTAAACTGCTGTTTTGTCTTATTAACAGTGTCCTTTTCAGCTTAAGAAGGTCCCATTTAATAAATGTTGATCTCAGTGTCTGTGCTACTGATGTTATATTCAGGAAGTAGTTCCTTCAAGGCTACTTCCCACTTTCTGTTCTATCAGGTTCAGTGTGGCTGGAGCTCTTTGATCCAACTGGACTTGAGTTTTTGCGTGGTAATAGATATGGATCTATTTGCAATCTTCTACATGTTGACATCCAGTTAATACAGTACCATTCATTGATGATGCTCTTTTTCATTGTATATTTTGGCTTTGTCAAAAATCAGGTATTTGTAGGTGTGTGGATTTATGCCAGTGTCTTCAGTTTGCTTCCCTTGATCCACAAGTCTGTATGCCAATACCAAACTGTTTTTATTCTGCACCTCTATAGTAGACCTTGAATTCAGGGATTGTGATGCCTCTATACGCTCCTTTATTTTACAGGATTGTTTTAGCTATCCTCGATTTTTTTGTTTTCTATATGAAGGTAAATATTTTTTGAGGTCTATGAAGAATAGTTTTTGGATTTTGATGGGGATTCCATTAAATCTATAGAGTGCTTTTGGTAAGATTTCCATTTTTACGATGTCAATCTTGCCTATTAAGAGTATGGGATATCTTTCTAATTTTAGAGATTCAGGATCGTTCAACATATGAAAATCTGTCAATGTATTCTATATATAAACAAATTGAATAAGAAAGACCACATGATTGTTTCAAAAGATGTGAACATAAGCCTTTGATAAAGCCAAAACCTTTCAAGGTCTTAGAGAGATCAGGGATACAAGGAACATATGTAAACACAATAAAAACAACATACAATGAGACAACAGCCAACGTCAAATTAAACTGAAGGAAGCTCAAAGCGATTCCACTAATATCAGGAACAAGACACAACTAACCATTCTCTCTGAATCTATTCAATACATTACTCAAAGTCCTAACTAGAACAGTGTACAAAAAAAAAAAAATAAGGAAATCAAGAGAATACAAATTGTAAACGAAGAAGTCAAACTTTTGCAATTTGCCGATGATATGATATGATAGGATACATAAGTTACCCAAAATTCTACCATGAAACTTCAAGAACTAATAAGCACTTTCAGTAATATGGGGGGATACAAAACTAACTAAACAATATCACAAGCCCTTCTAAATACAAATGATAAACAGACTGAGAAAGAAATCCGAGAAACAACACACTTTACAACTGCCACAAATAGTATAAAATATCTTGTGGTAATTCTAACTGAACAAGTGAAATATCTGTATGACAAGAACTTTAAGTCTTTGAAAATTATAAATTCTTAATAAAAATTTCCAGTATTACGTAGCAACACATAAATACCCTAGAAAGTCTATTGGTTTTCAAAAATTCCTCAGTTAATTCATGATAGAAAAGAGTCTTTCCAAACTGATAGCAAAAGTTAGCTGTAAACATGAGCATGAACTGTGCCTGACCAATAGCAGTCTTAGATATATGCAAAAATGTTACAACTGAAAAGTTTAAATAAAAGGCCATATTTAAGCAAGTTTAGGCTCATCAGTTAATTACTGCTCAGATTGCTATAGACTATTCTTGAATGTGGGTGAAAATTGATGTATTGGCATTCACTAAATTATTAGAAGCCTCACATCAAACTTTACTATGAAGACAGAAATGTCATCACAGAAAGAAGAATATTTGCAATTCACATTCTAACAAAGGATTTATATTGCAAATGTAGGCTGAAATCATAAGCCACTAAAATTGTATCAAAACATTTTTTTCTCCATTTGCTCACATTTGGATTAATTAGTTCTAGCCTGACTCATAAGTACTCCCAATTCACTACCCTGGATGCTTTTTCTTGTTTATGTCCTCCCCTATCTTAGATGCAAAAATTTTATTGGATATGATCTCATAATGCCATGATATTTCATTAAACCAACATCAAATACTGGTCAAGATAAATTGGCTGCTTGAGAATCTGGGGTTCCTTTTGCTTTTAGTAGTTGTTGTTATTACCCCAACAACACCCAAGGAAAGAATATGTGAAAGGAGAGAAACAATCTTGAGTTTTAATCGAAATTCACATGTCATTTACTACTCAAAAGATCTTCCAAAAATGGAAAAAGAAAGACTCTTAGGTTAAGTGATTTTCCCACTTTCACACAATTAGTTAAATATGGATCAATAGTCAAAGATCTGTGCATTCAAATAGAGCGATCTCAGAGGACAACAGAGCTGATGAAGGAATAAAATGACTTCTATTCCTAAAGTCACTAGAATAGATAAAGTGTGAATAGAAGAAAAATAGTATCAGTGGAAGGGGTAAACATTCACAGGGATTTCTATGGATATCTCCACATGGTAAATGTACAGTTATCCAATCACTTCATCTTTGCAACCTGTTTTTCAGGTATCTGCAGACATGTTGCAAAATACAAATAAGAAGGTAATAGTTAGGAACTGCATTGACTTTATCCAGATCACAGAGCAGCACTAGAATTCAAGTTCTGACCTCAGGCCAAGTACTAAGTCCATTTGCATTCTGTATCTATAGTCTTAAAATAAAGGAGGACAGAGCTGAGCTTTCATATTGTCTGATAATGGCATAAATCACCTTAATATGCAACCATTAGTGAACCATTATTGAAAGCCTAGCTCTTTAGTCATGGATATTTCAAGCTTGTGTGTATGGTAATTGCCTTCTTTTCTGTTCAATCATTCTTCATATAATCAGCCATCATTCACCAGTCTAACTGCACTAGATGGGTGTAGGTATAGCAAAAATAATTTTAAAGATGTGTGCCTTTTATTCTTGATTCCTTTCGTATCTTATCAAAGTACATTAATAGGCAATTCATTCCTTTTTCTGCTATGATCAGCGAAAGTACATTCTGTGGTAAATTTAAAACAAATCATTTAATTACATATCTGTTTAGTTAGCCAACCACATAATTTTTTTTTCTAAAGCAGCTTTGCTTAACCTTTGCTTAAATCATTTATCATTGACCAAATTTTTTCTTGGGCTCTGCATTCTAAAGTTTGAAATTAAGGGCTGTTGATTATTTTCTCATACTCATATAAAATGATATTCTAGTGTTGCCATGTCTCAATATGCATGCCATGCTATCTCATGATACCCCAGAATTCCTACTATCATTATCTATAATGTCTTTTTTCTCATTTTGCAAACCATTTTAACATCAAGACTTTTTAGAAAGTTGTATTATCCCTCATTTCATTCTCAGATCTCAGAAGTTCATTCTTCTTTCAACCCTGTGCTTCACGGTAGCTCTTCACATGACAACGTCTTTCAGAGGATTATAGCTTTTAAACATTTTCTCATGAAAGAAGAGTGTATCATATTATTATAATTTTACTCAGTATTCTAACATGGGGATGGGAAACCATCTTTATTCACTGGTCTTGTATATGAGGAGGCAGAGAAATAGCACATTAAAGATCAAGCATTAAAACTAGTAAACATAGTTCTTTTTCTTACAATAAATAAACAGAAACAGTGATTTTATTCTTTTTTTAGTGAAATTAAATATCATAGTTTATGTCAAAGTTACATAAAAATGAAGCAAAGAAAGAAACAAGAGAAGGCATGAATGTAAGTTGTACATTCATATCTGACTACAGGAAATAGGTTTCTCTCAAATCAGTTTCTCCTCCCTGCACAAACTAACTTTAGTGACTTTATTATTTGTGCTTAATTTCTTTGGAGTGGAGTTAATCTTGAGCCAAACTATTTCTATAAAGCTGAGAGTCTTGAGTCTAACTAGCTGAGATATTTGAAAAACACCTCAGAGAATAGGGGTCTGTTTGATCCCTTATGGAGCAAAGAACAGATGACAAAGGAGGTCAGCCTGTCAAAGGCATTGTCGGAAATTCCACCATAGAGACAGGGGCGGGGGAAAGTAAGGTAACTGAGAGAACCAGAGCTGTGCAGTCAACACCTGTAGAAACGTCCCAGATCAAGGGGCTGTCATTCTTTTAGGCTCCAAATCCTACTGACTCCCAAGTGTATTATGACAATACACTGCTTTGTGAGGCCTGGGGTCCCAGAAGCAAGTGGGGCTGAACACAGGCTGTAGCTAAATAACAATTTCATACTCACTTACTTCAGAATCCTATGCAGTCTTTAGGTATCTGTCGGCTGTGTCTGTATTTGGGGCAGTTTTATATCATCTGGAGATTTGTGTCTGTTTGTGAAACAAGGACTATAGAAAATTGTAGGATTAATAAAAGAAAGCTAAATTAATGATGGATAAACATACCTTCCTCACATTGGAAGATATTGGTCAGTACCAGTTTTGCTCATTATTAAGTGAGGATTCTGTCTAGAGAAGGTTGTCAGAGGAAATCTTCTATAAGAAGGGCAAATCAGAGCCTGGGTGCTATCATCCCAACAAAGTAGGGTACGGAATCTTATCACCATTTCTAAGGCAGCCTCTGTCAGTGCACAAAAAACCAAACATGAGAATTTTCTTTTAGATAATAATATTTTATGCACATCCTGTCAGCGATGATTCTAAAGTCTTAGATATTACATGTCTTATGCTACCCAACAAAATATATTATATATTCATATTTTGTGAGTGAAGGGAAATAATGAAGAAATTTAGAATTAGTACCAGGTCACAGAAATGTATGGAAAAGACGGGAAGAAGGGCCAGTCTGGCTCATCCTAAGCTCTTTGAAAGCCTCCCTGTAGGGTGCAAAGGAGATGCAGAACACAAGGTAGTGAATCATATGATTTAATACCCATTAACTGACTGAATTTCTAATTCACCAGCTAAATTTTTGGGAGTGGCCTCTGTGGTGTTTAAACTTGTATCTGAGTTCCTATTTGGTGTGCCAATCAATAAAAGACACCACTGCCCACTTGTTTGGTGGTGAGTCCTCTTTCTAGAAATCATGTGTAATTTTCTACATTGTCTTTCTCCCCCCCCCCCATCGCTCCCTTCCCCTCTCAATACTTTAATAACCCCTGGTGACTCTGCCTAGAATCACATATATTTTTCTTGATTGCCAGCATGACCACTGATATGAAGCCACCTGCTCTCATTCCTCTTGCTCACAAGTATAGCTTCCTCCCAAGTGTTCTTTTGCCCAAGGACCTTTCTTATCACAGCTTGCTGACTTAGAGCCCCACATATCATACACTATCTTTACACTATCTTTGTTGACCATATCACCCTTAAAACTCCAATTGAAAGCATGATACCTGTTTACAAGATTGGAAATTAAACTCATCACCAATAATCAGTATGAGTTTTGCCTAACTGTCCACTTCCTTAGCAATCATCATTCCTGGAAAGAATTCTCATTGCCTCCCAGCTTGAAATGAAGCCTAATAAATGAAGTTTTCATTACAAATTTATCTTGGTACTCCTCAGCAGACTGTCCCCAAATAATAATAGCACAAAGAATCTGGTGATTGCTCATGTTTCATAGACATCAAAATAGAAAAGATTTAATTTTGAATCAGGTGGGCATTGGATCAGTTCAGAACAATGACAGAAAGATCAGTACTTATTGGTGTGTTTGGGTTTACTCTGCTCCTTGAGTCTGAATTGTTAGAAGTGATATTTATTTAGTTATTCAAGGTCGGTTGTTGGCATTTCTTGATTTGGTTTCAGCAGTGAGAGATATTCATCATAAGCCTTGAATTTAGAGAGGTTCAAAGGAGAACAAAAAGGTGTTCCGTTTCAGAACCAAATGTTTCTTTTGCTCAGCTGTCTCCAAAGCCCTTTCCAGGAGTTAATAAGACTAAAGACATAACTGAGAATTAGGAAGGAGAAGGTAAATAAAAGGGATGCAAGATATTGCTCTTTCCTTTCTATTTCCCTGCCATTCCCCATCCTCTCTCTCCTCCCTATCCACTCTCTTCCGCTCTCCCTATCCTCTCTTCTCTTCCTCTCTTACTTTCTCTCTTTCCCTTTCTCTTTTCTTTTTATCTCCCCATTCTCTAATTTTCCTCTCTCTCTGTTTATTCTGTCTTTTCATCTTTTCTTTCTCATTTATTGGAGAGAGAAAGTAGGAAAGGTCTTAGGATTCTTTTTTTTTAATTTGTTTTATTGCTTTTTAAATAATACCAATCAAATTTTCACTTCCTTTGATCAGTGGACTCTCTGATCATGGCGAGCAATGAGGGCTGATGAGAAGCCAAGGACAATGGCACAAGGTTTTGATCCTACTTCATGTTCCGCTTGGTGGGAGCCTAGCCAGTTTGGATTTCACCTTCCAGGACATGGACGGGGGGGGGGGCCTTGACTTTCCACAGGGCAGGGAACCCTTGCTTTTGGACTGGAGAGGGACTGGGGAGGAGTGGGGGAAGGGGGAAGTGGGGGGAGGGGGGGAAATGGGAGGCTGGGCACTTTCTTTTCTATTTTTTCTTCCTCCCTTTCTCCCTCTTCCCTCCTGCTCCCCCAAACATCTTCCCCCTCCCCTACAGTCCTAAGGACCCATACTCTGCCCTGTGGGGAGTCCAGGCCCTGTCCCCCCTATCCGGCTTGGAAGTATGCATCCAAATAAATGGATCCCCAAAACCCATAACATACAATGAGACAAATCCCAGTCCATTATCTTGCCTTCTCAGTCTCACCAATTGTCAGCCACATTCGAGGATCTTTGTTTCCATGCTTGTTCAGTCCCATCATGGATTGGTGCTCCCATTAGCTCGGCACTTGTCTCAGTGGGTGTACCAACCTATGTTATCCTAAAGTTTTAGGTAACCCAAAAAAAACATATATAATCCTCCTTTGAAGCAGACAAGATTGCCAGGCAAAAGTAGGGAGCATGGGGGTTGGAGGTGGGATGGGGAGAAGGGGAGAGGGGGAGAGGAGCAGAAGGGGGGTTGCAGCTTGGTGATGGATGAGATGGACGAACACGATATGGGAGCAGGGGTTATCTTAGTTGGGGGCAGTTTTGGGGTTGGCAAGAGATTTGGCTCTGGAGGGGTCCCCAGGAATCCCCGGGGGATGCTGAGCCTGACAGTGGGGTAGGTCCTCTGCCTTGTCTTAGTCAGAGTGATATATTTTGAAATCACCATGCTTTGTCCGATGCGGATGGAGATAAACCACTAGAAGCACTGGACTGAGCTCTAAAGGTCCAGTTGAAGATCGGAAGAGGGGAGAATAGGAGCAAGGAAGTCAGGACCACAAGGTGTCTTGGGATTCTTACCATTTGTTTGTCATTAAGGAGCTGAGATGTTTTGGAGGAAGGCATAACTGTGGAGTTATGGGCATAATCAAATTTATCTCTATTTGCACTCCTTGTTTGTAAACCCATTTTTATGTTTCTTCCTATCTAGTCTAACCAAAGAACCTTAATGTCTCTGAGTCTCATTTTCCAATATTGCAAGCATTTTTAAATCTGAGTGTGAGTCAGCAATTCTTAAAAGAAACAATTGTTCTCACTTAATGCTCTTTAATGCAAGGTTGTAAAAATAGTAATGTTATCAAACAACATAATTTGCAGTACAGAGTCTTAATATTACTTGAGTCAAGTCTGGGATTAAAAGAATGATAATGTGATTATCTGTCTTCATTGTCACCTTGGCTAATTTTGAAATCACTTAGGAGGCATACCACTGGGTGAGCAAGTAAATGTCTATCCAGATGGGTTTTTCTGGGGAGGAAAAACCCACCTTGGCTGTAGGTAGCACCATCCCATGGGTTTGGAGCCCAGACTGGATTAAATTCTGGAAGTAGGAGAAATTTGGCTTATCACTAACATTTGCTTCTCTGTTCTTCCTTAAAATACCTGCAAGGTGCCCAGATATCTCATGCTTTGCACTTCACTTACCATGATAGACCATATTCTCAAACAATGAACCCAAATAAACCCTATCTTCTTTAGACAGCTTTCATCAATACAAGAAGAAATTTGACTAATATAGATAGCATATAGCTGTAATAGACCTTACTGTTCACAGAAGAAGCTGTTTTAGCTAAGAATGTGTTCTCTCAGGTCACACCCACACAAATACACATATACAAGAGAAACAGAGGGTGATTTGAAGAACTCCAAGGGAAAAAAATTTGAGAACTCCAAGTATCTCTGAATTTATTTTATTAATAAATATTTGCTAAAATCTAGAAAGTCTAAAATATTATACTAAAACACCAGGAGCAATGCACCAAGGATCTATGTTTCTGATTGGCTTTGAAATTAAGGAATCAATCAAGTCTGAGTAACTCTGGTGTCACCTACCAATCATGCATCTCTATATTCTTCAAAACAAGTTGTCTGTCAGAACCTTTGCCATTTCTACTCCTCCAACCAATGACTTACAGTTTTGATTACTGTCTTGTTTTAAGTTGTAAAGTTGCTTGCTTTGCTCACATCTCATTCCTCCCTGAAGATGGTTCATTTTGAAGCTCTTGTCCCTATTTTCTACATACAAATCTCATCTTTGTTCATTTATCAATATGACAGGATGTTCAAAGAATATATAATCTGATCACTGAACTTTGAAGCACTTATAAAATTAAGTATGATATTAGTAACTCAGCATGATTTAATCCCAAATGGTCAAAGTTCTATAAACTCAAGTGAGGAGATAGTTATATTTTAGGTGTAATAAAGGACTTGGACTCATCACCCTGGGGCAGAGCTCAGTAGAGACGTGCTTATCTAGGATGTATAAGGCTCTGGTTTTATCCATAATAACCCAAGGTAAACATTCAAAAGGTCTCATTCAGTTCTACAGATAAGATAGATGCCTCATTCTGTCTCTACTGCTAGTATTCCCAGTGATGTGTTGCCTATCTACCAGGCAGACAAAATTATATAGTTCGTTTTATCTTTGATATTTCAATATTTTTATTAAATTATTAATACCAAATGTGGTGAAAAGAAATGATCAAACCTGTGGCTGATGTTTACAAGCTGTGTCAACAAGACTAATTTGCTGTGTTTTCCATTTCTGATAGATGAGTTGGATATTTGTTGAGAAATAAAATGTCCGGGACAATATTTGTCATAAAATTCCATCATGGTTCCCTAGATTTACATCTACTATTTCCTGATGATTGGTTGCATATATTTTTCTGATGCTATGATAGATGTGTCAAAAGGCTAGAAAGGGTCCTTACTAAAGTAATTTCAACAAATAAAACAGATTCCCCTAAAGGCCTTTAAGGCTGCTTTGAAAATTCAGATTGTTATTTTGCCAGGCAGCAAGTAGAATCCATCTTTCCACTAATTTGAAAAGCTATTTTAAAAAGGGACTTGATTGGGGGAGGCCGAGGGAAATGGGAGGCGGTGGTGGGGAAGAGACAGAAATCTTTAATAAATGAATTAAAAAAAAAAGAGTACATAGCAGAATCAAAGGAAAAAAGTAAAAAGCAGAAAACAAAAACAAAACAAAACCAAAAAAAAAAAAAGCTCAGACAGTTATTGCGAGTTTTATTCACAAAGAATATGCACATTCTCAGCCATGTTGTAAAAGAAAGTAAGGGTCAGTTTTGCTGCTCTGAAGGGAAAGGGGTGGTTGATGTTAGAAGGGACAAGGCACTGGATTAGTAAACAGTCTGTCAAACACTTTAGCAACATTGTCATTGTAGGGGCTGGGTGGTGGTGGTACAGGCCTTTAATCTCAGCACTCAGAAGACAGAGGAAGGCAAATCTGAGTCTGAGGCCAGTCTGATTTACAGGGTGAGTTCCAGGACAGCCAGCACTACATAGAAAAAAAAAGTGTCTTGAAAAATAACAACCAAAAAATAAATAATAATAATTACTATATAGGTCATGGAGAGATGACTCAGTGGTTAAGAGCAGTTTCTGCTCTTGCAGAAGACCTGGTTTATTTTTCAGCACCCACAGTTACAATCATCAGAAACTCCTGTTCCAGGCTATTGGAAGCCCTTTTCTGGTTTCCACACAGGCAAGTTCATATGTATTAACATAAGTGAAAAAGATTACCAAATGTATATTTTAAAATTCACACATCAGTATATTTAAGTGCTACTTCCTACAAGGTTCCAGAGTGACATTCAATGTTAAGCAATAAAATGATTGCAGAAATAGAACTAGAAGAATCCCACTTGAGGAGGTGTATTGTACATAAGGTTTGACCCTTGATCCATGAGCATGTGTGTGATTCTGATAAACATTCCCTGCAGTTTCTCACACTCCTGTATGTGCTCACAGGATCTTCTTCAATCTGAATGACTTTGGGAAGGCTGGAATGTTTGAGGTCAAGGTGTGAGGCACACCACTCTCTTTGTCCGTTTAGTCTACAAAACCATAGTAGCCATGACAAAGCAGGGACTTTTAAAAATAAATGCAATGTCTTTTCTCATTACCCATCTTCTTTTTCTTCTTCTGTTTTGCATTTATAGATTTTCTTTGTTACTTCTGAGACAGAAAAATGAATCACTGCCAAGTCTGGTCTAGAACTCACTGTGTAGCTCTGAGATCCCTAGAAAGGGCAGCCATGTTCCTCCTTTACCCTCTTGAGTACTAGGATTGCAGGCATGTACGGTAAGAGATGGCAGCCCCTCAAAGTCAGTAGAGGGCATGCCCAGATTTTCAGCACAAAGGAAATTTATAACCCTGGAGAGGCAAAGAGTCAGGAAAGGCTGAAGAGGCAGACAGAAATCAAGCACATAAAGTTTCAAGCAGCAAACACCCATTTTTTTTCTTTGTTTCGTATTTGCAGGAATAGGTTTTTTTTTAATTTTCATTTATTTATTTTATTTTATTGAAAAAAATTTCCTTCTCCTCCCAGCCTCCCATTTCCCTTCCCCTCCTCCCATTCCTCTCCCTCTCCCCCCCACTCCTCTCGCCCTCCCTCTCCAGTCCTAAGAGCAATCCTATAGCCATACTGATGAATATCCTGCATATACTATAGAACCTTCATCTGGCAAAGGATGGAGATAGAGACAGAGACCCACATTGGAGCACCGGAATGAGTTCCTAATGTCCAAATGAGGAACAGAAGGAGAGAGAACATGAGCAAAGAAGTCAGGACCGCAAGGGGTGCACCCACCCACTGTGACAGTGGGGCTGATCTGTTGGGAGCTCACCAAGGCCAGCTGGACTGGGTCTGAAAAAGCATGGGATAAAACTGTAATCTCTGAACATGGCAGACAATGAGGGCTGATGAGAAGCCAAGGATAATGGCACTAGGTTTCGATCCTACTTCATGTTCTGGCTTTGTGTGAGCCTAGCCAGTCTGGATGCTCACCTTCCTAGACCTGGATGGAGGGGGGAGGATCTTGGACTTTCCACAGGAATAGGTTTTGAAAGAGAAAATTGTAGAGTCTATGCTAGGAGTCTGCAGTACATCTATATGTAAAATTTTCAATCCTCTATCAAAAGTCCAAATTAGGGATAGGAGATATGATGATAAAATTTAAAAAGTCTGTATTGGATTCAGTGATGTACAAAGTTCCATGTACAGATTGCTAATTGTAAATGAGCTACAACTAAGCTCTGTGGAGTGCCTGGTGCTCTTTGAACTCCCAGGATGGGGTCTCTTTTGATCAGTGGTACTGGAATCTTCTCTATTAGAGCCAAATCTGCCACCTCCCTGGGGACAGTATGTTTTCATACCCCCTGACATCTGCTTACCCAAGAATTTTCACATTAACTGATTCTTTTGCTTTGTATTTATCCCAATAAATTACAATTGAGATAATTTTTTATGAAAATTTAAGACATTTGTCAACATTCTCTGGGGCCCCTTTCTTTTGTTCTCTCTGTATCTTTTTTTTTTTTTTGAGTGCCTTATCTTACTCCTGTGTGGCTGCAAGCTTATTGTGTTTCCTTCCAGCAATGAACTCTCTCCCACCTACTTACTTTTTCAGCATCTCTGACAGCAGCACTTTTTTTTTTCTGTTGTTTGGTTGTTTTATTTTCTGAGAAATAATCTTCCACTAGAAATCAAGACTCTTGTGTTCTTGCCCAGAAATTGGGTGTAAACTGTCTCTTTCAGGGTAACAGCATCCAGAGATGTTCCTGGCTATGTGACCTGGAGATAATTGCAAGATCTCAATCAGTGTTCTACTTTGAGATGCAAATGTATGGCTCCAGAGTCAGGTAAGTGTCTCTGATGTCTTGTGTTATCTTGACAGTTGTAAACTGAATATGAAAGCCTTGCTCTTAGCCTAGTATCTCAAGTTTTCAGCAAAATCTATTCAGAAAACCTCAATATTGCAAAGATAAAAATATTTTATTTATAATACTAAGTACAATAGTATGTTATTAATGAATTCAGGTTTCTCTTTTTATTTATTAATCATTTAATGTGTCAATCCCAGTCCCTTTCCTCCCACTCCACCTTCCACCCACTCTTCAGAGAATGTAAAAACTAAGAACTCCCATGGGAAATCAACTAAATCTCTCCCATCACCTCCTTGAGACAGGAAAATCCCTTGTCCCATCCCTACCACACGCGTGCCTAGGCTGAGCAAGGTATTTCTCCATAGAGAATGTGTTTCATAGGAGACAACTTCCTAAATATAACACCAGTAGCACACACACTGAGAGAAACAATTAATAAGTGGGACCTCCTGAAACTGAGAAACTTCCATAAAGCAAATGACAAGGTCAAAAAGATAAAATGCCTGCCTGCAGAATAGGAAAAGATATTCACCAACTCCACATCTGACAGAGGACTATTTTCAAAATAAACTAAAAAAATCAAGAAACTAGATATCAAACTACCAAATTGTCAAATACACCAATTAAAAAAGGGGGTAGGTAACAGATCTAAACAGAATTCTCAACAGAAGAATCTCAAATGGCCAAAAGACACTTAAGAAAATGCTCAGCATCTTTAGACTCAGGGAAATACAAATCAAAACAACTCTAAGATACCATCTTACACTTGTCAGAATGGCTAAGATCAAAAACAGCTTATGCTGCAGAGGATGTGGAATAAGCTGAACACTCCTCCATTGCTGGTGGGAGTGCAAACTTGTATAGAGGGTGTGAAAATCACTATGCTTTTGATTTCTCAGAAAATTAGAAATCAATCTACCTGGAGACCCAGCAATACCACTCTTGGGTATATACCCAAATGAGGTACAATCATACTACAAGGACATGTACCTGAACCTGAAAACAACCAAGATGCCCCTCAACCAAAGAATGGGTAAATAAAATGTGATATATTTACACCATGGAGCTCTGCTCAACATTAATAAACAATACCATCTTTAAATTTGCAAGTAAATGGACTGAACTAGGAAAACATATCTTGAGTAAGGTAACCTAGATGTCGGAAGCATTTAGGCTTCTCTTAACCCTTAGGGGTTGTTCACGTTTTCAGTATTTGAGCTCTCAGTAAAGTTGTAATGCATAGTCACAAATAGGTTCTTCTATGAACAAACAACATACTTTTATAGAGAACCAGGGAGAAACTAAGTGATACAGTAAATGTATAATTAATTTTATAATAAGCTGCCATTTCATGAAATAAACATGTCAATTTATATCCTATAGCTGTATTTTGTTAAACACTTGACCACACAGATTGATAGTTTTGGATTCAGCTTCTCAGATGGTAAGTAGGGACAACATGTAAACCCACATAACTAAGTTGATAGAAGAGAATTCTGAATGTACAACAAGCAAAAATTAAGTCAGATCCAGTGGGGTAATGAACCTAAGGTGTGTCTGCTCATGTGTGCTGTATCACTCAGCATGCTCACTTTGCACTGAGGATCCACCACCACAATGTGCACCACAACTGAACACTTCTTGAAACCCCCTAGCATGGGTCTGGCCCAATGTACGTTACAGACTGTGATGCTTTTACTGTATGCTCAATACTCTCTACTCTTACAAAGCTGAACAGTTTAATTTGGAAAACAGAGACTTTTAGCATTTTCTTACCTTCATTCACAAGCATGTATCAGATTAGTCTACCATTAGATTGTGTTAGATTTTTTTATTTTAAAATTCCTATTTTAAGTGGTAAATTTAGTTAGTAAAATATGGTGTTATTGCAATGTAAAATGTGTGAAAATGTATGGTAATGATAATCATAATTCATCAGAATTCCTTTAGAATCTTAACAAAACTTTAGTATGAATTCAGAAGTTATAGAACACATTATTTCTACAGACTAAGATTCTCGAAACCATTTCTCAGTTTTCAGGTACAGAAATTCTAAGTAGTAATGCATATCACCCATCTTCCTTCATATTTGTTCTTTAGTTTCCATTGTCATGAGGCTTACTGTATCCTGGTATACAAGACCTGTTAATCATCCATTTATTAATTCATAAAGTATCTGTTGAAGAACTGCCATATACCCATTATCAAGCTGGGCAGGAAGATATTAGTGCAAATGAAATCAATAAACCTTATGATGTCTGTGCACATTTGCTCATTGTGACAACTTAAACCCCTTGTGCAACTAGGTCTATATCTTATTCTATTAATACAAGCATATCTATGGATGCTAGTGTGGTTATGCACTGCTATAATCCTAGTACGCAGTGAATAAAGATAAAAGGACCAGGTCCTTTATGTCATCCTTGCTTATCCAGTATGTTCAAACCCAACTCGTGATACATAGGACCATTTTTTCAAAAATAAAACAAAACAAAAACAGCAACAAACAAAAACAGAAAGGCCAGCAACAATAAACATAGCAAATAAAAATATCTAGAATCAATAAATAAAAAACCAACCCAGCCAAGCTTCAGGTGCTGAGTATCTCAAAATAACTTATAAAAATGGGGAAATATTTTAAAGTTGGCAATACTGTTTCCCCCAGAAACATCTTTTGATACAACGTCCTTCTAGCACTGATGAATAGAAAGTAACTTACATCAAGTTTTTAGGTGACAGATATGAGGAAGTAATTTATTCAAGTATTGAGTTTCAGAGACCATGAGGCACATACTCACAGTCAAACTTTGTGTAGAGGAAATGGGTACAAAAAACTTTTCTTTATGAAATGTTAAACTTACTGGAGTACAACATATTATAATTATATTTATTTAGTTGCAAAAAGAATTGTTCTATCAGAGAATGGTAAGATGACATCATGACTTTGCAAAGCATAAATTAACAATACATATAGAGTAGATGATATGAGGATACTGGTTTAAAGGTAGAAGCTTACCATGAAATACTGACAAAGACATGCAACCTACACTGTGTAATACTGTCTAAGACCACTGTCTTTGTAAAACACATACTAATTATATTTTCATTTTCTCGTGTATTCAAATATATTCTCTAGTTCATATTTACTGTGGGATTCCCACACATGCAACCGAACCTAAGATTTATTTGACAAATGATGTTGATTTGACTGGAATCCAGTCATTTTTAAGGAATAGAAAAATTTTGCTAGTTTTTCTAGGAAGGACTCAAGATACCTCCTTCTTCTAATCTGCTAAGAATAATAGCATCTCCAAACACAAATTATGACTTCTAAAATTCATTGAAGCAGCTTGCATATTTCTTTGCATGTTTGATTTAATCAGATTTAAATTTCAATGAAGTTTTAGTAGTCTAGAAGTCTTAGTAAAGTGTACACCATTTAGTGGGATTTTCCCATCATTTTTATTTATGTTATATCCTTTCTTTCTTGAAAGAGTAGTATTTGAGGACAATGTCAATCTCTGCATTTCTGGCACGCAGCACAACGTGTGGGGTAGTCTTGTAAACACTCACTTATATGAATACTTGAAACACTCACAAGAGCTGGGAATGTGTGTTATTCAACCAGGGAGGTGCAATGGGAGGGTACGCAGTGGCCATGCTCCATTCTTTCAAAATGACCTACTTTTTTTGAGATCTGTTGAATCAATATTACTTCCACTTGTTAATCTTAGTTTAACAAGTGGAAACTTTCTCATTTTGGCAACCACTCTCACTGTTGTCATTAAAAGCCTTAGCAACTTCATGATTTAGAGCTATCAGAAACAATTAAAATTATAATGTACATGGTGTAGCATGCTTTCTGTTTTCATTATTTTAAATGTTTCCATAGTTATCATTATCTTTCTCAGAGTGTGGTTGATTAGATGACTTTCTGGTTCTGAGATCAACTTGTTCAAATAAGAACTTTGCTGGGGATCTTAGTATTGTTACAACTTTACTTAATACAACTCAGGGACCAGAGTCAGTGCTTCCCTAGAGCACACATGTCCTTTGCTCTCTGATTTATCTTATTCTTCTTTACTTGAAATGGTAAATTTTTTGCCTAATTCTTCTCTGGCTAATCAAAACTTATCTATCTACCTATCTCCCTATATCATCTATCTATTTATTTTCTACCTATCAGTTATCATCTATTTATCTGTCTGCCTAACTATTCATATCTATATCTATATATACCACCTATCACTGAGTCTAACATCATATATTTTTTGATTATCTACACCTTTAACATTATCCAAAAAATGTTCTACAGCATGTGTTTTCTACAGTCTATGTAAGTTCATGAATATGTATTTATCAAATATTTTCCAAAAAATCTTGTTTTTTCATATGCCCATTGGTCCTCAGTAGACATATGCCAAAACCAACCATGAGAATAATACATACATAAAAGCTATGTATTCATGCATATTGGTAAATAAGAACCTAAGTTAAATAAATTGTGTATTATTTAAAGCAAAGTTTTCTGATGTAAGAGGTTGGAATGTCACTAACCATAGCATACCATAGTAGTCATTTATATTTTCCATGCAGGTAAATTTGGGCACATTTGCTTGGGAGGTGCCTTTTCTCTCAGTCATGATTCATAGAATTAGGCTTTTCTCTGCTTTGGGTCTCTGATTTCTTAAATACATGATTTTGATGTGTTCAAACTTTTTAAAGAAAATCAACAAGTGATTAACCAACAAATAGACTAGTGAATTAAAGAGACAGTCTTAGACGAAGATGTACAGATGTCTAATAATCGGATGAAAAAATAGTCATCACCCTTAATCATCAGTGAAGTACAAATCAGTGAAATACAAATTAAGCCTTCATTGAAATTCTGTTTCACTTCATTCAGAATGACTGTCATCAAGAAAAATATGGAAAAAGGGAAATAGAATATATAGTTAAAGAATCAGGAGTGGGATATAAGATTGGGAGGATTAAATGGGGGGAGCATAGGGTAAAGAAGGGCATACAGAGAACAAAAGCTAAATTTAAGTGCCCTTCGAGGGGTCATATGGAAGCCTACTTGAGTAGAAGTATATGTGAAAAATAAAAATAGAACCAACAAATAATGTGGCTAGTAGTTCCCAACTAGGTGCGTCTCAGTACTAATTGAAACCTCCAGAGCCAGTAATGGCTTACATTTAATTGTCTTATTGGCCTAAAGAGTCCCATAGAAACCTCCAAATAACTCAGGTTATTGCTCTCTACAGACCAATGGAAAGACCCCATTGAAGAAGACAACACATACATATTTTAAAATTGAGTTGATGCTTAATTAGAACCTTTACCCATATTGTATAGTGTTCACAGTACTGGAAGTTATTCTGCACATTACCAAAAGAGAATGTAATCACCAACCCTGCTACAAACCCTTCAGTCTACAATGGTGACCTGCCTACAAGACATGCTGGTGCAATAGTGGCAAAAATATAGGAGTAACCAACCACTCTTTGACTGGAAGTAAGGACTGCTCCATGGGATATACTCCATTTAGGACACAGGCCATAGTATGAAACTAGATAAGTCATAGACAGAGGGAAAAATCAATACTATTATTTTTATAGATATATAGCAATTTAAGAACTCCTAAATGATATTCAGTTCTACCCATAGATCAGTGTCCAGCTCAGCCATCATCAGAGAAGCTTCCTCTAAAACATGTCTACATAGTTGGTTATCAAGGGCAGACTTTTACAGATACTAAAAAGTGTGTAAGGAGTGGAAGATCTTCGTATCACCATCAAACACCTCTCACCAGGGTTCAGGGTACAAAACAGAAAAGCAGGCAGATTTTAAGAGCCAATGTGGGTAGAAGACTGTGGTGTGCCTACAAGTACTATACAGTAAATGTACAGCTGACAGGTCTATTGGACTATCCACAGGAAGTATATGCATAAGCTCCACTTGTACTAACCCGTTTTTGAAGAGCTATGGAGACATCTGTCCTTTGGATAAGTCACTCTCAATTTTGCAAAAATCTGGTGAAATCAAGGCATTTCTCCCTTCTATAGTATCCAAGCAGTATATAAAACGGCTTTTCCTGTAGAGCAACCAGATACACCTCCCCCCCAGACCACAAAGTCATGGTGTGAAAAGGATTAAAACAGTCAAGTCTTTCTTGTCATAGCCAAAGTCTACATAAAAATAATTCCTTATAAACTTCCTTTATTGGCAATACTCACTCATAAGAAAGGAGCCTCATTCAGGAGGAATATGTCTGCTCTGACAGCAGATTCAGGAAGGTGTATCTACTGGTGTACTGCTCTGAACAAGTTACTAATATTTTGTATTTACCCTTCCTTCATTCTGGTTTCAACTAACATAAGATCATAGCCTAGAAAAATTAACTGTTTATACAGGAAAAAGGCTCAAGTCAATAAAACTAGCTTCAGAGAGAAGAATTCTCACCTAGACACCCTGCTTGAGTCAAAATCAAGTTCCCCAGAAGAGATTCCTTGTAACTCAAGCTGCTAATGCAAATCAAGCCCACAGGTACTAGTATAGCTACCAATGCTCTTTTCCCAGCCTCATGGAAACTTTACAGCCAAGCGCTGTGAGATATAAAGTGCCTCCTTGACAGATTTAATTTTATTACTTGTTTAAAAAGGCTTTCTTAGGCTGCTCTTTATCCCAGCACATACAAACAGAAATGATAAAGTCTTATGTGCTTTGAGAGACATGTTTTTTTTGTTGTTGTTGTTGTTTACTTTTATTTTCTTCATTTTCCATTTTATGGAAGATAGAATCATTTTTCAATTAGTATATCCTGATTACAGTTTCCCCTCTGTATACTCAGCACAGTTCCTCTTTTCCTCCTCTCCTATCTGCATCTATTCCCTTTCTGTCTCTAATTAGAAAAAAAAAAAAAAAAAAAAAAAAAAAAAAACAGGCCTCTCAGGGATAACACCAGAGCATAACAAAATAAAATATAATAGGATAAAACTAAACCCATCATTAAAATTGGGCAGACCAGCCAACAGAAGCTCAGGAATGATAATCCCACTCATTCATAGACTCAGGAGTCCCATAACATACTAAACTGAAAGCTATGATATGTTCACAGTGGACAAGGTTCAGACCTGGGTAGACCCTGTGTTTGCTGCTTCAGTCTCTGTGAAACCTTATGACCCTGGATCTGTTGATTCACAGTCTTGTTTTTTCTTGGTGTCCTCCATTCCCTCTGGCTCTTATACAGTTTGCATCTCCTCTTTCTTCTGGTTTCGCTAAGCTCTGATGAGAGGGTTTGTTGGAGACATCTCACTAGAGATTTGGAGATGTGTATTCCAAAGTCTTTCTTTCTCTGCATAATGTTGGCTGTTGGTGTGTGTATTCAGTCTCATCTTCTGCAAGAGGAAGCTTTTCGAATAATGTCTCAATAAGGCACAGACCTATGAGTATAGCAGAATATCATAAAATTATTAAATAGTCATTCTTTGTCTATTTATTTTTCTGGTCTGTAGTATTTGATTTTACCCTAGGTCTCTTGGTTATCTAGGGAGACATATGATTTTTAACATTTCTTTATTTTAGACTCTAAAACTGGAACAGTCTATTTCTTTTAATAGAATATATAATTATGTGACTATATTGTATTTAGTTTCGTTCTTGGAATCAGGTAAGTTTCAAAGTTCTTTACAACATAGTGACATTTAATATTTCAAAAGCTTATTCTATAATCTGAGCTAAACTGAATTATTGATCTGTTAATTAACTGTATTTTCAATGCCTTTTAATCTTTTTATTATGATATTTACTTTTTCAGACTCATACAGAGAGTAATTTTGCATGATCCACTAGGGAAAATTGTTGTTCTTGGCTGATGTGTCTGATTCAATTACATACATACTGCTTGTAATTACTTTCTAACACATGTAAAAAATTTGTGAATTTAACTCATTCATGAATGAGGAAACAAATGGGATGAGGAAACTATTCTCTAGGACATTTTTAAGAACTTGATTGTTCCACGCTTTTTTAAAAAATTAGATTTCTAGATACAAGACCGGTGTATAACTTTTAAGGCAACAGTCATAAATGCCAGGTTCATTTTTACTGTTAGATCTCTTTGCATGCTATTGCAGGTATAAAATTTCTTTTTTTTAAATTTATTTATTAATTAATTAAAGATTTCTGTCTCTTCCCCACTGCCGCCTCCCCTTTCCCTCCCTCTCCCCCAATGAAGTCCCCCTCCCTCGTCAGCCCAAAGAGCAATCAGGGTTCCCTGCCCTGTGGGAAGTCCAAGGACCACCCACCTCCATCCAGGTCTAGTAAGGTGAGCATCTAAACTGCCTAGGCTCCCACAAAACCAATAGGTACAGTAGGATCAAAAACCCATTGCCATTGTTCTTGGGGTCTCAGTAGTCCTCATTGTCTGCTATGTTCAGCGAGACCGGTTTTAACCCAGGATTTTTCAGACCCAGGCCAGCTGGCCTTGGTGAGTTCCCGATAGGACATCCCCATTGTCTCAGTGTGTGGGTGCCCCCCTCGCGGTCCTGAGTTCCTTGCTCGTGCTCTCTCCCCTGGTGCTCCTGATTTGGACCTTGAGATTTCAGTCCGGTGCTCCAATGTGGGTCTCTGTCTCTGTCTCCTTTCATCGCCTGATGAAGGTTAATATTCAGGAGGATGCCTATATGTTTTTCTTTGGGTTCTTCTTCTTATTTGAGCACTGGCGGCGCAGGCCCAGGCGGGGCAGCAGAGCACCAGGTATAAAATTTTTAACTCTCAGAGTCTCAGCTTTCCTCAGTGAACAGCACAGAGTCTAGCAACGCCAGCTCAGTGACAGAAATGATCCCTACCTGGTCCTGTTGAATTAAGATACAGAGGGCACTGAAGGGTTTTGTTGTCACATTATCTGATTGACTTCTAGTTTATAGATAAATTTTTTCTAAGCCATCTTAAAGCATCTGGTTTTCCTCACACTTGTCCTGCTAGTCGGTTCTCTCCATGATATTTTGATTAAGGAATGTTTTGCACTGTGAAGATGATGGGTAATGTTACAAGAAGATGGAAGCTGTCTTAGTCCTTTGCCTTGCCTTGGCAAACGGTTATTAGTAACTGCACCATCCTCACACAAACTCTTTGACAACATTTTCATTTTTTATGAACAACAAAATGATGTATCGGTTTCTAAGTCTACAGAGAACAGCTGAAAATGAAGCAGAAATAAAGAAAGTCACACAGTTAGAAGATCAACTATGGTCAACTTAGAGAACACAGCACAGTATGCATAAGTTACCAAGAACATGGGGCTGCTGATGCTGTGAAACTTGAGAAAGAGAAGCTCTGATCTAACCTGGCAATGTAAAATGCCTCTATTTCTCATTATCGTCACATGAGAAAGCTTGCTTCAAAGGTAATATAGTGCCGTTGTAGCATTATCTGTATTCATTTTTTCACAACGTGCTACATCAACTGACATTTGTCTCTGTAGTTTACCAGTGATGCCTGTTAAAGGATGGGAACTCTAACAATGAGTTCTGATTTTTGACTTAATAATTCAATAATTCGTATCACATCACATTTCATAATCAAAACTATGAACAAACCCATGTGTGCTGGAAGCAGAGTTATGATGTATAATAGCCAAGAAACCAGGGCTAGTTCTGAAATCCCCAATTATGTGATAATACACAGCTAACACAACACAGTAATAGCTGTTTTTAATCATATCAAAGACTCTGACCAGCTCTGTGGAATCTCGTTTCTAATGTACTTCTCTCAGAAGCATTGAGACTGCCCATATCAATAATGACTTTTGACAAACTCTGTAAAGTAGAACTGGCAGAGTGGTAAATACTGCATGAGGTGGGATCAGTACCAAAGCACACCTCTGTTGCGGGAGGTCCTTCTGCTCCTCCAACCAATAGCTGCTGAGATACCAGCCCATTTGGGCGGGTCTCTTTCCCTTTAAAAAAGCAGCTACTTCCCTCTTCTCTCTCTCTCTCTCTCTCTCTCTCTCTCTCTCTCTCTCTCTCTCTCTCTCTCTCTCTCTCTCTCTCTCTCTCTTCACTTCCTACTCCGCTGGCAACTAAACTCCCATCCTGGTTTTGCAGAGGGCTGTTGTCTGGGAGGGTGATCTGTAAATTTTTCCCCTTTAAATAAATACCACCCTATTAATCATAATTCCAAATTGGTGTGGCATTGTTTGTGACCTACGCCTTCACACCTCTGCAGCCAAAGTCCCAGCACGCAACACTGGAGATGCTTTGGAGCAAGTATAAGGTGCTTACTGGCTTTGATGATCAGCGAAGTACAAACAAGAGCAGAACGGCTGTTGATGGCAGGTGCATTTGACAGTTTGCTCCTGCAGCAGTGAGCAGATAGTTTTTCTCAGGAACTGTTTCTCAGATGACACAAGAATATGAGATAATTTTAACTCATCTTAGAAAGGTGCAGCTGAGCTTTATTTATAGATCAATAGAATTGAGTGAAAAATAAAATAATCTTTTGACTTCAGTAGTCCCTAAAATTAAAGATAAATTTTCCTCTTCTATAAAGTTAAACAATTTCAATTTCTGTAGTCCTCATTTTATTGAAATGAAAGTTTAATGTTAAAAATAGAGAAAATCTTGTTATTTAATTAATAAAAAGGAGAGTAAAAAACATTCTGTCAATGATCAGTTCCTAAAAGAAGATATTTTCATCTTCAGATAAAAGCGATTATTCATTGTTAGGAAAATCACAGTTAAATCTACAAGACTGTATTTGGACTGTAGAATTCCTGAATCTGTGGTTTGAACAATGTCCAGCTGCCTCGATATTCCTTACTGTATGTTCTAATGCCTCTTGGGTTTTTTTGTTTTTTTGTTTTGTTTATTTGTTTGTTTTGTTTTATCCCAAGGCAATATATTTGCCTTTAAAGAGAAACTTTTTACAGTTTGCTTATTGCCAAGTTAGATCCAGAAAGCTCCTTTCTCTTGTCTCATGGAACATTTGTATTTGAAGTATTTAATAATTCCACAATCTTAAAAGGCCTAATAGGTTTTCATGCAAAACTAAACTAAAACAAGACTGAGTTATTTCTTATCTGCTCCCCAGTCTCTGCATTGGTGAACTGAATGACATAACAGATAGAAAATTCTTAATTAACTAGTATACTCAGTATAGATAATGGCTTGATCTTTAACAATAAAGGAAAAGGAAGTGTTGAAATAATGATTCAAAAAGAATTTATTTATTACACCTTTTCCCTTTGAGAATACAAGTTGCTAGATTTCATGCTTTAGCAGGAAGGCTCAGATGATCTTGTCAACATGGATGCCATGGCTTCACAGCCCGGACCTGAGAATGGTGGGTTCTAGAATGACACAGCCCAGAATACGTTTCCGTTATCCTAACAATGTACTCTGTGAACAAGCTGCTTTCCTCCTAGTATTCTTTTATCCCATGAATTGTGGTTCTACAAATGGTATTTCACTTAATTCTGAGAAATCAAAACCCCTCAGCCTGATGTATTTATATGATTTCTGTAAATAATTGGAATTAGTCTTCAAAAATGATGAAATCAATCAAAGTCTCACAGAAGCTCGATAGATATCCTGCTTTGATGGACATTTTATTTTTCCAAGAAATATAATTTAGATAAATATTGTCTTTTTGTTAATTGAGTCAAAACAACAGAAGCATAACATCCACACATCTCTCCTTGTACCAAAAGCTTTTTAATGTCTTTAAGTCCTGTTGATAATCAAGGCAAGATGTCACAAGACTGTTGAGCATCTCAAGCAGTCTGTGAAGAAGCCATCCTCTTGTCTACTGTCTGCAGTTCTGTCATCTCTGTGTAAACTGAATATTGGTTACAGCTTGTGTTTTCATCTGATGATCCACATTTCTATAAATGGTGACATTAATCAGTCATTTACATGCAAATCCCTCCTAAAATGTTCATGGGTTAGGGCTGTAGCAATTTTAACTTTAATGTAGTTTAGGGATTTAACAGAACATAAAGGAAGGGATCATTTTAGAATGGAAGAAAAATTATGTCTGTAGATGATACATTTCTCTTTTGTTTTACTGCCAAGGTACTTACAACTCTAGTACAAATAAATTATTACATTTAAAGTAAGACATGGATTTTAATACTTTTGGAGTCAAACATATTATATTTTCCCACTTTTTTTTTAAATTATGGAAGTTACATTTCTGCCATTGAGAAATAACTTTCTGTTTTGTTGTAGGGATAACACATTTTTTTTGAGACTGATTAATTTCTAAGGATAAATATTTATTTCTTACATTTATGGAGAGTGGAAAGTCCAAGTGGGTCGTACCCACAACTGTCAAGGACCCTCTTGGTGTGTGATAGCTTGACTGAGAGTAATGAGTCCTTGATGTCCCCATTTGCTAAGGAAGGCTCTCTCCAGTAACACTAGATTTAGTAACTCATCAAGAGAGTACTCTTTGGACTTCATGACCTCATGGACTTCCCTTCCCTTCACTGAGTTAAAATGGAAATTAAATTTGAGCAGTGATGTTTGGAATGAAAATTCAAAGACAGCTGAGAAGCAAGGGAAAATAAATCAGTTAATGAGTACATCTGTCGACATCAACATAAAAGTCCAGGAAATGCTCAGGAAGTTTTCACTCTGCCCTAAATGACAGTGAGATATTTCATCATGAACTTTCGTTTTCTGATTATTGTGTTTCTATTCAAGTATTTTGTAGTTTTATGAGATAAAGGAAATTGATCCAAGTAAAGTGTGCAGATTAATTAAAAAATTATTAGCATTAACACTCATTACTAAAAGGATGACTTTCAATTTGCGTTATTTTCAAGGCCCCACAAAGCTTCAAATTTTAGTGATGATCAGGTGATTAAAGAGAGAAAGACATAACTGTAAACATATATGATACTGTAGATGTTGCTCAATATCACACTGGCATGTATCAAAAACAATAACAAAAGCTAGCCTTCAGATCCCCGGATCTTCCTAATTGTGTGCTGTGTAGAAAGATATTTATAAAATAAACTATTAGGACAGGCTCCAAAACCACAGAGAAACCCTGTCTCGAAAAACCAAAATAAATAAATAAATAAAAAAATAAAATAAACTATTATCTAGCTAGAATATATAATTTATCAAAATTGATTTAAACTGAAACCCATACATTTAAATATTTATATAAAAATAATGTTATATGATCCTAAAATATTAAATAAAAATCAAAACACTTATTAAACGTGATATTTTAGAAATATATGTTGATAGAGAGTAAGGCACAACATCAGCAAGAAAATTCACATACAACTCAAGAACTGAGAAAACTACCATGATAAAAGAATAGAATAAAGAATGGCATGGGATTTAAGGAACTTCATTAATGAAATGTGGATTTAAATAAGGACTGAAATATGAGTAGGGCCAGTCACATAATGATTTGGGAGACTATGAATTAATAGGCTTTGGGACCTTCAGTTTGACCTATTGAGGAAAGACACGTGACAGCCTGAGTTCAATCCCTGGAACTCACATAAAGGTGTAGAGGGAAGAACCAAATCCATAAAGGTGTTCTATGACCTTTACATAGGAGTCCATGTGTGTCCCTAATGCCTATATTTGCAGACACTATCTCCACCACCAACACAGCTACCCTCATCATCATCACCATTATCCTTACAAGTCTGTTTAAGGGACAGAATACCTGAAATTATCAATTGTAAAAGAAAGAAACATGGAGGAAGAATGAGCCAATAATTGAAGGTTTGAAACCAATTCAGAGCATGCAAAAGCTCAGAAAACAGATTGGTGTCCCTACCTGTAAAAGAAAGAAGCATTTGAAAGTTTAGGCAAATCAAAACTATGAAGTCATATACATTAATTTCTGGGTGGAAGACAGACTGTCTTAGGGTAAAAATAATCCAGGAAAGTTCTTGATGTTATCTATGGACTTGAGAGTCACTGGCAGTGAAAATTCTGGAAGGAAGTACAGCTTGAGAAAGACATAAAACTGAAGGAACATGCTCATGGACCCGCTTGGCATAGCAGGAAAAGGAAGAATTAAGAATGTTTCTTTTATCTCTATGGATATATCTTTCATAATTTGGGAAAAGTGTTCTTCTGTGATCCAGTTAAAGATCTTGTCTATGCTGTTGATTTGAGATGTGGTCAGAGTTTTGTCTGATCATAGAGATGAATTGTACTATAATTGACTGAAATAAGGAAAGATGGGACTTGGTGGAACACTTGATTCTGGTGTGGACACTGAATTTGGATGTGTCTCAGAGATAAAAAAAAAATCTCTGAAGTTCAGGGATATCAGTATACGAGAGCCACTGTAGTTCTTGCTGCATTTTCTCAGAGAGGAGACATATGTAGGAATTGTAGCCCTCATTAGAACACTTTAATCACTATATTAAAATATCTGAAGACAGCTAATTTTATAAAGCAAAGATTGTTATGTTAGCTCACAGTTCTAGTGTCTCATTTCATGTTTGGAGCATGTGGCCTAGTTTGACTGGTATATGAGCCCTTGTCCTATGGTCTCCACAAAGCAAACCCTATGGGGACAGTCTTTCTTAGCAGAGACAAGTGGACTTTGGAACACTTTAGAATACTGCTGGAATCATGTAGCCTGCATGTACTTGTAGGCAGATTTTTCTCTGGGCTGCAAGCTCACAAAACAAAAACAAACAAAAAAGAAAAAGCAAAAAACAATGAAAACAAAAAGCAAATAACAGAAAATGACATGGAAACTTATTATTAATTATAAAAGCAGGGCCTTAGCTTAAGCTTGTTTCTAACTAGCTCTTATAACTTAAATTAATCCATTTATATTAATCTATATGTTTTTGCATGGCTCATGGCTTTTATCTCTTCTCCACTATGTCTGGTTCCTTCTGTGTCTGGCTAATAGTTCGTCTTTCTAATTCCCAGAGCTCTCTGTCCCTAGAAGTCCCCCTTAATATCCTCATGCCTAGCTACTGGCTGTTTAGCTTTTTATTAAACCAATCACAATGATATATCTTCACACAATATAAAGAATATTCCGCAACATGCTCTCTTCTCTCTCATAATGTTGATGATTCTTTCCGCAATTTTAGTGTCATTTTGTTAGTCATGCAAGAAGCAGACTTGATAATTCCTGGAGACCCCAACTTTTTCTCAAATATTTTCCCCTAGAATTCTTTGGGAGCGAATTTTTTCAGGTTTCTTGTCTTGGGATGCCAGCTATCACTCCAGACCCCAGGAACTTTTCTGGTTCAGTGTTGACAGGATCAGAGGTAGATGACTCCTATTTCTGTAAATATGTTTTGAACAAGATTGTTGTTCTTAAAAATGTCTGCCTATGTCAGTCACCTTTTTCTTTGTAAAGATAGGATGTAACTGGCTCAATATTTGGCCAAGCTAGCAAAATAAGAAATGGTGTTTTGGTTTAAAGAGGTTTGTTGTAAAAGTTGGGAGAAAACATTTTGACATTTATTTTTGTTGAATGTTAACATTGGAGGTTGGGAAAAACTTGTTTCTAAGGAAGGAAAAACATGTATGTTCTGATCAATAAATAAAGACAGTGGGAGCTATTTGTGCCAGCACTTGTGCAGAACATATCTGCTGGTTGCATAGCACATTTCTCTGCACAGATGCCTTTTTCCCATCTCAGGACCTGAACCCAGGCTGTAGTGGGACTACAGCAATGATCACGGTGATTGCATGAGCATTCGTCATATGAAATGAGACCACAATGGTAAGAACATGAGTTCTAAGATCTCCACTGAAAGATAAGAATTCAAGTATTGTGAAGACCGACTGGTGTATTCTTCTCTGCAGAATATTGTTTCTTTTTCTCTCAGCATTCTTTAGTTGCTTGCAGTTGTGCATGACTGAGTCAGCCTTCTGAGCTTTGGCCCTTCCATGTTAGCTATTTGTTGGTGTCTTTCTTGTTGAGGTCATGCTTGTTGGTGACTCTTTATGGGTGTAGCTTCTTATTTTACCAGGAGACTTAATTTCATAACAAACTCCCTAATCCTCTGGCTCCTACAATCTGTATATTTCCTATTCCGTGATCTTCCCTGAGCCTTAGGTGCAGGAGTTGCTTTATAGATGTAACCATTGTGACTGGGCTCTACAACTCTCCATTTTGATAGATTATGGTTTGTTTTAATGGTCTCCATGTGCTGCAATGAGAAATTTTGTTGAAGAAAGGTGAGGGCTACACTCATAAATGGGAATAAGGACATATATTTATAATGTGATTGTAATTATGCTAATTAACTAAAGGGAGCAGTTATGTGTTCTTGTCCAAAGTTCATGACTTCACTAGAACTAGGTAGTTTCTGATAGCACACATGATTTCCATCATGTTGAGTGGGTCAGAAGTCTAATTATAGAGCTGTTGGTTACTGCCAACAGTGGTGCCTTTCGAGTTACTATGTCATGATGGTCATTGTTTGGTTCATAGGCATCATAATTGGGTTAGACATGTTGGTTACTTTCATCTTCTGTAAGCTTATAAAATATTCTGAAAACTAGTTCTCATGAAGTGGTCATTAGGGTATGGTCTAGCTCAGAGAAACAGTCTATTTCTGAAGTGTATTCTGTCTTCAGTAATAGGGGTTTACCTTCTACCTCTAGAGGGTATTCAAAGGCTACATGACCAAGAACTCAAAAGAGAGCTTTTAATGCCTATTGTTTGTGGTTTTATTCGGTGTATTTTGCTATTAAAGGGAGTACTGTCAATCCAGACAAGAAAATTTCAGAATTTCAACTATGTGCTAGGGTCTGTGTTTGTGTGTGTATTTATGCACAGACTTACATATATTATAGGTCTTTTAAGTATATAGTTAATAGCATGATTCCTTATAATCTTCAGATATTGTTACAGTATTGTATCCTCCTCCCTTCCTTATATAAATATTCTTCTATATTTATCTCCCACTATTTTTTCCATTTCTACCTTCAAATTACTTGTCCCTGCAATTCCCCTCTTTAAGTCTGTATGTCATTAGCAGTCAAAGCAAAGTGTTAAGTTTTATATCTCTAACTGGAGGCAGCTATATCCACATCTAGTTCAATGTTCACAGTAATATTTCAGAGAAAACTTTCAATTTCTTGAAATATTTGAGACAAAACTGTATTTTCATTGTGGATTTCCTTTACCAAGCATATTATTGATAGGCAGAAAATAAAGAAAAGTCATTTTACTAAGTTATTAAAATTTAAGATATAGCTAAACACTTTATGCAAAGACTTAGGCAGCAACATATAAGCTAAAAAGACTGCATTTTAAAATTTAGGGAGGTTTAACGTAGCAAATGTTTTTTTCTAGAATATTTTGAATATTACTGACTCTACAGAATGAAGTAAAAATTCTCATTATTCTTCTGGCAACATAAAGTCATTGCTTTCTGTGAATACACAACCCATTCCCACATTGTCAGAATAGCATGCACACATATTTAAACCATCCATAGTCAGCAACATGGAAATTGCTCTTAATTTTCTTTCTAGCAAATTGAATAAATGTAAATCTTGTTTTTTCTTTATATGATAAAATGTGTCACCTAATGAGTTATAATAGTGAACTTCCAGCATGAGATTTTTCTCTTCCATCTCTTGTATTCTGTTGGTAATGCTTGAGTCTGTAGTTTCTGTCCACATACTTAGATATTTCATTTCCAGGATTTCCTCAGTTAGATTTTTCTTATTACTTCTATTTTCATTTTCAGGTTTTGAAATATTTGTTTTTTCTTGGTATTCTTTTAGCGATTCATTATTTTTTTCCAATTTTTTGTTTGTCTTTTTCTCAAGTTTTTAAAGGGATTTGTTCCTAGGTTAATAAAATCATTTTAAGGTTATTTTTTTTTTCTGCTTCAGCTCGGTTTGATTTTCAAGTATTGCTGCTGTAGAATAAGTAAGACTCCAATGATGCCATGTGGCATTTTTATTATTGACTGTGTTCCTAACACTGACATTTTGTCATCTGGATGTGAGGTGCTTTTGGTGTTGACTTCTGATTTGTCTTTCTTAGATGGGTGTTTCCTAGCATACAGTGGGGAGAAAAAATCTCATGCATTGAAGACAAAATAGAAGAAATAGATACTTCAGTCAAAGAAAATGTTAAATCTCAAAAATTCCTACCACAAAATATCCAGGAAATCTTGGACACTATGAAGAGAACAAACATAAGAACAACAAAAATGTAAGAAAGAGAAGAAACATAGCTTTAAAATCCAGAGAAAATATTTCAATAAAATCGCAGCATAAAATTTTTCCCAACCTAAGTAAGGACATACCTATAAAGGTACAAAAAGCTTACTAAATATATATGTTGGGCCAGAAAAGAAAATCCACTCCTCACCTAATAATGAAGCAGTAAGCATACAGAAAAAAGAAAGATGATTAAAAACAGCAGGAGAAAAAGCCAAGTAACATAACAATAGACCTAAAAAAATCACACCCGACCTCTCAACAGAGACCCTAAAATCTAGAATAGCCTGGACTGAGGAGTTGCAGACTACAAGACCATGGATATCTGCCAAGACTACTATACCTGTATCTCTAAACACACCAATTCAATGAAGAGAAAAAAAGCTTCTGATATCGATTGCATTCTCTCGATTCTGTGTTCTCTCTGCTTTTCATTTTCAATTGCTACCTGTAATGTAGACAAGATGGTTGTAGCTCTCATATCCATCTTAAAAATGAGAGAGCAGTAAAGATTTTGAACATACCAAAAGAAAATGAAGACATAATATTTATACTCAAGTCAATGCTTTTGTAAATATAGTTAAACATATTTAGAATTTTAAGCTCTAGCTCTTGCTAAATAAATTTTTTGTTATTATTAATATTTGTTTAGTGGATTCTAAGAATCCAATCTTGGGTCATTCTCCTTGTGTAGACAGCAGTTAACCCACTGAGCCATCTCACTAAACCATAATGTTTTAATTTACATGAGAATAAAAGGATGAAAACTAAAAAAAAAATAGTGAACTTCCAGCAAATATGTATTGAGCTTTGTATGTTTGTAAGTGAGTGCTACACTTACTAATTTCTATAGTGGATAATTTTAAGTTAACTTTGGCATAGAGAGATATAAAAGACATTTGAAGCCTTCATAAACTTTAGGCTCATTGACAGTTTTGGTTGATAGGGCACACAGTAACAGGAAAAGTCTGTGATTTTCACTTATCAGTCTTCTTGTGACCTATATAGTCAATTTCCATGTAATTAAAAAAGATAACCAATAGTAAGTTTTGGCAGGTATTAAAACATAAAATAAGGGTGAAGTTAATGATTAGCTTCCAAAAACCAACATTAAGGCTGCTAGACTTTCAAATCAAGCTTAGAGCTAGTCATGTGAAAAATTTCTGCTATGAATGAGATGGTAGTCAACAACAACACAAAAAAGAGAAGCTTTGTGGTTACAGACAAAAAGACAAAAAAGTATCAAGGAAAATGTACTTGCTGATCTTAAATTTTTTAGTGATTCTGGTCTGTGTGTTTTCCCTTCATAGGAAAAAAATGTTATCAAAACCAAACTGAAAACATTTAGTTTTCATCAAGCATAAAAATTTTAGTGTTTTAAAAGCAGGATAATGCAGATGCTATGGAATTCCAGACAAGAAATCACTCATTCACGTTTAGTTAAACAAGCTTTGTTAGCAACACCCTTGTGTAGGCTGAGGTACATGAATCTGCATACCTACCTTGGATCACAACTTAAATTATTAGTTAAACGAACTAATTTATTAGTTTTAGAGACTGGCAGGGAGAAGTGTTCTCTGTAGAAGAGACGTTGCTTAGGAAGTCTAAGGAGAAACATAAGGACACACGAACAATGGAAGATGTTTCCCTTAATAGGGTGTTTACTCTATGATTCAAATAGACTTGCATAAAATTGATAACAATGAGATGCAACCCCAGCTCCTAGATGTTTTGTGCTGCTTTGTCTATTAAACAATGCAGAGAAGAAAACACTGACAAATGACCACAGCAGACCTGACCCTGAGTAAGATGCCACTGGACATCATTTATCTCATGCTGTCAAATAAAGCGCAACACAGATCACATGCACAATGTCTCGGAGTTCTCCCTGAAGTATATATAATTGTGTGTGGACAAATGCTTGAAATTTGATGAAGACAAAGTATCTAAAGAAGAGAAAGTCATACAAAGTAAGGCTAATGTCCTTGCCCTTCCACAGATACTGTAGTGTCTCTCTGCATTCTCATAAGAACTCATTCTTCCTCATGTTGTCAGAATCCCCAGACTGTGACTGAAATACACCCCACCCAAGTACAGCGATTGCCACATCTCTGGGGATACATGTCACATCTTTTTCAAAATTCTAAACTCTCTTCTGACATTCCTTACCTGTTTCTAGAAAAAAATAACAAATTAGCAAGTACTACAGAAATATAGGAGAATGAGGTCGGGGAGAGATGGAAGAAGAAGAAATAGTTTTTAAAAATTCTTTAAGTCACAGTCAATGATCTACAAGGACCACTTTTGGAAGAAAACTCAGATCTTTGGAAGAACTCATTACCAGTGCCTGCTGTGTGACAGGCAATTTATTTCACCAAGTGAGGAAACCTCAGATCACATAAATGTCACATTTTTTAGCTTGTCTGTTTAAGGACAGGACCTAGAATGTATACTCTCTCAGGCTCAAAATCTCAGTTAAATAAAGGTAACATACTTTTACTATTTCAGTTTAATTTCAATGTTTATTGTAAATTGACAAATTATATAGCCATTTATATTTTAGAATCAAATATGATGCTTTTTTGATGATAAATAAAGGTACAGAATGGTATCACTAACTGCACCTGTGTGAGGAATACACACACACACACACACACACACACACACACTTCTCTCTTGCTGTCTGACTGAGGTTTATACTTTTTGGGGAAATTCTGCCCTCCACCTACACTCTGCACTCTGGAAACACCCCTCACTCCGCTCTTAGGAGCTTTGTTGTACACATGCTGTATATGAATGGTGGCAAATTCTATTTGCCTACACTTTCTATGTCTGCCTCATTTACTTAGTGCACAGTACTCCAAGTCTACCCATTTGCTGGAAATAACAAAGTTTCTTTTTGCTGGCAGCTATGGTTATACCGTGCTTATTTATCTCTCCTTGAGCAGCACACAGATAAATGTGTGTGTAAGGGGAGGGGAGAGGGAGAGAGAGAAAGAACAAGAGAGTGGAGAAGAGAGAGAGGGAGGGAGGGATGGAGGGAGGAACAGAGGGAGGGAGGGACAGAGGGAGGGAAGGAGGGAGGGAGGGAAGAGAGAGATTGTGTGTGTCTGTTAAATTTTCTCATCCATTCGTCTAACGGATATTGGGTTGGCTCTGTAGCCTGGCTGTCATGCTTACTGCTGGAGTGAACTTATAAATGCAGATGTGTCTTTCTCATTTTTATTCCTAAGTGTTCTGTTTTTGTTACTCTAGCTTTGTGGGTCAGATCCTAAAATAGCATTAACAATAATGATGATAATAAAAAACAACCTGAACCTGACACGTGATACAATATCAGCCTTGTATTGTTTCCTAGAAGTGTTCCAATTCAGACCTGGTGTCTGTGTCTTTAACAAATTTGGGTTTACTCCCCGCCACACACATAGTTTCTCAGTCAGTGTGTGTGTGTGTGTGTGTGTGTGTTTGTGTGTGTGCCTGTCTGTCTGTCTGTGTGTCTGCCTATCTGTATGTTTTCCTTCCCCAAAATTGTTCTCACTGAATGGTTTATTTATAAAAAAAAAAAATACCACACTAAAGTAGCATAAGGTGGTAATTTTCAGTCTGTGAGTCATTGCCTCCTTTGGGATAAAATGAACTTCTCACAGGGGTTACTTAAGAGCATTGGATAACAGATATTTACATTGCAACTCATAACAAGCAAAACTACACTTATGAAGTAGTTGGATGTCACCACCACATGGAGAATTGTGTTGAAATGGTGGCAGTCTCAGGAAAGTTGAAAACCACTGTCATAAAGGCAGTGTCCTCCAGATGTTATAACTCACTCTGTCACAAAACAGTCACTCCACCACCTCCCTTTGCTCCACCCCTTTTATTTCAGGAAAGTTTTATTATTTATTGGGAGGTTTTGATGATTTCTCTGGTTGTAATGTGATCATAGGTCACTTGCAGAAGTCAGCAGTGATATTTTATACTTCCTCGGGTTTAAATAAAACCATTTTCTTTAAGAAAAGAAGGACCACTGAAGGGGGTAGCGCCAGAAGTCTGACTTGTGCTCCACGTCCAAGTCTTCCCTTAAACACCTACTTGATCTGTGCTGGAGGTAAGGAGCCTCATTCTCTCAGCAGACGTTTTCAGTTCTCAGAAAGATATTTCTTTCCCACAGGAACATGGAGAGCAGAAAAGTAAACCTCCAAAAAGACAAAAACATACCACACCAAAAACAAACAAACAACCCCCAACCCAAAACAACAACAACAAAATAAGAGTTGGGAGAAGGAAAAATTTTGAGTTAAAAAACTAATCCTTCATATTAAAATAAAGACAACATTTGTAATGCAACAACTAACTGAAAAGAATAGAGGAAGAAGACAGGCTCCAGGGACTTCTTCCGGCTTCTGGGTTCTCTGATCTAATATGAAACCAGGTAACTCATCTGGGTATTTAAGATTTCTCCCATAAGGACCTAACATATTGACAGTAAAATCATTGAAGGCAGAATGGCATGTCTCCAGAAAGCAGTGTATGACTGCCTGAGTTGTAAGATTCATCATTTGACGTCAATTGACAGATATCTTTATTATTTAATATAAAATTTTTCCAGTGAGATCTTATATGTGATCTTTTTCAGGCATCAAAACATCTCAAATTTGGACAGTACCTAAATATAGACCAGGTCTAATGATGTCCCAAAGAACTGGCAGTGTTTGTTCCTTTGTTTCAAATAGATTTGCAAACTATAGGAAATGACCCTGTTATTAAATAATGGGTCATATTAATAACTTATATAAATATATGTTACATTTTCTTAAGTGTACCTTTATATTCTTGGATGGGTCTAAGAATGTGAAGGTTTTTATATCAGAGTCCGGTTATTTCTGGCCCACACTTTGGCTGACCTTACTGTACTAAGGTAACAGTCTTCATGGGGCTGTCAGGGCAGGAATTTTCTCTGCTGAGGTTGAATATAATGACAGCCAATGCCTTTCTTATTTGAGCGCAGACTCAGTAATGACAAGGGAAGTGTGGTAGAGCAAGATTAATTCCTGTGGCTGATTCAATGGAATGAACATTCTTAGACTAAATGACACTTAGAGAACCCAGCCACACACTAGTGATCAATGAAATGGAGAGAGAAGTGTGACAGTTGAAACCATTTGTACCCTCTGGATTTGTATTATTTATAATAATTCAAGAGACAAAATTCTTGGGTTTCTTACAATAGAGCTTGTTTTAATTTGTAATTTTTGCAAAAAAAAAGATGGCCTTTGAGTTTCTGCATTTGCATAATATGTTTTATGGATTTCATTGTTATTGTGTTGTTTAATCAAATGTGATATCACTGTCAGTGTGAAGGACAAGATCATTTCTATATTCACACAGTGTGGATTTAAATGAAGGGCAGCATCCGTCATCACTCCTTCCCATTATCTTGATAAGCCCTTTGAATATTCAATAATAGACTAGGGAAGGCTGGGCTAGGAAAGCTTCCCTACCCTTGGGCTACCAGTGACAAGCTCTTGGGTAAAATCATGAATATTTATTTTTGCAATGTGTTCTTCACTCCAATTTTGTACTGGTTGACATTTTGTGAAATATTTCTGATACATCCAAGCTATTCCAATTGGTCTATCTTACTTTCACACACCTCAAAATTTTGAAGTATTATAGATTTAAGGTTGCCCCCACATCACATCTTTTCTGGCAGGACTCATCCAAACTTCCCTGATACACATACAAATGGGAGTGTAGACTTGGCTCAGCAGGTAAATTTCATTCCAGTCAAACAAGAGAAATCTGCCCTCTATCCCGAGAATCCAGGGAAAGGCTCTATGTGGTGGCTTCTGACTCTAATCCTGGTATTGGGGAAACAGAGACAAGAGGATCCCCGAGGCTTGCTCTCAAACCAGTCTAAAGTAATACCCAAACCCCAGGTTTCAATGGCAGACCCTGTCCCACACAAAAGAAGAAAAAAATCAAACCATAAAACAGAACAAGGTAGATGGCTTCCAATAAATGAAATCTAAGGATCCCCAGGCCTCCACAGACAAAGGTGTGTACATTATGAATGGACACAAAGAAAAGAGAGACAGAAAGACAGACAGATGGAGAGAGAGAGAGAGAGAGAGAGAGAGAGAGAGAGAGAGAAAGAGAGAGAGAGAGTCTTAATTTCTGAGAACCACAAGTTCCCTTTACACCACTGAAGAGGCGGAAACTGCATTACAGTCAAACCTGAACCCAATGCACATGGCAGCTAGTTGTCCCACATGTACAAGGCATAGAAAAACACTGCTCTAGTTAAGAAACTGAAGATAACCCTAAATAGATTTAGTGAGGCCTGAAAACTATTTCTATTACCTTCTCCCCAAAATGGAAGAGACAACAATTAATCTTAATGTCATTTCAAGGTTAGATATAAACATTTGAAGTTAATTGCTCTGAGAATTTGGATCACACAACATACATAAAAAGTGTGGTTTATTGAAATATTAGAAGATCTGTTATGACCAAGGTTTCTTGTGAGAGTCTGGAAGAAAGGAAGTACTTATCACCTGTATTGCTGGTGTGCGTATGAATTGCTGTAATATATATATATGTATATATATGTGTGTGTGTGTACATATATATATATGAAAAGCATTATTTCAAGTATGCAGAGAACAGAGGCATCAGCCACTGTTGTCTTGTAAACAGAGAAACTCTTACATGTCAAGCATGTGTGTGAGTTCACCTGTACAAGGATATTCACTAAATGTATCCACGCCGGAAAATCTGGAAACTTCTTAATTGCCACACCCTAAAAGCTGGCAAATAAATTAGAGGGAAGTGTTCAATGGCTATACAAGTGACAGTATGCCACTCCAGAATTGTTAACATAATTATTTCCAGATTAGAGTGTTAAGTGAGAGAATGCTGTGTTGTCCCAAGTAAAGTGTCTGCTTGAATGTCTGAAGGAAGAAATGTGTTGCTGAAAAGAAAGATACCATGAGAACATACTAGAAAATCTCTGAACAAGTACTGACTTCAAGGGAAGAAGAGTCCTCTTTTTACCCCTTCCCTCTCCTCTTTCATCTCCCTTTTTCCTACTCCCCTTCTTTCCTTCTAGGCTTTTCTGAAGCAGAATTATACTCTCACTCTGTGACTTAGGCTTTCCTGACCTCCCTCTGTAGCCTAGGCTGACCTTGAAACAGTAGAGACCTCAATTCAGCCTCCTGCCAATGCTTGGATGGTGTGCCTGAGCTTCTGCAACCACTGAGAAGGCTGTAGTTCTCATAATTATGCTATTGGAGATACCTAATGTCTTTCTTTCTTGATGGCCCTGTAGGAGTTTATGCAGAGACTATGATTCTAAGATGCAGAGTTTGACAGAAAGATTCCATATTAGGATGACATCTGTTTCCTCTCCAGGCTTCAAACAACAGTTTGTGGCTGCCTCTGACCTAGGGCAATTCATCAGAGAGTCAGCATGCTCACACAATATGTGCTGGCTACAGTGTTCCACCATCTTCATTACCATTCAGGGGTTTGTCTGATTTTCCAAACTTTCAGAAGTTAGTGGAGTATACTATAGATTTTTGTTCCTAAGAAAATGTCTTACTTTTCAGAAGGTGGTTGGGTAAGAACAGATTCCATAAAAATGTGTGAGATCCCCTCTGAGGACCTCATATTGGAATCCTTCAGCAGTACAACACTAGAATTCTAAGGCAGGTATTTTGTGTCCATTTTGCTTTTTGACAGCAACATGTGTTTCAAGGAAGAACATATTCCACATGATTCAGCTCCTGCTGAAGGCAACCTGTACAAGCAAGGAAAGATCTTAAAACTCCAACAAATGAAATCTCCCAAGAATACTTACTTGGTTGGTTAATTTCATTTGTGTCAATAATGAGTATAATATTAAAGGGGTGGACAGAACAAGGTTAGTAAAAAAATACTTTCTACATTATGGTATAGTTAAAACACTAAATATTCAGTGCCAAAAGTGTTTATTAAAGGCTACAAGAGAAACATATATCAAAACCCAATAATATTTACCAAAGGCTGCAAGAGTGAAACAACAAAACAGTTTTTTAAAAAATCCATCAGAGAAAAATAACTAATTCTCAAAAGAAAATTTGAAATTAAGTAGGGCTTGGAATGACGAATTTGAAGTTCTGAAAAACCACAGCTATCAACCCAGACTATCTTGATGTAGAGCAAAAGAAAAAAAAATATTCTTTGATGAAATCAAGGTAAGTAATTTATGACCGGTAAGGCAGCACTACAGCAGCTACGTGCAGGAACTCTTTAGAATGAAAAGAAGAATAGGCACATTGTAGAGGGTACAAGGGGAGAATAAATTATACTGGATCAGAGGGAAAGCAAATGGAGAGTAAGAAAAAGTGAGAGAAGGCTTCTCCTGTGGTTTATGGGAATGAATACAGAAACCAAGAAAGACATTATGTGCAGAGTGAAGCCTCTTTTCCACTATATTAAGAATTTTGTGTTATGCCTACATTGGATGTTTTCTTCTGTGTTGTTGGCATGGATTTCTTCTATGTCTGTAATTCATGGATTTTTCTCATTTCCTGAAACGTCTCTCATATTCTACTTGTACATTTAATAAGTATTATCAATGACCTTGATTGAATAGAACAATTCCACTACCTTTTCCCTCATACTTTGTTCTCTCCAAGACAGAATCTATTAGCAAGACTTTCCTCTTGAGTTTTGGTTTGACTGACTTTTACATTTCTTTGTTTGCTTATTTTCAGTACTTATATCTTACAAATTCAATTCCATTTTTGTATCCTAATTGACTTTCTCAATTTCTATACTTAACTGAGTTTTCTTGTAATTCATCAGATTATTCTTATATATTTTTTGAGCATATTGATGATCATTATTTTTAATTCTTGGTCTGGAATCTCATTTATATCATTCTCATTGTGGCTATTGCTGTAGGACTGGTATATTTTAGGTACATTTTATGTTTTTTCCATGTTATTTGGATAACTATATTTATGGTTACATCATTGACTGAGTTTTTGTGGTTCATCTTTCAGAATTAACGTGGCTTCAGAGGAACTAGACTCTGCGAATGCTAAAATGTTATTTGTTTCTGTTTCATGTGTGTTAAAAATACCAAACTCTATAATCAGTAATCCCTAAAGGATGAGTTCAGTCTATAAAATATTCTCGATCTATAGTGATCTCATAATAAAATAGAGAAAAATATTAATTACAAAATAAAAAAAATATTAAAGGGGTGGAAACTAGGGCTGGATTTATTGGAGATCCTTATAATGCACACTTTCATTTTTATGCTTCCACTAAAATATCGAAATTATCTCACATTTTCTTGTCTATTATGGACAGCAAAATAGAGTCAGGCATACTACAAATAATCCTTCCCGTGGAACATCCCACATTGAGTTGCCTGTTCAAAGAGCATATTGACCTGCTCATGCTTATCTCCTCTGTAAATAAGTGTGCAGTATAAGGATGGTTCAATTGCAGATTATTTCAGTTTCCTGGCTTTCTGTTGCTTAAAAAGGCATGAAATTGCTTAGTTAACTGATCTCTTCCTACTTTGTATTAATATGTTCAGTGTATTTGTGTTTTTTAAAATCATAGCTTTCAAATCAGTGTGTGAGTTACAGACTAAAGGAGACTGTTTTTAGATCTTTCAAAACCATTAACGATCAATATGATTCTTTAGTAGGGTTGTAGTGGGAATGGCTAAAGTGTCCATGTACTTGTGTGTGTGTGTGTGTAAGTGTGTATTTGTGCATGTGTTTTCATATGTTCATGAATATATATATATATATATATATATATGTGTGTGTGTGTGTGTGTGTGTATTGTGTAAGTGTGAAGCATGTGTGTACACCTCTGTATATATGTGCATATTTGGGCATGTATATGTGTATGTATGTGCTTATATGTGTTTACAGACATGTATATGAGTGCATATGTGCATAAGTTAATTTTTAATGTTCAATAGAAAAGACACTTCCAATAATCCTTTCACACTGTATAAAATCCTTTTCTACAATACATGTTGACTTTAAAAAAAAAAAAAACGATCTTTTTCTGAGCCTCTCTGATGTTCTGAGGTGTGAACTGAGGGTCTCATGGTTTTCATGTGCCTTCCTCCTTTCTCAGTTCTTCCAGGCACCACTTTATCAACAGTTTGATTTGAGAGCCACAACTGCTGAAGAACCTGTGACTCAGATCTGTGCAGCTAATAAGAGCAGATGTTTGGATCAGCTAATCATCTCTGATTTAGAGTTGCAGCCACAAGGATACTACCAAGACTATACAAGGTTCCTGCATTTGCTTTTGTCATATAAAACATTTATTTCTTAGGTGCTAGCTTCCTAGATTATGTGACACTGTAAACTTTTCATCCAACTGTGGGTAATGTGCAACGAGCTACTGTTCTCTAACATTTGAAAGCATATTTTCTGGTTATATGAAAAGCCTGTACTTCATTATTCAACATTTTAGGCAACAGGCAAAAACCTGTCTGGATAAATTTACACTGCCCAAATAGAGTGAGGCCTTGCCTAAGGTCATATTCATATGTTTCTTAAGACTACCTTGCCACCATTTTCATTAAACAACAACAAAAAAGTCCTTTCATAAAATAAGTGCATCTCAAATTCACTACTGTAAAAGCAAATGGTGTGAGAATTCTTGATGTTCAGCTGTTGAGAAGCATCAACAAGACCCCATTGAGAGAAAACATTTATTTTTTTTTTCTCATCTTGCACTATAAAATTGGATGTGACATTGTAATTTAGTTGTTTGATTATAAAATGAACCCAAAAGAAGGAGATCTCATTAAAGAAATGAAATATAGAGAAGCTATGTGATAAAACCCAAGACAAAGTGATACTCTCCAGGAGACTGAGGAAGAAGGAAGGCGACAAATCCTCTCTGAACGCTGTCTTTCCAAATGAGTTTTGGTGGGCTTTCTCTCCCACCTTGCTATCTTCCTCATGGAATGGGGGCCTCCTGGACCATGGAGTTAGATATTCCTTCAGAGAGAATTGGCATTGTATGGGCAGCAAAGTGAATGTCAGTTTCATCTCTCTCTTCTATGACTAGATTGTAAAAGTTTATGTCCAGGAGAAAGGAGAACTCCAGAAGAGATAAAAAAAACCCTGTGTGAGTGGGCTGAAACTCGTTATGAACCCTAGATTGGCATTGACCCTATGATCCCATTCCCTCTGCTTCCCCTGTGCTGGGGTGACAGGTGTGTGTCCCCAAACATTACAAGGAGTCATTCATTCCCAGCTGTGGTAACTGACAGTTGTGCTGAAGGTCACTAAGCTGACAAGACTCATGGGAGTTTTTCTAGAAGGAGATGCTGAGATCAGGAAATGCTGGTTTGATTCAGACATGTCTTACACTAAAACTCCACATGGTAACAAATGAAACACACAACAGTAGCATGCCAATCACAGCTTGCAGACCTGTGATATCTTACTGCCCCCGTGAGGCAAGAAAAATCAGCTAATTCTGAAAGATGCTCCTAGATCAATAAAGTACAGACAGTGTTCAACAACAAAGATGTAGGCTATTCCAAACACGCACACGGAAGCATTCAACACACACACACACACACACACACACAATCACCCAAGAACATAGGCCGAAAAGTATCTATGCTTTCAATATTATTTTATTCACAATTACGTAAAAACTGAAAAACTGAATTATATTTCATGGTTATTTGATTTCACTGATTCATTTTCCCCCAATATCCTGATTAGCCAACTGTAGGCAGGAAGGTGAAAAAATAAAGCCACTTTTCACTTTTCAGTAGCTTTAATATATGACAGATAGGTCGTATATGAAAGTCTGTGTCTATCTATCTATCTATCTATCTATCTATCTATCTATCTATCTATCTATCTATCATCTATCTATCTACCTACCTAGTTGTATTTATTTTTATATGATTATCATGCCTCTATAATCTATCTATCATCCTCATCTATCATTTATATCTGTCATCTATCTAGTCTACTACAATCATTGAAATCTGTTTATCATCTACATGTCTGTCATCATTTATTACTATCACTCTATCACGTCTGTAAATCAAAGTTGGGTGATCCTATCTTTCCACCTCAAAGTGAATTTGGCAAGTTCAATAACTGAGTTGAATTTTCTGCCCAGGAAATCAAAAAAGAACACAAAGGATCAGAGTTCCCAGCCATACTTAGTAATTATTTTCACTGTGTATTTTAAGATTAGGTCACTACTATATGAGTGGAAAGTTGGAAAACGGAAGGCAGCTTCTTCTATTTTAGCATGAGTGTTGAAAACTGGGGTATTCTCACTACTTGAAAGCTCCTCCTTTGCATGGCTGGTAACTTTAAGGAATATGGTGTTCTAGATGTAGTCACATGAGACATAAGACAGAGGGTGTTTTATTGTCATTTACAGATATGCCTAGAAAGCAGAAGGATATACCAGCTGAGCTGGCTATCTGAAGTATTTACACTTTTCAGAAGCTTCTTTGTGAAGTTATACAGATGTTTAGTGGTCTTTCACCTTTCTATGCTTTTTTTTAAGCTTTGTATTTCAGAAGGCTCAAGTGAATGTTGGACATAATATTCCATTCCTTCCTATAATGAAAAAAAAAATAGTTCCCCACAATGTTTTTAGAAAACAGAGATGTACTGTATCTCTTAGTTGGTACAATTTTGAAATTTAGAATAAATTATCTAAGATTTCTCATATTAAGACAAGATTTCATAGAAGTCTTTGTTCTACTTCGGTTTTCTTTTTGTAAGATTGTGGGCTTAATTCTTTGTAGATGTTCTATGTGTGTTTGTCATCAATTTCTTGATTTTACCATTAATCTCAAGCTAATATTGATTTTTCTGGTCATGTTTTCTTTTAAATTAGATACACCTTTCAATTGATTGATTCAATCACTGAATGATTGTTGTAGGGAGACCATTTGTTTGTTGCCCGGCCACCCGGCAGCTCAACCTTGAAATAACCACACAGAAACTGTATTAATTAAACCACTGCTTGGCCCATTAGTTCTAGATTCTTATTGTCTAACTCTTACATATTAATTTAACACATCTTTATTGATCTGCAAATTGCCATAAGGCTGTGGCTTACCAGGTAAACTTCTGGACATCTGTCTCCACCATATGTCTCTGGCAGGGCTAACATGACTTCTCCTTGACTCCACCTTCTTTCTCCCAGCATTCAATTTATTTTTCCACACCTAACTCCACTCTACTAAGCCATTTGCCGAAATCAGTTTCTTTATTAATTAACCAGTAAAATCAGCACACATACAAAAGAACTTCCCACACCAAATTATGCATTAGTTTTTAATGGTAAGAGATTGAATGAAGTGAATTATTAGCATGGACTATATAGAAAACTTAGAATACAATATTGTATTAACAGAAATGTGTATAGAGGTAAGCTCTGGTGTCAAGGTTCCCAACTTAAATTTGTAACTTAAAATGCAATTGTTATTCTAATTATGCATTGAGATTCTTGATCCCTATGAAGGGACTTACTCTATTCCTATGTCCTATGTATCAGAAGATATTCTCTGTGGCAGATAAAAATAAAACCATAGAAAACAAAAATCTGAGCTTATAACTTCAAAAAAGTTCCTACCTAGGGAAGAAAACTGAGAACAACAGCCACAGCATATACAGGTGGTGATGATGCAGTCCACAGGATGAGCCTCCCAGCATTGAGCTGCTGATGCTGTAGGAAGCACAGGCTTCCCTGCGCACCTCCACTTCTCCAAAGTGAAACACTCCTCCAGCACCTGCTTCTATCATTGCATCCCGGCTTTGCTTCATTGGACTGCCAGGATCTCCTTCCTTCTGATCGTCACCCTGTAGTTTGTTCACAGCATCTCCTTCATCATTGCTAAAAAGCACATACCATATTAAAAAAAAATGGCCTGAAGCCAGAGGCTTTGGAGAGTCAATGTTCTGTTCCCATCCCCTTCATTGACAATCTCAGAATCAAGTCCAGTCTTATCAAGTGTCCCCTCCTCGGTCTGGTATATCCCTGAGCATATAATATAGATATTTAAAGTGAAATTGCTACAATAGCTTCTCTTCCTGATGGGCTTTGTACTTGACTGTGTGAACTGACCCTTTGACTCAGTGTAGGTATAGAAGTCAGTGTGTGCAGCATTCATAGGGGATCATGAGTTCACACCACCGTTAGGAAGGGGGCAGCTGTTTGCTAAGAGATGGATACTTCTGCAAGTGCAGAACTAAGAAGTTTAAGTCACACTTACACAGAAATGCTTCTTGACAACAATATTTCAATAGTAATTTATTCAAAATTTTTCTATGACTATCAAGAAATATTATTTTGATATTAATTTATATTTATCTTTTTAAATGACTTTTAAGCTTTTAGAGGTGTTATTAGAATAATTTATATTTTTGTGATTTGCCATTTGAAAATGAAACAAAATGAAAAGTGAATTAAGCTTACTTCTGAAAAGAAAATGAGTTGTGTGGTGGCACTTCAAAGAATATTTAAAATTATTTTAGCAAACCTAATAATCTCGGGGATAAATTAAATTTTAAAGCATATTATAAGATGTGTCACTGCTTTAGAACATTCATGTGTAACACAAAATAAACTCTTATGTTTCCTCTTTTACATCAGTTTTTGGAAGCCAACTCTGCTTTGCAGGCTCTCAGTAAGAACAACAACCAAACAAAAAACAGTGCATTGTAAAGACAAAATAGTACAAAAAGTGTATTTCAGCTGTAGGTAGTATTACAAGATTTTATTTATTCTTTAAATAGTTTTGAGAAGTAAAGTATGTTTTAATTCTTGTGATTCTGACTAAACATGACATGATTCCATACTGCAAATGGTGCATGTAGTTCTTGATGATTCTAACCAAGGAGTTTGGAAATGGTTGAGAAGCCACTGACCTCATTTAGAGTTCACTTTTAAGAGCAAGCCTGCCAAGTTTAATGGCCTGGAAGCAGAAAGTATGTCTAATGGGTTTTTAAAATTGTTCCTAGGTGCTAAAATCTTTTCAGAGGTAGTGACCTTCTGAAGTAAAGTGGACCAGATAGTCCACAATCACCCGTAACAACAAATGATACAGAAGCTAAATAACTCAACCCCATTTCCAGGTGTCAGAGAAATGTAGACAGATAGAACCTTGTTAGGAAAAAAGATATGACATTTTTAAAAACTACTTTTTATTATTTTTGAATTGCCAGACTACATCTGTTCACATGGCCATTATATAACTCATTAGAAAGCCATCAAAAGTGATGTATTTTCCTTTCAACTACCTTTCCTACTGTATTTTATGTGTACCTTTTGAAATATACATTTAGATAGATAGATAGATAGATAGATGATAGATAGATGATAGATAGATGATAGATAGATAGATAGATAGATAGATAGATAGATAGATAGATAGATAGATAGATAGAGTTCAGGTGAGTACAGGTGACCTGAAAACATCAGAAGAGGATGATGGAGCACAGGGATATAACTGCAGAATACTTTGGATGCTATCAAGGAAGGGGTCCTTCATGATGATGTGTGTGAGTATTCGTTGATTGACTGACAGTTCTACAAAGTCTTTGTCTTAAAAAGCTTGATTTCCTACTTTTTTTTGTTTATTTGTATGAATATGTTAAGGTAAACAAAGATGCAAATAATACTTGAATCAAGTCATAATTGCATCAAATGAATAAAGATATTTAGATGTTAAAAAAAGCTTGATTTCCCCAATATCATAGACACTGAGAGCAACAGTTAATAAATTGGACCTCCTGAAACTGAGAAGCTTCTGTAAAGCAAAGGACCTAGTCAACAAGACAAAATGACAGCCTTCAGAATGGAAAAAGATCTTCACCAACCATGGGACAGAGGATTGATCTCCAAAATACACAAAAAAAAACTCAAGAAACTTGACATCAAAATAACAAATAATACAATAAGAAATAGAGTACAGAGAACTCTCAACAGACGAATCTCAAATGCCTGAAAGACACCTACGGAAATGCTCAACATCCTTGGTCATCAGAGAAATGCAAATCAAAACAGCTCTGAGATTTCATCTTATACCTGTAAGAATGGTCAAGATCAAAAACACAGATGTCAGCTTATGCTGGACAGGATGTGGGGTAAGTGGAACACTCCTACATTGCTAGTGGGAGTGCAAACTTGTGCAGTTGCTTTGGAAATCAGTATGGCAATTTCTCAGAAACTTTGGAAACAACCTACCTCAAGACCCAGCAATACCCCTTTTGGGTGTATACCCAAAGGATGCTCAGTCATACCACAAGGACATGTACTCAACCATGTTTATAACAGCATTATTTGTAATAGCGAAACCTGGAAACAACCTAGATGTCCCTCAACCAAAGAATAGATAAAGAAAATGTGATGTATTTACACAATGGAGTACTCAGTGGTAAAAAAAAAAAAAAAAAAAAAAAAAAAAAAAGACATCTTGAAATTTGCAGACAAATGGACGGATCTAGAAAAAAAAACATATTGAGTGAGGTACTCATTCATAAGTGACTTAGACATAAAGCAAAGAAAGCAAGCCTACGGTCCACAACCTCAGCGAATCTAGACAACAAAAAGGACCCTAAGAGAGACATACATGGATGCAAATAGGAAGGATAAAAAGACAAGATCCCCTGAGTAAATTGAGAGCATGGGAGTCATGGGAGAGAGTAGACAGGGAGAGGGGAGGAAGGGAGAGGAGTACAGAAAAAATGTATAATGCAATAAAAAACAATAAAAATGAAAAAAAAAATAAAAAGATAACACATGAAGTTGAGGATTAGGGGTAGATTTGGGAGGAGGTAGTGGAAGAATTGGGGGATGAATATTATTAAAGACATGTGAAACTCTCAAAGAATTAACAGAAATATTTTAAAAAACTAAAAACAGACAAGAAGATAAATATTTTGCTTTATTTAAGCAATAATCTTAAGATGGTATGATGTGTATATATGTGTATATATATGAAACAAATCAATGTGAAATAAGAGTAATTTATACTAAAATAAAACATTGACATTACTGTAATGCTTACATATGTAACACACCAAAAGACTGTGAGGTTTTCTACCACAGAAATGAGTAAATCTTATTATTGTATTTTTTGTACTATAGGAGGCAGACCATCATCCTGATGTTGGGGTTTAAGGAAAATTTCCATAGGGTGTTTGGAAGAGCACTGGTAATTTATAGTGACTACAGTTCTGATGTCCATTAGTGATACAGATGTCTTTGAGTCATAGATAATCTACTCTAGTTCAAGCAAGCTTACAATAAGCTAAAAATTGTCTTCACTAGCTTAGTTCTCTGAGTGTCAGTGGGTTTGCAGGTCACACCACTTTCCACAGAGTATGTTCAAGATGCCAAAACCCCAGAGCTACAGAACACTGGAAGGTGCTCCAACAAATGTGAACACTGAAACACTCTGCAATTTTTTTTATGAAGGAAGAAAGGGAGGAGGATGTAGAAGAGACATAACAGGAGAAGAAAAACAGGTTATAAGAAATTTTCTGTCCATTGGGGTGTTTTTTTTTTTTCAGAAGTTACAGAATTTCAACTCTTGAGAAATGAGCTGAAAAGAGATAAAAGAATGTAATGTGTTCAGAACACATTCCAAAAGGCTTCGGACTAAAAGCTGTATCCTAGCATGTACCCACCTTCCATAGCCTTTCTCAGTGGTTCAGCTCAGCAAGTGCCTATTCTTTGATTAGGTGAGCAATAGTTTAAAAGCTAATAGCATATATTGGTTGCATTTGATAATTGAAAATTATCTGCATCTTACTCGATCCATAATTTTCAAGATCATGGTAGCCTGAGCACCACAGTAAGGATTCTAGCATGGGGAGTCAACAAAGACCAGTACACAGCCTCCAGGTAGGACCAAGGCCATCCCCACTATATCCAGGCTGAGCAAGGTAACTCTCCAAAGAGAATGGGCTTCAAAAGCCAGTAGAAGCAGTAGGGATAAATCCTGGTCTTACTGCCAGTGTCCCCACAGTCTGCCCCAGCCATACAATTATCACCTACATTCAGAGGGCCTAGTTTTGTCCTTTCTTGTCAGGCCAGAGTTGTGAGCTCCCATTAGTGTTGAAGGAGCTGCGGGCAGGCCTGTTTTTCATCCTGCCAGACTCCCACATGGTTAGCTTTACACCCGAAATGATAACATGGAAACTGTATTCTTTTAAACACTGCTTGGCCCATTAGCTCTAGCCTCTTAGTGGCTAATTCGCATATCTTGCTTAACCCATTTCTAATAATCTGTGTCTTACCAGGAAAGATTCAGCATGTAAGACCTGGCGGCTGGCTCCATCATGTCTGCTCTGGAGAGGAACGGCATGGCGTCTGCGCCAGAGAGGAGAGGCATGACGATTGCCTAACTTCCCTTCTTCCCAGCATTCTGTTCTGTTTACTCCACCCACCTATGTTCTAACCTATCAGGCCAAGCAGTTTCTTTATTACTTAACCAATGAAATCAACAGATTGATATGACACTCCCACATCACATTAGCTCAGGTAAACAAGTCTCAGTGGGTATCCCCATCATGGTCTTGACCTTTGCTATTATTCTCACTACTTCCATTCTTTATCTGAACTTTGGGAGCTCAGCACAGTGCTCCACTGTGGATATCTGGTTCCATAAGTTGCTGGACCAAGGCTCCATGGTGACATTCAAGATAGTCATCAATATGACTACAGGGCAAGGCCAATTCAGGCACCCTCTCTACCACTCACTGCTCAGAGAATTAGCTGGTGTCATCCTTGTGGATTCCAGGAAATTTCTCCAGTGCCAGGATTCTTGCCAGTCCCACAATAGCTCCCTTGATCAAGATATCTGCTTCCTTGCTCCTGCTGTCCCCTCCTCCTCCCTCTCTGCATTGGTGGCAGGACTTTAACATAGGGCAGTATCCACCCTACTGAGACACACATTCAGTCTGACATGCAACTTTGATCAGAGTGATGCTTGTATGCAAGGGATAATTGACTTGAGCAGATGGGTGTTTAGAAGGAAAGGGGCACTCAGGAAAATTGGGAGTGGAAGTCAAGCATTAGCAATTCACTCTTCTTTGGAGGTGAAGTGTGGTAGTTTCTTCAGTAACATTTACAGACCTCTCTGAAGGCTGTCAAGTCACTAGACGTGTAGTGATATAGATCAGAATAGCAACCACTGTTTAATTCATATAGCTGAATCTAAGAAGCAATACCCTGCTGGCTCTTTAAGCTGTTAAGGAAAAGTTTAAAGCTATGAAGAGAGACATACTCAAGGCTCTTTCCCATTGAGACAAATAACAGTGTCTACTTAAGAGTTTATGGATATAAATTAGGTGGATGGAAGTGAGGTCGTGAATGCTGCAGTCTGAATGCTAGAATTTTATAGGTAAAAATTTACCTGTGAATTAACACTGTAATCTCTTTCTCAAAAAGCATTCCCTTGTTCTGTTCCAAAGTGAATTTTGAAGAAAAATTGCCACAATTTGCACAGATAACAATTTACCTGTTTTAAAATGACCATGTGGGATATGCAAATCCACCTCTGCATGCTGCCTGATTCTGAAGAGCAAGAAGATAAAGGAGGTGCACCACCTAAGGACAGCTCCATTTTCCTTGCAGCTTGGATCCAGAAGGAAACATTTCCCTTGCTCTTTATTAGTCTGGCCTCATAAGACATGTAAGGAGATTTTCTCTGTTGAAGGATATTTTAGAAAACTGAGGCTACAAATTCTATCCTCAGGAGAGTTTTTAATGTCATAATTAATATATCTATGTCTTTTTTATTTCAGGCAGTCTTATTGGTACTTTCCCCCCTCCTTTTTTGAATAATTATTTCTTACTACCTCTACTACTGAGGGATAGAAATCTCTCTTTTACTCTCTCTCTCTCTCTGTTTCTAAATGACATAAATAAAAAATTTAATAAAGTATCTCTATATGATTCAATGAGACTATTTCTTCAATAGCACTGTGGCTTACATCCACATACCAATCTCTCAACAACATGTTGTGGCTATTCTGTTTCAATGAACATTTTCATTTACCACTTCTTAATGCTTCCTCATGTGTGTTTTTTAGTTGTGAGTTTTCAACTGCCTGTTTTTATAGGAAGTCTCTTTGTATAGAATCCTTATCCAAGTCCTATCAATCACATAAAGATGACTATGCAATGCCTGCATAGACTGTTTTTGTCAATCATACTATTTATTTATGAAAATTATCAAAAACCTAATGCATAGTTGCTATTATGGATGGATAGAATGTTTACAAGTTGGGCATAGTGATATTTTGTTTGTGCTTTAAGAAATAAAGCTTGCCTGAAGATCAGAGAAGCAGAACAGTCAGCCACTAGTTTTTACCTCTGTAAAATCCTCAGACTAAAGAGGGTATCTTGTCTCTAAATGTCCTCAGACTGAATGCTGTCTCTGCTAAACCTCAGACAGAGTCCTGACATCTTATCTCTTCCTGCCTTATATTTCTCCCTCCACCTAGAGATATCACTTTCTGTCTCCACCTCCCTCCTAGTACTGGGTTTAGAGGTGTGTGCCACAACTGCCTAGACCCTATGGCTAACTAGTGTGGCTAGCTCAGCACTCTGATCTTCAGGCAAGCTTTATTTGTTAGACCACAAACAAACTATCACAATCTCCTTTTGTCTAATATAAAAAGCTTATAACTGCTATAAAAAAAATTATTTACAACAAGTACAATAACCATATTCAATATATATGGGCAATAAATACATCAATGATATGTAGTCCATTTGCATTTGACAAATTCAGAGAAAATACTCCGTTATCTATCCTATCTTGGAAAGTCCAAAGTCTTACACCTATTTCACTGTCTATCCTAACTCACATTGCCAACCAAAACTATGTTTTAATGTCTCTCAACCTTATATACTTTACACTCTTCAATGAGTTTCTTTCTGAGTCTGGTAAACAAAGAAGACTATAGCTAATACAGCATTCCCAGGTGAAAATAAAATCTTATACTTCTGCTTCACAGATGGGATCTATTGCTCTATTGTCTGATCTACAAAACCCAAAGCAGTTGGTGAGCTTTCTACGACATTTCTTGCTGAAGCTGATTTTACAGCTCAACATACATACTGCTGGAAGGACAGCAGTAATTCCAGTTAGAGTTACAGATTCTACCCCAGGATATATTATAACTGTTGCCATGGGCACAGCATAAGAGACTCCTGCTCCTCAGCACACTGTGTGGCATACTGTCTGAGGTGGATCATATCAGACCCTTTTTGAACATCTGCAGTAAACTAGGAACAGTTCTATCTGTATAGTTCAAGAGCCACCAGTTTCACGGTTATTGTCTATACTCACTCTATCCCAGAACAGGCCATCTAGAGACATGAGGGAGCTGGATAGTCTGGGCAGATGAGGAAACCTGAATGGAATGCTCGATGACTTCTCCTTGGCAAAAATTACATCATGACTAAGTACAAAACTATAGTGAACATTGCATGGGTAAACCTTGGGGATATGAGTAAGGGTTTGCAGACAAAATAAACCTAATAAGCTGTTATAATACAATTATAATGCATTAAAGTAAAATAGTAAAATGACTGAATATGTTTTCTGAACTTTGTATAAATTTATTGTGGAATTACTAATCTGTTGTTGAGTAACCAAGGTGCACAGTGAAGGAATTGTAAGAAGAAGATAGACAGGTCTTTTATGGTATTAATAATAGTGAAAGGTTTGCATTATTTTCACTTAGTCATTCTCATAATTTTCAACTTTTTCAACAATACAACACAGCAAGATTTCTTCCTTTAACTTCTACAAAAACATTAAAATGTCTAGTCTTGTGCTTTATTCTGTTTCATTTACAAAAGAAACCATTATGGTTTGCAAAGCTGCAGGTGACATACCTTTTCGCATTCAGAGAGACCAGGGGGAAAATGCTTTTGTTCTTTGTGGGCATATGCCATGTCACATTACAACCAGAATGACCTCGCTGCATTTCCTCCAATGTCCCCTCTTTCAGAATGGAGCATTCCTATCCAGCTGAGTCTCAAAATTAAGCCCAATGGTATTCTATGAATACACTGCTATATGATTGATTATTTCCCTGCCTTGAGTTTATAGAAATTTGGTGTGAGAAGTCCTGTATAAGTGTTACTTTTATTGGTTAATGAATAAAGAATCTGCTTTGGCCTGTGATAGGGTAGAGTAGAGCTAGATGGGCAAAACTAAACAGAATGCTGGAAGAAAGAAGGTAGAATCAGGAAGATATCATGTAGCTGTCAGAGGGTAAAGGTTCAAGTTGCCAGCTGGAACCTTGCCAGTATGCCACAACATTGGGGTAAAATATAAAATAATGAAAATGGGTTAATTCTAGATGTAAGAGCTAACTAGCAATATGTTTAAGCTATTATCTAAGCAGTATTGCAAATAATTTAGTTTCTGTGTGATTGTTTCAGGAGTCTGGGTGGCCAGGAGATGAACAAGCTGCCTCTTTACAACAGATTGGTGCTCCAGTATGGTAGACTATATCCACTTAAAATCTGACAAAAGTTTAAAAAGGAATTCTAGATACAAAAGAAAAGAGTTAAGCATGGCTTAATGCAGTGGCTCTATTAAGAGAAGTTTTTATAATTTAGCAGTAGCAGGAGAAAAAAACATGCAGTTTCAAAACAGTAGCTTCCTGGTCTGTGCTTCCAGCATGAACTCTGGCTCTTTCAGGAGGCCAAGCACTTGAACGGGGTTTGTGGGCAGTGTGCTGCAAATTACTTGGTGGCATCATGGGCCAATTGGTTGCCAGAATTGAGATGGTGAGTGTGGCTCCCACCAGGCAGTCTCAGAGGTAATGAACTAATCTCTGCCATGTTGGACTGGGTAGAACAAGCAGGCAGGGTCATGTTGGCTCTAGCCATACCTGCATTTTAAGAAGCAGTCCTGGTCAGAAAAGGATGACAATAGACAATAAAGACATATCCAGATAAAAAAGACTTCTATATAAGTGTTGGATGAATGTATGTAGGCTGGGAGAGAAAAGCAAAAAAAGTATAGAGAGCTATAAAACGAAGCAAATGGTTTTTTTAAAAAATAAAACAAGTCGTTAAAGATTCAGAGTAAGCTTTAGAAAAGGTTATAGGAATAAAGAAAAATAAGCCATGTAAAGATGGAATATACACAGAGAGTTTAGATTACATATATTATTGTGTTTTCTTTGAATTTTTTGACTGCAGAGAGACATTTGATTCTGGGGACTGCTAAGCTAAACCAACATATAAGTTTTAAATGTTTTTAGACTTCAAAATTTGAGACAAAGAATACATTGCTTTAGAAAGGAGGTTCTTCTTTTGTTTCCATAGAAGATGAGAACCCATGGATCTCTTCCAGACTAACATGGTGCCCACTATGAGGCTATTGAGCATTTCCTGTGGAAGGATAGTCCATTGATATCTCCTAGTAGGCTGAGAATTATTATAAGTAGGCATGGTGAAGGCAATTTTTTTTCTTTCCTTTTCTTGTAAAGTTATAGTGAAGAAACAATCTTTCAAATCAATAACTATAAGAGGCCACCAACACACACCAACAGAAAAGTCACTAAGACAAACCCTGAATCTTGCTTTCTCTTTATAGTCATATTTGACTCTATGCTATCTTGCTAATACAACAATATTGAAAGATCAGAAGGAATGTTTCTTTATTCAACCATATATTTTATTTTGTATTTCTTTAACATAGAAAACATGGGTATTCATTTGGTATCAGATTCTGTGATGGAGACTGGGCAAGATGAGGCTGCACACACAGAATGAGTTTCTTGTTGCCTATGAAGCTTATCATATACTTGCAATAGTTTAGACAACAAATTTCTATAAGGTAATAATTATCATGAGAATATCCATTTATTGTAGACTTAAAGGCAGGATATTGAGGAACAATTTTTTTTTCCAGCAAATGGCAAAGCAGAGTTTGAATTTAAGCAGTCGGTGCCATTTGTTGTGGATATTAACCACCAACCACAGTAAAGTATCTGTGAACACATTGGGTGCCTGGAGAGCCTCATGTGTGAAGCATAATCCTGCCCTTTGTCAGCTCACTGTAAAGAGAGAAATTTGACAGTTAACAAGAAAAAGACTACTAGTAAAAATGAAAGGCTGTCGATAAAACAAATTGTTGTTACTTTCAAAAAGTGAAGGAATATCAAATTGTTATAATCACAATGCTCATGTTGCTATATCACATCAACACACACTCAAGTTAAAGCTATAACTTAGTAATAACATTAATTCGGAGAGAAAATATTCTGTTACAAAGTTATAGAAACAGAAACGTGCAGTTAATTATGAGTGAGTCAATAATGTAAGAAGACATAATTGCTCTCACTAGGTACATACCGAAGAAGACAACACCAACATTCATGAGGCAAAAATTGACAGAACCACAGAGAGAAGCATATTCCCTTTAGTGTTGGAGACTAGACCATCAATCTAATAAGAAAGAGAGGTGTTGCTATTAGAAAAAACAGTGATATCTTAGTTGATCTCAAAAATGCTGCCTTCGCCTGTATCCAGGCAGCAACTCTGAATAACTTCTTTCAACTACAGCAGAACTTTCAGGTGACTTTGAAAATAACAGACATTACATAGTGTGCCAAGTCACATTTTACTTATTCAATAAAAAGAAATCACATAATACTTGCCATAGCTTCTATGGAAATTAAATTAGTAATAAATTATAGAAGGACAAGCAGAAAATCTAGAATTGTTGGAGAATTACCAACACACACAATATAATAACAAGGATAAAATAGACACTTCAGAAGAATTTTAGAAATTTTGATGTAACTCTGATCTGAAAATCTGAAAAAAATCACAGATTGTCATTGTCAAGTTTATAGATACATTGAAGGCAGAGATAAATTATTATAGTGCTTTGGTTACAGGAATATAAAATATATTTATTTCATTGTTGCAGTTTTATTCTATCTTCACTTATGACATAATTTTTTTTCTTTTAATTTTAGTGTTTCTTCAACACATGGTGAGTACCTGACATATCTCCAATTTCTAGAAATGACATTAAGAAAAAATTGCCAAGGTGCCTGCCCTCAAGGATTTTTTTTAAATGAAAGATAGATAAATAAATTGAATCTTTAGGAAGAAGGATTAGTATTGTTATTATAGGCTGCTTGTTGGTTCCAGGCTGGTCTACCCTGAAATAATCACACAGAAACTATATTATTTAAATCATTGCTTGGCCCATTAGCTCTAGATTCTTATTGGCTAACTCTTACATTTTAATTTTACCCATCTCCTTTAGTCTGTGCATCACCATGAGTTCATGGCCTACCAGCAAAGTTTCAGCGTGTCTGTCTCTGGCAGAGGTTCCATGGCTTCTCCTTGATTCTGCTCTTCTTTTTCCTAGCATTCAGTTTAGTTTTCACCACCTACCTAAATTCTGCCCTATCAACAGGCCAATGAAGTTTCTTTATTAACCAATGGTAATCACAGAACACAGAGTGGAAACCCACATTACCTCCCCTTTTCTATTTAAATAAAACAGAAGGTTTTAACTTTAACATAGTAAAATTACATATAACAAAACAGGTATCAAGCAACAATTGTAGTTACTATATATATATGATACAAGATATATATAGTATCTTGTATCATAACTAAGGAAAGTTATATTTTTACTATCTACTCTTCAACTCCATCAAAGAGTCCAGAAGAGTATAATATTACCTAAGTACACAGGAATTACATTTTAAGAAACTTTCAAAACTCTATAGTTGACAGAGACATCTTGCTTCCTAGGCAGTCACCCAAATTTCTTCTGCACCTTTGAAGCATCCATCTTCAGCCTATAGGGACATAGTATCCAGCAGACTTTTCCATGAAGCAGGAAATTTCAAAGATAGTTCCACCTATATTGACAGTTTATCTGTCACATTTTTCTGTGTCCTGCAGAATGTCTGGCAGACTCTTTCATGTAGCTGGAACTCTGAAGGATCATCTTACCTTTGGTCAAGTTTTAGCAGTAATTTCTCTGTGGTTCCTGTATGTCCAGTTTTTACAGTATACCATGAAGCAGCCCAGGCAAGAGCAGTTTTTTTGCCCAAATGACTAGCAAATCCCATAAGGAACCTATTTGATGCCAATCTTCCTCTTGAAGTAAATTGGTGCTGGCAGGAACAGATGTGTCTCAGCTCATGAGAAGACCTATCTTCTTAAAACATTTAAATGCTGTGTTCTGAAGTTCTCTTAAAGATTTGAAGAATACCTATCTAAATGAAATATATCTCTATATATCTAGAAAACCTAACATGACTACAAGCTTGACTATTATAGATGACTCTCTATTTATCTATATATCTTAATTATGCATTGGATTTTAAAAGAGCTGCACAAAAAATGCCTCAATCAAGAGCAAAAATATAGCTATAGCAAAATTGACCTTAAATTTGTATCAGTAAACCAAGATCAATACCAATGCAAATCCATATAGCATATCCACCTTTTAAATGTAAACAAACATTTATAGACAATATTTGGGAATATGGGTATAGTTCTTTTCATGCTGCTTCGTGATATTTGTTGGGCAAAGTAATTTTTGGGGCTGTTCACAGGGGTCTTGCTACATCAAACCACATTAGTCTGGAATTAATCCACAGGTTCTCATCTTCTGTCAATATAAAAGCAGAACCTCTTTTTCAAGGCAACATATCCTTACAACCATAATTTAAAATATATATGACCTTTAAAATATATATGTTGGTTACTTAGCTTCTTCATAGTCAAAAATTCAAAGAAAACACAATGATATACATAATCCAGACTCTCTGTAAATTTTACATCTTTACTTGGCTTATTTGTTTTTATTCTATTACTTTTTAATTTTTATTTTATTATCTTTATGCCTTTAATCTGTGAATGTCTGTACTCTGTCTCTGTAAAAACTTTTTAGAAAATGTTTTACTTATTTTTCAACTCTTTATACTTTTTTACTTTTCTCTCCCAAGCCTATGTACATTTATCCAAAACTGTGACTCATTTAGAGGTCTTTTTTTAAAATCTGGATTTGTCTTAATTGTATATCTTTAATTATATCCTGACCAGAAGCACTTCTTAAAATGCTAAGTGCTTAAGAATCTAAGTGCTTATGGTATATATGGACTTGCTTGCTTTCTCCGCACAGTCCAACATGGTTGAATCCGTTCACTGCCTCTACAATTAGTGCACATTGCCACAGCTCCAAGTATTCAGCAGATCTATGTCAAGACATTAAGCAGTTTGTAACATGTTACTTACAAACACCATTTAAAAACTCAGCCTCCTGAAAGAGCCAGAGTTCATGCTGGCAGCATGACCCTGATAGCCAGCATTTCAAAGCAGTAATGCTTTTTTCTACTACTGAGGATTCAGGAAAAACTCTCTTAAAGGAGCCATGCCTCTGCTTGCTTCCAGTAAACAGAGCCCACTCTTTTGTGTCTGAGATTCCTTCCCAAATTCTCTCAGGTTTAAAATGGATTTTAGTTGGCACTGTGGACACTAATTTGTTGTAATAGGCCACTCTTGTTTCTATCTTCTCATCCCTGAAATAATCACACAAAAGCTATATTATTTAAATCACTGCTTGACCCATTAGCTCTAGGTTCTTAATGGCTAACTCTTACATCTTAATTTAACCCATCACCATTAATCTGTGTATCACCATGAGGTTTTAACCTACTAGCAAAGTTTCAGCATGTCTGTCTCCGGTGGAGGTTCCATGGCTTCTCCTTGACTCTGCCATTCTTTCTCCTAGCATTCAGTTTAGTTTTCACTGCCTGCCTAAGTTCTGCCATGTCAACAGGTCAAAGCAGTTTCTTTATTAATTAATGGTACACACAGCATACAGAGGGGAATCCCACATCAGATCAGTATTTTCTGCATGATATTTCTTGAAAGGAGGAGGCTGAACACGGTTAAAGAATATTATTTTTAAATGATAATGAAGTTTAAGGAAAAGAATAGAATCAAGCAACATTTTTAAAGATTTATTTTTATTAAAATTATAGATATATGGTATTGTGTGTGTTTGTGTGTGTGTGTGTCTATGCATATGTGCATACACAAAGGCTAGAAGAGAGAATCAGGTGAATTATAAAGTGGTTGTGAGCTACTGAAAGTGGGTCCTGAAAATCGAACTGTGTTCCCTATAAGAGTATTTTAAATTCTAAACCACAAAACCATCTGTCAAACTCCCCAAAGATATTTTTAATAGCCCATGCTTAATATTGAAGTGCATTAAAGCAAGTAGGGACTAGACATATAAGAAAGTTGGGAATGAGATTGTAAGAGCCAGTCTGGACTCAGATGTTAAACAAGTATTCTACAGAAACGTAGACTGAATACCTGCTGTAAAATCCCAGCATGCAAAAGTGATAAGGTAGTACCAAGATGCATGGAGGTTTCATTTGCAACCACATTTTGATGGATGATTTAAGTATCAATTTCACTGATGTAAAAATCACTTAATATGCAAAATTTTGCACTTGTCTGTGAGGGATTATATTATCTTAACTAGGTTAAATTGAAATGGGAAGACCCATGTACTGCTGGCAGCACCATTCAATGTGCTAAGGTGCCAGACTTAATGAAAGGGAAGGAAAGTCCTAGCTATGGACATGCATTCATCTCCCGCTGCTTTGTAATAGTGAATGCAATGTGACCAGTTGCGCCAAGCTCCTGCTGCCATGGCTTCCTTAGTGTATTAGACCTTACCCTCAACATGTGAGCCAACCAAACCCTTCTTCTAATTACTTACCTCTCATCAGGGTTTTCACCACAGAAACTGGAGAATTAAATCATACACCCACATGATCCCCTTTCCTTGCGTGGACAGGAAACTTCTCATAAAAATTGGATATAGCATAGGTATTAACCAAATGCTTCTCTAGGTATTAAATTCTCAATCAATCATTGAGAATATATTAAGGGATAAAGTGATTTAGAAGTGGTGTGGCTGTCTGGAGAAGTGCTGTCTGAGAGATTTGCTGATGATTTCAATCACCCTGTAAATCTTGATTATGCACCGTCATGGTGGTAAGGATCAACTTAACAAAACTCAAGAGAACCACACATCTCTATATACTCTATTTAACTCCTCTTCTGAAATTCTTGAAAGTAAAAATCACTACACAGTATGATAGATAGATGATATAGATATAGATAGTTTTCCTTTTTAATCAAGACATTTGTAAGAAAAAAATGCAAACAAATAATTAGACAGAAGAAAGTTAAGACATCTGGTTTACATATCCAAAAGACAGTCGACTCTGAATTTAAAAAATATATACAATATGAAAACATAGTTTTAAAACAATCAAAGTGTTTTGCTTTCTAAAAAGGTATATACTTAGTTCAAAATAACAAAATCAATCATTAACTTACTGATACCTTAAAACTGGAAATTCAATAATTAATAAGTAAATAAGCAATAAGTAATACAGACAAAAGTTTGGAAGTGTTTAAATTTCTTTATTAAATAATTAGATATGTAATTAAAGTTTAAAAAATAGATTTTTAAAAAAATAAATGTAGCATGTTGTGAAATATCACTCCATCTCACCATCTTTGTTAGAATGTGGCCAAAGTAACTATGCAGTGGAAAGGGTGTAGGGTGTATAGTCATCCACTTCAAGTTACTTGGTAATATCATAGTGAATGATACATTAATACTTGGGACCTTGTCTCCAGCCACTTAGAGGCACTGGGCTATTAAATTCACTACTGGAGGACCGGATATAGGTCTGCTCTGAGTGAATATAAGGACAAACAGCTACAGCTCTTCCCTGAAACAGACTCTTCTCAGGTAATAAATAACTAATTACAATGTGGTATCACCTTAAGGAAGGATGAATGCAAACCAGCCATGTTCCTTGGTCCACTTCACTCTTCTGGGCAATTGTATTGTTCATGGAGGATCTGAAACTACCTTATAGTCCCTCAGGACCCCATACAGCTTCAACCCAGTATTTAACAGTTGCACATGAACTTGCACTGAAGTGTAGGTAACAATGTTGATCTGGGCTATTTGCATGAAAGAATGTTTTGTATCTGATGGGATGGAAAGTTCAGCAATTTGTTCTTAATTACCAGGGCAAACAATTGTGTATTAATGTATTTTTAGTCTTAATTTTCCTGTCTTATAGATGGGTGATAGATGGAGTGCTTAGACCATTAGGACTGATTCATTGCCAATTTCTGGAGTTAAGTCCTTGCTTATACAAAACATTCCTTTATTGATGAAGGCTTTATCCTAAGCAAGTCTGTGCCCAGCTGACTACTGATGCAGCTACTGTGTTCTCTGTTGAGTTTTACCTCACTTCATCCCCTAGGAGTGTACATGGTGCTCTCCACTCCATTTGCATTTCAGAGCACGCGACACCCTGCTTATATCCTTATAAACATTTTCAGCTGTGTGCGATCCAGAAAACATGTTCACAGTTCATTAGGATGAGTTAGAGGCAGTACTGAGCCAGGGCTGTGGTTTTACTCTTCTGTGGTCGAGGAAGGAAGGGAATTGTGTGGTTATTTGGACAGAACCCAGACACAAATTAGTTTGAGGATTCTCAGGGAGACCTGAGCTCCTGTCTGTGCAAATGTTTTACTCCTTGCTCTTGTTCATTTTATTAATGAAAATATTATGTTTTACATCAGGAATCATTTAATTATTGTAATTTTAATTTACTGATCCAACAAACCTGCAATTTTAACTACAAGAAGTAACTTGAAAATGAATTGATGGAGAATGTCAACCAGATAAAGGAAAATATATTAGACTATTTAGTGTTCTGTTTTAGGCACGAGAACACTTGTCTTTACTGGTTGAATAAAACTGTCATAACACCTGAACTTCAATTTTCATTCTCCAGTTCTATGACCCAGATGGATGAATGGTCCATTGATAACCAGCTGGGTGGGAGAAACTGGTGTGTGTATTACTTTTAGTAAAACGGCACTTCCTGGCTGAGAGAAATAATTAGTCTAGATGTTTTCAAATGTCTCTGTACCATGCAGATCAGAATCCTAAGGGGGTTATAGATCCTGTCTCAGGCATCTGACTCCCCACCTCCCCACATATTTATCTTCTTACCTATACGTTCTTTTGAGTTATCTTTCTTTTTTTTTTTTTTTTTTTTTTTGTTTTTCGAGACAGGGTTTCACTGTGGTTTTGGAGCCTGTCCTGGAACTAGCTCTTGTAGACCAGGCTGGTCTTGAACTCACAGAGATCCGCCTGCCTCTGCCTCCCGAGTGCTGGGATTAAAGGCATGCGCCACCACCGCCCGGCTATCTTTCATTATTGAGAGATACAAGGTAGTCATAATTTGTGGCATTACAAGGAACATTTTGTATGAAATTAGTATATTTTAATAATCACTTTAAGTGGAATTTGGAAGAAATTGGCTCACTCATTTTAAATATTATATGTTAACTTATTTAGGGTCCTTTTTGTGGAACACATATATGTACTAAGTCCTATATGAAAGCATTTATACCCATTATATTTATTGATAGTTCTAACCTCTTATATATATTCTTTTTCTTCTTTTACACAATAAAGTAACTGTAGCTCAGAGAAGCTCAATCATTTTATTGACACCATAGAGTTAGAGACATTGAGATTCTCCCACTTTACCAATCTTATTTTAAACATTATTGATTCTGTTTCACAGTGGGAAAAAAAAACGATAACAGAAAGTAATCCAATGTGCTTGTGCACATTTCTCATGACTTAAGGAAGAGCATCATGGTGTTTGGCAAAAGTGCACCTGTCTAAATAATGTTAACTCAGGACCTGGGTATAATTTTTAATTTGAAAAGTGATGATATTTAGTTTACGTTTCTAAAAATCAGTAATGTTAATAGGACAGGTTCTTTTTCGGTTTTTTTTTTTCCTCTCCCCTCTGTTATCTTGTCTTTAATATAAATTGTGGCTTGAAGTCAATTTGGAGGCTCTCTTTGCACAGACAATTTTCTCCATGAGTGATTGTCACGAAGCAGGTAGCAGAAGTAGGATGATGAGCTCAGAAGAAAAGTTTGTATTGTCAGTACTAAAGTCAGAACAGATATAATAAGTGCTATATTACACTAGACAGATTGCCATTCCTTCACTTTGCAAATGATTGTACAATATATCTTCTATAATTAACGAGTATCTCTGCAGAACCAGTTTGAACTTTCAGTCTTCATGGAAAAGATGCAGATGTTAGTTAACTAAACTTTTCTTCAATTTGTGTTTGAGATACAGTTTATAATCAAATATTTTTATGCTAGATTTTTGTTTTATGTCATGTTTAGATACATGAACCAATGAACAAAGAATTTAGGAAGAACTTACATCAATAAGAAATTAAAAATAAAAAATGGACCAATTTGCTGATTATCTTAATTCTAGAATTGCATATTTTTTTCTAAAAAAAATAGGGTTTTGTGTGGTATCAATCTGATTATATAGCAAACGATGACTTTAGACTTCTGATCTTTCAGCCTCTACCTCTCCAGAGTGGGATTAATAGTGTCTGCCACCATGCCCAATGTACACAGTGCTACAGATTAAACTGGGGATGTTGCCAGTGCTTGACCAGAACTCTACCAACTGTGCTACATTCCTAGACTGTGGATATTTTTCAAAAGATTGTTTGTATTATCATAAAGTGTGTATGTGTATGACTAGTACATGGATATGTACGGGTGAGTAAAGTGATCACAGAAGTGAAAAGACGGCATAAGGTTTCCCTGGAACTTCCTGATTTGATGCTGGGGGTAAGAGAAGGATTAGTTCTTAACCATGAAATCATCTCCTGGCCCAAGCTGCATTTTTTAACATTGGATTTAGACACAAAGGAGACCCTGGTGCACTTAAGAGCTATGACTCACAAACATAGTTCAAAAGTGTCATGGATTTTATTTCTCCATTCTTTGTATAGACAACCAGCTTTTGGTGGCTGACAAGAAATTCTTCTCAAACCTTTTTACCTGGAGTTCAATTAACTTTAAAAGTTAGACCCCCCCCCCATTTGATTACGAGCCACCCAAGCAGCAAGGAGATCCGGTCTGGGCACCAGGAGAGACATCATTGGGGTGAGTGAGTTTCTGACCACGGCAGCAGCCCTGGACAGGGAACTCAGACGTTCCTCATCCCTCCTACACTTCCTGGTCATCCTCAGGGGCTATTCTGCCCGATACCTCCTCTATCTTCCTATCCCACACAGTTTGCATCCACAACCCCCCCCTCCGTCTGACTCCCTCCCATCTTTGACCACATAACATCTCTCAGCTCAGCCTGTTCAGGCTCTAGGACCGAATCCGAATCGGGAGGGTGGTAGCTCCTTTGTCCCAATAGCCTGCCTGCAGCAAGCAAGGTAGGCCCTTTGTTTACGAGCCACCCAAGCAGCAAGGAGATCCGGTCCAGGCACCAGGAGAGGCATCATTGGGCAAGGAGATCCGGTCCGGGCACCAGGAGAGACATCACTGGGCAAGGAGATCCGATCCGGGCACCAGGAGAGACATCGGGCTTGCATCCACAACCCACCCAGAGCGGTGCTGAGGAGTTCCATCTGGACGGTAGTCCATGTTTGGGTGCTGAGGAGTTCCAGCTCGACGGGCTGGTCCCTGCTTCTACACTGAAGAGATACACTCAAAGACTCAGTCACAGCAAAGACTGGACCAAGACACCAGGCCTCTCCTGGCTCCAACAACCTGAAAGGCAACATGACTTCACCAGAATCAAGCGATCCCGAAATAAGAATTGTACACCCTACTCCAGAAGAATTAGAAGAAATCGACTCAAAAGTGAATTATATGAAAATAATAGAAGACCTTAAACAGGAGGTGAAAAAACTGCCATTAACAATTAGAGATTACCAACAAAAAGGTACAGGAAATGAATAAATCGCTCAAAGATACCCAAGAAAACCAAGAGAAACAAGATAAAGCAATCAAACAGGTAAGGGAAGCGGTTCAAGACTTGAAGAATGAAATGGAAGTAATGAAGAAAACACAAACCGAGGGAAGGTTGGAGATGGAAAAACTGGGTAAATGAACAGGAACTACAGAGACAAGTACTACCAACAGAATACAAGAGATAGAAGAAAGAATATCAGACACTGAAGATACCATAGAGAAAATAAACACACTGATCAAAGAAAACAGCAAAACCAACAATTTCTCATCACAAAACATTCAGGAAATATGGGACACAATAAAAAGACCAAACCTAAGAATAATTGGAGTAGAAGAAGGAGAAGAAGTGCAGCTCAACGGTCCAGAAAATATATTTAATAAAATTATAGAAGAAAACTTTCCCAGCCTAAAGAAAGATGTACCTATGAAGGTTCAAGAAGCATACAGAACACCAAATAGGCTGGATCAAAAAAAAAATCCCCTTGCCATATAATAATCAAAACACAAAGCATACAGAATAAAGAAAGAATATTAAGATCCGCCAAGGAAAAAGCCCAAGTTACTTACAAAGGTAAACCTATCAGACTTACACCTGACTTCTCTATGGAAACCATGAAAGCCAGAAGGTCCTGGATAGATGTACTGCAAAAAAACTAAGAGACCATGGATGCAAGCCCAGACTACTATACCCAGCCAAGCTTTCATTCACTATAAATGGAGAAAACAAATTTTTCCAGGATAAAAACAAATTTAAGCAATACGTAGCCACAAATCCAGCCTTACAGAAAGTAATAGAAGGAAAATCACTAACCCAGGAGTCCAACAATGATCAAAATAACTCAGATATCTAGAGACCCTTCACCAACGCAACTCAAAAAAGGAATGCACACAAACTCTACTACTAAAAATGTGACCGGAGTTAACAACCCCTGGTCATTAATATCACTTAATGTCAATGGGATCAACTCACCTATAAAAAGGCACAGGGTAAGAGATTGGATATGAAAGCAGGATCCAACATTCTGCTGTTTACAAGAAACACACCTCAAACACAAAGACAGGCACCTACTCAGAGTAAAGGGCTGGGAAAAGGCTTATCAAGCAAATGGACCTAAGAAACAAGCAGGTGTGGCCATACTAATTTCTAACAAACTTGACTTCAAACTTAAATCAATCAAAAGAGATGGAGAGGGACATTTTATACTCATAACAGGAACAATTCATCAGGATGAAGTCTCAATCCTGAATATCTATGCCCCTAATATAAAAGCACCCATGTACATAAAAGAAACATTATTAAAACTCAAGGCAGCCATCAAACCGCACACACTAATAGTAGGAGACTTCAACACTCCTCTCTCACCAATGGACAGGTCAATCAGACAGAAACCTAACAGAGAAATTAGAGAATTAATGGAGGTAATGAATCAATTGGACTTAACAGACATCTATAGAATATTCGACCCAAATAGGAAAGAAAATACCTTCTTTTCTGCAGCCCATGGAACCTTCTCGAAAATTGACCACATACTCGGTAACAAAGCAAACTTCCACAGTTACAAAGAAATATTAGTAACCACCTGTGTCTTATCAGATCACCATGGATTAAAATTAGAATTCAACAACAATGCTACCCCGAGAAAGCCTACAAACTCATGGAAACTGACAGTCAACTACTGAACAATACCTGAATTAAGGAAGAAATAAAGAAAGAAATTAAAGTCTTCCTTGAATTCAATGAAAATAAAGAAACAACATACTCAAACCTATGGGACACTATGAAAGCAGTCCTGAGAGGAAAGTTCATTGCACTAAGTGCCCACTTAAAGAAAACAGAGAAAGCAGACATTGGAGACTTAACAGCCCACCTGAAAGCTCTAGAAAAAAAAAAAGAAGAGGACTCACCTAGGAGGAGTAGAAGACTGGAAATAATCAAACTGAGGGTTGAAATCAACAAAATAGAAACACAGAAAACAATCCAAAGAATCAATGAAACAAAAAGCTGGTTCCTGGAGAAAATCAACAAGATTGATAAACCCCTATCCAAACTAATCAAACGGCAGAGAGAATATGCAAATTAATAAGATCAGAAATGAAAAGAGGGACATAACCTCAGACACAGAGGAAAATCAGAGAATCATTAGATCTTACTACAAAAGCCTGTATGCCACAAAACTGGAAAATGTAAAAGAATGGACACTTTTTTAGATAAATACCATATACCAAAGTTAAATCAGGACCAGGTGGACAATCTCTATAGACCTGTTAGTTGCGAAGAGTTAGAAGATGTTATAAAAAACCTCCCTATCAAAAAGAGCCCAGGACTAGGTGGTTTCAATGCGGAATTCTACCAGAACTTCCAAGAAGACCTAATACCTATACTCCTTAAGGTATTTCACAATATAGAAACAAAAAAGTCATTACCAAAGTCCTTTTATGAAACGACAGTTACTCTGATATGAGAACCACACAAAGACTCTACCAGGAAAGAGAATTACAGGCCAATCTCACTCATGAACATAGACACAAAAATCCTCAACAAAATACTGGCAAACTGAATCCAAGAACACATTAGAAAAATTATCCATTATGATCAAGTAGGCTTCATCCCAGAGATGCAGGGCTGGTTCAACATATGAAAATCTATCAATGTAATCCATCATATAAATAAGCTGAAAGAAAAAAACCATATGATCATTTCATTACATGCTGAAAAAGCATTTGACAAAATTCAACATCCCTTTATGATAAAAGTCTTGGAGAGACAAGGGATACAAGGGTCATACCTAAATATAATAAAAGCTATATACAGCAAGCCGACAGCTAACATCAAATTAAACGGAGAGAAACTCAAAGCCATCTCACTAAACTCAGGAACAAGCCAAGGCTGTCCACTCTCGCCATACCTCTTCAATATAGTGCTTGAAGTTCTAGCAATAGAATTAAGACAACATAAGGGGATCAAGGGGATTCAAATTGGAAAGGAAGAAGTTAAACTTTCGTTATTTGCAGATGATATGATAGTGTACATAAGTGACCCCCAAAACTCCACCAAAGAATATTTACAGCTGATAAACACCTTTAGTAATGTGGCAGGATACAGGATCAACTCCAAAAAATCAGTCGCCCTCTTATACACAAAGGATATGGAAGCAGAGAGGGAAATCAGAGAAGCTTCACCTTTCACAATAGCCACAAACAGCATAAAATATCTTGGGGTAACTCTAACCAAGGAAGTGTAAGATCTATTCGACAAGAACTTTAAAGCATTGAAGAAAGAAATTGAAGAGGATACCAGAAAATGGAAGGATCTCCCTTGCTCTTGGATTGGGAGGATCAACATAGTAAAAATGGCAATTCTAGCAAAGGCAATTTATAGATTCAATGCAATTCCCATCAAGGTCCCATCAAAATTCTTCACAGATCTTGAGAGGACAATAATCAATTTTATATGGAAAAATAAAAAACCCAGGATAGCCAAAACAATCCTATACAATAAAGGATCTTCTGGAGGAGGCATTACCATCCCTGACTTCAAACTCTATTACAGAGCTACAGTAATAAAAACAGTGTGGTACTGGCATAAAAACAGAGAAGTCTACCAATGGCATCGCATAGAAGACCCGGAATTTAATCCACAAACCCATGAACACCTGATTTTCGATAAAGGAGCTAATACTATACAATGGAAGAAAGAAAGCATCTTCAACAAATGGTGCTGGCACAACTGGATGTCAACCTGTAGAAGAATGAAAATAGACCCATATCTATCACCTTGCACAAAACTCAAGTCCAAATGGATCAAAAACCTCAATATCAGTCCGAACACACTGAACCTGATAGAAGAGAAAGTTGGAAGTACCCTACAAAAGATGGGCACAGGAGATCGCTTCCTATGTATAACCCCAGCAGCACAGACACTAAGGGCAACATTGAATAAATAGACCTACTAAAGCTGAGAAGCTTCTGTAAAGCAAAGGACACTGTCACTAAGACAAAAAGGCAACCTACTGACTGGAAGAAGATCTTCACCAACCCCGCAACAGACAAATGTCTGATTTCCAAAATATATAGAGAACTCAAGAAACTAGATTTTAAAATGCTAATTAACCCAATTAAAAAATGGGGCACTGAACTGAACGGAGAATTCTCAACAGAAGAAGTTAAAATGGCCAAAAGACACTTAAGGTCATGCTCAACCTCATTAGCGATCAGGGAAATGCAATTCAAAACAACTTTGAGATATCATCTTACACCTGTCAGAATGGCTAAAATCAAAAACACCGATGATAGCCTTTGCTGGAGAGGCTGTGGAGGAAGGTTTACCCTCATCCATTTCGGTTTCTCAGGAAATTCGGGATCAACCTACCCCTGGACCCAGCAATACCACTCTTGGGAATATACCCAAAAGCTGCCCTATCTTATGACAAAACATTTGTTCAACTATGTTCGTAGCAGTAGTATTTGTAATAGCCAGAACCTGGAAACAACCTAGATGCCCTTCAATGGAAGAATGGATGAAGAAAGTGTGGAATATATACACAGTAGAGCACTATGCTGCAGTAAAAAACAATGACTTCTCGAATTTTGCATGCAAATGGATGGAAATAGAAAACACTATCCTGAGCGAGGTAACCCAGACCCAAAAAGATGAACATGGGATGTACTCACTCATAATTGGTTTCTAGCCATAAATAAAGGTCACGGAGTGTATACCTGGTGAACCTAAAGAAGATAAATAAGAAGGTGAACCCAAGGAAAAACATATAGTTATCCTCTTGGCTATGGGAAGTAGACAAAATTTCCGGGGAGAAAAATTGAGATCTTGGGGGTGGGGGTGGGTTGGGGATAAGGGAGGACAGGGAGAGAAAAGTGAGAAGGGGAGGATTGGGGGAACTTGGGGAAACAGGAAGATTGGGATAAAGGAAGGTTGGATAGGGGAGCAGGGAAGCACATATCTTAGTTAAGGGAGCCATCTTAGGGTTGGCAAGAGACTTGAACCTAGAGTTGCTCCCAGGAGCCCAAGGTGATGTCCCCAGTTAGTCCCTTGGGAAGCTGAGGATAGGGAACCTGAAATGACCCTATCTTATAGCAATACTGACGAATATCTTCCATATCACCATAGAACCTTCATCTGGTGATGGATGGAGATAGAGACAGAGACTCACACTGGAGCACTGGACTGAGCTCCCAAGGTCCCAATGAGGAGCAGATGGAGGGAGAACACGAGCAAGCATGTCAGGTCCACCAGGGGTGCACCCACCCACTGAGACAGTGGGGCTGATCTATTGGGAGCTCACCAAGGCCAGCTGTGGATTGCGTTGGGTGGGCTACTCAGTCTAGGGGTTCGTAACCCACCCTGCAATCCAGTTATTCCAGGGTCTCGGAGGGGCGCTACCTGGAAGGGAATGAGCTAAGACAGAAGAAGGAGGCCAAGCAGATTTGTCAAAGCCTCCGTTTATTAGGATCATGGTTGCTGCTTATATATGGTAAGGAATGGGGGGTAGGGCAACTGGATCTCGCCACAGCGTGGTTCCGGTCACGTAGGCTAGTTTACATTCAGACAGACAGATAGGGCCAGGAAGTCACAAGTTGCCACACCTGGTTCCCTGGGTAGCTGTAATGTGAGGCGGGTTCTGCTAACACAATTGGGTGAGGGACAGGTTTTCTCAATAGAACATAATTATGGGTGTGAGGTTCTCTGCAGACTCCCTAGGGTGATGGTTCCTGTAATGATTTTTAGGGGGGAAATGGCTCCTGACATATTCCCCCTTTCTTATATAAAGGCAAGCAGTTATTAAGTGGAGGGCACCAAGTCAGAGTCAACCATGGTGTCAGATTTAAAAGAGAAGGAACTGGGACAAGTAGAGACCCTCCTCTCGAATGGTGAAGCAATTTACCTCTCCTGGGAACAGAGGCGTGCCCGATGATTAGCATTAGTTTCTTGGAGCTTCTCAAAAAGGTATCTAGCAAGACTTAAAGTAAGCAGATCACAGGGCACCCTTGTCTTAGGCCATGTGGATAGCGTTCCTCATACCTGGCACCATGCCATGTTGAGCCGGCCTTTACAGCCTCTGTATGGTGTGCTATTCAGGTGAGGATCCACACTAACTCCCGTCATTGGGTCCCTGTATCTATCATTAATGAAAAGCTGTGCGAAGCTCTTTAAACAAAAGATATAATGATATAATTTTGGGCACCAATAACTCCATCTTCCAGACAAGAAGAAAGGGCTTTTTCCAAACCCAGTTTTCACCGTTTTAGTCTGGCCTAAGGTATCCTCCTTACTAAATGCCTACTCCACATTAAAATTATGAGTGTTGTCTGCCAAAAATTAGTGCAATGTAAAAGGGGTCTAAATCTAAAATCTTTAACATATGCATTAAACCCAAACATTTTACAGCATGTGTCAAACCTTTCCCAACATCGATAAGCAGTTACAAATATCATTAGATCAATTTCAGTAAGAGTACAATGACATACATTGTTGTTATCAAATACCACCAGTTCCAGTCTCTGAGCAACAGTGACAGGAACCCCAATCTTCCCCCTTCTTAAGTGAAGAGAGGTTAATATTTTAATTTAAATGAGTTTTGTGTCCCAAAGATTAAAACAGTCTGATGTTTGGTCTGCACCTTAGCTTCAAAGCAAACCAGAGTTCAAACTGTAGAGGCAGTTCAGCATTTGTGCTTCAGGGCAGGTGGGATTCCTGGGTGAGGTGAGTCGGATTCAGCTAACTGAAGCACATCCTGGCACTTATCTCAGGCGGGTCTCCCTGGACTCTGGAGGCAGGATGAGACCCTGCAGAGTGGCGTAGCAGGTTCTGTTATCAGGCATTCTTCTCCTTGGGGGCAGGGAAGGCCGGACCAAGGACCTCTCTGCAATCGTCTCTGGAACTCCTCAGTGGGATGTCTGCAGCCTCGATGTCAGGTCCAGATTTTTTCTTTCTGTGAAAAAAGGCATAAACACATCCTCGACCCCAAATATATATAGGTCGGGTTTTTTCATAATGCATTGTAAGGGCTTTTCCACCTCGCCTTAGCAAAGGTCAACTTGGTGTTATCATGCCAGATCCGTTTGCATCTGGATCTGCTTGCAACTTCTATGAGTTGCTTTCAAGGAGTCTTGTTATGCTCCATAATTTTTTTTTTATTGGCCATATATGCAGTTCCTCCATTGGAAGAACCATTTGTAAAATTTTTGCATAAAATCCTTTAAGAGATTTTTTTGCTATAACATTAGCAAAATACAGTTGTATAAATTGTAGCAATGATCTGGGAAAAGATTACTGGTTTTGGCCTTTAATTGAGCAAAGGCAATTATCCAGGAATCCATCTTAAAATTATCAATGAATCTATTATTTAGTATAAGAAACATTGATCATAGTCAATATTCTATCAAACCATTTTTTTTTCAGATGTTATCCTGTCCTTTTTGTATCAGACAGGCTACTGTTTTAAATTAAGAGTTTAATATCTTAACTGGCAAAACTGAGAAGATTTAGCCATAAACAGCATTTTTTATAAAACTGTTGTAGGATAAGTTTTATATTTAATATACACATTTGCCATAGCTGAATTATAATTAATATAATGTATTTGTTGATTATTGTATACTTTACTTGTGATTTATAGTTTACCTGTTTGAGTACCTGTTAGGCAGATGTTTTAAGCTCTCTGTTGGAAACTGCTTTTTGTAAGAATTTTACCTAGCAGCTCAAGGTCTCCCATAAGAATATTATAAGTAGGGCTTTAACCATTGAATATCTAATTAAAGCTTATAAGCTATCCTCCTCTTAAGTTTTAAGTCTGCCTTGCAGATAGGAAAATGGAAAAATGAAGCATTTTAACTAATAATGCTGGCCTCATTAGACACCAACATGTAGAAAAATGAAAATAGATCTATATCCATCTCCATGAACAAAATTTAAGCCCAAATGAGCCAAAGGCCTCAGCATATAAAAATTTTGTTGAATCTCATAGAGAAAAATTTTTGAAGCACACCTTGCCACGTCTCAAACATAGCCTCAGTGGCACAAACATTGTGAGAAACCATAAATTATCTCCTGAATTGAGAACCTTTTGTATAACAAGGCTATAGAGTGGGAAAAGATCTTTATTTATCATAAACCCATTTTAAAAATATATGAAGAACTCAGGAAATTAGTCATTAAAAATTTAATCTAATAAAAATATTTGTTATAGACCTAAACTGAAAAACTTTCAACAAATGAACTTAAAAATGACTGAGAGACACCTAAAAAATGTTTGAATATAACATCTTTTAACTGTCAGAGAAATGTAAATCAAAACTCTGAGATTTTACCTTCTCCTTGTAAAAATGACCAAGATTAAAAATTATTGTTAACAATCTATGCTTAAGAAAACGTGGGTAGGGAAAAACTTGCTGGAAGTGAGCTGCAGCCCATGGCGGCAGCGGCAGCGCTGGGAGCGGTGACCGGTGTTGGAAGTGCATACTGGCACAATCATTCCTGGATCACACACAGCATTGAAAAACCTGTATAAATCCAGACTCTCCCAGCAGGAAGAGAAAAATCAAAAATCCAGGTCTGGTGAGGGCACCAGACCTCATTCCAGATGGTTGTGAGCCACCACGCGGTTGCCGGGAATTGAACTCGGGGCCTTTGGAAGAGCAGGCAATGCTCTTAACCACTGAGCCATCTCTCCAGCTCCCCCAGCGGGAAGAGGAGAATCAAAAATCCAGGGCTAGCCTGTTCAGCAACCCTGCACCAGGAACTGACTGAAGACAAAGCCAGAATGCAATCTTGAAAAACTAGTTTTCCAGCTGCAATTATCACAGTACTGTTTTAGGAACTAGCTGATTATGACCCTGGGAGTGGTCCCGAGAGGCAGGGAGCCGCGCCCCTGCGACCATCACTGGGTTTTTGAATTTTTTTTTTTTTTATGACCCTTCTGGACCACTGGGCTGTGGTCTCTTCTCAAAAATTCTTTTTCCCGGTCACTCGGGGTCGAACTCCTCCCCCACCAACTAAGGCCATGTGTGACCTCAGCAAGGACAGTCTTTGGCGAGCCATTGGGGGGGCCGCGCCCTCCCAAGACCTGAGTGAGAGTCTCCCCAGCATTGAGGGACCTCCATTATATAAAATTAGGCAGATATCTACCTCAAAACTTAGCAGTACCCCTTTTGGGCCTAAATACGAAGTTGTTTAACCATACCACAAGGACACGTGCTCTGCCTTGCCCACAGCAGAACTACTTTATCATAGCCAGAATTTGAAAATAACCCAGATGTACCTCTTTTACACCTAGGATAAATGAGACATCATCCTTTTAAATATCCATGAATACCACAAAATATTTTGGAATAACTTTAAGCAAGCAGGACAGAAGTTTTTGGGTCCCGTCATCTCTGCCTGTGAAGGCGGAAATGTTTTTTTTTTTTTTTAACCCTTATCACTTGTTAAGAGTATAACTCTGGCCCTTGATAAATTTAGTGAGAGGCCTGAGTCTTAGAAATCTAGCCTGAAGCAACACCTGGCAGCAGGAAAGAACCTCAAGCTGAAACATTACGATTCCCACCCAAGAGCGGGCCGTACAAACGAAAAAACTTGTAGGATAAGAACTTTAAATCTTGAAAGATCCCCTACTTTCTTGAGAAAGCAGAAGAGACATAGCAAAAATGACAATTTTACTGAAAGCAGTTTATGGATTCAGTGTAAATGTCCATTAAAAATTATAGCAACATTTCTCACAGAACTCACATACAGACTTTATGTAAATGTTCATTAAAATTATAGCAAAACTTTTTACAGAACTCAAAAGAACAATATAGAACTCAAAAGAACAATCCCCAACCTTATACAAAAGAAATAAAAACTCAGGATAGCCTAAACAATTCTAAAAATCCTCTGAATGCATCACAATCTTTGACTTTATAACTCTTTCTACAGAAACACAGTACTGAAATTAATCTACCTTAGATATAAACTTTTACAACTACACATCTACAAACTAAAGATTTTTGACCAAGAAGCAAGATTTTTAAAATGGAAAAGAAGCATATTTACTGTCCTAAATGCAGCTGCAGCTTTTTGAGTCTAGACTCCTGTATAGCAAACCTGCCTGTCAGCTTTCGCTCCATGTGGCAGGCTCTCTAGCCCTAGCAGCCAGCCTGCTTGGCAGACTTAGCTGTGTGGATTGTACCCTAACTTTTCACATCTCGAGGGACTCCCTCTTGAGTCCGCAAGCAAACATATAAAGCAAACATATAAATCTCTGTTTTTGACTCTTACTCCTCTGTCCCTGAGTGAATGCTTAAATTCCTATATGAATTTCTCTCCCTTTGAAAGTGATTGTCCCATCCCTTGTCGGACGACGTGAACCTGCGCCTACCTCCCGTTCTGCGGTCTGTTCGAGTACTCCAGATGCAGAACCTTCTTTTTCTTCTTGTTGTCCCGGGACTGCGCGTGTCGTCCGATAGCTGACCGTACTCCGGGTCCCTGGTCCGGGCGCCACTGTGGATTGCGTTGGGTGGGCTACTCAGTCTAGGGGTTCGTAACCCACCCTGCAATCCAGTTATTCCAGGGTCTCGGAGGGGCGCTACCTGGAAGGGAATGAGCTAAGACAGAAGAAGGAGGCCAAGCAGATTTGTCAAAGCCTCCGTTTATTAGGATCATGGTTGCTGCTTATATATGGTAAGGAATGGGAGGTAGGGCAACTGGATCTCGCCACAGCATGGTTCCGGTCATGTAGGCTAGTTTACATTCAGACAGACAGATAGGGCCAGGAAGTCACAAGTTGCCACACCTGGTTCCCTGGGTAGCTGTAATGTGAGGCGGGTTCTGCTAACACAATTGGGTGAGGGACAGGTTTTCTCAATAGAACATAATTATGGGTGTGAGGTTCTCTGCAGACTCCCTAGGGTGATGGTTCCTGTAATGATTTTTAGGGGGGAAATGGCTCCTGACAGCCAGCTGGACTGTGACTGAAAAAGCATGGGATAAAATCGGACTCTCTGATCATGGCGAACAATGAGGGCTGATGAGAAGCCAAGGACAATGGCAAGGGGTTTTGATCCTACTTCATGTTCTGGCTTGGTGGGAGCCTAGCCAGTTTGGATGTTCACCTTCCTAGACATGGACGGAGGGGGGAGACCTTGGACTTTCCACAGGGCAGGGAACCCTGACTGCTCTTTTGATTGGAGAGGGAGGGGGATAGGAGTGGGGGGAGGGGGAGAGGAGTGGAGGGAGGGGGAGAAGGGTGGGAGGATGGGGAGGGAAATGGGAGGCTGGGAGGAGGCGGAAACTTTTTTTTTCCTTTTCTCAATTAAAAAAAAAGATAAACAATAAAAAAAGAAGTTAGTTCCCTTAACCTAAATATTTCAAAATTTCTGTGTCATTTTCCTATTCACGCTGACTAAATGGTTTCACTATATAAAGGAGTCTGTTTGAATCCAGACAAAAGTTTATCACACTTCTTTAGAGCAAAGTCACCTTTCATTCAAATTACAGAAGTGAATAGATTTCTGGGGAAAAAAATCTACTCCATTTTTCAAGGAGTTGAAGGAAGTAAAATAAGAAGCCCCATATTTTTAATCAGAATTGAAAGTGAAACGACTAATGGATTGGATAACTTTGCCACAGATTTTCTCAAACCACAAAGATAGCCATTTTATCATGTAATGAAAAAAAAAAACCCAACATGATAATGTATTGTAATACTTTTAAATAACCAGGTATTACAATAAACACTAGAACTATTACACCAAAGTCTTTTTTTTGTAAATTAATGTTTGAAATACATATGTGATCAGTGCATAACAAGCAGAATTTTGTTTTCATTCTGAATGACTGGAAAGAAAAAAATAAATTGCTTTTAATAAGTGAACCAAATATTTTGTTTTCTGTTTTGCTTTCTCATTTACAGTACTTTCAATACTACAGTGATGAACCCATGAGAGAACTTATCTGTCTGATTTACTGAGAATCTATGTACATGCTGAGATGTGGCTGGCATCACTGAGGGAACACTCAGGGATAAGAGCTCCACCCTAAGGCAGTTTATTTTTCTTGTTGATTAGTAATCTAGTCTCACTTAGGCACATACAACAGTTATAAGCTTTTGTCAGACTACACCATGATAACATTACAATGGGAGAAAATGACCATCATTTACTGTAATTTTAATGTGTTCTTAGTACTCTGAGAGCAATTTTTTAAAATATTTATTTATTTATTTATTATGTATACAGTTAGCCAGAAGAGAGCACCAGACCTCATTACAGATGGTTGTGAGCCACCATGTGGGTGCTCGGAATTGAACTCAGGACCTTTGGAAGAGCAGGCAATGAATGCTCATAACCACTGAGCCATCTCTCCAGCCCCTGAGAGCAATTTTTAACTGAACTCTATAATTGTGTCGAAGATTGACATGATACAATTGAACATGTGAAACCTTCTTTGATGCAAGTTAGCATTTACATGATAAATCCATTGATAAATGTTCCTCAGACACCCACTGCTCTGCTGATACCCTAAATTATTTTCCTTTTGTGTTTCTGTATTTACTTCCTATTGTAGGGCCTCACTGTATAACCCAGAGAGCTATAGATTTGTAGATAGAAGGATGATGCACACATAGATTGGTGGACAGATGATAGGCAGAAATAGATGTGTGTTTATGAGAATGGGTAGGGGCAGAGGAGATAGTTTTAGAACAGGGTCTCACTCCATAGCCTAGGCTAGTTTCAGATTCACTGCGTAGACTTGGATGGCCACATACTTGAGACAATCCTCTTGTTTTAAAACCAGAAACCATCAAGTTGTCATTCTGTACAAAATGTCATTTTTAAAGTATGCATATTGCTATTTTGCAACTAAAATAGGGAAATATGTTTTTTATTATTGTTTGAATTCTAAGAGCAGGTGAGGCATGGGAGTTGGGGAAGGAATAGCTGATTATATTTTATCCACATAAGCAAGCAGGAATAGAGACAGAGATAGAAACATAGGGAGACAGAGACATGGAGACACACAATGAGACAGGGATGGGTCGGGGAGAAAAAAAATAAAGTGGACGAGGAAGAGAGGAGAAGGGAGAGGAGTTGAGAAGAGAGAAGAAAAGAGAGGAGAGGAGAAGGGAGGGAAGGAGAGCAGAAAGGAGAGGGCGAACACAAAGTAATGAGATTTTATAAAGCTTCAAAGCTTATCCCCATGACCTATTTCATCCAGCAAGGCTCCACCTCCTAAATGTCACAAATAGCATAACTTAAATAACCCAAACAACACAATTAGTTGGAAACCAAATGTTCAAACACATGAAACTAGTAGGAATTTTTATCACTCAAACTTTTACATGAAGCAAAGACTTCAAAGAGGTAGGATTAAGAAATAAAATTTCTACTCAACTTAGACGGATCTACAAAAGTATTCATAACAAATTCATTAATTATTCTTAATATTTGGAACACATTTTTTTGTCTAATTAAATTTAATGCATAGTTGCAATTAGTGTAAAACAGTCCTGGAAAAGTGGATATTGTAGAAGTCTTTCATGTGGAGGAACATATGAGCATGCATGTGAAAAAACTCAGAGGGGGCAATTTCTGATGATTAAATTGTAGTATCAGTGAAGATGAGGGCTTCTGGTGGAAGAGGCAGAGTCAGTATATGGAAATCATAATTTGTTCTGATTTTTGATTAAAATATGTTATGAGAGAAGTCACCCTCAGGATTGAGGCAAATAGGCAACATTGTAAGATGTGAAATGAGCAGGTGACCCTAATGATGTAGATAGCAGGGCCTGTATGCCTAGAATCCAAGCCTCCTTTTTTATGTATTATCCACAAGGTCCACACTCGCAATGCTCCTGTCTCACATGGATCTGGTTCTCTTGAGCCAGAAATAGTTTTCTTACTGTTTCAGGTTACAATAAAAGGTGATTGTTTTTGTGCCTTGTTTATCACCTTTAGAGAGATGTGTTTTTCCCTTAGGAAGCCTTTGTTGCAGATAAAAACATATTTCGCTTTTTGTGGATACAAGGGGCAACCAGTATCCTAGGAACCACAAGCTAACTATGACTTTTATGTGCTTTCTCTTGTACTTTAATGTACTCTCATGGGAAACAGACTTTCAAATAAGCTCAAAGAGAGAACAGAAGTAATTTGGGTTTACAAAAATCATTCTGAACATATATTTGTTACACAAATTAAGGAAATCTTACAGATATGAGAAAGAAATGTAAATAATACATCTCAACATAATGATCAAGTGTGATTATTAACAGGAATGGGTAAGGAAATGACAGTTTACTACCAATATCTGTTCATTTTGATACTTTATGAAATAATTTTTAGTATCTCAGTGACAAAAATAATGCAAGGTTCAAAAGCAGGTCAAACTAAAGAACAAAGGAACATATGAATTAAAAGAAAAGGGTTTTTTTTTTAAAAATTGTTGCTGTGGAATATCAACAGCAGACATGAGAGATAGCTAACCTCTGTTCCTATCAATATGTCATACCACAAGACCATTCACATCTTTGATATACACAATTTGCTCTTCCCCAAAGTTATACTCAGAGAGCAAATGTGGATGTTGTATAGAAATCAGGTTGAACAAATTTATATGAGTGTTTCCCAAAATAAAGATGGACTTAAGTCTTGGTTACATTTTCTTGTGGTGCATTTGTAACTCCTCACAGAGGAAATATATTGAGTGAAACTCAAGAAAGATTACAGTCCTCTATTTTTGTTATAGTCCATCAGGAAAGTAAGGTTCTTCATGATAAATCTGAACTGAAAATTCTCAGACATTTAATGGATTTCACAGCATGACTGTTATCCTAGATTCATCCAGAAAAACACTATTCTAAGATCTTTATGTTGTAAACCTTGGGTACACAAACAAAAAGAAAAACACCTGAAAGCACTCATTAATATTTTATCAATATGTGCTTAGATGTTTTCTAGCACTTTGCTAGTAAAAGCATACACATAAAATATGAGAGGTTCAAGTCTTCACAGAAATCCCAACATGAAGGTGTCTGTTTGTTAGACACTAGCTGAGACATTTGAAAGGGTAGAAGGCTGACACCTGCCCTTGCATCTCTTGTCTTGCAAGTGCTATTGTAGGTAATTGTAAGTAAGACTTGCTGCCAGGATCATCAGTGAATAAAGAGAGGTTCTCTTGGCTCACAGGTGCATAAAGTAATTCAAGTAGACTAGAATAGCTCTAATTGCCTTCACAGTAATGTCAATAACATTTATATTATATTAAATGCTTATTTTAATTATTTAAAGAAGGTGTTCAAAACATTAAAAATACATGAAGAGCTTTGATAGCCTTTTGGCAGCTCTTCATGAGCTCGGAGGTAAATTTGTTTTTAATTATATGTATTTGTATATCTGGATATTTGTATATGAGTGCAGGTGCCTTAGGAGGTGATAAGAGGGAAATAGATTCCCTGGAGCAGGGGTTACAAGTAGCTGAGAGCTGCCTGATGTGGATGTGGGGAACTGAGCTTCAATACTCTAGAAGATTAGAGAGACCTACTAACCACAGAGACCATTCTCTAGACACCCAATTTAATGATTTTAAACCAGGCAATACCTTCATTTTGGAACTGAAATAAATCATTTGGGTTTAAAACACATGGTATTTTGTAAGACCACACAACCCTGGCAAGGATTTAGGATGGCATTTTTGTTGTTGTCAAGCCTTTGGGGATACTTGATTGGTTTTGTTTCCAGTAGTGTCAACATCATTCTTCTATGACATTTCACTCTTCCATTCTGGAAAAAAACTACAATCTTATCATCTGTTGCTTCTTGTGCACAGATATAGTAGTCCTGTTCTGAGGAAATGCTTGCCATTCCAAAATGAGGGACTTATTTTCAATCCTTACTGCACCTGTAATTCGATAGTCAAATGCTCACAGATATTAGTGCATGCTGAGGTAAAACCCATACCTGTGGTTTTACATGGATATCATAACACCTGCTACAGTCCACATGTCAGTTTCATTGGGTCACTTCTTCTTTATGGTCTTTTTGAGGAATCCCATTATTAGATTGACAAGTCGAGGTGAAGACATTCTGCTCTGTGTAATGAGGAATTAATAAGCTTACCCTGCTTTCCTTTATTCCACGAAAGTTCCCTGAGTCATTATATTACTGTCTCCAGCCTTTTTTTTTTATCTATAGCAGTGGTTCTCAAACTTCCTAATGCTGCAACCCTTTAATATAATTCCTCACCATAAATTCCTCACTATGTGGTCAATGGTGTGAGAAAACTTTTTGTATATGTGTTGCTTTTATTGTTTAATAAATAATCTGTTTTTGGCCAATGGCTTAACAAATATATTCAAGCTAAAAGATATATATATATATATGAGAGAGAGAGAGAGAGAGAGAGAGAGAGAGAGAGAGAGAGAGAGAGAGAGAATCAGCAGAGTCAGGGAGATGCCATGTAACCATACCAAAGGCAAATGCCAGAGACAGAACTTTACCCTGTAAGCCACAGCCACATGGCGATACACAGATTAATGGCAATGGATTAATTCAGCATATGAGTTAGCCAGAAATACACTTAAGCTATTGGCCAAACAGTATTGCAATTGATAGAAGCTTTTATACTGTGCCAACTAATGATACATGAACTTCTGATTTGTTCCTTGTTTGAATACTATGTAATGAAAGCATGAATTCAGTAAAATAGCAGCAAATTTAAACCACTCTCTTGTGTGTTGTGTCTGTCTGTCATCTCCAACCTCGTGCCTTCCTGAGTACCAAGACCCTGCTTCTCTCATGGTCTGAGAGGCTCCACTGAGCTGGTATGTGGCACCTCATCAGATATTGAAAAATGTCTCTGTATTTCATTGAAGGTAAATGGATTACAATAAAGCCACTCTTTTAGATTCTTCATTAAAATATTTGTTCATAATGTTTAATACCTACTCAGCTTCTAGTATTTTATCTTGATTATCAGATAAGGCCTGAGTTCTTTCCTATTCTCTATATGTGTGATATCATCTCCACAAAAATTCCAAAATACATGTATGTAATGCATAAGTTATTTACGCAAAAACACTGGAGAACAGAATCAACAAATTCAGTTTACCCTGCTTTGTAAATCCTCTGCTTTGCTCTGTGTTTCCTTCTAGATTTCTCTGTGTCTTCATAGTAAGAAGATCTTATAACTGATGCTGCATTAAGCACAATAAAGAAGCACTAACAGAATTAATGCAAAGTTTATTCAGTCCTAGTCCACAATAGAAAGATTTAATGACTAACCAGTTTTGTAGAAAGTCTTGTAAAGAAAGGCTAATTTCACACTTATCACTTAGATGAGGCTATTTAGTGTTCTGCTCTGAGCTCTGGAAGCAATTTCTAGGTACTTATCAAATCACTTTTCCTACTTAGAAAATGGTCCACACTCCTATTCCTATGGTTAGATGGAGTTGGGCATTAATGAAATAGTGAATTCATATTATTTCATTATTCACATTTAATATAGTTCATTCAATATATTTGCTTAATAACTTGTGTGTTACAGAACTGCACTTTATAATCTGTATGGAATACCTGTGACACATACAGACAATCCCTATTCATGCATTTTAATTACTACAAAAAATACTATAATGACAGACAGTGGAGCCTCACACTTGCTCATCATATATAGGATGCATTTATTGAAAGCAGAGCTACTTTTTAATACGAAAAATCTCATGGTACATAAAAATTCATATTGTACATTTCAGTCACCTTAAGGGTAATTAAACATTTTAAGAAGATTTAGTAAAGATCAAAAAATGTTGGGTCTACTCACAATTACCTTCTTAAAATAACTGTGGTGCAAATAAATCAAAATATCAGCCTAGAGGTTTGGAAGAAGTAGCTACAGTAAGAGTCCTACATTAATTTCTAGGGTAAAGAGGAATAAATGTTCTAAATATATTACTGAAGAAAAGAACTGCTAGATGGATCAGTCAGTATTTTACCTCAAATTTTCTCTTCCAAGAGTAGAGATGAGGGTTTGTTCTCTCTTTAGATACCTCAGAAGAGACAATGAAAACCAACTAATTGAATCAACTGTGGTATGACTGAAAAATGAACGTATTTCCCACAGAACTTTAGGATATTTGTATAGATTTATCTCTGGTAACTATACACCTGCATTCTAGTAAACATTATCATTAAAACATCTGTGCAGCTGCTCTACTGTGTTCAGAAGATACATTTCCTTGCTCTAGCTCTATGATCTTTTGCCCTATCTGCTATGATTTGTGAACCTTTACTGGTGTATGGAGGTCCTATGCATATCTTCTGCTTCTGGAGTAACTTTCTGTAGTCTTTTATTATCTATACTTTTGCCAGTTATGGACCACAATGTTAATTATCATTCACTAAATGAAGAAGATTATCAGATGACAGTTGAGGTGTGCAGTAATTTTGAGGTATATGTCATTAGGAGTCAGTTTAAAACTGTGTCTACTTAAGCATCATAAAATTAGTAGGTTCTCTTCTAGGGTCTATGGCCTATCTTGCTATAGGTTCTTAGACAAATCAATGGTATCCTGTAAGGATTTTACCTTCTACCATGTGTCTTAATTTCAATCAGAAAGTGATTATTTCCATAACGTTTTTGTCACTTTTTCACTTATGGGCATTTGAGGTTAAACTAGTCATTATTACCGTTTATAAGGCTAACAGGAACCATGCACAAAACGTGTCTAAACCCAATCCTGACCAAATCCTAACATGAAAAGGTAAGATGGGTGTGACATCATATACAAAGTCGTAGAGCTACTGGCAATTATTAGCTCTGGGAATGGATGACTCATTTTTTTTCTAAAAATGTAGCCTCCAATCACCTAGTCACTATTCAATTGAAGACCACATATATATAAGTTCAGTTGAACAACAGAAGTTGTTTGTTTATTTATTTATTTATTTATTTATTTATTTATTAAGATTTCTGTCTCTTCCTCACCACCGCCTCCAATTTCCCTTCCCCTCCCCCAATCAAGTCCCCCTCCCTCGTCAGCCCAAAGAGCAATCAGGGTTCCCTGCCCTGTGGGAAGTCCAAGGACCACCCACCTCCATCCAGGTCTAGTAAGGTGAGCATCGAAACTGCCTAGGCTCCCACAAACCTGTAAGAATGGCTAAAATAAAAAACACCAATGATAGCCTTTGCTGGAGAGGTTGTGAAGAAAGGGGTACACTCATCCATTGCTGGTGGGAATGCAAACTTGTGCAACCACTTTAGAAAGCAGTGTGGTGATTTCTCAGGAAATTCAGGATCAACCTACCCCTGGACCCAGCAATACCACTCTTGGGAATATACCCAAGAGATGCCCTATCATACAACAAAAGTATATGCTCAGCTATGTTCATAGCAGCATTGTTTGTAATATAGCCAGAAGTTGTTCTTGATGACTTAAAAAGAGGGCATGAATTTGAGTACATGAGAGAAGAGTGTGAATATTAGAATAAACTTTAAATATTACATTGTATGAAACACTCAATGAACTAATAAAATATTTTAAGTAGTGTGAAAAGATAGCAGTGAAGACAGTTAAATTTCTCTCCTGTGATTCTGATTGGTGTGTTTATCTCTTGCCCTTTAATCACCACCACTAATCAAGTTATACAATTTTCTTTTCTATTTCAGTAGGAAGGTTTTCCTATTTGGAACTTTCTCTGTGATTTGTCTAAATTCTTAGAACAAGACTATGCTTCCTTTATAATACTTGACGTAGACTAACAATAAGACAATTTTCCCTATCTTTTGCATTTAAGCTTCCTTAATCCTTTATTCCATCCTTAAATACACCAAGATCTTCCCATCAAATGCTGCAAAAATCTTGTTGAGATGAATATCTTAAAACTTTGAGATTATCATACATGTATATAATGCATTTGGATAAAATCCATCCCATTCCTCCCCTATTTTCTCCTTCCACTACTTTTCCCTCTAAATTCCATTGCTCTGTTTAAAACCACTAACTACACTTAGTACGGGTATGAGTGTTAGACCATCTACTGGATTGGAGGTATCCATTCAGTGCCTACATTCCTGGAAAGAAACAAGAGCATGGGTATGCATACATACATACTCTCTCCCTGTTTTATATAATATGGTATTTTTGGTTGGGTTAGAACCCTGCCTAGAAGATAGCCTTTACCATTTCAGAGACCACAATCTGTGACAGCAACTGTGCTCAATATAAATCTCTTTACTTCATGAAGTTAATCAGCTTCAGGTATGCCATAACAGTAATACAATGTGAAGGAAACCAGTTGTTTCATTGATAAGTGAAAGAAACTCAAAACTAAACAGGAACTTCTCCCAGATGACATCATCAGGAAGTGGGGGAAACCCTTGGTCACATCTCTAAACTCTGAGTCTTTGCAATAGTAGGGACTATTTGGGTGAAAACCTATTGCCCAGAACTATGGGTTTAAGGTGAAGCTTTTCAGTGTCTTTATATTGAATAAGAGTCACTTATATCACTCATTCTTTGTTTCTTAAACTATCTTGTATTTTATCTATGCTTCATTATTTATATTTTTAAATTCCATTCAAAATAGGTTAGGTACTTTATAGTTCCATGTCAGCACACAGCTTCTCCTGAGTCACTCTTTCTCATTGCTAATCCAATGAAATTCATGCAGTTCAAAGGATGAAGTTCACTTTGAAGATCTTGGTGTTCATATGTTTTAGCAATGAAAACTTAAACAAGAGGACTGTTGTGGAAGAAACTTTTAAACTTCAATATCTGACCTTGTAGCGTGCGGAGATGTAGCGCCAGCCATGGCGCTGTCATGTCGGGGGCACGGAGCCTGGGCACCGTTTGCTGTTCCACATCAAACTTGACAGACAACTTGTGCGCATGCGCGCGAGCTCCCACCAGCGCAGGGAGTCTTTCGATCTGGCCATCTGATCTGGCCAATCATAATTTAGCACGATCACTCCATTCTGGCCTGAGCCATTGGGTTGATGACACGTCAGGGCTTTGTCTGGCACCGTATATATTCTTCTGCTTCACGGGGACAGGGTCTTTTGCCTCTCTACAACCTCAAGTGTAAGTGCTCCAATAAAGTGTGTTCTGAGAAGAATCCTGTTGTGGTCGTCTCTTCTGCTGGCGGGAGCGGTGAGTCGCATGACCTCACTTCAAATGGGTATGTAGTAGCATTTCACTTTTCTTTTTTCTTTTTTTGCAGAGAAAGTGGGTATTTATTTGGTGGGTTAGGAAGGGAAAAGTAAAGGGAGAAGGGGAGAAATAGGGAGAAGGGAGAGAGGCAAAAGCTGCCTCTTCTGGAGAGAGATGGAAAAGGCTCACTTTTTATTTTCATCTTCTGTTTTTAGTCTTTGTGTGTGAGTTAGTGTCTTTGTAAATGATGGGATGGTGGGGTAAAATGGTTGCTAAGCAACCTCATCTCTTTCAAATGGAATGTTGAGACCTATTCCTATGAGAATCTTGTATATAGAGTATCAAAGGGAAAAATGCTTTTAAATAAAAAGCCTCAAAAAAAAAAAAGGAAAAAAAAAAACAGAGAGCTTTGAAGCACATACCTGTGGAGTTTAAAAGGATCACCAGGAAAAGAAAAATTGGACTGCATAGAATATTTTTTTACTGACAAGCTTTAGGTGATTATTTGGGAAAAAAAATACCACTAATTTTAAAATTTATCTTCATAATGTGACATGACAAAATTAGTATCTTATTAAAATTTGTTTGCTGATCTTCTTGAGTTATTATGGAATTTTAAGTTTAGGCTTGGCTACCTGATCTCTACTTAGAACCACTGAAGAAAGAAAGAAAGAATTATGTTTTGGCTGCAGTATATATATATATATATAAATTGTGGATACATATTAGCATTCAAACTTTACTTCTAGCTGCATATGACTGTTGGAAGAAGAAAGTGACTTTCCTTATAGGTGGAAAATCCTTCATTTTGTTTTCTAACATCACATTATCACAAGCATGTTAGCTATTGCTGCACAGGCTAGGTAAAGGTGTAAATAAATGTTGCCCAGCAGAGATCAAATTAAACTTCTGCTTTCAACAAACGTACCTAAAGTGTCATGCTAGAGTGTTAAGATCTCACAATATAGAGTGAGAGAAATAAAACACAAATGCTCCTTGAGTTATTTTTCTATCTTCCAATTATCACTAAAATTTTTAAGTTACAGGCTAATAATTACCAAAGTGAGATAAATTTAAAAATGGTATCTTCAGAATCGCTTTCATGAATGACAGCAACTTTATATTATCTTTATTTCTGCAGAAATTTATAGATACATATGTTAGTTTATATATAATATGTATTATTAATTATTTCTGAAAAAATACAATTAGTAAATAAGTAGTAAATTAGTAGTATACTACTTATAATAATTAATATGTACATATATATGTGTGTGTATATATACATATACACATATGCATAGGACTAAGTGCTATTTGGTCATTTAAATAATTCGTTATACTGTCAGAGTAAGAGTGCAACTTGTTCCAGGGGCACCTAGATAGATATTTATCTCTACTGTGACTTTATATAGATTAGTTTCTCCATACACCTACAGATGTAATTAAATTATGCAGAGGGTTAACTGTGAGATGATCCAATTTTACTCTTGTGCCTATTCACACACTGGTAAAATGAAGGCTGATCATTACCACTGAATTGATGAAAGTGGTAAAGTTGTACTTGAGGAGGAAAGAAATCTGCCTAAAACTTAAAAGTCTTCACCCAGCAGGCAAAAGTACAAAGTTTCCATTGTCATGAATTTCAAGCTCCTCTGCTGTCAGCTTAATTCGCAGAGGGATAGCTGACTTACAAAACCAAAGTCCTGTGTATAAAACCAATCCACTCTGAATGCACCCAGTATCATCATATCTGGAGAATGGAGCAGCCTGGGCCTGCTTGCTATTGGCTTGGGTAGAATAGATGGAGTTTATTGTGTGCTGTCTGTCCTCAAGGCCAAGCAGAGTAATGCAGCACTTATGATGTGGAACCATAAAGATTCCTGCAACAGAAAATGATAGAAGTTCCAAATTGTCCATCTCAGGGTGTTCCCTAGAGATGCTGTCACAGGCCATCATATAGATATCAGAGTGATAGAGATATTATGTTCCTCATATTCATCTGCATTTTCTAGCTCTGATGGCCACATGGTCATAATGACACAAGGTGACAGAAAACTATCCAGCACAGACGTGCTTATTTTATTTACTTAATGAGACAGGTTCTGACTGTATTTCTGGTTGTCCTCTAACTCAGAGATCTATCACTCTCTGCTTTATGAGTATTGAAGTTGCACTTTTTTAAAATTATAATAAATAAAATTATATCATTTCCAGTTCCTTTCTTCCCTCTCGGCCTTCTAATTGACCTGGCCACTTTGCTGTCTGTGAAATTCATGCCTCTTTTTTCTTTAATTGTGACATATATGTATTACATACATTCTCATGTTTTTGTGAATATTTCTTTGTGTGCATATAAAATTCAAATACATAAATACAACCTTCTCATTATGGATAAAATTAATCATATGTATATGTCTTCATGGCTAACATTTGAATAATCAATCTCTGTACTCTTCCTTAGGGAAGACTATTTCTCCCATTCTAAGCATTCTTTAGTTTTCAGTAGTCTTTGTCAAGAATTGAAACCTCCTGATTTTTCTTTCTTCAATATTAGTATGTCTGTGGTTTTTTTTATTCATGTTTTGCTTAGATAGCCATGTTGGTGAGACTTTATAGTTGTATCTTTTTACAATCTTAGCTATATTGTGTAACTAAGAGAAACAGAAAATTCTTATTCTTTAAGCTTTTAAAATCTTCTTGCCTCATCTTCTGCAATCATTCCCCAAACCCTGGGTGCTGAAGTAGTTTTGTAGATGTATCCACTGGGGCTAGGCACCAAAACACTGAATTTTGATTGGTTGTGATTATCTGTAATTGCCTCTGTCTATTACAAATAGAAGTGGTCTTGACAAACCATGAGGACTACATATCGCTGTGGGTATAAGGACAAATTTAGAATACATTTAGGGATTATTTCGTAAAGTAGAAGCAGTTGTAGGCTCTTCAAGATCAAGGACTCCACTAGCCCCAAGTTGTTGACTGGGTTTCAAGCACAAGGCATGACTTGCTTCTTCTTCAACAGATTTTGTCCTTTTTATTTTGACAGAGTTCCTCTGTGTAGCCCTGGTTCCCTAGTTGTCCTGGAACTATCTCTTGTACACCAGGCTGGGCTCAAATTCACAGAGACCTGCCTGTCTCTGCCTCCAGAGTGCTAGGATTAAAGGCATGCAAAGGCACCGCCTGGCTTTTCTTCAACAGATCTTAAGTCCAACTAGAAAGCTGCTGGTTACTGCCAAGGCACACTCACCACTTTTTCACCTTTAGGGCTATCACGAAATAGTGGTCATTGCTGTGGTTCAGAGGCATCATAGCAGGGTGGGACTACGGGTTATTTCCTCCCTTTAATACTTGTATGGTGCATTCATGTATGGTGCCTTCTGGTACCATGAAGAGTAGTTCTCAGGGAGGAGGAACTTAGGTCAGTATGAGATATTTTCAGGAAAATATTCTTATTTGTAGATACTATAAACAATGTAAGATGATGTATAATAGTGTACATATGAAACAACTATTGAATTATATAGAAAACAACTATGTATATAGAAAGTGACATTAATAGTTTATCTTTTTTAGAGAGTAAAATAAACAAGAAAAGAACAATATAGTAAATGATGAATATAAATGCAGAGGAAAGTGGTTTGAATGTATTTAAAGAAAAACCTAAGTTACATAGGACAAGTAGAAACTAACTCTAGTAATAGACATATATCCACATTTTCCATTAAGAGGCAAAAACCTGCCTGGAAATGATGGCGCACACCTTTAATCTTAGCACTTGGGAGGCAGAGGCAGGCAAATCTTTATGAGTTCAAGGCCAGCCTGGTCTACAAGGGCTAGTTCCAGGACGGGCTCCAAAGCTACACAGAAACCCTGTCTCCAAAAACAAAAACAAAAAACAACAAAAAAAAAAACAAAAAGAAGCAAAACCACTATATTTAGTGATATTTCTTTTGTATTTTGATAAATAAATCTTACCTGAAGTTCAGAGAGTAAAACCAATGCAGTGATCAACCTTAGGGATCAGGGAAATGCAAATCAAAACAACTTTGAGATATCATCTTACACCTGTCAGAATGGCTAAAATCAAAAACACCAAGGATAGCCTTTGCTGGAGAGGTTATGGAGGAAGGGGTACACTCATCCATTGCTGGTGGGAATGCAAATTTGTGCAACCACTTTGGAAAGCAGTATGGCGGTTTCTCAGGAAATTCAGAATCAACCTACCCCTGGACCCAGCAATGCCACTCTTGGGAATATACCCAAGAGATGCCCGAGCATATCACAAGGGCATTTGTTCAACTATGTTCATAGCAGCATTATTTGTAATAGCGAGAACCTGGAAACAACCTAGATGTCCTTCAATGGAAGAATGGATGAAGAAACTGTGGAATATATACACATTAGAATACTACTCAGTGGTAAAAAACAATGACTTCTCGAATTTTGCATGCAAATAGATGGAAATAGAAAACACTATCCTGAGTGAGGTAACCCAGACCCAGAAAGATGAATATGGGATGTACTCACTCATAATTGGTTTCTAGAGATAAATAAAGGTCAGTGAGTCTATAATTTGATACCCTAAAGAAGCTAAATAAAAAGGTGATCCCAAAGAAAAACATATAGCTATCCTCCTGGTTATGGGAAGTAGATAAGATTGCCGGGCAAAAATTAGAATGAAGTTTTTATGTGTTCAGACAACCATGAGTTTTCAAATTCAATTTCATTTTAAAATGTGAATGTTAATATTCTTAATGAATATGTAATATTTGGTAGCTCTTCAGATGATATTTGAAGACAATTTGCCAATTAGTCCTTAACCTCTTTAACTCTTTCTTCAGTGTATCTAACATGTATTATATAGTGTGGGTATTCACAGAAAAATCCAGTCATCATGTTCTGTAACTGGGACTAATTAAGTCTGAGCCCTAACTTCAACAGGAAAGTATCAGGAAATGTTCTGAATGTCTAGGTCTCCATCGAGACAAGCACTGAAAAGTCACTTGCTTTGCTTGAATTAAAAAAAAAAATAATAATCCATCTTTCGGTTAATATTTTCTATTACAATATTTTTCTAATGTCTTGATAGTATGTAAGAATAATTCATTCTGTCAGAAGTAGTTATATTAGTGCCTATTATTTAATATTACATATTATCCAATAGAATATAAGTGGAGATTTGTGACTGATTGATGTGATAAAAAAGAATTGAAGATATTGAAGACTCTTTTTAGTTCAATTGTTACTTGGACATAAAAAGTTTAAGAAATTATATTTCTAGTATCAGATAATGTGATTTCTCAAAGTTAAAAGATAATTAAATATATGTCAATCAGTTTTAAAAGAAATCTGTAATAATTGCCCCATCTTGAAAATTGCTGCTTAAATTCTTCTAATAAAAAGAACCAATTTGTCCGCTATGTTCAGCGAGACCGGTTTTAACCCAGGCTTTTTCAGACCCAGGCCAGCTGGCCTTGGTGAGTTCCCTATAGAACAGCCCCATTGTCTCAGTGTGTGGGTGCACCCCTCGCAGTCCTGAGTTCCTTGCTCGTGCTCTCTCTCCTTCTGCTCCTGATTTGGATCTTGAGATTTCAGTCCGGTGCTCCATTGTGGGTCTCTGTCTCTGTCTCCTTTCATCGCCTGATGAAGGTTAATATTCAGGAAGATGCCTATATGTTTTTCTTTGGGTTCTCCTTCTTATTTAGCTTCTCTAAGAACCCGAATTATAGGCTCAATGTCCTTTATTTATGGCTAGAAACCAAATATGAGTGAGTACATCCCATGTTCCTCTTTTTGGGTCTGGCTTACCTCACTCAGGATAGTGTTTTCTATTTCCATCCATTTGCCTGCAAACTTCAAGAAGTCCTTGTTTTTTACTGCTTAGTAGTACTCTAATATGTATATATTCCATACTTTCTTCATCCATTCTTCAATTGAAGGGCATCTAGGTTGTTTGCAGGTTCTGGCTATTACAAACAATGCTGCTATGAACATAGTAGAGCATATATTTTTGTTGTATGATAGGGCCTCTCTTGGGTATATTCCCAAGAGTGGTATTGCTGAGGACTACTGAGACCTCAAGAACAATGGCAATGGGTTTTTGATCCTACTCCACGTATTGGCTTTGTGGGAACCTAGGCAGTTTGGACGCTCACCTTATAAATTTATATATAAAGTGGAAGCTTATGCTGGCAGGGTATATAACATTTAAATATTAATCACATTACTACTTGGATATAAATAACACTGATTATATCCTTATTAAATCATGGGAGGGATAAATAAGGATAAATTTCTGGATTATAGGTCTGAAAATGTCAGCATGAGTTATGAAATTTGTCACTTGTGAGATAGACAGTATTTGACTATCTAATCTTAGAAGCAATTAAAACAAGAACTGAGAATCCAACAGCAAGATGTAATCACAATTTGTAATTTATGCAAACGGTGTTCTAAGAGCTTCAGGAACTACATCAGCTTATGCACAGAGCACTATGACGTGTCTGAAAACTTCTCCACACTGTTGTTTCTAATTGTGACTTTCATCTTAGACCATTATTCCAATCAATTATCACTGAGATGGACAGTACTACTCCTGATCATTTCTGTCATCCTTGATTTCAAAATAAATGCTTCTCTTTCCTGGCTAAAACACATATTATCTATACCATAATCAGTGCTTTTTTATTCCAATGCTAATAATGTCACTTAACATTCTCCCCCAACACACACTGTGAACATTCCAGCACCAGCACCATCTGGCTCTTTAAATACATTCTTCTGGGTTAGTACCTGCCCATGCAATTCAGTCTCTGCCTGTTCATTCTGCAGTTTGGATTGGCTCACAGAACACCACTTTTCCAATGGCCACTATAAACAAATGCAGTTTCCCTTTCTACTGCCTATGTATTTAGACATCTAGAGTTATAATCAGCAATTATAGTGAACTTCTGGTTCACTATTTTCAGGTTGTGTATTTCTACTTGATTTATTAAAATCCAAACAAACCAACAACCAAAGACTTTGTCTTCTTTATACCACCTTCTCGTGGTCTAGTGCCCCCTGGTTATATCAGCATGATTTTTGCCCATGCACCTGAACCATCATCCATCCAAACTCATCAAGTAATGCTTGCAATCACTCGCTCGATAAATGCTGACTATGCTCCCCTCCCTGGTCATGTTTTTTTTTTTTCTTATTTATTTTAGAATCTTTCTCTCATTGACCAACCCTGGGATTTTTGACTCATACAATGTTGTGAGGCAATACTATTACACACATAGGACTATTATGCAACTACAATTGGTATTTAAAATGAATGAGAAATTCAGATACAGCTTCATCAACTCTTTTGATTAAAGCAAGGGGGCAATATCTCTTCACAGTGAATATATATCTTGAAAACTGCCATTGAGGGTCCTCTCTTGGTTTTATAGCATCAGGTGCTCATCCACATTCAAAAAATACCTTAAAAATCACAAAAATGACCCCAAAGTGTCTTAGAGGAAGAATTGCACTAGACAAATGGTAAATATTGGAGCCTTCTACACATGTGAAGGCTCCAAGCAGCAAAATGACATATATCAGAAGCAGGGCATCCCAAAAAGCAGAAGTGTCTACACTGGTGAGACAGAATACTACAAGCTCAAATGGGAGCTATGCAGATCATGATGTCCAACAAGAGGTCAGCAAGAGAAAAAAAAAGGGCTTGAAGTGGAATGCCTACAGCGAGAACTTGAGTTCTGAATTTGAGTTTGTGGATCAGTCCTAACCACTTTGTGCCTTAGTACTACTCCTAAGACAGATTTACACTGCCATGCTCCTGTTCATACCTATGTATTGTTGATTACCTTCCAGGTGTCTTCCTTAGTCACTCCCAACATACCCCGAGAGACCTTATGGAAAACTTAATGTAAAAAATCAAAAAAGAAACGTTTAACATTTTATTAAAATTTCATGGCCTAGAAGAATTTAAACAAGATACATGCATTGAGGAAGAAAAGAGTTCATAGTACTAAATTTTGAATAGAAATCTTACTCATAGCAATAATATTGATTTGGGTAATGGATGTATTGAGACTTTATTTTATGATTTTCAAGTGTGGTCTTTTTCTTTATCTAACAAGTCCTCCTTTGATAACTAAATTTGATGTTGAACTTTTAAATCATTTAGCAAGATACAGTTAACTTCCAAGTGTGGGAAGGTTTCAGCTGGGCAGAAAAATTCTCTCAGCTGTTCACTTGTTAGTTAAAGGAACCTATGACCTCATAGTGTGGAAGGAACTGTTCATATATAATTAACATAAAGACATTGGGCTGAGGACATTATTCTGGATGACTTTGGAAGATCAGATGTAAGTACATACTGAAACAGGCAAAGTAAACACTGTCTTCTAGTCTTCTGAGGACAGTCTTGCAGACAGAAGTTTTAGAGCAGCAAAGTTTTTAGTTTTTCAAATGCTAGAATCATAACACTATATTTTTGAATTTTTTTACATACTATATTGGTGTTAATTTATTGAAGAGACCAGAAGAAATGATTCAAAGTTGACCAAGTAAATTTAAGTATCTGAAAAAAATATGTTAGGTTTTAATTATGGATAAAAACAGACTAGCCCTAAGAGATAACAGTAAACATCACTATTCACTATGTATTTCTGTTTCTATACCACGTGAACTAGGAGACATGAAAGCATGCTCTTATCTTTGCAGGAAAATTACACATCATCAAAAATTCAAGAGACCCTGGATGTTTGAATGCGGACAGAACTATCCACTAAGGATCATCTAGAAAACAGAATATGGATTATGTATAAAGGTACTGGTTACACTTAAATTTATATATATATATATATATATATATATATATATATATATATATATATATATATATATAACACACATCTATCTATCTTCTATCTATTAATATATTTAGCTGATTTTGGAGTTGGACAATGGCTCTGTACTTCTCTAATCCAAGCTTCTTGTTAAAGGAATATTCAGAGTTTCTGTCTCATATCAAGAGCCATCTGGTATGGAATAGAAGGAAGACTAGGAAAAAAATCACTTTCTCCATGCCTAGTTTATCTATATCATATTCTTCACTGTATATATGTTTATATGAGTGATGTTTAAGTTTTCCATGATGAACGATAGATTTTCCTACAGATCCTTTTCCTTCAGTAATCTTTGAAATTTGCAGGAAAAAGATGGGACCCCACAGCAACCACTCCACCTAGGTGAGATGACAACATGATGCAGACAGAACTACTATAAGACTGCTTGTTTTGGGGAGCAGCTGCTGAAATGGTGCACCTTCTCATATTCTGGCCAGAACTCCATATGAGAACTTTGAAAAAAAAAAAAAACTATTGACTGATCGGAAATTGTTTGCAACTATACTAGACAGTAATTTTGGAACTTAACTACCACTTAATTTTTAGAGGATTCCCATTAAGAGAACATTGCCCCATGTTGGGTGCCATTTGTTGTCAGGGTTTCTGTCCTGCCTAATTTCCACAGTAGTTAAGTTCTACATTAGTTATAAACTGATTGGTCCATTAACTCAAGCTTCTTATTAACTCTTTTAACATATATTAGCCTGTTATTCTTGTCTATGTTAGTTATGTGACTCAGTACTTTATTCAGCGGACAGTCACATCTTGCTTCTTCTCTGGTCAGGTCAGAACTCCTGAGGAATAAGCTTTCTTCTTCCCAGAATTCCCCTGTTCTCCTTGACCTGCCTCTAATTCCTGTCTTGTTGTCTTGCCTATACTTTCTGCCTGACTACTGGCTAATCAGCATTCCTTTAAAATATAATTGACAGAATATGGGCAATTGTTCCACACCAAATAAACATCAATTGTATTGAACAATCTGAGATAAATTCACTCCTGTACACTTTACCCAAGAGGGACATGGGAGCGTAACCTAAGAATAATTTCATGTTTTTGAAGAAATTGCAGTCACTAAACTTGTATTTATTTCTTGGGTTTTTCTCACAAGCACTCGGAAATCATATTCAACCCCATTCATAGACCATGTTCTGGCATCTCTTTTTTTAATATTTAATTACTCACAATTTGAGCCAAATTGTTTTTTATTGTGGTATACACAAGATCTGACCAGCTAATGCCTCCTAAGTAAGATTAAACAAAGCAACCCTTAATCTATTTCTTGTACCTCTTTTAAGGAATAAATAGTAGTTTTACAGAAGGGAGACAATGAGGATATAAGGAAATATTTTAAAAAATCACGTGACCATACACTATGTGATTAGAGAGAGGTCAGGGAGAGTGAAGGAGGATAAGGTTGCTCTTAAAACCAAATCAAGATCATGGATTGGGCTGGGCGGTGGTGGTGCGCGCCTTAATCCCAGCACTTGGGAGGCAGAGGCAGGCGGATCTCTGTGAGTTCGAGACCAGCCTGGTCTACAGAGCTAGTTCCAGGACAGGCTCCAAAGCCACAGAGAAACCCTGTCTCAAAAAAACAAAACAAAACAAAACAAAACAAAAAAAGATCATAGATTGGGGAAGGTCAGGTTACAGGAAATAGAGGAACTCAATTCTTACAGTAAATAGAAACTTTTTTTTTTAAATGTAGCATAATGGCTCCCATATTCACTATAGAGTCAGGCATATTCTTCACAGCATATCCAGAGGCTTTTGATTTGAGATTTAGATAAATTGATTGTCATTTTATGCATGGGTATCATATACACCAGCAAATTATAAACATACTTGAATAACATTAGAAAAGTGAAAGCACTGTGTGTAACACTCTGCACCAAAGACAGAGGTCTAAACTGCACCCAGTACTATTGTTGAAATTACTGTATTGATCAGAAAAATCTAGAGAATAGGTTGGAAAGAGACCCATAAGTTTAGCAGTTCTGGTATCTTGTAGAATGCATGTCCGTATTTGTCTTTAGTAGGAATACAAATTTTATGATGTTCTATGCAAACAGGAAGTGATTCAAATACCAAGGATAAATTAAGCATGATCTCTTCTTCAGATGAATGAATCTATTACAGTCCTAAGATCTACTAGTAATAAATACAGTCATTAATAAGGATAACAGGAGCTGGATTCATCCAATATTCACGTTGAACCAAATGACGACAGGGAGCATAAGACCAATGCATGCACTCACCACAGTTGCATTGATCAAAGCAGCTAGCATTACCAGAAAGAAATTCTCTGTGGCATAGGGCTCTGTGTGCTTCAAAGAATAACTTCTCTTTGGTATGCAGGGCCTTCACAAGTTCCCTAGTAGTCAGACTTGACTTCTGATGATGTCATCAATATCCCCTTTTGCCCGTTAGCTGGAGGTTTGTTATCTTTCTGGAGACTTCTACTGTCTGTTCACCCTCCACTTTTGTTCTTTCACAGCCTAAAGCTGGAAGAACCAGAGAGGAATCCATATTATTTCTGTGACTCAGTCTGCAACTACAGTTTTCTTCTGTTGAAGTAAAATCAAGGCAGGTTAATGCATTAACTTGTTTACTTACTTCTGAAATAAAACCAGGGATGTTAAAATGTACATATATGAGTCTATTGCTAGAAATTCTAGACTATAAGTAGAATCTGAAACAATATTTAAGTATTTATGAATTAATAATAATAGATGAATCAGAATATCAGTTCTACCTGTTGGCCCGAGGAAAGGGAAGTATTGATAGATTGATGAATATCTGAACCATTGATGTGGTATTTCTCTCTGTATGCTGTGATTACCAGTGATGAATAAAGAAACTGCTTTGAACCTATAGCAAGGCAGAACTTAGCTAGTCAGGGAACACTAAACTGAATGCTGGAAGAAAGGAGGCTGAGTCAGTGAGAAGCCATGGAGCAACCGCCAGAGACAGAGGCATTAAAACTTTGCTTGTAGGCCACGACCTCGTGGTGATGCACAAATTAATGGAGATGGGTTAAACTAAGATGTAAGAGTTAGCAATTATCACATGTACTCACTCATAACTGGTTTTTAAACATAAAGCAAAGAAAACCAGCCCACAAATCACAATCCCAGAGAACCTAGACAACAATGAGGATCCTAAAAGAGATATACACAGATCCAAGACAAGATCTTCTGAGTAAATTGGGAGCATGGGGACTTTCGGAGAGGGTTGAAGGAAAAGAGGGAGACAGGGAGGGGAGAAGAAAAAAAAAGTGGAGCTAAAAAAGTCAATAAAAAGTCTTAGATAATATTCCAAAAAAAAGGGAAAAGAGAAATTAAGTAATTATATTTTAATTTCACATATTTAAAAGATTATTTTTATCAAATATGGATATTTTGTTTTTGTATTCTGATTATGGTTTCCCCTCAGTCTATTACTCCCATATCCTACCCCTCTCTCCTCCCATCTGAATTCACCAACTTTCAGGCTTCAAAAGGAATATAACATAACATAATAAAAGCACACTGTAATATGACAAAACAAAGAAAGGAGCACAAGAAAAGGCACAAGAAACAGAAATAGACCAAGAGACACATTATTTTCATACTTGGCAATTTCATAAAAGAAAATAATCATGTTTTATACTTATGATGTAATTATGACTGAATTTAGAATCATCTAGGAGACACACTTCTGGATATATCATGGAGGCTATTTCCAGAGAGGTTTATCTGTGGAGCTAACCTACACCAAATGTAGACAGCACTGAATGTTGTTTTTCAATGAATTAAAAGGAAAAAAAATGCAGTGAAGCCAACACTTATTTCTCTCTGCCTCCTAAATGTGGACAAATTAAAAAGATCATGCAAAGCAGATCCATGCTGTTTATTTTTGCCAACCGTTTAAGCCTCAATAGCTTGAGTAAGAAGTAAAGTCATTGACAGCTTACATGATGGCAGACTAAGGGCTTTGAAACAGTCTTCCAGAACAACAATGAAACTAATGAAAGATTTGATAAAATAAATCTTACAAAATTATGGAAATTATTCAGACTTAAAATAGTCTAAAATTATTTACCAGTGAGAAACAAGTAGATTCCTATGAATAATAAATAAGATTTATGGTTTTCAACTAGACTAACAAATTTCCCTCCCTCTCTAACTTGGACTGAAATTTGATAGTCTCAGACCCAAATTAAGAGAGGAGCAACAGCTCGGTGGCTGTGGTGTGAATCTTAAAAATTTGAGGAGAAAGACTGACCCAAATCATCATAACCAAATTCATTAAAGCTAGAAATTAATTAAAGCAACCTGTTGTGGAATAGTAGTGTAAAATGTATTATATTCATTTATGTTATGAAATATTTTTTTAAATATACAAAGATGTGTTACTTTTTATGTTGCATTTGTTTAACTCTGTAAAGCTGTATTATTTTGCCTGCCTAAAACACCTGATTCATCTGATAAAGCGCTGACAGGCCAATAGTTAGGCAGGAGAGGATTAGGCAAAGTTTCCAGACAAAGAAAAAAATAGGAGGAGATATCTGGACTTAAAAATAGAGGAGGAGCAAGAAAAGGAGGAGAGGAAGATGCCAGGAGCCAGACACTCAGCCACACAGGAAGTTATAAAGATGAAAAGAATAAAGAAAGATAAAAAGCCTAGAGGCAAGACATAAAAGAAGAGAAAAGGGTTAAGTTAAGTTAGAAAAGTTGACTAGAAATAAAACTAAGGCCGGACATTAGTAAGTAAGAATAAGTCTCCATGTGTTTTGGGGAGCTGGATGGTAGATCCCCAAAGAGTTAAAAGACAAACAAAACTAAACAACTATAGCAAGCAGCTAATTAAAGCAAGCTTTTTTATTCATATACATAGGCTGTCTGTCCCTTATGTAGGGTTCAAGGGGTCAGCATTGGACATGTGCAGGAGGAGGTTTTTATAGCTTGAGGGTAGGGGGTATCCAAATAAAAAATTTGGCAGGCAAGTAGGCAGGTTGTCAGAAGAACATAAGCATAATAAACTGATCATGACAACACTTTTTAAAGAAAGACATGATTGCAAGTGATCCTAGCACAGTCATAACAACAGGTGGTCATAATGACATTTAAAAACAAAGACATGGTTGCCGCTTCTTGGAACAGGCAGTATAGAATCATGTGTACATAAGCTTATGGCCCAATCCATGAGAAACAGATTTAATCATAAACAGGAAAGAATGTAGCTGTTATAATATGTCTTCCAAGCCCAGTATAGAGGCAAGCTGGTTCATTAGTATACCAGGGAGACTCCATATGAAGAAACTCAGCATTTACCTCCCTAGGTTATTTTCTATTTGGCTCAGCGTTTAGTTCCCCCAAACTCCCTTAAATTCCCTACTAGCTATCCTGGAACGAGCTGTTGTAGACCAGGCTAGTCTTGAACTCACAAACACCTGTCCCTTGCCTCCCGAGTGCTGAAATTAAAGGCATGCACCACTACCTCCTGGCTCAGAAAACATTTTGTTTGACCCAATTTAAACTTCCCTCTTTATGAAAAAAATCTACTAATAGTTTAACAGCAGTATTTGTTTCACTGCAAACACCCACTGGGACAACTCAACCCCAGACAAAATCTTTTGATAGTTTGAATAGTGTCCTACAGAGGGTGACATTTTCTTGAGAAGCCAGAGACCAATGTCATCAGGTGCAGCATCTGCAGGCCAGCATTCCAAAGTGGTCGACTGTCACCCTTCATTGACCTTGATATCCTGTGCAAGAGAACACAGAGAATAAGGCAGAAATAGGACCTTCATGACTTCCACAAACAGACACATAAATCCTTAGCTAGGTATCCAATTCTTACTGACTAAAAGGGTTTTAATGACTAACTGGCCTTTATAATTGTGAGGTCTCTTCAATAGCCATAGTAGGGAATATGCTTCTGATCTTCTAAAGTTATCAATGCTACAATAAGGAACTCAACCACAGTGATGCAGCAATAGCTCAGGGTGCAAGGGTGTGATTTCCTTAGATCACTGTTTTAGGTTCCCAAATCACAGACAGACAACAAAAATGTCAAAAGAAAATCCCTCTGAGACTGCAACAGTGCTGGAATTCCTATTAACCTTTAAACTGCTATTGTAAATACATACAAATTACTGAAGGATAGCTTACTGAAGATTAAAAGTTAGGTTGAAAACAGCATTTCATTGAAAACCCTGATGCTGAAATTATTTCTTTAAACTTCTCAGCAAATTTGGACTAGTTGTCAAATAATGGTGCAGTGCATAATACAATTAGACATCACTAAGTTAGCAGCTCTTCTGGTAAGATTACTAACAAAGCAAGGATCCTGAGGCCCTCCTGATAACCAGTTTGAATATCACACTGTAACTCTTAATCCAACTTGACAAAAAGAAACAAAATCACTTTAATGGACAAAGGGAAATAATCCTGACCCTGTTTGCATATACCAAGTCCTTCTGGGTGGAAATTCTAAAGGAACAAAAAAATAATTGGAGACTTAAGTGCTTATAGCAATATTGGAATATGTAAAATAACTGAACTATTTGGAGATGAAATTAAAACTGCTTTAAAACAAGATTCAAAAGTTACCGATACTTAGGTGCATACTGAAAAGTGTATAAAGTTTGTAAGGGTGACCCTTCTCAGGCTCTGCACTTTGCTGTGGGAACTGCAGTCCCTGGAAGGTTTAGTTCACCAGAACTCAGGAAATTACTTTCTGCACAGTTTGCGAGTCTTAATGTTAGTCTGAATGTGGTAGCACACTGCCAATGGGGAGGGTTTGAAGGTCAGGTGGGCGACCCCTGGAGAGTAACATAGCTACAACACAGGCTTTAAATTTGGTATGGAATGAGAAAGGTATTAGAGGATATACTGAAATCACTCTTGGACCACAGTTTATTGTATATAAATATATACAATAATCTGTATTATAATATTAATATATACAGTATATATTGCACACATACATGTATATGTATATATACTTTAAATTCATTGTCCATAATTTAAAAATTGCTACAATGGAACAATTTTAAATTTTCATCTTCATTTTCTGCTACCTGTTAGAAAGCTTCCTCTTTATATCACTTTGCTCATCTGTGTATCAATTTATCAGTCTGTCTTCTATTAACTATGCAGTATCTCTTTATTAATCATTATGTCTTTCCCTCATAACCTGTTACCTAATATCTGTTCCCATATAAGTATCTACTTTCAATCTATCTATCTATCTATCTATCTATCTATCTATCTATCTATCTATCTATCTATCTATTTATCATATACCTATCATCTGTCTATCAACTATCTGTTTGCCTGTCTATCATTTATATATCAAATAACTATGTATCAATCAGCTATCTATATATTTATCTATATATCTATTTACCTACTGTCTATCTCTGTATCATATATATATACATGTATATGTATATCCATATATATTTAAATAAATCTTCTATCATCTATCTGCCTATCATCTACTGACTGTTCTCTATTATCTGTATATCTATTTATCTGTCAGTTTCTCAATCATTTGTAGAATATAATAATTTTTGTTGAAGATCATACATTATTTCCTCTTGTGTGAATTCTTATTCTTAAAAGTGTCAAGATTTCCTTTTCCATGGATGCTCTTCAACAATGCAGTCTCCCAGAAGTGGACCTCTGCATCTAGCACTACAGTTATGCTTGTGATCTCTGGCTATAGAATGCAGGGATGCTTGCTGAATAGAATGCTTTTGCTCTGGTGTCTTGTTGTGCTTAAATTGTCACCTTTAGGGGTTAAAACTTTCTCTTGATTTGAGAGTGTTCTTAGAACACACTGTAACAACTGATGATTTTTAATCAGTTCTTTAATTCTGATATGACATTGAAAATAACCACTTATAATTTTAATTGAGCTGACTCTTAAGTCTTGAGACTGGCCTTATATAATTAACCTAACAAAATAAAGACAGCAATTCTCTTTTCGACGATGATTTAAAAATATTATGCTTCTCTTTATTACCCCTTGGTCTTTGCAACTGACAGCACATGAAAGTCAAGTGCCTCTCCAGGCCTCAGCTTAAGTTAACACTCTGGCACTAAGAGGAGAGATCTCCTAAGGATTCCTAACAGTGTGAAGAATTACAGGCAGAAATGATCTGGGTTTCTTGTCTTTTAGATGAAGGATTAAAAATTCATTAGCTTCTGTGTGACTGAGTTTTTATGCCCTCCCACTGAAAGCAAGAGGGTTCAGCAATGTACATTTTAGATATATCAAATGATATTAGTATGTGTATTGGGGGTTACTTTGGCATTGTTTTTTAATAGAATATTAAAACTCTCAAATGTAATAAATACAAAAAAATAACCTTAACCAGTCATTATTCTTGGAATGCTTTCCTTTTCCTGATTTCTTATGTAATTCAATTTTTCTCTCCAGAGAGGCAGGCACCTCTCCAGGAGCATCCTCAGAGACTGCCAATGTGGTTGGCTTCACGTAAACACTGGGGTGAGACAAAATAACAGCAGACAAAAATAAAATACTGAGAAAACTCAAACTTTAAATTGAATTGGTATGGTTCCTTCTTCTCAGGTGAGCTTCACACTGTCTTACAGCAGCTCTGAGGCACCATGTGGCTGGCCTTCTGTACCATGTGTTAGAGGGGAAGATCTGCATTCTAGTGCCAACACAGGCCACACACCAAGCTGCACAGGTGTTGTGGTCACCTGAGCCCCTTTGAAATAATGTGGTCACCAACTGTAAGATGTCTCCAATCCAGTAACATCTCTTTGCAGCTATTTACATAGCTTGGTAAAACTTGTATAGCACTCTGGATAGTTTCAGTAAATGCTGAACTCACGGAGATGGTAATAAGTTCTATCTGCAGTTTAAGGGGTTTCCTCTTGAGTGATAGTCATAGGCTGAAGTTTTCCTGTTTTTTGGAATCATAAGAATAAATCAAGGAAAACCCATGGAAATGCCAGAATAGCATTTTCTCCTTGTGTGTGGATAAAACTGAACTTCCCATGCACATTGATTCATAAGTTATTTTATTCAGCAATAATTTATACCAGGATTACTTAGAACCACTGCATTCTTACTAAGCACCAGGCCTGCTTATCACTGAGCTATGCTAGCAGTCCTTTCTGTTGACCACACACCAGAAGATTAATCTGTTTTGTGAGGAGCCAGGGAGATGGCTCAAGTGGGTAAAATCACTCTACATACAAGCCTGGTGATCTGAATTTGATTCCTGAGACACATGCAAAAACCTGATATCCTGGTAGGCATCTGAAATCTCAGTGTTTTTCTGGGGATATAGGAAATGGAGGCAGGGGAATTGATTGGAAGCTTCCAAGCCAGGTAACCTGAAAACATAGGGTGGCAGAAACATGGAGAGATTCTGCTTCCTGTAGTTGGAGAGTAAGAACTCATTTCTTAAAGTCACCCCTCTGACATCCATTTGCACACATGGTACACACATGCTAGACTACACAGACACACAGACACACAAACACACGGTACACACAGGCCAGAACACATACACCAAGGGATTTAGACACGGTGAGGTGATTGGCATGTGAATATTATGGACTTGGCAGATATCATGCACATCCAATTAGCTTCCTTTAAATGTACATTATCAAAATTTAGTACTTGTTAAGTGAATGCAAATTGCTGTCTTATCTTTGTGCACTTCAGAAGCTTTGCTGCTATGTTTCACAGTTTGTATTCTCTTGATCTGGAAGAAGTGTACAGAGGAGTGTCTGTGTATTAAGAATCATTGAACTTAGTACATCTTATTTTCCTTCACAGCATACTAATATTAAAAGTTTAAAAATTGACTTGGGAATAATTTGAAATGCATTACTGTATTAGTAGCTCATTAACAAGATATTTTAAAGTTAATGATTACATTTTAAGCCCCAAGCAAATACATTTTCTCATAGTTCTTATAATGTAATTAGACAAGAGTGTCGCAAAACTAAAATAAAAGAGACAGACTGACTCTTCTATGGAAGTTAAAAGATAGGGCTTTGAAGTGGTATTTTGTTTATAATTTATCAAATGAAGCTTTCTTGAATATCAGAATGCAGAGATAGCTACACTAGTTAGTCATAGAAGCCAGGGAATGATGGCACCCATCTTTAATCTGCACTCAGGAGAGAGGCCAAGGGATCTCTGTGAGTTCAAGGTTCTCATGAGGCTACTCCCAGCTACACAAGGTTAATCCAGTCTAAAAGAGAAATGAAGCCAAGGTTAGTGGCTCACACCTTTAATCTCAGCACAGGGAGGTAGAGATTGGAAATGATAAAGCTGGGCAGAAAGAGTGACATAAGGCAGGAAGAGACAGGAGCTCAAAATTCAATCTGAGATTTTAAGAGACAGCATTTAGTCTGAGGCTTCATAGAGACAGGATCTACCCTTTGATCTGAAGATTCAGTAGAGGTAATAACTAGTGGTTGACTGCTCTGCTTTTCTGATCTTTCAGCATTTATTCTGATATCTGACTCTAGAATTTTATTATTAAGAACAATTAGAATTTGTGCAACAGGGCTTCTATCTTTCTTTGCCTGACATAACCTCTGCAGGTGGCTATGGGCCTATAGAAGCCTCCTATCTTCACAGATTCCACATCCTTCAGATTTTCCACACCAACTCACTGTGACATGGCCTCTTCCACCCACCTCTTCTACATTTCAGACTTTGATTTTAATAGACATCAAATATCTTCATTTATAGCTACCTGATTTCCTGGTTCAGTTTTATTGTCAAGTTGACACGATATAGGTGTCACATGAGAAGAAATAACCTGAAATAAAGAATCATGTTCATAAGATCAAATAATATCATATCTGTGAGAATTTGCCTTCTTTACTGATTGCTATAGGAGGACAAAGTCCACTGTGCATAGTGCAATCCTAGGTAGGAGGGTCTAGGGTATATGAAGAACTAGTAGGCATGAACCAATGAGTCAGCCAGAGAGTGAGCTAGTAAATATTTCTCTGTGGTTGCTGCTTGTTCTATGAAAAGTACATTTGTAGTGGTTTACAAAACCATTCTATGATAATAAGTATTTGTAAGTCCCTCTTAGAGGCTTTGTAACACTAAATTTTGGAGAAAGATAACTCAGTTCACAGCACATAATTCTGGCCCTAATAGAAAATTTACAGTGTAAATGCTACAACCATGATAAAGTCTAAGCTTTTAATAGAAAGAGTGAGAACACAGTGCACATAGCTTTGGGGTAAGACTGTGTGTTCCTAACATAGAGGTACAACTCACTCACTTGTCATCATTTATTTAGAAATCACAATTATAAGTGCATTTGGCCAGGGCCTTAAAACAGTAAGTTTTCCTTTGACTGTGCAGACTGGTATCATATTTTGTTTTGCAAACTTCTAACGAGAAATAGTTTCATAAAGAAAACTGCAGTATAGCATTTAAGCATCTGAGAAAAAAATTAAACCATCAAGATGAATAATATTACAGTTGAGTCTGAAAATGCCATGTAGGTAGATCCACTCAGCTCGATAATATCATACCAATAATGCGAGAATACATGTACACAGAGCAGGTAATTGTTTTTTATGAGAACTGTTGAGAATAAGGCTGTAATCATGGAGTATATCCAACTACTGATAATACACATATTTTTGGACTGGCTGGGGGAAGAAGCAAAATTGAAAATGGAGCTTTTCTGGTGGAACCACACCTTTTATACTTTTCTTGGCATTTTGAGACATCCAATGAGTAAGCAAAAGTTCTTTCAATCTTACGTGCGGCACATTTTTCTGTACAATAAGAACTTGTTTCACATTAGGACAGAGTATTCTAAGGATACTCTGGTGATAGAATGAGAAGAAACTCCACACTAACATTTTAGATCATCTGATGAGAGTAATGGAAGCAGAAGCTGCCCATGCCCACTCCTTCAGGATGTAAATAGTGATGCAGGACATTCAGTGACCATGGCTGGACCTCTCAGCCATTCCCCTTGACTAACAACTCACAAGGCTGATCAGCAGAGCCATCTCTGCCAAGGTGATGGTAGGAGGCCCAGACTGAGTTGAGAATGGTGGAAGATGGCCAGGGAAGCTTGTCTGAGACTGCCACGCCAGAGGTTGTTGCAGAGCACCTTGGTAAAAGGTCCCAGTGATGTCTGTGAGGAGACTACTTTCCACTTTGTGAATGGAAAGGATCTCATTCTGTCACATTAGAAAACACAAAAACAAACCTTGTGGCAAAAATAAAAAAAATATGAGGTAAAACAGATCAAAAACCAAAGAAACAAAAATAACTCCACCCCCAAAACCCAAAAATCTAAGAGGCAAACAGTTTGCAGGGTTATGTGCTCTTGAACGTAAACATTAGAAGTCCCAGTTTACTGGCTTCTTCACATCTTCCACATTGGTTATCCTACTGGATAAATTTTATTAAACATGCCCATTGAACACTTCTCTACAGCTGCTCTGTCTATAAGTTTTTCAAATGCTGCCACTGCCGTGTTTATCCATAAGGAGGCATTAGACTTGATTAAGTTTGTTCCTCTCCCACTCTTTAGATAGACATACACATGAGCACACACAGTAGTTATTATTAAATTCTGTCTTCCAGTCAGTAGTTTCATATAAATCCTCAGGTATGATATTCTGATGTCTCATGATGGTTTATTTAAAAGTCATTTTTTATGATACATTTATTGCAATGGGATCAATTCTATGGATGAGGGAAATTGTACGGTGTACACCACAATCCACACATTAAAGAATGGATGCTCTACTATTTTAACTTCCGTATAACTTTGCAGTCACTGTAAGGAGGCAACCAATATGAGTTTTTGAAACTCTATCAAGTAGCATAATCTTGGATTGTGGACAAACTCATTGTGATTTCTGTGAACACTGACATGTGAGTTTCCCACCTCCATTTCCCAGATTCTTATTCAATATCATGAAAAAATACATTTCATAAAAACACTGTGACAAGTGGGTTGAGGCATGTGGAGTTCCCTGACTGGTCTGAGAGATTGCTTGTGAACAGTGTTCATCGTGAGATACAGTGATGACAGCAGGTGATGCTGAATCAGGTTTATTATTCATTATAACACACTATTTCCAGAGAAGGAACAGCTTCCTCCACCATGGGTAATTCTTCTCTCTTTTGGTAGGAGGACTCCACTTAAAGATCTCAAGAAATATAATAGAGTCAAACAGTGAGGCTTCCTTGGCCCAAAGCAATTATTTCTTTTTGTCTGTGCTGTCTGCCTGCTGCCACTGCTTCAACCACTCTAAATTTCTTTACTGAAAACAGAGATGTAGGAATTTTTCGTTTATTTGTTGGTTTGCTTTTCCATTTTCACTATTTTTCTAAGTAATCCCTTGATTTGTTTTTCTCCTATTATGGTTTTGTAAAGAGCCTAAAATATGATGCATTTGCTCACAATCCAAGATTATGCCACTTGACTTGGTTTCCTTCTGCTCCTGAGGTTAGCTTTCAAACATGGAAATGACCCCCCCCTTCTTCTCCCTGAGGTCTCCATGCTGTCTTCTCTATGGTTGAACTTCGTATGGGTGGGACATCAAGGGATCCTTGGATCTATCCTGTAGTTGTAAGGGTAATTGCAAACTTTTGATATCGATCAGTTATAAAGATGTTTTACTAGCATTTTTGTGTTCCTATGGTGGGCAGTCCCAAGAATAGTATTCTTTATTTTTATTATTTTTTAGTACAGTCTTTTCCTTTTTACTGAAAATATATTCTTCTCTCATACAATGCATCCTGACCACAGTTTTATGTCCCTCTACACCTCTCAGTTATGCCCTACAGCCCCTCTCCCCAGATTCACTCCACCTCCCTTTCTTCTTCAGAAAAGGACAGGTCCTCAAGGGATAACAGTGAAACAGGACAAAACAAGATATAATATAGGAAGAAAATTCCTCACATTGAGACTAGACGAGGAAACCCAATAAGAGGAAAAGAGTCTCAAGGGTAGGCAAAGGAGTCAGAGATCCACCAGCTCCCACTGTTAGGAGTCCCACACAACTCTAAGGTAACAGCAGTAACATATATTAAAAAGACCTGGTGCAGACCCTCTCAGGCCCAGAGGTTGGCCCTTCTGTGTCAATGAGCCCATGTGAGCCCTGCTTTGTTGATTCAGTGAGCCATATTCTCCTGATGGTCTCCATACTCTATAACTCCTACAATCATTCCTCCCCCTCTTTCATAGTGTATTATAATCTCCTAGGTGATGGAAATGATGGAGACCTCCAATTTGAACTCTCTCTTCTCATGTCTGGGTGTGAGTGTATGTACCTGCTCCCATCTGCTGCCAGAGGAAGCCATTCTGATGACTACTGAACTTATTTAAAATAAATGAATAACTTCAGAGAGATTCATCCTGTTTTCAGATACAATCCTCATATTTAGTCAATAGCAAATATTCTCTCATAGTAATAATGCTTAAAAACAGTAAAAATAAAATAGTAGTGAGCGTAATTTTTTTTTATTCTGTATTTTCTCAAAGGCATTATTAATGACTACATAGCTGATGAGTAAGAGGTTTTTTCAGTAGAGTTTTGTGGCTATTTCTGTTATATTTTGTACTTTATGTGATTAGTGAAAGGTTATTAATTTTTATTATCAACATAAAATAATTTCAGCATAATTAAGAGGTTATATAATGAAAATGGAAATCACTATGGATAGACAGATGGTTTTTGATATGTTGAAGAAGGTAAGGGACTGTGTCCCTGAATGGGGAGTATAAGAACTTTTAACATTAGAAAAGAAAACTTGTAGAAAAAGTTGATACCTATCAAAACTTTTCTGACTTCACACCTAGGACTGCAGAAATATGATTATTATCAAGAAAGCAAATGAAAATGAATAAAAGAATACATCATACGCTGTTGGGGGCATGTAAACTGGCCAAAAATAGAATTATTATGTAACCCAGATGTGCCACTATTGGGAGCTCAATGACTCTACATCTTAGGGGAATCAAAACAACATTCCCCACACCTTTATATTTTTGTTACAGCACTTTTCTACCACAATGAATTTGCAGAACTCAGCCTTGGTCACACATAAAGAAAACACAACATGCATACATGATTGAATATTTGTTCTTCTAAAAATAACATTATAATTCTGTTATGTACAGAAAAACCAAAATGGGTGGGACTGTAGATCATCATGTTAAATGAAATAAAACAAACTCATTAGGAGAAATACCTTGATTTTTTCTTATACGTAGGATCTTTATCTTCTTAATATACAATAATAGTAGGGGATTAAGTTATATAGAAAGAGGGACCAGTGTAAGCACCACAAAAGAAGTAATAAGCATTAGTATAATCATAATAAACAATATGAATGATAGAAGATGCCAGTATTAAGCACATGACTTTGTACAATGAATGTAAGTTAGAGTCAAATAATAATGAAATATCTTGTAAGTGTTGTTATGGGTTGAAGACATGGCTCAGATTGATACTATTAAAATGAACTCAACTGTACTATCTTATCGGTTCTCCAAAGTACACAGCACCTGAGTTAGGGGCCTTCATAACAACCTGTGACTCCAACTTCAAGAGGTTGGACATTGTCTTCTATTTTCTTTGCACAGTGTATTCATATAGCCAATCAGCACACAGACACACACACACTCACACACATAAATACAAATAAACCTTCAGAAAAAGACTTGTTATATGAAACATTTTATTAGCTATTTACTCACTGAAGTGTCTGTATTTCACAATATTTCAGAATTAAAATTGAAAATGGATGTTAACAGAAAACAATTACAGGGCTGCAAGCTGCTCGGTGAGTCTTGAGGCCCAGCAGTTGGTGCTCTTAATTGATAAGCCATCTCTACAGTGCCTTAGCTCTAATCTTAAATATATATTTATTTATTAAATATATATATATATATATATATATATATATATATATAGAGAGAGAGAGAGAGAGAGAGAGAGAGAGAGAGATAATGTGTATGTTTCCCTCTCAAATATTGCATTTTGGTTTTTTAATTATTTTTATTTTTTTTACCTTCTTTTTTGTGTAAAGTATTTTACATGACTAGTGAAATAATATTCACTCTTATAGCTACAGGTACCAACATCTTCAACAACTAGTTGAGATCAGCAGCATAAATCTGTCAACTGCAACCACCATGCTGTCAAGCTAAAGTTGCACACAGCTTTTACTGTGTCTTACCCCCACGACTACTGTGTGAGGTGGAACAGACTGCTTTGAGTCTTCTAATCAGGAAAATAGAACATGGAGAGTCTATACTATGACAGATTTCCCTTTGGTTGTGGCTGGAAGATCATGTGAAAACTTGCATCTGGGCAGCAGCTGCTACTCTTTCAGCATGTTGGCATCCTGACATTCACTCTTCAGGAAATAAAACTCTTGAATGATTTGCATTCTTGATTTAGTCAGTGAAACTCATAGGAGCAAAGTATTCTAAAGTCCATTGCCGTATGATCCCCATGCCTCTTCTCTAAGCACTACTATGTTAGATACTGTAGACTTAATACCCCATTAATCTTTCATGATGTGGTGCGTAGACAGCTCTGACACAGTGACTATAACCTTCCCTATTATCTACAAATAAAGAGTTAATGATCCAGATTCCAATTATGCTGACGTGATAGACAACTAGAGAACTATTTTTACTATGAGCGTTGGCCTTGACTTCAGACATTTCAGACTCTTTTGCCATTTCTCTTTCTTGCCTTGGTTTTGTCATCTGACTGTAAGTTTCCCTTTTTTAAACAGATAAAAGTCATTCTGTGTTCAGCCTAGTGAATAAAGTGATGATTATGAAGAACCAGATACTCTAGGAATAAAATATCTGTCACTGTTGAGACCTCAAACAAATATCAAAGATGAATCAGTTGATGTTCCTTCAAGGTAACTTGTGTATACCTTTAAATATCTTGAAATAAGTGTATGATTTAATGCTTTAATGTTTTCTGTCTGATCTCTGATTTTTCTATATTACTATGTCTGCACTTTTGTAACTCACTTTCTTCAGTTGTTACAGATTGTTTATAAAACATTACATCAACTATTATTAGAGACTGTTTTAAAGATAGAGAGAGGGGAGAGGGAAAAGGAGAGAGAAAGGTGCTAAAGTAAGCAATAACATTTGAAAAGTGAAATAAAAAGATAAATGTGTGTTGATTCTCTGTGGATTGCCCTGGCTGTTTAGATATACTTGTATTAAGACTATGGCTTAAAATAAATAAAATAAAAATAAAAGCAGAGATGCAGTTCAGTGTCAGAGCACTTGTTTATCATTTCTGAGGCCAGTGACTGCCCTCTGGGAAATTTCAGCCCATGGTGGTTTGACTCTTTTGCTTTTTAGAGTAAGGTCACACACTTTGGTTGAAGTATATATAGAGGGAAAGTGTTTTCTTTATGTTTAGTGAGGAAAAGAAAAGAAGAGGAGTGAGGGGAAGAAAAACAGGAAGATTAAGGAAAAGAAGGAGAAAGGCAAAAAGGAGAAAGAAGGAGTGGAAGATGAGGCATAGGAGGGGAAAATTAGAAGGGAAATGAAGAGGCCAAGGAAGAGGAACAGAAATGAGAAAAAGACGAGGGAGAAAGAGACAGAAAATGACAGGGTTCACAGCCCTTTCTGGGAGGAAACCCAGGTAAACTATAGACCTTCCAGGAAGTCCCACCTTCTGAAGCTTCTATCATTTTCCAAAAGCACCACCCTTCGGCCAAGATTTAAACACATAGACCTCTGTACTCCATTCCAGATGTGATCTATCTCCTGTACAAAATTGTGAAATTAAAACACTTAACTGAAACTTAATCTTGGAAAATGATGTCCATTATGTTGGCCAAACCTTTTTCTAGGGTTCACAAATGTTGTAAACATCCAGTTAATGGCCAGCAGCATGCTTTCATGCTTTCTGTCCCACGAGTGCACATTAAACCTGGTTATCACAAAATTAGAGAATAACATGTGCTGTGATTATACCTGCTGCAAAACTAAGATTGCTTCCAATACTCACATTTATGTCAGTGTCTTATTAGTTACTTTAAAACCTATTTTTATAAATTCTTTGATAATTTCATATATTGTGTTTTGACAGTATTCACTGCTTGTCCCCATCAGATTCAGCCCCCATCTCACACCCACTCAACTCTGTGTCTTTGTTTTTCTTAGTGTTGTTTAGGTTTTGTTTTGTTTCCTTTCCTGTTACGAAATAGTATAAGACCGGAATGAGTGGATGACTGAAAAGAAAACATTTTCATGACAGAGTAACATAGTTACGTCGGTTGTAATATCACACATAACACCTGCATAAACTTCATCCAGCAAAATCCCAGAGTGGTTAAGGGAGTGGGCATAAAAGTCCATCCTAGCTGAGAAGCTATTGGGAACTGGTATTTCATCTGGATGAGAGATGGAGTTTTCTTTAAAGGTGTGGGCCCTGGTAGGTCAGCCATGTTTAAGTGGAAGGCTACACTCTTGTGAGTACACAGGTAGCACTTAGAATTGTTTTATTTTTTTTATTTTATTTTGCAAGACAGGGTTTTTCTGTAGCTTTGGAGCCTCTCTTGGAACTTGTTCTGCAGACTGGGTTGACATTGAACACACAGAGATCTGCCTGTCTCTGCCTACCGAATGTTGGGATTAAATGTGCACATCACCACTGCTGACCACTTAATGATGTTTTATTGCTAATATTTTATGCTGTGGTAGTTATTTATGTAAGTCACACCTTGTATTGCTGTTAAACTCATAAAGAAAATCTTAGTCATTGACAGCCTTTTCTATTTGAACCTAACAGTACTCTTCAGTATGGCATTCTTTTTTTTTTTTTATTAAAGATTTTTGTCTTTTCCCTGCCACAGCCAAGGCATCCTTAATTAACAACTAACTCTAAGGAAAACTGTAATTAACAATGTTTCATTGTCAGATTATGACCATTTTAGATATTTTCCAATGAAAATAGCATAGTTCCTGTTAAAATGCAGAATTCATATATTTAGGCACTCAAAAATTTCTCATTGTGTTGAGAAGGGTTGAGAAAACCAATAGCGTAGAATTCTTATGGGAAATACGAACACTAAAAGGAAATAATTCAGATATTTGTGACATTCTTCCCAGAAACAGGTATTTATTTTTATGTGTAATTAAAAATGAAAGAATATATCTATAGCAATTCTTCATGCAAAATAAGGCATAAACCCTCTTACCTCAGGTTAATTAAATCTCTGATTTGGCAAATGAGTTTCTAATGAGTAATGAGTCTGAAATGCCCATATTAATATGTTAAATTGTTCTGACTACATGTTTGAGAACTGACATGGCCTTGGCAAGCTGTTGGTAGTTTCTACTAATAATAAATTATTTGTCACTTGGTTATTTATAAAAGAAGTAAAACTCATGAGAATTTTGAAACACTTTTAAAAAATTGAGGTCACTGCTTACTAGGTTTCCCTGGGCACACAATGAACAGAGAACCTCTGCGTTCTGGCATGCAAAAGCTTATTATAATTATTTCAATATGGGTAAAGTAAACAGGCACTAATTAATAATTAACCCAATACTTAATTATAAAATGACACCTATTAAAATACATAAGCATCAGAGAGTCAGTAAAATGTTTTTGTTTTTGAGACAGGCTCTCACGTTTCCCAGACTGGCTTCAAACTGTTACATAGCCCCAAATCATCTTCAGTTCCTGATCTTTCTGCCTCCTGCCTCCACCTCCTAAATGCTGGAACAGGGCAAGGCAACATGGCCAGCTCAGTGGGGCTTATGCCAACCTTATATTCACTAACTACAGGAATTGAATCTATCCATCTGCTGAGGCCTCAGAATAGCACAACACAGTCATTTCCTATTTGTTTGTGACTTGTTGGTATCCCAGTATCTTAACCCCACTGGTCTCTCAGGAATCATTTGTTCAAAGCAATCTTCTTCTGTCTAACACTCTTCTTTGTTCTTCATCTTCGCCTCTTCTTGTGTCCCACCTACTCTTAAAGTAAAGGGAACAAAAGAGGAGGAAACATTTTCAGAGTGAAAGATAGAGGAGGGAGTCAGAGACAGACCCAGAAAGAGGGAGATATAGAGATAAAGGGGGAAGAGACATACAGAGAAACATAAACAGAGAGGCAGAGAATGAGAGACAGGCCATGGAGAAAACTGAATTAAATTTAAACAAATTTGAGAAGTGGAAATACAGTTCTCAGGTCCAAATCCCCTTTAGCAAGGTGTGGTGGGGCCAGCCTGCAGTTCCCCTTCACCAAGGTGTGGTGGGACCAGCCTGCAGCCTGCAGTTCCAATTCTTGGGAGATGAAGAGCATTTCTAGCATCAGGAGGTCAAGACCACCATTACACTGTTGAAATAGGTGCGGCAGGGCTGCGTCCCCGGCACCCGGCCGCCCGCATGGCTAGCTTATGCCCAGAAATAATTACACGGAAACTGTATTCTTTCAAACACTGCCTGGCCCGGCTAGTTCCAGCTTCTTATTGGCTAGCTCTTACATATTGTTCTAACCCATTTCTAATATTCTGTGTAGCCCACGAGCTGGCTTACCAGGGAAGATCTTAACCTGCGTCTGTCTGGAGTGGGAGAATCATGGTGACTCCTCCTACTCAGCTTCTTTTTCCCAGAATCCTGTTCTGTTTACTCCGCCTACCTAATTTTCTGTCCTATGAGGGCCAAGGCAGTTTCTTTATTAATAAGAAATCACTCCCACATCATTTCCCCTTTTTCTGTTTAAACAAAAAAGAAAGGCTTTAACTTTAACATAGCAAAATTACATATAACAAAACAGTTATCAAGTAAGAATTACAGTTACAATATTTATATCTATTTTATCTCTTATCATAACTAAGGAAAACTATAACTATTCTTCAATTCCATCAAAGACTCCAGAAGGATATAATAATACTTAAGTAAACAAGAAATAAGAAACTCTAGAAATGACAGAGACATCTCACTGCCTGGACAGTCACCCAAAGTTCCTCTGTACCGTTGGGGCATCCATCTTTGGCCTACAGGCCCATGGTATCCAGAGACATTTCCATGAAGCAGGAAATTTTAAAGACAGTTTAGTCATTTTCTGCTGTGTCCTGCAGAATGTCTCGCAGACTCTTTCATGAATCAGGAACCCCAAAAGACCATCTCACCTTTAGGCAAGTTCAGCAGTCCTCTCTCTGCGGGTTCTTTGTGTCCAGTTTATACATCAGTCCAGGCAAGAGCAGTTTCTTGCCCAAATGACTATCCAATTCCATAAGGATCCTCTTTGATGCCCATCTTCCTCTTGAAGTAGCTGGTGCTGCCAGGAGCAGATGTGTCTCCTTGTCATGAAAAGTCCTAAGTTATTAAAACATTTAAATGCCATATTCTGTAGCCTTTAAAGATATGAAGAATGCCTATCTAATTGAAATATATATATCTAGAAAATCTAACTAACGTGACTACAAGCTTTACTATCATAGATGATTATCCATTAACAACCTATATTTCCTAATTATACAGTACATTTTTAAATGAACTACACAATCACAATACCTTAATCAAGTTCAAAAATACATATACATATAACAAAATTGACCATAAAATCCATACCAATGAAAATTATTCATATCTATATCATATCCCCCTTTAAATGTAAAAGAACATTTATAAACAATATTTGGAAACATGGGCGTAGTTTTTTTCTCTCCAAACTGCTTCCTGCTGAATAGGGGCGTCGTTAATTAGGTCTTTCATGGTATAACCTGTGTGCCAAGGCCATCTCAGTTGGCAGTTGAGTGAAGTAATTTTTGGAGGGTGTTCACAGCAACCTTTCAGGAGGGCGTGGTCTATCATACCAAATTGGGATAGAAGAAATCCACAGGGTCGCATCCTCTGTGAAAACAAAAGAAGGACTTTTCCAAAGCATCATAACCTTAGATCCAAATTCTGAAGTCAAGATACCTTTAGAACATATGTGCAGGTTTAGCTTAGCAGCCCATATAATGAAATGTCTCTCTGTTCTTAGCTCCTTCACAGTCAAAAATTTTAAAGAAAACACAATGTACATAATCCAGACTCTCTGTGAATTTTCCATTTTTACATGGCTTATTTTTCTTTATTTCTCTTAATCTATAACTATCTGTACTTCTGTACTCTGTCTCTTTAAAGACTTTACCCTTTTTCTTTTTAAGACATTAACTTTATTTTTTATATTCTTTTTTTTTTCTCTCCCAAGCCTACGTACATTCATCCAACAGTGTCTGAATCTGTTTTATTGTGAATCTGTAACTTTTTCACTATCCAGGAGCATTTCTTAAAATGTTAAGCACTTTTTAAAAACTTAAGTTGCACCATGTACAGGTAATATGGTACTGCCTGTGTCCTGCCCAGTCTAAACCTTAACTGTGTAGTTTTAAGGTAATTACGGTAGTTTCTGCCTGAGACCAGCACAGTTCAGCATGGCGGAGCTGAGCCAAGCTGCTCCTGCCTCAGAGCCATTTGGTGCCCCTGAGCCACACACAGTTCCAGGCACACAGCAGTCCACATTGCCATCAAGCAAGCCGTAGAGCTTTACTCCAAATGCTCCATTTAAAAGTTCTGTCTCCCGCAGAAGCCAGACTGAGATCGCGATGGCGGCACAGCCCAGAAAGCCGGCATTTTAAAACAGCCAGTTTTTTCCTGCTGCCGAGTCAAGACAATTTCTTTGCGGCATGCAACCCAGAAACAGCAAAAAGCTGTCTTAAATTCTCTCTCTTTTTTTTTAAGCCCTCTCAGGTTTTTAAGTGGATTTAGCCCCACGTTGGGCGCCATCTGTTGAAATAGGTGCGGCAGGGCTGCGTCCCCGGCACCCGGCCGCCCGCATGGCTAGCTTATGCCCCGAAAACACAGAGCTAAAGAGCAGCCTCTGCCCAGACAACAAAATAAAACAAAGTGAATACTCCCCCATGCAAAATCCCAACAGCAATAGCAATATCATTTATTATTATTTATTATTATTATTTATTTATTATTTATGAAACACGACAGTAAGCATGCAACATGACATAAAGCAAAAAAGAAGATCCAGTTTTCAGTTGTACAGCCTCATGAAATGATTTCAAAACAAAGAAGATTGGAGATATAACATTAAGTATCTTTTTCTGCTACAATGGTGATAGTATGTTTATCAGTGTTTCTCAGCAGGTAATGACCCCTGGCCTTTGGCAAACATCATCTTTAGACTTTAGGGAACTCTATTCTACTCTTTACCTTTATAAGACCACTAGCTTCATATTCCAATTATGAGAGAGATCAACTGCTACTCTCTATCTGTATTTGGCTTATTTCAACAATATAATCTAGGTTCATTCATGTTATAACAAATGACCTTCCACTCTTTATAATGGTATGCATGTGTTCCAAGTCTGCTGTTATTCAGTTCATGGATGCATGGGTCATTTTCACGTCTTGGATGTTGTGAACTATATGAAATAATCTTCCTTGTTTCTTAGACACACAGTTTTCATTTTCTTTGGAAAATATGCAATTGTTTATCATGGATTAGATTGTTATTCTTTTAATTTCATAAGGAACTTCCATGTTGTTCTCTAAGATGACTGAATCAAGTTTAGTTCCTACCACCAGTGTGAGAATTTTCCCTTTAATTCATCCTCTTTAGCATTCTTTAATTTTTGTCCTTTTGATAATAGCCATTTTATCTATTACAATATATTTATGTATAATTATTTTTCAATAGCAAAATTAAACTTGCCAATGGTGGCACATGCCTTTAATCTCAGCACTTGGAATACATAGACAGATTTATCTCTGTGAGTTTGAGGATATCCTAGTATACAGAGAAAGTTCCGGGACAGTCAGGGATGTTAAACAGAGTAACCTTGTCTTAAAAAACAAATAATAATAATAATAATAATAATAATAATAATAATAATAATAATTTTATCTTGTGTTTCTGGTACATATTTTAATTTGTTAATATGACATCTCACCTTTTAAAACTTTAATTTCAAAAATATCTCTTTAGATTTGTTTTTAAACCACTTGGTGCCATGTGATTTTTGCTATTGAATATTTTCTATTTCCAATATATTTTGGATAATAATTTTTGTCAGTAGGTTATCTCTGTCCTTTGCATATTGTTTTATTTGCTGTATCAAAGGATTGGTTTTAATATAATATCATATCTCGCTTATATTCCCTAATTATTTGAAATGTTGTAAAAGAAGCAGTGCCTCTCTTCTATGTCTTCTATGATGGTTTTATCATGTGAGATCTTCAGAGGGATTCTTTTATCCTGAGGTTACTTTGCATGTGAAGAGACACAGCAGTCTAATCTCATTCTTGTGCATGTGATGTTACCACTAGATCCCTCACCCTCAGGAAGCTGTGGGTTACAGCTTCAATATCAAGTGTCCACTGCAGGCTGGTTTGAGTCTTTCCTCCTTATTGGTGTCCTTCAGAGACAGGAGCTAGGCCCAGGAGGTGTGACCCTACATTGTTTTGTCCCTGACTTACATGAAAGGAAGCATTTCCTGTGTCTACATTCCCAGACTGTAATATCTAACCAAAGTCGTGTGGGTTTCATAAGTCACTTAATGTCCTTGATCTCCAGTGCTGTGCATCTTTTGGAAAGTATAGACATATGTAATGTTTGAAAAATACAGATATTTAACAATCTTAGTTCTTTGGACTTGTGAGTGAAGAATGCTTTCCCAGATTTTTATGCCTTCTATTTATTCCATAAATCTCTACACATTTTAGCACAGAAATGAGATCCAGTGTTTCTAGCTGCTTCTCAGTGCTGTCACTTCCCCACAATGTTGGGCTGTAACTTGTAACCATTAGTCAAAATAAGCCCTTTCTCTCTAAATTTGTTTCTGCCAGGGTATTTTATCACAGAAATGGGAAAAGAAAGTAAGAAGCCCAGGATTCCTGCACAGCTGTTCTTTACGTTGTTTACATCTGGAAATGTTCTTTCTTAAGTAAGGCAGTGCTTCATTGTCTCTGAAATCTTTTCTTATCTTCCTTAAAACTTTTCATGTGATTTTTTTGCTGTTATTAAATAAGAAAGCTAAATCTAGTGGAAAGAAAGAGATAATCCTGGCAGCCCGAGTTTCTGTGTAGAGACAGTATCAGGACATTTTCTATCTTCATTTTAGGCCTTTCCCACGCTTTAGGCCTTTCCCAACCACAAAGTCAATCAGTTTATATGTTTATGGACTTCAGAGAAGGAGCTTAGTCCTTAAATTCAGAATTCTAAACCAGTTCTTTGAACACTTTGCTATGAGAAGCCTGTCAGTCCTAGGAAATTTCAGTCAACTTAATGGGAGCTCTACTAGAAGATTTAATATTGAATATTTTCATCAGAATATAAAATAATGCATGGGATAATTATGAATTTGAATGTATGTTAAGAAAGTATTATATAACTCAAAGAATCTGAAAGCCACTCAGGCCGGAGAAGCAATTGGACTATTAACTGCAGATCTTCACCTCTCCCTCTGCTTCTCTAAGCTCAACCCCCAGGCTATGCCCCAACTCTGTAACAGACTACCTGCTACATCTTCCCCTTCTACTCTGTCCCCACCTCATGTGGCTCAAACAGATCTTCCCCTTCCACTTTCCTTCCTTGATTTATTTGCTTTATCCTGGGTCCCATTTCCAGCAGATATTCTCTTGGCATCTTCAGGTCACCCTAGCCAGAAGGCATAGAGGTTAATAGCAGATCTTCACCTCTCTCTCCATTCCTGTAAGACCAAGCACCCATTCTCACTCCCAGCTCTGTAATAGACAGCATGTTGTGGTGTGTCCTTCAGGCAGCCCAGATCCTAGTCCATCCCCGTTTCTGTCAGCTGCTAATACCTAGAAACACTTTTTACCTGGAAACCCTATGCACACATCTATCAGGATCCCAGAAGCATTTTCTATGAGAGAACACACAGACAATGTAAACTCCTAACAGTGGAGAAAACAGAAACCAACGGAAAAAACACTTACCTAACAAAGACAAAATTAGATATCAGCATGTAGAATTACACTCTTCCCAAATTAAGATTCATCAATGTCAGCATAAAAGCAAAATCAATAACAGCCTGGCCAACATGACTCCACAAAAGTCCACCCAGCCTACCACAGAAAGCCCTAAGAATTGCAACATAGCTGAAGCACAAGAAAAATACCATAAAATAGTCTATATCAATATGATAGAGGGCCTTAAAGAGGAAATAGACAAGGCCATTAAAGAAATTTATGAAAACTCACACACACACACAGAAAAAAACTGTGGAAGGAAATGAATATAAAAGTTCAAGATCTAAAAGTGAAAACAGAATCAATCAATTAAGCCCAAACTAAAGGAAACCTGAGCAGGAAACTCAGAGGTAATTCTCACCAACAGAATACAAGAGGGGGGAGAGAGAATCCAGGTGCTGAAGGCGGGATAGAAGAAATGGATACCTCAGTCAAAAAAAAATGTTAAATCTAAAAGAAATCCAGGTACAAAACATTCTGGAAATCTAGTACACTATGAAAAAATCAAATTTAAGAGTAACAGGAATAGAAGAAGAAAGCCAATCATAACCCAAAATTTTATTAACCTAAAGAAAGAGAAACATATCAAAGTACAAGATGCAAACAGAAGTCCAAATAGACTGGATCCGAAAGTATGTGGTTAATAGATGGTGATTGACCAGGGTGAGGCTGCTGTCTTATCAGGAGGAATGAAGTTTGAGGAGCCTTGGATAATTTAATAAAAATACCAGCAGTGGTGTGTGCTTCACGTTCTAGCTCATCCCTTCATGATTATCTTCCTTTAGCATGTTATAGCTTTTGATATCCCTTTCCCACACAGAATGTTTTTAAAATAGGTTTAATCCTTAGGCATTCTCCCACTGTGCTAGCTAAGATCATATGGCGTTTTCTATCTTCTGCTTCCATTTTTACAGTGTTCGTAGCATTTTCAGCACTACACACTATGCATTCTTCATGGTAACACTTTGTTTTTTTATTTTAGTTTATTGGAGAAATTCCTCTTCTACTAAAATTTATCAGACCACAAGAGTTACAGTTCCATACTGCTTTTAGCTATTTTGCATTTCCTACAACATCCACAGTAACTTCAACGACAAATATCTTTAGCCACTCTATAGTAAGAGGCTGCTAGTTTGTTCATGGCTGTTCAATCCTGAAATAATTACACAGAAACCATATTGCTTGCAATACTGTTTGACCAATAGCTTAAACGTATTTCTGGCTAACTCATATCTTAAATTAACCCATCTTCTGTGTATCACCACGAGGCTATGGCTTACCAAGTAAAGTTCCGGCATCTGTCTCTGGCAGAGCTACATAGCTTCTCCTTCGATTCCTCCTTTTTTCTCCCAGCATTCAGATTAGTTTCCCCCATGTACCTCTGTTCTGCCCTGCTATAAATCCAAAGCAGTTCTTTATTAACCAATGGTATTCACAGCATATAGAGGGGAATTCCACATTACCCCTATGACCATTAACAGGGACTGAAGTCATCTTCCTCTAAGGTCTTCTAAGGTTTTTACTTTGACCTCCTATCATGAATCATACTGACTCCAGATTTTCGGCAAAATCACTGAAGCTACTCTAGATTTATGAAATGTATTTATTAAATACTAAAGCATGAACATGAAAATAATTCCTTAATCCATGGGCTATAGAGTTAACCAGTGAGAAGGAGTGAAGGCATCAATCATGTTCTACATCTGAAGGCACCGGAACTTGTTTTTACAGCATGTTCTGGCTTTTTCGGATCCTAGTCTATATGGATGCTCAGCTTCCTAGGCCTGGATGTGTGTGTGGGGGGGGGGCTTGGACTTCCCACAGAGCAGGGTTCCCTGCCCTCTCTCAAGTAGGGTAGAGAAGGGAAGAGGGGGAGTGGGGGAGCGGGGAAGCGGGAGGGGATTGGAAGGAGAGGAGGAAGTGTAAATATTTGAATGTAACAAAGGTTCTTATAAGATAAAGTATGTTGTGAATGAACTATCTTTTGTTTAAAACAGCTGCATTTCTCAGCAGTGTGTCTCAAAGGTGGATTTAACATATCCAGCAGTCTATGTTATAAATATATACACTGTTATGAGGTTTTATTGATAAACAAGAAGAGGATTGAGTATTGGCTTTGACATAAGGTTATCAGGTCCACTGTGCCAAAAGAGAGTCAGCCTGCCTGCTGTGGACTTCACATCACTGCCCACATCAGTTCTTAGAGTCCTTTTTAGGAAGTCTCTTTTTACATAAGGCTGTTTCCTGTATGACCAGCCTGTGTCTCATGGACACCTTCATCCATTATCTTTCCTTGATCTTTTGGAATACTTATTACAGTTTCTATATCAGGACTCATTGTTTCATCATGAACTTGAGAGCTATGGAATGACTGCTTTTATTAAGCCTCATGGCACAGTCTTTTCTGTAATTCTTTCTTTCCCAATCTTTCTACTTTTGTCAATTTTCATAGACACACAATGGGCCTCACTCCTGATAGTCTTTCTTATGAGGAGATGTCATGGTGCTTTTTTCTTTTTATTTTTTTTTTTTTTTGATTTGATTTTTCAAGACAGGGTTTCTCTGTAGCTTTGGAGCCTGTCCTGGAACTAGCTCTTGTAGACCATGCTGGCATCGAACTCCCAGAGATCTGCTTGCCTCTGCCTCCAGAGTGCTGGGACTAAAGGCGTGTGCCACCACTGCCTGGCTGTCATGGTGCTATCCACATGAAAGATTGTTTTTCCAGATTAACAATGAGAATATTTTATTTTAATACCCTTCTTTCTTTCAATGATTTGCATATTTGATTTTTTAACTCACAGCTTCATAAACCAGTTATTTAGAACCCTATACAGAGCTTAGTTTATGACACGTCTTCTTTATTGACCTTAGATTTGTTTGATAGGTACTTTGCTAAAAGTCAAATGCAAAGCAGTATAGCTATGCTTATCTACAATTAGACCTTGGAAACCAATATAAAAGCAGCTTCATCATGGTCTACCTTCATCTTAGATGAACTCTATTGTCTGCTCCCTCCTAACTAGGTCCCACATAGACAACAATCATTTCAGTATCTTATTTTCTTTCTGACTCTGCTATAAGCTACTATATAAAAATTATTGTTTGAATCAAATATTTCATCACAGCTGGGACAAAGCAAAGCTTAGGGTGGTGAGAGGAATCCATCTACAATGTTAATTTAACAATATGGTCACATTTTGGAAAAAGCTTAGAGAGAGAGAGAGATGCATCATAACATTAATTCTGGTAATATACATTGTAATTGTAAAATTAAGTCCAAAATTATGGAAGAATCATAAATAATATGAATTATTTCTTCCCTTTTTTCTTTTGGACAGTGAACACACATGCATAAAATCACTGTATGTCTAATTAGAAAAATGGAGAAAATGGCAGTTTAATCACAGGGTAGAAAATGACACAACAAACAAGACTTGAATGCTAAATGAAGAAAATAAGATGCACAAATTTTTCAGCTTTCAAGTTGTATGGGCTCCTTTATAGAGAACATTACAAAGAGTGAATCATAAATTAAAGTTGGTCAGGGTAGTGGAATCTCAGATCGCAAAGGGTAGAATTTCAGACCTTGTGATGATAACATAATGTCAAGATAAATTCAAATATCAGGACTGATCATTTATTGTGTTCATTGGACAAAATCATTTAATCTTCCAGAGGTTCAGTCTCATCATTTGCACAATGAGAACACATTTTTACTAGAGGAAGAGTTAGACATTGTAGCTGATAGCATAATAAAAGGAATAGAATATCCACTAACAATAAACGGACATGTGGAAAACATTATTTTCTTATACTTGTCTCACAATTTTACAAAAGAACATATGAAAATGTCTTTAAAGTGTCACAATTTAAATACTATTTTAGATGTAGCCAACTATAGAAGACAGTGGAGACATTATGATTCAAGCATTGAATTTATGGCCTTCAGCATTTCAGAACAAGCTTATGTTTCCTCTCAGAATTCCCCAGTAGGCATACAAGCTTACCTTACTAGGCATATGTTTCCTGTGATTTATGCCTTTAAGAGCAGCATTGCAGTTTCTAATCTACTGGCTTTCATGTTGTGACCTTTTACAGTACTCTATCAATTGCTCTGCTGTAAAGATATTAAGATCTCTGGTTCCAGATGTTCAACAGTGTTTAACATGTTCATGTTACTCCCCAGGCAACCAGAGTTATCACACATACTGCATGCATATATGCATGTATATATAAATATATATACATACAGTATATGTGTATGCATATATAAATATATATGAATGACAAGCCAACATTACTTTTGGCATCATAGACTTAGTATTTTCATAGAGAGCTTATACTTCAGTCTTTTTCCAATTTTTGTAGATGTTGGAGTTATTCACATTATTTACAGTAAAAATTACATTTTTTGGCAGACACCACATTGGTTTACCTTCACACAAATGACTCTGTTTTTGCAACTAGTGTCACAACTTATTTAAAACAAAGTGAAATAGAATAAGTCAAACTATACTCCCATGGGTTTTGATGCTAGTTTTACAGTGGTGTAATTGTGAGATGGATTATTACCTAGTTCTCTTACTTAGACTATTTGTCCTCCATTTCACAAATATTACATAGAATAAGTAGATGTAGAAGTAATAACTATTCTTTCTTTATCTTCACAATAATGTATAAAATGAGAGAAAATGGCAGAACATCGGGGTGCAGGCTTGTTCTTTTAGGTGCTATGGATGCTGAGGAAGAAGAATCTCTATAGTACATGAGTTCATGGCTTCAAGATATCCCTATGCCATAGTGAGGTCATACCATCAAGAACAAGAAAGAGGTGGGGAGAAGGTGAAACAGGCAGAGAGAGAGAGAGAGAGAGAGAGAGAGAGAGAGAGAGAGAGAGAGAGAGAGAGAGAAACACACACACAAACAAAGAGAGAAAGACAAAGATAGAGAGACAGATACAGAAAGGTGGGGAGGGGTCACCCACATAGCATCTCTGACACTAGGTCAGTGTATCTACAATTGTAGCTGTATTCTCAGGTTACAGGAAAGAGACTCCAAGATTTCATCAAGTTCTTCATTCAGAAAACTTGTAAAATTACTAAAGTGGTTGAATTTTGTAGAAGTAAGTATTTAGTCACATTGACCATTTGCTGTCAACGGATACTTTCATACACATTTTGTGAGAATCAATTGTATTTAATATTTGTCTTTAACTTGGATACATTATTGAGAGCTCAGCAAATCCATAGAAACCATCACCTCAATATTTTACACATTTGTTTCTAAAATGAAGAAATATTCAGGTAAAGAATGAATTAGAAAGTTTCTGGATGTAGTATATTAATGTCGGTTAATAAAAGAAGTTATTTAAGAATTCAGCCACAAAGTTGCATTTGAAATTTTCTACAACCAGGATTCAGTTTGACACATTAAATGCTTGAGAACTGCTTTCAAATATAACTATTTCCAAAACTCTTCTTTGTTCCTTGTGTCTTTGCTTTTCTATTTTTCATTGTTCACACTGTAGATGCTATTCTCCACTGTTGGCAGGACTCTTAAAAGATATAAGGTGTACCCATTATCATAGTTCTCATGACTCAGGTATGTATGTATGTATGTATGTATGTATGTATGTATGTATGTATGTATTTATTTATTTATTTATTTATTTATTTATTTATTTATTTATTTTGAGACAGGGTTTCTCTGTGGTTTTGGAGCCTGTCCTGGAACTAGCTCTTGTAGACCAGGCTGGTCTTGAACTCACAGAGACCTTCCTGCCTCTGCCTCCCAAGTGCTGGGATTAAAGCGTGCACCACCACCGCCCGGCGTCTCAGTTTTTAATTAAAGATGAACCCTGTAATCATCTAATCTCTTTCACATCTCTAATTTTTTTTTTATTTTTGCCCCAAATTTATCTTCTGGATAAATCATAAATATCTGATGGAGGTGGGTCTTGTATCTTATCTGTTGCTTTCATTGGTTAATAATAAAGAAACTGCCTCAGCCCTCATAGGACAGAAAATTAGGTAGGCAGAGTAAACAGAAGAGAATTCTGGGAAAAAGAAGCTTAGTGAGGGAGTCGCCATGATTCTCCCGCTCCAGACAGACGCAGGTTAAGATCCTCCTTGGTAAGCCAGCTCATGGGCTACATAGAATATTAGAAATGGGTTAGAACAATATGTAAGAGCTAGCCAATAAGAAGCTGGAACTAGCCGGGCCAGGCAGTGTTTTAAAAAAATACAGTTTCCGTGTAATTATTTCGGGGCATAAGCCTGCCATGCGGGCAGCCGGGTGCCGGGGACGCAGCCCTGCCGCTCCTAATTCAACAAATGTCATAATAGATATGTACTCTATTAATACAGAGAGGAACAACCCTAAAAAGTTGTTCATGACAAATTTTCAGCAATTTATTTTTTAATATTAAGTGCTTTGAACTACATAATTCATCTGAAGTGAGATAATCACAGTGTTGCCACTCACCACAAAGTAACAGTTGGGAAAATTGTGACATAAACTATATAAGGCATCAACTGAAATGGTTGTAAGTAAATATTTTATATCTAACATATATTTATATAAGTAAATAAAAACAGTAAAATGTAGTTTTGTTTAACCATGGAAAAACAACAGACTAACCCATTTTTAATGTTTTGCTTTTTGAGAATTTCAAGCATGAGTACATTATATATTCGCACAATTATATATAAAATTCATATAATATAATACACACATATACACACAAGGAGGAAGTGTGAGAAAGCAAGCATGAGTCTTGTGAAATATCAATCATATCACATGTACTGTTTATCAAAAATCTTCTATTCAACTCCAATAATCTTAAATGTTTTTGTCTGCAGAAAAACTGCCTGTTCTGTAGATGTCAACCTATAAAATTACTGACTTATATCCCGTCCCTTAAAATTATTCATTGCATCCTAAATTCTTGTGATCTATTTTAGAGAATCATCTCTTTAAATAGTAACACAAATATTTTCCAATTTATCAATATAATCATTTAAATAAGAACTTATAACCAAAAACTTTAAGTGAGGGATTTGATTTAAAATGTACTGTGTTCAAATCCCTCAGACAAAATGGCTTGTTGAACAACATTACCACAGGACTGATTTGAATACTCTTTCTAGAAATTGCAAGAACCTTTGCATATTAATGGTTTTGTGTCACGCCACCTCCCGTGAAGTCTGCGTGATCTCTCACATAAGATGTGGTACAAGCTTCAGGAAGAGTGCCTGCAGAGAAGGTGCGTGTGCTGTGCTTCCTGCATTGGAGCCCTTGCACTCTTGGCATTATCTGCTTATGTTCTAAGGAACACAGTCTGGTTTCTTCTGGAAGGGAAGATGGTATGTTTAAGTTTCCAGAGTCTACTGATAAGACATTTCCATATACAGGAGTATACGATGGTAATGGGGGAAGATGGGTTATTATTCATGGAAAAAAGGTTTCTAGGTTTAATCTGGTGTTTAGTAAATAAAGAACAAAAGGCAAAATTAATTAAGCAATTAAATCATATTCAGCAAAAATGGGATAAGGACAGAAGAGAGAGATAAATGCCTGTAACGTCTTGAGATTGGTTTGGGGGAAGGTTTGAAAAAGATTAGAAATGTGGAGGAGAAGGAAAGAGGAAATTCTTCTGCATAGATTGCAGAAATATAAAAAAAAAACCTGTAAACTTTGTATCTTTTAACCACAACCATTTGTCCTTAGCTCAGAATGCAATGAACTCATAGCCTAGATAAAGATTTATATCAAAACTAATGCCAAGCCATGTCTAGCACAACCATTCACAGACTCACACCAGGGACATCTGTCTGATGAAATTCTATTCTCATGTATCTGATATAATGATTCTAAGAATAAACTGTATCACATGAAAAAACAATACATGCTGTTAAATAATTTTTTTTTTTGTATAAAGGATGAGCCTCCTGCCTAGTAAAGATGCAATTCCTTTGAGTCTTGTGTCTGTTTGTCATTTGCCGACTCCTTACCCACCTGATCCTGAAACCCTGTCCCGTTGGTCCAAGTGTCCCACTGGTTCCAGTGTCCCAGCCAACTGGTCCATCACAGTTTTGAGCTCTTCTTGAGAAAGTTGGTGCCCTTTAATGATCTGCACAGCATGTCACCACAATTGAAATTTAGGAATGTTAGGAAGTTTGTATATAACTTGTTTTATATCCCTAAGATTTCCACTGCTCCTTTTTAATTGCCTAATGTTAATAGCTGTAGGAATTGGATATTTCTTTTTTTATTTTTTTATTTTTTATTTATTTATTTATTAAAGATTTCTGTCTCTTCCCCGCCACCGTCTCCCATTTCCCTCCCCCTCCCCCAATCAAGTGCCCCTCCCTCATCAGCCAGAAGAGCAATCAGGGTTTCCTGCCCTGTGGGAAGTCCAAGGACCTCTCACCTCCATCCAGGTCTAGTAAGGTGAGCATCCAAACTGCCTAGGCTCCCACAAAGCCAGTACGTGCAGTAGGATCAAAAACCCATTGCCATTGTTCTTGAGTTCTCAGTAGTCCTCATTGTCCACTATATTCCAAGAGTCCTTTTTTATCCCAGGCTTTTTAATACCCAGGCAAGCTGGTCTTGGTGCGTTCCCAATAGAACATTCCCATTGTCTCAGTGTGTGGGTGCACCCCTCGCGGTCCTGAGTACCTTGTTCATGCTCTCTCTCCTTCTGCTCCTGATTTGGACCTTGAGATTTCAGTCCGGTGCTCCATTGTGGGTCTCTGTCTCTGTCTCCTTTCATCGCCTGATGAAGGTTAATACTCAGGAGGATTCCTATATGTTTTTCTTTGGTTTCTCCTTCTTATTTAGCTTCTCTAGGATCACTAATTATAGGCTCATTGTCCTTTATTTCTGGCTAGAAACCAAATATGAGTGAGGACATACCATGTTCCTCTTTTTGGGTCTGGCTTACCTCACTCAGGATAGTGTTTTCTATTTCCATCCATTTGCATGCAAACTTCAAGAAGTCCTTGTTTTTTACTGCTGAGTAGTACTCTAATATGTATATATTCCATACTTTCTTCATCCATTCTTCCATTGAAGGGCATCTAGGTTGTTTCCAGGTTCTGGCTATTACAAACAATGCTGCTATGAACATAGTTGAGCATATATTTTTGTTGTATGATAGGGCATCTATTGGGTATATTCCCAAGAGTGGTATTGCTGGGTCCAGAGGTAGGTTGATCCCAAATTTCCTGAGAAACCTCCACACTGCTTTCCAGAGTGGTGTCACAAGTTTGCATTCCCACCAGCAATGGATGAGTGTACCCCTTCCTCCAGCAAAGGCTATGAATGGTGTTTTTTTTTCTTTTTTTATTTTTTAATTTATTTATTTATTAAAGATTTCTGTCTCTTCCCCAACGCCGCCTCCCCTTTCCCTCCCCCTCCCCCAATCAAGTCCCCCTCCCTCGTCAGCCCAAAGAGCAATCAGGGTTCCCTGCCCTGTGGGAAGTCCAAGGGCTACCCACCTCCATTAAGGTCTAGTAAGGTGAGCATCCACGAAACTGCCTAGGCTCCCACGAAACCAATAGGTACAGTAGGATCAAAAACCCATTGCCATTGTTCTTGAGGTCTCAGTAGTCCTCATTGTCCACTATGTTCAGCGAGACCGGTTTTAACCTGGGCTTTTTCATACCCAGGCCAGCTGGCCTTGGTGAGTTCCCGATAGAACATCCCCCTTGTCTCAGTGTATGGGTGCACCCCTCGCGGTCCTGAGTTTTTTATTTTAGCCATTCTGACAGGTGTAAGATGGTATCTTAAAGTTGTCTTGCTTTGCATTTTTCTGATCGCTAAGGAAGTTGAGTATGACCTTAAGTGTCTTTTGGCCATTTGAACTTCTTCTGTTGAGAATTCTCTGTTCAGCTCAGTGCACCATTTCATAATTGGGTTGATTAGCCTTTTACGGTCTAGAGGAATTGGATATCATGGTCAACACATTTTCTTCTGTATTCAGAACTCCAAAACAAATAACTCCTGTTGTTTTTATTTGTGTGCATGCCATTTATTTGTTCACATTACCCTTCTTCCCAAGCAACTGTAATGCTAACCTACAGTCTTAGGATGGAAGAATTTTGCTGTATTTGAGCAGAATGCACTACTCTTATTCCATTAAACAGATTGTGTTTAGCTTGCATTGGTGTGTCTATTAGTCATTTCAAACACTTCCTCTCCCCATAGATTCAGAACTTGAGTGTTTTCATGCTGGATCTTACAATATGGAAAACACATCAGGAGACAATGTTTAGGAGGAGTTAGATAAACACGTAAAATCATTACTGCCCACTTCAGACTTTTACACAATATGACATTTAATTTAGTCTTTAAAAAAATCATCACACTACAATTTGAGTAAAAGTTATATGCAGTTTAGGTTTAAGTTCTGTGTCAACCAGAAGATTTTAATCTTACTTTATGATCTTTTGGTACAAAAAAATAAAATTAATTTATTTTATCTGTGTTTGGGTGTTCTGGCTACACATATGTATGTGTGCCACATATGTGCCTGGTGCCAAGGAAGTTAGAAGAGGGTATTGGATCTCTTGCAATCAGAGTGACAGATGGTTGTGAACTACCATGCAGGAGCTAAAATCAAAGGTTGGGTCCTCTGGAAGAATAGCCTGTTCTTATAAGTGTTCAGGCCTCTCTCCAAAGTAAATAAAATTATTTTAAAAACCCAGTCCCATAAGTAATTTGCTTCAACACCAAAATAGAGGTAACATCAATTTAAAGAGAATAGTTAGAGGTATAGACATAAAACCAATCACAGTAGCCTGCCTCTTTGTGATGCAGGAATATCAGAAATTCCAAGAAAGCCTGGGCTACAAAAAATTATAGGACAGTCCATGACATATGCTTAAACTTATCTAAACAATTAAAAATACCTAAGTGTTTTCCTATTCTGATCTTCCGGCTAGCTTTATTTATTAAAATACAAAATAAATACTGATGTGGGATTTTCTTCTGTATGCTATGAATACCATTGATTAATAAAGAAACTGTCTTGACCTGTTGATAGGGCAGAACTTAGGTAGGCAGGGAAAACTAAACTGAATGCTGGGAGAAAGGAGGCAGAATCAGAGGAGAAGCCATGTAGCCCTGCCAGAGACAGATGCCAGAACTTTACCCGGTAAGCCACGGTCTTACGACAATACACAGATTACTAGAAATGGGTTAAATTAAAATGTAAGAGTTAGCCAATAGGAAGTTAGAGCTAATGGGCCAAACAGTGTTTTAATTAATACAGTTTCTGTGTAATTATTTTGGGGTTGAGCAGTCAAGGACAAACTAGAATCCTCCTTACAACAAACTGGTGTGCCAGTTTGGTCAAATAAATTTACACAATACCTGAGAGGGCTTGGAAAGGAATTCTAGACACTAAAAAACAAAGTTTTGCCACATTTATTTTCCTGAATGGGCTTTGCTTGCTGGCAGCATACTGCAGCTCCTTTAAGAGTTTTCCTGATTCAGCAGTAGCAGAAAGAAGCTCTGGTTTCGAAATGCTGGCTTTCTGGGACATACTGCCAGTAGAAACTCTGACTCTGGAGGCCTAGCTATGAAACAATTAAATGGAGTTTTCTGAACAGAGTGCTGCAACCTGCTTAATGGCATGACTTAGACCCACTGTGTGCCTTAAAATGGGCAATATGCATGGCTATCAGAGACAGTGAAATGTCTTTGCCATGTTGGACTCGGTGAAGCAAGAAGGCCCGCCGTATTTGCTCTACCAAGGATGCAGCTTAAATTTTTGAGAAGTATTTAGCATTTTAAGAAGCAGTCCTCATCAAAAAATAATTATAAATGCACAATAAAGACAAATTCAAATGGAAAAGACCTCTAAATGGGTCACAGTGTTGGAGAAATGAACATAGACTTGGGAGAAGGAAGAAAAAGTAAGTCAGCACAGCACATAAAATGTGAGGTAGTATGCACTAAAGGAGAATGCCTGCTTACTTTATCTGCTCCAAGTCCTTTTGCTATGGAGTCTGCTCCCTGCATCCTCACAGCCTTGAACCAACAGACTGCAGCTGCTGGCGTTCTGGAATGCAGCTTGCTGAAAGTTTCTTCCCTCAGCAGGACACTGAAACTCTGCCATAATAGTAAATAGGGCTCCCACTCAAGAACAGCATTTGACAGCTGCAGAGGCTGTGTCAAAATGTTTGCACAGCTCCCAGTCTCCAAAAACAAACAGAAACACACTGTGTTCAATAAATTTAATTAGCAAGTTGTCCTTTAATTTGGTCTCTTAACAATCTCTCACTGTTTTCCTTAAAACAGCATTCTAAAAGAATAAAAATTGTATCACTTAGCTATTCTCCATTCCAGTGATTCTAGAAAAACTATTTTACAATAATATTATAATTTCCCAACAGTCTATCATTCAATATTGACTATTCATTTAAAAATAATAATAATGCATGTATATTTAATTTGAATGTATGTAATACATATATAATCATGTAAATATATGTGGTGTATTTTATACACAAACATAACTGCAATATACTATATAATATATAAAATGTGTATAAGTATACATACAGCCTTGGGAAACATTAAAACATTTTTATTTTGACTGTAAAAGTTTCAGAGTTAATACATAAAATTCCAGTTTTTCTTTGGAACCATTGAATATCTCCTTAGTTCTAGAACACAGGCCAAGGAGAGATTACAGTCAGTTTCTGTGCCCCAGGTCGAACCCTCCTCTGCTTCTTTTGAGCTATGTGGCCATGGGTTCCTGCTTCCATTCTTCTGTATTTCAGAAACCTCTTCTGCACAATGAGAGTGGCAACCACATTGACCTCAGTGCATGGCTGACATAAATACTAGGCCTTTGTTTGGCCCTGTAAGAGTCCAATAAACATTGCCTATTTCTGTTTCTATTGCCTACTCATTGAGCTCAGCGCAATCACATTAGAAACAAGAATTGTGTGTATAAAAATCTCCTTTAAAAGAAGTAAATGAAGCTATTCCTGGCATTTCATTTAACAAGCACAATTAGTTGTAGCAATTAAGGCAGTATCTGTGAGTATCCAAAACCCCTGCTAATCTTGAAGCCATAGGACTGCTTTCCTGTCCTACTGTAATTGGGGAGATTTGCAGTTTCTAGCCTGTGTTTAGCAGCCTGGCTGTGTTGTCAGAGAAGATGGCTTGAACTCTAGCAGTTTCAAGACAGCTGTTTCTCAGTTACAAATCACAGAAGCTTTCAAGGGTGGGGTGCAGCAGGGGTGGGGCAATGTCTCTGCATCTTGCCTTTCCATTGGGAAACTAATATTTTCCTGACTTTCTATTGAAATAATGCTGACATCTCGTTCACATTATCTATGTCAGAAGCTTATTCCTGACTGCTAGATGTTCTAAAATAGCAGAGCAGGACCTCACTCTCCCCAACAAATTCAAGATTATATTAAAAGGAAGAATAGGAATGAGATATGAGATATTTTATTGTCTTTTATAATGGCTATCATGGGAAATATTATCATTTGGTTAGAGTTTCTATACTCATTTTAAAGCTTAGTATTTATTGTTTTAATATTGAATTGCCTATGGGAGTATGGTGCTACAAACTTTTCATTGCTTAGTTCCTCTGAAGCTTAACAAGGAGCTGATGTAAGGAGATTTTATTTTGTACCTGAATTATTTATGTGGTTTTTGTTTGTTTGTTTATTTTCCTTGAAAAAGAAATAGGAGTTGAGCAACTTGAGAAGTTGTACAACACTGCTCATCTCTCTCCGGTGTTCTGACTAGACTGCCTTTCTATATTTCTCTCAAATATACAAAACACATGTCTACCTCACAGTCTTTGTCACTATTCTTCCTTTAAACTTGGAAGTCTCTAGAAGTCAAAATCTCTACTGACACTGTCAGCTTCTCAAGGATAATCCTCCATTAAGTTTGGTGCAAGCTTCTGCTCCTTGAGGAAATTAGTCTGACCCAATAGCTTTTTAACTTTTCTGTGTCTCATTGGTCAAATTTTATTTGTTGGTTTTCCATTTTTATAGTTTTTCCTGTGACCCTGTTGCACATGTTAGTATATAATCAGACATGTCCTGCATTAAAGTAATTCCCCTTGATACTTATCTGGCTAATTTGATAGTTTTCCAAACCTTAAACAGAGCCAACCACAATTATTTAATATATGTTAATCAAATGAAAGAAACATTCCCTCCTTATCTACTTTCCAAAGTAGAAAAGATTGTGAGAAAAAAAAATGATTTTTCAAGACAGGTTTTCTCTGTGTAGCTCTGGCCATGCTCAAACTTGCTCTGTAGACCAGGCTATCATCAAACTTAGACATTCATCTGCCTCTGCCTCTCTAATGCTGGGATTAAAAGCATGCACCACCACACGCCAAAATATTTATTTAAATTTTATTTTTATTTTTTAAAACAATTTTATTGTACATGCCAATTTCACTTTCCTCTCCCTCCCATCCTCCCATTTCCTCCATTTTCTTCTCAGCCCACCCCAAAATACTCCACAAAAAGGGTGAGGACTCCCATGGGGAGTTAACAAAGTCTGTGCCATCACTTGAGACAGTACCAAGTCCCTCCTCTCTGTGTCTAGTCTGAGCTTGGTATCTCTCCATAGGGAATGGGCTTCAAAGACCCAGTTCATGCACTAGGGGTAAATACTGGTTCCATTTCTAGTGGCCCCAGAAACTTCCCAAGACACACAACTGTTACCCACATTCACATGGCCTAGTTTGGTCTTATACAGGTTCCACAGTACAGTGTTAGTGAGCTCCTACTGGCTCCTGTCAGTTGTTTCTGTGGGCTTTCCATCATGGTCTTTGCCACTTTCCTCATTATATTGTTCCTCTTTCTCTATGACTGGATTCCAGGAGTTCAGCCCAGTGCTTAGCTGTGGATCTTTACTCTTGTGTCTATCAGTATTTGATAAAGGTTCTATAAAAAAAAAATTAAGATAGTCATCAATCTGATTACAGAAGAAGGGCATTTTAGGTACCCTCTCCATTATTGCTTAGATTCTTACCCAGGATCATCCTTGTGAATTTCAGGAAATTTCCCCAGAACTTTGTTTCTTGTTAACCTCATAATGACTCCCTAGTTCAAGGTATTTATTTCCTTGCTCTCCCTCTCCATCCTTCACCCAACTGAGCCTTCCAGTTCTCTCGTGTTTTCCTCCCAGCTCCCCTTCCACTCCCCTAACACACTCCCCACCATGCTGCCATATGTCTTCATCCCCTCCACAGGGGGATCCAGGTATATATCTTTTAGGGTACTCCTTGTTTTATGTCTTCTCTGGGGGTGTATACTTTAGGCTTTTTGTCTTTTTTTTTTTTTGGTCTAATATCCACTTATGAGTGAGTACATACTGTGTTTGTCTGGGTTACCCCACTGAGGATGTTTTGTTGTAGTTCCATCTTTTTTGCCTACAAATTTTAAGATGTCATTTTTTTTCTACTGAGTATCACTTCATTGCATAAATGTACCACATTTTTTTAATCTATTCCAGCTTTTTCCAAATAATACTGCTATGAAAATAGCTGAACAAATTTCCTTACAGTACGGGTCTGCATCCTTTGGGTATATGCCCAAAAGTGGTATTACTGGATCTTGATGTAGATTGATACCCAATTTTCTATGAAAATATCATACTGGTTTCCAAAGTGGTTGTACAAATTTTCACTCCCACCAGGAATAGAGGAGTTTTCCCAATACTCTGAATCCTTTCCAGCAAAAACTATTCTCAATGTTTTTGTTCTTAGCTATTCTGACTGATGATGTTATCTCAGGGTCATTTTGTTTTTCATTTTCCTAATGGTTAAAGATGTTGAGTAGTCCCTTAAGTGCTTTTCAGTCATTTGAGATTCCTCCATTGATAATTCTTTCTTTAGATCTATACCCCTCTTTGTTGCAGGGAGGCTGCTTGTTCTTCCTGGCCACCTGGCTAGCTCAGCCCTGAAATAATCACACAGAAACTGTATTATTTAAATCACTGTTGAGCTCTAGCTTCTTATTGGCTAACTCTTTTATATTAATTAACCCATTTATATTAACCTGTATATCACTATGAAGTCATGGCCTACCCTACCAGCAAAGTTTCAGCATGTCTATCTCTGGCAGTGGCTTCATGGTGTCTCTATAACTCCGCCTTTTCCTTTTAAGCCATTTGTTTATTCATTAACCAATAAAAGCAACACATAGACAGAAGGACCTTCCATGCCACATGTTTAATTGGATTATTTGATATTTTCATATCTACTTTCCTGAGTTCTTTGTATAGCTTATTGTTCAGCACTTTGTCCAACATGGGGTTGGTGAAGATATTTTTTTCCATTCTGAAGGTTGCTGTTTTTTTATTATTGACTGTGTCCTCTGCCTTACAGAAGCATCTTAGTTTCAGGAGATCCCATTTATTAATTGTCAATGTCAGTGTCTGTGCTGCTGTTTTATATTCAGGAGTTGGTTTCCTATACCAATATATTCAAGGCTAATTCCCGCTTTCTCTTCTATTAGCTTCAATGTGGCTGGATTTATGCTGACATCTTTGAAGCATCTGGACTTGAGTTTTCTGCATTGGGATGGATAAGGATCTATTTGCATTCTTATACATGTCAACATCAAGTCATACCAACATCACTAGTTGAAGATACTTTCTTTCTTTTATTGTATAATTTTAGCTTCTTTGTCAAAAATTAGGTGTTCATATGTTGGCAGCAGAGACTGCTTGAAGTTTACCTGTAAGATTCCTGCCATCCCAACCCAACTTGGCCAACCACTTAAGCATATTTGTAGCTAGCTCTTATATCCTAAACTAACCCATCTCTATTAATCTGTGCATCACCATGAAGTCATGGCCTACCGGCAAAGTTTGAGCAAGCTCCAGCAGGGCATCTATATCTGGTGGCAGCTGCATGGTTTCTCACTGACCACTGACTGTCTACACATATATATATATATAATACATACATATATATCTATATCTTTCACCCTGGCTTTACTCTTTTAAGCCTTTAGACAAAGCAGCTTCTTTATTAACCAATAAAAGCAACACATAGATAGAAGAATTTCCTATGCCATTCATAGGTGCCTGGATTTATATCAGCATCTTTGATTTAATTTCAAAGGTCCACCTGTCTTTTTTTTGTTCCAATATTAAACTGTTTTCATTGCTATAGCTGTAAAATAGAGCTTGAAATCAGAGATTGTGGTATTTCCAGAAGTTTCTTTATTATACGTAATTGTTTGGGTTTCCCTGTTTTTTTGTTGTTATTGTTTGTTTGTTTTTCCATATGAAGTTGGTTATTTTTCTTTGAAGGTCTGTGAAGAATTGTGCTAGAATTGTGATGGGGATGGCATTGAATCTGTAGAAAACTTTTGGTAAGATTGTCATTTTACTATGTTGATTCTACCTATCCAAGAGTATGAAAGATATTTCCATTTTCTGATATTTTCTTCAATTTCTTTCATTAAAACCATCAAGGTTTTGCCATACAGGTTATTTATCAGTTTGATTAGAATTACCCCAAGATATTTTATGTTGTTTGTAGCTATTTCAGATGATGATATGTCTCTGATCACATTGTTAGCTCATTTGTCATCTGTATATAGGAGGGCTACTGATATTTTTGAGTTAATCTTGTATCCTGCCATATTACTAAAGTTGTTTATCTACTGAAGTAGGAGTTTCCTAGTAGAATTTTTCAGGCCACTTGTGTAAACTGTCATTTCATCTGCAAATAGTACACATCTGACTTTTTCTTTTCTGATTTGTATCCCCTTGATCTCCTTTAATTGTCTTAACACTGAAAGATTTTCAGCACTAGGGGAGGGACCCTGTGGGAAACAGAATATGCCATGCAGAAAGAAAGTGATTATGGAGAGCTTATTGATTGGGTATTGGAAGGGTATAAGGGTGAGGAGGTAAGGGGGGGGAAGAGAGAGTAAAGTAGGAGATGGAGAGAGATGGGAAGAAGAGGAGGAAGGAAGGCAGAGGCTGCCTTTTCAGACGAATAGCTGGCAGAGAGAGATAAAAAGGGAAGAGGGCCAAGATCTGCTTGCATCGGAGAGAAGGGGGAGATTGGGAGTGGGCAGAACTTCTCTCTTAAAGGCTCAGGGTACCTATGTGGGTGGGCAGGCCACGATAATTATAATTATAACATTCCTGTTCTTTCCTTATAATAAAGAGGCAATGAGTTAGGCATAGCAGAGTATAAGGATGGAGGTGTTGATTTCTCAAGACTGTTTCCTGCTGATTTGTGGACATTTAAGTCTTGAGGGACTTAAGAAAGCTGGGATGCTGGCCACATTCTGAGGTAGCTGGCTGCATCACTGATCTCCAGGATTTCTGTTGTGAAACTGTGAGGTTCTCTTGGACCTGGTGAGGTGTTGGCAGAGCACAACAAGGGTAAGTTTAGAAAGAAAAAAATTTTCCTTAAGTCCTGGTAATTGAGGAGGCTGTCAGGACCAGTAAAATGTGGGGATATTTGGGATCTTACGGTCTGGTAATTGAGAGAGGGTGCATCTGAACTGTTTAAGATGAATCTTTTGATTTGGCTCCCTGGAACTCAGAAGAATTATTTGAGTTTGTGAAAACGTAAGTTTTAGACACATATGTTGTATAAACAGCAGCATATATATGCCAGAATGACTGTAACAGATGTTGCTCAGTCAAAAGTACCTTTAGAAAACAACCAAGGAGAATTTAAGATCTTTTTTTTTGTTTGTTTATTTTATTTTTTTTTTAGTTGTTGAAAAAAAAATCCCATTTCCCTCCCCCTCCTCGCACACATTGCCCCCTCCCCCCACTCCCCCCTCTCGTCCCCCCACCACTCCATTCCCCCTCCCTCTCGAGAATGAAGAGCAGTCCAGATTCCCTGCCCTGCTGGAAGTTCAAGGTCCTCCCACTTCTCTCCAGGACCAGGAAGGTGAGCATCCAAACAAGCTAGGCTCCCACACAGCCAGTTCATGTATATGGATCGAAACCTAGTGCCATTGTCCTTGGCTTCTCATCAGCCTTCATTGTCTGCCACGTTCAGAAAATCTGGTTTCATCTCATGCTTATTCAGTCCCAGTCCCGCTGGCCTTGGTGAGCTCCCAATAGATCAGTTCCACTGTCACAGTGGGTGGGTGCACCCCTCGTGGTCCTGACTTCCTTGCTCATGTTCTCCCTCCTTCTGCTCCTCATTTGGATCTTAAGAGCTCAGTCCGGTGCTCCAATTTGGCTCTCTGTCTCTATCTCGATCCATCGCCAGATGAAGGTTCTAAGGTGATATGCAAGATATTCATCACTATGGCTATAGGATAGGGTCATTTCAGGTTCCCTCTCCTAAGTTGCTCAAGGTACTAGCTAGGGACATCTCCCTGAACACCTGCGAGCCCCTCTAGAGTCAAGTCTCTTGCCAACCCTAAGATGGCTCCCTTAATTAGGATATATATTTCTCTGGTCCCATGTCGACCCTTCCTTTATCCCAACCATCCCATTCCCCTAAGCTCCCCCCATCCTCCCCTTCTCACGTTTCTCACCCCATTTCCCCTTAGCCCCATGCCACCTCATCCCAAGTTCCCAGGTTTTGCCTGGAATCTTGTCTACTTCCCATATCCAAGAGGATAACTATATGTTTTTCTTTGGGTTCACCTTCTTATTTAGCTTCTCTAGGATCACAAATTATATGCTCAATGTCCTTTATTTATGGCTAGAAACCAATTATGAGTGAATACATCCCATATTCATCTTTTTGGGACTGGGATACCTCAATCAGGATAGTGTTTTCTATTTCCATCCATTTGCATGCAAAATTCGCAAAGTCATTGTTTTTTACCGCTGAGTAGTACTCTAATATGTATGTAGTCCACACTTTCTTCATCCATTCTTCCATTGAAGGGCATCTAGGTTGTTTCCAGGTTCTGGCTATTACAAACAATGCTGCTATGAACATAGTTGAACAAATGCTTTTGTTATAAGATAGGACATCTCTTGGGTATATTCCCAAGAGTGGTATTACTGGATCTTGGGGTAGGTTGATCCCGAATTTCCTGAGAAACAACCACACTGATTACCAAAGTGGTTGCACAAGTTTGCATTCCCATCAGCAATGGATGAGTGTACCCCTTACTCCACAACCCCTCCAGCAAAGGCTATCATTGTTGCTTTTGATTTTAGCCATTCTGACAGGTGTAAGATGGTATCTCAAAGATGTTTTAATTTGCATTTCCCTGATCGCCAAGGAGGATGAGCATGACCTTAAGTGTCGTTTGGCCATTTGAATTTCTTCTGTTGAGAATTCTCTGTTCAGTTCAGTGCCCCATTTTTTAATTGGGTTTATTAGCATTTTAAAGTCTAGTTTCTTGAGTTCTTTATATATTTCGGAGATCAGACCTTTGTCTGTTGCAGGGTTGGTGAAGATCTTCTCCCAGTCAGTGGGTTGCCTTTCTGTCTTGGTGACAGTGTCATTTGCTTTACAGTAGCTTCTCAGTTTCAGGAGGTCCCATTTATTCATTGTTGTCCTTAATGTCTGTGTTGCTGGGGATATGCGTAGGAAGTGGTCTCCTGTGCCCATATGTTGTAGAGTATTTCCCACTTTCTCTTCTATCAGGTTTAGTGTGTTCAGCCTGATATTGAGGTCTTTAATCCATTTGGACTTGATTTTTGGGCATGGCGATAGATATGGATCTATTTTCATTCTTCTACAGGTTGACAACCAGTTCTGCCAGCACCATTTGTTGAAGATGCTATCTTTCTACCATTGAATACTTTTAGCTCCTTTATCAAAAATCAGTTGTTCATAGGTTTGTGGGATAAACTCTGGGTCTTCTACTCTATTCCATTGATCGACTTCTCTGTTTTTATGCCAATACCAAGCTGTTTTCAATACTGAAGCTCTGTAATAGAGTTTGAAGTCAGGGATGGTAATGCCTCCAGAAGCTCCTTTATTGTATAAGATTGTTTTGGCTATCCTGGGTTTTTTGTTTTTCCATATAAAGTTGATTAATGTCCTCTCAAGATCTGTGAAGAATTTTGATGGGATTTTAATGGGGATTGCATTGAATCTATAAATTGCCCTTGGTAGAATTGCCATTTTTACTATGTTGATCCTCCCAATCCAAGAGCAAGGGAGATCCTTCCATTTTCTGGTATCCTCCTCAATTTCTTTCTTCAAGGACTTAAAGTTCTTGTCAAATAGATCCTTCACATCCTTGGTTAGAGTTACCCCAAGATATTTTATGCTATTTGTGGCTATCATAAAAGATGATGTTTGTCTGATTTCCCTCTCTGCTTCCTTATCCTTTGTGTATAGGAGGGCAACTGATTATTTTGGAATTGATCTTGTATCCTGCCATGCTACTAAAGGTGTTTATCAGCTGTAGGAGTTCTTTGCTGGAGTTTTTGGGGTCGCTCATGTACACTATCATATCATCTGCAAATAATGAAAGTTTAACTTCTTTCTTTCCAATTCCAATCCCTCTGATGCCCTTATGTTGTCTTATTGCTATTGCTAGAACTTCAAGCACTATATTGAAGAGGTATGGAGAGAGTGGACAGCCTTGTCTTGTTCCTGATTTTAGTGGGATGGCTTTGAGTTTCTCTCCATTTAATTTGATGTTAGTTGTCGGTTTGCTATAAATGGCTTTTATTATAGTTAGGTATGACCCTTGTATCCCTAATCTCTGTAAGACCTTTATCATAAAGGGATGTTGAATTTTGTCAAATGCTTTTTCAGCATCTAATGAAATGATCATATGTTTTTTTTTCTTTCAGTTTATTTATATGATGGATTATATTGATAGATTTGTGTATGTTGAACCAGCCCTGCATCCCTGGGATGAAGCCTACTTGATCATAATGGATAAATTTTCTAATGTGTTCTTGGATTTGGTTTGCCAGTGTTTTATTGAGGATTTTCGCATTGATGTTCATGAGTGAGATTGGCCTGTAAATCTTTCTTGGTTGAGTCTTTGTGTGGTTTTGGTATCAGGGTAACTGTAGCTTCATAAAAGGAATTTGGCAATGACTTTTCTGTTTCTATATTGTGAAATACATTAAGGAGTATAGGTATTAGGTCTTCTTGAGAATTTACAATCTTTATCTTGGAGCATAGTAGTGGTATTACTCTGCCAGAGTTAGATTAATAACTTATCCGCACTTTATTGATATTAAAACTGTGAATGGCAACATAAAAAGAGAGAAATTTGATAATTTGCATTTGTCCTCAGACCTGTAAAACTTGCAGATACACACTTTAAGTAACTTATATTTGTATACCTTAAATCACCTTTTGGTTTGAGCTTTGCATCTTAAAGCATCTTTGATTTAAACATGGTAAGAAGTTATGATGAAATCTGTTTTGTGAGGTTGTCCCTTTATAAACTGGCAAAACCTCTCAGCCATCAAACTGCAAAAGAGATCTTTGAGAAAAATGAAAGTTTATTGATTTAAAAACTGACAGAGAAATTACTTGACTGGCTACATAGATCCACTCCTCAGGGTCCTCCATGGTCACTGAGGACAGGGGCTTCAAGTCTGCAGTTGCCTTTTGTTGTTAGCATAGGGCCTGCCAGACTTCAGATAATCCTCTCGGTTAGGAATCTGTAGGAAGAGAAGCCTATCTTGCACTGAGCAGCCAGGCAGTAAGTTTCAGTAGATTTTATCCACTGTCTGTAGATCTTTAGGGAGTTTAGATGAAAGGCAGTCCAGCCCAGTAGTTAGCACTTCACTTGGTGAAGTGAATTATGGGTGGATGTTTTTCTGTTCCAATCTGTCTTCTTTGGAGGAAATGGGGTGGTGCTGCTAGGAGCCAACTTATCTCTATGTTACGAAAAGCCTGAGCTGTTTCTCATATATATTTCATATATATGTTTCACACACACACACACACACACACACACACACACACACATGTGTTATGAATATAGTATAGGATCTGCCTGGAGAGTTGGGTCCAAGCTGAGAGGTTGTGGTTGTAGAGGAATGTTTTATCCAGAGTCCTTCAGCTTGACTGTATTGTATTATAACTTACCAGGTGAGATTAATGTTTATGAAGTACAAAGAAGAAAAAACTGTTTGAAATAGAAGCTTAACAATAAAACTGACAATGGTGGAGAACAGCTTGCAGAAAGGGCTGTAGGCTAGATTTTGTGGATCAAAAATAGATCTGTATAACCTTAAGATTTTATGATTATATACAAAGCAGAGTTGAATCACTTATACAGTATGATGTTGTAACAGATTTAACCATAAATTTATCATTATTTAAAAGTACATAACAATTTAAAATACTCGAGGCTTACTGTATTGTAGTCTGGAATGAGATGCAATGACCAGAGCTCATTAGGACTTCTTGAGACACTTTTAACAGTAAGTCCACGTATGTATGCATACAGCTGCATTTAAGTTACACATAAAGTTAAATGAAAAACGAGTGAGAGAAAGCTGGCTTTTTTTTTTTATTTCTGAGTGGCACTTTTTTGTTTGTTTGTTTTTTGAGACAGGGTTTCACTATGGTTTTAGAGTCTGGCCTGGAACAAGCTCTTGTAGACCAGGATGGCCTCGAACTCACAGAGATCCACTTGCCCCTGACTGACACTTTTTTTTTTTTGATTTTCGAGACAGGGTAGCTTTTGGACTAACACTTTTTTAACAAGCAGACAGAGCATTTAAAGGGGGAGAGAAAAAAGAAAGAAACTGGAGAGTTGAAGTCATAGATGTTTACCGGTGAAAGAGAATGAAAGACCGTACAGACCCCCCCCCCCCAAACCTGCAGCTAGCCGACTCTCATGAGAACATCCTGTTTGCTTGAGACCCTCAGGACCCTCTCAGGACCTGCAGCTAGCCGGCTCTCATGAGAACATCCTGTTTGCTTGAGACACTCAGGACCCTCTCAGGACCTGCAGCTAGCCACTCTCATGAGAACATCCCGTGTTTGCCTAGGGAAACAGGATACATGTGCCAAACTTAAAATATCAGCAGTTTACAAAAGAAACAATCCCCCCTATGAAGGACCCCAGCTTAACTGCTGTAACATCATTTTACAAGGCTCTTGACAAACAAATCTAAGTGCAGAGTGAGGTCAGGGCCTCTGGCTGCAAAGCAGGATATTTATGACAGGATGTCTGTCGCCATGAATCTATGCTGGAGAAGGAAAAACCTCTTATGCCCCCTGCCCCATTCTAATCAGACCAATAACCGTGCATCTGCTACTGTAATTTGCTTTTTGGCCTTCCTCTTTCCTATAAAAAGACCTTCCCCCAGTCTGCAGGTGCGCAAGTCCTCCAAAAGACTTTGTCGCCCGCCGGCAGGTACCTGTGTTTACCCAATAAACCTCTTGCTATTTGCATCCGTGTGGTCTCGGCCTGTTCCTTGGCTTCAGGGGGAGTCTCCTCTCGAGGGAAGTCCTCTCCAAGGGTCTTTCAGAGACCAGATCGCTGCAGGTGAGTGGGGTCCCAGTGAACTGCCACAGCTGGTAGGCAGAGGCAGTGGTCACTCATTGCAAAGATGGTACTGAGATCATCTGACCGCTGTCCTTGCCTTTAGTTATGATGGTGGCGATGACATGGCGCAAGGCATAGAAAAAACGTAGGAATGGTTGACCCTAACAGAGATGGTGCCTGGAATTGTGGAAGTCATGTGGTTGCCCACGTGCTATAACTTTTTCTGCAGGCAGAAGTTAGAAATGTTTATGGTTTTGTCAGCCTATTTCCTGTTTGTCAGGAAGAAAGATAAATGATTGGCTCAGGCTGTTATCTGTTTATCCACAAGATAATGGATGCTGAGAACAGGCAGTGGTCTGAGAGGCACTGGACTGAGAGGGGAATTTTATCCTGAAAAGGATCAGTAGATCTGAGATGCAAAGCCACTGTACTGGAGGGCCCTGGGGCAAAAAGGACTGCACTGTTCAGTGATTGCAGTGCTAGGGCAAAGCCAGAAAAAGTTGCTGATGGGAAGTGCTGGAGGTGATTGCCAGCAAAAGCTGACCGAGAAGATGGGATTTGACCAGTAATAGCCAGTATTGGGTGGAGTATCCCCGTGGACAGGGAGTCGGAAAGTGAGCTGATAGCAGGTCAGGGTCCAGGATTTCAGTGTGCCTTGGACCATCCACCCTCGGGTAGGAAGAGGAATCCACGGTTGCAGTGGTTGCAGAGAGAGGGTTCCGTAAACAGAAGAGAGACAGATTCTGCCACAGACAGGCTTAGCCCTGTTGGGAGGTGGCGGGGCCCAATGGCAGGACAGAGTTTAGCATGGCTGTGATTACATGCCAGGACTGAAAAGTAGACAAACATAGGAAAAGGAGAAAGCATAGGAGCTGCATTCACAACTAATGATCAATGGCAGAATGTAAGCTGATGTTAGGAAACTGTGGGGGGAGGCCAAGTTTGCATGAGTGTGGAAAGAAGGAGGTCCAGGAAACCAACTGCAGTGCCTCCCGACTATAGATCAGGCTGGACTTGGGTCATCACTTAAAAGGTTCAAGGGTCTTGAGAATGTGTGGGTACAACCCAAATCCCTACATCATCATGTGGAGGCAGGGGACAGGACCGAGCATTGAAACTTCTACAAAGCAATGTGCCTTACTCTCTCTTAGGATTAGATGGGGGTGGGGTGGGAGTGTGTGTGGAGGGAATGGGAGGAGGGGAGAGAGTGGGAATTTGGATTGGTGTTTTTTTTTTTTAAAAAAAAAATCTAATAAATTAAAAATGAACAACAAAAAAAGAAAAAGTGCTTTCAAAAAACTGTATCTAGAAGTTTATTTATAATTTATTCATAACCACAAGCAATCAAAATGACCTCCAGTAAGTACGTGGAATTGAAAGATCAAATATTGGTTATCAATAAAATTTGGAAGTATCCGGTCATAAAAATGATAACCTCATATAGGTAAGTGAGAAAACAATATAAAAAGATTAAATCTAAAACTGATATTTTCAAAAAGGTATAGCTATGAAAGAACTAAAGAGATTTGTCATTGCCAGTTTCTGAGGGTGTGAAGACAGATAGACACATGGTGTATCCAGATTTGATTACAGGGCATAAGTGTGTGAGTTGAGACATGTTTTTCAAGGGATCTGGCTAACAGAGACATCCACTGTGGTATTGTCGTGGTAGATACACCTAATAATATAACAAGGGTTACCTTTATTTTTGACATTTCCTCTTCACAATTTACCATCCAGTGACCTTCCCTCTGCATCCTGGTTACACATCCCCATTCCCATGTCACATGTAAAATTCTGACTCCCCATCACGGCACAACACACTGAGGCCATCCATAAAACCATCAGGAAAGACCTATTGAGGGGAGCCTTCCTCAAATCCTCAACAGAAGATGGGATGTCTTCCTTTCACATTCATGTATTTGTTTTGTCCTCTTCACTCCTTAGCATATTTAATAAGCAAAAGTCAACAACATCTCCAAGTGCTAAGTCATAAGAATAAATTTTATTAATTAAAATTTTGTTTTTAATGGCTTTTCATGATCGTTAACCAAACAAAACATCCATCATCTTCTTGGGGACAAATTTGGATCAGGAAACTTAATGAAAAAATAATTATAACACTAATTGTCCATAGCTAAACTGAAAATATTCTGTTTTTTTTATGTAAGAGGAAAACAAACAAGCAATGAATAAATTAATTAATTTAAAATCTTATGAAATAAAATAAGCCCCTCACTTTGAACCACAAAATAACTAAATAGAAATGTGAAATTGTGGAACTCATGATTGAGGAACAGCTACCCATTAATTGTAAACTGTCTGGATAGAAAATGTTCCTGGAGCACAGCACCAACACCCAAACCCTGATCTGCTTCTGACTCTCTTGTTTTGGGTTGAGTCATCTCTCTAGCCCTCTCTGTGTTCATGCGATCTCATGACAGTTTCATAGTCCTCATAGATGGTTTTATCATAATCAGATATGAATCCAGTGTGAATATTAAGGGGAAAAATGACTCAAACTCTACCATTCAATGTAACTTTAGCAGTGGTAGGACAATGTTTTCAACCCTTTTGTGTGATCCTTAAGATTATAAAATATTATCTAGCCCTTGTTATGATTACCCAGTAGAGTTGTTTCACATTGCCTTTATTTTCTATCTAGTTTTCCTAACAAACATCTCTCATAAAGTCTAGGTTAAGCATCATGAAGCTCACGCTGTCATTCAAAAAGAATGGATGATTCATTGATCGCTGGTGTCTTCACTCTTTCTGGCAACTAGTTCAAAGGTTATGTGTGCCTACTGATGAAAGTCTCAAGGTGGCGAGGCAATGGCATTTATTGATGAAATGTGTAAAGGTGAAAAATGCAGTCACAATTTGGTGTGAGGTTTTAATTAGAGGTTGGTTTTATCTGCCTCAGTCGACAAGCAGTTCCATTTGTTTTCTCTTGTGAGCCAGTGCACTAAAGGCAGCAATCACTGGAGGAGAAGCTCCAGTGGTAGATTGTGTGTTCTTCACAGATGTTCAGATGGTACAAAAAGTGTAGAGCTCTCCTCTCCAGGACTTCCTTACCAGACTGAGCACATCTTTTCCCAGGGCCACATGCATCTCTAGCTTTCACTGTGAAGGAAACAAAGTCCCCTGCATAGTCGTTGCCTTCCCAGCCTCACAATCTGCTGGAGTCAACATTACTTTATCTACTCTAGAGTTTAAGAACCTGAACCTCAAGATCTCAGGAAACATGCCCGAGTATTTTAATATTAAAACATGGTGGTATTTGATCACCATTATTCTCATTTCATTATTCATCTATAGATTTAGCCTGGAGCCTCATTGGTGCTAAATATATGCTTTGAAATGAGATGTATTTGCTTATCTTTTAATCAATAAATTTTCCCTCTTCTCATTCCCACAAAGATGAATTGCTGAAATTCATGGCTGTCTTCCCTGCCATCATGCCTGTCCTCACTCACACTTTGGTTTTCTAAATTTTTTATGATATACTATTTCAGGGCTGCCACTGGTGTTACCTACTAAGTTCCCCAGATGCACAGTGAGCTCAGCTTTGTACTGGGAAGTATGATGACCTACCATTTCTTAGCGGCTTCTCTGGATTCCTCCCAGCCTCTCCAACAAGTCATTGTTATGACACTTCGTTCTACCCCATCAGTCTTCACAAAGGAAATGAAAATTGGATGTTACATTCACCATTATTATACATCCTTCCCCTACCTCACTCCCCAGTTGCTCTTGATCAGGACCTCTGTGTTACTATGGCCACCTGTTTCTCCATTTGCTAGCTCATGTAGACTTTTGTTATCTGGATCCATCTTTGTGACAACATGCAGTGATAAACTCCTTTGTTTATACATTGAGTCCATCTTCATCTATCTCCTTGAATTACTTAAAGTTATATTTTGTGATAGGTCCAGAGGGGATTTATGGTACGTATTTATTTTCTGAGTAAGTGAATAACGAAGAGACTGCAACAATTTTTATTGTGATCAAACTTATAATAATAAAAATATAATCTAATAACATTTCAGAGATTTCATAAATATCTATTTTGGGGTCACCAAGAAGTATCAGGAGCGTCGGATATAGGTACTTGCTCTCAAACCTGATGCTGTACAAAGTAGATCAGGTAGTAATTTGAACACCCATCTCCAGTAATCTATGCTTTACCACAAGGTTGTGGTCTGATGGGTGAATCTCTGTTAACCAATCACCTTTAAGAAATGGAACCTAGATAAGGCATGGCTACCAGGAGCCCAGGAAGAAAACTGGGACAGACCAGGTGTGCGCTCTCTCTGGGTGATTCCTATAGGACACAGCAGAACTCGAACTTCCTGTGCTTGTGGTATGAGTTTTCCCTTATAACAATTAAAAATATAATTGTTTATCTTTAAGCTGGCCTGGTTATTTCCTGAATCGAGTGAACAGTTACAGATGGAGCTTGGATCACGAGGCAACTAGAGTGTCTGGCAGCTCTGGCCAATGGCAGCTACACAGCACTCATATGGGCATAGAATTCCTTCACAGTGACTCTGATTGGGTGCTACTGGCTGACTTCAGGGTCCAGCTTTTTCTGCGCTCACAGAAACCAAAACAGTGTGGGTGGAGAGAAGCGGGAGGCTGAGGTAGAAAAAGCTGAGGAGCTTGGCAACCTCTGTCAGCAGTGGCAGATGAGGAGCTTGCACCTGTCCTGAACAGGAGGAGCCATCTTTGTCTGCCGATTGTCCTGTGGGGCTGTTGAACAGCCATGGACCTTCACGGAGTACATAGTCTGTGATTTATACTAAACAGCTTCTTGATTTAAGTATATTTTTCAGCATATAACCTAAATCAGATATAAACCAAGCATGAGATTCCACGTGCCCCATGACACCTACTGGCAGGTAACGGTTACTGCTAATTAAACCACATATAAGATTTATTATTCTAAAGTATAATTCATAAGTTACTGATTTTAAAAGGCCAATATATCAGAAAATCTAACCGTCCAAATTGTCAAGGGCCTTTTCACTTACACCATGTGTGAGGTCTTACAAGATGCATGTGATGCCTCTTCCACATCAATATTCTTATTTCTAGGGCTTTATCCTCCATATTTTTTCTTAAAAATATGGTTTGACAATAGAAAAATGATTCGGTCTTTACAGACTTAATCCAGGCTTCTTAGGAAAGAAGTTGGAAATCTGAAGAAGGACAAAACTGCCTTAACTAACAATTTTCAGTCAGCTGAAATACTTTTAAACATGATACAGACTGGTATGAAAATTCTTGAAAAGAAGGTCATACGTATGAAAGAGAATACCAACACTTTGAATAACAAAACTCAGTCAAATGAGGTGCTTGTAGAAGTGGCACAGACCAATAACAAACCTTTTCAAAACAGAGATTGTACATTTAAAGGAGGATAGTAAGACCTTCCTTAATAAGGCTTAGTAGACTAAGATATTTTTGGAAAAAATACAGACAGAAGGCAATTTATTTAAAAACAGATTCAGCACTCTGGAAAAGGAGACAGTTTATTTGGCATATAAAACCCAGTCCATGACAGTGGGTGCTGAAACATTATTTGAGAGAATTAGCACTATTGAATGTATTAATCAAACTCTGTCAAAGGGGTATGACAGATTGACTGATAGAATGTCTCTCCAAGAAGGTAATATGCATGCCAAGGATGAGACAATATCTCTACTGGACAGACTTCATACCTTGGAATCCTCAATGAGGGCATTAGAGCAAAGTTCTGGACAGGAGGTCCAGATATTACAAAAGGTGGTAAACAGATTCAAAAGATTGAGGAAATATCGAGTTTGATGACCAGGAACAAAATGTAAAGTGGCAAAATTTAACTTTGTCAGTACATAAAAATATCTGGGATAGCTTCCCCAGAGGTCTACCATCTTTCCAGTAAAATATTTGGCTCCAGATACCCTAAGTTTGTAAAGGAATATACATGGGAGCCTACACTTATGACTTATCTAAAAGCAATTAAACAAGCAATTGTGACTGATGTACTACATTCATCCTTTATTAGGGAAATGGTCAAAACATGGGATTTCAATAACAAAGCTACACCTCACGATCAGACTCCGTTAATATCAGCATTCCTAGAAATTGGGCCACAATTGCATTGGAGATGCTTTCTTAAAGAAGAAGCAAGAATTTTAGAGCAACAAGAAAAAGCAAAAGGAATTGAGATTTCCCTGGATCAAATTATAGATGAAGAACTTTACTCTGATCCTGAGGATCAAGCTCTTTATGATGACCATACCCTATCCCTATGTACCACAGCAGTTTTAAAGGCTTGGGACAAGATTCAGGATCTAGGAAAGAAAGCTGAATCATATCTTAGGGTAAAACAGGATCAGAGACAACCTTTTAGTGACTTTTTGCAAAGACTAACTAGGGCTGTACAAATAGGAGTAACTGACCCAGAAGCTAGATGTATAATAATTGAATCTTTGACTTATGAAAATGCCAACATAGAATGCAAAAGGATCCTGGGGCCTTAAAAGATCAGATCAACATTCATGGATGAAACGGATCTTACATACAATGAATGTCAAGATGCTTGACTATGGTACTGAAGCTTGGGTAGGAGAAGCAATTTCCAATGGTAAGAGAAGACATCAAAATACCAAATGTTTTAATTATGGTAGAATGAGACATCTTAGAAGGGATTATAGACAACAGATTTCTAGGAATAATGCCTCCTCTGGGAATGACAGAATTAAGAGGACTCAGCCTTCAGGTATATGTAGCAAGTATGGCAAAAGTCGACATTGGACCAATGAATGTAGGTCAATGACAGATAGACAAGGCAACCCGATACCATCAGGAAACACCATGGGGGACCTCTCTCAGGCCCCATTGATGAATGTAGTCTAATTATTCCCAGTTACTGTGGAGAATGTGTCTCAGCAGGAAAATTAAAATCTCTAGTTCCTGATGTCAAAAGCAATAATGGTCTGAATGATGAGATAAAAGTGGAAGATGAGTTAAGATCTTTGGTAGGACAGAGGAAATGTATATTCTGGCAGACTTCTATAAATGAACAAAGACCAAAGCTAAGCGTGTGTATAAATGGTAATTTTATTGAAGGCTTATTAGACATGAGTGCAGATGTAAGTATCATTACTTCATAATCTTGACATCCGAATTGGCCTCTTCGGGAGGTAGATGTTCAATTCCTGGGGATTGGAACTCTATCTTGGGTAAAACAAAGCATGAGATGTGTTGAATGCATAAGGCCAAGAGAGCAAATAGGAAAACTAAGGCCATATATAGCCAATATTGCAGTGAATTTGTGGGGTTGTGACCTGTTGCAGCAATGGAATACCCAGATTAACATTCCTGCAGCCCCCAAAACTTGTGTTTCTGAGGAAAAGATTAGAAGATATTACAGAAAACAGATGCTGGCCATTCAGGATGTACAAGAACACAAAGCAATTGATAAACCTTCAGATATACCAACAGCCCTACATTTAAATTGGTACACTGAGAAACCAATATGGGTTAAGCAATGGCCGCTAGCTGAGAAAAAGTTGCATGCTTTCAAATAGTTGGTATAAGAGCAATTAGATGCTTGACATATAGAAGAATCTACCAGTCCTTGAAATTCTCCCATATTTCCAGAAAAAATCTGGAAAGAAGAAATAGGTGACAGATCTTAGAGCTACCAACTAGGTTATTCAACTGATGGGCCCTCTGCAATCTGAAATTCCTCTGCCCTCTCTTTTACCAAAGGGATGGCCTCTCATAGTTATTGATTTAAAGGATTGTTTCTTCACTATACCTTTATAAGTAAAAGATCGAGAAAAGTTTGTCTTCACAGTGCCTACTTATAATAATTCTCAGCCTACTAAGAGGTATCAATGGACTATCCTCCCACAGGGAATGCTCAATGGCCCCACCCTATGCCAATATTTTGTAAGTCAACCATTGGAAATAATACATAAGCAATTACCTAGGTTTACCATTTTTTTGTTATCTGATTCAAATACAGATACTTTAGAAAGGATGTTTGAAGAATTGAAGAAAGTTTTGCCTTAAGATCCTGTACTGCAGGATAAATGAAGGAAGAAACCTATATACATAATGAATAAAAATCTTTTTTTTTTTTTTTAAAAAAAAGAAAGTCTTGTCTTAATGGGGATTACAAATTGTTCCTGAAAAGATCCAAAGAGGTGATTCTGTTAGTTTGCTAGGTTATAGAACAAGTTTACAGAAAATTAGAACACAAAAGGCACAAATTAGGAGAGACCAGTTACAGACTCTTAATGACGTTCAAAGATTGTTAGTAGACATTTCCAGTCTACGACCAGCCGTTGGGATAACACCTGATCTAATAATTCATTTAAACAAAACCTTAGATGGCAATAAAGACTTAAATAGTCGCAGAGAATTAACAGCTGATGCAGAAAAGAATCTGACAATGGTTGAGGAAAAATTACAAGAGGCACATGTGGATAAGGTGTACACAAATCTTAGTTGTATTCTAGTCATATTGCCTTCCAGAATTTCTCCTACAGGAATTTTAATGCAGAAGGATAATATTATTTTAGAATGGATTTTTTCACCACATAAACCAAGTAAAAAATTAAAAACATATGTGGAAAAAGTCTTTGAACATAAGTGGTAAATTGAGATTTTGTCAACTAGCAGATATAGACCCAGAAGAAATTATAGTGCCTTTCACTACTGATGAAATAAAAAACTTATAGGAATAAAATGAACTATGACAAAGAGCGTGTGCTAATTTGGGGGGAGAAATTAATAGCAACTATCCCAAAAGTGATAGACTTAATCTTATAAAGAGAATTTTATAAAAAGATGCCTTACTTGCTCTTTCTATAACCAAACACTGCTACCTGCAGGGATTAACCCAATAGGTAGTCAAAGGAATGAAATCTGGCAGATGGATATATTCAATTTTCACAATTTGGAAGATTAAAATATGTACATCACACCATTAATACTTATTCAGGTTTTCAATGAGCAACTGCTTTAATCTCAGAAAAAGCTGATTTAGTAATCACACATTTATTAAAAGTTATGGCCATCATGCTCATACCTTCACAAATAAAGACAGATAATGGCCCAGGTTATATTGCTAGGAAAATGAAATGGTTATTTTCTTATTATAATATAAAGCATGTTACAGGTATACTGCACAATCCTACAGGTTAAGCAGTTACAGAAAGATCAAATCGAACTATAAAGGATAGGTTAAACAAACAGAAAGGGGTGGAAAATGTTCCCAGAAATAGATTACACAATCCTTTATTAACTTTGAGTTTTCTTAACGCTAATGAGAAAGGGAGAATAGCAGCAGAAAGACACTGAGTAATGAAAAAGTATACTGAATTAAATCAACCAGTTTATTTCAAGGATGTGCTGAACTCGCAATGGAAGCCAGGAGATGTGCTGTGTTGGGGAAGGGGTTTTGCTCTTGTTTCTACAGGAGAAGAAAAAATGTGAAGAACAATGAAATTAATAAAGGTTTGGTTTGAAGAGGAGAAACCTCTTGGAAAAGAGAAATGATACCTCATCCACAATGAGGATAACCATAGAGGTGGTAAGAAAAACATATAGGATGGGGCCAGGTTCTGTTCTTATCTTTGCAGGAAAATACTCATCTTCAATGAATTCAAGGGACCCTGGATATTTGAATACTGACAGTTGGAAAAATAACTACCCCATAAGGATTATCAAAAAAGTTGAAAATGTTCCTTAAGTATGGATTTCAAGAATATATGCTTATATATATATATATATATTTATACTTATAAATATATAGAGGTGGTTTTAGAGTTGGACACTGACTCAGTCCATCTCTAATTCCAAGCCTGTTGTTAAGAGAAAAGCCCAGAATTTCTGTATCATGTCAGGAGCCGTGTGATATGGGACAGAAAGAAAAAAATATTTAGAAAAAAATATTTATTTCTTTCATGTCTATTTCTGTCTTTATCATACCCTTCATTGAATATATATGTCTGTATATGTCTATATGAATAATGAATAAGTTTTCCACAAGGAACAATGAATTTTTCTGCAGTAAGCTTTGAAGTTTCCAGGAAGAAAATGGAGCTCCACAACAACAACCCCACCTGATTGATAAGACGTCACAGAACTGATGGTGCTAGTACAAGACCTGTTTTGGGTAACAGCTTCACGAGACGGTTCCAACTTGCTAGCTGAATGGTGCACATCTTTTACAACATTCTGGCCAGACCTCCATAGAATACTCAGAGACTATTTGCAATCTTACCAGACATTTATCTTGAAACTTAACCATCATTTTATTTCACAGCTTCCCATTGAAAGAACGTTGCCCCCATGACAGCTGGAAGTAATTCTAGAAGACAACATCCCCTCTCCTAGCAAAGTTTGTTCTCAGTGTTAGGGACATCATTTAGGGGTTGATCATAATTGCTATACGGTTGAGGGTTGGGGAAAATTTTATAAGCTCAGGAATCTTTTTGTTTTAAAAAATGGAAAATTGGATGATGGGATAAAAGTTTGGCTTGTTAGTTATTATTCATAGACAATTACATTGGTATAGGTTCATGTATATTGATACAAAGTTAAATAATATTGAATTTCATATGCATGCATGCTTCTACCTCTGTTTAAAGCATTTTTATATATTGATATATATTCATAATATTGAAGTTTACATTTCTACCTCTGATCAAGATACTTATACATTGTTTACATTTGGAGGTCATTGTCATCATTTATTGCACTGCTGTTTATTGTCTGAATCTTTAAGTTACATAGGTATTAAGAATTATAGATTAATAGTCATTTATGTTTGTCATATTATAGTTAGACTAGCCAGGTTCTTTAGATATATAGAGATTATATTCTGCTTAGATAGATAATCTTCAACCACTTCAAAGAACTGTAGAAAATGACATTTAAATAACTTAGAGGTCTGTTGCAGTGAGACATAATTGCTCCTGGCAGCACTGATCTTTCCTGACAGAATGTTGAGCACAGAAGACACTCCACCTGGAGCTTGTTTTCTTCATAGCAGAACTGGCCTCTGGGCAAAGAAATGCCCACACCCCAAACACTGACAAAGATACATAGTATCCATCAAAGATACAAAGTATCCATAAATGAATAAAACAAGACTGTTAAATCCTGCCAAAACAGGGTAAGATAGTTTTGAAAAGTTTCTTGCCTTTGAAAATCAAACATTTTAGGCCTTATTCAAAATTGGTTACTTCAACTTGCCAATGAGACTTTGGGTGATTGCCCAGGTAGCCAGTTGTCTCTGTAATTTGTTGCACATTTTAGAAGTTGCTTGATTGCACTTCCTGCTTACTCAAGTAATATTGTTTCCCTCCTCAGATCTTTGATGGGGTTGAAGATTAGATAGTCCTAGTTACCTTACTCATGATTTAGCCAATCTTAATTCCAATGCAAGATTTAGACTCCATGAAATAGAATCTTTAGTTTTTTGTTATGCGTTCCTTGCTTAATATTGCTTATATTGCTTGTATTTTTATATTTGGTATCTGTTCCTATTTTACATAGTTGTATTCTGTTTTGATTGATCATGTTTAGATAAAAGGGGGAGGTGAGGGGGAAGCTCTGTTAACCAATCACCTTTAAGAAGTGGACCTTAGTTAAGGTATAGCTACCTGGAGCCCAGGAAGAAAACTGGAACTGACCAGGTGTGTGCTCTCTCTGTGTAATTCTCACAAGACATAGTGGAACTCAAATTTCCCATTTTATAGTGTGAATTTCCCCTTATAATGATTAATGATATAATTGTTTATCTTTAAGCTGGCCTGGTTATTTCCCGAATCAAGCGAACAGTTACAATGGCCTGCTGGCAATGTTTCAGCAAGCTCCAGAATTGTTGTCTGTCCCTAGCAGCTGCTATATGGCTTCTCACTGACTCTGCCTACTCTCTGTCTCTCTGTATGTTTCTCTGTCTGTCTGTCTGTCTGCCTCTCTCTCTCTCTCTCTCTCTATATATATATATATATATACACAACATATATAATATGTAATAAATAATATATATGTGTATATGTATGTATGTGTGTATATTTTCCAGCCAGGTGATATTTTGTTAAGGCATTGGCCAAAAGCAACTTCTTTATTAATCAATAAAACAACACATATACAGAAGGACTTCCCATATCACATAGTTCTTCAGTTTATGTTTCCTTTATTGTCTCTATTTCAATTTTCAAGTCTTGAAGTGTTTCTTTCACATGTCTGACTGCTTTCTCTTGGTTTTCTTTGAGGTATTTGTTGATTTCATCCAATTTTTGTTTGCCTTTTCCTCCATTTTTTGGAGAAAAATTTTCATTTCCTCTTTAAGGTCCTCTTTACCCTGTCTTGGCAGGATTTGACAGTCTTGTTTTATCCATTTACAAATACTTTGTATCTTTGATGGATACTATGCATCTTTGTCAGTGGTTGAGGTATGGGCATTTCTTTGCCCAGAGGCCAGTTCTGCCAAGAAGAAAACAAGCTCCAGGTGGAGTGTCTTCTGTGCTCAACGTTTTCCTAAAGTTATTTTTAGATCATTTTTTTTCTGCTTCATCTGTATAGGGATGTTCAATTCTTGCTGTTGTAGAGCCACAGTTTTTGTTAGTATCATGTTGCACTTTGTAATATTGGGTGCATTCTTACCTTGTTTACCCATCTTTTCCCCTAATTGGTTTAGCTGTGGCTGTTTTTCTGTTGATCACTTTTCCAGGTGCCAATGGATCAAAGGATTAGGTAGTTTCTCCTCATAGTGCAATTGGGACCAAGCTTCCAGTCACCCTGGAGGTCATTCAGAATTCCCAGAGGTGGTAGGTTCTTCCAGAGGTCATTCAGGCCTGCTCCCAGGGAGGTCACTGGCCTGGGCCTGCTTCTGTGGAAGTCACTAGCTCAGGTCTGGTCACTGGCTTGGATTTGCTCTTGTGTCAGTCACTGGCTCTACCTGCTCTGGAGGAGATCAGTGGCTCAGGTTTATTCCAGTAGAAGTTGCTAGAGTTACACATTTTAATATGTAGGTCATCAATGCACAATATACCATTTTTAAATCTTAGAAATGTACATATTTTGTTTTTACTTACCTGTATATGTGTATATCTGTGTGTGTGCAGATGCCAACTGAGGTCACAAGAGTTTGTAAGATGTCTTTCAAGACTAGAAATATAGGTCTTTATATGCTGCTCAATATGAGTGCTGGAAACTGAACTTGGGTCTTGTGAAATCAATAAGAGCTATTAACTATTGTTCCTATTCCCCACTTTGCCTCCCGCCCAATCTCAATGAGTCCATCTGAGATGTCATTTTTTTTTATAATTTCCTTTCCAGGGAATTTCAGGCAGTCTTCTTGGAGCTCTCCTTGTTACTTAGTTTCTCTAGTTAATATCTACTTATAAGGGAGAACATACCATGTTTCTCTTTATGAGTCTGAGCTGCCTCACTCAGTATGATTTTATCTAGCCTGAACTCTATCTCCTGTAACAAGGCAAGACTTCTGGTGGAGGGATTGGGGGAACCAATCTAGCCACAAACCATTCAACCTACAGTTTATCCTACCTACTAGATGCACTGGCTTAAAAGGGCTTCAAAATTGTTGGAGGGGCCAAAAAATGAATAGCCCAACTGGGTAGCCATGCTATTGAAGGAAGCCAACCCCTGACACTTCCTGGAGGACCAGAAGCTGATGTGAGAGTCCCCTATGTGTGTTGTGAGTACCATTAATGACTAAAGAGACTGCTTTGGACATACAGCAAAGCAGAACTGTTGAAATAGGAGCGGCGGGGCTGCGTCCCCAGCACCCCGGCCGCCTGCTAGCTCATGCCCGAAATAACAACACACAAACTGTATTCATTTAAACACCGCTTGGCCCATTTCTATCTAGCCTCTTCTCGGCTAACTCTTGCACCTGGACTAGCCCATTTCTAATAATCTGTGTAAGCACCCCAAGGTGTGCTTACCAGGAAGATTCTAGCCTACATCCATCCTGGGTCAGAGCTGCCTGGGAGAGCAGAGCCTGGCGTCTCTGCTCCAGAGAGCAGAGCTGTCGGGTCTGACCTCACTTCCTCTTTCTCCCAGCATTCCATTCTGTTTTCTCCACCCACCTATGTTCTAAGCTATGAGGCCAAGCCAGTTTCTTTATTAGCCAATGACCTTCCTCCATCACAGAACTTAGGTAGGCAGGGAAAGCTAGGCTGAATGTTGGGAGAAAGGAGGCAGAGTCAAAAAGACATCATGGAGCCACAGCCAGAGTCAGACATGCCAAAACTTTGCTGGTAAACCACTGCTACCTGGCAATACGCAGATTAATAGAGATGAATTAAATTAATATGAAGAGTTAGCCAATAAGAAGCTAAAGCTAATGGGCCAATTAATGATTTAAATAATATGGCATCTGTGTGATTATTCTCGGTCTGAGCAGTCAGGAACTAACTAAAGGCTTTCTCTAACAAGAAGCCAGAAGCTAGATAGTTCAGAAACCTTGGATAGAACCAATCATGACTGGGGAAAAAAGTCAATGAATTGATTCTTAATGATATTTTGCCAAAACTTATTAATTGGTGCCTAGCTTTATAGTCATCAGAAATGTTTCATCCAGAAACTGATGGAAACAGATATAAATGCCCACAGCCAAACATTTGGTGTAGCTCAGGGAATCGTGCAGAAAAATGGGAGAAATAATTTTAGGAGTCCGAGTGTTCAAGAACACCACAAGAAAACCCACAGAATCAACTAACCTGGACACATAGGGGCCCATAGAGATTGAACTGACAACCAGGGAGCCTTCACGGGACTGCCATAAACCTTCTACATTTATGCTATACTTTGTAGCCTCATCTTCTTGTGTGACTCCAAACAGTGGGAACACAGCCTGTTTGTGACACTTTGTCTGCTTGTCTGATTTTTTCTCATATACTATGTTACCTTGTTCAGCCTCAAAACAAGGCAAGGTACCTAGTATTACTGCAACTTGATATGTCATAAGTTTTTCAACATCAAAAGGCTTAACTATAAAATAAGTGACAGCTCATACATTGCCTTTTCTTTAAGATAGCAAACTAATTCAATATGTTATAGAAATACCACTACAATATCCAAAGCAAATGCTAAATTCTCTGAAAACAATTTCCACTCTTCTGCAAACAACATATTCAGGATGTTCTCTAGTTAGTCTGCTTACACCACTGATTAAGACATCCAGTTGCTTCCTCTCTGGAGTCTCCCTTCCAGGCAGATGGAGCTCACTCCCCACAATCATCCATCTCCTCTCTGCTTTTCATAGATGTAACTCCATCAAGGTCAAAGACCTCTGCCACTCATCTGCTTGATAGAGTTTGGTGAAGCATGGCTCCAGTGTGTAAAATAAGAGCATAGAATGGAAATCAGTGCTACCTACAGTGTGCAAAGGGGATTAGTTTTTGATATGTCAGAGTTCAGGATATGATTTAATAAACCATATGAAATCATTAAGATTCATTGTCAAAATGGAACGTGCCAGAATAAAAGGAGGGATTGCAAAATAGAAAGTGAATGCAACCTGTACAAATGGAAAGGAGGTTGTAATGATTCATTAAGAAAATTTATGCCTTCATTTCAGTCAGTACAGAAGAAATTATCCATCCATTTTAAAACACCTCCTTCTACTGCTCACAGAAGTAAACGTATGTGGTCATCATCATAGCATCTGCATAAAGAATAGAATGACATACTTTAATATATACAATCTTTTCTGAACATCCAAATTTAAGACTTTATCTGAACAAAGACAATTGAAATTAAAATCCTTTTAGATTCTTAGGTTTGTTTTGAAATCACTCATAAAATGATTGCACTTTCCTAATTCAATATTTTGAAAAGTTTAGTCTGATATTTTTTTTATTGATTGATTTTTATTGAGCCCTACATTTTTCTCTACTCCTCTCCCCCTCTCCCCCCCCCCTTCAACTCAGTCCCATGGTTCCCATGCTAACAATTTACTCAGGAGATCTTGTAATTTTCTCCTTCCCATGTAGATAAGATCGAAGTACATCTCTCTTAGGGTCCTCAATGTTGTATATGTTCTCTGGAATTGTGATTTGTAGGCTGATTTTCTTTGCTTTATGTTTTAAAACCACATATGAGTGTGTACATATGATAATTGTCTTTCTGTGTCTGGGTTACCTCACTCAAAATGATATTTTCTAGGTCCATCCATTTGCCTGCAAATTTCAAGATGTTGGTTGTACTCAATTTTGTAAATGTACCACATTTTCCTTATTCATTCTTTGGTTGAGTTTTATTTGGGATGTTTCCAGGTACTGGCTGTGACAAATAATACTGCTATGAACATAGTTGAGCACATGTCCTTGTGACATGATTGAGCATCCTTTGGATGTATACCCAAGAGTAGAATTTCTGGGTTTTGAGGTAGGCTGTTTCCTAATTTTCTGAGAAATCACCATGTTGATATCCAAATGGGCTGTAACATCTTGCACTCCCACCAGCAATACAGGAGTGTTCGCTTTACCCCACAACCTCTCTAACATAAGTTGTCATCAGTGTTTTTGACCTTGGCTATTCTTACAAGTTTAAAATGGAATCTCAGAGTTGTTTTGATTTGCATTTCTCTGGTGACTAAGGATATTGAGCATTTCCTTACATGTCCTTCAGTCATTTTAGATTCCTCTGTTGACAATTTTCTGGTTAGGTCTGTAGTCTATTTTATAAATTGAATTATTTGTTATTTGATGACCAATTTCTTGAGTTCTTTGCATATTTTGGAGATCATACCTCTGTCTGATGCAGGCTTGTTGAAACTCTTTTTTTTTCCATTTTCTTCTTATTATTATTTAATTTTTATTTATTTATTAAAGATTTCTGATTCTTCCCTGCCCCCGCCTCCCATTTCCCTCCCCTCCCCCAATCAAGTCCCCCTCCCTTGTTAGCCCAAAGAGCAATCAAGTTTCCCTGTCCTGTGGGAAGTCCAAGGACCACCCACCTCCATCCAGGCCTAGTAAGGTGAGCATCCAAACTGCCTAGGCTCCCACAAAGCCAGTTCGTGCAGTAGGAACAAAAACCCATTGCCATTGTTCTTGATTTCTCAGTAGTCCTCATTGTCCACTATGTTCAGCGAGTCTGGTTTTATCCCAGGCTTTTTCAGATCCAGGCCAACTGGCCATGGTGAGTTCCCGATATAACATCCCCCCAAAAAGAGGAACATGGGATGTACTCACTCATATTTGGTTTCTAGCCATAAACAAAGGACATTGAGACTATAATTAGTGATCCTAGAGAAGCTAAATAAGGAGAACCCAAAGAAAAACATATAGGCATCCTCCTGAATATTAACCTTCATCAGGCGATGAAAGGAGACAGAGATAGAGACCCACATTGGAGCACCGGACAGAAATCTCCAGGTCCAAATCAGGAGCAGAAGGAGAGAGAGCACGAGCAAGGAACTCAGGACCGCGAGGGGTGCACCCACACACTGAGACAATGGGGTTGTTGAAACTCTTTTCTCATTTTGTAGGCTGTCATTTTATCTTGTTGACTGTGTCCTTTGCTTTACAGAAGCTTTTCAGTTTCAGGAGGTCCCATTTGTTAATTGTTTCTCTCAGCGTCTGTGCTACTGAAGTTATATTTTGGAAGTGGTCTCCTGTGCCAATGCATTCAAGTGTGCTTTATTTTCTATGAGGTTCAGTGTGGCTTCCGTTATATGAAGTGTTTGATCCATTTGGACTTGAGCTTTGTGCATGGTGATATATTTGGATCTATTTTCATTTTTCTACATGTTGATATCTAGTTATGTTATCACCATTTGTTAAATATGCTTTCTTTTTTCCGTTTGATATTTTTTGCTTCTTTGTCAAAACATCAGGTGTTCGAAGGTGTGTGGATTAATACCGGGGTCTTTGATTTGGTTCCATTGGTCTTCCAGTCTATTTTTATGCCAATAGCAGGCTGTTTTCAGTACTGTAGCTCTGTAGTAGAATTTGAAGTCAGGGAGTGTGATGCCTCCAGAAATTCTGTAATTCCCTCGGCTTGCATTTTCTTTATTGGCTCTAATTCAGTTTTCAAGTCTTTAATAGTTTCTTTCATAAGTCTGATTGCTTTTTCTTGGTTTTCTTTAAGGGATTTGCTGATGTCTTTCAACTTTTTTCTTTGTCTTTTCCTCCATTTCTTTGAGGGAATTTCTCATTTCCTCTTTAAGAATTTCAAACATTCTCTTGGAAGTTATTTTTCACATCATTTTCTTTTGCTCTGTCTATATTTGGTTGTTTAAGTCTTGCTGTTGTAAGATCTTTTGGTTTTACTGGTGTTGTGCTGCTCTTTGTGGTGTTGCATGTGTTCTTACCTTATCTACTCATCTTTTTCTCTAATATTTGTGGTTGGGGCTGTCTGTGGTTCTGTTGATTAATTTTCTATGTGCCAGTGAATCCAAGGCTCAGACGGTTGTTCCTCATGATACAGTCAGTACCACGGTTCTAGTAACCCTGTTGGTCACTCCATGTTCCTGGAGGTCACTCAGTGTTCCCAGAGTTTGCTCTACATCCTTGGATTTTGTTGTCTCCGGACTGCTCTAGCCTAGGTTCCTGGCTCAGACGTGTTTCGGTAAATGTCACTGGTCTGGATCCATTCCTGCAGAGGTCTCTGGCTTGGAGTTGATCCTGTAAATGAATCTGGCTCTGGTCTACTCTCTTGGAGTCCCCACGGTTGGGTGCACCCAGACCCACAGAGGACCTGGCTCAGGCTTACTCCCTCAGAAGTCTCAGACTCATGCTTTAGACTGGCTGAGGTTTCTGGATCCTGCCTATTCCCTTTGACATCTCAGACCAATGCCCAGACCAACAGAGGTTCTGACTCAGGCCTATGCCCTTTGAGGCCCCAGACTCTCTCCTGGACCCACAGGGCTCCTGGTTTAGGTCTACTCCCTTTAAGGTCCCAGATTTATATCCAGACCCCTAATGGTCTCTGGCTCTGGCTCACTTGCTTAGTGTTGCTCCCTTGTACCTGTTCCTGTGGAGTTCGCTGTCTCAGGTCTGCTCTAGCCCAGGTCGCTGTCTTAGTTATGGTCTGCAAATGTCTCTGGACTGAATCTGCTCTGGCTCCGTGGAGCTTGCTTTCTCAGGCTTACTCTGGCTTAGGTCCTTTGATTCTATTTATCCACATCTGTTTCATGCCAGCAACAAGCTTTATATTATTATTTATTATTATTATTATTATTATTATTATTATTATTATTATTATTATTATTATAGCTCTAAAGTAGAAAATGATGTCTGGGATGGTAATGCCTTTGAAAGTTCCTTTATTGTGCAGGATTCTTTTGGCTATTGTGGGTTTTTTGTTTATCCATAAGTAGTTTAGTATTGTTCTATCACAGTCTGTAAATAATTGTGTTGGGATTTTGATGGGATTGTATTGAATCTGTAGGTTGCTTTTGGTAACATTGCCATTTTTACTGTGTTGATCCTGCCTATTCAAGAGCATGGAAGATCCTTCAATTTTCTGATGTCTTTTTTAATTTCTGTCTTTAAAGATTTAAAGGTCTTGCCATACAGGTCTTAACTTGTTTGGTTAGTATTAGCACAAAATATTTTATTTGAGATTATTGTAAAAGGTGATTTTTCTCTGATTTATTTCTCAGCCCATTTATTAAAGTTGTGAGCCAGAACCGCCTGGCTCATTGTGTACTTTTGCATCAATGTTAATGAGGGAGATTAGTATGTAATTCTCTTTCTTTGTTGCAGCTTTCTGTGGTCTGGGTATCCACATAACTGTAGCTTCACAAAAGAAGTTTGACAATGTTCCTCCTGTTTCTATTGTGTGGAATATTTTGATGAGTATTGGTACTAGCTTTTCTTTGCAATTCTGCAAGAATTCTGCACTGAATCTATTTGGTCCTGGGCTCTTTTGATTGGGAGACTTTAATGACTGCTTCTACTTCATTAGGGGTTATCAGTCTGCTTAAATTGTTTATTTGGTTCTGATTTAATTATGGTATATGGTACCTATCCACAAAAATGTCAGTTTCTTTTAAATTTTCCAATTTTGTGGTGTACATATTTTTCAAGTATGACCTGATGATTCTTGGATTTCTTCAGTGTCTCTTGTCATATTCCCTTTTCATTTCTGATTTTGTTCATTTGGATATTCTCCCTCTGCCTTTTGCATGGTTTGGATAAGGATTTGTCCATTCTTTTTATTTTCTCGAAGAACCAACTTTTTGTTTCTTTGATTCTTTATATTGTTCACTTTCTTTCTCTTTTATTGATTTCAGTCCTCAGTTTGATTATTTCCTGTCATCTACTCATCCTGGGTGCACTTACTTCTTTTTGTTCTAGATGTTTCAGGTGTGCTGTTTTGTCACTAGTATGAGATTTCTCCAAATTCTTTGTGTATGTACTTACGCGCTATGAGCTTTCCTCTTAGCACTGTTTCCATAGTATGTCATAAATTTGGGTATGTTGTGCATAAATTTCCATTCTATTCTGGGAAGTCTTTAGTTTCTTTCTTTATTCTTCCTTGACCTAGTGATATTTTATATTAGCATTATTCAGTTTCCAAGAGTTTTCAGACTTTTTATAATTTGTTTTATTAATTTTTAACTTTACATTATGGTGATCTGATAAGATACAGGCGGTTATTCCAATTTTTATGTATCTGTTCAGATTTGTTTTTTTTTGTTATGTTTTGTTTTTGTTTTTACCGAGTAAGGGGTCTATTTTAGAGATGTTTCCATGAGGTGCTGAGAAGAGGGTATATTCTATTGTGTTTGGTTGGAAGGTTCTATAGATGTCTGTTAAGTACATTTGAGTCATGACATCAGTTAGTTCCCTTATTTCTCTGTTAGTTTTCTGTCTACAGACCTGTCCATTGTTGAGAGCGGGTGTTGAAATCTCCCACTATTAGTATGTAGGGTTTGATGTGAGATTTAAACTTTAGTAATGTTTCTTTTACAAATGTGGCTGCCCTTCTATGTGGGGTAAACATGTTCATAACTGAGACTTCACCTTGATGGAGTTTTCCTGTGATGAATATGAAATATCTTTTTCTATCTATTTTGATAAATTTTAGTTTGAAGTCTATTTTGTTAGATATTAGGATATCTACATCCACTTGTTTCCTAGGTCCATTTGACTAGAAAATCTTTTCCTAACTCTTTATTCTGAGGTAATATCTGTATTTGAAGTTGAAATGTGTTTCTTGTATGCTGCAGGTCAACGTCTGTTTTCGTACCCGTTCCGTTAGCCTGTGTCTTTTTATAAGTGAATTGAGCCCACTGATATTAAGAGATATTAATGACCAGTGATTGTTAATTTCTTTTATTTTGGTGGAAGTATGTGTTTCCCTTCTTTGGGATTTGCTGGAGTGGGATTATCTATAGCCTGTGTTTTGATGGGTACAGCTAACTTCCTTGGGTTGGAGTTTTCCTTCATGTGCTTTCTGTAGGACTTGATATGTAGTTATATATTGTTTAAACCTGTTTATGTTATGGAATATCTTGTTTTCTCCATTTATGGTGATTGAAACTTTCACCAGGTATAGTAGTCTAACCGGTATCCGTGGTCTCTTAGTGTCTGCATAATATCTGTCCAGGACCTTTTAGTTTTCAAAGTTAGATGTTATTCTGATGGGTTTGCCTTTATATGTTACTCCCCCCTTTTCCTTTGTAGCTCTTACTATTCTTTCTTCATTCTGTATGTTTTGTGTTTTGACTATTATGTGGTGAAGGATTTTTGGTCCAGTCTATTTGGTTTTCTGTAAATTTCTTGTACCCTTATAGGCATGCCTTTTTTTAGGTTGGAAAAGTTTTCTTGTATGATTTTGTTGAATATATTTTATGTGCTTTTTGAGTTGAACTTCTCCTTCTATACCTATTGTTCTTAGGTTTGGGTTTTCATGGTTTCCCACATTTCCCGGATGTTTTGTTAGATTTAATGTTTTCTTTGACTGATGAGTCTATTTCCTCTATTGTATCTTCAGCACTTAAGGTTCTTTCATCTCTTGTATTCTGCTGTTTATTCTTGCGTTTGGGGTTCTGGATCATTTTCTCACGATTTCTGCTTCTATAAGTTCCGTCTTTTTTCATTTTATTATCTCAATTTCAATTTTCAAGTCTTGAATAGCTTTTTTCAGATGTTTTTCTTTGTTTCTTTAAGGGATTTGTTGAGGCCCTCCAATTTTTTGTTTGTCTTTTCTTCCATTTCTTTGAGGGAATTTCTCATTTCTTCTTTAAGCATCTGAAACATTCTCCTGAAATTATTTTTTTAGGTCATTTTTTTCTGCTTCGTTGATACTTGGTTGTTCAAGACTTGTTGTAGGACGCACGGCGGACCGGCGGGCGGAACCGACGCACGGCGGACCGGCGGGCGGAACCGACGCACGGCGGGCCACACAGCTGGCGCTGGCCGGACCAGCGGGTACTGACACAGTGGCAGGCAACGCAGGCGGCAGGGAACAGCGCAACACTGAGAGCAGATCGCCCCAGGACAATTAAATCAAATAGGTAGGCCTTTGGTTGGTGAGGTCCCTGGCAAACAGAGAACCTGGTTCTTTTCCTGAAGACCCAGCTGAGGGGTGAGAGGGACCTTGGCCCCTGGCAGAAGCCAGGAAACAGAAGGAGGGAATTTTGCAAGAGGAGCCTCTGGCCAGCAGGGAAACCTGATCTGGTTTTAAAAGGCCAATTAGAGAGCATCAATAAGAGGAGATGGGCAGGCGCCAAGGCAAAAATTCATGCAATAATCTGAAAAACAACATGAAAGCACCAGAACACAATGATCTTACAACAGAAGGTCTTGAGCACCCTAACACAGAAGAAGTGGAAAAAATCGACTTTATGAAACCAATAGAGTCTCTTAAACAATATGTAAAAAACACCTTTATAGAAATGGATGAGAAGTATAACAAAAAGTTTGAAGAATTCAGTAAATACGTACATGAGACCCACAAACAGGTTCAAGAATTGAAAACTGAAATGGAAGCAAGGAAGAAAACACAAACGGGGGACCAGCTGGATACGGAAAATCTAGGTCAACGAGCAGAGCCTACAGAAACAAGCATAATCAATAGAATACAAGAAATAGAAGAAAGAATCTCAGATTCTGAAGACACCATAGAGAAAATAAACGCACTGATCAAAGAAAACAGCAAAGCCAACAAATTCTCATCACAAAACATTCAGGAAATATGGGACACAATAAAAAGACCAAACCTGAGAATAATAGGAATAGAAGAAGGGGAAGAATCACAGCTCAAAGGCCCAGAAAATATATTTAACAAAATTATGGAAGAAAACTTTCCCAACTTAAAGAAAGAAATTCCTTTGAATATCCAAGAAGCATACAGAACACCAAACAGACTGGATCAAAGAAAATCATCCCCTCACCATATAATAATCAAAACACAAAATATACAGGTTAAAGAAAGAATATTAAGAGCTGCAAAGGAAAAAGGCCAAGGAACTTATAAAGGTAAACCGATCAGACTTACACCTGACTTCTCTATGGAAACCATGAAAGCCAGAAGGTCCTGGATAGAGGTTCTTCAAAAACTAAGAGACCATGGATGCAAACCCAAACTTCTATACCCAGCCAAGCTAGTATTCACTATCAATGGAGAAAACAAGACATTCCAGGATAAGAACAAATTTACACAATACGTAGCCACAAATCCAGCGCTACAGAAAGTAATAGAAAGAAAATCGCAACCCAAGGAATCCAACATTGCCAACACTGACTACAATAACTCAGGAATCTATGGAACCTTCACAAGCACAACTCAAAGAAGGGACACACACAAACTCTACTACCAAAAACAGTAAGAAAACCAGAGTAAACAACCACTGGTCATTAATACCACTTAATATTAATGGTCTCAATTCACCTATAAAAAGGCACAGGCTAAGGGATTGGATACAAAAACAGGATCCAACATTCTGCTGTTTGCAAGAAACACATCTCAACCACAAAGACAGGCATCTACTCAGAGTAAAAGGTTGGGAAAAGGTCTTTCAAGCAAATGGTCCTAAGAAAAAGGCAGGTGTGGCCATACTAATTTCCAACAAAACTGACTTCAAACTAAAATCAATCAGAAGAGATCGAGATGGACACTTTATACTCATAACAGGAACAATTCATCAGGATGACATCTCAATCCTGAATATCTATGCCAATAATATAAAAGCACCCACTTATGTAAAAGAAATATTACTAAAACTCAAGGCAGACATAAAACCACACACACTAATAGTAGGAGACTTCAACACACCTCTCTCTCCAATGGACAGGTCAATCAGACAGAAACCTAATAGAGAATTAAGAGAATTATTGGAGGTAATGAAGCAATTGGACTTAACAGACATCTACAGAACACTCCACCCAAATAGGAAAGAATATACCTCCTTCTCTGCAGCTCATGGAACCTTCTCAAAAAATTGACCATATACTCGGAAATAAAGGAAACCTCCACAGATACAAAAGAATATCAGTGTCGACCTGTGTCTTATCAGATCACCACGGTTTAAAGTTAGATGGCAACAACTATGCTACCCCCAGAAAGCCAACAAACTCATGGAAACTGAACAGTCAACTACTGAACCACACCTGGGTCAAGGAAGAAATTAAGAAAGAAATTAAAGTCTTCCTTGAATTTAATGAAAATAAAGAGACAACATACTCAAACCTATGGGACACGATGAAAGCAGTGCTAAGAGGAAAGTTCATAGCACTAAGTGCCCACTTAAAGAAAATGGAGAAAGCATACATTGTGGACTTAATGGCACACCTGAAAGCTTTAGAAAAAAAAGAAGCAGAGGTGCCCAGAAGGAGTAGAAGACTGGAAATAATCAAACTGAGGGCAGAAATCAACAAAATAGAAACTCAGAAAACAGTCCAAAGAATCAATGAAACAAAAAGTTGGTTCATGGAAAAAATCAACAAGATAGACAAACCCCTATCCAAACTAATTAAACAACAGAGAGAGAATACGCAAATAAATGATATCAGAAATGAAAAGGGGGACATAACCACAGACACAGAGGAAATTCAAAGAATCATTAGATCTTACTATAAAAGCCTGTATGCCACAAAGCTGGAAAATGCAAAAGAAATGGACATTTTTTTTTAGATAAGTACCATATAACAAAGCTAAACAAAGACCAGGTGAATGATCTAAATAGACCTGTTAGTCGCGAAGAACTAGAAACTTATCAAAAATTTCCCTTCCAAAAAAAGCCCAGGACCAGATGGGTTCAATGCAGAATTCTACCAGAACTTCCAAGAAGAGCTAATACCTATACTCCTTAAGGTATTTCACAATATAGAAACAGAAAAGTCATTGCCAAATTCCTTTTATGAAGCTACAGTTACCCTGATACCAAAACCACACAAAGACCCAACCAAGAAAGAAAATTACAGGCCTATCTCACTCATGAATATCGATGCAAAAATTCTCAATAAAATACTGGCAAACCGAATTCAAGAACACATCAGAAAAATTATCCATTATGATCAAGTAGGCTTCATCCCAGAGATGCAGCGCTGGTTCAACATATGCAAATCTATCAATGTAATCCACCATATAAATAGACTGAAAGAAAAAAACCATATGATCATTTCATTAGATGCGGAAAAAGCATTCGACAAAATTCAACACCCCTTTATGATAAAGGTCTTGGAGAGAATAGGGATACAAGGGTCATACCTAAATATAATAAAAGCTATATACAGCAAACCGACAGCTAACATTAAATTAAATGGAGAAAAACTCAAAGCCATCCCACTAAAATCAGGAACAAGAGAAGGATGTCCACTCTCTCCATACCTCTTCAATATAGTGCTTGAAGTTCTAGCAATAGCAATAAGACAACATAAGGAGATCAAGAGGATTCGTATTGGAAAGAAGAAGTTAAACTTTCGTTATTTGCAGATGATATGATAGTGTACATAAGCGACCCCAAAAACTCTACCAAAGAACACCTACAGCTGATAAGCACCTTTAGTAGCGTGGCTGGATACAAGATCAACTCCAAAAAATCAGTTGCCTTCCTATACACTAAGGATAAGGAAACAGAGAGGGAAATCACAGAAGCATCACCTTTCACGATAGCCACAAAAAGCATAAAATATCTTGGGGTAACCCTGACCAAGGAAGTGAAAGATCTATTTGACAAGAACTTTAAGTCTTTGAAGAAAGAAATAGAAGAGGATACCAGAAAATGGAAGGATCTCCCTTGCTCTTGGAATGGGAGGATCAACATAGTAAAAATGGCAATTCTACCAAAAGCAATCTATAGATTCAATGCAATCCCCATCAAAATCCCATCAAAATTCTTCGCAGATCTAGAGAAGACAATAAGCAACTTTATATGGAAAAACAAAAAACCCAGGATAGCCAAAACAATCTTATACAATAAAGGAACGTCTGGAGGCATTACCATCCCTGACTTCAAACTCTATTACAGAGCTACAGTATTGAAAACAGCTTGGTATTGGCAGAAAAACAGAGAAGTAGACCAATTGAATCGAGTAGAAGACCCTGACTTTAACCCACAAACCTATGAACACCTGATTTTTGATAAAGGAGCTAAAAGTATACAATGGAAAAAAGAGGGCATCTTCAACAAACTGTGCTGGCAAAACTGGATGTCAATCTGTAGAAGAATGAAAATAGACCCATATCTATCACCATGCACAAAACTCAAGTCCAAGTGGATTAAAGACCTCAATATCAATCCAAACGCACTGAACCTGATTGAAGAGAAAGTGGGAAGTACTCTACAACACGTGGGCACAGGGGATCACTTCCTACGTATAACCCCAGCAGCACAGACACTAAGGGCCTCAATGAATAAATGGGACCTCCTGAGACTGAGAAGCTTCTGTAAAGCAAAGGACACTGTTGCTAAGACAGAAAGGCAACCCACTGACTGGGAGAAGATCTTCACCAACCCCGCAACTGACAAAGGTCTGATCTCCAAAATATATAAAGAACTCAAGAAACTAGACCGTAAAAGGCTAATCAACCCAATTATAAAATGGGGCACTGAGTTGAACAGAGATCTCTCAACAGAAGAAGTTCAAATGGCCAAAAGACACCTAAGGTCATGCTCAACTTCCTTAGTGATCAGGGAAATGCAAATCAAGACAACTTTAAGATACCATCTTACACCTGTCAAAATGGCGAAAATCAAAAACACCAATGATAGCCTTTGCTGGAGAGGTTGTGGAGAAAGGGGTACACTCATCCATTGATGGTGGGAATGCAAACTTGTACAACCACTCTGGAAAGCAGTGTGGAGGTTTCTCAGGAAATTCGGGATCAACCTACCCATGGACCCAGCAATACCACTCTTGGGAATATACCCAAGAGAGGCCTTATCACACAACAAAAGTATATGCTCTACTATGTTTATAGCAGCATTGTTTGTAATAGCCAGAACCTGGAAACAACCTAGATGCCCTTCAGTTGAAGAATGGATGAAGAAAGTATGGAATATATAGATATTAGAGTACTACTCAGCAGTAAAAAACAAGGACTTCTTGAAGTTTGCAGGCAAATGGATGGAAATAGAAAACACCATCCTGAGTGAGGTAAGCCAGACCCAAAAAGAGGAACATGGGATGTACTCACTCATATTTGGTTTCTAGCCATAAATAAAGGACATTGAGCCTATAATTCGGGTTCTTAGAGAAGCTAAATAAGAAGGAGAACCCAAAGAAAATCATATAGGCTTCCTCATGAATATTAACCTTCATCAGACGATGAAAGGAGACAGAGACAGAGACCCACAATGGAGCACCGGACTGAAATCTCAAGGACCAAATCAGAAGCAGAAGGAGAGAGAGCACAAGCAAGGAACTCAGGACCGCGAGGGTGCACCCATACACTGAGACAAGGGGGGATGTTCTATCGGGAACTCACCAAGGCCAGCTGGCCTGGGTCTGAAAAAGCCCGGGTTAAAACCGGTCTCGCTGAACATAGTGGACAATGAGGACTACTGAGACCTCAAGAACAATGGCAATGGGTTTTTGATCCTACTGTACCTATTGGTTTCGTGGGAGCCTAGGCAGTTTCGTGGATGCTCACCTTACTAGACCTTAATGGAGGTGGGTAGCCCTTGGACTTCCCACAGGGCAGGGAACCCTGATTGCTCTTTGGGCTGACGAGGGAGGGGGACTTGATTGGGGGAGGGGGAGGGAAAGGGGAGGCGGCAGTGGGGAAGAGACAGAAATCTTTAATAAATAAATAAACTTTAAAAAAAAAGACTTGTTATAGGGTCACTACATTTTACTGGTGTTTTGTTGTTCTTTGTTGTGTTGCCTGTGTTCTTACCTTGTCTACTCTTTTCCTCTAATTGGTGTAGTTTGGGCTGTCTGTGATTCCGGTGATTAATCTTCCAGGTGCCAGTGGATCCAAGGCTCGGATGGATGTTCCTCATGGTGCAGTCAGTGCTATTGTTCCAGTTACTCATCAGTCACTCTGTGTTCCAGGAGGTTGCTAAGTTCCCCCCGGGGTTTGCACCACTCCCGTGGAGTGTGCTCTTGTGGAGTTCTTTGCTGTCCCAAGCCTGCTCTTGGCTAGGTCTCTGGCTCAGTCTTGCTCCTGTAGAATTCACTGCCCAGATCTGCAGAGATCCTGGATCAGGTCCACTGCCTCAGAGGTCCCAGATTTATGCCTGGACCTGCAGAGGTTTCTGCCTCCTCCCTTGGAGGTCCTAGACTCATGACCAGACCCACAGAGGTCCCAGTCTCACATTTGGATCAGCAGGGGTCCTGGCTCAGGTATACTCTCTTGAAGGTCCCAGATTCATGCCCAGACTTGCAGAGGTCTCTAGCCCTGGTCCACTCATTCGGTGGTTGCTCCCCTATACCTGTTCTTGTGGAGTTTACTGTCTCAGGTCTACTCCAGCCCAGGTTGCTGGCTCTGTCCTGCTCTGGCAGAGTTTGCTGCCTCAGGCCTGCTCTCTACAAATTGTTTCTGAATTAGCTGTATCACCAGGGCAGGCTTGGCTTTTCCAACAGCTCCAAGTCCTAAGAGTTTCTATTCAGTGAATTGGAGCCGGCCTCTCTCTGTTCCTCCATGCCTCAGCTTCCATCATCACCTTCAGGCCCATGTGGCTCCTTCAGGTCCTGAAATGCTGAGGGAGCAGGCCCAGGCCTAGCCACCAAGACTGTCCTCAGTCACCTCAGCTGCCACCAATTCTTTCTTCTATGAGTTACCTTGGTCTTATCACAGCAATAGAAAAATAACTAATACCAGAGAGTGGGGTATTAATAGCTGCTGACAGACCTAAGCTGGTAATCTTAATTTGGTTTGGTTTTGTCTGGTTGGTTGGTTATTTTACTTTGTTGATGTGGAAGACTTTGGGACTTTTGAAAAGTGATCAAGTGCTGTATGTAGTGCTTAATGGGCCAAACTAAGATAGAGAACAAAGATTGTAAATGCCAAGAACAAAATATATATCCACTGTTGTTGGGATTCTAAATAAGTTTGGTCACTGTGGAAGTCAGTATGGATAATCCTCAAAAGGGTAAAAAATATCTACCAGATGACCCAGCTATACCACTCCATGGCATGTGCCCAAAGAACTCAATCATCCACTCGGCAGATGTTTTCTCAGGCATGCTCATTGCTCTCCTATTCATAGAACAAGAAAATGACAACAACCAAGGGTCCTACAATTGATGAATGGATACAAAAATGTGATCCATGTGCTCTATGGAATACTACTCAGCTATAAAGAAAACTGACATCATACACATTGCAGGTAAATGAATGGAACTAGAAACGATCCTACTGAGTGTGGTAACCCAGACACAGAAAAAACATATTACATGTTTTCTCTTATTGGAGGCTCCTAGGTCCAACTTTCACATGTGAATACATGTTCTGTTAAATAAAATAAAGCTAATTACCAGGATCAGGTGGTTTTCTCCTTCACAAGAAGGTGGTTGGGGAGCCAAAGAGAGGGTGATGTCAGGGTAAGAGTGACCATAAAGGAGAAACGGAAAGGATTGCTGATTAGAGAGGGAGAGGGAAATAAATACAGAGAGGAGAGCAAAGGAAATAGAATACTAGATATCTGAGCAGAAATGTGAAACATGAGGCTTCTTAGAAAGGGAGAAGAGGAGAGAGAGGTTGGTTAATCAACCATAAGAATGTTTCAAAAATCCACAAAGAATCATACGATTAACTATTTACCTAAACACACACACACAAGTATACATGTTAGTCAGTATGTATAGAGATAGAGCAAATGAAATTTTATCATATGCAAAGGCAGTGCTCCCCTAAGAACTGAAGGACACCTAACTAAGGCACCAGTGCCAGATATGAGAAGCCGTCTTTTGAGTTGTTGGTCAGAGTTCTCAAGAGACTCTTAAAACATACAGCCTAGTGATTGCTGCCCTTTGTTCCCACCCAGAGTGTAATTCCCTATTGATGAAGACACCAAACACTTCAGAAAAAGATCCCTGAGACCTGTAAACTGAAATTACCTGAACATTCCCTTTCTGCAGTCTAACTTCCACGGTCATGCAAGCTTCAAAAGAAAGAGATAACCTACACAATTTTTTGAGGTTGGATATTTATTTAGTGGTTATGGAAGGAAAGGAAGAAGGGGAGAATAGGAAGAGAGAGAGAAAGAGAGGAGAGACAGAGAGAGGAGAGACAGAAGCTGCCTCTCTGAGAGGAAGCTGGAAAAGCCAACCTACACAATCTTAACCCAGGTTTATACCTTTGAACCCACAACAATAACCAGAAGGGTATGATAACCCTAAAGATGGACTATTGACAAACATACCTTAGTGCTAACCACAAGACCCATATGTCAAAAGGAATACCATACCTTGTAGGGGTAAACTACCTAACCACTCAATACTAGGGAAATTACGGTTATTATAGGAGAATGTACAGCCACTAAACCAGAATAATCTGTAACAACTACAAACATGAATTTATACTCACTGATAAGCATAGTCATCATCTTTTATCAATGAACTTCCCTTTGCAACAGATGGAAACCACTACACAAAACCACAATCAAACAAACCACAGGGTTGTGTAGTCCACACTCCCACTCCCCAGTTAAAGTTGAGTAGGAGGAGGTGGAAAGATTGTAAGGGACAGAGTCAGGAAGTTTGCTGTGAGATTGTGCCTCCAAGTAATAACAGAAGCATTTCCCTAATGTCTCACCAACATGTATGGACTAGCGAAAACCCAACGACTCAAACCTAAATAAAAAACACCTCAAGCAAAGAATGTTGAGGGTAGGAGAAATAGTCTTCCTCATGAGGAGCACACACTTATTATTGGCGACCCAAAACCAATGGTCAAACCTAAAAACATGCATACAAGAAAGATTATATAGTCTGAGTAGGTTGTGTTTAATATATATATATATATAAATGATTGTGTGTAAGAGTGAGAAAAGAGACCGTGCTTTGAAAGAGAACCAGGCAGAGTACATGGGAAGGATTGAGATGAATAAAAAGAAAGGGTATATGATGTAAATATAATCTCAAGAAATAATTTTCTAAAAAATTATGAGGCTAGACAGTTCTGAAATCTGTGAACCAGGAAACCCTAATAAAATGGGTAAAATTCTAGATCAGAGATCAAAACTCTGGATCATAGAAATTAAATCAAAAATAGATCCAAAACATAAACAGACCTTTAGAAAAAAATTGAGAACTAATGAACTGATGACATAAGCCTTCCTTTAAATTCCATTTTATAGAAAATAGGGCATATCTGCTTCCTTCCCAAGCAGCGTAGAGGCTTTGTAATCCAGAAATTTTATGTAGTTTAATTGTGAAAAATATGGTGTCTTCCTTTACAATCTGACTGGTAGCATGGACGTTATCTGTGGTTGCTCATTCCTGTATTCTTAAAATGGTTAAGTCCTAAATACTCACCCAGAAAAAAATAAATACTACAACATGAAAGATATGAAAACTTACTACATCCTTTAAAACATCTGCAGAGCAGCAGTGTGGGGCTCATGGGGATTAGCAGAACTGTAGCTTGAATGACTAATCTCTACCTCCAAGGATCTTGGTCATCACAGAACATATACTGTCCCTGAGAAGCTCACCATGATTGTAAAACGACTGTGTCCAAACAGAAATAAAACAAGAACGTGCTCTCATCTGCAGGGTTCAGGATCCTGCATGGCCCCCAGTAGTGAGCACCACTCCTCTGGTATGCCATGGCAACAGTGGACACATAAGAAGGGATAAAGATTACTGATACCAGGCTGCCTGTCCCACTAGAGCCCTCCACAAGGAACCAGAGACAAGGACGACAGCAGGGTGCTGCAGCAGGACTTGTGCTTTATTGTGGGAGATATTAAGAACATGGGTGGGCAGCAGAAGCTGGGCTTTGTTCTTGGTCCTGACCACACAGCCCTTGACCTCCATTCATAAATAGGGGCAGACTCTGCACAGGAGGCCCCTCCAGCCTCAGAACAGGAACCTACTGTGTAAGGGGCTCATGCCCAGCCTGGTACTGAAACGGTCCCAGTGGTGCTGGTGATGGGCATCTCCAGGCTGGCCAGGCAGCTTCCGTGCAGGCTGATGAGGCTTCTGTCATCCTCATACTCATCCCCATCCTGCTCTGAGGAGTCCACGAGGCTGCTCAGCTTGTTCCCAGGTTGCCCTCTCTGGAGGAGGTCTGCTTTGGCAGCTCCCCTGTCCAGGTACACTTTGTACATGGGGTACCCATGTAGCGAAGTAGGCGATGCTCACTGTGAACACAGTCAGCTTGTCCACAGCAAGCAGCAGAAACCTGATGAATTTGATTGAAGCCGGGATTGAAAGAAGGTCCCCTCGATGGACGGGACCTTCTGTGCGTACCTTGTAAAGACCCCCTGGGCACCTTTCTTGTTTTCAAACAGAGAAACAGTTGTACACAGCCTGGGCCATGAACTCACCCACCCGCTTCAGAAGCCTTGTGCAGTGGAGTACCTGTCTGTCATGTTGGTACAGGCCTTGCCCTCAGTGGAGGGCAGGAAGTAATACTGAGACTTACAGTAGTATTGCAGATTCCACAGCATGTGGGGCTGGTGGAAGCTGGGATGGTCCAGTTTCCCAGATCCTCCACTGGACCACTTCAGCTCTGGCCACCAACACTATTTGCTCTTGCGTATTTAGATCCATCAAACTGAAAACTGTAGCTGGCTCTACAGTTCTCTAACAGTTCATCAACTATATACACCGTTACCTTCTCCGGGGATTCGAGGACCGGCATGGTCAGGTCAGCCTGGACTGCTCTGCTGGCCATGACCAAAAAATAGAAATACTCCTAAGTTCCTGAGATCTCAGGATTCTGAATGATTGTTTCTAGACATGTATCTGAAGAAGAGCATCAGGTACAACTCGTGTGCCTTGTGGTAGTCGCCCTTCTTGATGCTTGCACGCAGTTTGCCTCCATGTGGTGGGGGCATCTTTCTGGGTGATCAAAACCAATACCATGAGCCTCTGCACTGTTCAGAACTGGTGCTGTGGCAGGCGATGTTGGTGGAGCCTCCTTGCTCCCTTCCCTGTGGCTGCTACACGCACTCTAACAGAACTGATTTGTTTTTGTGGCAGAAGCTACTATTAATGGCTACTTCCCATTCTGCCTGTATCACTGTGGGAAACACTATTTTCCCAGATAATACAGCAGTGCTGAGCCTCATCCTTCATCTATAGTTCAGAGATGTGCAAATTTGTAACATTTTTGAGGCTTCCCTGGATCCAGAGAATGTAATGGAGATTCTAGGCCTCAGTGACTTGTTTGAGTCTTTGCAGTAGCACAGGAAAACCCTGGGAGGGCTCCCCTGCATCTGCTGTACCAGTAAATGTTGTTGTCGCCAATGCCGACTACACTCCTCAGGGCGCAGGTGAGTCTGGCTGTTGATCCAAGAGGCACAGAGGAGGAGGGTGTTTCTGTCAATATAGTCTGAGAAAAGGAACCTGCCAAAGCAGAAACCACAGTGAACAGCAGAGTTGAGGTACAGCATTTTGGGGATCTGAACCAGAAGGGACTGACTGAGTTTAGGACTTCTTCCCAGGAGTCTGTACCTGTACATTGAGATGGAAAAAATGAAGATAAGGGGAGTCCAAGCAATGGCAGGCACAGCACACCTTCTTCTCAGACCAGGGTCTTCTGTCTGGGCTGTCTCATTATTTCATCATAGGGACCCCATAGAAAAGAGGTGCTAGTCAAGCAAATGAGTTCTCACTAACTCCTCCTAGTAGTTGCTTCAGTGTGGGCTCCTGAAAGAGCAAGCCAGGTGAAGTGAATTACTTTCTCCCATGGAATATATAGTAGATGGTAAAACATCCAGGCCTGTGTGCAAAGACCTCTTTCAGATCCACAGGAGGGTGAGCAGCTGCTGATTCCTCACAAATTGGAGGACTCAGTCAGCCATGGGCCCCCTGTCTGTTAGGGTTATCGCATGTGGGCACCTGTCCTGCAGAAACTCCAGAGAGAGACTAAGCACACTCCTGTAAGTCACAGAGCAGCCATCACTTCCACAGGTGTTCACTAATATCAGTGCTGCTGTGGGTTTCAGACTCATGAAAGGAAAACTACAGGGAGCATGGCGATGTGTCCTAGTGGAGCCATTGCTGATGCATTTCCTGATGAATGTGGACAGGGACAGCATACGGGCAATCAACACAGGAGAGCTTGGGACCCAACCAGGAGCTGAGGATGACAAATCCTGAACAGAGACAAATGAGTCTGAGAAGATGAACAATTCTGTTGCCTTTAATGGAATAAGGATGATTAGATCTGTCTTTATTTTAGAGGAGGAGTCTTTATTTTAGAGGAGGAGCATTGTTCAAAATGCTGTGTGTGAAAGGGGGTTCATATAGTGAAGCAGGCCTTGAAAAATGTCACAGGAGATGACACAGCATGGCCTCGAATGCAGATCAAATACCAATACAGGGTCTGCAGCTGGCAGGCAGAGTGCAGAACCAGGCAACACGCCAAGATGTCATGTGTGGCTTTCAGGCAAACATGTTAATGTGTTCAAGAGATACTTAACCAAAATGCTGCCTGTTGTTTATTCTAACATTAGACACCCTAATTTGATAGATGTCATGGGCTGAACTGTGCAGAAGGGGCCTTGAAGAATGCATTTGCCCGAGGCTGATACAGTCCAACAGCTGAGAACCAGGAAAAGGCTGAAATGGGATAGATCTTGAAGGTGCAGCAGTGATGCAGTAAGCAGGCGTTGCAAAAAGAGGAGATGGTGCAGGGTACAAGATGGGTCATAGACTGTGACTTAGGAAATGAAGCAGGTTCGAGGGCCCGCTTAGGGATTATATATTAACCACATGACACATGATAATGTGGAAACAGCAGTGTATTCAGGCATAGAGCTTTCCAGAATCATTTTCTGTTAGTAAAATGCACCAAAAACAGGCTGATAGTTCTATATTTTAGAGAACAATGCCAACTCTATGGAATTCCCTTTAAACAATAGGTTCAATGGGAAGTACTTGGATTAGTAAACCAATCATAACCTTGATGTGTTTTCTTTGCATTTTATGATCATTTAGAATCATTGAATGTGAACGAATAAAAGATACTGTAAGCAGAAGCTGTGTACAAAGGTAGCAGTGTAGACAAACACTGTTGCAGATGTGGAGATGGATTGAGGCCCAGGAGGTTGAGTATCCTGCACTGCTTCTTTTGTCTCTGTCATCTTGAGAAACTCACCTGTGCCAGACTTGAATGTAATATCCAGGTCCACCATCAGGACACAACTCAAAGGTATGTGCGGTGCCTATATTACCTGATGCATAGTTAGATTCAGAGAAAGAGCTGGAGTCTGTTAGAAGTGCTCTTGAGAACACAAAGAAAGAGACCACCACTCCCACTAAAGCATCTTAGTGATGCAACTTCTAATGAGGAGAGTAGATGCTCACAGAAGTGGCAGAGCAAGCATACCTGGAGAGTAACCTGTACTTTTTATCCTGTTAACATTATTATCCATGACCAAAGGAAGGAAAGTGGTTGTTTGGATGAGCTGAGGTCCAACTTCACAGTGTATGCACAGTTAGAGCTAGTTTGGAAAAGAATTATGAACAGTGAAGAAGGCAGAGAGAAGAGGAGGTCACTGGATGTATAGATATTCTGTTTTCTTTTTTAAAAAAGGAAAGGAAATCGGTTCCATCTGTCTGGAAGAACATGTCTAACATTTGAAGTGAAGTGGGCATTTAGAATGGGACATTGGGAATGGAGGAAGAATGTCTAAAAGGCTCAGGAGTGTTCAGGGTTGAAGGAAAAACAGCATTTGTTTTATAGCATTTGACAAAAAAAAAATGATCATTTAATATTTCTTACAGGATTGGTTAGTATTGACTCATAGGGGTATCCAAGGAGATATGAGGAATAGATATTTGACTTTTTTTTTTTGCCTCATTGTACCCTAGAGACAATGGAACTGATTTCCATGATCAAGGTGCAGGCAATGTTAGCCAAGAAGCAGAGGGCAGGATGGACTGGGAAAGGATCATTGCAGTAATAGAGACGAACAGATGGTAGATGAGATGCTGTGGTAAAGGGTAGTAGTGATCTGTGCTTAAGATGCAGATAGAGCCAGAGTGACAGCAGAACTCTTAGGCCTGTCCCTGCCCTGCAGTGAGAACGAAGCAGTTCAAGACCAACATTCTCCTCAGGGAGTCTAGGTTGTCCCAGGCCTCCTTTCCCACCCCTGCAGAGAAGGGGCTCTTCCTTTGGGTATGGTTCCACTGAGGCTGCCAAGACCCTTGTGAGCCCTGCTGCTAAAGCTTAGCTTCCATGGTAGCCTGAGGAGCAGCTAGGTAGTATTTCAGTTTTGGGGAGTCCTAGAAGTAATCACTAGCTCTGGCTGACTCCTTTCACCCGGGGCTCTGACAGAACAGAAGGACAGTACTGCTGAGTCTCCTCAGTGAGCACAGGGTGAGCTCTAACAGGATCATCAGTCACCACAGTACACAGGCCTCAGAATCCAGCTGGATTCTACTAGATCATATCCTTTGATCTTCTGAAAAGATTGCCACATCCAGAAGAAATCATTAACACTCTTACAAAAATAAAAGGAAATAATACATTGGTAACTTTCCCACAGAGAATGCCATCAGATTATTTCATTGGCATGTGATTTACCATGAAGATATATATTTGGGTTTCCTCGCAGCATTCATTATTCAGGGAACACATTCTAGTAACTATCAAATGAATTTACTGAACTACCATCTCCACTTTTTGCCTATACAATAGTCTGCCCCATACACGATCAGACACTCATTTATGAGATTCCTGCACTCACTCCCAGTGTCTGTATGTTTCGCTAGTCAATGTACAAATTTCAAATCCATCATTCTTCTCCTAAACCACTGCACCCATTTCCCACCACTTTGTCTCAGCCAGCAAAACCAGAGACACTATGTCCCTGGACACACTTGCCATGCTGAGCAGGAAATCAGGTAGGTGAACTTCAATCTCGTTCCCATCCTCCAATCCCAGTTCCCCAGTCTTATTCCCAGCTTTATAGCAGGCCACCTGTTCTGGACTCTCCTTTTTCTCTGTCCCTATTCCTGGGAGAGTAAACAAATCCTCTCTCTCAGCCTTGTCTTCATCCCATTCCTCTGTCTTGGTCACCTTCACTGGAGACAGTCTGTCACTGCAGCCCATGCTGACCATGGAAGCAAATAGGCATTATTTCCTCTTCTTTCTGTCCTCCATTTTCAAACACCCAGTCTCATCCCTAAGCCTGTACAAGACCACCTGCTGGATAGGAATGTGATTTTACCCTCTTTCTCCAACTCCCTAAGGACTTTAGAGATCCAGATGGCTGACCAAACTTTTCTCCCTCCTTGTGTATCTGCTGAGACACTTGCCAACCTAGCTCATCCTACACTTTCCTGCAATCTCCCAATACTAGAAACACTGCCCACCTGGAACCACCAGTGGCCACACCTGGGAGTGACTCAGAGCACTCTCTAAAGGCACCCACAGCCACCACACCCCCTCCAAAAATCCTGTGAGGGCAACAGAAACTAAGGAAGGAAAAACCTACCCAACAGTCAGGCAAGACCAGATATCAACTACTGGAAGTAAAATTTTTCTAAGCCCAGGTGGCTGGATGTCAGCATGAAGACAGAATCAAAACAGCCCCAACAGTGTGTCTCCACTAGAGCTCATCAGTAGGACTTTCAGTAGTTCCCTAGCAAGGCAAACAGCTGACACACAGAACAAGGACTTTAAAATAGCTATTATGAAAATGGTCAAGGACCTTAGGAGGACATGAATGAAATCTTTGGAACACAAACAATGGATTTGAATGAAGAAGACAGGTCAAGGGTACACGTGAAAAAAAGAATCAATAAAGACAAGTGGAACCAAAGGACAACTGGAAACAGTGTAAGGGACTGGAGCAAGAATCCTAGAGGTAAGACTTACTGACAGAATATAAGAGATAGAAACCAAAATCTCAGACATTGAAGACAAGATAGAACAAAATGGATTTTCCAGTCAATAACAATGTTAAATCTAATAAAATTTCCAGCACAAAGCACCAGAAAAATTGGGATATTATGTAAAGGCCAAATCCATGATTAAGGGCAATAGAAGGAGAAGAAATCAAGGCCAAAGAAACAGGAACTATTTCCAATAATATCATAAAAGAAAACTTCCCTAACCTAAAGATTGAGCTTCCTATTAAGGTAAAAGAAGCATACAGAACTCCAAATAGAGTAGATCATTGAACAAATCATACTTGGCACAATATAATCAAAACAATAAAACAAAGAATGTTCAAGGGTATAATAAAAACATCAAGCAACATATAATGGCAGGAATTATTAGAATAAAATGATGACTGACTACACTAATACTGACTATCATTATGACTAGGGTGAGCAGGGCACCATATAGGACTCGGTCAAGATTTCATCTACATGATGTAGCCAATGAAGTGGATTCCAGATAATTGATAAGCTGTCACAAAGAACCATACTCCCATTGACCAGGACAGGACCATCAGCCTCTGCAGAGGAGAGCACACAATTGGGATGGTTGGTGTACATCAAGGCCACGATACAGAAACTCATCATCTACCACAAGGAGATGCACATTGGACACAAATTCACTACACCTGACTGATCTCAAGATTAGACCCCTGAAAAGCTTGTCAGCTGGCTTGCCCCTGGTGACCCAGGAAGATGCTCCATATATGTACAGTGGGCAGGAGAAGACTGCAGGCAGCTCATGCAACAAGGCTGCACACGATACCACTGGTCATCATTTGCAGCTCCTTGGCTATCAAGTTTTCTTCTAAACTAAAGCCTGATGATGGCCCTGGGCTCAAAGATGTTCCAAGTTTGTTGACTTTTTCTGGGCAGTGATGTTTCCCAGTCCTTTTAAGCACTGTTTGCCTATTTCCAGTACAAACACCTATTTTGCTGTTTACTCAAAGTCAAGGAATCCCCCATGGGAACATCAAATTTATCTGTCTGAATAATCATTGGATGAGACAACAGCATCTTGGGGCATGAAAGATGAAGGCTTGAACATAAGCAGATGTTACCAGATCAATCCAAGACTCGGTCAAGCAGAAAGAGGAAGAGGCTCCTGAAAACTTGTGGCTTCTCTTCTCTGCAGCCACACCCTATCTGAGCACCTCAGGACGAGAACAGATTTCTCAGGCAGCACTCACCTGCTGCAGCTTGGAGCAAGCTGGAACCCATGAGGAAGATAGGGTCATCTTCTCGGGGTACCCATGCACCATTCGCTCCTAACCTCCTCTTCAGGGGAATTTTGCTCCTCTCCTTCTTGATTGTGGACCCTGTCACCACCCACACATTCATCCCTTACTTTTCTGCTCTCAGAATGGAATTTCCTCTGGATAAATCACCTCTTCCCCATCCAGATGCAAGCCCTTTCTTCTGCCCTCTCTCACTGCTTTTATCCCTTGACATGTCCCACTTGCCCCACTCCTCCTTCCCCCTCCTCTTCCTGTGCCTCCTTACCACCTAAGAGGAAAGCGTGCAAGCACTTCTTTACATATGCTCATTGATTCTGTTGATGGAAGTGAGGGGAGAAGGAGATGGGGACCCAGAGTCATCTGGGACACTTAACTTTTCTCATGTGGACTCGGAGCAGGATGGATGCCTCGTCATCGCCCATGATGATGTGACTGGCTTCTCTGTCCAGCTACTTCTTCTGGGGATAAATGAAGTTCACCTTTGCACCCAGTAGGAGATGAGGGATACAGAGCTCATGCCCTGGTGGCTGGAGCTGTCTATCAGGTAGAGGTTTGGGGCACACCTCCTTTCCTGTTCTGGCCTGGCTTGCTCCAGAAGCTGTTATGCCCCAACCAGGCCGAACACAGACCCGGGGTTTAGGAACCCCGTGTCAGGGCCGCATCGTCAGCCCTTGAAAAGAGAGAAACAAAGGACTGTTTTAGTGACATTGACATAGAAAGACTTAGCAAAAAAGCTGATCTGAGGAACCAGAGTTCTCCACAGACTTCTTCCCTTCCTAAATTGTTGTGCCTGTAAAAGCTCTTCTCCCTCCAGTTTCCCTGCATCCGCAAGCCCTGCCAGCAACCTCTGCTGTCTGCTTCAGTCTCAACTATGCTAGTCTCTTCATGAATAGGATTCAGTGTGAAAACTCCTTTTGGGGTTCCAGACACCTTAATGTTTCCTGTAAGTGGCTGAAGCCTGCCATTGGAAAAGTCAGCTCAAATCATATGTGGATTAACTGGCCTCACCCACTCCATTTCCTTAAAACTGCATTTTCCATTCTTTTGTTATTCCTTACCTGTACGTTGTATCTTTTTTCTTTGGCTTGCAGAGGCAGCAGAAAAACCTTCGAAAAAGGTTTCGGTTGGCATTCACATTAGCCTCCTTGTGTGTCCTCTCAGATGTTAAGTTTGCAGCATTTTCTGCTGATTCGGGTGTCTCTAATGCCTTCATATAAGCACCCTTTGGGGCAGAATTCACAGGTGAGTTAAGATCTGATGTATAAATCAGGGAACCTGGACTTAGAAAAACCCTTGCTAGTTTTATCATTTACCTCCTGGGCTTTCTTTACTTCAGGTTCTGTCAGGAATGTAGGCAGAGCCAGCTCAGTCCACCATCTGCGCAAAGGAAACCGAGGGAGGGTGAGACGAAGAGTGAGCCTCCCAGAGTAGCAGACCTGTGGATGATATTGGCTTTTCCACCTGTAGATATGATTTTTCTGAAAAAGTACGTCGTTTTTGGCTAAGGTCTCATAAAATCTATTTGGCATAATTGTGTCACAATTCTCTTTGGCAACTATGTTAGTCAGTGAGCAGGTTGTGTTCACAAGACTTGAAATGGAGTACATCAACGCTAATACTTTGGATGCTTGTAAATTGTCATCAGTGAGATGGAACCAGGGTACTTCATCTGCCAAATCCTCCATCTTTTCTGGTGGGGACTGGCTCTGCCACAAGATGCTAGAAAAAAAAAAAGCAAAATCAGCACTAGGAGACCAAAGTTATGACTATCAGTTTGTATGTCAAGAAATCAAAAGTCTCACAAGCATCCTAATGATGCATCTTGGTGGTCAAAGATGCGAAAAAAAAAACAAACAAACAAAGCAAAACATTCCAGGCTCAAAACTGTTATGAGAAAGTATAAAAAAGAACAGAGCTAGAAATCACTTGGCAGTTGAAACAAAGAGCTGGTCCTTTGAAGGGATGCACTAATCTGACAACCCTTGACATGAACCCCCCAAAGGAAGACACATATTATTGAAATGTGAGACAGGAAATAGATGAGTAAGATCCATGGGAACTCTAGGAGTTGAGAGAAAACCTTGTACTCCAAAGTGTTGACAATCCTTAAAGAAAGATATTGCTAAATTCATGGACCAGACACAGAGATGTAAAAGTTTGCCAAACATGCAGCACCAGCTGCCTTCCCACTGCTGCACCTGGGTATGATCATCAATTGAGGAGCTTATGAAATGTGCTAAGATCTATATGAGTACAAGATTGAAAGAAAATAAGTCTTTCCATTTAAGGAGAGCCCAGGACCAAAGATTGCATAAAGGAACATACCTGTTGTCTTTAAAAACAATGGAGATCAATGGTCCTCAAGATGCTTCACCAGTGGGAAAAAAAATATCATTATAAACATTCTAAGATGGCAGTAGTACCCTGATACCAAAACAATGAATACACACACACACACACACACACTCTCTCTCTCTTTCTCCTTTTCTCTCTCCTCTCTCTCTCTCTCTCTCTCTCTCTCTCTCTCTCACTCTCTCTTTCTCTCGTGCTTGCTCGCTAATTCCAGAGTGTTCACACACACATATTCAGACATACATACTCACACATTACTACACCCACTCACAAAATGTATATTGTAATGTTCTTGATATTCATCATCTGAAATAAGATTCCCCCAGTCTTGGGTGAGCACCATAGTCAGAAGAAGGACAGAATCAGAAACTCTTGAGTTGACCGAAACTAGGTTCTTGGGGCTGGACTATTTGAGGTCAAAACTGCTTCAGTAGTTTTTTCACTATGTCTATTAGTTCTCTCAGAACTCTCTATGATAGACATCATCACTTCTTCATCCAGTTATTCAATTTTTTTTTTCTTAAGCTGATATAGATGTATCTAAAAGGTGGTAGGCCTCACTGAACATAGCATTGTAGTGGGTTGTCTCTAATTGAGATGGCTTGGTTTTATATTGTGGTAGATGGGACATGGCTATTCAGGAAGGTCATCAACAGAATAGGTGACATGTAGGGCCCAACAGAGCTTAGAGAATGTAATGGTACTGGGCGTGTTGACAGTGAAAACCATTGTGAGGCTTACTTTCTGCCATCATCTCCTACTAGTGAAGACTTAAAATCAGGAAAGAATATTTTTAAAATGTCAAAGAATCATGCACATTTAAGAGAAAAATTCAGCGTGGTTTAAAACTAGAAACTAACTTGAAAGCACAAATTAATTCAAACACCATTCAAAAGATATAGATAAAAACCAACAATGCAGGAAAGAAACACACTCTATTGACCAAATCACATCAACATGTCTGTTTCCAAGTGAATAATAATAACCATGTGAACTTAACCCAAATTCTGAGTCCAGATTCCATGAAGTCAACAAGGCAACACGTTCTCTGCCATGTAAAGCATGACTCAGAGTGGCTGGTGCTTTCACTGAGCAGGTCTGCAAGAACCCACAACGTGTCCAACGGGGTTAATGCAAGGACGAATTCATGCTCTTCAGGACAAAAATAATTTTTTTCCTTATGTCTTCCAGAACTGCATTTCTTTCTCCCGTGATGTGGGAGTGATTTCTTATTAATAAAGAAACTGCCTAGGCACATTTGATAGGCCAACCCGTAGGTGGGTAGAGTAAACAGAATGGAATGCTGGGAGAAAGAAAGCTGAGTCAAGAGTTGCCATGATTCTCCCACTCCAGACAGACGCAGATTAAGATCTTCCCTGGTAAGCCACCTCATGGGCTACACAGATTATTAGAAATGGGCTAGTGCAGGTGTGAGAGTTAGCCAAGGAAAGGCTAGATATAATGGGCCAAGCAGTGTTTAAAAGAATACAGTTTCTATGTAATTATTTCAGGGGTAAAGGTAGCTGGGTGGCAGGAAGCAGCAGCCCGCCGCCACTACAACACTCCCTGGCCATGACCCAATCCTTGAGAAGAAGCAACATCACTTCCTCAAGTCCTCCACTCATACTCTGGCACACAATGCACAGGAAAGGTATGAATGGAGACCTTGGAATGTGGATCTCAAGCATGCCTACATGGCTGTTCTGGGTTCCATTTCCTGTAATGACTCAATTTTCTCCTTCTGGGTTCTACTAACTGGCTGTTTCACAACTTCTCCAGATAGCACCCCCTGTAGTGACCAGGAATTCAGAGATGATGAGATAGTGTTAGACCTCTATCATTAGAACATTTAGAGAGCATTTTGACTCTAAAGCAAACAGCAGTAACACCAAGAAAGCACTCAGTGAGCTTTCTGCTGACCTGAATGTGAGATGTGTTATTCACTGGAGAATGAACACATGGGCTTCGTCAATATTGCTCTCACCTACACCGTCAAATTCTCTAGTGACACTGACTACTGCAGACCTCCTGGTTTCTATACTCATGATAGTCAGTCCCTTTTTTATTAAACTCCCAACTATGCGAATCATAGGCATCGTAGACTGTCCTGGACACTGCGATGTCATTAGAAAACCTGTTGTCCCTCAAGAATCCCAGCCATATTTTGTCTCACGTGGGGCATGGTGGTTGGTGAATTATAAGTCTTACAATTATAAGGGCATTGATCAGACCAGGGAAATGCTGTGGGAAGTAACAAAGATGGTGAGTTGTTGAGTGCTTTAATTTTACAGCTAATATGTAGTGACAATAGCTTTAAAGTTTAGAAATAAACCAATGTGAAAACTGGAAAAGATAAATGCATAGATAGTAGAAAATGGTTGGTAATGAAAAGAGAAAAGTTGAAGTAAATGTAGAAGGTAAAGAAAAACAAGAAAAGAAAGAGAAAAAAAGGAAAATCTGCTCTGTGGTACCAGAGGTCTCCATAAGATTCTTCTGTCCTAAACTGTTGTCCCTTTCACAAAGGCTCCTTCATCCTGTCTCACTGCACCCCAGACCCTGCCAACACACTCTGCTGTCTGCTTCTGTCTCAACCACCCCAGTCTCTTCGTGAGCAGACATAAGTGAAGGCTCCTTCTAGGTTGCCAGATACCTTAACGTTCATATCCTACAAATGGCTGACGCCTGCCTGTGGCAAAGTGCCTTGTAAAAACATATCAAATACAAATGCTAATTTTGTCATCCAAGTACATCATTTTCTTGGATCTCCATTTCCCAGTCCTTGTTATCCTTACCTGGATGTTGTAGACTCCTTGCTTCGGGTAGGACTGCAGCAAGAAAGCCTTTCAAACAGCTTCTTGATCTTCCCTCTGATGCCCTTACAGCTCCTTCTAGTGTGCTTGTTGACCACTATGGGTGCATTCGGGAGCTGCTCTTCTGGAGATTTTGATGGTACGACCCTCCTCATAACGTCTTCGACTATTTCATAGTCGTTTTCATGCTGGGAAGGGGGTGGAGGGGACACAGCATAAAGGATATCCCTTGTGTTCAGGCTGGTGATGTCAGAACTGGAGGTATTGTTCTCTGTGATGTCAGGAACATCTCCTTCAAGATCTTTTTGTTCGTTGATGTCTTGCACGAACTCTAACACATCTAAATTTGTGTTAGTATAAGTAATGGCCTCCATCTCAGCTGCCTTAGATGATATTTTTGCAGCATTTTCTGCCTTCATATCAGCATCCTGTGGGGAAGAATTCGCAAGTGAGTTAAGATCTGATGTATAACTCAGGGGACCTGGACTTAAAGAAACCTTGCTAGTTTTTTCATTTACCTCCTGGGCTTCCTTTACTTCGTGTTCTGTCAGGAATGTTGGCAGAGCCAGCTCAGTCCAACACCTGATCAAAGGAAACCGAGGGAGTGTGAGATGCTGAGCCTGCCTCCTGGAGTAGCAGACCTGTGGATGTTGTTTGCTTTTCCATCTGTAGATATGATTTTTCTGAAAAAGTGTGTCGTTTTTGGCTAAGGTCGCATAAAATCTATTTGGCACAGTTGTGTCACATTTCTCTTCTACCATTAGGTTGGTCAGTGAGCAGGTTGTGTTCACAAGACTTGAAATGGAGTACACCGACACTAATTTTCTCGATGCTTGTAAACTGTCATCAGTGAGATTGACAGAGGATACTTCATCTGCCATGTCCTCCATCTTTTCTGGTGGGGATTGGCTCTGCCACAAGATGCTAGAAATAAAAAAGAGCAGAATCAGCACTAGGAGACCAAAGTTATGACTAGCAGTTTGTACATCAAGAAATCAAAAGTCTCACATGCATTATAATGATGCATAATTGTGGTCAAAAATGCAAAAAAAAAAAAAACCAAAGAAACAAACAAAGCAATACATTCCAGCCTCAAAACTGTTATGAGTAAGTGTTAAAAAGAACAGAGCTAGAAATCACTTGGCAGTTGAAACAAAGAGCTGGTCCTTTGAAGGGATGCACAAATCTGACAACCCTTGACATGAACTCCCTAAAGGAAGACACATATTATTGAAATGTGAGACGGGAAAGAGATGAGTAAGATCCATGGGAACTCTAGGAGCTGAGAGAAAACCTTGTACTCCAAAGTGTTGACAATCCTTAAAGAAAGATATTGCTAAATTCATGGACCAGACACAAACAGAGATGTAAAAGGTTACCAAACATGCACCACCAGCTGCCTTCCCACTGCTGTACCTGGGTATGATCATCAACTGAGGAGCTTATGAAATGTGCTAAGATCTATATGAGTTCAAAATTGAAAGAAATTAAGTCTTTCCGTATAAGGAGAGCCCAGGACCAAAGATTGCATAAAGGAACATACCTGCTGTCTTTAAAAACAGTGGAGATCAACGATCCTCAAAATGCTTCACCACTTAAAAAAATATCATTCTAAACATTCTAAGATGGCAGTAGTACCCTGATACCAAAACAATGAATACACACACTCTTTATGTCTCTCTTCTTTTGTCTCCTCTCTTTCTTCATTCTTTCTCTCTTCTCTCTCTCTCTCTCTCTCTCTCTCTCTCTCTCTCTCTCTCTCTCACTCTCTCTTTCTCTCGTGCTTGCTCGCTAATTCCAGAGTGTTCAAACACACATATTCAGACCTACATACTCACACACTACTATTCCCACTCACAAAATGTATATTGTAATGTTCTTGATATTCATTATCTGAAATAAGATTCCCTGTTCAACACTGTTTAAGAAAATATTAAAGATACCTCATATTCTCAGGGCTTCAGCAAGGAGTACTAGGGGTTAGTCCACACAAAAACTGATCATCAGTTAACAGACTAGTTAAGCAGGAAGAGTCCAAGCTCTTCCATAAGAATGAAATGTTGTAGTTTTCTGAAATACACATGGACACAGCATAGATGTACTTTGCAAGTTCTAGATATCCTGAGCCTAACTAGAGCCATGAATGTGTTTGTGAATTTTTAAGGGGGAGTGCAGTAAGTACAATCCAGGGGCTTTTGCAATATAACACAGCAGATGAAAATGATCATTGTTTACTACACATATGGATACATGTCTCAAGGCATATTTTCTACGTTTCATAGTTAGGATTTTAAAATAAAACAACAAACCCCAAAAGAAATTATAGTACCACATGGCCAAACAAAATTTTAGAAAAAGGACGACCAAATTTAGAAAAAAAAGTCAAATGGAAACAAGCAGAAATCAATGTTTCAGTCACCAGCAGTGACTCTGTGACTTCAAAGATTGAACAGAACATGAACCTCATGGCAACAGAGAAGAAATCTCCCAATGTCAAGGTCCGTGAGACTTGGAAATCCCAAGTGTATCAGGACCAATGCTAGATACAAATGCTCTCTATTCAACATGACTTTCTCTGCAGCTGCAGGATGCACTGAATGTCCTTTAGGAGCAAATTCCTATCATTTCTCACAAATGACAAGTTATGTAACTCCCAAATTTGGACCAGTAAGAGCAAGGAGTAACCCAAGATAGTTTCTCTGTCTAATAATAGGGACTACATTATTTTTATCATGGCAGTGAACATTTCTTTAACAGAATGCAACTTAAGGGGCATAAGGACTCCCTCGTCTCATGTCTTCTGAGTACAGCAGAGGCATGGCAGATGGAGGAGATAGGGAAGTTGGCCTTGGGAATATGCAGCTGATGTAACTGGTTCCATGGCTTTGGCAAGCCCTTGTTGCGTCCAGTAACCTAATACCTCTTGATGCTCTAGTGCTTTATTGATTTGTGACTCCCCAAACCAATCAGCACTCCATTCTAGAGACCAGTAGAAAATGGTTGGTAATAAAAAGAGAAAATCTGAAGTAAATGCACAAAGTAAATCCAAAACTACAAACAGTAAACCAAAGTCTATACTGCAATACCAACTGTTCCTCAACCCCAGTGCCCCAGGTAACAAACTCACTGTGTTCAGGTCAGTGGCGATCACCGATATTCAATTCCAAAGCTCAATATAATAAATTAACTCTCTCTGAATAAAATTCTGAGTCCCACTGCTTGGTAGCATACAAATACCTTCAGTACAGTAAAGGGACAAGGTCCAGGCCAAGCTGGTCCCTTATATGGGCTGGGGACTGTCTTTCCTCATAGTGGCTCCTTGTGAGGTCATACAAGCTTTGGACCAATCACAGCTAGCCAAAATCCTTCACTCTTTTCTAGTTCTTTTCATGGCTCCTCCCAAATCTATGTCAAAATACAAATTCGAGAGGCAGAGGTTGTCTTGTATTATGCTTTCTGACTGCCACGCTCAGCTTAGTGTTGGGTTCAGCTTCTGGCCCTGACAGAAAAGTGTGAGGCAACTGTTATCACTGCCTTGATATTTTCCCAGGGATTTTAAAAAACAACCACCTCCAGCCAGGCCACACATCCCTGAATTCCCTAATTACTCAAACAGGATTCCCTAAGGGGCACAAGGTATCAAGCATATGAGACAGTAGAGGATATATCAAATTCAGCCCACAACAAAGACCTTTTACCCTCAATGGTAATAATAAATAAGGGGAAAGAAAATGATAGACTCAGGAAGATTTCTGGTTCCTTGGGTTATGGAGACTGGTTTTGATTAGTTATGTAGGGTTCTTTAATGACCTTGAGAATTGTGACCTTTAATTCTGTATCAACATTTGGGTTTTCCAATCCTCATCATCTCTGTACTCAAAACTATTCTATTCCTTTTGCTTTCAACTTAGACTGATAGATTTAAAAGATGTGGTCACTTACCAGCACTGAGATGCTGGAATAAGATGTTCTGTTTCCAATGCAATGAAGGCCATGCGAGCATGTGGGCCTCAGAGGATGAAGCTTCATCATAATTGTATCATAAGAACCAATATAACAGTATATTTTTATATTTTAATAAATAAATCTTGCCTGAAGACCAGAGGCATGGCTAAACCACTAAAGTTGAAATAATGTTGGAACACATCTCCCCCCACCCTCCCCAGGATTAGGGATTCAGAGGACAAAACATCTCTGAGAGTTCATTGCTACCCTGGACTACACAAGACCAATGCACAAGCAATTCCAGGTAGTGGTGCCTCACATCCGAGTACTAGGGAGTCACATATTTAATTCCAGTAGTATAGGCCATAAAAGTGAGAGGAGAGAAAAGCTTAGTCTCCTTAGTCTGTGACCACCAAGCCTTGGTAGAGATAAGACTTCTTTAGTGAGTTGCCTGCTTTTCAGGTTGAACCCCAATTTCTGTCTCTAGGTTTTCATTATTTGTACTACAACCCTGATCTGATTTCCCATCAGAATCCATAGATCTCATGAAATAGTAATTGATTGTCACAATATTAATGAGAAAGTCTAGTCATTCCAGAGTGCTATATCTTGTAAGGGGGGAGGGGGCACTTGTTCATCCCAGCTACCTGGCTAGCTTAAGCCTGAAATAATCACACAGAAATGGTATTAATTAAATCATTGCTTGACCCATTATCTCTAGCCTCTTATTGGCTATCTCTCACATTTTAATTTAATCTATTTCTATTGATCTGTATATCTCCATGTGGCAGTGGCTTACCGTAAAGATACTAACCGGCGGCTAACCATTTGTCTCAGTTGGAGGAACCATGGCTTCTATCTTACTCTGCTTTTTTTCTTCCCAGAATTCAGTTCTGTGTTCTCTGCCTACCTAAGTTCTGCCCTATCAGGCCAAAGCCGTTTTCATTATTCATTAACTAATGAAAGCAACACACAAACAGAAGAAACTCCTACACCAACTCTGGAGGCTGTGACAAAGGGAAGTAGTGGTGATCAAGGCGATAACAAAAAGATGATCTGTTATCCTGGCCAGCAGGATATGAACAGGGTTCCCTGATAAACCTGGAGGAGAGGAATGGAAGGAAGAAGAGACATGAGAAACAATGGCAAAACAGGATTTCTGATCAAGCCACTGATTTGTTTATTCCTCAGAAGCTGTTATATAGCAAATGGGCAAGGGGAAGGGGAGGTGTGTCAGGTCTGCTGGAACTCAGGCCTGGAGACATCCCTAGCTAATAAGGAAATACTGAGAGTCTGTAATTATTAACTAACAAAGGAAATGCTAATTATTTCTAAAGCCTGGGGCCTGCAGGTCTCACTAGGCTAATTTCTTGGTCCTTGCCATGCAAAGGTGAATATCTTACTTGTGAACTTGGGATGGCATAAACAAAATACAGATCTCAAAATACAGGTCTTTGCTTCCAGCAGTCTGCTGTTTGGGATGAGATATAACAGGTGAAATGAAGGAAATATAACAGGAGTACTATGGATATAGCAGGTGTGTATAGCTGGGATGAACTATAACAGGTGTAATGAAGGTAATAGAACAGGTATGGTGTGGATATAATGGGTGTGTACAGCTTGAATGAGATATAACAGGTGTAATGAAGGTAATATAACAGGTGGATTATGGATATAGCTGGTGTGTATAGCTGGGATGAACTATAACAGGTGTAATGAAGATAAGAAAACAGGTGTAATATGGATATAACAGGTGTGTATAGCTGGGATGAGATATAACAGGTGTAATGAAGGTAATATAACAGGTGGACTATGGATATAGCAGGTGTGTATAGCTGGAATGAGGTATAACAGGTGTAATGAAGGTAATAGAACAGGTGTATGATGGATATAATGGGTGTGTATAGCTGGGATGAGATTAGAGGATTGCATATGATGGAGAGAGAGAGAGATGGGAGACTGAATATTTGAAGATCACTACCTTCTTCCCTGGATAGCATGATAAGTAGGTCCCCGTATCTGTAGGATTTGTTGTCTGAGACAAAGGATTCAAAAATTAACTTTTTCTTGTGTAAATGCAAGACAAATGTTATGAAACTATAGTATATCTGTGCCATTGTGTGGTTGATTTTATGTCAACTTGTTACAAATTAAATTAATTTAGGAAGTAATAACATCAACTGAGAAAATGCTGCAATGAGATTGTCTGTAGACAAGCACGTAGGGGCATTTATAATAACTGATGTGGGAGGGCCCCGGTTACTGTGGGCCTGCCATTCCTACATAAGTGGCCCTATCTTATATAAATATGCAGGCTGAACAAGTCATGGAGAACAAGCCAGTAAGCAGGCTTCTGCCATGGCTTCTGCTTCAGTTCCTGCTCTCAGGTTCCTGCCTTGAGTTCCTGCCATGACTTTCTCAAATGAGGGGATGTGATGTTGATGTTTAAATGAAATAAACTCTTGCCTTTTCAAATTTGTTTGTCATGGAATTTTGGCATCACAACAGAAACCCTAAGAATAACCAACAATTTTCTAGTTGAATTTAAGTACGACTCCAGAAGTTGAAACCCATACCTGGCATGACTATCAAGATAAAACATATGACTATACAAGTCACAGATGGTAGGGGAGACCACATTACTGTCGTTCTCCTAATGGGAAATAGTATTAGATAAACTCCTAATTGCTTGCTGTTATACCTATATATGCATATCTGCACCATCTTCATAGAAGCATATATTACAGTAGAGGACAATTAACACAGAGAACTTGCAGCTGCCCACAGTGCAGAGAATAAGTGAGAGAAGAAGGCTCATTACTGAATAAACATCTATACCAAACATGCTCTTCCTCAAGGCTCAGGGATCATTGCAGAAGAAAGAGGAGAAAGGGTGAAAAACATCGAAGCTGTGAATGACTACAAAGAAAGTGCCTTCTGGACACAGCAGGTAGGTGCACCTTTGAACTCACAGACATGGGAAAGTTGAAGCCAGACAAAATCCTAACATGGAAGGGGGACCTGGCCATTAATCCCATCACTAGCCAGGTGCTGCTGTAGGTATCTGGAGGGGGAGAGGGAGTCAGTTTTCTCTATGAGCATGGCCCCTGAAAAGTCAACAAAGTGTACAGTGAAGGGCCATAAATCCATGAAAAGGTTCTCTTGGAAATTTGGATATGTGGATAAAAGTATGCCTATAGCAATATTACTGAGTCAATATCATTCTCCACAGATATTTGCCTTGCTATGTTCATTTCTGCTCTTTCTACAAAACGAAATGGAAACAGCATAAATGTCATCCTTCAGTTGATAAACAGATAATGACATTGTGGTACATACACAATAAGGAATAATATCTAGCTATAAAAGAAAATAAATATTGAAATTTATAGGTAAATGGAAGGGTCTAGAAAATACTTTACTGAGTGAGAAAACCAAGACCCAGAATAAGAAACATTATAAGTTCTTTCTCATATGTCCTTCCTAGATCCAAATCTTCTTATGTGAATAGACACAGAAAACAGGGAAGTCAAAAGGGACTGTGGAGGGCGTCAATAGTGTGGGGCAGAGGGAAATTGGAAAACTGGAGGTCTTTAATAACGGAGAGGAAAAAATCAATACAGAAAAAATAGGGAGGAGAATACAACAATAGTAAGGATGTCTAAAAGTGTCATAAAGAATCATTTTAGTGTAAATCTGCCTTACACATGAGTGTGAATATAAATATCCACATATAAATGAAAATTTCTCACCTGGGATGGCAACGCTCCCTACAAGACTGATAGACCATCAATCACACCTCTAACACTGAGCATGAAAATCCTCTTGAGTTGTTGGTAAAGGTTGTTCAAGACACTCTCAAAGGGTTATAGGCTAAAAGTCCCTATTGATGAAGACACCATGTTCTGTCCTTCCCATACAGAACCTGGAAGATACAAGCTGAATTTGACCTGAAAGCTCTCTGCCTCCAGACTGGTTTACATGGTACCAGGAGATACTGTGCAAACTTCCAAGGGAGGGAAGCAAACCTTAGCCCTACCCATGTACTCATATAAGGGATACATGTACAACACAGCTCCCATACATAAGGCTCAGGGGTCATAGAGGAAGAAGGGGTGGAAAGACTATAAGAGTCAGAGGCCATGAAGCTTCCTCTGAGATTATGTCTCCTAGGAATGTCAGAAGGAACTGCAATCATGAAATCTTTTCAACAGTTTCCTGAAAACAAACGACACCAGCACACATACTTATATGAGAAGGGGAATAATTATGGAGTCCAACGTTCTTACAAAGAACTACGGGCTACTAAGAAATGCTGAGAGCAGGAGAAATAGACTTCACCAGAAAAGAGCCCCCAGTTGGCTATCCAATAGCAAGCAGTCAGATCTGAAAAGAATGTACAGAGATGTAAAAGTGTATTATAGAATGCACTGTTTGTATTTATGTATAACAAACAATTCCCATTTTATGAAAGAAAATGAGACCTTGATTTAAAAGAGAGCATGGGGGTGGTTGAGGGATGTAGAAAAATGTGTAATTATTCTTTAGTGTCAAAAGTAAAATTAATTACTTAGAAATTACAGAAAAAACATAGTGATAAAACCCTTGGAAGTAGAAAGAAAACTTGTTAGTCATATTTAAAGAGGTGCAGTAGAAGTTCTCAAAAATTACATCTACATTTTTCTGATATGAGCTCCTTGGTATAAAAAACTGTAGTCACTGGAAGAAGTGCTGGTGGGAAATGAGGACAGAACCAAGAAAGGAAGCTGTGAATCCAACCCAGATGAGAAACCACTACAGAAGTTCAGCAGGAGCTGGGCGGTGGGCAGAGCTATGTCTGAATGATGTTTATTGCTTGTTTGCTATTTTTATTTCTGTAAATTTGAGGCTGAACATGCCTCTCTGAGATTTTACTATCATCACTCATGGCAACTCTGCATTTACTGGTAAATTCATCTTTCATCAGATGTCCTTAATTCTCTGAGTGAGATTGCTCTTTGTTTCTGTGCAGTTACCTGTGATGTTTCCTGCACCACCTTTGTTACTGTATTGTGCTGTTCATAGCTGCCTGCTTCCTAATGATCTGAAAAGTAAATGACATTTGTACAGGTCAACTAGAAAAATCAGTTGTAGTGATTGTTGCCTCACTTGTGTGGCCAGTTGGTGGGGTTGTGTGCAATATACAAACCAGAGCCTCTCAGATCTAAGTTGGCTGATTTGATTTAGATATGCATGGGATCAGCCATGTTCATCTTGTTTGGTTATTAATTTGCATAGCAAAAAAAGCAATTGTTATGGATTTATCCCATTTTAAGTACTATCAAGGTGAAAAGTTCATATCCCTAGTTGAAATGATCATCATCATGATAGGGAAAAGATGAAAACATTTTAATATTATTTCTTTTTTAAAGAGATTGCAATATAATGACATCATATCTTCCTTCCTTTTTCTCTCTCCAAACCCTCTCATATATCCCTCCTTTCTGTCTTTCAAATTCTGTACTTCTTTTAAATCAGTTTTATTACTGCTGTTGCTGCTGGTTGTGGTGGGGGTGGTGCCGTGTGTGTGTGTGTACCCATGTGTGTTCCTAAGAAATAAATTTAAACAACATTGGATGTTATTTGTACATATGTTTATGTTTTTAGGACTGACCATTTGATACTGAACAATCAGTTAGTTAACACTTCCCCGAGGAAGACAGTGGCTCTTGAACTGAGCATTCTCAAGTTGCCTACAGGTTTTTCTGTAGGGATGAGACATCCAGCATTCACTGCTCCACCCATCAACCAGGCCACATTGTCATATCTATTGCTCTTTTTCTTCTTCATCTCAGGTGTAGGCAGTAATATTGGTGGGATTTATGTGTGTGGCTTCTCATAGACCCAAGACACATAACCTCATATTAAACTCCCTGGTCTGGCTCTTACAATCATTCTTACCCCCACACTCCGAATGATTCATGAGCCTCAGATAAGGGGGTTGTATTATAGATGTATCCAAATTAGGCTCCAACTCTGCACTTTGACTGCTTGTGGCTTCCTGTAATGGTCTCAGTCTGTTTCAAAGACAAGTTTCCGGTGCTGAGGACAACCTTTCAGACCAGTGAGTGGGTGCCATCCCGGGGCAGGGCAGAATATCCTGGAAAGGAGCACTGGGCCCCTCCAGCTCCTACTGCAGGGGCTTCTTTGTCCCACACATCCCTGCCTCCCCCAAGCCTGTCCTATTGTCTGCTAGGTCCTTGGACCAGGAACAGTTCTTGCTCCTGCACTGAGGCTATCAACCCAGAGGGGTGAATGTGCACCCGCATGGCCTGAGGGGACTACAGGACACCTCCAGCTCCTGCTGCAGGGCCTTCTTGGTTCCACACGACCCTTCCCTTCCCCCAAGTTTGCCCTTTTGTCTGCGAGATCCTTGGACCTCCAAGATTCTTGTCCCTGTGCTGAGGACAACAATTCAGACCTGAGAGTGGATGCCATCCCGGGGCAGAACAGAACTTCCAGGAAAGAAGCACAGGGCCCCTTCACTCCTGCTGCAGGGGCTGCTTTGTTCCACAGGACCCTGCCTCCCCCAAGCCTGTCCTATTGTCTGTGAGGTCCTTGGCCCAGGAATAGTCAATACCCCTGCACTGAGGCTATCCACCCAGAGGGGTGAGTGAGCACCTGCCTGGCCGGAGGGGAGTGCAGGGCACCTCCAGCTCCTGCTGTAGGAGTGTCTTAGTTCCACAAGACCCTCCCCACCCCCAAGTTCACCCTTTTGTCTGTGTGGTCCTTGGACCTCCAGGGGTCCATGTCCCTGTGCTGAGGACAACCATCCAGACTAAGGAGATCTTCCCAGAGTCAGTCACAGTGTAGATTGGACCAAGAAGCCAAGACTCTCTTGGCTGCATTTGAAGAAAAAGATGGGCAGGCTTCAGTGCAAGAATTCCTCCAACAACCTGAAGGGCAACATGACAACACCAGATTCCAGGGATCCTGCAACAAGAAGACTTGAACACCCTATTCCAGAAGAAGTAGTAAAAATCAATTTTAAACATAACATTATAAAAATAATAGAGGACCTTAAACCAGATGTTAAAAAATGCTGTAATGAAATGGAGAAGACAAACAAAAAGGTAGAAGAAATGAATAAATTTCTCAAAGACACCCAAGGATACTAAAATAAAGCAATCAAACAGGTAATGGAAACAGTTCAAGACTTTTAAAATGAAATGGAGGAAATGAAGAAAACACAAACCCAGGAAAGGCTGGATAGGGAAAATCTGGGTAAATGAACAGGAAATAAAGAGACAAACATAACCAACAGAATACAAGAGATAGAAGAAAGGATCTCAGACACCAAAGGTACTATGGAATAAATAAACTTATTGATTAAAGAAAATAACAAATCCAACAAAATCTTAACACAAAACGTCCAGGAAATCTGGGACCCCATGAAAAGACCAAACCTAAGAATAATAAGGGTAGAAGAAGGAAAAGAATTACAGCTCAAAGGCCCAGAAAATATATTCAACAAAATTAGAGAAGAAAACTTTCCCAAACCTAAAGAAGGATATTCCTATGAAGGTACAAGAAGCATACAGAACATCAAATAGACCGGATCAAAAAAAAAAAAAACATTCCCTCACCATATTATAATCAAAACACAGAACATATGGTATAAAGAACGAATTTTAAGAGCTACAAGGGAAAAAGGTCAAGTAACATATAAAGGGAAACCTATCAGAATTACACCTGACTTCTCAATGGAAACCATGAAAGTCAGAAGGTCTTAGATAGATGGGCTGCAGACACTAAGAGACCATGGATGCAAGCCCAGACTACTATATCCATCAAAGTTTACATTCACCATGGATGATGAAAACAAGATATTCCAGGACAAAAACAGATTTAAACAATACATAGCCACAAACCCAGCCTTACAGAATATACTAGAAGGAAAATCACAAACCAAGGAAGCTAACTACACCTATAATAACACAAGGATCTAACAACCCTCCACCAGCACAACTCAAAGAAGGGAAACATGCAAAAACTACCACCAGAAAAAATAACTGGAGTTAAAAATCACTGGTCCTTAATATCACTTAATATCAATGGACTCAATTCACCAATAAAAAGGCACAGGTTAAGAGAAAGGATAGAAAAACAGGATCCAACATTCTGCTGGTTACAAGAAACACACCTCAAACTTAAAGACAGACACTTCCTCAGAGTAAAGGGTTGAGAAAAAGTTTTCCAATTAAATGAAACAAAGAAACAAGTGGGTGTCCCTATATTAATATCTAACAAAATTGATTTCAAACTAAAATCAATCGGAAGAGATGGTGAAGGCCACTTTATTCTCATAACTGGAACAAATCATCAGGAGGAAGTCTCAATCCTGAATGTCTATGCCCCTAATATTAAAGCACCCACATATGTAAAAGAAACATTACTAGAACACAAAGCATACATCAAACCCCACACTCTAATAGTAGCAGATTTCAACACTCCTCTCTCACCAATGGACAGATCAACCAGACAGAAACTTAAAAGAAAAATAAGAGAATTACCAGATGTAATGAACCAAATGGACTTAACAGACATCTATAGAACAGTCCACCCAAACAGAAAAGAATACACTTTCTTCTCAGCATCTCATGGAACCTTTTCGAAAATTGATCACATAATTGCTAACAAAGCAAACAGCCATAGATACAAAGAAATTGTATTAACAACCTGTGTACTATCAGATCACCATGGAATAAAGTTAGAATTCAACAAAAATTCTACCTCCAGAAATCCAACAAACTCATGGAAACTGAACAGTCAACTAATGATCCACCACTGGGTCAAGGAAGAAATAAAGAAATAAATTAAAGTCTTCCTTGAATTCAACGAAAATAAAGACACAACATACTCAACCTATGGGACACTATGAAAGCAGTGCTAAAAGGAAAGTTCATAGCACTAAGTGCCCACATAAAGAAAACAGAGAAAGCACACATTAGAGACTTAACAACACACCTGAAATCTCTAGAAAAAAAAGAAAAAGAAAGAAGCAGACTTACCCAGAAGGAGTAGAAGACTGGAAATAATCCAACTGAGGACAAAATCAACAAAATAGAAACAAAGAAAACAATCTAAAGAATCAATAAAATAAAAAGCTGGTTCTTGGAGAAAATCAACAAGATTGATAAAACCCCTATCGAAACTAATCAAACGGCAGAGAGAGCACAGGCAAATTGATAAGATCAGAAATGAAATGGGCTACATAACCACAGGCACAGAGGAAATTCAGAGAATAATTAGATCTTACTACAAAAGCCTGTATGCCACAAAATTGGAAAATGTTAAAGAAATGGACACTTTTTAGATAGGTACCATATACCAAAATTAAATCAAGACCATGTGAACAATTGAAATAGACCTATAAGTAGCGAGGAATCAGAAGATGACATCAAAAACCTCCCTACCAAAAAAAAACCCAGGATCAGATGGTTTTAATGCAGAATTCTACCAGAACTTCCTAGAAAAGCTAATACCTATACTCCTTAATGTATTTCACAAAATAGAAAGAAAAGAGTCATTGCCAAACTCCTTTTATGAAGCTACAGTTATCCTGATACTAAAACCACAAAAAGACTTAACCAAGAAAGAGAATTACAGACCTATCTCACTCATGAACATCGATGCAAAAAAATTCTCAATAAAATACTGGCAAACTGAATCCAAGAACACATCCAAAAAATTATACATTATGATCAAGTAGGCTTCATCCCAGAGATGCAGGGCTGAAAGAAAAAAAACATATGATCATTTCATTAGATGCTGAAAAAGCATTTGACAAAATTCAACACCCCTTTATGATAAAGGTCTTGGAGAGATTAGGTATACAAGGATCATACCTAAATATAATAAAAACTATATACAGCAAGCCAACAGCTAACATCAAATTAAATGGAGAGAAACTCAAAACCATTCCACTAAAATCAGGAACAAGACAAGGCTGTCCACTCTCTCCATACCTCCTCAATATAGTGCTTGAAGTTCTAGCAATAGCAATAAGACAACATAAGGGTACAAGGGGATTCAAATTGGGAAGGAAGAAGTCAAGCTTTCATTATTTGTAGATGATATGATAGTGTACATGAGCGATCCCAAAAACTCTACCAAAACACTCCTACACCTGATAAACACCTTTAGTAATGTGGTAGAATACAAGATCAACTCCAAAAAATCAGTCCCCTCCTATACACAAAGGATAAAGAAGCAGAGGGGGAAATCAGAGAAGCAACATCTTTCACAATAGCCACAAATAGCATAAGGTATCTTGGGGTAATGCTAACCAAGGAAGTGAAAGATCTATTTGACAAGAACTTTAAGTCTTTGAAGAAAGAAATTGAAGAGGATACCAAAAAATGTAAAAATCTCCCATGCTCTTGGATTGGGAGGATCAACATAGTAAAAATGCAATCCCCATCAAAATCCCAACAACATTCTTCACAGACCTTGATAGAACAACAATCAACTTTATATGGAAAAAAAAACAAAAAACCCAGGATAGACAAAACAATCTTATACAATAAAGGTACTTCTGGAGGCATTACCATTCCTGACTTCAAACTCTATTATAGAGCTACAGTAATGAAAACAGCTTGGTATTGGCATAAAAACAGAGATGTTGACCAATGGAATTGAATCAAAGACCCAGATATTAACCCACAAACCTATGAACACCTGATTTTCAACAAAGGAGCTAAAATTACACAATGGAAGAAAGAAATCATCTTTAACAAATGGTGCTGGTATAACTGGATGTCAACCTGTAGAAGAATGAAAATAGATCCACATCTATCACCATGCACAAAACTCAAGTCCTAATGGATTAAAGACCTCAAAATAAATCTGACCACACTGAACCTGATAGAAGAGAAAGTGAGAAATAGACTGCAACTCATGGGCACAGGAGATCACTTCCTACATATAACCCCAGTAGCGCAGAAAATAAGAGCAACAATGAATAATTGGTACCTCCTGAAACTGAGAAGCTTCTGTAAGACAAAAAGGCTACCTATTGAATGGGTGAAGATCTTCATCAACCCCGCATCGGACAAAATTCTGATCTCCAAAATATATAAAGAATTCAAGAAACTAGACATTAAAACTCTAATTAACCCAATTAAAAAGTGGGGTACTGAACTGAACAGAGAACTTCAACAGAAGAAGTTCAAATGGCCAAAAGACACTTAATGTCATGCTCAACCTCCTTAGCGATCAGGGAAATGCAAATCAAAACAACTTTGAAATACCACCTTACACCTGTCAGAATGGCTAAAATCAAAAACACCAATGATAGCCTATGGCTGGAGAGGTTGTGGAGTAAGGTGAATACTCATCCACTGTTGGTGGGAATGCAAACTTGTGAAACCACTTTGGAAATCAGTGTGGCGGTTTCGAAGGAAACTGGAAGTCAACCTACCTCAGGACCCAGCAATTCCACTCTTGGGAATATACGTAAGAGATGCCCAAAACATTTGTCCAACTATGTTCTTAGCAGCAGTATTTGTAATAGCCAGAACCTGGAAACAACCTAGGTGCCCCTCAATAGAAGAATGGATAAAGAAGGTGTGGCACATATACACTTTAGAGTTCTGCTTAGAGGTAAAACCAATGACATTTTAAATGTTGCATGCAAATGGATAGAAATAGAAAACACTATCCTGAGTGAGGTAAACCAGACTCAAAAAGAGGAATATGGTATGTACTTACCCATAAGTGGATTCTAGCCATAAACAAAGGACATTGAGCCTATAGCTCATGATCCTAGAGAAGCTACATAAGAAGGTGAACCCAAAGAAAAACATATAGTTATTCTCCTGGATATTGGACAAGATCGCTGGGCAAAAGTTGGGAGCAGCGGGGTGAAGGTGGGTTGGGGGTAAGGGTAGATGGAGTGAGAGAAGGGAGAAGGGGAGGATTGGGGAGAGCTTGGGGGAATGGAATAGTTGAGATGGAGAGAAGGGTGGGTATGGTGCTGGGGTGGGAAGATTCTGTGCATTAGACTGGGGAGATACTATTTTATCCATCTGCAGTTCTCTGGTCTCTTTGGAGAACTTAATAGATTCTCCAACAGTCTGGCAATTGACCAGAGTTGACGTCACTGGCATTCACAAATGTGGAGGGGCACCCTTAACTAGCCTTGTCTGTAACGTGCTCAGTAGGGAAGAATGAGGCATTAATTTCAACTCTAGCTCCTTTAAGAAACATCAATGATGACATAGGCTTGGAGCATCACCACTGGGAAGGTGGAGACCTGCTGATTCCTGAGGGTCACAGACCTGACAGACTACCTGAATGACTGAGCACTTGTTATAGATGAGAACTATGTCTACACACACACACACATGCCAGTGAATATGTCTGAGGAACAAGCAGAGTCTTTTCTGGGGCTTCTACACGCACCTACACCAAAAGATCATTTGTGTACACACAGAGACAACAGCAGACAGAAAGATGATCCCTGGGGGAGAGGAAACACACATGCAGCACACAGAGAAAAGAGGGCTCAGGAAGATCAAACGCCATTCTTTTCTCAGGCTGGGTATTTTAAGCTTCTGAAGAGTATTCCTCTCCTCACTTGATCTGATCAATTTGAAGACAGACAGGATGAGCCACGGGACAAAACTGTTATGTAAAGTGTCCGGTTCTTATTTCCAAGGAGCTTACTGAGTCAGTCCATCTGAAGAGAGGCGGCTGGCAGGATAGTAAGGCCTAGAAAATCTTTGAAGCCATCAGGCTTTTGTCTCAGTTCAGGGGGCTAAGGGTGAAGCCAGAAGTCTTGGAAATTCACCATCTTTATTACTTAGTCATGGACACTCTCCCTCTCTGTCTCCCTGGGGATCTAACTTCTAGTATCTCAATTTCCCATGCTACCAACTCCTTTTCTTATCTAAATGAAGATCTCTCCCACAAGAGCCATATCAGAGACAGCCATAACAGCCCTTGGTCAAGTTCGGAAACCAACTCTTGGGATATCCTAGCCTTGTCCAGTCCTTCCTCCTCACATTGATTTCTGAGCAAGAGATGGATTGAAGGCTTTAATAAACTAGAGTTTAAAGTGCCTTTTACTGGCTTCAGATATAAGTCAGTGTGGTGATCCTGTTTCTCTCTCACTTCATGTGACATCACCTGGTCTTGACTGGTCTCTTGGCTTTCTCCTGAATCCTACAGAATTTGGCCAGCTGAAACAGAACACCCTAAGAATCTAAGCTTACAAACCAAAGGTACTAAATTTTATAGTTATAGAGCCTGTTAAGGACCAATTGGGAATTCAAGAGGATCCAGAGTCTGTTGGGAGTCCACACTGGCTCACAAAGTGTATCTTCTTACTGTTGAAACAGAAAAAAGAGCAGGAGCTCCAATGATATTTTTGTAAGATCACCTACCTAACCATTCAAGATTTATCCATGTAAATGACTTTGATTTCAGATGAAGTCTCTGTTGAGCTATATTTCAACACAAGCATTTAAAGGGGAGAGATAGTTAAGGCAATACTTCTAGTAACTTTTTCCCTTTTTATTTTTTATTATTTATTTATTTATTTTTATTAAAAATTTCCACCACCTCCCTGCCTTCCATTTCCCTCCCCCTCCCTCTACTCTCCTCCTTCTCCCTCGCCAGTCCAAAGAGAAGTCAGGGTTCCCTGCCCTGTGGGAAGTCCAAGGTCCTCCCATCTCCATCCAGGTCTAGGAAGGTGAGCATCCAAACAGGCTAGGCTCGCCCAAAGCCAGTACATGCAGTAGGATCAAAACCCAGTGCCATTGTCCTTGGCTTCTCAGCAGCCCTCATTATCCACCATGTTCAGAGAGTCCGGTTTTATCCCATGCTTTTTCAGTCCCAGTCCAGCTGGTCTTGGTGAGATCCCATTAGATCAGCCCCACCGTCTCAGTGGGTGGGTGCACCCCTCGTGGTTCTGACTTCCTTGCTCATGTTCTCCCTCCTTCTGCTCCTCATTTTAATGGAACATGTAACATTAGTCCTCCATTTCTGCTGATTTATTATTTCTCCCCATTATTACTAAAAGACTCATCACTATTTTGTTGTCAAATATTAATTTAAGGTATGCTACATTTGTTTATGCTGTGGAGCATTTGTTTAATGATACAAAAATCTGCTGCATTCTTTTATGTTGCATTTGTTTAACTCTGTGACGCTGTGTTACTTTGCCTATCTACTACGCCTGATTGGTTTAATAAAAAGCTGGATGGCCAATAGCAAGGCAGGAGTAAGGACAGGCAGAGCCAGCAGGCAGAGAGAATACATAGAAGGCTATATCTGGGTGAATGGAAGGAGGACAAAGAACAAAGAGAGAAGGATGGTAGGGTCCAGGTTCCAGGCAACAGAACCAGTCACAGAGTAGGAACAAAAGTAAGATATACAGAAGAAGAGAAAGGAAAAATCCCAGAGGCCAAAGGTAGATGGTTTAATTAAAGTTAAGAAAAGATGGCTAGAAATAATCCAAGCTAAGCCCAGGGGGACTTATAAGTAATAATCAGCTTCCATGTGTATTCATTTGGGAGCTGGCTGGTGGACTCCCAAAAGAGTAAAGACCGACAAAACAACCAACTACACTCTTTAACACCATCCAGAGTGTTCTAGGGGATTGTTTACTTAGAGCATTGATTCCAAATCTACCCAGTGCCCCCTTCTAGCTGCATTCTTCTCACCAGCCTCCTAATAGTACAGCAGACTCTGAATCTCACTGAACACATTTTAGAATCATCCCTATAAAGCCTGTCACATGGTGGATAAATTCTCCTTTTCCTCTTCACCTTCTTCTTACTTCTTGCATTGTAGGTAATGTATAGAAAGGATAATCACTAGTCGAATGTGAATTTTGTTCATATGGGCCAGACATTCCCTTTCATGGGTGGGCAACTTCTTGGGTTGAGATGGTCCTAGATTATGAGGTGTCTGGGGTGTCACAGATGCCCTGAATTCCTAGGTGTACCAATAATATTGAGAAGACACCGAACCTAGTATCTTTGTGAGATCCCTTAGGTCCATTATTATTACAGCTGGATTTTCCTGTTCTCAAATTTTGAAATCTATCATCCTGTCAAAGGCTGCTTAGGTGAGCACTATGGAGATAACGGGGACATGAACTATCATTGAAGAAATGCCCAAGACATAAATACTGTAAATCATTGGTATTTTAATAAATAAAGCTTGCCTGAAGATCAGAGAGTAAAACAGCCACCTTGTTCAGCCTTAAAGATGAGGCAGTAGTGACACACACCTTTAATCCTAGTAACCACGCTGGTTTGCCATAGAAACTAGGTAGTAGTGGTGCAGGCCTTTAATCTGAGCTTCAGAGAGGAACATAAGATGGCAGGGGACAGCTCTCACACACAGTTTCATTCTGATTGCCATTTTGGACTGAGGCAGAGGTAAGACACAATGGCTGGCTGTTTTACTTTGCTGACCTCCAGGTTGAACTCCCTTCCCCAATATCTGTCACTGGGTTTTTATTAATCATGTTACAGTACATCAATGAAGAATGACCAGTTAGTTGGTTGTGTGTGTGTCTTGGGTGTTAGTTTCCTGGCCAGTACAGAATTCCTCCTATCTTGTCATATCCTGGAATGAGGAATGCAGACAGAGCAAACACAGAAGGGATTTCTAAAGGAAGAACTCACGGCTTTGTTCCTTAAGCTGATGTTAGTGGAATGAAATAGATTTTGAGAATTTACCATTTCTTATGGTACAGATAAAAAGCTGACAAGTGGGTGTAGCTCACCTACTACTTAACTGGCTCTCTTAAAAGTCCACACATCTCATTTCTTATATGTTTTCTAAAACCAAGTTTTCTTTAAAATTATACACAAACACACAACACATACACAGACATATATAGTAGATTTGCTATGTTAATAGACAGAATCTAAAAATTTTTAGTATTTATGTTCTGAAAAAATGTAAATATATTTACCTTATCCATTTCTGATTCCAATTTCTTCTAGAACATAGGAATAGCTTGGTGGGGAATTTGTGGATCTCTGTAGCCTTTCTGGTAGGAGGTCATAGTGTTTCTTAAGCCAACAGTAGGTCTAAACTAGAAAATGAGGAAGGTACTGTCTATACTCATGGTATTTTTAGATCAGTCCTCCTAAGGAAAATTATAACACCACAGACTCGCTTTAAAAAATTTATAGGTCACTGGTTGAGAGTATCTCATTTTATATTTTATGCTGTCAATAAACTTGTAAAAACTAAATGAGAATAAATTAGAATTCTTGTAGCACAGAGTTTTGGGGGTTTTGCTGCCCTTTGCTGTTTGCTGTTCCTCTCAGAAATTTTGTGAATCAGAACGTAGTAGTCACCTTGCCAAGGAAAGCAGCACAAGCAGTGGCTCAAACTTACTTTGTTTGGGTCCACAAGAAACTGTCCCTCAGAGCAATTTGGCCGAAATTCTGTGAGATTTTGGTGCTCATGAGATTTAAAGGCTCAGTCTGATAAGAACTCTGGAGGGAACAAGTGCCATTTCATACAGCTGTGATGGGGAAATGTCCCACATGTCCTCTCATCCCACCCAAATCTACACCCTGTGTTACTCTCATAACACTACAAACAGGCATCTAAAAATAACAATACAATAAAACAAAATAAGATACAGTACAAACCAAGAAACCAAAACAGGAAAAAAAATAAGAAGAAAAAGTAGAAGAAACATGTAGATGCAGTCACTCACACACAGCCCTGGGACCCCATCTGACCCTGACCCATGCAGGCCCTTTGTTTGATGCCACAGTCTCTTTGGGTTCGTATGTCCACTGGTTCTGCTGTGTATGGAAGACACGGTAGCTTTCCAGTGTCCTCCATCCTCTCTGGCTCTTACACTCTTTCTGCCTCCTCTTCTGCAGGTTTTCTAAGGCCTGAGGGGAGAGATTTGGTGGAGACATCCCATTTGGGACTAAGTGTTCAATGTCTCTAATTATCTGCAAATTGTCTGACTGTGGGTCTCTTTATTGTTTCCATTACTACAGAAGGAAGTTTGTGACAACCGAGCAAGACACTAATCTTTAAGATAACAGAATGCCATTAGGAGTATTTTGTTACTGTTTTCCATTGGCAGAACAGCAGTATTTCCTTTTTCTAGGTCCCAGGGCAATCCAGTCTAAGGTTCTTAGCCCCAAGCAATGTCAGGGAGGGTTCATCTCATGGATTGGGCCTTAAATCCAATCAGATTAATTGGTTATTCCCACAAGCTTTGTGTCACTATTACCCTAGTGCATCTTGCAGGAAGGACAGGGATATGGTTAGGATCAGGCATACTATTAGGGTTTGGTTTAGACTTAGGGCTATGGTTAAGATCATTAATGGCTTAGAGATATTTCAGAGTCAGAGATTTTAAGACAACGTGAGAATATATGTGTATAAGCATGATGTGGGTAAGTACAATAGTACATTTGAGTGTCATGACATGTGTGTTTATGTGCCTGTATTTTTCATGCCTATAATAGGAGTATGACTTGATGTACAAGGATTTGAGTATAGAATGGTGTTTCTCTTGGTATGTGCTTGGTGGTATAATGGAATGGTGTGTGTGTGTGTGCGCGCACATATGCCTGTGTGTGTGTGAGTGAAATAGTGCATAGAAGTGACAGTGTACAATGGACAAGTGCATAAGTATGCTGAGTGAAAGTGTCAGTGCAGTAGCTGTGCAAAATGTAAGGAGTTTGTGACCCCATGCAAAAATGTGTGTTTATGAGCCCAGAATGAAGTATGAATGTGTGACTGCTTGAGGGAAGAGTATGTTTGTGTGGCTGAGTTCACACAAATGTCAGTGGAAGTACATATCTTGAGGGTGTGTTTTGTAGTATGCAAGTAAGTAGCATCTTGACTAATTCATATTTTGTTGCAGTGATAGACATCAATAGCAAAGCAACATGGAAAGGAAGTGTTTGTTTCAGCTCACAGGTTAATCCGCCAGTGAGGGAAGCCAAGGGAGAAACACAAAACAGGACCTGGAAGCAGAAACCATGGAGTAAAGGAGATCACTGGCTTGCTTCTTTTGGCTCTCTTCTCCTGGTGTGCTCAGCTACCTTTCTTACATAGACCAGGCCCATGTGCCTAAGAACAGCACCGTGCACAGTGGGTTGGTCCCTCCTTCCCTGACAGTAACTAAGAAAATGCCTCACAGATGTGCCCACAGTCCAAACTGACAGAGACAGCTCCTCCATTGAAATTTATTTTTTTTCAGTTTATGTCTAGGTTTGCATTAAGCTGACAAAACTAATTAGCACAGAGTATGTAAGTATGTGCAATGATGTATGAAGAATGTGTAAAGGTATGACTGTGATTGTGTATATACATGGCAATGTTACATGTCTGTAGTAATTTCTGTGTCAAATGATTAAAGGCACACACCATTCTATTATACTTTCAAGCACATACCCAGAAACCACAATCCTACACTCAAACTCATGTACACTAAATCATACTCTTACAGGCACGAACAAGAAGACAGTATGTTCATTTATATGTGATGGGGTGTGAGCAATCAATATTGTGAGAATATAATTCCATGAAAAATGGGAATAATTGTGAGTATATGATGTGTAAGTTATGTGAGCCTATGAGAGTAGAACAGTGTGTATTTCTAAGGAAGAAAAAATGTGGAAAGGGGGCTGGAGAGATGCCTCAGAGGTTAAGAGCATTGCCTGCTCTTCTAAAGGTCCTGAGTTCAATTCCCAGCAACCACATGGTGGCTCAGAACCATCTGTAATGGGGTCTGGTGCCCTCTTGTGGCCTGCAGGCATACACACAGAATATTGTATACATAATAAATAAATAACTAAATAAATAAATAAATAAATTAATATTTTAAAAAAAAGAATGTGGAAAGATGGGAGCCTTAGCTAAGATCTCCATTCCTGTGATAAAATCCATGACCAAAATCAACTTGTGGAGGAAAGGGTTTACTTTAACTTGTAGGTTATGCTCCATCATCTGGGGAAGTCAGGGGTGGACTCAAGGCAGGAACACAGAGGCAGGGACTGATTCATAGCCCATGGAGAAGAGCTACTTACTGGCTTGTTTCCCATGGCTTGCTCAGCCTGCTCTATTATTGCATCCAGGACCAACTGTCCAGGTTTGGTACCGCCCATAGTCAGCTGGGCACTCTGGCATTAATCATCAATCAAAAAATGTACTACAGGTTTGGCCACAGGCCAATATGACTAAGGTATTTCCCCTTCCCAAATGATCTACCTTATGTCATCTTGACAAAACACTAGCCAACTCCAAAAGTGTGTTTGTGTGTGTGTGTGTCTATCTGTGGGCATGTTAATGTATTTGAAAAAGTGTGTAAATGTTTGAGTGTCTAAGTGTGTCTTTAGAATACTCTATTAACCTCCCTCAGCTCATTCAATCTCACCCTCTGGTATCTTCTGGAGCCCAGGCCATGTCTGCTTAGGGCAGAATTGTATGCAAATGGCCAGGTAGAGTGACTTCTGGGAGAGTCCAGTGAACCTCCTTGCCCTTACTTCTATGAAGGATTAGAGCTGTCTGCGGGCTGAGGAGACTCTTACCAACAGTCACAGCTGATCTCATAGAGATAACAGCTCTTATGCTAGGAGAGTGCTGCACAACATTGGGATTCACCTCCTGTTAGTAGTATTAGGGGCTTTGAGCAATAGAAGCTGGATCCTGGAGCTACCACCTCCACCCATGCAAACCCATCAGCCCCATGAGAAACTGAAGAGACAGGACCTACAGGTACATCATGGCTATAGCTCTGCAAAAATCCTGAGGAAATGTTAGAGGAATTCTGCAAGCAAGCATCTGGATGTTCTGCCCTGGGAAGCAGGTGCTGGACCAGATAGATGCACGTGCATCCTGTAGTGTCTGTTCCTGGAGCCAAACTCATTCCCTACGGCCTGCCCTGGCTCTTCACAGTCACCAGCAGCTTCCTGTCACCATGATCCTTATTTGTGACAGATGCCACATTCAACATGGAAAGCCGTGTCTGCAGCCGGGAGGGCCAGAACTGCAAATTCACCTCAGGGTTTAGTCCTGAGGTCTGGACCCTGGTGACTGGCCAGAGGTTCACAAAGTGTAGGTGATGAGAAGCAATGAGGACCAGCAGATCCAGGATATCTGTGCCCAGTGCAAGGAAGAAAGAAGACAGGCTGAGTATTGAATAGATGCTCTACTCAGCAATGGACAATGTTTTCTAAGAATGGAGACTCTTCATCCCATATATCTATTTTTACTGAAAATAATTTTTATACCCTATAATCCAATCCTGGCTTCTCCTCTCTCATCTCCTCCCTGATCCTCTCCATTTACCTACCTATTCAATCCAAGGCCTTCTCTTCTTCTTCTTCTTCTTCTTCTTCTTCTTCTTCTTCTTCTTCTTCTTCTTCTTCTTCTTCTTCTTCTTCTCCTCTCTCTCTCTCTCTCTCTCTCTCTCTCTCTCTCTCTCTCACACACACACACACACACACACACTGAGTCATATTGGAAAAAAATCGAACCAAAATTAAACAAAACAAACCAACAATAAAAATAAAGCATAAAAATCATACAGAAAGAGACACACACAAAACCCATGAAAACACATACATGGAAAACATCATGTATAAGCAAAGGACCTGCAAGGCTAAAGATGCCCAAACAAAGCATTATGGGAGAAATCATCTCTCAGAGTGCATCTGCACAAATCCAAAATGCCCCTCCTGGTTCTCTCCCTTCTGCACGGGCATTCCTGGACTACATCCTCAGGTCCACTCTGCACGGGTGCAGTGACGCTTGTCTCATGGTGGCGGGTCAGACATTTACCATTCTCATCACACATGCCAAATTGACTTGCTGAGTTCATCTATGATCATTGTGTGTCCACCCATCTGCACAAACAGGTGCCACTATCAGCCAGCCACACTACCTGGGAATGACATCATCAGACTGTCATTATGCCACGCCCCCTGCCTACTGGGAAAAAACCGCCAGGGAAATACAAAACCCCACTAAGTACAGAACCAAGAGCAGTTGGCCACAATGGCATGTGCGTGCAATGATGAGGTCAGCTCCCCTTTAGGACTAAATTTATGCATCCCAGGGCCAAGGAATGTGTCTGCGCATAAAAGTAAAAGTTGTTTAGTGACCCTCAGCAGAAGAGATAATTACATGCAATCCTGAAACCCCTCACCCAACAGGCATTTACTAAAACCCAGTATGCCAGGCACGGTTCTATGAGTGCCGCTTCACCACACTATCCCTACGCCTATCACACTGCCCTGTGCACACTAAGAGCTCAGTACCAGCCAATTGATCAACTATAAAACGTCCTTCTGGACCCCGCCCTTAAGGTGGAGCTGTCTGTGTGGGACCAGCAGGGACCCTGCATGGAAACAGGTGAACAGTAGGAGGCGCTGTGCAGCTTGGGCCCATCCCTCACCTTTTCTCAGGCTGCAGGAACTGTGGCAGTCTGTGAGGATGGACTCTGTCTGGACGGCACAGGGCTGGAGTCAGCGACACTGCAAAAGCTGGCCCTTTGGCTGAAGAAGGTGCTGGGAACAGAGGAGCTGTGTAAGGCTGCAATGGCTGCTGGTGCTGTCTTCGACCCCAATGTGTTCATGAGAGATGGCGAGGGTCAGAGCTCACACTACTTGCAGATAAGCCTGCTTCAGGACACCTCTGGCCCCCATCTGCTGTTCTGAAAACTCCTGCGTGTCTGTATGTGATTTCAGCTCGGTGGCCTAGCTGGCCCAGCTCATGGAGCTGGTCTGCCCTGAGGCTCTCATGTTTCACTAAGCATGGCCTATGTTTCCCCAGGATCATGGTGGACTTGCTGAGTCTGATGTGGCTCTGCTCCACGTCTTCCAGATGCTGAAGGCCATGTGTGCTGAACAGCCACTGGCGAGGATTCCCTGACAATATTCCTGTCTTCACTAGGAATTGGACGTTAGAGATGTGTCTAGTGCTTCCGGTGGAGGGTGGCAGGCATGGGGGAGGGGTGAAGAGCTACAGGCTGGCTTGTCTCTGAATGGCTCAGCCTGTCTTTTGGTTTCCTCCCAGGGTCTGCAGACCAATTCAACTTCCAGGGACCTTAGTTGGCTCTACCATTGGGATCACACTACTGGATCACAGACTGGTCCAAGCAGGCTAGGGTTCTTCTGTCTGACTCTTCCCACCTCTTCATCATGCCTCCATTCCACAGGAACTGGAATAAGTGTGGCTTTGGTGTTCATCTACCTGACAATAACAGCCTTGCGGAAGCAATCAGAGAACAGGGCATTACCACTCTTGGGCATATATCCAAAGATACATGCTCAAACATACTACAAGGACATCTATGTTCATATTAGCATTATTTATAATAGCCAGAACATGGAAAATGACTAGAAGCCCCTCAACTAAAATGGAGTACTACACAGTGGTAAAAAACAAAAACAAAAACAATGACATCTGGAAATTTGGATGCAAATGGATTGAACTAGAAAAAAAGTCCTGAGTGAGGTAACACAGACTTTATTCAAGGTAATCATGGTATGTACTAACTCATAAGTGGATATAAGATGTAAGATAACCAGCGTATAGTCCATGGCCCCAGAGAGGTTACGTAACAAGGCAAACCTTAAGAGAAACATACATAGATCACCCTGGGAAGGAGAAATAGACAAGATCACTTGAGAAAATTGGGAATGTGGGAGTGAAGGAGAAGGGAGGGCACAAGGGGGGAGGAAGAAAGGGAGCAAGAAGGAGAATATGAAGAAACAAAATGGTTGAGATGGGGAAAGGACAGGGAGGGAGAGCAAGGAAAGCGATATCTTGACTGATGGAGCCATTATGGGACAGGCAAGAAAGCTGGCACTAGGGAAATTCCCAGGAATCCAAAAGACAGCTAAGACCTTAAGCAGTATTGGAGAATGCCTGAACAAGCCTTGCCCTGTAGTCAGATTGATAACTATTTGAAATGTCACCATAAAACCTTAATCCAGCAACTGATGGAAGCAGAGTCAGAGATCCACAAATGAGCACTGGGCAGAGCTCCGAAGTCCAGTCAAATAATGGAAAGAGTGAGAATATGAGCAAAGAGGTCAAGACCATGGTGGGGATACCCACTAAAACAGTTTTCCTGAAATATAGGAGCTCACCAACTCTGGCAGGACATGGAAGGAACCAGCATAGAATCAACTAGGACCTTAGAATGTGGATGACAGTTATATGGCTTGGGCAGACTGGAGGGGAGGCACTGACTCTGTCAGCAGGATTTATCCCTACTGTTTGTACTGGCTTTTTAGAACCTGTTCTCTTTGGAGGAATACCTTGCTCAGTCTCAATATAGTAGGGAGTACCTTGGTCTTTCCTCAAATTAATCTGCCTCACTCTCTTTGAGGAGTGGATGGGGTGGAGTGTGGAAAAGAGAAGGGTATGGTAGGAAGGGAGGGAGTGGGAACTGGTTTTGGTATGTAAAATAAAAAAGATAGTTTTTAAAATTAAAAAGTACAAAATGTTTTCTTGATTAACTATTTTCTTGATTGGCATGTACTGTCCAACTTTATCTCCTTTCATTTATTCTAGTTTGAAATATTTTTTTTCTCAGATATGAGGATAGCAATGCTGATTGCTTGCAGGTCCTATTTGCTTGGAATATTTTTTCATCCTTTCACTTTGAGAAGGTGTTTTTCCTTTAGATCTGAGTTTCTTTTAGGCAACAGAATGATATATTTTGTTTTTTAATCCATTCAACTAATCTATATCTTTTGATTAAGAATTCAAGGCCACTAATATTTAAAGCTATTATTGAAAATTGTGTGCTGATTTCAGGCATTTTTTTTGTAGCTTGTGTGTGTAGACAGTTTTTATTTCTGCAGTTTTGCTATGTTTTCTTTCCACAGTCTCTTGCCTATATTTATTTCTCTCTTACACCAAAGTATTGCTTCCAGCATTCTCTACAGGGCTGGCTTGTTGCACATGAATTCATTTAATCTTTTGTATCATAGAAGTGTCTCCTATTGACATCAACTATGGTAGGTAGTTTTGCTGGGTATAGGAGTCTAGGTTGGCATTGTGTTTTAGAATTTGAAGTACACTGCTTCAGGCTCTTCTGGCTTCCAAAGATTTATTTGAGAAATCAGTTGGTTTTCTGATGAGTTTTTTCTTTACTTGTGGCTTCTGTTTTTTCTCCTGTAGTTTTAATACTCTATTTATGTTATATATATATAGTGTTATGCATATAGTACAACTTGGGGAGTTTCTTATTTATTTTCATCATGTCTTTTTGGTATTCTGTGTACAGGCATGTCTTTCTTTAATTAGGGGAAGTTTTCTTCCATATTTTTTTTTGATCTGGTCTTTGCCACTGACATGGACTACTCCCTTAGCAATGCTTATAATTTAAGTATTTTATATTTTCATAATGCCCCAAAATTCCTGCTTACTCCTTTCTAATATATGATTTTTTTCATATTTTCTTGTGTGGCATAATTCCTCTACTTTGTAACATGATATTCTGTCCTCTACTTGTAAGGTGTTTTTCTTTAGTTCTGTAACTGGGATATTGAGTTTTCAATTCCATCTTCATTTCAGACTTAGCTCTCTTCACTGCTTGGTTTTCAAATCCTGGATTGCCGTTTTTTGGTTTTTGTTTTTTTCATTTAGCCTTATATTTCTGTTTTCCTGGATATCAGTCAGGCATTTATTCTCTTTAAGTTAATTCTCTTTATTTGTGTCTTTTAAAAGTTTATTTATTAATTTGATTTAGTGTATGATAGTACTTTAAAAGATCTGTGTCCTGGAGTTTTAACTACATAATTCTCACTGGAGACCATTTCTAGAGGACAGGTGGGTTTGTGGGCAGAGACATCCTGTTTTGACCTTTCATATTGTTTGTGTTTTTTGTGAAGAGATTGAGTTATGTGTACTTTTTGTTGTTTGTGTGTCTGATGTGGACACAGCAAGCTGGGGCAGGAGTAGCACTCCTCAGACTGTCCTGGGGTGTGGGGTATGGTACTGTGGTTCTGTCTGAAGATTGTGTTTAGGGCAGGATTATGACTGTGAACTCATAAGATGGGCTAAACTTCAGACCAGGGTCAGCATGGAGGCAGGGTATGACATGGGGCATGACATGATAAGATCTGTAGGACAACAGTAGAAATATATATTTCATTTCTAACAAATATTAAACCATCTTTCTGATATTATGGACAGAGTATTAATGGTAGTTACAAAGGCATAACTTTTTTTTAGGGTAAGAATTAACTAAGTCCATGGTATTTGGTCAGTTGATGAATTTTAGCTAGAGATATATTTAATTTAGAATCTACTCTCAGTGATACAAAATCCAATTAAACTGCCTGTGTATTGTTTTATATTTACATAATTAATTTTAGTTAATTTTGGATTTTCAAGTACCCATTCATAGTATTTGGTTATTTTATCTCTATGTGTATGGTTCTATTTATCATTATATTCACCATTTAGGAAGACAGATAAAGAGAGAAAGGAGATCATCACAGAAAGTTTGTATATAATTTAATATGAATTAATAATAACTTATACATATAAACACAATAATTCATTTGAATTTTTTTTATAATTCTTTTTTTTATTGAGAATAAGAAAAAAAAAGTTTCCGCCTCCTCCCAGCCTCCCATTTCCCTCCCCCCTCCCCCCACTCTTCTCCCCCTCCCCCCACTCCTCTCCCCCTCCCTCTCTAATCCAAAGAGCAGTCATGGTTCCCTGCCCTGTGGAAAGTTCAAGGTCCTCCCCCCTCCGTCCATGTCTAGGAAGGTGAACATCCAAACTGGATTTGGATTTTATATGTATATGTATGATCATATTTTGAAATATTTCTTCCATTTTTTTATTTTGAACCTTCATGGTTCTTATAGAGCTTATTGAGAAATAATTTTTGTACCTGTCTTGTACAAGCTTGAGCTTACATTTTCTGATCCTGGTAGTGGTGCAGACACACTTGTTGTCTGTTGTCTTTTCAGTTTGTGAAAACAGTATGATATGTTGTTAGGTTTCTGGTTTCTCTCAGTTCCCTTCTCATTTTAAGGATATCATGAAGATGCAAGTTCACAGTTAGTGTTTTTATATGATGCACTAGCAGTCACTCACATCATCACTTTACATCCTGTAAGGGCTGAGGGCCTTGTTTCATCTCATAACACAGGACTGACAGAGTTCAAGTGTGTTTTGCTATATTTGAGTGTGATCAGTGCTGGTTGCCTTGTGGTTGAACTTGTTTTCCCAGCATGTTGGAAATCATATGCCTGATTTAATTCATGTGCTCAGAGCACTTTTCTATGCATGCTTAATTCGTACAACAGCACCTTGTCCTCTATGGAGCCTTCCAAGGCACAGAATAGGTGCAGAGGCTCCCAGGAACTTCCCAAAGCCGTGGAGATCGCTGGGTGTCTGACACAGCATCACTTTTTTTGTCAGAGACAGACTCTTAGCTGTAATTTGCTCCAGTGGATGAGACTGTGATTATGCAGAGTACTCAGACAGATGTGGCTGGGAAAATGAGTTCCCACAGGGAAGAGGTGACAGCCCAGCTGGTCCTTCTATGTTGTTTTTTACAAACTAGTTGAGTTTTCCCATTGTTAGCGCCCCCTTCTACATTCCCAGGCCACGGCTGTCCTGGTGAAGAGCAGGACTTGACTAGCAGTGCAGTGGGAGAGGAGTGGATGGTGCACCCTCTATATAACCCTATCTGGGGCCGCCCTTCACTTCATTCACAGAAAATTCTCAGGCTGCCTAGTGTTTATTTCTTTACTTCATTTGCAGTAAGTGCTTAAGGTTGAAGACCTGGGGGAGAGGCTGGGAGCAGTAGGATGGTTTCCACTAAAACAACAGGGCTGTTTCTGTCCAGGACATTGTCTGTGTGCTCACTGAATCCTAGTAAGTAGCATACATGAAAAAGAACAATTTCACAAAAACTTAAAACACATATATTTGTAGTTTTGATAAGGGCTTTTGTTTTTTTATATCTTTCTGAAATGTTAGATTGGATTTATATCTTGGCTTTTTTAGAATACCTTCAAGGTTTGTTGTAGGACAATTAATAAAAACTTAGAGACAGATATTGGGGTTCAATCTAAAGGTCAGCAAAGTAAAACTGTCAGCTTCTGGCTGTTACCTCTACCTCAGTCCAAAATTAGGATTGTCGTTTTGGACTGAGGTGGAAGTAAGTGTCAGTGGCTTACTGTTTTGCTTTTCTGACCTTCAGGTTGAACCCCAGTATCAGTCTCTGAGTTTTTATTAGTCGTGCTACAGTTTATCTTTTTGTTTGTATCCACTTGCAATTCTTCTAGTAGAATACACCATTTCTCAAGGAAATCACTGTGCTGTGCTCATATTTTGAAAGTCAGGAGACACTTAAAAGCATTTCAATAAAAATTTCATGTGTATATTCATTGATTGTATTATGTAATCCTTTCATATTTTAAGGCTATTTTATTGCATCATTGCAAAAGTAAAGTGTTCTATTGCTATACAATAATTAGATGTTGGCCTATGGCCAAATTAATCATTTTATTTTACTACATAATGATTATCAAAGTAACTTTTGGAGACCATTAAATTATCTCTAAGTAACACATTTTGCTATTAATAATTTTTTGTGATGTTCAAATATTTTTTAAGATCTCTAAGTATTTTATACATTAAATGGAACTTACAATACAGATCAAAATATTAATTTGGGTAAGGATTATAGAAATGCAATAAATATAATTTTCAACCTTTAGACAAGATTACATATGTTTGAGAAAATGTAATATAGAAATATTTAGAACTTAATATTTTCACCCCAAATATCAAACTAGGTCCATTTATTAGACATTTATTCACTGAATTGTAAGTTAAAATCATGCTTAGTTTCTGAGTTATTATGATATTATTGACAATTTCTGAACTCAGTAGAAGTTTTCTAATATCTATGTGTTTTTAAAATGGAAGGCAGAGAAGGTTTTGTAAAAGTGGAAAAATGCTGTCACAGGATTGTCCATTTGATCAGGAATTCGATATCAATACTCATGTAATTTTTAAATGTTGAAGATTATTGTTTTCCATAAATTATTAATGTGGGAAGTCTGTCTTTTGTGCACATAGAAGGGTAATGCCATGAAGCCAGGATGCCCTTGGCAAAAAGCCTGCAATGTGAAGGTTTTAGTGCTCCCTTCCCTCAAGTCAAGCATCTGACACAGGCACTGGAATCTCTTGTTGTCTCCACGGGGATGTACAGGATGCATGTCCTGGTTTTAGGGACCACAGTGTCATGCCCTATTGGTTTCCTGATGTCCTGAGATTGTACGGCTTTGAGAGAGTGCTTTTTATAGAGAATCCTACTTCACAACACGGCTGCATTCAGGATCCTGTGCCGGGTTTCTGTTTTCTGTCTCTACACTGGCGCTTCTGCCTCCTACTTGTTTTCTCAGAACTAGAGTTGAGAGTGGAAACTCACAAACACTGTTTTCAGCAGCTCTGTGCCTTGTAGACTTGCCTACAGGCTAATTTGATGGAGGCATTTTCTCGATTAAGATTTTTTTTTCCCAGATGATGTTGACATAAAAATTTTCTGGTATAGATAGTTTTGCTAGTCTTTATAATAGTGATGCTCCTTACTTTATCCATATGAATACTATGTGTATGTACATGTATGTACACATTTACACATACATACATCTTAGGTTTAAATTAAATTTACACAAATTTTATGGGACAACCAGAATTAGGAAGGTGAACTTATTCTGCCTTATGCATCTTCTGAGATTCATGGATTTTCATCCTGAGATCAGCAATCTATGCTTGTTTCTTTTTATAGAGAATGCTAATTGGTGTGTCCATATTTTCACTTTCCTAGCATATTAAGGAGACTCAATTTCCTTTTCTTTACAACTAACCTATATGTGACTTCTCTGAAACTGCTTCTTACACATTGTTCACAGGTCATGTCTGTATTATTGTAAATTCCAAGATGCTTCAGTGTTGAGAGCAGAACACAAAGTGAACTTTAAAAATCAGATAATCAGCATACAATGCCTTTAGATGAACATTCATATTGTTTAAAGTGTTCAGTTATTAGTTCCTGCTGGTGTAGATAAATTTCCAAGAGGAACCATAAAATGATTGCATGGTAGCTCCTGCCTCTGCCCCATGGTAACCATGGTCTTTTCTTGCCCAAGTTCAGCAGACTGTGTGAACGTTATAGAGGATGCCGTCTGATGATCCAGCAGTTCAAGCCTTTTCCACACCATTTACAGAAGGATGCAAGACTGAAAGAGGTGAGCCGAAGATCTTGGAATGGCATAGAAACATTATATTTGTTATTTATATAGCTACAACTATCTTATCCCAGTTTAGTGGACGCTTGTAATGTATTATATAAATGTGCCTATGTACAATAATATATAATCAGTTGTAAAGTTTAATTAGGATAATTTGAGAAAGTAGTTTGCCCTGAATCCTAGCAATATAGTGCAGTATGGTGCCTGTCATTCTTTTCAGTAGCAGTGTCCAAGGTACTTAGTCATTACTGCTAACTGTCTAATTTCTAGCAAAAATATTCTGCTAAAATACGAGGGGCGTCATCTCTATTTACTGAAGCCAGAGGTGTTTCAAGGACAATGGAAGGATTTCTGTATTAAGTGGAACCTCAAGAAAGGCTTCTAGAAAATCACCTTGATGTGTATTAAAGATGGTCATAAACTGCACATATGACGATGATTTTTGGATTTCAGCATAACACTTGATACTCTGAACCGGACAGAAGAGAAAACAGGTAACACAGTTGCTCTTGTGATGATTGTCTATTGTCTTTGAGTCATTTGTATGCCTATAAGGAACCCCTTACCTGTATGCCTGTAAGTAAACACAATAAAATTCATCATGTTGGATTTTGGGGTAATCAACCACTTTATGATCAGATTTAAGGCCTAATTTACAAAATGAAATTGTTGTGTAACAATACAAGGGAGACATGAACAATTGTCTAATCACTGTAGACAGTGAACTAATGACAGATACCACCGAAGTTCACCTTGCATCACCAAAAGCTGGGAATCTGGGGTTCACTGCATGCCCTGCATACAGCTCATGTGTAGAAAAGTGTCCTTTCCAGGCTGTTCGGGTCGCCTCACCCTGTTTAAGGAAAGTCACCTCTTCTGAGTGTCTGTCTCAGCAGTCCTTGCTGCTTCTATATGCTTGGGAAGGGAAGGGAAGGGACTGGAGAGGTTGGCCAGTTTTAAAAAGTTCCTGAGGCTATTTTGAGTTGTTTACTTCCTGTGCTTGAGTTTTCATACAAGAAGGAACTCTTGATCTCCCCTTAGACCATCCTGTTGTTTCTCCTTTCTGTAAAAATCGGGTCTTAAGATATCCAGTTGTGCTGGGCGATGGTGGCACACGCCTTTAATCCCAGCACTTGGGAGGCAGAGGCAGGCGGATCTCTGTGAGTTCTAGACCAGCCTGGTCTACAGAGCTAGTTCCAGGACAGGCTCCAAAGCCACAGAGAAACCCTGTCTCGAAAAACCAAAAAAAAAAAAAAAAAAAATCCAGTTGTTTTATGTCTCCTTCAACATCCAGTATTTAAGGAGCTTCCCTCCAAGATGAAAGGTTTTAATCTTTGAGGAAACTGCTATAGGACAGAAATCACACTCAGCACCATTTCAGGCTGGAGAGCTCATGGGCCCTACTGCTGTTAAATTCTGATAAATGCTATTCTGCTAGTGTTAAACAGATTTTCTGTTGACTTGTCATTATAATCATGGGTTAATTCAGCTCTCAACTCTTCTATATTAAGTAGATGGTGATTAACACAGAGACTCACATAAGATCAATCTCTTGAGAGTGAGGGAATAAGGAATTCTCATCCCTAAAAGGTACATTTATATCACACACTCCTCTCCAAGCACTCAGGTGTCACTATGGGAGAGAAGACAGAGTGCAAGAGTCGAGGTATTGGAGGATTAGAAGAAAACAGTGCCTTCTGCACACAGCCAGGAGGCCACACAGTTTAAACTCACAGTTATGACAGCAGGCACAACCCCTGTACAAATTTAAACCAACCAAATCCCAGAATGCAGAGGGGAGGTGGGCAGGAAGGACCATCCCTAGCAAAGGGTTTACAAGCAATTGATCGCTGTGGAGGGAGGAAGGGTCAGTTTTCTTAGGAGCGTATTCATTTATAAGTCACTGTGCTCCAGTGAAAGCTGAATGTCCAGGAGTATATGGGCAACAAAAATTGAGCTTGATGTGGAAGCTGCAGAAATGGCTCAGAAGTAAAGAATACTGACTGTTCTTCCAGACAACCTGGGTTCAAATCCCAGCACCCACATAGAGACTCACAGCCACTTGTAACTTTAGTTACAGAGGATCCTATATAATCTTTTGGATTCTGTAGGTATCAGGCACACAAGTGGTATATGGAAATAAATGCAGGCAAAGCATTCATATCTATAAATAAAATAAAATTTCAAATTGGACTTTATGTGATTAAAAGAGGACACAATGTTGGGCACATAAGGAAGATGGGTGGTCAAGGAGTACTTGTAAGGGGAGAATATAATAAAAATATATTGTACAAAATTCTCAAAAATTGTTAATTATTTTAAAGAAAATCTTAATGATGACATTGGGTTTTTTCTTCCTTCCTTTCTCAACCCACATCTCCTTCTCTCTACATACAGAATATTTCCCTCTGTCATGGAGATAAATGAAATGTACATTCATGTCATCATTAAGAACATTTGTTACTTCCAAATTGGCATTGGAATCTCAGCCAGAACCTTCCTTCTTTTGCTGCATATCTTCATGGTCCTTCAAGACTACGGAATTAAGCCCACGGAGCTGATCACATGTCACTTGGCCCTCATTCATATTGTGATGCTGCTCATTGTATTAGGTTTTTGGTCTCCAAACCTGTTTGAGTCACTGAATTTACAAAATGACTCCAAATGCAAGGCATTGTTTTACCTGCACAGGGTGATGAGGGGCCTCTCCATATGTATCACCTGCTTCCTGAGTATGTTACAGGCCATCATCATCAGCCCAAACACCGACTGGGTGGTTAAAACCAAACACACACTTACAAATTACATCATGTATATTTTCCTGTTTTTCTGGTTCCTCAATTTGTCTTTCAGTAGTAATGTCATCTTGTACACTCTAGGTTATTTCAACACAAGCCAGACAAATCCACTTGTGATCAGTGAATACTGCTCAATATCTCCAAGTACCCCCATTAGGAGGGGACTGTTTTTTATCTTGACATTTTCCAGGGATGTCTTCTTTGTGGGGCTCATGATGTTCTCTAGTGCATATATGGTATTTCTGTTGTTCCGGCATCATTGGCGATCACTGCATCTCCACAGAAGCAGCGTCTCTGTAAGACACTCCCCAGAGCAAAGAGCCACCTGGACCATCCTGGCTCTGGTGAGTGTCTTTGTGGCCATATACTAGATGAACCTTATCATTTCATCCTACTCAACATTTCTCTGGAGGTATGACCCCTTCCTTCTGAGTCTTCAGAAACTTGATTTTTTTCTTTTGTTTTATTTTTTTAAAAAAAAGAAGTAGATACTACCTGGTGAACAAAACACCTTCAGTAGATGAGACAATGTCAAAGGAAATTTGGTCTGGATTAGGTATAAAACTGAAGATCAGAACCCTGGGGCAAAATAAAGAGGCCCCTGTCTTAAAAGAGCTTGTCTCTGCAAGCTGTCATTCCATATTTGTGATTATTCATGTACCAAGGACTTCTGACAAAGGTGAGCACTCCTGAGAATGGAGGTTAGCATACGGGGAGAGTTTCCAGGGAAGCTGAAAGTTTTCATACAGACTCATCAGCACAGACTCTGTCAATGTTATCAGTGTTTGTCAATGGAGCCCTATACCTGTCTACATCTGTGCACCAGCCCCCTCCTAGAGTCTATGTTCTCTTTGCTATAATTCTGATCATGTAATTTCAGCTATAAAGGTCACTTTTTACACAAAAAAATAGGTAATAGTAGCAGGTACGGTACTACTGACATAAGCCTGGAACTTGGGAAGCAGAGGCAGGAGGATTAGATGTCCAAGGCCAGCATCTATATAGTAAATTTGTAAACATCCTTAGCTGTAAGAGATACTGTTTCCAAAACACAAAACCAACAACAGAATTGCCACATAGCTGTAGAACTTTGCCATCTTAAACCTTTCCAACCACTGAGAATGTAGTTACACACATTGACATACATTGACACACATTGACATAGTGAGCAGATGCTACCCCATCTGTGAATCAGGGGGAAATAAAGATATATGGATAACAAAACTAATAAGCATAACTGATAGGAAACAGTTGAATAATTGAAGACAATTTATTGTCATCCACTCAGGAAGGTTTAAAATCCCAAGTTTTAAAAAAGGACCCCAAGGAAAGGACCAAATTCCATATAAGAAAAGTCATTCCTGCTTACAATTGTGAAAAAAAACTGAGTGTGTATTGATGTGAATCACTATGTGGTTCAGTGTGTGGAGAAAAAAATCTGAAGGGCTCACTGAGATAGAAAGGTAATGAGAACACACAGGTAATTTATACTTTTTCTTGTAAATAACAAACAGCATGTAAGCATAGTCTTAGACACAGCAGCCACCTGTAATCCTCAGCCAGGGACACAGACAGAAAGCTAGGAGCAGCCAGCTTGTTGGTTCTGACTCCTTCCTCTCCTGTCCTTAAATATCTCTGGGCCATTCAAATTGGGCGGCCTGTTCTTCCTACCCGGAATGCATGTTATCAGGTTTCCCTGCCTTTCCCGAAGTGCACTTTTACTTTTGTATTCCACAGATACAATTCTCCTGGCCAATTGAATCCTGCAACCTGGACTCTGCCAAGCTTTAACTCCTCCCACTTCCTGCCTTCCTTCTCAGGGTTCACAAAATGGTTGCACACATGCCCGTTGCTGCCTATCTCTGCCTGTAAAACAGCAGCCCTCTTGTCCCTCCACGGTAACAAATCTCCTTTGTGCTTAGTGTCTGGTGTCCATTTGTGTTTTGTGTCAACTCCAAGATCTTTTTTTTTAATTCTTTTTATTATTATTATTATTGTTGTTGTTGTTGAAACAATTTCCGCCTCCTCCCTGTCTCCCATTTCCCTCCTCCCCCCCCTCCTCTCCACCCAACCCCACTCCTCTCCTCCTAACCCCACTCCATTCCCCCTCCCTCTCCAGTCTGTAGAGCAGTCAAGGTTCCCTGCCCTATGGGAAGTCCAAGCCCCCCCCCCCCATCCAGGTCCAGGAAGGTGAGCGTCCAAACAGGCTAGGCTCCCACAAAGCTAGTTCCTGAAGTAGGATCGAAACCTAGTGCAGTGGGGCTGATCTATTGGGAGCTCACCAAGGCCAGCTGGACTGGGACTGAATAAGCATGGGATAAAACCGGACTCTCTGAACATGGCGGACAATGAAGGCTGAGGAGAAGCCAAGGACAATGGCAACTCCAAGATCTTAATAGCTAGCTAACCTGCCCAATTCAGTGAGCTCAGCTTTTAAGACAGAGAAAAATCAAAGAAGATGACCCGAGTTAATCTCAGACCCCCATACACATTAGCACATTGTGTGACATACATGCACACATACACACATGTATGTCCAAACACAATGTTCCCTTAAATTATGGTACATATTGTTAGCAACAGAAATCAAATCGCCTAACAGCTAGAATAAGAGTGAAAGACCCTCACCCAGTTGGGTACAGGCCCACGACTTAACCAGTCCAGCAGATGCAAGAAGCAAGAGTCTTTATTACGATAGCGCCACCAGATGTCTCTAGACTCCAAAGAGGTAGAGCACCCCGAATAGCAATTCCAGCAACTTTTTATAGGCAAAAACCACAACATTATAATAATGGATATAAGGTACAGAACAATTGGATACAACATTTAGCATTTTGGGTCAGTTCTAGTTCATAGCTATTTGTTCCTTCTATTTCCCAAAAATACCATAAAAATCCCAAGCCCTGTCCTAGAAAGTCCCCAAGCCCTATCATGAGTGCTAGGTGTTTCTTGGCATGCTGGTGGTAGGGTACTGTGGTCCGGGTGCAAGTTTCCTGGCAGGCTGGTGGTGCAGTGCTGTTTTGCAAGTTTTGTACTTTTCCATTGCTGATTGCCATCTATCTAGGGCATGTGCTAAAAGCAGCTGCAAGCAGGCTTTTTGAGTTGGGGTCTTATTTGAGTTGGGGGTCTCACAAAGAACAATCTCTCTGATACAGAGGGAAGAATTATGGTAAAATCAGCCTACTTCGTGCTGCTGTTTTTCATTAGCACATAGGCAGATTTAAAGGGAAAGTCTGAAATTCTGTCTTGTGTGTGAATTGGTTTCACACACTGGATGCTTATTAAATTATAAATAAATATGGAGTTGGATTATGAGTGAAAGAGGGCAGGTTTGTTTGACAGCAAAGTCACCAGTTCTCACCCTTCCTTAAACACAGCCTTGCTGATTACCTCAGGTCTCAGGTACAGCATCTCTCTGCTTCAGGACAAATCTGATGGGCCCAGTGCTTCAGCCTCTGGCCTCTTGCCATATTACAGAGCTCAGGAAAATAGCTAAAAGTATAAATAGACACCTCGGGTCTTTGAAGGGTTGTTCAACCTGAAACTCAAGAGATTTCTTTGTAATGCATTCATTTTTCATTGTTAAAGAAGATGATTCTTTTCATTTGTGCAGTCATATTACAGTATCAGAAAATGTATTCACACAAATCCTCAGTCTAATGTAATCAGTATGCAGCATTAACCACAATTCCTCACATCACTTTAGAGATTGAATATCACCTTACCTGATTATTTAACACCTGGAAGGTTAAAGAACATCTGTTTAGGCTCATGATTTTATTACAAGAGATTAATAGTTGTGTAATGTCGCACTCTGCTTGATGGTATTAGATAATACATGAATCAATACATAAGCCCAGACCCAGGTGGTTTATAAATTTATTTTACTCTGAGATGACATTCTACCCACTCTTTTCTTCTTGTGTCTTCATCTCTTTTCTTCTTTCTTGTCACTTAATCATGAGCCTAGGTCCTTACTGGAAGACTCCACATAATTTTTTTTTAAATTTATTTATTTATTAAAGATTTCTGTCTCTTCCCCACCGCCGCCTCCCCTTTCCCTCCCCCTCCCCCAATCAAGTCCCCCTCCCTCGTCAGCCCAAAAAGCAATCAGGGTTCCCTGCCCTGTGGGAAGTCCAAGGACCACCCACCTCCATCCAGGTCTAGTAAGGTGAGCATCCAAACTGCCTAGGCTCCCACAAAGCCAGTACGTGCAGTAGGATCAAAAACCAATTGCCATTGTTCTTGAGTTCTCAGTAGTCCTCATTGTCCACTATATTCCGAGAGTCCTATTTTATCCCAGGCTATTTCATACCCAGGCAAGCTGGCCTTGGTGCGTTCCCAATAGAACATTCCCATTGTCTCAGTGTGTGGGTGCACCCCTCGCGGTCCTGAGTACCTTGTTCATGCTCTCTCTCCTTCTGCTCCTGATTTGGACCTCACGATTTCTGTCTAGTGCTCTAATGTGGGTCTCTGTCTCTGTCTCCTTTCATCGCCTGATGAAGGTTAATACTCAGGAGGATTCCTATATGTTTTTCTTTGGGTTCTCCTTCTCATCTAGCTTCTCTAAGAACCCGAATTATAGGCTCAATGTCCTTTATTTATGGCTAGAAACCAAATATGAGTGAGTACATCCCATGTTCTTTTTTTTGGGTCTGGCTTACCTCACTCAGGATAGTGTTTTCTATTTCCATCCATTTGCCTGCAAACTTCACGAAGTCCTTGTTTTTTACTGCTGAGTAGTACTCTAATATGTATATATTCCATACTTTCTTCATCCATTCTTCAATTGAAGGGCATCTAGGTTGTTTGCAGGTTCTGGCTATTACAAACAATGCTGCTATGAACATAGTAGAGCATGTATTTTTGTTGTATGATAAGGCCTCTCTTGAATATATTCCCAAGAGTGGTATTGCTTGGTCCAGGGGGAGGTTGATCCCGAATTTTCTGAGAAACCGCCACACTGTGGGGTTTGCCACACTGTGGGGTTTCCCAGTCAGTGGGTTGCCTTTCTGTCTTAGTGACAGTGTCCTTTGCTTAACAGAAGCTTCTCAGTCTCAGGAGGTCCCATTTATTCAATGCAGCCCTTACTGTCTGTGGTGCTGGGGTTATATGTAGAAAGTGGTCTCCTGTGCCCACTTGTTGTAGAGTACTTCCCACTTTCTCTTCTATCAGGTTCAGTGTGTTCAGACTGATATTGAGGTCTTTAATCCACTTGGACTTGAGTTTTGTGCATGGTGATAGATATGGATCTATTTTCATTCTTCTACAGATTGACATCCAGTTTTGTCAGCACAGTTTGTTGAAGATGCTCTCTTTTTTCCATTGTATACTTTTAGCTTCTTTATCGAAAATCAGGTGCTCATAAGTTTATGGGTTAAAGTCAGGGTCTTCTATTCGATTCCATTGGTCTACTTCTCTGTTTTTATGCCAATACAAAGCTGTTTTCAATACTGTAGCTCTGTAATAGAGTTTGAAGTCAGGGATGGTAATGCCTCCAGATGTTCCTTTCTTGTATAAGATGGTTTTGGCTATCCTGGGTTTTTTGTTTTTCCATATAAAGTTGATTATTGTCTTCTCCAGATCTGTGAAGAATTTTGATGGGATTTTGATGGGGATTGCATTGAATCTATATATTGCTTTTGGTAGAATTGCCATTTTTACTATGTTGATCCTCCCAATCCAAGAGCAAGGGAGATCCTTCCATTTTCTGGTGTCCTCTTCTATTTCTTTCTTCAAAATCTTAAAGTTCTTGTCAAATAGATCTTTCACGTCCTTGGTCAGGGTTACCCCAAGATATTTTATGCTCTTTGTGGCTATTGTGAAAGGTGATGCTTCTCTGATTTCCCTCTCTGTTTCTTTATCCTTAGTCTATAGGAAGGCAACTGATTTTTTGAACTCGACCTTGTATCCTGCCACATTACTAAAGGTGTTTATCAGCTGTAGGAGTTCTTTGGTAGAGTTTTTGGGGTCGCTTATGAATACTATCATATCATCTGCAAATAACGAAAGCTTAACTTCTTCCTTTCCAATAAGAATCCCCTTGATCCCCTTATGTTGTCTTATTGCTATTGCTAGAACTCCAAGCACTATATTGAGGAGGTATGGAGAGAGTGGACATCCTTGTCTTGTTCCTGATTTTAGTGGGATGGCTTTGAGTTTTTCTCCGTTTAATTTAATGTTAGCTGTTGGCTTGCTGTAAATAGCTTTTATTATATTTTGGTATGACCCTTGTATCCCTAGTCTCTCCAATACCTTTATCATAAATGGGTATTGAATTTTGTCGAATGCTTTTTCAGCATCTAATGAAATGATCATATGTTTTTTTTTTCTTTCAGTTTATTTATATGATGGATTACATTGATAGATTTGTGCATGTTGAACCAGCCCTGCATCTCTAGGATGAAGCCTACTTGATCATAATGGATAATTTTTCTAATGTGTTCTTGAATTCAGTTTGCCAGTATTTTATTAAGATTTTTTGCGCCGATATTCATGAGTGAGATAGGCCTGTAGTTCTCTTTCTTTGTTGGGTCTTTGTGTGGTTTTGGTATCAGGGTAACTGTTGCTTCATAAAAGGAATTCGGCAATGACTTTTCTGTTTCCATATTCTGAAATACCTTAAGGAGTATAGGTATTAGCTCTTCTTGGAAGTTCTGGTAGAATTCTGCATTGAAACCATCTGGTCCTGGGCTTTTTTTAGAGGGGAGATTTTTTATAACAGCTTCAAGTTCTTTGCGACTAACAGGTCTATTTAGATCTTTCAGCTGTTCTTGGTTTAGCTTTGGTATATGGTACTTATCTAAAAAAATGTCAATTTCTTTTGTATTTTCCAGTTTTGTGGCATACAGGCTTTTGTAGTAAGATCTAATGATTCTCTGAATTTCCTCTGTGTCTGTGGTTATATCCCCCTTTTCATTTCTGATCTCATTTATTTGTGTGTTCTCTCTCTGTAGCTTAATTAGTTTGGATAGGGGTTTGTCGATCTTGTTGATTTTCTCCAAGAACCAACTTTTTGTTTCATTGATTCTTTGGACTGTTTTCTGTGTTTTTATTTTGTTGATTTCTGCCCTCAGTTTGATTATTCCAGTCTTCTACTCCTTCTGGGCACATCTGCTTCTTTTTTTTTCTAAAGCTTTCAGGTGTGCTGTTAAGTCCACAATGTATGCTTTCTCCGTTTTCTTTAAGTGGGCACTTAGTGCTATGAACTTTCCTCTTAGCACTGCTTTCATCATGTCCCATAGGTTTGAGGATGTTGTCTCTTTATTTTCATTAAATTCAAGGAAGACTTTAATTTCTTTCCTAATTTCTTCCTTGACCCAGGTGTGGTTCAGTAGTTGATTGTTCAGTTTCCATGAGTTTGTCAGCTTTCTGGGGGTAGTATTGTTGTTGCCTTCTAACTTTAATCCGTGGTGATCTGATAAGACACAGGTGGACACTGATATTCTTTTGTATCTGTGGAGGTTTCCTTTGTTTCCGAGTATATGGTCAATTTTTGAGAAGGTTCCATGAGCTGCAGAGAAGAAGGTATATTCTTTCCTATTTGGGTGGAGTGTTCTATAGATGTCTGTTAAGTCCATTTGTTTCATTACCTCCAGTAATTCTCTATTAGGTTTCTGTCTGATTGACCTGTCCATTGGAGAGAGAGGTGTGTTGAAGTCTCCTACTAATAGTGTGTGTGGTTTGATGTCTGCCTTGAGTTCTAGTAATATTTCTTTTACATAAGTGGGTGCTTTTATATTATTGGCATAGATATTCAGGATTGAGATGTCATCCTGATGAATTGTTCCTGTTATGAGTATAAAGTTTCCATCTCGATCTCTTCTGATTGATTTTAGTTTGAAGTCAGTTTTGTTGGAAATTAGTATGGCCACACCTGCTTTTTTCTTAGGACCATTTGGTTGAAAGACCTTTTCCCAACCTTTTACTCTGAGTAGATGCCTGTCTTTGTGGTTGAGATGTGTTTCTTGCAAACAGCAGAATGTTGGATCCTGTTTTCGTATCCAATCTCTTAGCCTGTGCCTTTTTATAGGTGAATTGAGACCATTAATATTAAGTGATATTAGTGACCAGTGGTTTTTTACTCCGGTTATTCTTACTGTTTTCGGTAGTAGAGTTTGTGTATGTCCCTTCTTTGAGTTGTGCTGGTGAAGGTTCGCTAGATTCCTGAGTTATTGTAGTCAGTGTTGGCAATGTTGGATTCCTTGGGTTGCGATTTTCCTTCTATTACTTTCTGTAGCGCTGGATTTGTGGCTACGTATTGTTTAAATTTGTTCTTATCCTGGAATGTCTTGTTTTCTCCATTGATAGTGAATACTAGCTTGTCTTGGTATAGAAGTTTGGGTTTGCATCCATGGTCTCTTAGTTTTTGAAGAACCTCTATCCAGGACCTCCTGGCTTTCATGGTTTCCACAGAGAAGTCAGGTGTAATTCTGATCGGTTTACCTTTATAGGTTACTTGGCCTTTTTCCTTTGTAGCTCTTAATATTCTTTCTTTAACCTGTATATTTTGTGTTTTGATTATTATATGGCGAGGGAATGTTTTTCTTTGATCCAGTCTGTTTGGTGTTCTGTATGCTTCTTGTATATTCAAAGGAATATCTTTCTTTATGTTGGGAAAGTTTTCTTCCATAATTTTGTTAAATATATTTTCTGGGCCTTTGAGCTGTGATTCTTCCCCTTCTTCTATTCTCTTATTCTATTATTCTATTATATTCTCTTATTCTCAGGTTTGGTCTTTTTATTGTGTCCCGTATTTCCTGAATGTTTTGTGATGAGAATTTGTTGGCTTTGCTGTTTTCTTTGATCAGTGCGTTTATTTTCTCTATGGTGTCTTCAGAATCTGAGATTCTTTCTTCTATTTCTTGTATTCTATTGATTATGCTTGTTTCTGTAGGCTCTGCTCGTTGACCTAGATTTTCCGTATCCAGCTGGTCCCCAGTTTGTGTTTTCTTCCTTGCTTCCATTTCAGTTTTCAATTCTTGAACTGTTTCTATTACCTGTTTGTTCGTTTTTTCTTGGTTTCCCAGGGTCTCATGTACGTATTTACTCAATTCTTCAAACTTTTTGTTATACTTCTCATCCATTTCTATAAAGGTGTTTTTTACATATTGTTTAAGGGACTCTATTGCTTTCATAAAGTCGATTTTTTCCACTTCTTCTGTGTTAGGGTGCTCAAGTCCTTCTGTTGTAACATCATTGGGTTCTGGTGCTTTCTTGTTGTTTTTCAGATTATTGGGAGAATTTTTGCCTTGGCGCCTGCCCATCTCCTCCTATTGATGCTCTCTAATTGGTCTTTTAAAACCAGATCAGGTTTCCCTGCTGGCCAGAGGCTCCTCTTGCAAAATTCCCTCCTTCTGTTTCCTGGCTCCTGCCAGGGGCCAAGATCCCTCTCACCCCTCAGACGGGTCTTCAGGAAAAGAACCAGGTTCTCTGTTTGCCAGGGACCTCGCCAACCAAAGGCCTACCTATTTGATTTAATTGTCCTGGGGCAATCTGCTCTCGGTGTTGCACTGGTCCCTGCCGCCTGCGTTGTCTGCCACTGTGTCAGTACCCCCCCGGTCCCGGCCTGTGCCAGCTATGTCGCCTGCTGCTGCCGTGCGTTGGTTCTGCCCGCCGCTGCCGTGCGTCGGTTCCGCCCTCCACATAACTTTATGTCTATGGTGTTCCAGTTTTCTCAGTTCTGCTATGTTACATGCTTTAAAACACTGTGGAGCATTTTGCACTAGTTAAAAAAGGAATCGGCACTATAGCTCAGTTGATAGATTAAAGGAACCCACAGAAACATCCAACACAGACTCATAGGAGTTCACAGACTCTGGGCTGACAGTTTGGAAGATTGCATGGGACTCACGTAGGCCCTCTACATATATGTGACAGATGTTTAGCCTTATGTACTTGTGGGACTCCTAGAAGGGGGAGCAGGGCCTGTCCCTAATGCTTGAACTGACTTTTGGGAAACTATTCCTCATACCGAGTTGCCTCACCCAGCCTTAATATAAAGGGAAGAATTTAGTCTTACCTCAACTTGATGTCATGCTTTTTTGACATCCATGGGAGGCCTGCCCCTTTCTGGACAGAAACAGAGGAGTGGATAGAGGGGTCAGAGTAGAGACAGGGAGAGGGAACAGGAGGATGGGAGGGAGGAGAAACTAGTCATGATATAGAAGTGGAATGAATTTTGCACTTCTGAGATATTTCAAATCGACACATCTTGTTTAGCTCTCAAACCTATTCCCTCACCTTCTTCTTCTAAAAGCCCCTAGATCAGATGTCCTTTCTTCTGGAATACCCATGCTCTATTCTGTTAGATAAACAGTGCTCTTGCTGCCTGTTCTTTCCCAGAAATCAAAGGAAGAGTACTAGCAGCTCTTTTTGGAGAGCTAATAAACTGAGGCATGAAGAACTTTTATAAGGAGCTCTATCTTCCCTCTACTTTTGGATACAGGCTTGCTTGTCTTCCTACTCCCCAGATCCAAGGTGGCCTTGAGTTATAGACAGTCTTTATCAGTATCTTCTTGGCTTCTAGAACTTAGAATAGGTCACTAGCAAGGAAATCCCCTCAATGTTCTCTGCAACCTACAACAGACAACTCTCTCTTTTTTTCCTGGAGATGGGAGGGAAGTGAACTATTCCTCCTCAGGATCCCATCATGGCTCTCTGTGAGCATGCTACTATAAACGTCCTAATGAAGTTTTTCTTAGGGAACTTGTTCACAGTTTCTTTTTTTTTAAAAAAAAAAACTGTGTCTATTTTAGTAGGTTATAATAATCACTCCATGCTTCCAGTCAATGAGCAAGCCCCATCTCTTGTGATGCTCTGAAAGTCTCTTATTTATTCAACGTTGAGACTCAAGTGCCTCTCAGGTTGGGCTCCTCAACTTCACATCAACAAACCCAAAAGACTTCCTCCTACACATTAAATATCAAATTATCTTAAATCTTCATGTCATTTTCACCTCTGTCATCTTCAGAGTTGGTGATCTTCTTTCTTTTCTGTGCTGAGCATCTGCCCTTGAAACTACTATCATAACTACAGACATTCCATTCTCCACATCACAACCAGCCAGCCTGCTTCAACCATGTTTTCACCTTGTTGACTTATAACAGATGATTTCTCAGGACCCTGGTACTGTGGTTGCTCTCTCTTAAGCGCCACTGTTAAATTGGAACTGAGACCTTAAATGTGAACTAAGTAGATTTTTTTGTCATGGTCATCTTATATCTCAGATGTTCTTTTCTAGCTGTTCGTCATGTCTATGGCAACCTCCATGGAAACCTTCTCATTCTTCCATTGTAAATAAGAGTTGCATGCTGTTGAGGACACTTGTGTCCAAGCCTCCTGCTATTCATGTCCCTAAGAACTGTCTTTACATGGCAGTCCCTTGTCTATTGTCAGTTATGTGGTCAGCATTGTGGAGTTTCACACCATGATTCTGAACTTTTCCTGCATCTCTACAATCTGAGTTTCTTTTTTAAAAACTAAACTTTATTATTACAAAAACTTAAAAATAAATAGCATCACATACTAAAGTTAGCCAGTGCCAAAATTTGTAAAATTTAATGAACAGTAAAAATCTGGCATTCAAAATGAAAGCTGTAAAGCTTCACATTATTTTTTTTTCATTCAGCACTAAATATATTTAGGTACTTATTTACCAACACCGTCGTCACAGAAAAGAAAAAAAAATCCAACAAAACTAGAGAAACAATTGGTTTTATATCATCAATCATAATTCATACCTGTATTCAGTCCTTCCTCATCCCCTTACATTTGGTTTTTCTCTTTTTTGCATGTTATAGTCTACTCACATATGCATCTGCTTACATGCATACACATATTATCCAGTTATCTGTTCATAAAGAACTAGGTTAATTCTACTTCTTTTCTATCTTTAGTAAAACATAAGAAATAACAGGAAAAAGGATTTCTTCCTTCTTAATTACTCTACTACAAACAGATTTTGTATTTTTTTGTCCTTATTCTTGATACACTTTTTCCACTTGTTTTTTAATCAGATTACATTTATGCAAAGTGCAATAATAAATAGTCGAAATGTCTTACCTGCTCAATCAAAGTCTTGTCACTGAATACATCCAAATATCTTTATGTTTCAAGACAAGCAGCATATAGATAGATAGAGATATATGTTATAAATAACAGATTAAACAGATTAATAACTTGTTTCTAGATAGCTGGGTGGATAAATAGAGAGTTTGATAGATAAATGGATGATATAGGCAGATAGGTTAGGACTTGATACATGATAGATAGGTATATAGATAGGCAGAAAGAAAGATAGATAGATAGATAGATAGATAGATAGATAGATAGATAGATAGATAGACATGGATATATGATAGATGACAGAATGAAATATGTGGATTATAGATAGATATAGAGATATATAGATAGATACATAGAGATAGATATAGAGATAGATTGATAATATGTAGACAGATAACTAGGTAGATGACAACTGAAAGAATAATAAATTAATAAAGATAAATAAAAATGGATACAGATAGATAGATGATAAAGATGGTGAATTACTGATAGCTAAGTAAATAGTGATATATCATTAGTAGATAATAAACATATGAAGTAAGAAGTAATATAATTTGTCACTATGACTCACTTTTTTCAGCAGTAATCTTATTCAGTTACTTGGTTTTTATTTTTTTAAGAATTATTTGATTGGGAATTCCTTTTGTGACAAGAAACTTCATTTTATAAACTATTTTATATAACTTAGCTCACAAAGAAAAATCTGAAGTTGAGCACACTATTAACTTGAATTTCTCACTAATCTAAATCTCTGGCTAAGTAATAATCAGTAGCTGTGACAACCAGAATAAACAGAGATCAATTAACCTCCACAGTCTATACACGGGAGAATCTTGCCTCTGGGAAGACCCACTGTCACCTCATGCTTCTTCCTTTTAAGCAGTAAGATGGAGCTGACCTTGCAGGCCTTGATGCAATCTGGGATTCCTCTCTGTATGCTGTGAATGCCATTGTTTAATAAAGGAACTATTTTGGGCCTGTACAAAGAATAGAGGTAGGCTAGGAAATGATGGAGGTGGGTCTTGTATCTTATCTGTTGCTCTCATTGGTTAATTAATAAAGAAACTGCTTGTCCCTCTGATAGGGTAGAATTTAGATAGGTGGAGTAAACAGAACAGAATGCTGGGAGAAATAAGCCGAGTCAGGGAGTCACCATGATTCTCCCACTCCAGACAAACGCAGGTTAAGATCTTCCCTGGTAGGCCAGCTCGTGATGCTACATAGATTATTGGAAATGGGTTAGATCAATATGTAATAGCAAGCCAATAAGTGGCTGGAACTGATGGGCCAGGCAGTGTTTAAAAGAATACAGTTTCCGTGTAATTATTTCGGGCGTAAAGCTAGCAGGGTGGCTGGACGCAGCCTGCAGCTCCCTCAACAAGGAAAACGAAACTGATTGTTGGGAGGAGGAAGAAAGAGTCAGAGAGAAGCCTTGTAGCCCCCGCTGGACGTAGACACTGGAATTTTACCTGGTAAGCCACTGCCGCATGGCTATACACAGATTAATAGCAATGGGTTAAATTAAGATATAAGTGTTAGACAAAAAAGAAGCTAGAGCTAATGGGCCAAACAATGATTTAAGTAATACAGTTTCTATGTGATTATTTCGGGGCTGAGTAGCCTGGATCCAACAAGCAAATTCCTCCAACCAACATTGATGGCTACCTTACATTATATAAACACTAAGTAACTCACTAAAGGAAATTGTCATGATGCTCCAGGTTTAATCTCAGGACCTATATAGGTAGTGCCATCAATCAGGACTGCTGGGTAATAGCATATGTGTGTGAAGAAATTAATCAAATAATGACTATAACATGCTTTTATAAAGTACAGTGACCACAGGTAAACATCAAATTACATAATTGGCATGGTGGTAGTGCTGTAGATGAAAAATTAGCTTGTGAACTGACAAGCTACATATGTATCCTTTTGAAAATGGCATTCAGACATAGAAATTTATTGAAATAAAGAGGATAGTTCTAAATCCATTGACATTGAGTAAAGATGAGATTTAAATTCTATCCAGCATGTATACAAATAAAATGTTTATATAGTACATATATCTATAAATAGTCTTTATATCTAGCATATATATTATACACACTGAAACACACACAGAGCATAATATGATAGAAAATAAGTATCCAGAATGATTGGTTGTATGATTTTAATATTGATGCTGTGACTCATATATTGTTAAATATCTTTTATGTTTGTTATATATGTATATATGTATATATACATGTATATATGGCATCTGTGTGTGTGTGCTTACGTGTGTGTGCATGCTTACGATATATTAGCACGGCATAGCAAATATGCCAAGGACTGCTGAGGAGTCAAACTCTGGCTACTCTGCAGGGCCAATGCCACCAATAATGTACCTGAAAAGCTGAAGGTGCTTTACTGTGACTTGTTTTGCCTTACAACAGGCTTCACCTTTATGACTTTATGACACCAGTTTCTCCTCCTGTTGTCCTGTGACTCTGTCATACTGGATGCTTTCCAGAGTATGTTGTAGCAGTTCTGGACATGTATAACCCTTCTTTGGGTCTGCTTTTGTTGTTCTCTGCTTACGATTTTACAGAAATTACTGCACTGGAGTATTTTACTGGCATCTATTCATTACAGCCCTAACACTACAAACAAGGTGCTGTCTCTTGTTACTGTAAGAACTGCTGCCTTGAGGCAGGTGCTGTCTCCATCACACGGTGAAGACTGTATTGGAGCAGGGCTCTCCTTATCTCCTCTGGTCTCTGTTAGATGCCTATATTTGTGGTATTACTCTCAGTCATCAATCTCACTCACTGACAGGTGTCTACCTCTCCTCTGTTGTCACAGTTCTTCCACATCTGGTCTATTTCATGTGAGCTATTTCACTTTGGGAGTTTGGGGATAGTTTTCACTCTTTTATTTATTTGTTTCTTTGTTTTGCTTTATGTTATGGTTATTTACAACTTGTTTTATTTTTCCTTTCTGACTATAGGTAGGTGCTTTTTAGCTGTTTCCTTTGCTGGTTCTCTTGGTCAGCCAGTTTACAGCCGTCATGAACAACAAGTCTTGTCTTCTAACAACGCCCATATCTACTTTTCTAAGTGTTCTATAAATTTCCCATGATCTACCACAAACACAAAAGAAAAATAATAACATTTTCCTGGCTTAAGTTGTTTATTTAAGAGATGAAGAGCTAGTGCAGATGGCAAGCCACATTATGTGTTAATACTACCATCTTACAAGCCCTGCGGCAGCACCTACCATTCCCAGTTCCTGAGATGGAGAGTGTGACTGTTATAGATCCTGGGCCGTTGGCAGGGAAGGAGTGATCTAGTATTATGAAGTAACTGGGAATATCTATCATTTTGGAGAAAATGTTTAAGATCTGGAGTTCAGCACTGATCTTTTCTTTTTTTTTTTTTAGTTTGTTTGTTTGGGGATGTCTTCAAACCCCCTCTTGATAATAAGCTGACTGTCATATGAACATGTGGATATTTGAATCCCTGGCATAAATCAGCAATTCTATATGCCTAGGAAGCTTACACAGAAGTTTTTATTGTGTTATTTTGAGTATTTCAAGTAAATGATACATTGGCTTTGCACCATGTGGCATTTGTGGTTGGGTGTACAAGAGTCTTTTCATCCCAACCATGGTGCTGACAACACAGAAAATAAGCAAGTTCAGCCAAGCCCAGATTGATGAACTAGAATTGGAGTTAATTGTGTTAACCAAGAGGGAGGAATGGATAACAGAATCACAAATATGGGTGACAACCACATAAGCTGTTTTCTGGCAACCCTGTGCACACTTTACAGGAGGCATTTTCAGGTGAATAGCAAATGTTTGCTTATAATATAAACTCCAAAAGTGGCTCCAGATACCTATAAATTTGTTGTAAGTCCTTATAACTTGTAACTCTCCTTCTTTAAGAGGGACTGCTTCAGTAAAGGAGACACAACTACAGAGAAACCTAAAAGGTGATATATTAACTCAGTGCCAAGTAGTGAGAATAAAGATCTCAACAGTAATTTAAAAGATATGGCATATAGCAGAAAAAATATATGGATAAGTAAATATGTCAAACAAGATGAAAAATGTGCTCACAAGATTGTTGAATCTGTGTCGATATTCATGAGTGAGATAGGCCTGTAATTCTCTTTCTTGGTTGGGTCTTTTTGTGGTTTTGGTATCAGGGTAACTGTAGCTTCATAAAAGGAATTTGGCAATGACTCTTCTGTTTCTATATTGTGAAATACCTTAAGGAGTATAGGTATTAGCTCTTCTTGGAAGTTCTGGTAGAATTCTGCATTGAAGCCATCTGGTCCTGTGCTTTTTTTGGAGGGGAGATTTTTGATAACAGTTTCTAGTTCTTCGCGACTAACAGGTCTATTTAGATCGTTCACCTGGTCTTGGTTTAGCTTTGGTATATGGTACTTATCTAAAAAAGTGTCCATTTCTTTTACATTTTCCAGTATTGGGGCATACAGGCTTTTGTAGTAAGATCTAATGATTCTTTGAATTTCCTCTGTGTCTGTGGTTATGTCCCCCTTTCCATTTCTGATCTTATTTATTTGTGTGTTCTCTCTCTATTGTTTAATTAGTTTGGATAGGGGTTTGTCGATCTTGTTGATTTTCTCCAAGAACCAACTTTTTGTTTCATTGATTCTTTGGACTGTTTTCTGTGTTTCTATTTTGTTGATTTCTGCCCTCAGTTTGATTATTTCCAGTCTTCTACTCCTCCTGGGCATGTCTGCTTCTTTTTTTTTTTCTAAAGCTTTCAGGTGTGCTGTTTAGTCCCCGATGTATGCTTTCTCCACTTTCTTTAAGTGGGCACTTAGTGCTATGAACTTTCCTCTTAGCACTGCTTTCATCGTGTCCCATAGGTTTGAGTATGTTGTCTCTTTATTTTCATTAAATTCAAGGAAGACTTTAATTTCTTTCTTAATTTCTTCCTTGACCCAGGTGTGGTTCAGTAGTTGACTGTTCAGTTTCCATGAGTTTGTCGGCTTTCTTGGGGTAGTATTGTTGTTGCCTTCTAACTTTAATCCGTGGTGATCTGATAAGACACAGGTGAACACTGACATTTTTTTGTATCTGTGGAGGTCAATTTTCGAGAAGGTTCCATGAGCTGCAGAGAAAAAGGTATATTCTTTCCTATTTGGGTGGAGTGATCTATAGATGTCTGTTAAGTCCAATTGCTTCATTACCTCCAATAATTCTCTTAATTCTCTATTAGTTTTCTGTCTGATTGACCTGTCCATTGCAGAGAGAGGTGTATTGAAGTCTCCTTCTATAAGTGTGTGTGGTTTGATGTCTGCCTTCAGAGAATTCTCAACAGAAGAAGATCAAATGGCCAAAAGACACTTAAGGACATGTTCAACTTCCTTAGCGATCAGGGAAATGCAAATCAAGACAATTTTAAGATACCATTTTACACCTGTCAGAATGGCTAAAATAAAAAAAAAAAACACCAATGATAGCCTGTGCTGGAGAGGTTGTGGAGAAAGGGGTACACTCATCCATTGCTGGTGGGAATTCAAACTTCTATAACCACTTTGGAAAGAAGTGTGGCGGTTTCTCTGGAAATTCGGGATCAACCTACACCTGGACCCAGCAATACCACTCTTGGGAATATAACCAAGAGAGGCCTTATCATACAACAAAAGTATATGCTCTACTATGTTCATAGCAGCATTGTTTGTGATAGCCAGAACCTGGAAACAACCTAGATGCCCTTCAATAGAAGAAAGTATGGAATATATACATATTAGAGTACTACTCAGCAGTAAAAAACAAGGACTTCTTGAATTTTGCATACAAATGGATGGAAATAGAAAACACTATCCTGAGTGAGGTTAGCCAGACTCAAAAAGAGGAACATAGGATGTACTCACTCATGTTTGGTTTCTAGCCATAAACAAAGAACATTGAGCCTATAATTCGGGTTCTTAGAGAAGCTAAATGAGGAGAACCCAAAGAAAAACATATAGGCATCCTCCTGAATATTAACCTTCATCAGGTGATGAAAGGAGACAGAGACCCACAATGGAGCACCGGACTGAAATCTCAAGGTCCAAATCAGGAGCAGAAGGAGAGAGAGCACGAGCAAGGAACTCAGGACCGCGAGGGGTGCACCCACACACTGAGACAATGGGGATGTTCTATCGGGAACTCACCAAGGCCAGCTAGCCTGGATCTGAAAAAGCCTGGGATAAAACCGGACTCGCTGAACATAGTGGATAATGGGGACTACTGAGAACTCAAGAACAATGGCAATGGGTTTTTGACCCTACTGCACGAACTGGCTTTGTGGGAGCCTAGGCAGTTTGGATGCTAACCTTACTAGACCTGGATGGAGTTGGGTGGTCCTTGGACTTCCCACAGGGCAGGGAAACCTGATTGCTCTTTGGGCTAAGGAGGGAGAGGGACTTGATTGTGGGAGGGGGAGGGACATGGGAGGCGGTGGCAGGGAAGAGTCAGAAATCTTTAATAAATAAATAAATAAATAAATAAATAAATAAATAAATAAATAAATGATTCTCAACAGGAAAAAAATGACTGAGATACAATCTTAAAAAATAACAAAAAAAAGATTGTTGAATCTGAGGGCATTAGGAAATGTTATTACTGAAAAGGCAAAATATGGGAAGTTCAACTTATAAACACAACACTAAGAAATTTAAGACACAAACAAATTATATTTAATATTGTTTATTTTAGTGATAAAAATACTATCTATGGTAAGTGTGATTTGTGTAGAGAGAGAGGGAAAGAGAAAGGAAGAGGTACAGGGAGACAGCAGAGAGGAGAGAATGTGTCCCTATAGAAAGAAATTAAGAGCAAAGGAGAAAACAAGAATGAAGGAAAGTTAAATACAAACTTATTTAATGTTTTCATAGGAGGGGTGTTAACTCACTTGCTATGGGTGACAAGTATATTTCAGTCTTTGCTTGAGGTGGTGAGCTCAGGAGTAAATGAGCCAGTGATGGACTGATAGTCTACAATGCATCACATTCTGTTGTTCTTAATTCTGTTGACACGCTTAATGTGCTGAAGTGATTATCTGTCTTATCCCTGACAGTCCTCTTTCTTTGTAATTTTTGTCATCTCCAGAAAGACAATCCTGCTTTTCCCCTTTCTTTGTGCATGTTTCCTTTCTATACTTATTGCCAATTCTCCCTTCGAAGATCAGACTGGGGTGAAGAGAAGCATGGGATCAACCATAGTTTAACTCAAAAGGTTCTTTCTCCATTTCCCTTTTCCAATTTTCTTTCTGTAAATTTCTGTAAAAAATCCTCTTTGGTACCATCTAGTACTAAAAAACAAATGTGGGATTTGGCACTAGAAGAATGAAAAGCAGCTTAACAATCCTACCAGATAGCATGGAGTGAATGTGCATCAGGACAATGGTAGTAGGAACCTGCTCAGCTCTGTGAGCCAAGCTGTCCTGTCGCTGACTGTCTGGACAGCCTAGGAAATGATTCTATGACTTGGAAACTTCTGGTCACCTATAATGACCTCTGGTTTTGGGTCCTTCCAGCATCTTGCAGACAACCCTTATGATATGAATTAAGTGACTTTCAATTAAGTAGTCTTAGTAGGAATAGGCGATGAGTCAGGGCATTGTTTCAGTCATAAGAAGGAAAAGTGGAATAAATTAAACATTTTTATGTGAAACATAAAGCTACATTAGAAGAAACAACATTAACATTGTTGAACACGCTGCTGTGTGATACTCCATCTCCTCGATTTAAATAATCTAGGGAACTCAGCAGTATAACTTTAGTGTGTGTGTGTGTGTGTGTGTGTGTGTGTGTGTGTGTGTGTGTGTGGTGTATGGAGCCAGAAGTGCCAGAAAATAGGTAACAATGTTAACTTCTAAGTAAAATTTAAAATGCTCATTTAAGGTTAATATAATTTAGACTTTTTTGCCTTTTAAATTCTATTTTGAAACTTTTTATCTTCAAAATAATTAAATGATTTCCAAGTTATTTGGGAGAGAAAAAATTCGTGAAAATATTCTAGCATGATTTAAATTTAGCAGGCCTTATAGGAACTGGTATGAAAATATGACCAGCATGTAGATATAATGAGTGCTACTATTTTCAGTACTGTAAAGGTTCCTCCCATTTTTCTTTATGTGAACAGTGCTCAAAGAGACCAGAATAGAGCATTGGCTCTGCTAGAGTTGGAGTCACAGAGTTCTGAGTGACACAACTGAGTGTGTGGGTTAGAACTCCTAACCTCTCCCAGGACAGCAACTGCTCTTAAGAGTTAATTCATTTCCATCCATTTGCATGCAAAATTCGAGAAGTCATTGTTTTTTATCGCTGAGTAGTATTCTAATGTGTATATATTCCACACTTTCTTCATCCATTCTTCCATTGAAGGACATCTAGGTTGTTTCCAGGTTCTGGCTATTACAAATAATACTGCTATGAACATAGTTGAACAAATGCCCTTATCATATGATCGGGCATCTCTTGGGTATATTCCCAAGAGTGGCATTGCTGGGTCCAGGGGTAGGTTGATCCCAAATTCCCTGAGAAACCGCCACACTGCCTTCCAAAGTGTTTGCACAAGTTTGCATTCCCACAAGCAATGGATGAGGATACCCCTTCCTCCACAGCCTCTCCAGCAAAGGCTATCATTGGTGTTTTTGATTTTAGCCATTCTGACAGTTGTAAGATGATATCTCAAAGTAGTTTTGATTTGCATTTCCCTGATCGCTAAGGAGGTTGAGCATGACCTTAAGTGTCTTTTGGCCATTTGAACTTCTTCTGTTGAGAATTCTCTGTTCAGATCAGTGCCCCATTTTTTAATTGGGTTAATTAGCATTTTAAAGTCTAGTTTCTTGTGTTCTTTATATATTTTGGAGATCAGACCTTTGTCTGTTGCGGGGTTGGTGAAGATCTTCTCTCAGTCAGTGGGTTGCCTTTTTGTCTTAGTGATAGTGTCCTTTGTTTTACAGAAGCTTCTCAGTTTCAATAGGTTCAATTTATTCAATGATGCCCTTAATGTCTGTGCTGCTGGTAATATACCTAGGAAGGAATTGCCTGTGCCCATCTGTTGTAGGGTACTTCCCACTTTCTCTTCTATCAGGTTCAGTGTGTTCAGATTGATATTGTGGTCTTTGATCCATTTGGACTTGAGTTTTGTGCATGGTGATAGATATGGGTCTATTTTCATTCTTCTACAGGTTGACATCCAGTTGTGCGAGCACCATTTGTTGAAGATGCTTTCTTTCTTCCATTGTATACTTTTAGCTCCTTTATCAAAAATGAGGAGTTCATAGGTTTGTGGGTTAAAGTCCGGGTCTTCTATATGATTCCATTGGTTGACTTCTCTGTTTTTATGCCAATACCACACTGTTTTCATTACTGTAGCTCTGTAATAGAGTTTGAAGTCAGGGATGGTAATGCCTCCCGAAGTTCCTTTATTGTATAAGATTGTTTTGGCTATCCTGGTTTTTTTTTCATATAAAGTTGATTATTGTCTTCTCTAGATCTGTGAAGAATTTTGATGGGACCTTGATGGGGATTGCATTGAATCTATAAATTGCCTTTGGTAGAATTGCCATTTTTACTATGTTGATCCTCCCAATCCAAGAGCAAGGGAGATCCTTCCATTTTCTTGTATCCTCTTCAGTTTCTTTCTTCAATGCCTTACAGTTCTTGTCAAATAGATCTTTCACTTCCTTGGTTAGAGTTACCCCAAGATATTTTATGCTCTTTGTGGCTATCGTGAAAGGTGATGCTTCTCTGATTTCCCTCTCTGCTTCCATATCCTTTGTGTATAGGAGGGGGACTGACTTTTTGGAGTTGATCTTGTATCCTGCCACATTACTAAAGGTGTTTATCAGCTGTAGGAATTCTTTGGTGGAGCTTTTGGGGTCGCTTATGTACACTATCATATCGTCTGCAAATAATGAAAGTTTAACTTCTTTCTTTCCAATTCGAACACTATCCTGAGTGAGGTAACCCAGACCCAAAAAGATGAACATGGGACGTAGTCACTCATAATTGGTTTCTAGAGATAAATAAAGGTCGGAGAGTCTATAATTTGATATCCTAAAGAAGCTAAATAAGAAGGTGATCCCAAAGAAAAACATATAGCTATCCTCCTGGTTATGGGAAATAGACAAGATTGCCAGACAAAAATTGGGATCTTGGGGGTGGGGTGTGAGGGGGGTAAGGGGAGATGGAGAGAGAAAAGTAAAAAGGGGAGGTTGGGGGGAACTTGGGGAAATGGGATGATTGGGATAAAGGAAGGTTGGATAGGGGAGCAGGGAAGCACATATCTTAAGTAAGGGAGCCATCTTAGGGTTGGCAAGAGACTTGGACCTAGAGGGGCTCCCAGATGCCCAGGGCAATGTCCCCAGTTAGTTCCTGAGGCAGCTGAGGACAGGGAACCTGAAATTACCCTATCCTATAGCCATACTGATGAATATCTTGCATATCACCATAGAACCTTCATCTGGCAATGGATGGAGATAGAGACAGAGACCCACACTGGTGCACCGGACTGAGCTCCCAACGACCCAATGAGGAGCAGAAGGAGGGAGAATATGAGCAAAGAAGTCAGGACTACAAGGGGTGCACCCACCCACGGAGACAGTGGGGCTGATCTATTGGGAGCTCACCAAGGCCAGCTGGACTGTGACTGAAAAAGCGTGGGATAAAACAGGACTCCTTGAATATGGCAGACAATGAGGGCTGCCGAGAAGCCAAGGACAATGGAACTGGGTTTTGATCCTACTTCATGTTCTGGCTTTGTGGGAGCCTAGCCAGTTTGGATGTTCACCTTCCTAGACCAGGATGGATGGGGGAGACTTTGGACTTTCCACAGGGCAGGGAACCCTGATTGCTCTTCAGACTGGAGAGGGAGGAGGAGAGGAGTGGGGGGAGGGGGAGAAGAGTGGGAGGAGGGGGAGGGAAATGGAAGGCAGGGAAGAGGAGGAAAATTTTTTTCAATTAAAAAAAATTATATTACAAAAAAAATAAGAGTTAATTCATCTCTTCAACCCTCACCGGATTATCATGCATTCTGAAGATAAAGTAATATTTAACACAAATCTATCTTTTGCCCTGTAAAATTATTCTACATATATTATAAGCCTCAGTATCTCTTAGTCAATTAAGTTTCAAAAGATTTTAGCAATATTATTATAAGGCATTCTTCATAAAAATCAGTAAATTATCATTTCATTGGCAGAAAGCTGAAACCTTAATTCAATATATTATGAAGAAGATAAAGAATGAAGAATGCCAGTTCATTCCCAAGCATTTTTCCTAGAACATGGCTATATTAAAGGGAATATAAATCAATTCACAAGTGTAATGAAGAAGATTGGTTTAAGTAAACCTAGGTAACAAAGAATTCTACATACTACCTTCATAGAAGTATATTTTTTGTGCTTCCTTTAAAGTCCACCTGCCAAATCCAATAAACCCTGTGAGCATGTATGAGCTGAAGGAGAGAGTCAGTATCTCCAGCCCATGTAAGTCCTGCTGTGGGCTCTGAATGTCTGTTGTCACCTGTTCAAAGTCCAAGCTATCACTAGTGTCGAGATCCAGTCTTGAAGGAGTCTTGCTTTCCAGAGGAGGGATGTGTGGGTGAGAAAAACAGAGATAACAGAGATGCAGAGAGAGAAAGAGAGAGACTGAATAGAGTCTAGAGGGAAATGCAGTGAATACTGAATCTACCTGTGTTTATTTCTCATGATCTTTAATTACCTGAGCCCAAAAGGGGGGAAGAAGGCAAGACTTCTTTACCATGATACAAACAAAGTAATTGTCATCTTAATATGCAAAACACCGAGTAAGTACACCCTAGGTCAAGACATGCTGTTAGTAGCCACATCTTAAGTCAAACCTCCTGTCAATAACCTTGAAGGAGCAAGAATAGATCTGAACTCTCTGACTTTTAGTCACTGTGGAAGGGATCCACTTCTGTGGACTCCACAAAGTAATTACCATCTTAATACCCCAAACACCAAGTAACCACACCCAAGATCCTATTAGGAGCTACACCTTAAATCAAACCTCTTGTCAATAACCTTGAAGAAGCAACAATAGGACTAAACTCTCTGATTCTTTTCATGGTGGGGCAGATCTACTTCTATGGGCTCTGACACACTAGTGTAGTGGCCACCATGTGATCATTAGGAAGACGTCTTTAGTATTCCAAAGCATCTCTTGAACACAGTATCCTGCTCTGATGTTGTGAGCAAGGAGTCCTGCACAGATACACTGAACCAGGACATGATATGAGGTTAAGTGTTTTATTTACAGTGAAAATGGATTGCATAATGCATTTATATTCTGTATATTTAATAATTATTTATTTTAGTACTACACATAAAATAGATAAAATTACCTTATCTTTTATTTAGGACTTATTGAGAGTGAAAATTGTTTACCACAATGAAGTAGAACCTAAAAAACCGAAATAATTGAAACACTAGAGTACTCTAATTTTTTTCTTGTAACTGTCAGCTATTTTTTTTCTTAACCTACTATTTAGACAGAATGGTCTCAGTCTATCAGTTAGAATGTTCCAGCTCTCGCTGGTCTAGAATCTAGTTTATCTTTCTACTCAAGTGAAACTCTATGTAATGGACCAGGGGCAGAGTAAAGACAGACTCCAGTATAGCCATCTGCTCTTACACACAAATTATGTTAAAAAGCATTTATAAATTTTGCTTATATTTTAAAAGTTTTATTTATTTTATGGTTTTTTTTGAGTAATCTATCTGCATGTATAAATTTAAACCAGAAGAGAGCATCAGACCCCTCTATAGATGGTTGTGAGCCAAATGTAGTTTCTGGACTCAAACTCAAACCTCTGGAAGAACAGCCAGTGCTCTTAACCACTGAGACATCACTCTAGTCCTATTTTGCTTGTTTTTGACATGAAAATGCTAAAATTACCTTGTGCATTTACTGATTGTCTTATTTGCTTACTTCCCAAATAAAATACCAGTTTTTTGTTAACAGTAACTCTGCCTTCACTGTCTATGCAGTATTTATACTAGAATGATGGGCGGAAAAACAGTATAGCTGTTTGAACCACATCTGAGTGAAAGGTCATAGAATATGACATTTTATTCTCATGTATGTTTTTATTCAGTCATTTATATGTTGCTTGAATTTATGGTAATTGATGGTCAGTAATCCTTTGCAGAGAATTTAATTTTCTTTTATAATAATATTATTTGGTTTTGTTTGAACAAATACTAGTGTAATTGTGAACAATGGTGGGTCAAAACAATATAAGAATAATTGGATAGATTTGGTTAAAACTAAGACAAAACCACAATCTCTGGTGTACCTGAGCATACTTCTGAAGCAATTCTATAAGGTGTTCCTATTGGGAAAAATGAAAGGCATGCATCATTGAAGTGTCTGTTAAATTAGCACAGATACAGAGGGAACGTGCTTGAATTAAGGACACCACTTGGTTATCAAAGAAGTGTATTTCTGCAATGAAGTTCAGAAATGAGAGCACAAGATCCTCAAAGAGTTAGCATGCACAAATGTTAACTGTCAACTATATCCAATTATGAGTGACCTTGAGAGCCATTCTTGTTTATGCCCTTAAGTATGAAGTAGCTAGTCACTGGCAGTCTGAAAATGGCTAAGGACTACAAAACCCTTGATACAATAAAGTAATAGCTGTATTCATACGCACACACACATACAAATATTTAAAAAGAAGTACAATAGCATAAAAGTTAGTGGAAGCCAAGTCTCAAGAATCTCCCTGAGCTGACACTCAGTCCTTAGATGGGTTTTGAGTAAGTGGAGTCATTGCAGAACCAAAGAAGGGAACATGAACTAAGCCATCTTTCTCCCAAAGAGTAAATGGCTTATTTACTTTATCAAAGGCCAATACAAGGGATTTCTTAGTACTTGCAAGTGATGTTATAGCAAGCAATGAAAGACTTGTCAGGTAATGCTTGTCTTCTGACTCAACAGTACTCCATGTTTCTTCAGTGCCTCTTTCAGGAGACACTAGCTGTGTATAAAGAGTCTCACAGAGACATTTATGCATGGTGTTTTGGACTATGGGTTGACTGTATTAGCAGTACCATACTGACCACAGTAACTTAAGGAGACTCATGTTCCTTCCCCTATGTCTCCTGAATAGTCAAAGTGATCTTTTATGTCCCTGACTGTGAATTATCTATAGAGTACATGTTTTATAATTACTACCATGATGCAAGGGGTGATATGTAGTAGCAGGCGGTATTTGGATTTAACACTGGGCACTGAGCACCAAATAAAAAATGGGAGAACATGACTTATTAAAGGTATGGTGTAGAAGGAAGTTTCTTTGGGGAGAGGAGAACCAGGAGAGCAGGGGACCAAGAGGCCAGGAGGATAAAGGGTAGACAAAAAGGACTGAATACCCCAAATGGTGGATTATATGGGGAATGGCAGCTAGGGGAAGAACCACCTAGCCCCTGTGTTGGAGAAGTTTATGGTAGGGGGGAACTGAGGGATATTGGAAGAACATTGCAGCTATTTTCTTATAGGAGACCCCTTGCTGGTTTCCAGTTGCCCAGTCATGTTAGACCAAAAATAATTACACAGAAACGATATTATTTGAATCACGCTTAGCCTATTACCTCTAGCTTCTTATTGCCTAACTCTTACATCTTAATTTAACTCATTTCCATTAATCTGTGTATCACCATGTGACAGTGGTTTACTGGGTAGAGTTCCCAGTGTCTGGTTCTGGCAGTAGCTCGATGGCTTCTCTTTACTCAGCCCTTTTTTTTCTCCCAGCATTCAGTTCTGTCTTTCCCTGCCTACCTAAGTTCTGCCTTGCAGTCCAAAGCAGTTCTTTAATGATTAATGGTAATCATAGCACACAGACGGGAATCCCACATCACTACTTCTGCTTTGATATGTTAAATAGGCATCTCAGCCATTTCTCCAGTGTTTGAGATCTATCAGGCATTATATAAATTTCATCTAGTTGAACAGATAAATAATAGAAAAGATTTAATCAATGTGAGAATATTATATGAATGTATCCCTTGTAGGCAATCTAATAAAACTGCCAATCATCTTCATCTGATCCATAAGGTTCTCACATTGAATGACAGAGAATAAAGAAGAAAAACTATATCTTAAATTATTAATATTAATATTAGAGTTAGGATACAGTTTTTTATATTTTAGATTCTTCAAATAGTTCATTCTTTCTTTTAGTATGGGTTCTATAGACTGTCTAAACTGCTTCCTTACTAGTAAGAACAAAATGTGTGTTTGGTTCAGATAGAAAGAAAATGGCAAACAATATTTTGACAATAAGGATTTTCTTTAAATGTCATATATCCTGTGTACTATGTGATGAAAAATGTAATCAAACTAGTTACAACTTTCTTTTATTCTTGTAAGAAGGCATTGTGTGATAGGAGAAGTAAAAAGAAATGTCTACTAACTCCATTTGGGAAGGTCACTGACTCATCCCTACAAGTTTGGGAAAAGTGATGACTTATTTGAGGTTACAAATACGGGCTTGAGTATGCCTGAAAGAATATAGCAGCACCAGAATTCCCTGAACAAAGAAGAAATGGCCAACTACAGTCTGAAAGAGTTCCAGGTTTAGTTTCCTGCTTCTATAACCTCACTAGAAAAGAAGGGATGCCTGATGATTACAGGATAGTTTGTGAGCACCTTCAGACCTTAATTTTCACTCCATAAAGGAATGCATGTACTCAGGATTTCAGGAGGATGACCACAGCAGCTTTGACTTAAGATACAGTGGCCACGTTCAAGCTGAGTAAAACAGAAGTGTAACACTGTACATCTCATTTAAATTTGTGCCCATGTGTGGTCTTCATTACTGTTGTCTTCTTTTCATGTGGAGTGGGGAGTCCTGGCAGTCACTGGAAAATATCACCCCTCACCACCTAGTTTACATCTAAATTAAGTGTTCATTGTGACTTGGAAGATCACAAATGTGAACAGACAATTTCATAGTTGAATTTTCTTTTCTATAGCCCAAATATGAAAAACAATGTCAGGTTAATGGAAGAATATTAGTGTTGTGGGGTTCTGTATATACTTTTTCTCCTATTAGGTATAAACACGATCAGAAATGGTGATCAGGACAAGAGAGGTAGAGAAAATGTTTTCCTGTGGAGGTGGTCTATTTTCTTCTTCAAAATAAAATGAAAGACATTATAAATCATTATGCAAAAGCTAAAGAGGCTTGAAACTAGGGGAGAATTCCAAAATAGAATGCATTTAAAATAGTTAAGTTTATAATTGGATAATCCTTTTTGAATTTTTAATGTATATTATTTCATTGTTTTGATACAGGTTTTACCATAAAGCCCAGGTTGGGGAGCTCATGAGTCTCTCACCTTAACTGTCAGTCCTAGTTTTCTTATTTTTTTATTTGTCCTTATTATGGGGTACAAATGCTCTGCTTGGTTACATGCATACAGTGTTGTAATCTGTATGATTCGCTCATCTGTTATCCTCTTTATGTTTTCTCACTTATGTTTTGCCTGATATGTTTGTGATTTGTTTTGTGGGGGGATTATGAGTAACAGCATTATACATGTGTAAAATTTTAAAAAACAAATTAATCATCAAATGGCTAATGATTTAAAAAATAAAATCCTGGAATTCTTTTATTCTTGGCTATATGATTTGACTGTGTTGGAATGTGAGATGATTGAGCTCCATAGGCACACATTCTGAAGCAGAAGTGTGCTTAAGCTAACTTGTATGAATGTCTGTTTAATCTCGAGAGTTCATTAAATAAGCCAGAAGAGCATTATTGTTCTTCATGCTCTCTTTCTTCCTTTATTTTAAATACTTTGACATGACCTGGCTAATGAGACTTGCCTAATCTCTTCAGTGTGACAAATGGCACCCAGGAGAAGTAAAATCTAACTCCCTTTTTCATATAAGTAAATTGTTTTGATGCAAAGTCATTTATTTTATTATCAGTATCTTATCTATTGCATTAATGCAGAGAAAATCATGGCCTCTAATATATTGTCTATGACTAGTGTTTACAGAAAAAAAAAATGACTTTGTTAGAAGAGTCAAAAGTAAAAGAGGCAAACTAGACATACACACATGAATGTCCTCGTACCCATGTATGAATTATGGTTTCATATACACGCATTTTTATATAAATGTTCAGTACTTGGTTAGGATGCCCTCTAAGCTGCATTTGTGACCACCTCCTCTGTTGTCTCTGCCTTTCTGGACTGCTACTCACTCATTCTGAAGCTTCCAACTGTGCTTTTTTCCTTGCCTTTGTTTGCTTCTATGTTGTTTTTCTGCAGAGCTTTTCAGTTATTTTCTCATTCATTTATTTGGATTTTGCTCACTTTGGTGTGGGCAGAATTTTAAAACATGACATTCATTATTTTTTAGGACTTTGTTTGCAATGTCCCTGTTCTAATGTTCTTGCAACATATTCTTGGCTTCCTTTGAGGATGCATCCTTTAGTTCTCTTTGCTCTCAAAATGAGAACTACCTTTAATTTGAAATGGTTTTGTACAAGTGTCATGAATTGCTTAAAATACCATCTTTCCTTTAGAATGACTGTATCTAATGAAACACTCATTCTCCATTAACAAAAATTTTCGTGTTTCATGCTTCCAAACATACTTGTTATTTTTCACCAACATTTTTATATGAAGAAATAAAATTTTGAACAGTGTAAAACTAGCATTCATGCAGGCTCTGGTCTTCATGACCTTATTTTATCTGTTTTTAATGTATTAATTGGTCATTTACTCACTAAAATTTAGAACATTCATGTATTCATCTGCTATATGGCAAGCTTTAGTATAAGCCAATAAAATGCCTTGCACCATAGTTACAGAGACAGTCATATAGTTGAAAACACCACAGTTTTGAGAGTATTATACAGTTCCCTAAGAGTCAGTAAAATAAGGACTGATACAGTGTCCCCAGCCACATTCCCTGGGGAAACAAATTGAATTGGTAATGGATAAGAAAAGGTACTATGCACTTCACAGGTGGAATTTAGCTAAGAGCCCTACCACTCAGGTTTAAGACTTTAGTGTGTGCATCTACTTTTATACAGAACTAAGAGCATTTCAGGTGGCATCAGTAAGCATTTCTTGGGTTATTTCTAAGATAACAGATCATTTTCATTATCCTATGCAAAGCATGCCCTTCCCTTCCCTTGGTGAGTAGCTCCAGGATGCCTCTGTGATTTGGAAGATTGCCTCTTCTTGCAAAAGGCACAGTGGAGACACATTTAAGCTGCCATTGATGTGATAGTCCTTAACTTTCTCCCCTGTAGTGCACAGAACTGTTGAATCAAGACACCCGGAGAGGAGGATTATCATCTTTAACAAATAGGAATCCAACTGGTGCTGTCTTTCCCCTGTTTGTCACCAAGTCTTAACAAGGCCACTGACTGATGTTCCCACCTCTACCCAGCAGATTTGTAACTTAAACATTGCAGTCATATATCAGTAATTCACTTCCTGAGCTGCTTCTCCCAGAAGACACAAGAGAGCGAAGATCAGAACAACCTATTACAAATGGAAATGAAGGCAGGGTTAGAGGAAAGAAGAGGGAGAGAGAGCAAACACATCTTTTTTTTATTTTTTTTATTTTTTTTGAAACAATTTCCGCCTCCTCCCTGTCTCCCATTTCCTTCCTCCTCCTCCCACTCCTCTCCCCCTAACTTCACTCCTCTCCCCCTCTCCCTACTCCACTCCATTCACCCTTCCTCTCGAGTATGAAGAGCAGTCCAGATTCTCTGCCCTGTGGGAAGTCCAAGGTCCTCCCCACTCCATCCAGGTCTAGTAAGGTGAGCATCCAGACAGGCTTGGCTCCCACAAAGACAGTTCCTGAAGTAGGATCGAAACCCAGTGCCACTGTCCTTGGCTTCTCAGTCAGCCCTCATTGTCCGCCATGTTCAGAGAGTCCGGTTTTATCCCATGCTTATTCAGTCCCAGTCCAGCTGGCCTTGGTGAGCTACCAATAGATCAGCCCCATTGTCTCAGTGGGTGGGTGCACTCGCGGTCCTGACTTCCTTGCTCATGTTCTCCGTCCTTCTGCTCCTCGTTTGGACCTTGGGAGTTCAGTCCGGTGCTCCAATGTGGGTCTCTGTCACTATCTCCATCCATCTTTAGATGAAGGTTCTAAGGTGATATGCAAGGTATTCATCAGTATGGCTATAGAATAGGGTCATTTCAGGTTCTCTCTCCTCAGTTGCCCAAGGTACTAGCTGGAGACATCTCCCTGGACACCTGCAAGCCCCTCTAGAGTCAAACACATCTTAAAAGCAGAGTTTGTTTGAACTTGTCTCTTAGAAGGTACCTGCTCCTTTTGGTGGAGAGTGAGACCACATATTCCAAGGGCATCCCAGGAGAATCACTGCAACCTCTAAAAGAAATGGATTTTGCATTATTTTTATCCGATACAGTATTTATTGCTTTGTGAACATAATTCTTTATAGTATTGTTGCTTATTTCTAAGACTACCTCTCAATATAAAATCCTAAATGTAAAATAAACAATGACAGAAAGTTGCCACATAAATTGAGTCTTTCCTTAATATGCTGCACAGAATACTTTGAGTATCTTACCTGTAACCACTGTGTCCTGAAAATTGAAAATATTGTCACGCATACAGATGATGCATATCTCTTCATTTGTGCTGTGATTTTTTTTTTACATGAAAATAAACTAGAGGATTAGACATTATGAAGTCGAAGGGAAACATCAGCAGTCAAGGTCGTCACTCCAGCTGCTCTTCCAGAGGACCAAGATTCAATTCCAAGCACCCAAACAGCTCTTCAAAATCCTCTGTAACTCCAGTTTCAATGATCCTGTCAGGCATTTTTGACCTCTGGAACAAGAATGCATGTAGTGCAGACATACATACAGGAAAAATAATCATATACATGAGATAGTAAAATAATAATTTTTAGAAAATCATACATATATTGAAATAATAAAAATGTTGTTGAATATTTTATATTTAAGAAATATATGCATGTTAAATCTTTAGTTCATTGTCTAAGTTTTTACCTTAAAATTATTGGGATATCCCCTACTCAACTATAGGCAATGCCTGGTAGAAAGCCAGGTAGTCTGCTCATGGACATGCTCCACTCCCTCTATTTCTCCATACCTAATCCTCAGGGTTGTCCATAGTGCTGCAACACAATACCATTGCAACCTCCCTTACCCCAAATCCATGCCGCCTGTGGTTCCCAGAGATCATTCACTTCTGACCACCCTCCCAACTTTCTTCTCTGCATCCTGACCTCTAACACCAGCAGGTATTCCCTATGGACACACCAGCCAAGCAGGCCAACAAAACAAGAAACACACAGTCATCACATTCTCTGAAAATCCAGAGAGGAAACAGAAACTGAGGAATGTAACGCTCACCCAGCAAAGAAAATTCCAGAAATCATTACCTGGATCTATAATCATGTACAACTCAGATGTGTATGTAACAACATAAGAACACAATAAATAACAGCTAGAACAATATGTCTCCACCACAAGTCAGATATTCAACCACAACAGGACCTGAATATTCCAATAGAGTGGAAGCATAAGAAAGACATTAGAACCAACTACATGAAGATGATAGAGGTCCCTAAAGAGGAAATGAATAAACCCCCTTTAATAAAAGAAAGAAAAACAGGAAAACAAACAATTGGAGGAAATGCATAAGTGCATAAATACCTCAAATAAAGCTAAGAAAGCACATACAATCACATGGAATAAATAAATCTCATAAAGAAAGCCAAGGGAAAAAAAGAAAATGAATAATACTGTTCAAGAGCTCAAAATAGAAACAACCAATAAAGCAAACACAAATGGAGAGAATTCTGGAAAAGGAAAATTTAGGAAGGCAAACAGGAACTGGAGAGGCAAACCAGCATCATACTGCATGAGGTAGAAGAGAGAATCTCGGGCATTGCTTATATCACAAAAGAAATTGATGGATCAGTCAAAGAAAAAATTAAATCTAAAAATCTCCTTGAATGAAACATCCAGAAAATCTGGAACACTATTAAAAAAATGAAACTTAAGGATATCAAGAATAGAGGAAAGTGAAAAATCCCAAAGGTACAAGAAGAATAAAAAAAAAAGACCAAATAGATTGGACCAGAAAAGAAATAATCAAAACATTAGCATATAGAACAAAGAATATGAAAACCTTCAAGAGAAAAAGGTAACATAAAACAGCAGACATATCAGAATCACATCTGACTTCTCAATGAAGACTCTAAAAAAAAAAAAACTTAGATAGATGTACCATATACTCTAAGCAACAACAAACTCCAACAACACTTCAACACTTTCAATTAATTACTATACATGGAAAAAATAAAACACTCCACAATAAAGCCAAAGTTTATGCAATATCTATCTACAGATTGAGCCCTACAGAAACTGATGGAAGGAAATTTGCAAAACAAGGAGAGTAAGTATACATAAGAAAAGATGAGAAATAATTTCACACCAACAAAATCAAAAGAAGAGACACATACATGTTCACACACACACACACACACACACACAGAACCAGAGAAGCAGAGGGAGAAAGAGAGAGGGGGGAGAAAAGGGGAGAGAAAAAAAGAGAAGGAGGAGAGGGAGGGAGGGAGAGAGAGAGAGAGAGAGAGAGAGAGAGAGAGAGAGAGGAAGAGAGAGAGATAGAGAGAGAGCAAAACCACCACTAACAAAAATAAATTACAAGAATTGCATCATCGGTCATTGATATCTCTCAGGATCAATGGTGTCAATTTTCCAACAACAACAACAAAAAAACCACAGGCTAACAGGATGACTAAGAAAACAGAATCCATCATTCTTCTGCACACAAGAAACAGACATTGACATTAAAGAGTGACATTATAAAAGGTTGGAAAAAGATTTTCCAAGCAAATGAACCTAAGAAGGGAGATTGTGTAGCCATTTTAATAGCTAACAAATAGACTTCAAACCAAAATTAATCAAAAGATATGCAGAATTACACTACATACCTCATCACAGGAAAAATCAACCAAGATGACATTTCTTTTTTTCTTATTAGTATAAAATTTTTATTCGTTTTACATACCAACCACAGTTCCTCTTCCCTCCCTTTTCCCATTCCCCTAATCTCCCCTTCTAATAATACCTGTCTTAGAAGTTGAGGGTGTTTCTTGTATGAAGCAGAAGGGTGGATCATGTTTCTGTATCCATTCCATTAGCCTATGTCTTTTTATGGGCAAATTGTGTCCATTGATATTAAAGGATATTAATGACTAGTGATTGTAAGTTCCTGTTATTTTTGGTGGCAGTGTGTGTGTTTCTCTTTTGAATTTGTTGGTGTAGAATTACCCATTGCCTGTGTTTTTGTGGGTGCAACTAACTTCCTTGGGTTGGAATTGTCCTTCTAGTACTTTCTGTAGGGTTGGATTTTTGGATAGGTATTGTTTAAATCTGATTGTGTCATGGACTATCTTGTTTTCTCTGTCTACAGTGATTGAAATTTTGCTGGGTATAGTAGTCTGTGCTGGTGTCCATGGTTTCTTAGTGTCTGCAGAATGTCTGCTAAGGACCTCCTGGCTTTCAGAATTTTGAATAAAAAGGCAGTTATTATTCTGATGGGTCTGCCTTTATATGTTACTTGGCCTTTTCTTTCTTTTTTGTAGTTCTTAATATTCTTTCTTTATTCTGTATATTTAGCGTTTTGGTTATTATGTTTTGAGGGGACCTTTTTGTTATAATTTATTTGATGTTCTATAAGCTTCTTGTATCTTCATAGTTATTTCCTTCTTTAGGTTAGAAGAATTTTCTTCTATGAATTTTGTTGAATCTATTTACTGTGCCTTTAAAATCATATTTTTTCATCCTTCTATTCTTATTATTCTTAGGTTTTGTCTTTTCATGGTGGCCCAGATTTCTGTGGCATTTTGTGTTATGATATTTATAGCTTTAATGTTTTCTTTGACCATTGATTCTATTTCCTCTGTGGTATCTTCAAGGCCAGAGATTCTTTCTTCCATCTCTTCCATTTTGTTGGTTATAATTGTATCTGTAGTTCCTTTTCCTTTTCTTTATTGCCTCTATTAAATTTTCAAGTCTTGAACTTTTTTCTTTCACCTTTTTGTTTTATTTTTCTTGACTTTCTTTATGGTATTTACTGATTTTTTTTCCACTTTTTTGTATGTCTTTTCCTTGACTTCTTTAAGAGAAATTTTCATTTCCTCTTTAAGGGCCTCTATCATCATAAATTTATTTTAGGATCACTTTCTTCTACTTCTTCTGCTTTGGGATGTTCAGGTCTTGTTGTTGTAGACCCACTATGTTCTGTGGTGCCAAATTCCTCTTGATGTTGGTGACTGTATTCTTGTATTATTGTCTACTTATCTCTTCCTCTAATTGGTACAATCTGTGTCTGTGCTTCCAGGGACCTCAGAATCCAAGACAGATGGTTGGATTTCTTGAGTGGAGTGTGACCTTTAGTTTACAGGGTCCACTGGGGTGGGTTTTGACCCCCTGCCAGCAGGAATTTTGCCTGCTGACTTGCTAGTGGGGCTGTGATGGATGGGGAGGGATAAGAAATGTGCTTTAAAACCTAGGGCCCAGAGATGGGACTGTTCACTTTAGAGACCTGCCACTAAACTCTTTGTCCAATCAGTGTATGTGTCATCTGTGTCTCCGGGCCTATTAATGCCTGAGTGGATGATCCCATGATGACATTTCAATTGTTACCTTACATTGCCCAAGTACAAGGGCACCCACTGATGTAAAAGAAATACTAGCATGACTTAAATCATATATTGATACTTAAACACTGAGAGTGGAAGATATTAGTACACCAATATCACAAAATTGGACAGGTTAACCAGACAAAAACTAAACCTAAACTGGAATTAACAGAAATACTGGAACTAACAGACATTATAAACCAAACATTTACAGAACATTTTCCCCAAACACAAAAGAATATACCATCTTTTCTGCAACTCATGGAACAGTCTCCAAAACTGACCACATACAGGAACACAAAGCAAGTCTCAATAGATACAAAAAGATTGAAACACCTCCCTACATCCTATTAGACCATTATGTACTAAAGCTGGATATCAACAACTCAGAAAGCTTACAAAACTCATGGAAACTGAACAAGTGTCTGCTGAGTGAAAAATGAGTCAAGAAGTAGATAAAGAAACAAATTAAAGACTTTCTAGAATTCAATGAAAATGCTAAGAGGAAAGATCATAACACTAAGTGTCTATATTAAAAAAAAATTCTAACGAATTTAAAACACACCTGAAAGCTCTATGACTAAGAGAAATAAGAGTACCCAAGAGGAATAAATAGCCAGCAATAATCAAACTGAGGGCTGAAATCCTTAAAATAGAAGTGAAGAAAATAATACAAAAAAATCAAAAATAAAAAAGAGTTGGTTCTTTGAGAAAATTGACAAGGTAGACAATCCCTTATCCAAAATAACGGAAAGATAGAGGGAAAATATCCGAAACTAAAAAATTCAGAAATAAAAAGGGGGACATAACAATAGAAGAAACGCAGAGAATCATTATTTCATACTTCAAAGACCTATACTCCACAAAATTGGAAAACCAAGCCCAGATAAATAATCTAAATAGATATATAAACCCAAAAAAAAAAAAGAACAAAGAAAAGTCCTGGGGCAGATTTTTAGTGCAGAATTCTACCAGACTTTCAAAGAAGAGTTGATACCAATACTCCTCAAACTGTTACACACACAATAAGCAGAAGGAATATTGCCAATTTTTTTATGAGGCTACAGTTTTTATTCTTAAAATGTATGTCTCAAAAACTAAAAAAAGAAAAAAAAATGCTAAAATGTATGGCATGTCCCGGGCGGGCTGGCAGTGCCCGCCATGCGGCGAGTAGGCAGGCCAGCTGTAGATTCCCAGCAGCAGGGGCCACGTGGCGAAATTCCCAACAGCAGGCAAGCACAAGTAAACAGACCCATGGATATGGAAAATAGCCATAAGCATTTATTAAGGAAGAGAGGGAGGGAGGAAGAGAGAGGGAGAGAGGGAGAGACAGACAGAGAGAGAGAGAGAGAGAGAGAGAGACAGAGACAGAGACAGACAGAGAGAGACAGAGACAGAGAGAGAGACAGAGAGAGAGAGAGAGAGAGAGAGAGAGAGAGAGAGAGAGAGAGAAGAAAAAAAGGAAAAGAAAGAGAGAGACAAAGACCCGTGTGCATACAGGAAGAGAGCAGGAAGGACAAAGTTTTCAGATGAGGCGAGTAGTAGAGGTCACTGGGAGTGGGCGTGGAAAGGGACGTGGACCAAAGGAACAACAACAGTTATCCTGATACCCAAACCACACAAAGACCCAACAAAGAAACAGAATTACAAACCAATTTTCCTCATGAACACTGATACAAAAATCCTCAGTAAAATATGGCCAAATTTACTTTTAATTACTGTTTCTCTTTCACTAGGGGTTAAAGATCTATTTAAATTGCTTATTTAGTGCACCCACCCACTGAGACAGTGGGGCTTATCTATTGGGAGCTCACCAAGGCCAGCTGGACTGGGAATGAAATAGCATGGGATAAAACCGGACTCTGAACATGGCGGACAATGAGGGCTGATGAGAAGCCAAGGACAATAGCACGGGGTTTTGATCCTACTGCATGTACTGGCTTTGTGGGAACCTAGCCGGTTTGGTTGTTCACCTTCTTAGACCTGGATGGAGGGGGGAGGACCTTGGACTTCCCACAGGGCTGGGAACCCTGACTGCTCTTTGAACTGGAGAGGGAGTGGGAGAGGAGTAGGGGGGGGGAATGGGAGGTGGGGAGGAGGCGGAAATTTTTAATTAAAAAAAAAAACTTCAAAAAAATTGCTTATTTAATCTTGATTAAACTTTGGTAAGTGGTACATATAGAGAAAATAATCCTTTTCTTTTATAATTTCTCACTTTGTGAAGTACAGGTTTTTAAAGATTTTTTTTTTAAAATTCCTCATTGTCTCTTCCTATGTTCTTCTTTTTGTTTCTGATTTTGTTAGTGTGAAGAATTACGAACTAGTTTTCTTTATAAACATACATACAAAAGTATTCAATTCAATACTTGCAAACTGAATCCAAGAACACTTTAAAAAAAATCATCCATTATGATTGAGTAGGCTCCATCCCAGTGATGCAGAGGTGGTTCAACCTATGAAAAGAAGTAAATATAATCTATAACATAAATATATTGATGAAAAGCACATAATCACTTCATTAGATGCAGAAATGGCCTTTGGCAAAACCTAATACCCTGTATGAAAAAAGTTCTAGAGATATTAGGGAGACAAGGGAAATACCTAAATATAATAAAGGCAATTTATTGCAAGCCTACAGCTAAAATAAAACCAAATTGAGAGAAGCTCAAATGTTCAGGAATAATCTTCTTGTACATTGTGAAGAAATGCCACTCATATTGGTTTGAAGAAAAGCTAAATGATCAATAGCTGGCAGGATTTTGAGGGAAGAGAAACTACTGGGAAGGAGGACGGATTTGCATGCAGACACCGAATGTAGAGCAACTAGCACAAGTGTTTACAAAAATAAAGGTAACTGAGCCAAGTAAAAGAACATATATTAAAACATATGAGTTAATTTATGTCACAAGAACTACTTAGATACAGGATTAAGCTATTGGCTTAGCTTTCATAATAATAAGTTTCAATGTGATTATTTGGGAGCTGACTAGTGGGACAGGAAAAAAAAAGTTCACCTACAAGTGATTTCCAATGTCTAGTCACATATTTACACAGAAGACATAAAAAGGCTTCAAAAGCCTTTGGTACATGGAGTCAAACACACATTTCTAATGACAGTACTCTCTTAGGTAGTCTCAGTGCTACTGACATATAGAGGTGTATGTCTTTTAAGAGACCCTGCTACTGAGCATTTGAATGAGGTGCTACTCAGTGTTGTGAGACTTGGGAGAAATGCCTACAGCATCATGTACTGAGAAACTTACCAGAGCTGGGGCAGTAATATGACTTCCACCAGTACCTCTGCCATAGGGATAGGCTCCCAGAGAATTGAGGCAGGTTAACCCAGCTGCCTGCTTACCATAAGCTAAACTGTATAGCAATTTTAGGTTGTGCTCAAGAAAACATAAAAGGATATAGATGTTGCAGTAAATCAGGTTCAGACAGAAAAGAACTCTAAATAATTTACTGTGTGTTTAACAATATGCATAGGCTTAAGAAAAATGCAGATAGACAGTCATAAAAATATAGTTTAAAAATAATAAAGTCTTTAAAGAAAAAGTAAATTACTTAAAATTAATAAGCCACAAAAAATAAATATTACATAGGGAGTCCGGATGTTATATGGTGTCTTGCTAACTTTCAATTATTCAAATGCCAATGCACAAAAAATGACAGCTGTTGAAAGATGTTGAATTATGGAAACTACTAAATTAAACCATGCCATATATTTTTAAAATGTTTTAACTTCAGATTGGAAGTTCAACAATGTGTTATGTTGGAGGAGAGGTTATGCTTTTGTTTTCACAGGAATTCCTTTGGATTTCTTTCAGGTTACTAGAGATCATGTTTGAGCAGGGATACCTACTGAGTATCTTGTCTCCAGACATGGTGGGAGAAGTCAAAAAAGTCTACAGGACAGGTGACATGTTAGCTGATCTCTTGACTTGGTACAGGTCTGAGATGAGATGAGACATAATAAATCTTATTGGCTACAGATTCCTCATGACATTATTACATGCCATCCTTTCACATGCCATGGACACTGATTTATAGTACAGTTTGATTACAGTCCAAATGGATTTTAAAAATTGACCAATGCCTTTTCCTTGCTCAAACATTAAACACAGAAAATCTTTAACTGACTTCTTCACATCACTAATTTCACACTTCTGGTAAAGCAAATATGTATGTTACCTTTATAACTTTACATTTTCACAATAAGTGGACTAAACACCAAAGAAAAATTTTGATCCAGAATTTCAGAGTGCCTCTGTTGCAGGTTCCTCAGAGTTCTATATCCAGTACAGCTTCATTACTCCTAGTTGAGATGTATAGACTTACGAACTACTCCATTCAGGATTTCAGATAAGCCTTGCACTTTCCCATTACACAGAAACTGGACAACAAATAATACAGCTAGTTCTCCCAATTTTCCCAGGGTCTCCTAACTGTGTCAATACTCCAGACAACAGGAAGCAAGCTAGAGATTACAATTCCGACATTTCCAGGAGATGGGGTGGATGGTCCTTGGTCATTTGATGGGTCATACATGTTTGTTATCCATTATGAGATTTGGAAAAATATTTTTTGGTCATGATGAGAAAAAAAGCTCAACAAAGGAATTAAATTCATAAGGCTTTTTAGGACTGTGAGATACATCTGTTCCTGGAAGCATCAACTTACTTTAAATAAAAAAGAATGATGGACATTGAAGAACTTCTATATTGAGGTTTCTTTCTTTGTGTGAAGATGCTGTAGAATAAAAGGGGAATTTAATATCAAATTGTTGAGAGAAAAAAATGAATCATTGAGTCTAATTTTAAACAAGCACTGTGTTCAAATATCTTTTACTGGTATGAATTTTTGTATATTAATAAAAATATAAGGTTATTTACATTATTTTATACATATGTTTTTAGGTTTAAGGTATTATATCTATGTAAGTTGTTGAAAGATATTTAAAATAATAAATACAGGCTAATAGTCACCTATAACTATAAAACTTATAGTCATGTTAGGTGTGTTTTCAAGGTGATAGATAGATAGATAGATAGATAGATAGATAGATAGATAGATAGATGATCTTCAAACAGGTCAAAGACCTACAGAATATGTTTCTCTAACTTTAAATGTTTCAATCACGTAAGGCTTTTTAGGACTGTGAGATACATCTGTTCCTGGAAGCATCAATTTACGTTAAATAAAAAAGAATGATGGACATTGAAGAACTTCTATATTGAGGTTGCTTTCTTTGTGTCAAGATGCTGTAGAATAATTCTTCTTTACACCCCTGTGGATAGGTATTACTCTTACTGGTTAATAAAGAACTGATTGGCTTTTGACTGGTCAGGAAGAGATTGGGTGGGAGAATCTCACTAGGAAGATACTGGAAAGAAGGAGGACAGAAGCCTAAAATAGTGAACAGATATAGAGAGAAACAAGATGGGCATGCCATACTGAGAAAAGGTATCAAGCCATGTGTCAAAACAGATAAGAAATATGAGTTAATTTAAAATGTAGTAAAAGTTTGAGCTATTAACTTCACAATTATAATTAATATTAAGTCTCTGTGTGTTTATTTGTGAGTGGCTTCTGGGACAGAGAAAAATTCTGCCTACAAAAAAAAAGTGGTTCATTTGAGTAAGAAATTGCTATTGCCTCGATTGCTGAAAGTATGCTGTCAAAATTGGACCAGCAAGATACACAGATGGACAACTATTGAACTTTACCAAGACAGATTATGACACTCCTTCAAAATTCCTGCTTCACAGAAAATTCTGTCAGATATTCTATGCCTATAGGTCTAATATGGATTCCCTAACATTGCAGAGAAATCTTGAATGACTATCCAGGCATCCAGATGTCTGTGTATTTGTAAGTTGCTTGTGCTGTACTTACTAGTTACTTGGGTAAAATTATTTCTTTAAGACATCTTTGATGTAGCTAAAGGCAAGGTAGTTGAAGTTACAGTTTTCCTTAGTTATGACAGAAGGTAAATTAGATACAGAGTTTTGAACTCATCAAAATATAATAAATAATATTTTTCCCAAATATCCCAAATAAAACTGGACTAAAAAGTATAAATGTAATTCTTACCTGATAGTTGTTCTTATTATACATAAGTTTACTATATTAAAGCTAAAAACTTTCCATTTTATTTAGCCAAATGGGGGAAAGGCTGTGATATAATCTTTTGTACACTGTGAAGAATTGTCACTTGAATTGATTTCATAAAAAAATAACAACCAATAGGTAGGCAGGATTTGGGGGCAGAGAGAATACTTGGGAAAAGAAGGGTGGAGTCCTGAGAAGATACCAGGGATGTAGAGCAAGCAGCATGTACTTTTTCAAGTATAGATAATCATGTTACATAAAATAACATAGATTAAAATATATGAATTGATTTAAAGCATAAGAACTAGGTAGATGCAAGCCTAAACTATTGGCTGAGCTCTCATAATTAATAAGAAATATCCATGTGGTTATTTGGGAATTAACTGGCAAAGATAAAAAATTTCTGTCAACACTCAAATTAATTACATCAGAAAGAAAACATGGTTGTCTAGTCTCTCCATCTTTACTCAATACAGTATTTAAAGTATTAGATTGAATAAAAATACAACTGAGTGAGATCAAGGGGATTCAAGTCAAAAAGAAAATGCCAAACTTTTGCTATTTGCAGATGATCTAATAGTACACATGAGTCCCCCTAAAAATTCTACCAGGAAACTTCTAGAGATGATACATACTTTCATAAAAGTGAATGGATACAAGATTACCTCAATACATAAACAAAAACATAAACAGTACTCTCCCATATACAAGTGGCCAATCGACTGAAATAGTGGAAACAACACCCTTCACAAAATCTTCAAATAATCTTAAGGTAACTCTAACCAAACAATTTAAATATCTGTACAATAAAAACTTCAATTCTTTGAAAAAATAAATTGAAGATGTCAGAACATGGAATATCTCCCATGCACATGGGTTGGCAAGATTAACAATAAAAATGGCCATCTTGCCAAAACCAATCTACAAATTTTATGCAATCCCCATGAAAATTCCAACACAATTTTTCACAGACCATGAAGGAACAATACTCAGCTTCAAAAAAAAAAAAACTCAGAATAATTAAACCTGAGGAATAAAAGAACATCTGGAGGTATCATCATTCCTGATTTCAAATTATACTACAGAGCTATAGTAATAAAAACGACAAGGTATTGGCAGAGAAACAGAAAAGATGATCAATGGAATTGAATCAAAGGCTAAGACATAATCCCACACACCTCTGGATATCAGATTTTTGATAAAGAAGCCAGAAATTCACAATGGGAAAAAGTAAATCTTCAACAAATAATGCTGATATAACTGGATCAATGCATGTTGAAGAATGCAAACAAATTCCTATAAAAACTCAAGTCCTATTGGATCAAAAACCTGAACATAAACCAGATACACAGATCTTGATGGGACAGAAAGTAAGGAATAATCTTGAATTCATGAGCATAGGAGAAGACTTTCTGAGTAGAATATGGCTAGCACAGAAATTAATGTAAACAGTTACTATGTGGAACCTTTGAATCTGAAAAGCTTCTTCTGTATGGCAAAGGATACCATCAATATGACAAAACAGTAGCCTGCAGAATGAGAAAAAAATTTAACAACTCAATACCTGATAGTGTGCTAATGCCCAAAACATATAAAGACCTCAATAAATTAGACATTACTAAGCCAACTAATCCAATTCAAAATGAGGTACAGATTAAACAGAGGCATCTTAATAGAAGAATCCTGAAGAAAAGAAACACTTAAAGAACTGATCAACATCCTTACCCATCATGAAAATGCAAATCAAAACTAGTTTGAGTTTCCATCTTGCAACTCTCAGAATGGCTAAGATTAAAAATAAATAAATAAAACACACAAGCATAAACTCATTCTGTCAAAGATGGGAGCAAGTGCAACATTACTTCTTTCCTGATGGGATTGCAAGCTTGTACAACCACTATGAAAATGGTGGTTATCTGAAAACTATGAATCAAACTACTTCAAAACTCATCTATACCACTCTTGGGAATATACCCAAAATATTCTCTCTCCTACCACAGGAGTCTTGCCTAGATATATTCATTGTGACTTTATTCAAATTGCCCAAAACTGGAAACAACCTAGATGTTTTTCAGTCAAAGAATAGATAAAGAAAATGTGGTTGATTTACACCATGGACACTCAACTGTCAAAAAAATATCTTGAATTTTGCAGGCAAATTGATGCAACCAGAAGACATCATCCTGAGTAATATAACCCAACCCCCTAAATACAAATGTGGTGTGCATTCATCTATAATTACATATTAGCTTTTAAGTGATGATGATAATAAAAATACAATCCAAAGACACAGAGAAGCTAGGTAAAGAAGAGACCTCTAGAGAGGAAGCAAGATCTTGAAGGGGGAAGTAGATTTTACAGGTCAACTAGGACTAGGGTCAGAAGGGGACTGGAAACGGAGGTATCAAGCTAGGGGACAAGTTGGCTAGAATTCAGTAGTCTGGGGGATTTGGGAAGTGGTGTGAAAGCTGGGTGCAGTGGAAACTCCCTGGAATCTTTGAGAGTAAGCCTAGTGAGGACCTCTAGTAATAGAGGATAAGAAGTCTGAACTGTTCATCTTTTATAGCCAGGTAAGTCTTTCATTGGTGTGCTGGTTTTGCATTCACTTAAGATGTTGGCTAAGGAGATTCTGTAGAGATCCCCCAATCAACTTTGGCTGATGCTAGAACAGAGGTCCAGTCTCTGAAAACTAGCAACATGACCCCATGGTTAAGGATAATATTCACACATCTCTTTCAATTAGAGATATCAAGCTAAGCTGGTGCTGCATGGAGCTTTCACCCCTATGTTCCAGTCTCTTTGTTGCAGAAAAGACTTTGCAGGCTACTGAAAGACAAACCTGGATACCAATTTAGTCACAAAACCTTGACTTACAATCTGTCCTACCTGCAAAATGTGCTAACACAATGGCTTTGTTGAATTTGTGAGAATGCCCTGCCAATGTCTTATTTTACTTGGTGATTACAGATGAAAGGAAGCCCACATCCCATACCTCCTCAAAGTCCAGGATCCAGATGTTCTAGCACAATGGCTTTGTTGAATTTTTGAGATTGGCCTGCTGGTGTGGGACAATGGACTGTATTCTGTCAATTATATTTTAAATAAACACTGATTGGCCAGTAGCCAGCAGGAAGTATAGGCAGGAGAAACAGACGGGAAGTAGAGGCAGGTCAATGAGAACAGGAAAATTCTGGGAAGAAGGAAGTCTTATTCTGCAGTCCTGACTCAGACACAGAAGAAGCAAGATGTGACTGCCTCACTGAATAAGGTACCAAGCCACGTGGCTTGCATAGACAAGAATAACTGTCTAATATAAGTTATAAGAGTTAATAAGAAGTCTGAGCTACTAGACCAATAAGTTTATAACTAATTTAGATCTCTGTGATTTCTTTGTGACTTAATGACTGAATGAACTGGGCAGAACAGAAATCCCAACAACAACCTGACAATTTGTTCTCTGACTAGATGGTCACAGATGAGAGGGTGCCCACATCCTACAGCTCCTTAAAGTTTGGGAACTGGATGTGCTAGCACAATGGCTTTGTTGAAATAGCCCACAGGCTTCTTCTGGCCTCCATCAAGAGCATATAAAGAGAGCCACAGCCATATTATGCATAGTGACAGGCAGTCTAAATTGGAGGTCTCCATCAGGTCCTGTCTGGAGGACCAGGGAACCTCTTGGAAGTGAAGAGAAATATTCTAGGAGTCAGAGGAAATTGAGGACACCAGGAACATATGGTCCACTGATTCAATTAGGCAGGAATTATATGCATTCACAGAGACTAAAGCAGCAAGCATGGGGCATGCACAGATTTGCACCAGGTCCTCTGTGTATATGTTATAGTTATTAGCTTAGTGTTTTGTGGAAATCCTAATAGTAGGGGCAGGTGTGTCTTTGATTCTTTTGTCTGGTGTTGGAATTATTTTCCTCCTGTAGGGTTAACTTGTGTAGCCTTGATTGGAGGGCTTTTGCATTGTCTTATTGTATCTTGTTTTGTTGTGATTGGTTGTTGTCTCTTGGAGGTGTGCTCCAGTCTGAAAGGAAATGGAAATGGAGGGGAAATGGAATTAGAGGAGAAGAGAAATAAAGAAGAACCAGGCAGAGTAAAAGTTAGGGGAACTGTGGTCAGAAAGATATAGTATGAGAAAGAAATCTATTTCCAATTTTAGAAAGTAAAAGATTTCTATGTAAAGATATTTATTCTTTTCTGGATAATATTTGCAGAAATTTTTAGTAGTTGATAATATTTGATTATTAAAAATAATTATTAAAAATAATTAAATTTAGCATTATTTCATCTTTACATGGGATCTGATATACTTATTGATTTTCATTATTTCCTTGACTTTTGAGATTATAATATAATTACATTATTTTACCTTTTCTTTCTACCTTCCAAACACTCTCATAAACCCCTGATGGAGGAAGGTCATTGAGCAATAAAGAAACTGCTTGGCTGGCCCTGATAGGTTAAAGCATTGGTGGGAGGAGTAAACAGAATAGGATGCTGGGTGGAAGAGGAAGTGAGGTCAGACTCTGCTCTGCTTCCGGGGAGACTCGACAGCTCTGCTCTCTGGAGCAGAGACGCCATGCTCCGCTCTCCCGATAGCTCTGCTCTCTGAGGCACACGCAATGAAGCTCCAACCCAAGATGGACATAGGTTAGAATCTTCCCGGTAAGTGCACCTTGGGGTACTTACACACATTATTAGAAATGGGTTAGAACAATATGTAAGAGCTAGCCAATAAGAAGCTGGAACTAGCCGGGCCAAGCAGTGTTTAACAGAATATAATTTGTGTGTTGTTATTTTGGGCATGAGCTAGCAAGTGGCCGGGGTGTTGGGGACGCGTTCCCGCCACTCCTATTTCAACAAACCCCCTTGCTCTCTTTCAAATGCATGGCCTCATTTTTTATTAATCACTGTTACATGCATATATGTATGTATATATACAAATAAATTGTATAACTAAAATACATAAATTCACAATCAATCAAAATATGGAGTTATGCAGCCCTCTGTCAGTGGACATCTACAAAACACTTAAAATTCAGGACATTTCAGAAGAAGAGATAGAAAAATTGTAAGGGTCAGAGGTACATAGAAATTGCTATGAAAGTGTGTCTCCTAGTAATTTCAGATGCTACATTCACAAAGTCTCACAAGCATGACTGCCTTAAAATAAGATGAACAGGGTCAACATGAAGGAATGTGCCAAAGTGGACAGAGGAGAGCCCAGAAGGTGTCAATCCTAAAACTACACAAAGAACTACAGGCAGCAAAGAAATGCCAAGAGTATTCTCCAGGAAAGAGGACACAACTGATTTTCTGGTATCAGATGGTCAGTCCCCCAAACATTAATATGAGCAGAATTATACAGGGTCATTCTTTTAATCATGGTGCTTGGGCTATTTTATTCATAGTTAAGGGAATTTTCTCTGGTTTGGAGAAAAGATCTCTTTCTTTCCATTTTTTTTAAATGCTTAGACAATCATTCCAAAGCCACTAGCTATAAAATGTTTATTCTTTCCCTATTAATGTCAAATTTCTTTTTTATAGCAATTTTTGTAATATACTAAAGAAAACTAGATAATGACAATAAAACTGTCTATTGAAGATAAGGTGTTAATAAGCTAAGAAAAAAAAACTAGAAGGCGCTATTATAATGTAATTGATTTAGCAAATACTTTCTTCTCAATTTCCCTTTCAGTAAAGTCAAAGTTAATTTGCAATTATTTTGATAATGTCCAGTGAGTCACTTTGGTTCCTTAGAGATATGCAAATCATCCCATGTATTAAACAAGAGAACAACTGTGGCTGAACTGAAAGATATTGTGTTTCTTTATTTAATGTGCTAATGTTGACATGCCAATATGAAAGCTAGATAGCTATTTTTACATTGCTCTTTAATTTTATGACAGACAGAAGACAATTATTTGTTTCAATCAGTATATAGGCACTGCATCAGTGTTGGAATATGAGCTTTACTTGAGCAAGTCTGTCTAGAGATGTTCTTCAGCTTTGCTTTCAGTTCAGAACCAAAAGGCTAGACAGGTTGAGTTTTTATTTCTAGAAATACCATCTTCACATGATGAGGGCCTCTAGTACCATGGGATTTTCAGGTGTATCTGCAGCTGTGCCCACTGTGCCCTTGTCTTTAGATCTTTGCCCCTGTGAAGGCATAAGTCACAAAACAATCTCACACGAGTTTGGAATCATGATTAATAAAAGGGTTATTTATTTAAGGGGAAAACTTACAGATCACTGTCCTAGACAACAGCCCTCTGACCAAACAGGAACAGAGTCTAGCAGCCTGAAGCAGAAGCCAGAAGCAAGAGAATGGGTGCATTGTTACCATTGTTTTTAAAGCAAAAGAGACCACACCAAAGTGGGCTGGTATCTTAAAGGCTATTGGCTGAAGAAGCAGAAGAAGTTCTCTCAGCACCTCCCCCTTTTGTTTAAGTAAGAGAGTTCCAAACCCAATATAAAACAATATACACAAGGAACAGATATCAAGTATAAGATTAGAATTACAATAAGCATAAACAATAAGTAACTTTCCCACAGCTGCAGAGACTCTTTCTAACATAACATGTAGTTGAAGGATGTCTAATCAAGTACCATTTATCACTGCAGGTGGCCATACTCGGATTTAAGAAGAGAATGTACTTCATTCAGTGGGGGACATTACAATTTCTTTCTGTAATTTTCAGGGCCAGAAGAAAGAGAAAATACACATGTTTTCTGTGAAGATTTCATCACTTCCTAAGCAGTATTCCAGGTCTGACCTTAAATCCACCTATTGGCAAATGGGCTCCAGTGCAGTCAATGTTTATGGAAGATCCTGTAGTCAGGGGAAAGACCTTAAGCAGAGATACATCAATTCCTATTAAAAACCAATTTGAGAGTTTGTATAGAAGGTTGAAACAGAAGGCCAATTCCCTCTTTGGCATTAGAAGTGATCAGTGGGGTTTATGACATGAGCAGCGAGGGTGAGCTATATAGTATTTAAGATTTGCAAAAGTATCAAGAAAAAAAAAAGATGTACATTCTGATGGGTTCCTTCCATGGTGGTGGATAAGTCTCAAAGAGGAAGTAAGGTGTTGGCCAGGCAAAGATGAGACAGGTGTAATAGTTGAGAGAATCCTGCAGCCTGACTGACTAGCAGTCAGAGTGTTTCTCTATTTACACAGAATTCAGTAAGCAAGAATAAATTCATGTTGTTCCAAAACATAGGTCATATCATTTTTTATTTTGGATATTTATTTCACTTCCTCTTGCATATTTTAGTGACTACTAATAAACTGCAAAAGAACAGTCATATTTCAGACTCATTTTACCTCAAGTTTAATCATCATTGATAAACAGCTTTTTACTCAGCTATAACCCAATTTTTTAAGAATCTAGAGGCAAATGGCAGGTTTTTTTCCCTCAGGCTAGTAGCTTTTGGGCTTCAAGGACCCTTGACCAAAACAAAATATCCAACCCAATCCAGGCAGATTGCCATGTCCCAAGCAATATTGTATTAACTCATAATGATCAGAGTGCCCAAAAAGAACCTCAGGGTAAAGTTGCTGCAGTTATTATTCAAAGTAGGGCACAATACAGTGCTTATATTTTATATCTTTATAGAATTTATTTTTGTTTACATATGTTTATATATCATTATAGAATTGGTCTATATGTCTGGCATTCTGTCATTTTTTGTTTTTTGATCACAGTGGCTTTGTATGTGCTAACAATTCTGAGAAAGGGAAGTCCTGACATCTTATTTCTTTATCATCTTTTTACATCATTCTTTATCTATTAGTATAAGTCTTTGTGTAGGGCAGAGGTAACTTCACATAATCTAATTTTGTTGCTGTATATGAAAGATACAAAAGAGAGGGACCTTTGTGGGACCCATAGCAAGTGTGATATGCCAGTAGGAAAGAGAATAACATGCAAGGAGAGCTTCAATGTAGAGTTTATTTAAGAAGAGAGTATTGGGAGGGGGTAGGAAGGAAGAGATTCAGAGAGAGAGAGAGAGAGAGAGAGAGAGAGAGAGAGAGAGAGAGAGAGAGAGAGAGAGAGAGAGAGAGAGGAGGAGGCATGATGAGCTTGCCTGGGTGAGAAATTTGGGAGTGGACAGAGCTTGTCTCTAAAGGGGACAGGACATTATCTAGGTTCATTCTGCTATGTGACAGGCCAACATAATCCTAACAGTATGTGCTGCTATGCCCAGATCTGTGAAGTCCCCCCAAAACCAAGGAGACTGAGTCCTGTATGTAAAAGCAAGTCTGTAAACTCGGTCTCTCCACATTTCCAACATATTGGAATAATCAAAGAGCTCCAAGCTCAGTTAGAGTTGGGCTTTTATAGTAGCAAAGTTGGAGGTGAGGGGTTCCTAAGTTTCAGGACCCGTGATTGGCTGACATTTGTCTAGGGATGTCCTGGTGAGTGTGTGCTGGCAGCTATCTACAACAGTTGGAATGTTATGCATTTCCTTTGGATGGTCTGTTCTTGGGTAATCTCAGTCTGTGGTTCTTCCTGCAGCCAGGTATTGCTTCAGGGTAAACTACTGAGACTAAGGCCTTCATTAAACTTAGAGATGTCTGAGTCCTACTCTGACAGGTGATAATGGTTGGAAGTTAAGAACTTCCTTTGGGTGGTCTGTTTCTATCTAGCTTATCATGGCCGACTCCTACATATGCCATGTAAATGCTCAAGTGTATAGAGGGGAGAGGCTTGTATTCTGATCTGTGTCCATTTCCTCTATCAAACTGAATATTTTTGACCTTTTAAAGTATACTTTGTTTTGATTATCTTTTTCCTGAATAAATACAGTGACAGATGTTTCAAGAATATCTCATGGCCTCATAAAGAGGCGTGTTCAAATATGATTGCATTATAAAATCCAATGTCCAGAAAAAAAAATTTGTGTGGATGGAGGGCAATGGTTTAAAAAATATTTGATAATATGAAGTCTCTGTTAATTTATCAGCTGTGCTTACCTATCTGTCATTGAACATTCTGTCTACAGAGAGCCTTGGGGAAAACTCTTGTATAATCGCAACAGTTAAGTGTTATGCATTTGTTACTTTACAGGAAATTCAACATTTAAGTGTCCAAAATACACTTGATGAATAAGCACTTAAATAATGTAAAATGTTTATTAGATAGTTGAACTTTGAAAAAATCTAGAAGGGAGTCTAATATTAACCAAGTTAAACTATGATAAAATTGGGACTATATCATAGGCTGAAGCTGCTCTCTTAAAGACTATTCTGAGTTTTTGTGGGTGCGAGTAGAAGGTTATCAGTTAGCCTTGAGTGAAAACTTGGCACAGCCTAGAGTCACTGAGAAGAGTGTCTCAACAGTTGAATTGCCTAGATCGGAATGTTCTGTGGGCATGTCTTTGAGGAATAGTTAATTGATGTGGGAGGGCCTGACTTATTGTGAACCTCATCCACTATTCCTTGGGAAGGAGGTCCTGGATAACTAAACATTAGCTTGGGGGTGAACCAGCCAATCAGTGCTCATGATTGTGCACGGTTCAGTCCATCATGGCTGGGAGCTCTGGTGAAGTAGAACATTATTATTATACAACCAGGCAGAATAGAAGAGGGCATACAGTCTCTAGTGACTGTCTTTTTTTTTTCTACCATTTATTCGGTTCCAGTTCTCAGATCAAGGGATACATACTTCCTATACTCAGAGTGGAACTTTTCCATGTGTTAATTCTTTCTAGAAAGTCTCCATCAAATACAACCAGGGATATGCCTTCCTAATTTCCTAGGTGATACTAAAGCCAGTCAAGTTGACAATATATTAATTATCATGCTTCATTAAATGCTACTCATTTTCTTTCTTTAACTTTGGTTGGAATAGAAAGTTTTCTGAGCATTTAATCTTTCCTGAAGGTCATTATCAATTGCCGCAATTATTGCCCTGAATGATAAGAGACTACTGTCAAAATGTAGCCACATGACTTAAAATTTCTGTTGCTTATACTTGAATGTATATGGTGTGGGAGGCCCTTCTGTCTATGTGTTGCTTTTATTGGTTAATGAATAAAAAAACTGGCTTGGCCTGATAAGGTAGAACAGAGCTAGGCAGGAAAACTAAACTGAATGCTGGGAAAAAGAAGGCAGAGTCAGAGAGAAGCCATGTAGCCCTGCTGTAACTGGATGGAGTTTTACCCAGTAAGCCACAGCCAAGTGGCAATACACAGATTACTAGAAATGGCTTAAATTAATATATAAGAGTTAGTGAATAAGAAGCACGAGCTAATGTGCCAAGCAGTGATTGAACTAATATAATATTTGTGTGATTATTTCAGGGCTGAGCAGCCAGAAACAAACAAGTAGCCCCTCTTCTAACATGTATATCTTCAGTTTATTTTTTAAGCTTTATTTTAATTTAAATGAAAAATAATAATTCTAAATATTGGTGCAATGTATCATATGATGTTTAAATATCATGTGCACCTTGTAGAACTTTTAAATCAGCCGAAGGAGCAAGTCTGTTGCCTCAACAATTTGCCATTGCTTTATGTGAAAACATTTAAAAGCTCTTTTGATTATTTTAAAGTGAAGAAATTATTTTGTCATTATTCACTACAGTTACAGCAGAGTGCAACATAACCTAGAATGTGTATTTTCAAACCAAAACCTTGTATCTTCTGACAGATGATCTTGATTTTCATTTTGATTGGAACTAGAATCAATCAAAAGATAATACTCTGAGAATTCTTTACTCCTGCAGTGCCATCAGAACCCAGCTTCTTCAGTTTTTCTACTGCAGGCCTAAAGACCAGGTCTTGGGTCAGATCAAGAGTCCTGAGTCTAGATGTGGAAAATTGCACCTAATATAGAAATTTGGATTTTACATTAGATGTACAGGTTGTTGTGACTAAACTTGGTCCTGGATTTCTTAGATTTGGGAATTGAATTTTGGAACTAATTTAGAAATGTCTGGAGGTGTGCACTGGAAGATCCTTTGATGCTATAAGCACAGCTTAGTGGATAATCTAATAGGAAATCAAAAAAGAAGAAAGCCAACAGCAGTGTAGACAGACTGGGGAATTTCTCAGCAATTAACCTAAAATTGTTCTATATTGCATCCTGCAGACAAATCTCTCTATATTCAATTCATGCTTTGAGGTTTTGAATGAGTTTGGGATAAAAGATAGATGAATGACTAATTAATCTGGTAGAGGAACTATTGCTGCTAACTGCTTTTTCACAGCTATAGAGGGAGAATCAGAAGTAAAAGATACAGCAGAAATGCTTGAACGAAGAGAATCAACTACTTTGCCTTAGGACAATGGTAAATATGTCTTGAGGATATATTAAGAATACTTGGCTTGAGTACAGTGACAACATGTGCATATGTCCAGATATGCTCTGTCTTCTTCCCTTTTCATATTTGTAGTGAATACTGCTATGATAAAATTGAGGCATTCAGCATCTCTTCAGCAGGCTGATTTCCCCTTCTGTGAGTAGTGGGAATTGAATGGGAGTTTCTCTAATAAAATAGTACAGTATTTTCTTGCTGAAATTGAGTATGTACAAGTATAAGTATATATGTCCACAGCATATTATATTAAGGATTCAAACTTTCCAAAGGTTTATAAAATGTGCGACAATGTCACATTTAAAGATATTTCTCCCATCTTTCCACACTGTGTAAATGACACATTTAGCTGAGGCAACTCTGTGCTTCCTAGACACCTAGAATAGCATTTCTCTGTGGAAATAAAAGCAATTTACTTTCATCATCAAGAAGCGAAGCTATTTCCTTGGAGACCAAAGTTCGTCCACATTATTTCCGAGTAAGAGATAACGGATGGAAAAGGCATCATTGAAATACAAAATTCTTATTATCCAGGGAACTGCAAGAATGGGTAAATATGTAACCTGACAGAGTAAAATTATAAATTGCTAAATGAGCACTGACCTTTCTCAAGACAAGAAAATAAAGAGTGGACAACCCTGCTGACCTGCGCAGTATTCTTCTGAACTGTACAATTACATAAATGAAGTCTCTGTCTAGATTCCACCACCAAGTGGATAATATATGCAAGGAGGCTTTCTTACAACACAACTTATTTTTTCTAACTACTATGCTAATATTGTCTTGTGGTTTTCTTTTCTAATATTAATAGAGAGCTTTTTCATCTTAAGCAAAGGCTTGGCTTTTTAATACCTAACAACATAACTGATTCAGTAATAAGCTTACATGAAGATGAAAACAAATGAGAGGCTAATACAATCATGAACTTGAATATTTGCATGTTCTCCTTATAAAAACTCTAGAGAAAGTCCTAGCTGCATAGTCCTCAGCAGCAGTTCTGACTGATTTGATTATTGCTCTAGTTACTTCACCAGGTCCCAAATGCCAATGAAATTCTAACACACAAGTAGGGCATAAATGACTGTATTTAGAATCACCTAGGAGGCACAACCATAGGCATGTGTCTTAAGATCTTTTAGAGAGGCTGCCATGGAGACAAACATTCATTGTGATTATTGTCACATCATCCTGGAACCCAATATGAATCAATTGAAAAGGAACAATCCAACTACACAGTGGTATTAACTGTATCTTTTTTACTGACTGCAAGCACCACATAACCAGGCAGGTGGAACTATGACTAGATGACTCCCACTCTCGTTTTCATTCTTTCCTGCCACAATAGACTATGTTGATTTTAAAACATAAGCCAAAATATATCTTTCTTTTAAGTTAAACTTGAGTGACTCATTCTCCCCCCCAAAAAAAACCCCAAAATTAGACAATACAGAACTTTACATAGTGGTACTATTCCCCTAGAAGGAAATAAATCAAAAACTCTACTTAACAGGTGAAGATACAGCAGGAAATGGTCATATATGATTATTTTCAGATACTTAGATCTTGGACTCCTATACCTAGAACTCATGGAAAGCATGTAATGTATTAAAATAATTATTAGTTATTTGTTTAACAAACAGAAAATCTATCTACTAGGATCTGATTGAAATAATAATTATTAATAATAAAATAAATGTTATTTTCTTATCTCAATATTAATATGTTAATAAAATCTACTCTGATATATATGTAAAGAGTGAAGTTTGGTAACATTCCTCTGTATTCTCAGAATTTACTATAGATACTGAAATCTTATTAATGAATGAATATATGAATATGCATGAAAACTTTAAGAGACTGAAATTCATCATTCTTATGCAGAATAGGAATGAAGATGGGGAGGAAGAGGAGAAAGAATAGAAAAAATACATGGTGCCCTTACGTAGCACCTTGGGAAAATATAACATGTTAAAATACAAAATTTAATGAGACATTTCACTTTTCAAAGAGCTTTAAGAAGGAAGGCTTTTTACCTTGTGTAGCATTGTATTATTTAAACAATTCTTAAGTATCCAGGAAGCATTTGATCACCAGTTGAATTATTCAGCAATTAATTTCTTTTAAATTTTTGGTACCTAATTTCTTATCAAGACATTTTGCAGAGTTAGTTGGACAGGCAGTAATAGACTCCAGTGAATTTTAAAAACAACCACAGTTTGTGTTAAAGATTTAAATACCATCATCACTATCAGATCCTAGGATTAAAAGCTGTTACCTTACCACTTGATTATCTGGAGACCAATGTTTATGATCACAGTGCAAATCAAAGAATGCTCCTGGAATGAACTACTACATTATAAAACTAAGTAATAAAAAATTGAAAGAGACAGAAATAGATTAGATGATAGATAAATAAACAGATACAGATAGATAGGTAGATAGATGATAGATAGATAGATAGATAGATAGATAGATAGATAGATAGATAGATAGATAGATAGATGATAGAGAGATAGATAGAGAGATAGATGATAGATAGATAGATAGATAGATAGATAGATAGATAGATAGATAGACAGACAGACAGACAGGATAGATAGGTGATGGATTTAAATACAGGGAAGTCTAAACCTATGGGAATAACATGGCTTGTTCAATGTTGGGCTTAAAGTTTAGGCTAAGATCAAGTACAACTTTAAGGCCTATCCACAATGATATAATTCTGCAAGATAGACCATGATTTCAATGATTATACAATCTCCTGTAACCACAAAGACCATGACCCTTTGGATGACTCTGAACATTACATCACCAACAATAATACATGGATTTTGTTTGACTCTTGCTGATGTTTGGTTTACATTTCCTGATGGCTAAAGGTGGCTACAAAGTTTTGAATGCTTGTATTTCATCATTTGAAATTGTCTTTTTAATATTTTGCATAATTATGTCTTGATTATTTGGTGTTTTGTTTGCTTTATTTTTTTATAGTTTCAAGATATTTGCTGTCAGAGTCCTCTAAGATTATCTCTAATTCTTTCATCTGATTTTCGCTCTGTTGTTTCCTTTGCCATGCAAAATGTAACGGTGTAAATGAATGCAGACAGATTGTAAAAATATATACAGCTTTAATGGGGAAATAGACTTACAGAACCACCGTTCCTGCGGAGACCAGGAAAGCAGAAGGGGCAGCTGAGCACACGCCCAGCAGATTTATAGGTAAACATTAGCCCAAGGCAAACATGCCCCCTAAGGCTGGGCTTAACCCTACATCTCCCCCTTTTGTCTAAATAAGACAGAACTAAACCAAATACAACTATATACAATAATAACAATAAATATAACAAACAATATTGAGAACAAAAGTTTTGCTAGACATTCTAACTCAAGGAGTCTAAATAATGTAGAGAGTAACTACAATTATATAATCTTAAACTCCGTCAAAGATCTGAGAAGAGAATAAATATTACTTAACAAATGAGAGATATCCAAAATGTGCAACAATTGACAGAGACAACTGACTAACTGGGCAATCACCCAAAGTCTCGTTTGCAATGTTGAGTCAACCAACTTTGGCTAAGGCTTAACATAACTGACATACCATTTATAAATGCAAGGAACTTTCTTAGAATTATCCTACCCTCTCTTGGCAAGATAAGACAATCCTGTTTCGTATCTTTGTCAGTAATTGAGGTATGGGCTTCTCTTAACCCCAAGGCCAGTTCTGCCAAGAAGACAAGCTCCCAGTGGAGTGTCTTTGGTTCTCAACATTCTCTCAGGGGTAGAGTGGCATTACCAGGAGTAGTTGTGTCTCGTTGGCACAGAATTCTAGGTTAGATTAAAGGCCATTTTCTATAGCTTTTCAAAGAGGCTGAAGATTATACTATCTATACTAAATATAATCTCTATGTATCTAAAAGACCTGATTAACATAAAAATAAATATGACAAACATAATTCTCAATATCTATCTAACTTGAAGACTAAAAGAATAAACAACTGTGCAATATATGAAGACAATGATCTTCAACTGTAAACAATGTTATTATATAAATAGTATCAGAAGTAGAAATGTACATTATGATATGGTACATGTATCAATACAATATAAGCATACTCTTATACAAAAATAGAGGCAGGAACACTCACATTCAATATTCAATATATCAATATACAGGAAATGGTACCAATACAATTTTCTGAAAACAGTAATTCACAAATACCAATCATCCCATCAAAGCAGTTAATCCCCCCCCTTTTTTTTGGAACATACCCCTAATTCCATAAAATAACTCCCCATCCCCTCAACCCTGAACCAACTACTAAAAGATGTCCCTAACCCTGAGGGCAAACTCTGTTGGGAGAGGGGACATTGTCCTCTAAAATTGCATCTAGCTGACATGGGGGCAACGTTCTTCTTAGGGGCTCCTGTGAAAGCAAATGATGGTAAAATTCACAAATTAACCTTTGACCTAAGAAAATTATAACTAGTCTCTGAGCATTTTGAGAAGGTCCGGCCAGAGTGTTGTCAAAAATGTGCACCACTCGAAATTGGTTCATGCAGTTGGTACAAAAAAAAAAAAGGTCTAATTTTAGCGCTTAAAAAAATATTCATGACGTCATAAAAACCAGATTGAGTTGATGCCGTGGGGCCCCATCTTCATCCTGGAAACTTTAAAGATTACTGTAGGGAAAGTTGTTGCTTGTTATGAGAAATTTAAACATTAACAACAAGGACATATACTGACATATAAAAAAAGGCACAGATATGAGGAGAGGCAAAGAAAAATTATCAAGTATATAATTATTATTATTCTGTCCCATTTCATGGCTCCTGACCTGAGACAGAAACTCTGAAATATCTCTTATCAACAGGCTTGGGATTGAAGAGGGACTGAGCCATAGTCCAACTCCAAAACCAGCTCTACATATTTATAAAGAAATGTTTAATAAGACATATATATATATATATATATATGTAAATTTAATACTTACAGAATATGTCCATCCATCAGTAATTAAATATTCAGGGTCCCTTAAATTCTTTGAAGATGAGTATTTTCCTGTGGAGATAAGAAAAAAACCCTGCCCCCAACCTATCTATATTTCCTACCATCAGTATGTTCGCTATCCTTGTGAATGAATTGTTATTTATCTTTTCCACGTGGCTTCTCTTCTTCAAACCGAACCTTTATCAATTTTGACGGTATCCACAATTTTTCCTCACCTGTGGAGATAAGAGCAAAACCCCTTCCCCAACGCAGCACATCTCCTGGCTTCCATTGTGAGGTCAGCACATCCTTGAAATAAACTGGTTGATTTAGTTCAGTAGACTTTTCCATTATCCAATGTCTTTCTGCAGCCGTTGTCCCCTTCTCATTAGCGTTAAGAAAATTCAAGGTTAGCAAAGCATTATGTAACCTATTTCTGGGGGTGTTTTCCACCCCTTTCTGTTTATTCAACATATCCTTTATAGTTCGATTTGATCTTTCTATGACTGCTTGACCTGTAGGATTGTATAGTATACCTGTAACATGCTTGATATTGTAATAATCAAAAAACCGTTTCATTTTCCTAGAGGCATAAGCAGGACCATTATCTGTCTTTATTTGTGTAGGTATACCCATGATAGCCATGACTTCTAATAAATGAGTGATTATTGAATCAGCTTTTTCTGAACTTGGAGCAGTTGCCCACTGAAAGCCTGAATAAGTGTCAATGGTGTGATGAACATATTTTAATTTGCCAAATTCTGCAAAGTGGAACACATCCATTTGCCAGATTTCATTCCTTTGTGTGCCCTTTGGATTAGCCCCTGCAGGCAGTGGCATTTGGTTATAGAAAGAGCAAGTAGGGCATTTCTTTACAATCTCCTTAGCTTGTTGCCATGTCATAGAAAACTCTTCAAACCTTTGCTATTAACATGATATTTTTATGAAATTCAGACGCTTGTAGCACACTGTCAATCAATAATTGATCAATTTCTGCATTACCTTGTGCTAGAAGACCTGGCAGACCCATATGGGATCGGATGTGTGTTATGTACATAGGGCAAAGTCTGTTTCTGATCAAATCTTGAACCTGGATAAACAATGAGGTTAGTTCTGTATCATCAGGTATAAATTCAGCAGTTTCAATATGTAAAATAACTCTTTCTGTGTATTGTGAATCAGTAACTATATTAATAGGTTTCTTAAAATCCCTTAGCACCATAAGAATGGCATATAATTCTGCCTTCTGGACAGAATCATAAGGACTTTGTTCCACCTTACCCAAGTCTTCTAATTTGTAAACTGCCTTCCCTGATTTATTGGCATCAGTATAGAATGTACGGGCTCCAGTTATTGGAGCATCACGGACAATTTGAGGAAGGATCCAAGAAGTTCTCTTTATGAAGTTAAGCCTCTTGCTTTTTGGATAGTTGTTATTAATGTCTCCCACAAAATTAGCACAAGCTCTTTGCCATGGTTCATTATCTTCCCATAATTTCTTTAGTTCATCAGCAGTGAAAGGCACTATAATTTCTACTGGGTCTACGCCTGCTAGTTGACGAAGTCTCAGCTTTCATTTTACAATTAACTCAGAGACTTTTTCCACATAAGTTTTCAGTTTTTTGACTTGGTTTACGTGGTAAAAAGATCCATTCCAAGATAATATCATCTCTCTGCATTAAAATTCCTGTAGGAGAAATTTTTGATAGTGATATGACGAGAATACAATCGAGCTCTGGATTCACCCTGTCCACATGTGCCTGTTGTAATTTCTCCTTAATCATTGTCAGTTTCTTTTCTGCTTCAGCTGTTAATTCTCTGGGACTGTTTAAATCTTTATCACCACCCAAGGCTTTGTTCAAATGAATTATTAGATCAGGTGTTATCCCAATAGCTGCTCGTAGACTAGAAATGTCTCCTAACAGTCTTTGAAAGTCATTAAGAGTCTGTAGGCGATCTCTCCTAATTTGTGCCTTTTGTGTCTTAATTTTTTGAAAACCTATTCTATAACCTAAATAATTAACAGAATCTCCCTTCTGAATTTTTTTCATGAGTAATTTGCAATCCCCATTTAGGTAAAAGTATCTTTATTTCTTCAAACAGTCTGTTCAAGGTGTCCATGTTTGAATCGGATAACAAAATGTCATCCATGTAATGATATATTATTGATTTGGGAAATTTATTGCGGATCATTTGCAATGGTTGATTCACAAAATATTGGCACAAGGAGGGGCTATTTAACATACCCTGGAGGAGGACGGCCCAGTGGTACCTCCTCGAAGGTTAAGAATTGTTATAAGTAGGCACTGAGAAGGCAAGTTTTTCTCTATCTTCTGTTTGTAAAGGTATAGTGAAAAAACAATCCTTTAAATCAATAACTATGAGAGGCCATACTTTTGGTAATAAAGAGGGCAAAGGGATTCCAGATTGCAGAGGGCTCATAGGTTGAATAACCTTGTTGATAGCTCTGAGATCTGTCACCATTCTCCATTTACATGATTTTTTTCTTAACCACAAATACAGGAGAATTCCAAGGGCTGGTAGATTCATCTATATAATTCCAGCATCTAATTGCTCTTGTACCAGCTATTCTAAAGCCTGTAACTTTTCCTCAGCTAAACGCCATTGCTTTGTCCATATTGGTTTCTCAGTCAACCATTTTAGAGGCAAGGCCATTGGTATCTCTGAAGGGATATCAATCGCTTCTTCTTGTACAGCCTGAATGGCCGTTTTTTTTTTCTGTTTGTAATATCTTTTAATATTATTTTTAAAAATATAGGCTCTAAAAGTAGCAGGAATGTTAATTTGGATATTCCATTGTTGTAATAGGTCACGACCCCATAAATTCATTGCAATATTGGCTACATATGGCCTTAATTTTCCTATTTGTCACTCTGGCCCTATACATTCAACCCATCTCGTGCTCTGTCTTACTCGAGATAGGGTTCCAATTCCCAGGAGCTGAACATTTACATTCTGAAGAGGCCAGTATGGATGCCAAGATTCTGGGGTAATGATACTTACATCAGCACCTGTGTCCAGCAGGCCAGTAATAAAAATGCCATTTACACACACTCTCAGCTAAGGTCTTTGATCATTTATAGAATTTTGCCAAAACACACGTAACTCATCTTTCTGATCATTATTGCTTGTAAGAGTAGGCATGGGGCGTCCTAATTGTCCTGACGAGGCACGTTCTCTGCAGAAACTGGAAATGAATGAACCATGTTTGCCATGGGGGACTGTGAGACCCCCCTCTCACGTTTCCCATCTGTATCAGGTTGCCTTGTCTATCTCTTGTAGACCTGCATTCATTCGTCCAGTGTCTGCCTTTTCCACATCTTCTACATAAACCTGAAGGCTGAGTCTTCCTATTTCTGTTATTTCTAGAAGATGCATTATTATTATTTGTGAAAATCCATTGTCTACAATTCCTTTTCATATGACCCATTTTGCCACAATTAAAACATTTGGTAATCTGGTGTCTCCTTTTACCATTGGAAATTGCTTCTTCAATCCATGCTTCAGTGCCATAGTCAAATGTATCAACATTCAGTGTATGGAAGGGCACTGATCTGAGCTTCAAAGGCCCCAAAATTCTTTTGAATTCTACATTTGCATTTTCATAAGCCAAAGACTCAATCATTATACATCTTGCTTCTGGGTCAGATATCCCTATTTGTACAGCCTTAGTTAGTATTTGTAAAAAGTCACTAAAGGGTTCTCTCTGACCCTGTTTAACTCTGACAAATGATTCCATTCTCTGTCCTGGGTCTTGTACCCTGTCCCAAGCCCTTAAGGTTGCTGTAGTACACATAGAGAGTGTGTTTTCATGCAAATTAGCTTGTTCCTGAGGGTCTGAAAAGAGCCCTTCACCTAGAATTTTATCTAGGGAAATGTCAATTCCCTTCACGTTTTCCTGCTGTTCTAAAAGTCTAGCCACTTGCCTGAATAAGCATTTCCATTTCAATTGCGGTCCACTCTCAAGTACCACAGAGCTCAGCTGAAGCCAGTCTGAGGGGGTTTCTTTGCTTGTTGTGGCCCAAGATTTTAGCATCTCTTTAACAAAAGAGGTGTGCATCCCAAAAGTCATGACAGCCTGCTTAATTTCTTTGAGATCATTCATACAGACAGGCTCCCATGTATCTTCCTTGATGACCCTAGGGTTTCTGGAACCAATCACCTTCTCTGTTGTTATTACTGGAAAGGCAGGTAGAGCTGTAGGTAGAGCTTTGTGGAAATTGTCCCAGAGGGATTTACCCACAGATGTAGTTAAAATTTGCTTTTCTACCCTTTGATCTTCTTCATCAGAATTTAGAAATTCCTCAATCTTTTCAATTCTATTCAACATTGCCTCCTGCAATGTTTGAATCTCCTGTCCAGAATTATGTTCCAAAGCCTTCATTGAGGATTCTAAAGTATGAAGTTTGTCCATTAGAGATAACTTCTTATCTTTGGATATAATTTTTATGGCATAAACTGTGCCTTCCTGTATTGACAATCTTTTAGCCAATCTGTCACAAGCTTTAGACAAAATTCGATTGTCACATTCAGCAGTTTTCATTCTCTTAGTTAATGTTTCATTTCCTACAGAAAGGGACTAAAGCTTACGATCCAAATCAGCTGTTCCTTCTTCCATAGTAAGGAATTTATCTTTAATATCAGCTGTTAATGTTTCAGTTCCTACAGAAAGGGAATGAAGCTTACAATCCAAATCAGCTGTCTCCTCTTCCATAGTAATGAATTTCTCCTTAACATCAGCCTATACCTTTTCTAAATTTTGCTCAATTGATAGAGTCATGTTAAACAAAGATCTGTTCTCTTCCTGGAGAACTTCAAACTGATTTTTGAGAAGATTGTTGTCATTCTCCATTGTTTATAAATGTTCAACCTCTGCCTTAAGAATCCTGGGTTTGTCTCGTAAAGACTTTATCATATTTCTATTATGAAACCACATAGTACCAAGGAAAACTATGAATCCCAGACACCTCTTGTAAAATCTCCCACATGGTACACTGAAAAAGGCTGTTAAAGTCTTGAATGGTAATGTTTTCAGACATTTTATTTATAAAAGAATTTTTTTTACCTGCAATGACTGGTTCCTGCCATTGGTGGCGAAAGAGTCCACTTGAGTCCATGTGGCCTAAGTCTGAAACAATTGCCTCAAAACCGAAAGTTGGAGCAGACACCAGACTGATAAATAGCAATTGGGGGGGGGGGCAGGTAGCCTGGAAGAGCCAAGGCCGAACTAAGCCACCTGCGGGGAGGGGACGCAGAGCAGCACTGTGTACTGATCACGCTGTTACAGAGGCGCTGGTACCACTGTCAGGCAGGGCAGTGTGCACAGACTCCTGGTGCAGGGCCAATTCCAAACCGCCCGGGCTAAGTCTCCCGTCAGGAGTCCCGTTTGCTGACTTTCTAGCAAGCGCCAGGAAAAATCGAGTTGCTGTAGATGTTCAGTGACTCAGAATCTCAGCTGCTTCTGCAGATCGAACCAGCAAGGAGCTGTGCTGAGAGGGTACAATCTGTGTGGAGGGAGAGGCCTCCTGAGTGGGGGGTTGCTGCTGGCTCCCGACGGTGGCCCCCAGGAGGCTCTGATTTGGGGCGGGTATCTGCAAAGCCTAACTGGGCGCCAAGATGTAATGGTGTAAATGAATGCATACAGACTGTAAAAATATATACAGCTTTAATGGGGAAATAGACTCGGAGACCAGGAAAGCAGAAGGGGCGGCTGAGCACATGGCCAGCAGATTTATAGGTAAACATTAGCCCGAGGCAAACACGCCCCCTAAGGCTGGGCTTAACCCTACAGCAAAAAGGTTTTTTTTTTTAAGTTTTACACAGTTTCATTGTCAATTTTGCAATTTCCTGGCCTATCTACAGACTGTTTAAAAAAGGATCAGTAATGGTATATCTCACTAAAGAAAGAAAGGTTTCTAAATTTTCTCATTTGTTCTGTACATTTGATTCTCACTACCTGACATATTTCATCTACTCATAAAATGGACATAAAGGTACTACCTACTGCATAGGGTAGCAGAGTGAGGATGAAAGGAAAAGCATGGGTGCATTCAATGTGCTTCATCTGACACTCTTCTAGGAAAAGTTATCTCCACACAATAGAATGAACTTAGAATTTCATTCAAACAGATACTCCATTGTGAGCAGAAAATCCTCTCTTTTTACAATTGATAAGCAAAATGTTAAAATGCTAATATCGTAACTAAAATGTCAGACTTGGAAATAAAACTTCAAATCCTAGTCTTGAAAATTTTTATTCATATTTTCAAATATCACTTGAGGATGCTAAAATGAAGAAGAGATGAAAACCCGAGTTAAGAGCATCAAGATGGACAGTGAGAAAAGGATTTTATGTAAAATAGCAAAGAAGGGGTTAAAAAAAGTTGTACCTTTATATCTTACCTCTATATTTGTGCAAATACAGCATTGTAGGATGTAACAGAATTTCTTGGACCACTTGCCCCCAAATCATTACATGGAGACATTATTAATGTTTGGTCTTACTTTAGGCTTGTATCTAGCAACCTCTTTTAACCTTAGTCAACCCATTTCTAGTAGTCTAGAAACCTGAAGTTTGTTTACCTCATCTGCGTACTGTTTATCATACTACCTGCCTCCTTTGTGTCTGGCTAGCTGGCAACTGGCTGGCTGGCCACTAACTGGCTGGGTGGCTCTTCATTTCTCTGTGTCCACCAATCCTGTCTATCTCTGCTTTACCTACCTATTAACTATTCAATTTTTTATTAGATCAATCTGGTGCCTTAGACAGGCCAAGTGAAGCAGCAACATTTTTAAATAAAAAAAAATGTAACATAAACAAATGCAAAATGTTTTTGCATAAGCAATTATTATTCAACACACTCAAATGCATCACATCTTTAAAGATTAAACAAATATTCTATTCCACAACAGTAAAAAATTTATTATTTCTGATTGAAATAGTTTGCCATGGATCTAAAAAATTATTTGCTATTGTAAAAAATAATCAAGCAAAAACGTTGTTTGCCAAAATTATAGTCTTAAAATTTTACATAATAATAATAACAATACCCCATGATTCAGAGAATATAATATCCAAGAAAATGGCTGGAATTGGACATTATTATAAGAGATGAACATTAATATTTGAATGACTTTTAAGCAAATAATATTTACTAAGGAGTTATCTCCTGTGCTGATGTATTCAAGGTTATTCCCCACTCTGTCTTCTATCAGATTCAGTATATCTGGCTTAATGTTATGGTCTTTTTCAATCTATTTGCATTCTTCTACATGCAGACTTTCAATTGTAACAGCAGTATTTCAGTGTTTATTGAAGATATAATTTTTGTTGTGTATTTCTGGCTTCTTTATCAAAAATCAGGTGTCCATAGTGTGAAGATTTATGTCTGGGTTTTCAATTCGATTCCATTGATAATCATGTTGGTTTTTATGCAATATGGTGTGCTTTTTGTTTTTTGTTTAGCTTTGTGTTTTTGTTTTTGTTTTTATTACAACTAGCTCTCTAGGACAGCTTCAAATCAGGGATGGTGATACCTCTGAAGATTTTTCACTATTCAGGACTGTTTTATCTGTCTTCAACTTTTTTATTTTCCTGTACAAAATTGAATATTGTACTTTCAAGATCTGCAAAGAAATGTGTTGGAATTTTGATGGGGATTGTGTTTAATTTGTAGATTGCTTTTGGTGTTTTGGCCATTTTTACAGTGTTTACCACTGACCCAGGAGGGCACAAGAGATCTTTCCACCTTCTGGTATCTTCCTTAATGGAACACTGATAGTATAGGCACTAAAACTGACAACTAATAAATGGAAGAGTGAGAAACTGAAAAGCTTCTGTAAGGCAAAGGATGTGGTCAGTATGAGAAAATTACAGCTTACAGAATGGTAAGGGATTTTCACAAATATGGAGGCCCAAAAATGTGAGCCTGTTTCCATATTGACCAAAGGTCAGAGAGTTGGAACTTTCCTCTAGTTCCTTCAAGGTTACTGTGCTTCTGCCTCAAACAAGGTCCCACCTAGGTCTTGTTCCAGAGAGTTCTGCTCTCTCAAGGTTATTGTCAACAGGTGTGGCTAATGACCAGACCTTGTGCTCCAGGAATAGAGAAGTAGATTGTTCCTACCTCAAACAAGAGTCTAAGGATCCAATTAAGTTTCAGTTCCCTTTATGGAGATAACTTGGGATTCCACCTGGGAGGCAGTTAGCCTACAGAATATTTTGGTCTAGAGTAACTTGGTGACTTGTTTTGTTCTAGTAAAGAATGTTAAACTATGAATATACCCATGATTTTCAATTGGTATGTTCATTTCCTTGTATCATGTTAATGCAGTCTTTTGTCTTACTCCTACCTTTTTGAATGAGGGGTATTTTAAGCAGTTAGAAATATAATGTGGGCAAATTTTAGTACTCACTAGAATTCCCTCCCAATACTATCCTATATGTTTCTCTGTTTTATTATTTTCATTTGTGTCTTTATATTCTTTACTATATTTTTAAATTGACCTGCCTTTACCCTGGCAAAAATTATTTTTGTAATGGCTGGTCCCTGAAACACAAATATATGATAGAAGGCACACATCCAAAATATATAAATAACTCAAGAAACTAGGTGTCAACAAACTAAGCAATACATTTAAAAATGGATACAGAGCTAAACAGAGAATTCTCAATTGACAAATCTTAAATGGCTAAAAAAAAAAAAACCTTAAGCTATACTTCAACAGGAAATGCAAATCAAAACTAGTTTGTGATTCCATATTATACATCTCAGAATGTCTTATATCAATAACACAGATGATAGCTTATGCTGAGGAGGATGTGGAATAAAGGGAACACTCCTCCATTGCTGGTGGTACTGAATACTTGTACAGCCGTTTTGGAAATGATTGTGGCAATTCTTTGAAAAGTGGTAATCTATATCTACCTGAAGAGCTATACCACTCTTGGATATATACCCAAAGGTTGCCCCATCCTACCACAAGGATACTTACTTAAATATGCTCAAATGGTTTTATTTATAATAGCCAGAAACTAGGAAACATCCTCGATGTCCTTCAATCAAATAATGAATTTTAAAATGTAGTATATTTAAATGGTAGAGTATCACTCGGGTGTTTGAAAAAAATAGCATCATGAAATTTGCAGAGAAATGATGGAACTAGAAAAAAAGTCATCCTGAGTGAAACAACCCAGATCTGAAAAGATAAACATGCTATGTTCTCACTTATAAGGGAATATTGGTTATTAAGAATACCTATATTATAATCCACAGAATCAGAGGTTAAGTAATGCACACTAAAACATTAGAAAGACTCAAGGAATACTAAGAAAGAGTAGGAAGAAGGATTGTAGAAACCAGAGGGGTTTAGGACACCAAGAGAATATGTCTCACAGAATTAACTAAGCAGGGAGCATAGGAGCTCACAGAGACTGAAGTGGCAGTCATGGACCCTGAAGGAGTCTTTCTGTGCTGGTTCCTCTCCATACCCGCTATGATTGTTTAGCTTGGAATTTTTGTGCTGTTCTTAACAGTGGGAGAAAGGGCGTTTTTGACTCTTTTTTATTACTCTTGGGACCCTTATCTTCCTACTGGGTTGCCTTGTCCAGCCTTGATGTGAGGGTTTTTGCCTAGTCCTATTGTGTCTTGAAGTGGTGTTTTCAGTTGTTATCTCTGGGAACAATGCTCTTTCCTGAAAGTAAACAGGATTTGGAGGAAAGAGAAAGTAAGGAGGGGACTTGGAGGAGTGGAGAGAAGGGAGGATATGGTTGATAGGTGTTTTATGGGAAGACTGAACAAATAGAATAAAGAAATTTTATTCAAACATTTTAAAAACATCATTAAATCTTCCCTTTCTTGAACTGATATGTGAACATCATTTTTATTCCCCCCAAGAGGCAACACAATTTTTATCTGAAAGTTGATTCCATTTCTCCTCCCCAAAACATTCTAAACTGAAAATTAGGTGGTTTTTTTTTCTGAATAATTTTTGTTTAGTCTTTGAAAAGTTCTCTACTTTCATAGTTGAAGTGTGAACATTTTCTTGTGGTAGCAGAGTTTCATAAAAGTAGCATATACCCATTCATGATAGATTATGAGAGTTAGTGGGACAGATGCAGGAAAATGCCAAGGTCAAACCCATGGCTTTTGTATTATAATGACTACAAGTGTAATGGATAGTGATCTTCACTGCTTCTGTTTCTTTCTTTTAGATTTATTTGTCTTTAATTATGTGTATTCTGAGTATTTGTTAACACAAGCCCATGAGTGCAACTTCTGTGGTCAGAACAAGATACTGGATTCTCAGGAGCTGAAGTCAGAGTTGGTTGACAGCTTCTTGATGTGGGTGGTGGGATATGAACTAAGGTCCTGTGCAAGAGTGATGCCTGTTTTTAGCTACTGTCTCACCTAAATAAAGAAACCCTCAGTATATTCCATTCTGAGCTAGTATGGGACTATTTTGTTGTAATCAACAACAACATATCATATTCAAAATTATTCTAAGAGATAGAATGAGAGAGATGAGACTGTATCCCAGTCCTACCCATTGCATCTCGTTAGCATAGAGATATCAATGGGTAATTGGCATAAAGAAAGAGGTGGGAACTTATTTATTGTCACACATTTCACAGAATGAAAGCACTGGAAAGACTGGAAAAGTCTCCTGCATTGTAAAAGTAACATAAACATATTCTAGAAAGAAAAATACAAAGTAACATTACAAATATAAAAAAAAATTATAAGCTGAGAGCCAAATTAACCAAGAAGGCTTAGAAATTCAAGGAAGTTTTCCATTGAAATGGAGCTATGAAGACTATGAAAAGGAAGCTGTGAGTTGTCATATATTTATATGACAATAAAAAATGGATAAATAAAGCTGGATGGTGATGGTGCTTGCCTTTAATCCAATTATTCAGAAGGCAGAAGTAGGCAGGTCTTTGTGAGTTTCAGGTCAGTTTGAACTGTAGAGCAAGTTCCAGGACAGACACCAAAACTACACAAAGAAGCCTTATTTCCAAAATAAATAAATAAATAAATAAATAAATAAATAAATAAATAAATAAATAAATAATAATTAAATGGGTAATAAACATCAAGACAGGGTATGTCACAACCTTCAGGAATCCCACAATTCACTTAAGGAAATTTAAGAATTTCAATTACTGTTTGTCTGCTGTAAGTTATTTTGTTTGTGTTGGGTTTATTGTTGTCCTTATTGCTATGTTGTTGTTTGCTGTTTTGTTTTGTTTGAACCTGCATGTTGCTTTGTATCCCAAGTTTGCCACAGACTTTCTATTCTGCTGCCTCATTGTCCCAAGTGCTGAGATTATAGAAGTATATCAACACATTGAGCTTAGCTACTGTAAATTTTATGTCTATTCTTTCTTTTTTTTAATTTCATGTGTAAGTGTTCTCTGACTGCATCTCTGTCTATGCATCATAAGCATGCCTACAATCCCTGACATTAAAATTAAGCATAAAAGTGCAGAACTTTATATGTTGAAGTGTAGATAACTCTAAATAATATTAATACTAGTTTCCAAATTCACCATGAAAGGCCATGATCAAATCTGCCGACAGAAGGTCTAGGATGGCATTGGTGATGACTGCATACCAATTTCTGTGAACTCGTTTGTGGCAAGATGTTATTTACCAGTGCCTAGCATGGCATCTTGCTCAGCAAGTCTGAAGTATGAACTTTCAGTTCACTTTCAAAATAGGGGAATGGGGTGTAACTGAAGTAAGATGACAACATCATACTTTAGTTTTATAGGCATACCTCAGTAAATAAGACTTTGTGAAATCTCTTAATTTGAAGAGAGACAGTATGTGCACTTAGAGAAACTTCATTGCTACAATTCAGATTTTAATAAAAATGATTATCTGAAATTTTATTGGAATACATTTTATAGAACTTTTTTAGTTTCCTTTTGTGTCTCAGTGGTTTAAATCTGAAACATATAGATGTTAAATTCCTGCAGCTAACACTTTTGAATGCTTGTATATTTCAATTTTTCTTTATAATAAAAAAATAACCATCATCATTATTGTAGAAAAAGCACAATATATCTACATTGCTGAAAAAGGAAAAAAAATAGTTTAGACTTCAATTTTCATTTTTTCCTGCTGTATCATCCTTAATAAATTGCACAGTAAATTATCACAAAACTGTTCTACATATGTCTTGATTATTTTACTGCTATATTTGCTGAAGACATTATACAAACAGTAAAATGGAAACCTAAATGTAATTTGAAAACAAGAAAAATATCTAAATAATTAATTATTTAGTGAAATGGATTATACTATTCCAACTTTTCCTGCTATTTGGTTTGGATGCTATTATAATATGTAACACAGTTCAGAGAATGACTGATTCAAAGTATAAAATAGTTCACTTGCTTCTTGATTCTTAATAATGCTTCTAACTTGCTTTGCATCAGTATAAGATCAATGGATTCAATAACAAACAAAACTGTATGGAAAGTGCCCATTGTTGTAAACAGAGACTGTACTATGTACTGCCATGAGGCCAAGGCATCACTTCATTTTCTACATGTCCTGTTTCCTTGGTAACTGACTGGTGTCTTTTTCTGTTAGTGCAGGCGTATTCGATCGGTATGCTAAAATAACCAGACCAGCTCAAAACAACAGATATAATTTAATAATTGAAAAACAGGGAAACTCACACGACTGGAGTAAAAGGTCCTAAGTCCAAACGGGTCAGGAGAGCACCACACAGAGAACCCAAGCACCTATCTCCCCTATTTATCTACCTGGCTCCAGGTGGCCACACCCTAGCCAGATGTGATTGGTTGAGCTTCTCCATCACTTTTTCTCTGTATCTCTGCTCATATTTCCTGAATGGCTTACTCTGCTAAGCCATTGGCTGAAACAAATTTATTCATTAGCCAATAAAAACAACACAAATACAGAAGGATATCCCACATCATATACTCTTTTCTCTCTAATTATAAAAGTTAGATTTAATTTTAACATAGTAAAATTACATTATAAAATAGCTATCTAGAAATAATTAGTTATAATATTTAGTTTATTTGTATTAGGCAGCAATTAAAGAAAATATTCTATCATCTAGTTTGTCTTTGTGAGTCCAAGTTTCACACCTATTTTATCTTTTACTATAACTAAGAAAAACCATAATTTTTACTATCTGTCTTCAACTCCATCAAAGACTTCAGAAGGATATAATATTATCTAGGTAAGTAGGAAGTTCATTGTAATCAACTTCCAAAACTCTAGAATTGACAGAGACATCTGATTTCTAGGGCAGTCACCCAAGGTTCTTCTGTAACATTGGGACATTCATCTCAGCCTACAGGCCCCTATTATCTGGCAGACTTTTCCATGAAGCAGGAAATTTGAAGTTCTGTTGGGCCTTGTACTAGCAAAGTTGGTTGGTTTCCTCTTCTGTGTCCTGCAGAATGTCTGACAGTTTCTTTTGTGAATCAAGAGTCCTGAAGGACCATTCCATCTTTGGAAAGCTCAGCAGTCACTTTTCCATGGTTCCTGTATGTCCAGTTCATACAGCATACCATCAAGAAGTCTTGGCAGGAATAGATTCTTGCCCAAATGACTAATCTTATCACTAGGCAAATTTAATTACATTTTTTAATGAGCTGTATAAACATAATACCTTAAACAAGAGTAGAAATATACCTATAACAGAATTGACCTTAAATTTGTAGCAATAAACCAAAGTTCATACCGATGTAGTCTTCATTTCTATATCACATCCCCCTTTTTTTCTTTAGAAAGACCTTGACTGGTGACCATTAATCTTTTATAATCAACCTCCTTTAAATGAAAACAAACATTAATAACAGTATTTGGGAATTTGGGTGTAGTTTTTAAGACTACTTCCTGCTGATAAAGGGTGCTGTTAATCACATCTTTCATGGGTGCCCTGTGTGGTTGGTCCATGTCAGCCAGCAGTACTAAAGCTTTTGTGGATTCTTGACCACCTGGCTCATCACTTCAGGAATCTTGTTTGATGAAAACATATTAGTCAGTAATGTTTCTATTTTTCATATTTCTATATTTTAAATTTTGAAGTCAAGATACTTTTTAAAATATATATGCTGATTTAGCTTAGCAGCAAATACAATAAAATGTGTCCCTGTAGTTAGCATCTTCACAGTCAAAAAATTTGAAGAAAATACAATAATATATTAATCCAGACTATGTATTTTCCATTTTATATGACTTTTTAAACTCTATTTCTCTTACCTGTTTTTTAATTGTTGATTTGTTGAGACAGGGTTTCTCTTTCTATCTTTGACTGCCCTAGATCTCACTATGTAGACCAGGCTGTCCTTGAATTCACAGAGATCCTCCTGCCTCTGCCTCCCAAATTCTGGGATGAAGGACTTTCCTTATCCTATTTCTTTTCTCTTACGAGCCTACATATATTTTAAACACACTGTAAGTTGTACAGAGTTTTTCTAATTTCCATCTGAATCTATCTTTACTGTATATTTCATTTTTTTCTAAGCACATTAGTTTTTAATGTGCTAAGCAATATGGCTAGGATTAAAGCTGCACCATTGCAGCTGGTTCCCCATTCCTTACCGCTCTGAGACTGTAGCTTCAGGGTGATGTTCCTGGCTAGAGCCAGATATATTGACACAACTTTGTGGAGTTTCTAGGTCCATATAACCAACAAGAAATCTGTCACTGGCAGCTCAGAAACACCATTTAAATGATTGGAGTAGAAACTCTTAAAAGAGCTGTAAAGTTTTTGCCACTAACTCTGAGTCAGGAAGTGTCTTTCAATGGAGCCACTTCTCTACTTGCCCCTTGCAAGCAGTTCTCACTTGAGACAATGCTGCTACCAGAAAGCTGTGCTTGCTTTTTTTTTCTTTTCTCTCAGTAATCCAATTTTTTTAAAGTTTTCTCAGGCCGTATGTGAAAATACTTGCTAAATGTTTGGGTGCCATTTGTAAGCAGAGAATATACTTTTGTTTCCTGGCCACCCAGACCTGAATACAGAAATTATATTAATTACAACACTCTTTGACTAATGGCTGAGCCATATTTCTAGCTAGCTCTTACATCTTAAGTTAACCAATTTCTATTTGTCTATGTATTGCCATGTATCATTGGCATTAACTCATTTTCTACATGTCTTATTTCCACAGTGGGTGACTGGTGTCTCACCTGACTCTACCTTTTCTCTCTCTGTATCTCTGTATTTCCCACCCGTTTAACATGAGGGCCGCTTGTTGGGGTTTTTGTCCTGCCCAGTTCCCATACCTGGTAACCCCCCCAAAATTACACAGAAGTCTATATAACTTATAAACTGATTGGCCCATCAGCTCAGGCTTCTTATTAGCTCTTGTAGCTTATATTAACCCATTATTCTTATCTATGTTAGCCACATGGTTCAGAACCTTTTTCAGTGGGGTAGATCATATCTTGATTTTTCCATGGTCTGGGCAGGACTGTGGAAAAAACTTCCTTTTTCCCAAAATACTCCTGTTCTCTTGCCCCACCTTTACTTCCTGTCTGATTTTCTTGCCTATACTTTCTGCCTGGATATCAGCCAATCAGCATTTATTTAAAATATAACTTACAGAATATAGATTATTGTCCTGCACTACACCTGCTCTGCTAAACCATTAGGTGAAACAGCACTATTCATTAGCCAATAAAAGCAACACATATACAAAAGGACATCCCAAATCACATTGTGCTGATAATATTGTTCTGACAGTATGTTTTTGTTACATGCCATGACTTTCAGTATTTTCATGTCATCTTATTGTATTTCTATTTTTATATAAAACTTTCATTTTAATACAGTATGAATTTGTATTTGTGTCACTAAAAAATAGATATAAAAGCCACAGAGTTATGAGACAGGAATTTAAACTCTGTAGACTCATGTGAAAACTTAGCATTATAATTGCTACCAAAAAATGTAGACAAATGAGGAAAAAGTTAGAAGACAAATGTAAAATATAAATGCACAAATTCCATAGTGACTTTGATTCCCTTTTTCTAAAACATCATAGACTCTCTTTTAGAGTAAAATTATGAGTCTTGATTTCAGTTATGACAGATTTTTCCTGATCTCTATGCACACCTTCAACTTCTCCAGTAGAGTATATTCACTCTTTTTTATTTCCAGTGACTTTGGTCTTCCCTGTTGTTTCATAGAGGAAGTCTGTGTGGGACTTCTAAATGTTAAACATGGTACTAAATGAGAAAAATAGACACAGATTTCTGAATAAAAGTTGCATTAACAGACTAAAACCCAGTGAAAGCAAATGATATCTGAACTGTAAATAAAGGTAAAGGTAGAAGGTGGGGGTTAGAATTCTTCCTGGATGAGAGAAAAGAAAGGAACAAAACCTCCAGGAAAAAATTAAATTTATTGTCTGCTTTTACTATTACGTTTTATAGATCTTTGGCTGGTGAATTATGTTCTTTATGCAGATAAGTTGTCTGCATCTTACAGATCAAGAGAATTGGAATTGACATTGAATTCTCCATAATAAAATAAGGGAGAAAAAACCTTTGATTTCAGGCTTTCAAAAACAAATGATTTATAATTCCAATATTATCCAATAAACTATGGTTTAAGTTGAATTGTAAAATTTATAATGTGAGGTAACAATATTATTTTAAAATAATAATGCATATGGAAGTACAGGATCTAAGGATATATTGCCAGTATATCATTGTATATAAATAACAATCATTCATTTCCTTCATGTATCATAGTAAATATTGTAATTGAAAAGGTATAAAACTTTCACATATGTCTGGAAAGGATTTTGGGAGAATATATGCACATAGAGAGATGGAAAATAATTTATATGGGGGAATGAACCATCCTAGGCTGAAATAACATTTTCACCAAGTGCCAGAGGCAAAGACAGAGAATAAGGTTTTGGAGGCCAATCTGAAAATCTAATATACTAAAATAACCCTGGGCATGGGAATGAAAGCAGGATTGAGACCAGGAGAGGAGATGGGGATTAAATGTTCAAGGCTTTTACTAACAGGATATGGATTTTGAAATTGACATTTTACTCAGAGCCCACCCTAGGCTTGCTTGTCTCAAGTGCAGTAGAAATGGTGAAATAGGCTACTCTCTTTGGAACACATTCATTATGTTCACCTAGAAGGAGAGGTTTGACATATTTCAAACTGATGATAAGGATGTCAGCAAGAACAATTAAAGTACTGCCAAATTTCAACTCTTTCTTTTAAAGTTGTTTATAAGGATTTATTTTATCATAAGTTATTTGTCTGAGTGTCTATATAAGGGTCTTGCATGTGAGACAACGCAGCACTCAAGGGAGGGTAGGTGAGTCAGATACCCTGGATCTGAAGTTACAGGAAAGCATGGGCCACCCAACATGATGCTGGGAACCATACTCAGCTCATCTACATGGATAGTGGTACCTTCTCTTAACTTTTGAGGCCGCGATCTCTCCAGCTCCAGATTTCAATTCTTCTAGTGAATTTTTAATGGAATATAATGATCAACTAAAGAATATTACATGCTGGCAATATATAATAGAATTCTAAAATTTATCTTCTGAATTAAAACAATTCACTTATGTATTGATACAATTAATATATTACTGCTGTCAGTCAGTGTATCCTGGTGATGAATTGACTCATCAATAATAATTCAGAACTACACTGGCTGCTGACATTCAGCAGTAATGCTAAGCTGTTCCCATCTGCAATATGTAACAGTGGCCTGAATAAAGATCCTTATACAGAATACGTAAGCATAGAGGTAAAACTTCTTACTTTAACTTTACTTCACACCTTGTGAATGAGGAAAGAGTCCTAGAGTAGAATGCACTAGAATTTGAAGGGAATCCTGCCATTTTCAAAAATGTCTTTACCTTCCTGTATCTATTAACAAGCAACTACACCCTCAGCTTTTTCATGTCCTGGTAGTAAGGAAGTCACAAGGGCTGGTCACTGTAAAGATAACTGGTTTTCATATAGGAATAGAAAAGTGGTTTATGTGTAGATGCACCTCTTTAAATTCTGCCTACCTCTGAGAACGGAACAATTCTATGTTCTATGCTCATGCCTCTTTGCTTGGAATTGTCTAGAGATGATGGAATAGATTCAGTTCCCTGTGCTGACCTTAAAAAGAGGTGTGCATTTTTACTTTTGTATAAATGAATGAAATTATCTCTAATTCTACTTTTAATTACTTGGTATACTGTTGGTCTTCATGCTATTCATTCTGATAAATATCAGAATAAAGAAAAAGGTATCTTAGAAACAAGAAGTAAGAATGACATTAGCATTGGAATCCATGTATTTTAGCTACACACATTTCAGTGAATAGTCCTTGTGTTACTTAAACATGTAATTTCTAATCCATTTTCTTATGGTTGTTTACTATACCTCATTTTCAAATGTTGTTTATAAATATATATTTGTATTTATAGGAGGATATGCTATAAAGATGAATACTTTGTATAGGTATGGATCTTGGTTTATTGATACAAATTTAATACCAATTTTGTTGAGGGTGCCACTTGTTGATTCCTGGCCTCCTGGCTAGCTTAGAACCAAAATAATCACACAGAAAGTATATTAATTAAAACACTGCATGGCCCCTTAGCTTTAACTTCTTATTGTCTAATCAGTTACATATTAATTTATCCCGTGTCTATTCATCTGTATATCATCATGTGGCAGTGTCTTACCAGCAAAATTCCAGCATGTCTGACTCTGGAAATGGCTTCAGAGTTTATCTGCCTTCTTCCTCCCAGCATTCAGTTTAGTTCTCCCTGTCTAACTCTGTTCTACCCTATCAGGCCAAGCCAGTTTCTTTATTCATTAACCAATAAAAGCAACATATAGACAAAAGGACCTTGCACACCATTTCTGCTCTTTATTAAGCTATGGTGTTTGTGCAGCTCTTTGAAAATGTAATGTATAATTAAATTATAGGCTAATATATAATCATCTATAATAGTCAAGCTTGTAGTCATGTTAGTTAGGTTTTCAAGATGTACAGAGATGCATTTCAGATGGATAGATATTCTTGAAATCTTTCAAATACGGCATTTAAAATGTTTTAAAAACTTAGGACTTTTTATGACATGAGCGACATCTGCTCCTGGCAACACCAATCTATCTCAAGAGGAAAATGAGCACCAAAGACACTCCTTATGAAAGTTTCTAGGCATTTGGACAAGAAACTGCTCTTGCCTGGATTACTTGATAATTACTGTATGAACTAGATAGGCAAGACCCACAGAGAAATGACTGCTGAAACTGCCTATAGTAGGTGAGACTATCCTTCAGGCATCCTTCTTCATACAAGAGTCTGCAAGACATTCTGCAGGATACAGAAGAAAGTGACTAACAAACTGCCAATATAGGTGGAACTGTCTTTAATTTCCTGATTCATGGAAAGTCTACCAAATATTATAGGCCAGTAGGCTAAAGATGGGTACCCCAACATTATAAAAGAACTTTGGGTGACTTTCCAGGCAGCAAGATGTCTCTGTCGATTCTAGAGTTTTGGAAATTGCTTACAATGCACTTCCTCTTTATTTAGGTGATATCATATCCTTCTTGAGACTTTGATGGAGTTGTAGAATAAATAGTTATAATTATAGCTTTCCTTATGAAAGAAGATAAGGTAGATATAAATGCTGTAACTGTAATTCTTGCTTGATACTTGTTTAGTTATGTAATTTATTATATTAATGTTAAAACCTTCCTTTTTATTTAAACAGAAAAGGGGAAATGGTGTGGAAGTCATTCTGTATATGTGTTGCTTTTGTTGGTTAATGATAAAGAAACTGCCTTGGCCTATGATAGGATAGAGTAGAGCTAGGTAGAAAAAACTAAACTGAATTCTGGGAAAAAAATAAGGCACCCAACATGAATGAACTAAATCCACTTAAAAACCTTAGAGAGCTTAAAAAGGAGAGAGAGTTTAATGCAGCTTTTTGCTGTTTTATGGCTGAGTATCACAGCTCCTTTAAGAGAGATTTTCCTGATTCAGCTGTAGCTTAAAAAAAAGCCATGGCAGTTTTAAAATGCTGTCTTTCTGCCAGCACAATCTCTAGTTCCTGCGGGAGACAGAGCATTCAGATGGGGCTTGTGAGTAAAGTGCTATGTTGTGCCTTGAAGGGGGCATTCCACTCAGTGGCTCAGAGGCACAAGCAGCTCCATCATGCTAGTGGTGCACTGTGCATGGCTCAGAATCATAAGAGACTCCACCATGTTGGACTGGGTGGAGCAACAGTCAGTACCTATATTGACCTAGGATTGTTGCAGCTTAGATTCTTAAGTGCTTAACATTTTAAAAGCACAAAGCAAAAGTGTTCCTGGAGAATAAAGAATTACAGACAATACAATAGGACAGATTCATACATAAAAACCTCTAAATGAGTCATAGTGTTAGATAAAACAATGTAGGCTTGGAGAAAGAATAAAAAGAATATAGCAAGTCATAAAATAATGCTAATGCTTGAAAAAAGGTAAAGTCTTTAAAGAAACAGAGTACAGATTGTCATAGATTAAAAATAATAAAAAATAAATCATGTAAAAATGGAAAATTCACAGAGTCTGGATTCTGTGTATTATTGTGTTTTCTTTGAAGTTTTTGACTGTGAAGTAGCTAAGTACAAAGAGACATTTCATTACATGGGCTGCCAAGCTAAACCAGCATGTATATGATAAAGGTATTTTGACTCAAAATTTGTGTCTAAGGATATGGTGCTTTGGAAAAGAGGTTCTTCTTTTGTTTTCACAAAAGATGCGACCCTGTGGATTGCTTCTAGACAAATATGGTATGAGAGGCCACGCCCTCCTGAAAGGTGGCTTGAACACCCTCAAAAACTTACTTTGCTCAACTGCCACTGAGATGAATCTGGCACACAGGATACACCATGAAAGACCTGATTAACAGCACCCCCATATAGCACAGAGCATTTTGGAGAGAAAAAACCTATGCCCCTATTCCCAAATATTGTTTTTAAATGTTCTTTTACATTTAAAGGGGGATATGATATAGATATGAATAATTTGCATTGATATAAATCTTGGTTTACTGACACTAATTTAAGGTCAATCTTGTTATATGTATATTTCTGCTCTTGATTAAAGTATTGTGATTGTGTAGTTCATTTAAAAATGTAATGTATAATTAGGAAATATAGGTTGTTATTGGATAATCATCGATAATAGTCAAGCTTGTAGTTATATTAGATTTTCTAGATTTATATTTCAGATATATTTCAGTTTGATAGGTATTCGCCATATCTTTCATTGAAAATGTTTTAATAACTTACTGCTTTTCATGACAATGAGACACGTCTGCTCCTGACAGCACCAATCTACTTCAAGAGGAAGATGGGCATCAAAGAGGCTCCTTATAGAGTTGGTTAGCCATTGGAAGAAACTGTTCTTGCCTGGACTGTTGCATAAACTGGACATGCAGTACCCACAGAGAGAGGACTGCTGAACTTTCCTAAAGGTGAGATGATCCTTCAGTGTTCCTGTTTCCTGAAAGAGTCTGCGAGGCATTCTATAGGACACAGAAGAAACTGACTGAATCATCTTTGAAATTTCCTGTTCATGGAAAAGTCTGCTAGATACTATGAGCCTGTACTTTGGGTACTGTCCAGGCAGCAAGATGTCTCTGTCATTTCTAGAGTTCTGGAAGTTGCTTACTTCCTGTTTACTTAGGTAATATATTCTTCTGGAGTCTTTGATGAAGTTGAAGAATAGATAGATAGTTATACTTTTCATTTATTATGATAAAAGATAAAATAGATCTAAATAGTGTAACTGTAATTCTCGCTTGATTCCTGTTATATGTAATTTTACTATGTTAAAGTGAAAGCCTTTTTTTTTTTTGTTTAAACAGAAAAAGGGGAAATGGTATAGGAGGTCCTTCTGTAGTTGTGTTGCTTTCATTGGTTGAACAAAGAAACTGTCTTAGCCTTTTGATAGGGCAGCAATTAGGTAGGCAGAGTAGACAGAATTGGATGCTGGGAAGAAGAGCAGAGCCAGACAGATGCCATGGATCTCTGGCCTGAGACTGAGGTAGGATAGAATTTTGCCATATGGCACAGTCACGTGGTGACACACAGATGTAATAGAAATGGGTTAATCAAGATGTGAGAGTTAGCAAATAAAAGGATAGAGCTAATGGGACAGGCATTAATTTAATAAATACAATTTTTATGTGGTCACTTTGGAGGTTAAGCTAGCCAGGTGGCGGGATGCAGCTCGCTCCTCTTCACAACACTTGTTCAATATGTTGCTTCTTTTCTCTTGGTAGACTGGAACCATACTGTTGCTTGATGACAAGTGTTGAATATGGTTTCAGAAATCACCATCATCACATGCACTGTCATAATTATAAGGTCCAAGCCTAGGGAGGAGACAGTTTTGTTGTTGTTTATTTTCTTTTATTATTATTATTATTAGCTAAATTTACTCATTTATTTTACTTTCCCTCTTTTCTCTCCTTTAAGCCTTACCTCCACCTCCTCACTACATCCCCAATCCACTCCTCATCTGTTTCTGGTCAGAAAGGGGAAGGCTTCCCAGGGGTGTCAGAAAGGTATGGCATATCAAATTGAGGTAAGACTAAGCTTCTCCCCTTAAATCTAGACAAGGTCACCCAATATAAAAAATAGGTCCCTGGAAGCCTTAGGGACAGACCTTGCTCCTAACGTTAGGAGTCCCAAAAGTAGATCAAGCTACACAACTATCACAGATATGTGGCGATTCTAAGTCAGTCCCATACAGGCTTCCTAGCTGTTGGCACAAAGTCTGTGAGCTCCTGAGACCAGGTTAGATGTTTCTGTGTATTTTCTTGTGATGATTTTGGCATTTCTGGCTCATACAGCCCTTCGTCCCTCTTCAGGAGGTTCATTAGGTTTATCTAAACTCCACACACTGCTTTGTTGTGGATCTCTGCATCTGTTTCCATCAGTTACTAGAGGAAGGCTCTTTGATAAAAAATTGGGTTAGTTACCAGTGTGATTACAGAAGATAGCCAGTTCAGGCTACTGATCCACCATATCCAGTCTTAGGTGGAGTCATTCTTGTAGATTGATAAGAGTTTCCTTTGTATGAGGTTTCTTCCTGACCCCAAAAAGTATCCATTTCAAGACTTCTCTTTCATTACTCTCCTCCTTTACCCTGAAACCCAATACCTCATATTCCCATCCCCACTCAGCCCTGTCTAACCAGGAGATCACTTCTATTTCCCCTTCCCAGGGCAATCCATGAAGAGGACACAGAATTCCATTTCTGTCTGATTCCTACTCCTCCACAAAATAATTGTTAGTCTACAGCATTTTACAGGGTGGGCAGGTGTTAGCTCTTCATTCAGTATCCTTTCTGAAGTCTCTCATGAAGAGTCATAATTCAGTCATTTGCTAAAGCAACACCCTGCCTTTAATTTTAAAACTGAAAAATGCAGCAGAAAGTGAGCTATTTAAACCAGACTCGTGGTTAGTCTCTGAGATATAAAACCATGTCACATAAACTCTCAACACAAGCACAGACACCTGCCTGGAGCCATCCCCATCAGTGGACAAGTTCCAGCAGAGGTCATAGGGTCTTTGCAAGGGTGATCAGGAGAATCCTGCAGCCTGATTAATAGAGTGTTTCTTTATTTATACAGAATTTAGTAAGCAGGGATATATTCATATTGTTCGGAAGCATAGATTATGTCATTTTTGCTTTTGCATGTTTCACTTTCTTTTGTCATCTTTTCATCACCATTAATAAACTTGACAGAATAGAGTTATCATTGCCAATTATTTTCCCTCAAGTTTTGCCATCATTGATGAGCAGAATTATCATTTTTGCTAATAAACCCCATAATGTAGTTTCTAAGAATCTAGAGACATATGGCAAGCGGCTCTCGGGCTAGTTGCTTTCGTGGCTGGTGTGGGAGAATTGTCTGTATTCTGTCAATTATGTTTTTAAATAAATGCTGATTGGCCAGGCAGAAAGTATAGGTGGGAAAACCAGATAGGAAGTAGAAATGATACAATGAGAACAGGAGAATTTTGGAAAGGAGGAAGTTGATTCCTCCCACTCCTGCCCAGACCACCAAAGCAGCAGGATGTGATCTGCCCCACTAAAAAAGGTACTGAGCCACATGGCTAACATAGATCAGAATAATGGGTTAAGATAAGTCATAAGAACTAATAAGTAGCCTGACCTAATGGGCCAATCAGCTTTATAACTTATAGAGATCTCTGTGTGATTTTCTTTGGGGCTTGCTGGCTGTGGGGTACCAGGTAGGAAAGAAACCCCAACAAGCAGGCCCCCTTCATTTTACATGTGGCTACAAGGACATTAGACTAAAAAAACCTTCAAGCCATCCCGGGCATACTGCCATGTCCCTACGAGTATATTATTAATTTGTAATTGTCAGAGCATCCAAAATACCTTTACAGGCTAAAGCTGCTGCAATTATTATTCAAATTCTGTCATAAGACAATGCTTATATTTTATACCTTTACAAAATATTTTTATCACAATTCTTTGCCCATCAGTATAAGTATCTTACAGAGGTAACCAGCCAATCTTACTTTCTTATTGTAAGCGACCTAAATGTTGGAGTGTATAGTGGTAAGAGGCTTGCAGTCCAAACTGTGGTCTATTCTTCTAGCCCACTGCATCTCATTGACCTTTCCAAGTCTACTTTGTTTTGGTTATCTTGTTCCTGAGTGAGTAGATTGACAGTTTCAAAACTGTCTGATAGCCTTGTAAAGAGACTTCTAACTCCTTTATGTGTATCAGAACTCCCAAAGTGTAAGGAAGACCTTCAAGTAAATATGGATATCTCCCTAAAGTGGGGGAATAGCATGCTGAGGACTGTCCTGGGGAAGCTAGAAACCACATTCCTGGGAGAAGGTCTAAATGATTCATAAGAAATTTTCATCAATTCAATATCCGCAAACTGTAAAAATATTAAAAGTCTCCCAAGGGTGCAACAGGAGTATATGAGAATCAAAGGTGGCATGGTGGCCATCATGTGACCCAGCTTCGCTGGATCTTTGTCAAACTGCTGTGCTGTCTTTATGACTTCTGCCATTCCCATCACATATGGCTGTGCCAGATACCCGTGGTCAAAGGAAATACACAGGTGGCTGTTTCCTACATGCAGCACAGAGAGCCTACACTTCCCAAACTGTCATTTCTGGCAGCTGGAACTTGACTCACAAATGGATGTATCAGGATGTTCAATGGACAGCAACCTGAAGGTTTCTCCAGCAGATCTGAGGAATAAGAGGATCTGCAATGTGTTTAGAAACTGTTTCAAATTTAACTCTTTGGAATACTTTCAGGGAAGTTTGAGCTCCTTTCCCAGGTCTAATCAAACAAGGCTGTGGCGCATTACACATATGTCTATGGACAGTGTCACACCCACCAGTTCTGTAGTGTTCCCAGAGTCCCGAAGACTTATTCTTATATCCAGCACACACAAACATCTCTCTTAATGTCTCTTTTGATAAAAGGATATTCTAAATATTCTGAGAAATGTAGTTTTCTTTTGCTTCTAATCTGTCTTTTCAGTCAGTTGAAATAATTAAAATATCGTTTATTATTAATTTCTAAAAATATGATGGTAATAAATTAAATTTTACCTAACCTAGTTTATACTTGGTGTGATATTTGTTGCATTTCTATTTCATAATAGATGAAAAGATCTCTTTAAATACATGGCACATATTTTCCTCAAACCCAAGTTGTGATGGAGAAAGCCATAGACTCAACTTGGACTGATGTCTTACCTCAAGCATGGAAAACATCAACTTCACATCACCCAGTGAGCTTGCATTTTCTTAGAAAACACTGTCTATGACCAAGTCCTATGTTTGGAAGAAACAGCAATTTACAGATTAGACATGCCTTCCTCAGGAAGAAAAGCTAACATTTACTATATCCATATTGCCTGGGCATTATTTTCCAGAGCTATGGATACTGTCGTAGGTTTTTTTTTTTTTTTTTTTTTGCCAAAAACCAGATTTGGTTTAATATTGCAACAATAGAAAACAAACCCAAGCACTACACACTAACAAACATACTACAACCCAGGAAAGGGGACATGCAGAGGCTACAATCATAAGCTAAATCTTTACAGGGGACCACAGAACTGCCTATGACCTCGTTGTGGCAGTGGCAGTACAAGTAAGAACTATATCTGGCCAGTTCCCACCCCAGCAAAACCTTATTTTCACACAACAGTAAAAGGCATAGTCACTTAAGAGTATGCAGTCCTCACAAGGAAGAGGTGGACCTGCTGCGTTTTGGTGGCTCTTTTTCCAAGCTGCTAGTACTACAGCAACAAATAACAAACAAGGCCTCATGGCTTCTGGCTGATCCGGGCACCTTCAAGGGCACAGGTGTGAATTCCCATCAGTCTCGGTCTTGGCTGCAGTTCCATATCTCACTCCAAGGAGTAGGTAATGACAGCAGCTACCCACACCTGAGATTCCCTTTATCCTTGGAGGCTCTTATTCAGGATCCTGTTCTTGTGAACACACGTGGGGCACAGCATGTTATCCTCCAGGTGTGGGGGCGGAAAGGTGCAGGCTGGCAGCAGGAAGAGGGCAATCACTTTCCCCTTCTTCTCAGGTACCCAGGCTTGTCCAGCGTGGAACTGAAGCCGAACCCAACCTCTTGAGTCTGCTGGAAGGCTTCTCCCATGGACCACACACCACAGATCCCCGTTTGTCTCGGGTGTTTTAATGGACTGCAGGGCCTCATTTTTGTTAGCATTGGCTGCAATCCTCGACCAAGACGCCAACACTGCCTCAGAGGCGGTTGTGGTCACAACCGTCGTGCTGACCTCTTCATAGAGGACAGGAGGTTCAGTAAGGGCGGGCATCTGCTCCTCGGGTACAGGGACCACTTCAAGAGGCACTATCACCTGAGGACAAGACTCTTGTCCCTCCTCCGTCTTCAATTTTTTCCTACGCATCTTCACCCTGGCCTCTCTCGGTGTGTCAGGAATGTTCTCTAATTCAGTCATTTGTTTGGGGTAAGAACTTGCAAGGAGTCGTTTGTAAGTCTCTAATTTCTGGCCTTTGCTGCTCCGCTTCTGCTTCTTGCACCATTCCCGCAAAATGTCTCGGTGAATCAGGTTCACTGGGGGCAGATAATCCGGTAGAGGAGGAACTGGTATTTTCCTAGGAGTGGGTTTTGGAGTCTCAGCATCTCCTGCTTTCTTGTTTGATTTACAATCGTCCTCTTTTGCTGTCTTGTTTGCTTTTTTTTCTTTGCAGGGGGCTTTGCAAAGGATGTGCTCGGTTGACTAGACATCAGGCAGTCCACTTCTCTTGGCTCTCCTGTGCTGCTCAACTCCTGGTTTCCAGCATCCTCCATCTTCGAATTAGACGAAACCGCGAAAGAAAATTCTTCCACCTTCCAAATGACCTCTGGCCTCAGGCAGCTTTTAGAAATCTCCTCCCGGTAGGTTTATTATTAATGTAATAAAAAACTGTGACCAAAAGCTTGGGGAAGAAAGTTTATCTCACTCACAGTTGCATATGACAGTTCATCATCAGAACAGCAAGGGCTATTGCAGGACAGAATCTGAAGGCAGAGGGGTTTGTATTTTATATAATGAAAGACAATGATTTCTTTATGTTGTGATAACTATTTTCTAGGCATAATTGTGTAGAATAAAAAGGTGCATCATTTATACTTGAATTCTTTGTGCTTTTTGTTCATTATCACAGCCTCCAGGAAAAACTCGGCATTTTATACCAGAAGTAAAAAATCAAGTCAGCAAACCAGCTTGACTGTGAGCCACATAATGTCAGTTCTCAGACACAAGCAAGAACCTAGGAAACAATATGGAAGTATTTATGTCAAATACCATAAAACATGAATATATTTGTATTAACATTCAGGACAAAAATGCATGCATTGTACCTTTTTATTAGTTGTGATTTTTGTGGTCAGAAAAATCACTTAGTGTAAGCATTTGACCCTCAACTAAATTATGTTTCAGCACAGGAATAATTAAAGTACCCTTGGGAAAGAACAAAGTCTCATTTTCTTTGGCAAACAGGAAACATCCATTTTTCAGATTCTGAAATTTTCACAGGATGTTTTCAGTGCACAATGATTTCTGCTGCAGGGAACATGCCCCAAATCCTGCCAGGCTCACTGCCTTTGGTTTCATGGAGCAATCGTGATGACGTTGTTGCCTGCATCATCATAAATCAGTACCATTTTTGATAATTTCATGTGTAGGCATGAAATTATTGTTCAACAACCATTTTTGTCCTAGCTTCCTTTTAATGAACTCCAAGACCTTAATAAAATTATGATTTCTTCTGTAATAGCCTCTTTGTTCTCATCCAGAAAGCTGTCTAGATTGCAAATATGTCCAAATACAATATAATTCTAGCTGGATAGCACCATGTGTTTCATTTAATCCTCATCTGTGTCTGTTTGGGAACATCACAAGGCCTATTGTGTTTAATTTTTGCATGCATATTTAGTTTGTTTGCACATGTATATATATATATATATATATTCATATGTTTGCACAAGCATACACATCTGTGTTACCAAGTACACCTGAAGGTTGGAGAACAACTTAGAGAAATTGACTTTTTACTTCTACAATGTGGGTCTAAGGGATCAAATTCAGGTCATCAACTTTGGCAGCAAGTGCCTTTACCCATCAAACCATCTTGCTGGCCCTAGAGGAACTATTTTAACTCTTAAATTGAAATTATAGCACGTTAGTCATTTATTTTGTTATTAAAATGATAAATATTCATGCTCACTAATTAAGCTGTCTGGCTTCACCCTAAGCATATGTCCACATGCCACTGAGCTGATTTAATACAAACAGAAATTGGAATTTCATAGGGAACAATATGTATCCTGAACACATCTTCCTCCTATTCTGTATGTCCCACTTTCACTCTCATCCATGCCATGCACTTTAGATTTGTGTTATATTTAGAAACAAACCTTTATTCAGTACAAAATAAATCAATACTGTGGAAAGTAAAATGTAAATTTTCCATGCAGTAAACCAGATTTATCTACCACAATGCTTGAACATTGGGGTTGAAGGTCATTTATATTGTTAATTTTGATATGTGTGGATATTAATTTATAAATATATGTGAATACCTATGAATATGTAGAGAATATTCAACCTAGTACTATACAGTATAAAGCACAATTACACATACACACAATTAATAATCAAAATATAAAATATAGGTCATGAAAATAAAAGTGATAAATTTCTTGAAGAGTAAAATAAACAACCATTAAGTTTCTTTCTTTTTCTTGCAAGCAGTTAAGTTAATGCAAGCTATTTGTTATTTGAAAACTGTCACATTATTTTTCCTGACATTAATCAGAAAAGAAGTCTCTTATGATGTCATCTCCCATTACTGCTGAACTACAAGTTAGAGCATCATGACAGTAGAGTTTAAAGGCAGTAGTGGGCAATGCTCTGAATGTGAGTGACAGAGACTGCTGGAAGTCTGATCAGAGAGTCCATATTCTCTTGCTTTGTTCTGTCTTATGGGAAATGTCAAAATAGAAAAACAATATGGTGTGTTACAACCACTGTATCTCCATCTCTAGTGGTCCAGATGCCCCTTCTGACCTCCTTTAGTTACCTACATACAGATCCCTATATCCATGTACATACATACAAACCAAAAATAAAATAAATATTATAATGGACTAGTCAAAGGAAAACTGCAGCAGTGTGCTGGCTGCGGACTTAGTGAGCATGGAGGTCTTTGTGTCCCAGACTTCCAGCAAAATTATTGTGTTTCCTTGTTAGTTCCTGGAAGCCCTCCCATGATTCCCTCTCCTATAGAGAAGTTGATACTTTGTCCATCTCTTCCTTTTTGTTTGTTTGTTTATTTCTGTTTCAGGTGATGCTGATTTTTTCCATCTCTAGAAGTTTGAATTAGATTGTTTGGATTATTTTCCATATTCTTTAATGACCATGTTCAGGTTTTCCTTAGACTCTTAAAACAATATGTTGACAGATGTATTTCCATTTTCAATAATAACAATTATGTGATGTCATTAATTAAATCTACCATCAGTCTATGCCTTTTCTCAGTTTGTTTCTGTTTGTTAAACCTCCTCTCCTTGTTTCTTTGAAAACAGTCAGTAATTGTTTGCCATAAATTTTATGATCATTGATGCTGAATGTTTTTCCTCTCTGTAAACATTCTTGAATGTTTGATGAAAATGAGTTATTTTTCATTTTTTGGATAGGTTGATATTTTGGAGGCTGACATTTAAATGCAACAAAAGGAACCATTCGTTTAGGACTAATTTTGCTACCCTTCTAATACAGTAGTCTCTGGAAACCTCTGTGTAAGGCTTCAAGAATTGTGTATCTTTTTCTCAGCAGGGCACCTGAAGTCACTTATGCACTGATATTAAATGGTGACAGCGTTCACAAGGATCTTCTTTTTTGGCCTTGCTCTGCTTTCTCTTCTAACAGCCACATGGTTCCTTAACTCTGTGCTTAGGGAGATCCCCAGTGGCCTCTGACGCTCTTCCCATGTTGTTTCCTTCTGTGTCCTACTGTCACAAAAGCTCTGGTCTCTGTTACTTTCACGGAAACCTGTCCTTTATTATCAATTCAGCAAAACCACTAGGATTGTACCAGGCTTTCCAAACTCTACTGGAGTTTGGCAACACATCCAACAATAAACAAGACCATTTCAAGTCTTGCCTTCTCTATGTCTCTGCTGCTGGATTCTCTCTATGTGCTAGCTCCATTCAGTATGTAAGACTTTCATGTTATTTGATGTGTATACTATGATGCCACCATAATGTAAAATAAACGATGCTGAAATTGGCTCTTTACATGGACTTAGATAATTTTGTTCTGCATATTGTCCATAAGCCCCAGACCCTCTCTGTTTTAAACTGAGTATGTATGCATAACCTCTGTTCCTGCTCATCCTGAATCCACCTGCAGATTCCTTTTCCACCTCTGCAGTCTATAACATGATATTATGATTTAGACACTTTCTGACAACACATCCAAACTGATCTTCTTATCCTTTGTGTGCTTGTGTGTATGTGGGTGGGGGTGGGGAAATTACTGTTTCCCATTGTGTTTTCAATGGAGAATTAGTATGGCCCATCATATAAATTCAACAGTTCGATCTTCTGGAAATGAAACAGAAATTAAAAATGAAACCACTCTATAGACAAGAGAACATTTATAATTCAAGATTTTCCCACTTCATAAGAGGAATGACAAGCCTGGACTTGAGCTTTACTTGAAAATAGATTGTCAATTCAACTATTCAGTTACCTCCTGAATGTTACCTTTCCTTGTGACAGTTTTTATGACTTTCAACAGAACATGCTGTTATCTTACTTTTCTTTTCTTTCCTTTTCTTTTTTTTTCATTGTGACACAAGATCTTTTTGTGTTTTTCTGGTTGTCTTGGAACTCTTTTGGTAGACGAGGTGAGCCTCAGACTCACAGAGATCCATCTGTCTCTGCTTTAAAGTGCTGGTATTGGAAACATATGCAACCAACACATGGCTGCTTGCTTTCCTTTAGGTTCTATGATACAATTGCAAATTTCTTTGCTCTATCATATCTTTGAAAATATTTTATAATGCATACCTTTATGAATAGATCATAAAATGAGCATCTCACCAGGCAGACTAATAGTTTCCTGGCATGCTTGCAGAGCAATATTTCCTACAGAGAATCATTAGTTCCCATTAATACAATTCTGCATGTAAACTATTTACATGCGCTGAAAAAGCACCAAGAACCTAGCACTGTGTAAGTTGAGCAAAAATCAAACTGAATTAAAACAACATTTTTCAAGGTTTTTTGGAAAACTCTGCTCTTTGGGATGCTGTGAAGGCAAGGTGCAGCTGTGGGCTGAGTGGGATTCCTCTGCACTGTGGCGCATCTTCTTTTCTCTGCAAAGCTAATGACCCAGAATTTTCGCCATGCACTGAGAAAGAATTTGGGTTCTGAAGTCATCCTGACATGAACTCACACCAACGAGCTATATGCATGCTCCCAAGCAGGAAATCTCAGCATTTTAAGCTTCACTCATTTTCTTATTCGAAACTGAGATAGCAAACACATTGCTGTGAGAAGTTATAGGAAAAATGATGTCACAAATGTAAAGAGCTTGTTTCCTTTCTTACTCAGTGTTATTGCCACAGGGCTCATACATGAATGCAACTGCCTTCCTATACAGGAAAGACAACTGCCTGAGGCCTGGTGAATCTCCTACTGCAGTGAAGAAAATGTGCTATCACATTCCGACCAGACTGATGGATGGGGAACCAGATCAATTGTTAGGAATTCTATCTGATGTAGGGAAAGGAGACAGGTGCATTTTATCACTAGCCAGTAAAGAATAATGAGGGATAGAAAAAGAAGAGAGAGAAAGAAGAGGAGAAATGGAGTAGGAGAGAGAAAAGAGAAGAGAGGTAGGGAGGGAGAGGTTTTTGTTTCATGAACACACAGTTTTATTAACAGAAGTTTATTTCTGGTCAGCACACACTGTGTATAAGTTGAAAGGACACAATAAACTGATCAACAAATACAACTATTACACATACACATTGTTTCTTAAAATAAAATGAGTTGTTAGAGCCAGGAAATTTGATAAATTCTCATTTTATGACAAAGTATTAGATTAAAGAAAGGCATTGAAGTACCTAGAAAATGACATTTTACGATGAAGAACTGTTCTTTTAAAGTAGATATAACTACTATTGTCTGAGCCTGGTCTTTTATCCAAGCCAGCCTCAAGCTACTGTTTCCTTTAATCTTTTAACCAGTGGTGAGCAGTGTTCACCATTTAGCATCTACAAACTGCATTCTAAATTACACAGAGTTTCAGGGTTATTCTAACTGGTACTGATAAGTAGCCAGCTAGAAAAAGTGGATGCAAAAGTGAATGAATGAATGAATGAATACAAGTTAAATAATAATAATAATGATCATGTGTGTCTTCTAAGTCTCTTCACCATGAGTTTTAGGCTTTGTGATATAATAGTCTGTGTAAGAAGCCAGTTTTATGACCAATAACAACATCTGTTTGAGAGGGATTTCTTTGTTCTTAAGCAAGCAATTTGTTATTTGAGAGGAAGAGGGGAAGGAGAGAGAGAGAGAGAGAGAGAGAGAGAGAGAGAGAGAGAGAGAGAGAGAGAGAGAGAGAGAACTGTACTGTTAAAATGGAGTTACCCTGTAATGGGTGGCAATGATTTTTAGACACCAGAGAGTGAAAAATAAAAATCCAAGTTCCAGGAATGGGTTACATCTTGGGAGATGTTGCCAGTGATTCTCAAAGCCTCACAACTTTAAAGACTATTGCCAATGCTCCAGGTTAGCATTTATAACTTGATTATAAGGTGACATTGCTGAAGATACTACATACTGAGTCAAAGAATGTGGAGGTTTCAAACTGGGGCTGACCTTGAAGCTAACCTTACTGAATAGCTTTTAGAGTGTGGATGCTAGCAAAGGAGAAAAAGTAGTCATTAAGCTTACTCAGATTTTACCCCTGCAAAGTACACCCACCAGCCTGGTAATATGTGCCATTGATGCATAGTGACAAAAAACATCACGGGTGTAAACAACTACTTTCTCGATGTGTTTGAGTGCCATTTTGCAAGATGAAATTTATCCTTGATACCAATGTTGAGCCAAAAACCAGAGGACAGACAGATAACAGGACCTAATGGACAACTCACTACTGACTGTTAATGCATCTCTCAACCCTAATTAGAGAAGCTTCACTTTTTTTGGTGCTTAGTACAAAGACCCACAACTGGCCAAGGTACATGGTATAGGAAATTGCATAATGTTCAGCCCATAAATGGAACATCTTTTTCTAAGTTTTGGAGCTCATTGTAAAAGAAGTGGATAGAAAGACTATAAGCCACAGATTATGGATGAATAAATGAAAATATTACCATCTGCACACAACAGGGCAGCTGCATACATGAACTAACAGCAGTTATAAAATAACCATATAGTCTATGTGAAGCAATTTCTGGAGAATAACACATTCTCTCTCTCTCTCTCTCTCTCTCTCTCTCTCTCTCTCTCTCTCTCTCACACACACACACACACACACACGGAAAGAGAGAGAGGGAGACTTTTGAAGGGAGACAAATTTTTGCTTCCTTTGCCTATCTTTGAAGGATAACTTTTTTAAAACAGTCATTATAAGTCAACAGAAGATTTTCCCCCGAACTAGCAGCCAGTGATTAAAGTCTCCTGACATCCAGCTGCTCTGAAATCCTCACAGATTAGAAGAGTGACAAATAAGAGGCCAAAGAGTGAACAATAGATCTAGGCTTTTCTCCTCAGGAAAAAGACATGAAGAAATTTTAAATTCCTCCTATGAACGTAGGAGTTCTCATGTGACGTAACGATGTGAGTTAAGTCAGATGTGATAGATAAGAGCTGAGGCTGAGTACGAATACATCAGCAGCAGCTCCCCTTTGATTTAAGGATAAGGATTAGGGTTGATCCTCTACTGGTGTGTAGACCACCGTATACGAAAGAACACAGTACAACCCCTAACATTGGGACAGATGTATAACAAGGAAGACTGATCAGAACATTGTGTACAGAAAGTGAGCTGGCACACTAAAGATGGACATAGACCTTACAGAGATGGCAGATCCCAAGAATGATAATGCAGAAGGGTATGGGATGCCAGGTTTAACCAAAGAATATATATAATAGTCACTTACATCTGAATTTCAAGTTAAAAACTGTTGCATATACACATTGGTACCATTGTACACACTAAACACTTGAATAAATATAATAATTTATTTGAAATTCAAATTCCACTTAGCCTCCTGTGTTGTGCTTCACAATGGTAAGATAAAAATTACTTCCAAGAATAAACATTTGTGTTGAGATCTAGAGAGAGTCAGGAAGTAAGGGCATGAGCTTGTTGAAGACAATGCTGTGTGTAAACATTCACCTTGCTGTGTCACATTATAAACTCAAGCCCTGCTTACAGTGACATTTCTAAGGACATTTTATCATACTCAAATAATATCTGATGATGTGGCAAAGTAAACAAAGGTTAGGTACAAAATTACAATTAATGGCTGACTTTGCTCTTTACTGAGTTTCATAGGTTAATCAGAGAAATAAACTGGCAACAGATTGACAGGAATAAATGCATGCACACAAGTTAGATTCAATATCACAAGCACAAGTGGACCATAACAAAAGCACTTAATGACCACAAAATCTGAAGTTTTGTGAGCTTGTATATCATCTTAATCACAGAGCAGGGGGGTGGGTGTTTCAGGAGAGAAGACTGATTGTGGATGATTGGACCCTTTTTCTCTGCACCTTTGATAAGTTCTGTTTCGTGAAAGATGAAACTCTGGGGCAAGGTTGTGAGAATTGTGCCCTTCCTGGAGGTCATGTAATAGGGAAGATAAAGTTATGCCAGAGAAGATGCCTCTTCTGAATTTGTCTTTTCTTTCAAATGCCTTGCACCTCAAATAATCACAAGGAATGACCAGCATCCTTTAAGTGGCATGCCATATCCTGAACTCTTTTGTAGTTATGGTTCACTGTGGCATATTCTGCTTTCTGCAATGCTTTTAAAGGAATCTAGGTGGTGCTGACATCTGATTTCCCTGTAGTGAAGCCCCGCTAGCGGCATTATGATAATGGGGACAAGGGGACAGGTGACTGTTAAGACACTTCCTTGTGCAGTTTTCTACTAGTTTTAAAGATAATATATATTATCTTCATATATTTGGGAGAGTTACATTGCTATCACATTATACTTCAGGGGTGTCTATAAAAGAGAAGTCAGAACTTCATTTTGACATGAAGACACAGCTAAAAGTCCTCTATGGCACAAGACAATGGCTCTTGCTAAACACCTAATCTGCTAGCACCTTGGTGGATAACCTGCTCTTAAGGGTTTTTAAAAACAAGCTAATTCCACTTTTAGCTGTCATTGACTTATTAATTTCTTATATGTTGAATGGGTTAAAACATATACATACTATAATTATAAACAAATTCATATATGCATACATACAATTATATATGTATGTGTGCCTGCTGTGTGTGTATGTGAATACATACATAAAGAGTTTGATTATAATGAATTAATACTATAGAGTTAGGGATCTCCAAATTCTACAAAGTGTCTCTACCTCTATAGACTCAGGAGAACTGAGTGGCCACAGTTAAAGTCAGAGTATCAGAGGAGAGCTGAGAATGCAACCACATTATATGACTCTGGGAAGGTGACGCCTCATTGTAAAGTGATGGACAGAAGACAGTGGACATCTCAGGTGAAAGTTTGTCCTCCACGGAGTTACTGAGATTTTAAAAGGAACCATTATACTGACTTAGAAACCTCCTCAGCTACACATCCCATGCAATATCATTCCTCAGAAATCCTACCATCCATAAAAGGCCAGAGCACAGTTCAGCACAAGAATGGCTTCCATTTCCCTTATGGCAAGGCTTATTTTTGCTATCAGTTTGTGTTTATAACTATGGTGCTCTTGGTTTATTCTGCCTCTGTTGTCTCAGGATCACAAAAATACTTAAATTTGTCCTAACAATCTCTTGGACTTAAACAAGCCAGGACATTCCTTACACACTTCTTAAATTTTTTCAACTCCTATACTCTTCCCCCAGGTGAAATGATTCAGTTCCCACAATTGTTCAACTTCTAAAACACATCTACGGGTACAACTTTACATTGTTTGCACAGGGAGTCACTTTGTCTCTGCAGACTCAGTGGTTAAAATGCAGCATCTATGTTGGGTATAAAAGAATAAGAAATGCACTATTCTTCCCCACCCAGACGGCCTGTCAGGTGTTGACCCATTGTGTATGCAAAAATGGTAACATACTTTCTTCTGGACAGCAAGGTACCTCCTTCACCAAACTCTTATCATCCTTAACTCAAGTGCACTGAGCCAGGTCAGCAAGAACTGAAAGTTCTGTATTGGTAGACTAAATACTTCTGTTCTACAAGTTTTCTCTCCATTTACCTAGCATAGACCATGCAGAACTCGGGGTCTGACAAGGAGTAGAATCTCACAAAAGGCTGGCTAACAGCAAAAGTAAAGAAAGTGAGCTCTCCATTCTGTACATTCTTAGCATTTCTTACTTTGCTTGTCTTTCTCTGGAATGAAAAAAACCAGTCCCCCCTTCTGCCTCCTTTAAATACATACTCCTTATTTTGCACTTATGATTTATGTTGTTCTATAATAGAGTTTACTTTCCCAGTGGAAACTTGATAAATGTTCTGATTTGACATGTTCTCTTACTTTACTTGGCTGAACTACAGTGTAACTGGCAGAGAACACTGTGGAAAGTCAAAAAAAATTAAGTGCACAGCACTGACATAATGACATGTGGAAAAGACAACTCAAAGCAACAATGCTGACATATTCCTGCCTGCCTTGCAATTTGGGAACAAAGAAACAGATTTTTATAGAATTACCTGAGAAAAAGTTTTAATTTCATAAATTTAATAAAATTTCCAAATGATTCTAGGTTTGTAATTTGAACACTTTGCAGAACAATTGTAACATGAACGGCCAGGCCTGCTTGTTGTTTTTTTGTCCTGCCCTTTACCCCCAGCTGTTTATCCCCAAAGAAAATCACACATAGGTCTCCATAAATTATAAGCTGATTGGCCCATTCGCTCTATCCTCTCACTGGCTAAATCATTATGTGGCTTTATTTTAACCTCTATTTTTTTTATTTTTACTTTTAACTTTTGGCTTTTTGAGACAGATTTTCTGTATATCTTTGTCCTGGAATTGTCTCTGTAAAGCAGGCTATCTTTGAACTCACAGAGATCTGTCTGTCTCTGCTTCCCAGGCAACTCTCTTTCTTTGTTTTCTTTTTTTTTACTCTGAGAACTTTAACCTTTAGCCTGTATATATTTTTAACACAATGTAAACTATTTAGAGGTATTTTTTTTCTCTTTGAATCTCTCCTTACTTTATATTTCTCTCTCTCTCTCTCTCTTTTTTTTTGACCACATGTGTCTTTAATTTGCTAAGGAATATGGAGAAGTTTTTTTGCCACAACTCTATGGCCTTTTAAGGTCTTTGCCAGGAAGCAAGCTGCAACATTGTGTCCATAGCTCCATAGTCCCAACCACCTGCTTGAAAGAGTCAGAGTTTTCCCTGGCAGGAAGCTCCCAGAAAGCCTGCATTTTAAAACAGCTCAGATTTTTGCCTGCTACGGCTGAAAACCGAAATGCTTTACTCTAGTCTTTCCCAAGCTTTTTCAGGCTTTCTGTGGATGTAGTTATCTACGTGGGCGCCAGTCTGTAGCATGAGTGGGGGGCCAGGCCTGCTTGTTTGGGTTTCTGTCCCACCTGGTACCCCACAACTGTTTATCCCCAAAGAAAATCACACATAGGTCTCCATAAATTATAAGCTAATTGGCCCATTAGCTCTGTCCTCTCCCTGGCTAACTCTCATATCTTGATTAACCCATTTTTCTGATCTATGTTAGCCATGTGGCTCAGTACTTTTTTCAGTGGGGCAGATCACATCCTGCTGCTTCCAGTGATCTAGGCAGGAGTGGGAGGAATCAACTTCCTCCTTCTCAGAATTCTGTTCTCATTGCATCATTTCTACTTCCTGTCTGGTTTTCTCACCTATATTTCCTACCTGGCCAATCAACATTTATTTATAACATGATTGATAGAATACAGACAATTCTCCAGCACCAACAATCATCTAATATTGAAAAGTTATGTAATGTATCACCATAGAACCTTCATCAGGCGATGGATGGAGATAGAGACAGAGACCCACATTGGAGCACTGGACTGAGCTCCCAAGGTCCAAATGAGGAGCAGAAGGAGGGAGAACATGAGCAAGAAAGTCAGGACCGTGAGGGGTGCGCCCACCCACTGAGACGGTGGGGCTGATCTAATGGGAGCTCACCAAAGCAAACTGGACTGGGACTGATGGAGCATGTGATCAAACCAGACTCTGAACCTGTCGGACAAAGAGGGATGACTGAGAATCCAAGGACAATGGCACTGGGTTTCGATCCTACTGCATATACTGACTTTGTGGGAGCCTAGTCTGTTTGGATGCTCACCTTCCTAGACCTGGATGGAGGGGGGAGGACCTTGGACTTCCCACAGGGCAGGGAACCCTGATTGCTTCTTGGACTAGAGAGGAAGAGGGAGGGGCAGGGAAAGGGGAAGGGAAATGGCAGGAGGGGAGGAGGTGGAAATTTTTAAGTAACAATAAATAAATAATGTAAAAAAAGAAAAGGTATGTAATGATGGGTGTTGATTAATTTCTGTCTTTTGGGGATACCATTAATTATATACCATTATATATGATAAAGATTAAATAGAAGCCACCTGTAATTAAATTAGTTAACTGTATCTTAACTGAAGACAACAGATTTTAAAGAAATTTAATTGTTTCTTAAGGGTATGGCAGCATCGAACAATCAATGTACAGTGATTTATCAAAAATATACTTAGTAATGTTTTATTATTCAAAGCTGCCATTGAACAAAGATGAACATTTCAAATAAGCATCATAGTTTACATTCCTGTCATCCCCTTTACTCAACTCTAGCCTTAAAGTGCAATTTCAGTCTTTAAAACTTTGCTTTTTATTTATTCATGTGTTTGTATGTGGTGAAGTGTGTGTGTATGCATGTGTGTGCGTGTGTGTGTGTGTAAGAAAGAGAGAGAGAGAGAGAGAGAGAGAGAGAGAGAGAGAGAGAGAGAGAGAGAAACACAGAGAGAATGCAGTGGCCATGGAGACTACAAAAGAGCTGGAGTTGCAGATGGTTGTGAGCTACACTACACAGGTAGCAGAAACTGAACCCTATTCCTTGGAAAAAACAGCAAGAGCTCCTAATGGCTGTGCTATTTCTAACTCCTAACATTTTTCTTTTAGTCAGCAATTTTGTACATCTTAACAGATTCTAAATTCCAGCTACAAGTTCACATTAACTCTGTTCATACTAAAAGTTCTCAGAAATGTCCTGAAGCAGGAGGCAATCGTCTCCCATGCTATTTGATAATAGTCAGGTATCTATGAGTGATCTAATAAAGTAGAAATATTTTTGCATAGTTGTACAACACTTTTTGAACAGATATATATTTAATGTAGTTAAAGGTATCAAGGCAGCTAATTATTTTTAATCTTATTTTAGTTGTATGATTTAAGAAGTAACTTCTACTGATGTTGGTGCTTGAATACTTCCTTAATGTGTGGAAGGACAATATATAGCTCTTCTATCTATCTGTGAAAGTGTGGTCATCTCAAAGAGAAGAAACTTGCATCAGACTTTGGTATAGTCCAGCACAGTTTACTGTTGGTGTTTATGGATTTCTAGATCAGGTAGTTAAAGCAAGACTACAGTGGTTTTTTAGTGCCTATGAAAGGGAGATTCATTTTCCTTCTACACAAAATGGTACATCAAACAAATTTGATGGAGGAAGGACATTGGTTAATTATAATAAAGAAACTGCCTCGGCCCTCATAGGACAGAAAATTAGGTAGGCGGAGTAGACAGAAGAGAATGCTGGGAAAAAGAAGCTTAGTAGAGAGAGTGGCCATGATTCTCCTGCTCCAGACAGACGCAGGTTAAGATCCTCCCTGGTAAGCCAGCTCGTGGGCTACACAGAATATCAGAAATGGGTTAGAACAATATGTAAGAGCTAGCCAATAAGAAGCTGGAACTAGCCGGGCCAGGCAGTGTTTGAAAGAATACAGTTTCCGTGTAATTATTTCGGGGCATAAGCTAGCCATGCGGGCGGCCGGGTGCCTGGGACGCAGCCCCGCCGCTCCTATTTCAACACAAATTGGCTGAGAAAGTACCTGGGATAGATGCATTCTATTTAATTCAATGAGACACTCACTTAATTTCAGCACACAGCAGAGCGTTGCTGAATCTCCTCTATTGATTTAATTAGATAGATTACAATGTTAATTATTTCGAATCTAGAATTTTTAAATCCCACAGATAAAAAGTGAGTATATAGTTCTCTTTCAAATTTAAAGAAAATTTCAGTAATAGAAACAGTTTGTATGGTGCCTAGGGAGTGCAGATATGCTAAACAGATAATGAATTATTCAGCATTGTACATTCTTGTGGTGACATGCAGACTTAATGATCTGTCTGTTTTTACTTTTGTGATGTTATATTATTTTATAAACGTTGTGTTTCCACAATGGTTTGCATTAGGAAAATATATTCAGTAAGTTACTGAATCTTGCAAAGAGGACAGCTGAATTCTTTATCATGTCTTTTAGTTCTTGCTTTAAAACAGGCCCCCTTAACTGTATCCAGGGGCAGCTTATATAGGGATAGCCATGCCCCAGTCAAACGCACCAGAAACCATTCTCCTACCATCAGGAACTCCTGAGGGGCTCATGCTCAGAGAAGCTGTAGGCACTCTGATCAGGGGAAAATAAGTTGTTTAAAAGAAATTCAGGATCTGGGGGTTCACAGCTCCCAACAAGGCTGAAATCAATAAAATATAAACAAAGAGAAGAATACAACAAAGAACTGGTTCTTTGGAAAAAATCAACAGGATAGAAAAAACCCTATCTAAACTAATTTTAAAAAACAAGAGAGAATATACGTATTAATAAAATCATAAATGAGAAGGGAGAAGTAAGTATCAAGTCCAAATAAATCCAGAAAATCAATACAAATAGAGAAAAACACAATACAATTTCACTAAAATGAGAAACAAAATAACCATGTTTACTCTCTCTATATTCAATTCAGAACTAGAAGTCTTAGCAAAACAAAACAACTGAAGGAGATCAAGGGGATGTAAATTAGAAAGGAAAATGCTAAAGTATCTTTTTTTGAAAAATGTATGATAGTATTCAAAAGTAATTACAAAAATTCTACATGAAAACTCATAGCTGAAAAGCTTTCAGCATAGTAGCTAGGTAAAATATTAACTCAAAAATAAAAATAACCTTCTTGAATGCAAATAGCAATGCACTGAGAAAGAAGCAAGGGCAAAAACATCACCCAAAATAGCCTCAAATAATATAAAATATCTTAAAGGAACCACAAGCAAACAAGCAAAAAACTTGTAAACTAAAAATTTCAAGTCTTTGAAGAAAGAAATCACAGTAGATATCTAATGGAAATCCATCCCATATTCATAGACAGGTAGGATTAACATAGGAAGATGGATGGCCATTCTACCAAAAGGAATCTACAGATTCAATACAACACTCAACCAAATTACAACAAAATTTTTAACAGACTTAGTAGAGACAACTCTAAAATTCATATAGAAAAACAAAACCTAAGATTTCTAAAGGAATATTGAACAATAAAAATAAAACAAAACAAACATACAAAACACTGCTTGAGGTCTCACCATTTCTTATTTCAAGTTATACTACAGAGATATAATAAGAAAACCCACATGTTATTGGCATAAAACAGACAAGAGGATGAATGGAATTGAATTAAAGATCTAGGTTAAATTCATACACATGAATTTTGGTTTTAAAAAAGTCAAAGATACATACTGGGAAAAAGAATGCATCTTTAATAAATGATTCAATTCAAACTGATGTTGGTGTATAAAAATAGATCCGTAAAATTTCCCTGCACAAAGTTCAAGTCCAAGTGGATCAATATAGAATCAATATAGAATTTAGTATAGACTCAGACACACTGCATCTGCTAGAATAGAAAATAGGCAATAGCCTTGAACTTATTAACAGTAAAAGAAGACTTTCTGAATAAAACATTCATAGCACAATTACTGAGATCAACAACTAATAAATGAGACCTTATGAAACTGAAGACTTCTGTAAATCCATTCAGAAAAAGCAGCAGCCTAGAGAATGGGAAAAGATTTTTATCAGCTCCACATCTGGTAGATGAGTAATATCAAAAATTTATAAAGATAATGGGTATTAAAAACCAAATAATTCAGTTAAAAATGTGGTACTGTTCACAAAAGTAAATTCTCAACAGAGAAAATTCAAAAGACTGAGAAACACTTAAAGAAAAGTATAACATCCTTAGAATAAGGGAAATGAAGATCAAAACTAATCTGAAATTCTCTCTTACAACTGTTAGAATGGCTAAGAACAAATGGTAGTTCATGCTGGTGAGGACGTGGAGCAAGGGAAACACTCCATTGCTGAGAGGGTACAAACTTGTACAGTCACTATTGTGGTCATTATCAATACAGCTATTCTTCAGAATTGATCTACCTCAAGATCCAACTATTCCATTCTTGGTTATTCACTCAAAGGACACTCCAATTCTTCCACGAGGACACTTGTTTAACCATGTTCACTTTATTCAGATGCTTTATTCAGAAACTGGAAACAACCTAGAAAGTACCTCATAAAAAATTGTTAAAAACAGTTTGATAATTTACACAATGGAGTATTATTCAGCTGTTAAAATTAGATGGAACTAGACAAAAATAATCCTGAGTGAGACACCCAGACCTAAGAAAGATAAATGCAGTATGCATTCACTTTTATATAAATATTATCTATTAAATAAGTGATAACAAAGCTACAATCTGTAGTCACAGAAAGGTTTGTTATAGAGAAAAGAACTAGAGAGGACACATGGATGTCCCTCAGAGGAGAAACTAGAATAGATTTTACTGGTAGACTAGATGTTGGGAGAATGGGAATTGCGGAGTCAAGTAGGGAGGGAAAGGAAAGATAGTGTTGACGGAGGGAATGCTGGAACAGGCAGATAAAATTGAGGGGCATTTGAGAGATAGTATGGAGACCTAGTGCAGTGGAAACTTCCTTAAATATAAGAAGCTGATCTTAACGTTGTCTCTTAATAATGGGGTCTATGGAAGCCTAATAATTCATCATTTATCATCACATGAAGCTTCCAATGCCAAGACCAGATTGCAAATGCTTGAGTTGTTGTCCAAAAGGATTCCATGGAAATACCCCCCAAACCCAGGCTTTTGACAAAACATTTGGTTGTTTGCTGCAAACTGACAAAAGTGCCTAATTTCTGAAGATAACAGATACCTACATAGAATCTTCACTCTAGTGCCTATGGTGCAGGGAGGTATTTTGTGGGCTTCCAAAAGAGAAAGGCAAATGGAAACCTAGCCTAAAATCCTTTAACCTGTCCTTTAATCTTTTAATCTTTTAAAATCCTTTAATCTGTCCTTCCTATAAATAGCATGCTAAGACAGTCATGGCACAGAACTTGCAAGAGTAGCCAACCAATGTCTATATTGACTTAAGGTCCTCTCCTTTATATGGGGTACATAAGTGGTACTGCTTGGATGACCAAGAAGCAAAGACAAGGTATCCCAAAGACCCTAGGGAAAAACCAAATGCTTTTGGTTTGTTTACTTTTGGAAAGTTCATCATTAATATCTTAAAATATTTCTTCATCTCAAGGATACTTTCACTATTCAGTGAAATTTGCATGGCTGTGTTTTGTCAGGATGATTGCAGTTTGCCTTTCTCTGTCTACTTTAAAATATTAAACAATGGTTTAAATAACTTGATAAGAAACTTTCCACATTTCTTGAACTTGGAAATAAGGTCATATTATCTGTGTGTGCAAAATGTATAATGAGACACAAAACATGGCAACTTATATTGTCATTTTTGTCTACCAAAGTGACTTACTGACACTTTCCTTCTCTACATGTTAAAGAAAGGAAACATCCCAAAGTCTCCACTGCTTATTCAATTCATACCTATGAGTGCCAAGTCCTTTAAGATTCTTGAAGAATATATTACTTGCAGAAATTTTAGCACCACACTATGTGACAAAATTAAGCATCTCCATCTAACTTAAAAAGTACATAATTTCCTTCTCAACAGTAAATATTTGAAGGGAAAAATAAACTGCTATTTATAGAATTGAATGAAGATTATTAATCTCAAAATCAGATTTGGAAAACCAAATTCCGCTTTCTAGAACACAGTTACTATTTTGAAATAAAATTCATATAGCCCACAAAAGTGCATATTTCTCAAGGTCTTTTGACATACCAACTAATATTTTGAATCAGGGCTCTCTTATCCTCAGCCATAACAAAGTAAGCACATATTCAGCAACACAACTTCTAAATAATTTACTGTTTGTGAGAAATTAAAAAAAAACATACCTCCTGTCCATTGTTTAATGTTGCTAGAGACTGTCCACCTTGGTCATGTATTTTCACATAACTGGGTGAAAGGAATAAGTTTAGGGGTTATGATATTGGACATGCTATTTCCAAAACCTAGAAATTGCATCAACTTGTGCTCTCCTGACTATTTTGGCTGCTGGATAACAGAGAGATTCCACTTGAAAAAAGTCTTCCAAGAGCCACAGAAGAATCATTTGAGGCTGAAATTGCAGTTTTCCATCACTTTAACTCCACTTGAATGTGTTTTAAGACCCATGGTGGACAAACAATATTACCCATTTTCTGCTGTTCCTGACCCAGTGTTTCATACCAGAGATGATAGTTCTGGAACTGAAATGACAGCTCCCATTTCTGAATGTACGACTGAGAGCAATGTATGACTGAGAGACTCATTTAAAACTGAATCCTAACTTTCCACAAAACCGTACCTGCCCCTTCGCAGTTCAGTGGCAGGATGACACTAGCTGACTTTTATTTTGAAATATGATCTATATTCTACTCTGCAGCATTTATCAGGATAATAATCTGAGTTTGACATTATTAGGTCGCATAGAACCGAAGGCTCTAAAAAATTTAAAACTTTCCTTTAGGGGACTAGAGAGAGGTCGCATACAACTGAGACCCGCATTGGAGCACCGGACTGAAATCCCAAGGTCCAAATCAGGAGCAGAAGGAGAGAGAGCACGAGCAAGGAACTCAGGACCGTGAGGGGTGCACCCACACACTGAGACAATGGGGATGTTCTATCGGGAACTCACCAAGGCCAGCTGGCCTGGGTCTGAAAAAGCCTGGGATAAAACCGGACTCGCTGAACATAGCGAACAATGAGGACTACTGAGAACTCAAGAACAATGGCACTGGGTTTTGATCCTACTGCACGTACTGGCTTTGTGGGAGCCTAGGCAGTTTGGATGCTCACCTTACTAGACCTGGATGGAGGTGGGTGGTCCTTGGACTTCCCACAGGGCAGGGAACCCTGATTGCTCTTTGGGCTGACGAGGGAGGGGGACTTGATTGGAGGAGGGAGAGGGAAATGGGAGGCGGTGGCGGGGAGGAGGCAGAAATCTTTAATAAATAAATAAATAAATTCATTAATTAACTTAAAAAAGTAAAATTGTATTTTTAGGTTATCCTTTGATCATATAAAGTTATCATCTGTAATATAAAAAAAATTAAAACTTTCCTTTAGGGGACTAGAGAGATGTCTCAACATGTCTGACTGCTCTTCCAGAGTTTCCAAGTTCAATTCTCAGCACTGCATTATAGTTTAGAACCATCTATAAATGTAACTCAATGGAATGTTTTGGTGGCCAGCACCATGTTTGCTTACTCCCCACTATGAGAATAATGGTTTTAAATCCTACACATGTATTAGCAAGAAATTTAAATCACCCAAGACAAGAGAAAAATGCTGAAAAAAATAATGAGCAGATTTCAGAGAATATGAACAAATCAGCTGCAGCTTCAAAAGGCGACATAATACTTTATAAAGTCTCATAACTAAAGATATGAGTACACAGTAAACAGACAGAAAATTATCACACTCACACTTCAAGACCCTGTGATAAGTGGAGAGAAGGCTAATTAAGAGTCAGCTGCAAAATTTTCAACTCAAATACTAAGTCAGATCCATATGCTAGATTTGTAACCTAAAAGAAATTGCTAAGATTTGCTTACTTATGCATTTTATGTCTGTGGATGCTTTGAGTGCATGTACATCTGTACACCATGAGGGATCATGGGATCTGTCTTAGTCAATGTCCTATTGTTGTGAAGCAATACCGTGAACATGGCAACTTTCATAAAGAAAAGCATTTAATTGAGGCTGTCTTATAGGTTCAGGGTCAGGACAAAGCCTTCAATCTCAGCTTTGTGAGAACATCTCAGATGCAAATCGTAGTACTTCTGACCAAGGTGATGGGGTTCCTTTCAGATCAAGGTGAAGCTTGTATGTATCAGTATCTGTGTTTGTTGCTTTTTATGTGGAGTACTCAACTAAAACTTGTAACAGAAAAATCACACAGTGATTGACAATCTTTATTAGCAGAGTCACAGATAGCTCATAATTCCCTAGATGTTAGGAAAATCAGAAGACAGAAACCTTGATAAACAAAATTTTGATACTAACTACTTTCTATTGCCTTCCCTTATTGTGTACTACAATTCCCATGATCAGATTTACTGGGAAAATTTTAAGTTCATGGTTTTGAGTTCAAAACAAGCACCTTCTGTTTCTTTCTTTTGATTGTTTTACCAGTGCCCTGACATCAGCTTCAGAAAGCCATACAATCAAGCATACAGTCACTAGTACTCCAAACTATTTCACATAATAAATGAGAAAGCCTAACAACTCACTCACATCAAAGTTGATTACCATTCAGTCTCTGCCTCTCTTCCTGTCTTCAATTCACTTAAAAATAACCATTTCGTCCAGTCACTCTGACTCCAGTAGAAAGAAACATGACCCAGACCACACACGGTCTTTCCCTAGGCTTTTAAGGTAAGACCTGTATCTTATCTCTAGAACCCATCTTCATGGAAGAAGTACTTTGAGAAGAGATTCATTGTGATTGTGCTTTCTTGTGCACAGGGAATTTTGTTTCATCTAGAAACTTTTTCCCCACATTGTTCTGTACTTCAATGTGCCTAAAATAAAACTTCCCAGTGTTAAACTTCAGAAGTTTGAACCAACCCAGGGTACTGACTCATGTTGAATTCGATTACCTTCTTGCCACATGAGGATCATGACTCTGCCTGACATGCTGTTTGCAGAGACCCCCACACCTCTAGATACAGAATTCATCTTGGTCTAACCATCTACCAGTAACAAAGGACATAAATTTATGGTATTTAAAAATTATGACTAAGGTATTTCATCAATACAAACAGACTAAAATAGGCATGGGATCTGATGTTCAAAATTAGGAAGACATTACTGTGAGACCACAATAGGGTGGTAGATTTGACTGGATTGTTCTGCTGCTGCTTTTAATTCTATACAACTTTGATTTGCAGAACTACTGTTCCATTTTATGAATGATAACACAAAAGGCCAAAATATAGAAATGTAGTGTGAAAGCCCTGATCTGTTACAGATTGATGAGACAATAGGAAAATAGAAAATTATACTGAACACATATGTAATCTATGTTTAACTTTATTTTTGTCCAACATTATGGAATTTTATATATGATGATTACTTAATGATATCTCAGGAACACACATGAACTAATGACAAATTTTAAGATTACTCTAACTAAAAACAAACGATTTAGTCGTGTTAAAATTTTCAGTAATACTACTTTAAGAAAAACCTTAACAAATTATTAAAAGAAAAACTACTGGGACCAGGGAATGTCTCAGTGGTGTAAAGGCAGTCAACATACATGCCTGAAAATCTGAATGTAAACTCTAGAATCCATCCACTTAAAGGTGGAAGGAGAATTACTTTACTAGGTTGTCCTCTGGCATCCACATAGACACTGTGACACATGCCTACCTACACATGTATCATGTGTACAGTAATAATATTTTTAAAATATTAAAGATATTAGAAACAGAAAGACCAATTCCAGGGCACCTTGACAATAGTATTCATTGAACAAATTTCTTCTTTGGGTTTTGGAAGTCAGCATGTGTGTAAACAGTGGAACACAGCCACAGCAGTAGTCAAATTTCTCCAGAGTTAGAACTTTTCTCTTCTTCAGCCTGACAGATGCCATGATCTATTTTCTGTGTCCACATTCTGAAGGATGCAGAGCCATTTTTCATGGTTTATTTAAACAACATTTTTAAAATTTCTTTTTATTTATTTTTTTTTGTGTCTTCCTCATCATGCGTTTTGATCTGATTCATTTCTCTGCCCCTTTGTATCCACCCTGTGCCTTTGCAACCTTTTCCCAAGAAAGAGAGAGAGAGAGAGAGAGAGAGAGAGAGAGAGAGAGAGAGAGAGAAGGAAAAAATCTCGACATGGAATCCGCAGTGTGACACAGTGTGTCATGCACTAAACCCTTTGCCTATATATGTTTACGTGCAAGTGTTCACTGCAAACAATCATTGACCTGGTTTGAGGCCTCTCATTTCTGCTACACTATCTGTGCTGGGCCCTCACTGGGACTCCTCTTGGATATCCTGTTGTTGCCCTATATCATGAAGGCCCTGAATCTTTGGGTGTGTGGGAATGGGCCCTTCACCTTCTCCCACAGAGCATAGAGGGGGTGGATGTAGGGATGAGCCAACTCATAACCCTGGTTCTGGACCTGGCTAGCTACAGGGTTGGTCAGCCGGGCAGTTCTCTCCAGTCCTCACCAACATTGCTTTGGCCAGTTCACTCCTTGCAGCAATGAGCAGTTCTCCTGTTTTCACACACTTAAGGTTGGCTCTCCTACACCTGCACCACCAGGGCTGGCTCTACTGTGTTGCCCAAGAGAGGTGCAGGGGCGACTCTCCCAAGCATTGCTTCTGGTGAGGGGCAGGGACAACTCTCCTGCTCTAATGACCCGTCAGGCCCAGCTCTTCCACCTGCCACAGGTGGTGAGACGGGAATAGAGAGGAGGGAAGGCATCTCTCTCCCTCCCAAGCCACCATATGGCAGATAAGGGGCAGGGTCACATCTTCAATGCTCATGTTCTCAGGGCCAGATCACCCAAACCCTTGTCCAGAGGGTCAGCTCTGCTGTGCTGCCCAGTGGAGGTTCAGAGTCTGTTTTATCAAGTGCTGCAGCTGGTAAGGGGAAAGGTTAGTTTCTTCATCCACTACAGATGGTAGGGTCAAGGGTGGAAGGGCATCTTTCCCTTGTCCCTACTATCACATGGCAGACTAAGCGAGTGTGGCCATCTATCCCATTCTCACATCCTCAGGGCCAGCTCACCCATCGCCCCCACCTTCAACAAGGTCAGCTTTATTGTACTCCATAGGAGAGGAACAGGACCTGTGTTCCCAAGTGCTGAACTGATAATGGGAAGGGTGGGCTCCCTTGTCTGTCTCAGGCAGTGAGGGGCAAGGGGTAAGGAGGGACAACTCTTCCCCACCCTTATCACCATGGGGAGGGGCAGCTCTCTTGCCAGCTGGAGGGTTTGGGGGTAGGGTGAAAAGCATTTTCCCACCACCACACCACAGAGGAGGAAGACAGTACCAGCTATGTTCCAATCACACCTTCAGGGCTCGCTCAGCCATGACCCTGTCTACAGGGTCAACTCTACTGTGTTGCTCAGGAGGGGCTCAGGGCCTGCTCTTCCAAGAGCTGCATGTTGTAAGGGGCTGGATCAAATATCTCACCTGCTTCAGCTGGTGAGGGGAGAAGGCTATCTTTCCCTACCCATGCCACCACATGGTATAAAAGAGGGCACAACCTGCTCTTCCAATCTCATGCTCTTAGGGCCAGCTTGCCCATGCCCCTCGAATACAGTGAGTAAGAATATGCTGCCCGGATGAGGGGTAGGATGCTCTCTGCTGAGTGCTCCATCCAGTGAAAGACCAAGCTTCCTAGGTTGCAGCCAGTGAGGGGTGGAGCCAATTCTGTAGAGCCCCATCCTCTTCGTCTTTGGTGGTATCAGGAGCCATCAGGAGCAACAGAGATCACAACTGCATCAGTGCCGCGAACCCACATGTGGACCCCAAAAGCAGCTCAGACCCAGACTTTACTGTGGCCATGGGTAACAGTGAAGCCGCCCACCTCAGCCCACTATTCACCTCTTCCAACTTTTCAGATTTGTCCCTTCCCACAGGACATGAACCCTCTGTATTTCTCTCTCTCCAATATCACACCATACATTTGCTCACCGTAGTAGTAGCTGTCTGCCTGGCACCATAAGATGCCCTTGGAACCCAGGGCAAAGTTCCCCAGCCATATGTGTGGTTCTAGTTCTACTCAATATATTGTGGCCCTTGACAGGACCATGCTTCCTCACCACAAAGAGATCATAACAGTGCCCAACTGCTGTGTGCAGAGGTGCCAAGTGGGCTCCTGGTTGGTGCAGTAGTCTTGCTGAAGCCCTCTCAAGGGCTAGGGTTAGAAAGCCCAGATTGCATTTAGTTGAGTCCCACCCTCCCCAGCCACGTGGCATGGGATGGAAGAGTTACTCCCAATTTTCATTATAAAGAAATGAGTTGCTGAAATCCTGCCAACTCAATTTTTAAGATTGTACAAAACATAATGTGATAAAAGACTTTTTACATAAATGACTAAATTAGCTATCAAATTATTCCATATAATTCTCATAATTTTCCTCTTTAATGTGAAGCTGAGGAGAAATGGGCAGAAATAGCCCTGACGTGGCTCTTGTCTTCAGTGTACTTTAGACCCCAATTCACTGTTTCTTGCTCCCTCTTTCTTATTTTTTTTCTCACTCTGAAATTGGTAAATAAGTGGACACATTTTATGCTGGAAATACACATTATTATTTTCTATAATGCCTGGAGGCTTCTTCATGACTAGTGTTATATTGACAGGGTGGATACCTAACACGTTCATGTAAACAAAGTTAGAGCCATGCAGCAGGGACTTTGGAGAGGGAGGAATGAACATACATAGAGATTAGGATAAGGACTGACTTCCCTGAATCTTTAGTTTGTTAGTAGATCTGATCTGAATTTCCATTGTTTATGAGACATGTTCTCTTCATGGTTAGAAAGGTTTGGACAGATTTAATTTTAATTCCTGAGGGACTTCATAACCCTTAATGCTGGCAAGAGATAAGAACAGCATCCTATTTGTGCTAAGGGCAGTTTTATGAAGTAAAGGCACCTTTTACAGATGACAAAAAGTAAGTTCCTTTTCCATTTCACATAGCTAGAAGATGTTAAGTTATGGTACAAACACTTTGGGTACAATGTCAATTATTTTTCAATGCTGGGATCATGTAAATCATCTATAAATAGCAAAGTATTTATTTTTAGATTAATTCAATTTTTTAGTTGGTGTGTCTAAGAGGCAGTGAAAGGATAATTTGTACACATGTACAAAATTGTACACATGCAGAGGCAAGAAGACATCAGACACCCTGGAGCTGGAGATGCAGGAAATTGTGAGCTGCCTGACCTGGGTGATGGCAATCAAATATGAGTCCTCTAAAACAGTAGTACTTGCTTTTCAGCACTGAGGCCCCTCTTCAGACCCACAAGGTATGGTTAGGTGAGTTTAAGAAAAAAATAAGCTATAGGAAATTGGCTTATCATTTTCTTGCCAAGAAAGTAGAGACTGCATTTATGCTTAACTGAATATTCAAAAGACAAACTTCACCCCATTATTTCAAAATAAACAACATATATTTTTTTAAAAAACATATAAGAAACTGCGAAAATCAATTTCATTAACCCAGAATTGTTTAGTGCCAGTCAAAGATGGGATAGGTATTTAAGACTCAAATTAAAGGGAAAGGGCCTTCAAAGACTGTAGGATGTAATACAACAAAATAGAAAATTTAAGAGAAGCCATTGAAACACGGACCGTAAGTCATCTATTGAAAAGAAAACCCCAGTGACTTACAGAGGTGGGGAATCCAGTACTTTATCTTGGATGTTTATTTTTTATGGTATTTAGAAATAAGGAATGTAAGTTACAGTAAACTGTTGTAATCTTTCACCTGCACAGATAACATTGGTTTCTTGGGAGATGAGAGGTGGTACTCATAATACAGTAAATAAATTATCAACAAAGCAGGCTTTGCAATTAAATGCCTTTTCTATCACTAGCTATTTTCTCTGTGAGCAAATTGACTGGCTATGTAAGTGTCTCTAAAACAATGGTGTTGAGATCTACCAAATGCTACTGAGAAAGAATAAATATTTGAGATAAATAATGAAGTTAGGGACAATAGGCAATGCTTTTGCTTGGTGCTTTTTGTTGCTAAATACTCAATAAATGCATATTTTCTTTCTTAAAATGGGATCTTCATAGTAAATAAAATGTAACTATTATTTGCTTGTTCCCCTTATATAACTGACTGGTCTTCTTATTTAATAATTTGAATAATTGGGGAAAAACATTCAAGGAATGTCAGAGCTGAGGACACAGGAAGTGTAAGGAATTTGCAGATCTCCACCCTGCTTCTGATTGTGACTTTATAAACTTTCCTGCTCATTCTAATACAGAAGGACGGGCAGGTCACTTTTCTTCTACTACTTCTGATCTGTTGGCTGTTCTGAACCTGTTATTCAATATTCAAGTCTAGCCGGGCGGTGGTGGCGCACGCCTTTAATCCCAGTACTCGGGAGGCAGAGGCAGGCAGATCTCTGTGAGTTCGAGGCCAGCCTGGTCTACAGAGCTAGTTCCAGGCTCCAAAACCACAGAGAAACCCTGTCTCGGGAAAAAAAAAAATCAATATTCAAGTCTACAGTGTTTAGTTGACAACACATGTTGTGTGGACAGGTTGACATACTTCAAAGAGGGCTGTGATTGTTGTTGCTCAGGGAGAGGGGTATTGTCTTCGTGGAGGCAGGGTTTTCAGGGTACTGTAAAGAATTTGGATAATCCAGCTGATGCTGCTTCCCAGGATTTTTGCCTTGTCCGAGGTTTAAAGGTAGGAGCCTCAGAGCTATTCTTGCTGTGGGATGTAGTAGTAGTAAGAATCACTTCCTGAAGCCTTCAGTCTTAACACTGGTGAAATGCCATGCTGTTTCGGAGCTGATGTATAAACTGCTCATGTGTTTATATAGAATGTTCTTTGTTTATAGTTTGTGAAAAGGTTCTACACAAGTGTTATTTCTGGCTTGAGCATTCTTCAAATAAATGTATCATGAAGCATTTATTTATACATCTAACTATGGTGTTGAGCATATCAAGCTATCAATTACCTTTAACTAATTTGCCTTAAACTGCCAAATTTTGGAATGTTAAATGACCTGCAAACTGTTTGAATTCTCTATTGCCTTATTAATCCCCAGCAAGGTGTTTGATTTTCAGACCTGAGACACCGTTTTGAGTTTCCTTAGCTTGTGGAGAATAGTCGAGCACGTATATTGGTAAAATTATGTCTCATGCAAAGGGCACTTCAACGGCATATTTTCTTTCTGTAAACAAAAAAAAGTGATTCTTGTGTATTTGCAAAAATTTGTGGTACTATCTTCTCACAAAACAAAGAGCTTCAATTAAAAAAAACATTTTCATATCAGTTTCTGTGTCATTAGAATGAAATTGAAATATCAGCAACTTCAAAACTTAATGGATTCACATTTACATATCACTATTTAACTTGTTTTTGTGTTGGAATCTCCTAAATTTGCCAATGCTATGTAACTCTATTTCAGTCTGCATGCACCTTTGATGGGTTTACTATGAGCTAGGGCTCCTTCACTCTTTTGACATAACTTCCACTCCATCTAAATATCTGCCTAACCCTTCAATAGTTCCCTGACAGTGTGTGCATTCATTTAGGTACCTAGAAATATTTTTCCTTTTGTATCAGAACTATGTTGTATAAAGATTTAATAAGCGAACTCACAATATTTAATGCAAATTGAGATCAACAAAACACTTCATCAACTATGTTAAATGGCAAATAATTTAGGTGTTTTGGGAAAGACCCCTCCCACAACCAGTTATCTGAGTATATTTTAAACTGCTTCATTGTCCGTATAATCCAACTCCTCACTGACTCATAGGGATCAGTGTGAATAATTTTCTGCTATATGTGTGAATCTAAAAAGGGATTTTTTTTTGAGAGCAGGCACTCAATGAATATTTTAGTAGATGAGCTAAGAAATGTGCATTCTTGGTTTTATTTAGCATGAGTGAGTGTGTGTGTGTGTGTGTGTGTGTGTGTTCATGCACACATACTGTGTACATCTGAATGTACCTCTGAGAACTAAAGAAAGAATCAAATCACGTAGACCTGGAGTTACAGGAAAATGTGTGTCATCCATCATGTGTGGGTGCTGCTATATGAACTTGGGTCCTCTGGAAAAGTATCAACTGTCCCTTGCTACTGAACAAGGTCTCCTTATATCCACTTAATTTCAATTTACAGTGCATTCTATCCTCTGTTTTTCAGACATAGATTCCTTATTTATGCAGCAATCATAGCATTATAGAACTCATGTCTTCTGGTGATGGATATCTCTTTCTTACGTGTGTGTGTGTGTGTGTGTGTGTGTGTGTACGTGCACGTGCGCGCGTGCGTGCGCGCGTGTGTGTGTGTGTGTGTGTGTGTGTGTGTGTGAATGAGTATATTCAGGTGGTTGGGGAGGCCAGAGGTACAGGACCCCTCGGAGATGGAGTTACAAGCAGCTAGTTGCAGGCACACGTGGATGCTAAGAGTTGAACTCAGGGTCCTCCACAAGAGTAGGATATGTCTTTAAATGCAGAGCCACCTCTCCACCCTACTGTTGTGTAGCTTTCTCATAGCAGAGAGCTCTTCTTTCATGTTTGTGTCATTAAAATGCAATTTTAAAAAGATCATATGATTATTTGAAAAAACAATTGCAAAATTTCATCTTTTGGAATCTTTCAGAGAAAAGCAATATATAGATGATTAAATTATTAAACTCACATGAATTATCATTCATCATTACATTAATTTTCTATGTGTATATAATGTAAACTATGGGTATATAATTTAATTATAGCTTTATCAGGACAATGCAGCAAAAATGCTTCAGTGCTCAAGGTTGCTAATAAATCAGATCAATCCAGCTGTCTAAATAATCTTGGGCTGTCTAACCTCAATAAATAGCCATTCTTTGCCACTTCTTTTGCATTACCTAAAATCCTTGTGCTTTCAAAACAATCCCCTTTGGAGTATACAAACTTTCTGCACCTCCATCCAATCCAAAGCTAAGGATAAAATCAAATATCAGCTAACATGGATAGCAAAAATTTTCCTTTCTGTCTTTTTGATGGTTTCACCAATATGTTAGGGGTATGTCTTGTTCTATGGATAGATATGCCTGCCTTTCCTTCTGTATCCACATTCATTAGATACCACATAACAAACTTTCACTATGGGTTGAATGAAAAGTAACAATTCCTCAAGTAGTTTAAATCAGGGCTGCATGCTCACACTTCATTTTGAAACCTCCATGTAACAAAAAAAAAAGAGGGGATCTTGAAAATTTTCAAATCAAGTTTGATGGCATTGTAATCTATGTGCACTAAATCTGAGCAGAAGGAACTATGGGACATTAAAGAGTGGTAGTTCCAGCAGATGATACTTAGGTTGTTTTTTTTTTTTTAACTGTCTTTTTTTTATTTATTAAAGATTTCTGTCTCTTTTCCACTGCCGCCTCCCATTTCCCTTCCCCTCCCCCAATCAAGTCCCCCTCCCTCATCAGCCCAAAGAGCAATCAGGGTTCTCTGCCCTGTGGGAAATCCAAGGACCACCCACCTCCATCCAGGTCTAGTAAGGTGAGCATCCAAACTGCCTAGGCTCCCACAAAGCCAATACGTGCAGTAGGATCAAAAACCCATTGCCATTGTTCTTGAGGTCTCAGTAGTCCTCATTGTCTGCTATGTTCAGTGAGACCGGTTTTAACCCAGGCTTTTTCAGACCCAGGCAAGCTGGCCTTGGTGAGTTCCCGTTAGAACGTCCCCATTGTCTCAGTGTGTGGGTGCACCCCTCGTGGTCCTGAGTTCCATGCTCGTGCTCTCTCTCCTTCTGCTCCTGATTCGGATCTTGAGATTTCAGTCCGGTGCTCCAATGTGGGTCTCTGTCTCTGTCTCTGTCTCCTTTCATTGCCTGATGAAGGTTAATATTCAGGAGGATGCCTATATGTTTTTCTTTGGGTTCTCCTTCTCATTTTGCTTCTCTAAGAACCCGAATTATAGGCTCAATGTCCTTTATTTATGGCTAGAAACCAAATATGAGTGAGTACATCCCATGTTCCTCTTTTTGGGTCTGGCTTACCTCACTCAGGATAGTGTTTTCTATTTCCATCCATTTGCCTGCAAACTTCACGAAGTCCTTGTTTTTTACTGCTGAGTAGTACTCTAATATGTATATATTCCATACTTTCTTCATCCATTTTTCAATTGAAGGGCATCTAGGTTGTTTGCAGGTTCTGGCTATTACAAACAATGCTGCTTTGAACATAGTAGAGCATATATTTTTTTTTGTTTGATAAGGCCTTTCTTGAATATATTCCCAAGAGTGGTATTGCTGGGTCCAGGGGGAGGTTGATCCCGAATTTTCTGAGAAACCGGCACATTGTGGGGTTTGCCACACTGTGGGGTTTCCCAGTCAGTAGGTTGCCTTTCTGTCTTAGTGACAGTGTCCTTTGCTTAACAGAAGCTTCTCAGTCTCAGGAGGTCCCATTTATTCAATGCAGCCCTTACTGTCTGTGCTGCTGGGGTTATACGTAGGAAGTGGTCTCCTGTGCCCACTTGTTGTAGAGTACTTCCCACTTTCTCTTCTATCAGATTCAGTGTGTTCAGACTGATAATGAGGTCTTTAATCCACTTGGACTTGAGTTTTGTGCATGGTGATAGATATGGATCTATTTTCATTCTTCTACAGATTGACATCCAGTTTTGTCAGCACAGTTTGTTGAAGATGCTCTCTTTTTTCCATTGTATACTTTTAGCTTCTTTATCGAAAATCAGGTGCTAATAAGTTTATGGGTTAAAGTCAGGGTCTTCTATTCAACTCCATTGGTCGACTTCTCTGTTTTTATGCCAATACCAAGTTGTTTTCAATACTGTAGCTCTGTAATTGAGTTTGAAGTCAGGGATGGTAATGCCTCCAGATGTTCCTTTCTTGTATAAGATGGTTTTGGCTATCCTGGGTTTTTTGTTTTTCCATATAAAGTTGATTATTGTCTTCTCCAGATCTGTGAAGAATTTTGATGGGATTTTGATGGGGATTGCATTGAATCTATATATTGCTCTTGGGAGAATTGCCATTTTTACTATGTTGATCCTCCCAATCCAAGAGCAAGGGAGATCCTTCCATTTTCTGGTGTCCTCTTCTATTTCTTTCTTCAAAATCTTAAAGTTCTTGTCAAATAGATCTTTCACGTCCTTGGTCAGGGTAACCCCAAGATATTTTATGCTCTTTGTGGCTATCGTGAAAGGTGATGCTTCTCTGATTTCCCTCTCTGTTTCTTTATCCTTAGTGTATAGGAAGGCAACTGATTTTTTGGACTTGATCTTGTTAACTGCCACATTACTAAAGGTGTTTATCAGCTGTAGGAGTTCTTTAGTAGAGTTTTTGGGGTCGCTTATGAATACTATCATATCATCTGCAAATAACGAAAGCTTAACTTCTTCCTTTCCAATATGAATCCCCTTGATCCCCTTATGTTGTCTTATTACTATTGCTAGAAATCCAAGCACTATATTGAGGAGGTATGGAGAGAGTGGACATCCTTGTCTTGTTCCTGATTTTAGTGGGATGGCTTTGAGTTTTTCTCTGTTTAATTTAATGTTAGCTGTCGGCTTGCTGTAAATAGCTTTTATTATATTTAGGTATGACCCTTGTATCCCTAGTCTCTCCAATACCTTTATTATAAATGGATGTTGAATTTTGTCGAATGCTTTTTCAGCATCTAATGAAATGATCATATTTTTTTTCTTTCCGTTTATTTATATGGTGGATTACATTGATAGATTTGTGCATGTTGAACCAGCCCTGCATCTCTAGGATGAAGCCTACTTGATCATAATGGATAATTTTTCTAATGTGTTCATAAATTCAGTTTGCCAGTATTTTATTAAGATTTTTTGCACTGATATTCATGAGTGAGATAGGCCTGTAATTTTCTTTCTTGCTTGGGTCTTTGTGTGGTTTTAGTATCAGGGTAACTGTTGCTTCATAAAAGGAATTTGGCAATGACTTTTCTGTTTCCATATTCTGAAATACATTAAGGAGTATAGGTATTAGCTCTTCTTGGAAGTTCTGGTAGAATTCTGCATTGAAACCATCTGGTCCTGGGATTTTTTTTTAGAGGGGAGATTTTTTATAACAGCTTCAAGTTCTTTGCGACTAACAGGTCTATTTAGATCTTTCAGCTGGTCTTGGTTTAGCTTTGGTATATGGTACTTATCTAAAAAAATGTCAATTTCTTTTGTATTTTCCAGTTTTGTGGCATACAGGCTTTTGTAGTAAGATCTAATGATTCTCTGAATTTCCTGTGTCTGTGGTTATATCCCCCTGTTCATTTCTGATCTCATTTATTTGCGTGTTCTCTTTCTGTTGTTTAATTAGTTTGGATAGGGGTTTGTCGATCTTGTTGATTTTCTCCAAAAATCAACTTTTTGTTTCATTGATTCTTTGGACTGTTTTCTGTGTTTTTATTTTGTTGATTTCCGCCTTCAGTTTGATTATTTCCAGTCTTCTACTCCTTCTGGGCACATCTGCTTCTATTTTTTTTTCTAAAGCTTTCAGGTGTGCTGTAAAGTCCACAATGTATGCTTTCTCCGTTTTCTTTAAGTGAGCACTTAGTGCTATGAACTTTCCTCTTAGCACTGCTTTCATCGTGTCCCATAGGTTTGAGGATGTTGTCTCTTTATTTTCATTAAATTCAAGGAAGACTTTAATTTCTTTCCTAATTTCTTCCTTGACCCAGGTGTGGTTCAGTAGTTGATTGTTCAGTTTCCATGAGTTTGTCAGCTTTCTGGGGGTAGTATTGTTGTTGCCTTCTAACTTTAATCCGTGGTGATCTGATAAGACACAGGTGGACACTGATATTCTTTTGTATCTGTGGAGGTTTCCTTTGTTTCCGAGTATACGGTCAATTTTTGAGAAGGTTCCATGAGCTGCAGAGAAGAAGGTATATTCTTTCCTATTTGGGTGGAGTGTTCTATAGATGTCTGTTAAGTCCATTTGTTTCATTACCTTCAGTAATTCTCTTAATTCTCTATTAGGTTTCTGTCTGATTGACCTGTCCATTGGAGAGAGAGGTCTCCTACTACTAGTGTGTGTGGTTTGATGTCTGCCTTGAGTTCTAGTAATATTTCTTTTACATAAGTGGGTGCTTTTATATTAGGGGCATAGATATTCAGGATTGAGATGTCATCCTGATGAATTGTTCCTGTTATGAGTATAAAGTTTCCATCTCGATCTCTTCTGATTGATTTTAGTTTGAAGTCAGTTTTGTTGGAAATTAGTATGGCCACACCTGCTTTTTTCTTAGGACCATTTGGTTGAAAGACCTTTTCCCAACATTTTACTATGAGTAGATGCCTGTCTTTGTGGTTGAGATGTGTTTCTTGCAAACAGCAGAATGTTGGATCCTGTTTTCGTATCCAATCTCTTAGCCTGTGCCTTTTTATAGGTGAATTGAGACCATTAATATTAAGTGACATTAATGACCAGTGGTTGTTTACTCTGGTTATTCTAATTGTTTTTGGTAGTAGAGTTTGTGTGTGTGTCCCTTCTTTGAGTTGTGCTGGTGAAGGTTCGCTAGATGCCTGAGTTATTGTCGGCAGTGTTGGCAATGTTGGATTACTTGGGTTGCGATTTTCCTTCTATTACTTTCTGTAGGGCTGGATTTGTGGCTATGTATTTTTTAAATTTGTTCTTATCCTGGAATGTCTTGTTTTCTCCATTGATAGTGAACACTAGCTTGGCTGGGTATAGAAGTTTGGGTTTGCATCCATGGTCTCTTAGTTTTTGAAGAACCTCTATCCAGGACCTCCTGGCTTTCATGGTTTCCATAGAGAAGTCAGGTGTAATTCTGATCGGTTTACCTTTATAGGTTACTTGGCCTTTTTCCTTTGCAGCTCTTAATATTCTTTCTTTAACCTGTATATTTTGTGTTTTGATTATTATATGGCGAGGGGATGTTTTTATTTGATCCAGTTTGTTAGGTGTTCTGTATGCTTCTTGAATATTCAAAGGGATATCTTTCTTTATGTTGGGAAAGTTTTCTTCCATAATTTTGTTAAAAATATTTTCTGGGCCTTTGAGCTGTGATTCTTCTCCTTCTTCTATTCCTATTATTCTTAGGTTTGGTCTTTTTATTGTGTCCCATATTTCTTGAATGTTTTGTGATGAGAATTGGTTGGCTTTGCTGTTTTCTTTGATCAGTGCATTTATTTTCTCTATGGTGTCCTTAGAATCTGATATTCTTTCTTCTATCTCTTGTATTCTATTGATTATGCTTGTTTCTGTAGCCTCTGCTCGTTGACCTAGATTTTCCATATCCAGCTGTTCCTCAATTTGTGTTTTCTTCCTTGCTTCCATTTCAGTTTTCAATTCTTGAACTGTTTCCATTACCTGTTTGTTCGTTTTTTCTTGGTTTCCCAGGGTCTCATGTGCGTATTTACTTAATTCTTCAAACTTTTTTTTATACTTCTCTTCCATTTCTATAAGGGTGTTTTTTACATGTTGTTTAAGGGACTCTATTGCTTTCATAAAGTCAATTTTTTCCACTTCTTCCGTGTTAGGGTGTTCAAGTCCTTCTGTTGTAAGATCTTTGGGTTCTGGTGTTTTCATTGTTTTTTTTTTTTTCCAGATTATTGGGTGAAGTTCTGTCTTGGCGCCTGCCCATCTCCTCCTTTTGTTGCTATCTAATTGGTCTTTTAAAATCAAATCAGGTTTCTCTGCTGGCCAGAGGCTTCTCTTACTAATTGCCCTTGCTCTGTTTCCCGGCTCCTGCCGGGCGCCAAGAACCCTCTCACCCCTCAGAAGGGTCTTCAGGAACAGGACCCAGCTCCCTGTTTGCCAGGGACCTCGCCAACCAAAGGCCTACCTCTTTGATTTAATTGTTGTGGGGCGATCTGCTCTCAGTGTTGCGCGCTGGTCCCTGCGGCCGCCTGTGTCTGCTTGCTCATCTCGATATGTAGGTTGTTGTCATGGCTCATTTTATTGTAAATTTAAGGCATCAAAGAGTCACTTGGAAAACCACTCTTAGGTGAAAATTTACAGAGAATTCATATCCACTTAGAAGGAGAATTACACTTTAACACCACGAGCCCACTAATTAGGTATCTAATACCAACTGGTCATTCTTTGTTATATGTGTATGTATGCATGTATGTATGAACAACATTAAGTGGACCAGAGTGTATATTTATACTTTCATTTGTGTGTGTATGTGTGTCTGTATATATATATATATATATATATATATATATATATACATATATATATATATATATATGTATATATATATATATATATATATATATATGAACATGTGTTTGAGAGTTAGGGGGTTGAGGTAGAAGATGGAGAAGAAATTGTGTAAATATAGTACACATATATAAAATTTAAAAAATAATTTAAAAAGCCAAAACTGTACCCTGAATATAACTTGGTTTTGTGGTGGAGATGTAACTGAATATATTCTCACATAATACTGTACGGTCATCTGAGCCCTTCAAATACTTCTGAGAGGTGACAGAGGACAACTGGGAAGATCAAGGGATTCTTTCTTACTCGCTTTTTTGTGTCAAGACTGCTCAAACTCCTGTATGTGTCAATAACTAAACAAAAACAAAGAATGTGTTTAGAAAATATCAATAACATTATAGTTCAGGATAAATTTTATTTTTGTTTTTTCTATAAATACTTGTAGTCTTTAGGCACCACACATAATGATGACTTTAAAGACGTGACAGAATCTGCCAGAGACTTTCAAATCTAAAGAGGAGAAAGAAAGCTCTATGGAGATAGAGTAATAAGGAAGGGAAGGAGGGCAGAGAATCCACATGCTGCAGAATTAATCTGATGAGGAGTGAAAAGATCAAAGCTCTTTATCAACTTATGTTTTTTTGCATTGGGACTGAAAATAACTAATATTAAATTTTGATGAATTTTCATTTAAAATATACAGTTCATTGCAAGAAACCTTTTTATGTATTTTCACTGACTAAACTTTGCTATGGGGAGCAAATTAATACAGATCTTGCATAAATGCACAGAGGAGTGTATTGGGTTTGTGGCATTTATCTATTAAAAATATTATGTCATAAAGATTGTTGAGGATGAGGCTAATGGCTCTTACTATAGGGAAGGTGGTTAATTTCTGCTGACTAAGATAACACACAAAGTTGTTTTTAAAAACCAAACAACACATATGAGCAATAAACTCATGACACCCAATAAGTCACCCTGAAATGTTGTAGTTTAAGGGAGCCACCATGTATTTCACTCACTCCATTACTAACCCCTCAGTGCTCCACGTCCCAGCTGCAGCTGTAGTTATCTAAGTGTATAATGATGGAAAATCCAGAGAGGTATCATTCTCATGTAGACGCTGTCTATAGAGCTCCCTTTATCCTCAGCAAGTCAGTCCTTCGTGGATGTCTTATATTTCAGCGTTTTTCCATGGGAATAAACTCACCTCTATTGAACCTCTGCTTCAATCTCATTTGCTGAGGTTCCATGGGCCACTATAAATCAGCGGTACTCATCTTAATGGGAAACCACACCATGGTATGTGGAAAGAAGAGGGATATGGAATAAGAACCCATCAATGCAACTCATCAATCCAAGAGCCTATATGTGGGCTCTCACCACCATTTATAAACATGAAGGCATAGAGATCTAAAGAAATAGAAAATCCAGACAGAATTCTCTTACATTTAATAAACTTATCATCATCATCATAATCATCACCACCATCATCATATTTTTTTATAGTGCAAGCCCATAGACACCTTATTTTATATTTCAAAAAATATTTTCCTTTATTAACATGTGCATCTGAATGCTTATTATTTCATTTCCTTAGGAGAATAATGTAATGATAGGTGAGGTGGGATTCCCTTCTGCATATGTGTTGCTTTTATTGGTTAATGAATAAAGAAGCTGCTTGGGCTTGTGATAGAGTGAAACTGAGCTAGGCAGGGAAAACCAAACTGAATGCTGGGAGAAAGAAGGGAGAGTTGGTGAGAAGTCATGGAGCCATGGCCATAGACAGACACACTGAAACCTTGTGTGACGATGCACAGATTAGTAGAAATGGATAAGCCAAAGATACGAGAGCTAGATAGCAATATGTCTAAGCTATTGGCTAAACAGTATTGCAAATAATACAGTTTCTAAGTGATTATTTCAGGTCTAAGCAGCGAGGAACGAATGAGCAGCCTCGCCCAACAAACAGATTCTTGAAGTGTTGAAGAAGTGGGGTCTCATTGTCCAAAGTACACTGGGATACATGTAGGAAGCATATGAGCTTCAGTCAGGAAGGATAGATTTGTGGGATGCATATTATGAACATATGAACTTCAGTCAGCAGGAACGAGTTGACACTAATGTCTACTAATTCTGATTTCTGTTTCTGTCGGAGGATAGTATAAATTAATGTTTATGTGCATTGTGAGTGTTTTTTGGCCCCCAGTCATTCTTCTTTTTCTAAACAGATGCTCATAATCAATGCCCTTAAAAGATAACTTTCTGTTAATATCCACCAAGCACCACTGGAGACGCTAACCCCACAAATGCTGCAGGCAAAGCAGAAAGGAGCTGCAAACTGCTTCCACCATTGGTGTTCCCTGTCCAGCTACAAACACTGTTGTTGTATCAGCCATTTATTTCCTCTTTTATGAAGTGAGTTGAGCTCTGAAGAGACTGCGTTGGAGGTGAGTCGGGTTGAGGAGGCACAAGTCAAGTGTTTTATATCTTGCATGGTGAAAGGGAGGCCCTGGGGTGATCATTTTAAAAACGATTTTTAAAACATCTGACACATTTGCCTCCTCAGCAAGTGCAGCACAGTTGCATGGGAAGCTTGGACAGCTTTAGAGTGTGGGTTTAATGAGGCTTTCTGCTTCTCTGACATGGGGCTTTAAGAACTCTTGACCACCCTGTGCATGCCCAGGGCATAATCATTTCTCCTCTCTTCTTGGCCTGCCCTGTGCCTTTCCTTTATGTCTGTTTCCTTGCTTCCATGTAACTACTTAACAAAGATCGCTGACTGTTCATGATAGTCAATGGGACAGAAGTCATGACAGTGGAGTGGCCACTGCCTTAGCTGTGTCAGGCTGCTTCAGTAAGTCTTTTGAGCAGGCTTCTTCCTGAAGCACATGTGAAGTGTTCTTGGTCTGTTACGACTGACTTAGGATTTTCTAATTATAGCTTAGCTATTCCTCCCTATTACATTTGCTTGTCTCCCCACTCCCAGGTATTTCAGGAATGCCAAATTTCATCTGTAGGTGAATCAATCATGCTTTTTAGTACATCTAAGGAAAGACATGTGTGCTGTACTTGGCTTGCATGCATGTTGTCTAGCTTCCTAAGTAACACTGAACAATCCATTTATTATAAACAGAACTCATATTTCCCCCCATCATTATTGCCTCACACATTAAGGGCAACAGGCTGAGGTCTCAGTCTACTTGGTGACATCATTTATTTTTCATGTCTTGCAAAGAGTGGTTCTGTTCTTGGTTTTTTCTTTCAGCCCACTTTACAACATGTTAGTTAATTCAAATTCTTTGTCTCCTTGCCCCCCCCTCTGGTATACAATAAAAAATAAAAATATTCCAAAGCCTTGATCATTAACCTTAACCACTGTCCCCAAAATTTTATACTCATAGAGATAACTCTGTTGCCTTTTGTGAGTTTTGTTATTTAATTTAACTCTTTATTGAACAGACTTTGGAAATTTTAGATCTTTGAAACAAAAAGTATTCTTTTAAAAGTCAGGACAATTTACAGTTGAGCTGTAATTTTATTAGACACTGTACAGTTCATCAGAATGTCTCTGTATCAGGTAGAGCACAAAGTGTCACGTGACTGATCTCCAGCCTTTGTCATGATTGCTCAGCTCTTCAGTGCTGTCTGTGGGCCTTGGCCATGAAAATGAAACAAGCTCTCACTTTTACATCAGTGAATAGCACAGCACACACACACGCACAAACACACACACAGAGAATAGCACAGCACACACACACACAGTGTGAATAGCACAGCACACACACACGCACAAACACACACAGAGAGAGAGAGAGAGAGAGAGAGAGAGAGAGAGAGAGAGAGAGAAACACACAATAATAGAAGAGGAGGAGGAGGAGGAGGAGGAGGAGGAGGAGGAGGAGAAAAAAGGAACTTGCAATTACAAAGGCCACAGGGTCATTGCTTGACTTTATAGTGTGATCTTCTCAGCTGCAATTCACACAAGTTATCCCTGTCCATTCATGTAAGAAACACCAAGTTCTTTATATTTCCCTGATGTGTGCAGGAGTTAAAGATAATTCTAAAATCATGTATCTCATCTAAGGGGTCCTGTAATCTGGGTATCTCTTTGGATACAACAAATGAACAAACAGCACAAGCCAAGCACCAGTGGAGAAAGAAAAGATTTCAGTCACTTTATCTTCAACAACAAATCTCCAAATGTGTCTCTTTAGGGCTAAGATTTGACTCATTTGTTAATACAATTGTAAAATTTGGATTTTAAAATTAATATGGGTATTTACAAGGCCTATAAACTCTAGAATGGTATACAGTGTCTTCCTTTTCATTTTGTTTTAAAGATATAAGGTTAAAGAGTTTTGAAAGTACTGTTATCATCTGAAAGCAATGATTGTGACCGATGTTGTGGGTCTAGAAAGATGTCTCTGTGACTGAATGCACTTACTCCTCTTGTAGAGGTCCTGAATTCTGTTTCCAGCACCCATGTCAGAAAGCTTACAATGGCCTGCAATGCAAGCTCCAGGGCATCCAACAGCTATAGCCACTGTAGGCACCTGCACTAATGAACACAAACACCTGTGCGACATATATATGTATGAGAAAGATATTACTTGTTGGAGATCAAACTGAAGGCACAGCCCTGGTGACAGCTCAGATACTGAGTGCAGAAACAGTGTCTGAAGACAAGTTAGAAACTGGAGTGAGCAGCTCCAGCTATGATAGCCTTGCAGGTGGACTCTGACCTAAAGTATCTGCAGACCACTCTGTGTGAAGCAGATGATGTACATTTCCAAGCACAGCTATTAATGTATTCAATGGACACGTTAATATACCAGTTCTTATTCATGATGCATGATGTCAACTGTATATGACATGCCTTTGAGATGATTAACAATTTCCAGATCCATTCTACTTTTCCGGGGAACAACATCAGATATTTGTAACTACATGTTTAAAATGTTTATAATCTCCATCATGGTTTTCAATTATTGCCAGTTAAAGATGTGTATGGACATATAAAAACAAAGTTGACTGAAGGTTATGCTTCCAGGCAGTACCTAGAGAGCACTGTGCAGAGAGAGTTAGAGTGAGCCCTGAGCAGAGTCAGAACCCGTGCTCCTTCTCCACCATAATGACAGGGGCACTATTTTGAGACTTACATTTAGCAATTACTTCACGTGTGTTAGGCACAGTTCTTTTGTTAAAATGGCAGCATGCCTTTTTAAAGTTAATGCAACTTTATACCACACTCAGGAAAAAACTGGTAAACTCCAATCAATATCATTAAGAATTTTCTACATTCCTTCTCACCTGAGAAACACTGGTCAGCATTTCTCATGGTGATATTTTGCTTGATTGCTCTTCTTTGTGTGATTTCTGTGGTCACTTCTCTAGCCTGAATCCCACATTGGAGCAAATCTCTCACTCTTTGGTGGGATGCAAAATTTGCAAAATAAAACAACTACAGACAATTATGGTTAACCAATGAACATTGTTCATAATCCAACATAAAATTTAATGGATTATTAAAATTTTTAAATAAAATTTAACAAAATGAAGGACTATTTGTTTTAAAAGTTATCAGCCTTTCCTCTTGATCTCAGTTTACTGTTACCCATGTTTCATTTGCTAGGTCACCTCCTCTCTCTTATCTCTGTGTATCCTTCACTTGTCTTTCTACCCAGCCAGAATCACATTTTCAGTGCAACTCTCACTTTTCCTACCTTTCTCATAAAATGCCATCCTTCTTTCTTTGTCCACTTGCATGCCAAATAAGCCCCCACCTTTTCATAAATGACCTGAAAACCTTATTTCTGAAACTACTTATTTCTGTCTACTTGCTTTCACAGTAAACTGACTGATCAATGCTTAATACAATAAAATAAAGGTTTGCACTTGCAAGGGATTTTATGTCAAAACTAAAAGACATTTTGTACTGTATGTGTTCTTGAAATAAGCACATTTAAAGTTTAAGGATAATTGCTTAGCTTGCTATGATAAGATTTTGAGGTATCTGACTTTGTATATAAATAGCTCATTGCATGAACTCCTGATTTGTGTTATTTATTTTTGCTGGTATTGTTCAAGTAAATTAATTAATCATATAAGATTGTGAGGAAACCAAGGATTTAGAACAACTCAGTATAATTATATCCACATTAACATCACAAAGAACTCAGGACCAATTCTAGAAACCAGATGTAAAACCAGTACCAGAGAGATATGGGGATCCTTGAGACAATAAATGTCAAGTCCTGGGGTAAGAAGGGGTATTGTTCTTTTCAAAATGGCCATAGATGCTAGAAATAAATACTATAACAAGAAGAAATGTCTCTAATAATCAAAATTTCTGTGCAAGAGTCAGTAACCTTTTTATATGCATAATAATTATAATGATTCTTAAATCCTCCAAATATTATGTTACTTACTGCAATTTCTATAGTTTTATTTGCTTAAACTTCTTGGAATGCCTCTTACAAACACACTGTAATTGATTTTGCAAAGGCTGCCACCGTAGGCTCAGTTTTAAAGGCCAGCCACTTCCTGTGAAAATTAAATGCAGTTATATTCATACTATGATATTTATCTTTTGTTAACCTGACTGGATTTAGGATAACTGAGAAAAATGCCTCTACTTGTCTATATATGGGTTTTTCAAAATAGGATTATATAATTCAGTTTATTGCATAGGTTATAAAGACCAAAGTGAATGAATGGCACCATCCCATGTGCTGTGGTCCCAGACTGAAGATGAAAGAAGAAAACCAGAAGATTGCCAACCCTCCCTCTCTCTGATTACTGGTGTCAGCCATGTCCTCCTGTAGCCACGGTGTGTTCCACACCATCTCTCCTGCGACTGACTGTATCATTGAAGTCAGGAACCAAGTAAGTCCTTCCTCTCATCAACTGTTTTGGCCAGGAATTTGTTCATAGTGTTGAGGAAATTAAGGGGTCCAATTTATTAGCTAAGTTCCTCTGGCTTTAAAGTCCTTAAACATCTCATTTAACGCCAGAAATACTTCTGTTTACAGAGGAATGGAAGCCTCCTATAAACACACAAATTGTTTTAGCACATCTCCCATGGTTAAGTTCTTCCTTCCTAAGATAATCTGATCCAGCGACAATTCACCCATTACTTCCTTAGAAATCCTCACAAAAACAACACATTCTGAACAACAACAACAAAAAAAACACCTTAGTACAGGCATTAAGATCAACAAATAATAAACAGGACCTCACAAAACTGAAAAGCTTTTTATTTTATATCATTTTTTAAAAATATTTATTTATTATGTATACAATATTCTGTCTGTATGTATGTCTGCAGGCCAGAAGAGGGCACCAGACCTCATTCCAGATGGTTGTGAGCCACCATGTGGTTGCCGGGAATTGAACTCAGGACCTTTGGAAGAGCAGGCAATGCTCTTAACCACTGAGCCATCTCTCCAGCCCCCATTTTTTAAAAAGAAAATATACTATCTTTTTTTCATTTTACATACCGATTCCAGTTCCCACTCCTTCCCTTCCTCCCTTCCTTCCACCTTCCCCCATCTTACCACATCCACTCTTCAGAGAGGAAAGTAACAAGGCCCTCCCTATTATATCTAGGTAGAACAAGGTATGCATCCAAAGAGAATGGGTTCCAAAGAGCAAGTATAAGCAGTAGGGATAAATCTTAGTGCCACTGCCAGGGGCCCCACAATCTATCCCAGGCATGTAACTGTCACCCATATCCAGAGGGTTTAGTTTGGTCCTATGCTGATTCCTGTTGCTGTTTCAGTGGGTGTCCCCATCATGGTCTTGACCTTCTTGCTCATATTCTCATTCCTCCCACTCTTCAACTGGACTTTGGGAGTTTATCCCAAGGATCCTCTGCGGGTCTCAGCCTCTGTTTCATCAGTTGCTAGATGAGGGTTTTATGGTGACATTAAAGAGAGTCATAAATCTAACTACAGGATACAGGACAAGGCCATTTTGGGCACCTTCCCCACTCTTCCTTCTTTCTTTCTTTCTTTCTTTCTTTCTTTCTTTCTTTCTTTCTTTCTTTTTTTCTTGTCTTTTTGTCTTTTGCGACAGGGTTTCTCTGTGTAGCTTTGGAGCCTGTCCTGGAACTAGCTCTTTTAGTCCAGGCTGGCCTCAAACTCACAGAGATCTGTCTGCCTCTGCCTCAAGAGTGCTGGGATTAAAGGAATGCACAACTACTGCGAGACTTACCCTCTCCACTATTGCTTAGGGTCTTAGCAGGGATCATTCTTGTGGATTCCTGGGAATTTCTCTAGTGCAAGGTTTTTTTGCTAGCTCCATATACAGAGACTCACAGTCAAACTCTATCCTTTGAATAATAGACCCTGAAACATTCAGCTCTAAATGGGATGTCTCTATCTAACTCCTCCCCTCAAGTCTCAAGAAACCAGAAGAAAGAGTAGGCAGAATAAATGTAAGACTCACAGGGTATGGACGACACCAAGGAAACAATGCTGTGAAAATCAACAAGATTGACACACATGAAATCACAGAGACTGAGGGAGAGAGCAGAGTCTGCACCAGATGAGGTCCTAGATTGAAAACAGAAGTGTATACATGCCCCCATACTTAACCCAGAAGCTATCTCCATCTGATAACCACTTAGAAATGAAAATTTTCATTTCTCCAAGGGAGTCTCACTGGGGAAATAAACTACCCTTAAGTAGGCTGCACCCCCAACAGCAGATGGCCAACAGAGAATGATATCAATGATGGCATCTTCGCAGCTTCCTTTTCTCACAATGTTGTGCCAGGGCTATTTAGAAAAAATTTCTCAATTTTTAATTTTATTTTACACACCCACCCACCCCCCCATAGATTTCTCTCTCTTTTTATATTACATGTCATTTGCATATGTATCATGGCTTTCAGATCAGTGGTTGTACAAAATTCTTATGTGCAAAGGAGTTGGTCTCTGTGTCCATGTCTGTTTCTTGTGCCTATTCTTGGGCTCTTTTCTTTCTGTTTTATGTTTTGTTTTGTTTGGTCCTCTTCTTATGCATTAGTTTTCTTTTATCTTAATATATTTTATTTCATTATTTTCTCTTAGAAACCTGTTTGTTTTCTATTCACTGATAAACAGTGGATAGATCTGAGTGAGGGGGAGGCAGAGGGGAACTGGGAGGAGAAGAGGGAGTATAAACAGTAATCAGCATATAGTATAAGAGAAAAAAATATCTATTATAAATAAAAGGAAAAACTAGGAAGCTGTCAGGGTTTCTTAAGACATCCAAATAATAATCTGAATATAGTTAAACCAAATTTTAAAAAGCCATAATAAAAACAGAAACATGTCATCTTTATAAGCAGAATAAATCCACATGCTGACAATGGAGAGAGAGAGAGAGAGAGAGAGAGAGAGAGAGAGAGAGAATCCTCACACCTATCTCATCACAGCAGGAACAGTTCCATGGTCCTTCCATACTATCCAAGCATGATAGGGCCATCTAAGCCAGACAGGACTCTTCTATGATTTCTGAGACACTACATAGACTCTAGTAGTTTTCATCTTCCTGTGGTTCTCAGTCAGAGATAATCAGGTTAACTACACAACAGATTATGTTGTTGGTGTTTTATAGAATAGGTATTAGGCAAGTAAAACTTAATGTTATTTATTACGTTATATGTAACATACCACAAAGATAGAAAGATAAAATGTTGAGTTACCGCAGGCACTGGGGACTCTCCTGAACAAGTTCTCAAGGTTCTAATCTATGTACTAGAACATCAGTATCTTGTTTGCAGCACTTTTGTTTTATATTTCCAAAACACAACATTGGAAAAGACGCATAGAAGGTGCTTGAAGGGACAAAATGAACACAAAACATTAAGTAGCAATTAAAGTGTATTTTAAATCTCAAAACAACAAATTCACAGACAATAAAGAGAAAACAGACACATTAAAAGGTTTAGTAATCTATTCATCAAAATTTAGATTTACAAGGGTGGATGTTATGCATTTTTCTCAACAAGTAAATGACAGGTGGGAACTTGTAATATACAATAGTCATTTTAGTAAAAGTAATTAGTAAATTTGTAAGTTCTTACAGATCCATCAGAAAAGTAATTGAGAATTCAAAACAACCCAGAAATGTGTTTCTATGTTTAAGATTTTCCTTTTTCAAGCAGATATTATAGAATAAACTGATGTAGGAAAAGGAGGTTCTTCTTTTGCTTTCAGAGGATGAGACCCTTTGGATTGCTTCTATCCCAATATGGTATGATAGACCACGCCCTCCTGAAAGGTTGCTGTGAACACCCTCAAAAAATTACTACACTCATCTGCTGACTGAGATGAACCTGGCACACAGGTTACACCATAGAAGACCTGATTAACAGCGCCCCCATTCAGCACAAAGCAGTTTGGAGAAAAATAACTGCGCCCATATTCCCAAATATTGTTTTTAAATGTTCTTTTATATTTAAAGGGGGGTATAATATGATATGAATAATCTGCATTGGTATGGATTTTAAGGTCAATTTTGTTATATGTATATGTATTTCTGATATTGATTAAGGTATTGTGATTGTGTAGTTCATTTAAAAATGTAATGTATAATTAGGAAATATAGGTTGTTAATGGATAATCATCGATAATAGTCAAGCTTGTAGTCATGTTAGTTAGATTTTCTAAATGTGTATAGATATATTTCAGATAGGCATTCTTCATGTCTTTCAAAGACTACAGAATATGGCATTTAATGTTTAATAACTTGGGGATTTTCATAACAATGAGACACATCTGCTCCTGGCACTAGCCATTTACTTCAAGAGGAAGATGGGCATCAAAGAGGCTCCTTATGGAGTTTGATAGCCATTTGAACAAAAAACTGCTCTTGCCTGGACTGTTACATAAACTGGACATAGAGAACCCACAGAAAGAGGACTACTGAATTTGCCTAAGGTGAGATGGTCTTTTGAGGTTCCTGACTCATGAAAGAATCTGCGAGACATTCTACAGGACACAGCATAAAGTGACTGAACTGTCTTTGAAATTTTCCTGCTTCATGGAAATGTCTGCTGGATACTATGGGCCTGTAGGCTGAAGATGGATACCCCAATGATACAAAAGAACTTTGGGTGACTGTACAGGCAGTGAGTTGTCTCTGTCATTTCTAGAGTTGCTTATTTCTTGTTTACTTAGGTAATATTATATCCTTCTGGAGTCTTTGATGGAATTGAAAAATGGTTATTGATAGTTATAGTTTTCCTTTGTTATTATAAAATATAAAATAAATCTAAATATTGTAACTGTCATTCTTGCTTGATAACAGTTTTGTTATATGTAATTTTACTATGTTAAAGTGAAAGCCTTTCTTTTTTGTTGAAACAGAAAAAGGGGAAATGATGTAGGAGGTCATCTATATATGTGTTACTTTCATTGGTTAATAAAGAAACTTCCTTGGCCTTTTGATAGGCCAGCCCTTAGGTGAGTGGAGTAGACAGAACAGAATTCTGGGAGGAAAAAAAGAGTCAGGCAGATGCCATGCTTCTCCTCCCCAAGAAGGACAGAAGTTAGAATCTTCTGGGTAAGCCCCACTTCGTGGTGGTACACGGATTATTAGAAATAGAAAGAACACAATGAGACAGATGCCATGGAACCAGCCACCAGGTCAGACATGCTAAATCTTTCCCAGTAAGCCACCACCTCGTGGTGCTACACAGATTATTAAAAATGGGTTAATCAAGATGTGAGAAAGGGAGTTTTCAGCTCCTACTTTAAGCTCCTACTCTAAGGCTACCCACCCAGAGCAGTGAGCGTCAAGGCCCCCAGTAAGAGAGCCTGAGCACCCTCAGCCTGGGATCCAAGGGTTCCTGTGCTCTCCTGGATCCTGGACTGCCTGCCCCGTCCTTCCTTCTGTCCCTCGATCACTGGGCTACCAGGCGGCTCTGTTTAGGTGCTGAAGAGTTCCATCTGGATGGGTGAGTGTGTGCTATCCAGGGGCGATACTCCCGGAAGAGAGCACAAACCCCCCTCCCCCAGCTCCTTCTGCAGGGCTGTCTTTCTTATACACGACCCCCCCCCCTCCAAGCCTGCATTCTCTGCAAGGTCCTTTGCTCAGGAACAGTTTTCTGCCCCTACACTAAGGCTTCCAACCCAGAGCAGTGAGTGCCTGCCTACATGTCAGGCCTCAAGGACCCCCGAAAGGGAGCACTTGCACCTTCAACTTGTGAGGCAGGGTGTCCTGTGTTCTACTCGTCCCTGCCCTGCCACCCAAGTTCCTCCTTTTTTGTCTGCGGGTCATTGGACTACCAGTTGTCCATGTTTGGGTGCTGAGGACTTCCAGCTCGACGGGACAGGCGCTGCTTCTATACTGAAGAGATACACCCAGAGACTCAGTCACAGCAAAGACTGGACCAAGACACCAGGCCTCTCCTGGCTCCATTTGAAGGAGGAGATGGGAAGGCGCCAATGCAAGACTTCTTCCAACAACATGAAAGGCAACATGACATCACCATAATCCAGGGATCCCGAAATAAGAAGAATTGTACACCCTACTCCAGAAGAATTAGAAGAAATCAACTCAAAAGTGAATTATATGAAAATAATAGAAGACCTTAAGCAAGAGGTGAAAAACTGCCATAAACAATTAGAGATTACAAACAAAAAGGTAGAGGAAATGAATAAATCGCTCAAAGATACCCAAGAAAACCAAGAGAAACAAGAAAAAGCAATCAAACAGTTAAGGGAAGCAGTTCAAGACCTGAATAATGAAATGGAAGTAATGAAAAAAACACAAACAGAGGGAAGGTTGGAGATGGAAAATCTGGGTAAACGAACAGGAACTACAGAGACAAGTACTACCAACAGAATACAAGAGATAGAAGAAAGAATATCAGACACTGAAGATACCATAGAGAAAATAAATACACTGATCAAAGAAAACAGTAAAACCAACAAATTCTCATCACAAAACATTCAGGAAATCTGGGACAAAATAAAAAGACCAAACCTAAGAATAATTGGGGTAGAAGAAGGAGAAGAAGTACAGCTTGACGGTCCAGAAAATATATTTAATAAAATTATAGAAGAAAACTTTCGAACCTAAAGAAAGATATTCCTTTGAAGATTCAAGAAGCATACAGAACAACTAATAGACTGGACCAAAAAAAATATCTCCTTGCCATATAATAATCAAAACACAAAGCATACAGAATAAAGAAAGAATATTAAGAGCCTCAAAGGAAAAAGGCCAAGTTACTTACAAAGGTAAACCTATCAGACTTACACTTGACTTCTCTATGGAAACCATGAAAGCCAGAAGGTCCTGAATAGATTTTCTTCAGAAACTAAGAGATCACGGATGCAAGCCCAGACTACTATACCCAGTCAAGCTTTCGTTCAATATAAATGGAGAAAACAAAATTTTCCAGGATAAAAACAAATTTAAACAATACATAGCCACAAATCCAGCCTTACAGAAAGTAATAGAAGGTAAATCACAAACCAAGGAGTCCGACAATGACCACAATAACTCAAACATCTAGAGACCCTTCACCAGCACAACTCTGAGGTGGAAAACACACAAACTCTACTACTAAAAAAGTGACCGGAGTTAACAACCACTGGTCATTAATATCACTTAATGTCAATGGAATCAACTCACCTATAAAAAGGCACAGGCTAAGAGATTTGATACGAAAACAGGATCCAACATTCTGCTGTTTACAAGAAACACACCTCAAACACAAAGACAGGCACCTACTCAGAGTAAAGGGATGGGAAAAGGTTTATCAAGCAAATGGACCTAAGAAACAAGCGGGTGTGGCCATACTAATTTCTAACAAAGTTGACTTCAAACTTAAATCAATCAGAACACATGGAGAGGGACATTTTATACTCATAACAGGAACAATTCATCAGGATGAAGTCTCAATCCTGAATATTTATGCCCGTAATATAAAAGCACCCACGTACATAAAAGAAACATTACTAAAACTCAAGGCTGCCATCAAACCGCACACACTAATAGTAGGAGACTTCAACACTCCTCTCTCACCAATGGACAGGTCAATCAGACAGAAACCTAACACAGAAATAAGAGAATTAATGAAGGTAATGAATCAAACGGACTTAACAGACATCTATAGAACATTCCACCAAAATAGGAAAAAATATACCTTCTTTTCTGCAGCTCAAGGAACCTTCTTGAAAATTGACCACATACTTGGTAACAAAGCAAACTTCCACAGTTACAAAAAAATATCCGTAACCTCCTGTGTCTTATCAAATCACCATGGATTAAAGTTAGAATTCAACAACAATGCTACCCCTAGAAAGCCTACAAACTCATGGAAACTGAACAGTCAAATACTGAACCATACCTGGATTAAGGAAGAACTAGAGAAAGAAATTAAAGTCTTCCTTGAATTCAATGAAAATAAAGAAACAACCTACTCAAACTTATGGGACACTATGAAAGCAGTCCTGAGAGGAAAGTTCATAGCACTAAGTACCCACTTAAAGAAAACAGAGAAAGCATACATTGGAGACTAAGCTCTAGAAAAAAAATGAAGCAGACTCACCTAGGAGTAGAAGACTGGAAATAATCAAACTGAGGGCAGAAATCAACAAAATAGAAACACAGAAAACAATCCAAAGAATCAATGAAACAAAAAGCTGGTTCCTGGAGAAAATCAAGAAGATTGATAAACCCCTATCCAAACTAATCAAACGGCACAAAGAGAATATGCAAATTAATAAGATCAGAAATGAAAAGGGGGACATAACAACAGATGCAGAGGATATTCAGAGAATCATTAGATCTTACTACAAAAGCCTGTATGCCACAAAACTGGAAAATGTAAAAGAAATGTACACTTTTTTGGATAGATACCATATACCAAAGTTAAAACACGACCAGGTGAATGATCTAAATAGACCTGTTAGTCGCGAAGAATTAGAAGCTGTTATCAAAAACCTCCCTACCAAAAAAAAGCCCAGGACCAGATGGTTTCAATGCGGAATTCTACCAGAACTTCTAAGAAGACCTAATACCTATACTCCTTAATGTATTTCACAATATAGAAACAGAAGAGTCATTGCCAAATTCCTTTTATGAAGCTACAGTCACTCTGATACCAAAACCACACAAAGACTCAACCAAGAAAGAGAATTACAAGCCAATCTCACTCATGAACATCGACGCAAAAATCCTCAACAAAATACTGGCAAACCGTATCCAAGAACACATTAGAAAAATTATCCATTATGATCAAGTAGGCTTCATCCCAGAGATGCAGGGCTGGTTCAACATACGAAAATTTTTCAATGTAATCCATCATATAAATAAACTGAAAGAAAAAAACCTTTGATCATTTCATTAGATGCTGAAAAAGCTTTTGACAATATTCGACATCCCTTTATGATAAAAGTCTTGGAGAGATTAGGGATACAAGGGTCATACCTAAATATAATAAAAGCTATTTAGAGCAAACCGACAGCTAACATCAAACTAAACGGAGAGAAACTCAAACCATCCCACTAAAATCAGGAACAAGACAAGGATGTCCACTCTCTCCATACCTCTTCAATATAGTGCTTGAAGTTTTAGCAATAGCAATAAGACAACATAGGGGGATCAAGAGGATTCGAATTGGAAAGGAAGAGGTTAAACTTTCATTATTTGCAAATGATATGATAGTGTACATAAGCGAGCCCAAAAACTCCACCAAAAAACTCCTACAGCTGATAAACACCTTTAGTAATGTGGCAGGATACAATATCAACTCCAAAAAATCAGTCGTCCTCCTATACACAAAGGGTATGGAAGCAGAGAGGGAAATCAGAGAAGCATCATCTTTCACGATAGCCACAAACAGCATAAAATATCTTGGGGTAACTCTAACCAAGGAAGTGAAATATCTATTTGACAAGAACTTTAAGGCATTGAAGAAAGAAATTGAAGAGGATTCCAGAAAATGGAAGGATCTCCCTTGCTCTTGGATTGGGAGGATCAACATAGTAAAAATGGCAATTCTACCAAAGGCAATTTATAGATTCAATGCAATCCCCATCAAGGTCCCATCAAAATTCTTCACAGATATTGAGAGGACAATAATCAACTTTATATGGAAAAACAAAAAACCCAGGATATCCAAAACAATCTTATACAATAAAGGAACTTCGGGAGGCATTACCATCCCTGACTTCAAACTCTATTACAGAGCTTCAGTATTGAAAACAGCTTGGTATTGGCATAAAAACAGAGAAGTTGACCAATGGAATCATATAAAAGACCCGGATTTTAACCCACAAACCTATGAACACCTCATTTTTGATAACGGAGCTAAAAGTATACAATGGAAGAAAGAAAGCATCTTCAACAAATGGTGCTGGCACAACTGGATGTCAACCTGTAGAAGAATGAAAATAGACCCATATCTATCACCATGCACAAAACTCAAGTCCAAATTGATCAAAGACCTCAATATCAATCTAAACACACTGAACCTGATAGAAGAGAAAGTGGGAGGTACCCTACAACAAATGGGCACAGGCGATTGCTTCCTATGTATATCCCCAGCAGCACAGACATTAAGGGCAACATTGAATAAATGGGACCTACGGAAACTGAGAAGCTTCTGCAAAGCAAAGGACACTGTCACTAAGACAAAAAGGCAACCCACTGACTGGGTGAAGATCTTCACCACCCCGCAACAGACAAAGGTCTGATCTCCAAAATATATAAAGAACTCAAGAAACTAGACTTTAAAATGCTAATTAACCCAATTAAAAAATGGGGCACTGATCTGAACAGAGAATTCTCAACAGAAGAAGTTCAAATGGCCAAAAGACACTTAAGGTTATGCTCAACCTCCTTAGAGATCAGGGAAATGCAAATCAAAACAACTTTGAGATATCATCTTACAGCTGTCAGAATGGCTAAAATCAAGAACACCGATGATAGCCTTTGCTGGAGAGGTTGTGGAGAAAGGGGTACCCTCATCCATTGCTGGTGGGAATGCAAACTTGTGCAAACACTTTGGAAAGCAGTATGGCGGTTTCTCAGGGAAATTGGGATCAACCTACCCCTGGACCCAGCAATGCCACTCTTGGGAATATACCCAAGAGATGCCCGATCATATGATAAGGGCATTTGTTCAACTATGTTCATAGCAGTATTATTTGTAATAGCCAGAACCTGGAAACAACCTAGATGTCCTTCAATGGAAGAATGAATGAAGAAAGTGTGGAATATATACATATTAGAATAATACTCAGCGGTAAAAAACAATGACTTCTCGAATTTTGCATGCAAATGGATGGAAATAGAAAACACTATCCTGAGTGAGGTAACCCAGACCCAAAAAGATGAACATGGGATGTACTCACTCATAATTGGTTTCTAGAGATAAATAAAGGTCATTGAGTCTATAATTTGATTTCCTAAAGAAGCTAAATAAGAAGGTGATCCCAAAGAAAAACATATAGCTATCCTCCTGATTATGGGAAGTAGACAAGATTGCCGGGCAAAAATTGGGATCTTGGGGGTGGGGTGTGAGGGGGGTAAGGGGAGATGGGGAGAGAAAAGTGAGAAGGGGAGGTTGGGGGGAACTTGGGAAACGTGATGATTGGGATAAAGGAAGGTTGAATAGGGGAGCAGGGAAGCACATATCTTAAGGGAGCCATCTTAGAGTTGGAAAGAGACTTGGTGCTAGAGGTGCCCAGGGCGATGTCCCCAGTTAGTTCCTGGGGCAGCTGAGGACAGAGAACCTGAAATGACCCTATCCTATAGCCATACTGATGAATATCTTGCATATCACCATAGAACCTTCATCTGGAGATGGATGGAGATAGAGACAGAGACCCACACTGGAGCACCCGACTGAGCTCCCAATGTCCCAAGCAGGAGCAGAAGGAGGGAAAATATGAGCAAAGAAGTCAGGACCACGAGGGGTGCACCCACCCCCGGTGACAGTGGGCTGATCTATTGGGAGTTCACCAAGGCCAGCTGGACTGTGACTGAAAAAGCATGGGATAAAACAGGACTCTCTGAATATGGCGGACAATGAGGGCTGCTGAGAAGCCAAGGACAATGGCACTGGGTTTTGATCCTACTTCATGTTTTGGCTTTGTGGGAGCCTAGCCAGTTTGGATGTTCACCTTCCTAGACCAGGATGGAGCGGGGAGGACTTTGGACTTTCCACAGGGCAGGGAACCCTGACTGCCCTTCAGACTGGAGAGGGAGGGGGAGAGGAGTGGGGGAAGGGGGAGAGGAGAGGGATGAGGGGGAGGGAAAAGGGAGACGGGGAGGGAAATGGGAGGCGGGGAGGAGGCGGAAATTTTTTTTCAATAAAAAATTATATTAAAAAAAAAGAGTGTGTTACGAAAAGAACCTGAGACATAAAATATTAAAAGCTGCATGTCAGTAATAAAAAAAAGTATAGCATTCAATTTTGTGATAAGATAATTATTAGGCATATCATAAAACTATTTCAGGATGGCCTTTTAGAAATCTCTTTGTAGTTGATCTTCACTCAAATTATTTTTTTTCTTTATTGACTTAAGGCACTTTCTCTGAGTTTGAAAGGATTTCATTGGCAATGCTTCTTTTTGAATAATTCAATGTGTGAAGATGATTAATTTTTTAAGCCTATATTGTGTAATAAATTGTAGCCTTTCTTTACCCATCAAAAAAAAAAGATGTGAGAATTGCCAATAAGAGGCTAAAACTAATAGGCCAGACAGTGTTTAAATGGATACAGCTTCCATGTAATTATTCTGGGGCTAAGCTAGACATGAGGGAGCTGGGCTGGACAAAAAGAAGACCTGCTCACCTCTTCACTACAATAAACAGGAATGTGAACAAGAGACCTAATGATTGTGATATATTGCATCTAATGGATGCAAATGAGAGAGATATAAGTCCTTAGTATCAGTAAACTCCCTTCTGATCAAAACTCATTTATCTTTGGAAGATCTCTTATCTCTCTTCATGGTACTTGAGGAACCTATGCTATAGCATGCATCTAGATTTGCTATTAGTAAATTCAGGAACCAAACTTCACTGTCAGGTACAATTATTAGGGAAGGTTTACAGAAGACAGTATGCACCTGCAGAGACTTCCACAGCTTGCTTTAGTCAAGTAAGCTATTTTAAAAACTTAAAGATATATAATCAGTTCAGTCCTGTCAGTCTGTGCAGTGTTCTTTCTCTCTGCAAAGAAAAGGGAAATTAATCGCACCAGTAGTAACGATGGCAATGTTACAGAAGTGTCTTCCTCAAAGCTCTCATACTTTGTTGATAAATAATAACTGGAAACACAAGAAAATATCTAGCACTTCAATCTAGTGTTTATCAATCCTCCATCTGCATTATTTGTTTTCTGATGTTTATGTTTTGCTCAAGGTCTCATGCGTGTTCTCTTTCTGTGGTATGTTTTATCTGTAGCTATGAAGGTAACTGAAACTGTATTACACATGAAGAACACCTCACGTATAACAGACCCAATAATTTGGATTTATGGCCGTTGGATTTTTTAGACTGCCTTACATTGTTTTCTTAGCTTGTCTTGAACTCCTATGTTTAATTTATCTCAGGGCCACAGCTTCTTTGGAGTATCTAAGAATAAAGATTCGCACTGCTATGCCCGATGGAGTTAATTAAGTATGATACAAAAGGTTGGAAAGCACATGGTATGACCCTGGAAAGGTTTTATTTATTATGAGAACCCTCTTCCTGGCTGCAACGAAATTATTTACTTCTAATTTTCCCTTTAAGTTGTGAGAAAGAGAAAAACTCCTGATATTAACTCTATCAGAACAAGGCTCCACCTTTATGATTGCAGTTTACCCTGATTGGTTCCTACAGACCTTCTTTCCAATAGAATTTTACTGGAGTGAGAGATTCATGGATTTGAGGAAGACACCCTTCAATCCATTACACTCACTTCTTTCTTTATGAGAAAAACCTGAAGTCATATGGTTTAAAGTTTGAGAACACAGTCACTCTCTGTGTCCTTAAGTACTGTATCCACAAACCATGACAATTATGGATTGAAAATGTCTCAAATAAGAGATTCTAAACATTTGCAGATTCTTTTTCTTGCTCTTATCCATAAACTTAAAGCATTTGCAAAAAGGTTCTTTGTATCCAGTATTAGTAGCAATAGACATGAATGAAAGCCTATGAGATGATGCTGTTAAGACAAATGCAAGTTCTAAACTATACACCACCTTTGTTGTGGTATTTGTAGAGTGTCATGGAACTAAAACCCCAAACCAGCCTAGAATCAATTATATATTTTTATATTACATTATTTATAACAAGAAAAATCAGCCTTTTTTAGTTGACACTTGAAATATGACACTTGAGTTCAAAGCAGACAATGATTTTCAGTAGGGCTTGGTGGGGTGAGGCATGTGGATCTCAAACAAAGCTTCCCTGATGGTTTTTGGGCAGCTCACAATTTAGTAGTTTTCATAAATACATGAAGGAAACAATTAAATGGAGAAAAATTAATTTTGTTTCAGTGGCAAAAGTTTTGATACATGGCTGCTGGAGCATTCTCCTTGGTCCTGTGGTGAAAGAGAGAATCTCTCTTCATGGCAGTAGGAAGAAGAGGTGAGCTAATGTATACCTCCTCCCTCTCTTTTGCTCCACCTGAGCCCAAGCTGTTGGACAGTGCTGATCATATTCAGAGCACCATCTGAATTTGCCATCTATAGAAAACCCTCCCAGAAACACCCAGTGTACCCAAACGTTTTGCCAAGTATTTCTAAACACAACAAATGGCTACTGTGTTTCACCTTCTTAGTTTCAGGCTCCTAGAGAAGCAAACATTTTACTAGCATATACATTCACGGCTAAATTAACACTCTAGGGTTGATGAATCAGCCTCTGTGTTAGGTATCTGGTGTACAGAGCTGTACAGACATAGTCTTTCTGAGATGTTTTGTGGTTTCTGACTGTTACTGTGTGCATGGTAGACAACTAGGAAAAAAAGCACTGATATGGGAAAAGATAACAATATGGAGTTTCACAAGACCTGCAGGATAATTCTATGAGCACAGGTGAAAATCCAAATCTTCTAATTTTACAAACTTCCAATGGCTCAGAAATTCCACCCCATTGATTTTCATAGCTGCTCATGAGGACACTGATGGGCTACTAAAATGTTAAGTGGGTCTGGTTCTAGAAAATGGTTATCTCTGTTAACTTTGGGGCAAATGTAAATGATCTTGACAGAGAAATAGATTTATATTACTTTCCAAGGTGGGAAGATTTGACAAGAATGTTGAATTCTGACATGCTTACTGCCTCATTTAAGAATGTAATTAAACCAGGCTGGAAAAAGTCCAGAAAGGGACAACAGCTAGTTAATCTCATGGTTCCTCCAGGAAGCTCAATTTGTATGGAGCAGAAATCTTAACAAACTTTCCACAGTAATTTTATTTTTTTAACTTCTCTGTACGTTTTCTGCAAGCAGACAAAAATATGTCTAAATCTGTACATAACAAGCAGAAGTATGTAGGAGTTGTATCTCAATGCTCCTGTCTCAGTACAACTGTTGCATGAACTTCTGGGCAAGAATGCAAGTGATTCATATTAAGGGTAACTCTACAGAGTGTTAGTGCATGTTCATGTAAGGTACAGAGGTCCACAGACATATTGATTCTTTGGAGACCATTTTTTTTAGATTTGTGTGGGTACATTTTTCCTTTGTGAAGACTACACAAAAATGCTATAAAATCTGATTTGAATTAAGGCTTACTCAATGCAATGGAACCCATTTTTGATAGTGCTTGGGCAACCAAGAATCAGAGACTAGATAGCCAAGAAACAGAGTAAAACCAATATAACTGGTCAAAAATAAATTAAAAATATATAGGTAAACAAACATAATAGTAAAATAATTGTAAATAATTTGTTATACTCATAGTTCAGTACCTTATTCAGCCTTCTGCAGAGACACTTCCATCTATAGCAAACTGGAATACAGAGACTCATAGCCAGATATTAAACAGAGAGAGAGAGAGAGAGAGAGAGAGAGAGAGAGAGAGAGAGAGAGAGAGACTCTTGGAAATACCATCTCTAAATGAGATGTCTCCATCAAATCCTTTTCCTTCCCCTCAGAGCTCAGAAAATGCTGCAGAAGAGAAGGCAACATGTTAAGAGCTAGAGGCTATAGAAGACAGCAGGAGAACAAGGGCAACTAAATCAGGAGAGTAAAGCTCATATGAACTCACAGAGACTAAAGCAGCAGGCACAGGACTAACACTGCACCAGGTCCTTTGTTGTTATGGCTTTTGATTTAGTATTTCTGTAGGACTCCTGAGTGTGTGAATGAGTCAGTCTCTGATTCTTGTGCTTTCTCTTGGGGCTCTTTTCCTTCTGTTGGTTTTATTTGTTCAAACTCAGTGTGATTACTTAATTTTATCTTGTTGTATCTTATCTTGGTTTACTTGGTTGTTATCTATTAGAATCCGGTTCTTTTCTAATGATAGACAGAAAGAGAGGGGATCCAGAGGGGAGTGGAGGTAGAGTGGAAGTGGAAGAAATGGGGGGGGGTGACTGTGATCAGGATGTACTGTGTGAGAAAAAAAATCTATTTTAATTAAAGGGAAGGGGGAAAGGAACCAGTTAAAAGGTGAACTCTGGATGAAAGAAACTGTGGGTAGACTTTGAGTTTTATCTCCTGACTCCACGTCTGGTTCTCACCCTTTACTTCCTGTACATGGATGAAATGTGATACCTCTGCTTCCTGACCCCACTTTCTGTTCTCACCCTTTACTTCCTGTATATGGATGAAAAGTGATGCTTCTGCTTCCTGACCAGTCTCACATTCCTGTCACGATTTCTTCCCTGCCATGACCAACTGTATCTCTTCTGAAACTGTAAGTTAAAATAAACCCCATTGTCCTTTTCTTTTTTTAAAGGCTTCACATTTGAAAGATATTGAAAAATTCAGAAGTAAGAAACCTGTGTTCTTAAACAATAAAACATGTGGATAACAGAGTTGTATACAAATTCATCTGATATGGCCTCGCCTCATCTCTACGTTTTTATTACATGCCATCTTCCCTGAACCCTAATATAGTTAAATGCATGAATCAAAGTCTGACACATGTCAGCTCAAGTTCAATTCCTCTGTGTTTTGTGTCCAAAGTGTGTGGTGCTTCAGTGATAGGATCTTACTGTGAAGTTCTGGGAGGCAGCAAAGAGCTGTAGCAATAGGCTGTGTTTTGTGAGTCTCTTTGACATTCTTAGCTAACATCTCAAAGGGAGGTTCCTGGTGCTTGTACCTGGGATTTAGGCAGAGGTACTCTCCGTGTAAGGAGCTGAATACTACATAATTGGGGTAAATGCAGCAGTGTGAATCTCAGCTCATTGTCCCATGTTTCCATTTGTCTGTTGACTTGAAACTGACACCAATGTAACTGCACGGCTTATGAGGATCATTAGTTTGTTAATGTGATAAAGACTCCATTCGGCACACAGTATGGGCTTGGTAAATGATACTCACAATTATGACAAATTATAATCACTTAAAATGACATTGCAGACATGCTTATTATCACCTCATTTGGAAGTCATAAACTACAGCATGGATGGAAAGCATGAAGCTACATCTCATGCTGCATTGTGTGACTTTGCTGCAGAGATTGAGAAAACCCTCAGCATCAATAACTCTGATTGTGGGCTGACTGCTGCTAGGCAGTGCAAATGACTGTCAGGAAGGACAAAGCAGCTGGCTCCTCTCAAATGAGGCATGTGTGAGTCTCCTAGAGACCTAGACATGATTTTTAAAGGTGAGAATGAGGAATTATAACTGCAGCTCATTGTAGATAGGGTTAGGAGGCATTTGTTACTAAAGACTGATGCTTATAGAAGATTCAGCTTGATACTAGGAAAATAATGACTTCCACACAGCAACATATCTTTTATTATGTGGCTGCATTGTTCTCAGAGACTTACAAAGGGTTATTATGAAACAAGATACTTTTTATAGACCCGACTTAGCTTTGAACATCAGAATAATGATTAAGAAAACTTTACAGGAAAAATGATTTATATTCTACTGAAAAATAAAAGTTGATTATGACATAGACAGTTTTAAAATAGTAAGTTTCACATTAAAAGAAAAATAACAGTTAAGGCACAAATTAAAGTTGTGAGGGTTTTCTGTAAAGCACAGAAGATGTGCACAACAAGGAGAAGTTCCCAAGGACTTGTGTATGATCCTCCTTTATGTCTGGAAAGAGAAGGAAGAAGAGGCAGAGGAAGAGGAGGAAGAGGACCAAGAGAAAAGCCTGGGGAAACAACTGGTCAGTCGGGGAGAATGTGAGCAGAGCACATTCCATAGAAAGGTGTACACCATAGTGAAACATTGCTCTGTACAGTCAGTGTACACTAAAACAAAGAGCTAAGGAAAAACAAGCTGAAAATGTATTTTAAACAAAGGTGAAAACACTTAAATCTGTTGAAGAACCAAAGGGTATTGAGACCTGGTGTTCTGTATACTACACTTGTATCTGATTGCCTTAGAGTTTAATTACTCTAAATTTATCTTAACTTGGTTTTTCTTCATATCCAAAACAGGCTACTGTTTTTTTTTCCTCTTGTGTGCAACCCTTAATGCACACAAGGTCTCTGACTGATAGTGTCCTTCCCACATCTAGTAAGAGCCTTTTCTTCTATGATTTGAACAACTAATTTAAGCACCATAGAAGTATAAATCAACCAGACTGAGTGTGTGTACAGGTCAGAAAAAGGAACTGGACCTCTGTTTCTCAGGAGCCTTGTATGCCAGAAATAGAGAAGTCATGCCATACTGATGACCAGCTGAAACACTGAACCACCCAGTGCACAGCTCAGGGTTTTAAGCCTCCCCAGAGCTGGAGGTTCAAGATCATGGGCTGGGGTTCACACTTCCTCCTTTGCTGAGAACTATTGGCACTGCCCTTGGGATCAATAAATTCAATCACTCAAAATGCAGGTAGCTCATGGAAGTCAACATCCTGTAAGTATCAGAAATAATCTCAATCTTTTTATTTCAATAAGAACAGAACTGAAAAAGATATTGCAGTTCAGATTTTCTGAACATGGATCTTAATTAGAATTCCTTCCCTCCCACAGACACATTTGCCATTGGACTCTGACTGGACACTCTGTATGGGAATAAAACTATTTTCAGGAAGGAAAGACAGGAAATGAGTTCCAGGACATGGGGAACATGATCATCAAGGTGACTGCAGCTAACTCCTTGGACACCGACAGCAGGCAATGAGATACACGTCTCAGATTATGTAGAATCTAGAATCACTGCCCCAACCCACATCTTCAGGGAGAGATGCTGGAATAAGGACTAATGACAGACTAGTGTTAGGAATGGAGAAATCCCTGGCAGATGGAGGTGGGTTAGGCAATAAAATTAAAATAAGAAACAGAGGTTTGGGGCTGGAGAGATGGCTCAGCGGTTAAGAGCATTGCCTGCTCTTCCAAAGGTCCTGAGTTCAATTCCCAGCAACCACATGGTGGCTCACAACCATCTGTAATGAGGTCTGGTGCCCTCTTCTGGCCTTCAGGCTTACACACAGACAGAATATTGTATGCATAATAAGTAAATAAATAAATATTAAAAAAAAGAAACAGAGGTTTGAGGTATCACAGAAGCCTTAAAATCTTCATCACAGATTACATGAGCAGGTCATCTCACTTTGGGCCATCCAGCTTCATCTGTGTGTGTGACTGTCATGGAAAGGATAATGAGGGCTATCACCCGAATAAGGTGAAGAGAACCAAGTGCTTAGTACATACAGTGAGTTCTCTTAGCTCAAACGTACTCCATTTTAAAGTGAGCTATTGTCAAGTCAGCAGTGAAAAGCATAAAAAGCTTATTTTTGTCTAGTCTTCTTCTTTTTACTTCTTAAAACAGAAATAGTAATTAGTTTTAATAATATGAAAGAGTTAAATTTTCCTAGGAGACTACTCAAAAGATCTGTATGGAGATGTCATCAAAAATGATGAAGTAATACATCATTTTTAACTTTTAGTATATTTGGTATATTTTCTCAAGGAAACAAAAGAATCTTGCTATTTATCCTTTTTCTGTGATGGTCTGAGTGCACAGATGAGTACAGCACAGATGTGTACAGGACGGCTGTGCTGATCTGAGCGCACAGATGTGTACAGTACCGGTGTGCTGACCTGAGCGCACAGATGTCTACAGGACGGGTGTGCTGATCTGAGCACACAGATGTGTACAGTACCGGTGTGCTGACCTGAGTGCACGGATGTGTACAGGACGGCTGTGCTGACCTGAGCGCACAGATGTGTACAGGACGGGTGTGCTGATCTGAGCACACAGATGTGTACAGTACCGGTGTGATGACCTGAGCACACAGATGTGTACAGGACAGCTGTGCTGACCTGAGCGCACAGATGTGTACAGGACAGCTGTGCTGATCTGAGCGCACAGATGTGTACAGGACGAGTGTGCTAATCTGAGCACACAGATGTGTACAGTACCGGTGTGCTGACCTGAGCGCACAGATGTGTACAGTACCGGTGTGCTGATCTGAGCGCACAGATGTGTACAGGACGGCTGTGCTGATCTGAGCACACAGATGTGTACAGTACCAGTGTGATGACCTGAGCACACAGATGTGTACAGGACAGCTGTGCTGACCTGAGCGCACAGATGTGTATAGGACGGGTGTGCTAATCTGAGCGCACAGATGTGTACAGTACCCATATGCTGAAAGCCCCTGAGCCATGGGCCCTGCCTTCATCTGCTGGTCATGGCTACATCGCTGAGATTTTGGCTCCTGGAAAACAGTGCAATCCACTTTTGATTTTAATTTTATCTGAAAGACTACATTCTGAAACCTCAGACACTCAAGTGTGAAAAAAACCAACACAGAATGAGTAAGAAAATTTATTTTGCACCCATGTTAAACAAAAACTTCCATACTTTAAAGAGAATCAGTTATGAAACACACAAAGAAGGATTTTCAATGGACTTTTAAGATGATGGGCATTTTCTATAAAGTTTGTTAAACAAAAACTTCCATACTTTAAAGAGAATCAGTTATGAAACACACAAAGAAGGATTTTCAATGGACTTTTAAGATGATGGGCATTTTCTATAAAGTTATTGCTAAAATACTGCTCACATTTTTTGAAATTTTTAATAGTTTTATTTATAAAAGCAGTTTACCTTCAATCAGTTAATGATCCCTCACAGAGGTATAACCTTTATCAAAATACTCTCTTTTAAATAGAGTGGTGCAAAGCTTTTTCTTTGCCGGGACAAAGGGACATGTTACATGGGACAGACTAGCAATGAATAAAGTAAATTAAATCTAATAGTGTGTCAAATAACAATAACTTCACAAGAGAAAGATAAAAGGTACAACAAAAGAGAATACTTTGAGTATTCAAAAAATAAAAGTTATCTTTTATCAATGATGAGGTGATTTTTCCACAAAGATTTCTTCACTTGGAATGGAATATTTAGTTTTTATATGCTATTTTACAGAAGCAGAAGCCAGGATTCAGATCAATCGGTTTGCAAAGCAGACAATTCTGGGCTTTATAAAACTGTCGTGCATTATCTATGACTTGTCCTAATCCATCCTCACAGACTCAGCTTATAACTCACAGTTGATAACAGCTATTATAAAGCACACTAAAAACATAGAATATTTCTGTACATGCCTGTGTGGACAATCCCCTGAAACTGAAAGCCACTTCCAGTTTCCTGTCACAGAATCATATCTCAGAGGAAAGCTTACCAAAAACCTCAGTATATGCTGTGTACCTAGAATAAACCGTGCTCATTGCCCTTTCATCTCCAAGGTATTAGTTTACAGTAAATGATGTATCTGGAAACTCATGCCTGACAAAATTTCAATAACCTTTAGCTCACTCTCTTTCTGGAAGACATTTGGTAGATGCTCCTATACACAGAGCCTGTTGTGGCTGCTGAACCTCTACTTTCAGTTCCATAAATGAGTCATTTAACCTCCTTACCCTTTAAAGATAGGAATAAATTGTTCCCTGGACTATTTCACCTACTGGAACATCTATTGGCGAGATAATGTCTACAAAACAGAGTAAGTGTCTCACTGAAAAGCAGTTTGCTGCATTTTGACTCTAAGGTGAAAATGAAACAGAAACAGAGATGGGGGTGAAGGCAAAAGTCTGTGACTCCAGAGAGATGGGGAATTTAAGCTGTCAATGAATCCACTGAGATGGGAAATGGACACAGGGATCTATGACTTCACATTGATGGGGAATAGTAGCAGACATCTATGTCTTTACCAAAATGGTTATGAAGACAGTTATCTGTGATTTCATGGGGACTGGGGAATGGAAACAAATAATTGTGACTTCACAGAGATGGAAGCAGATGTCTGTGACTTCACAGAGATGGGGGACTGCATGCTGATGTCTGGGACTTCACTGAGTTGGTGCTGACAGAATCTGTGATTGTGCAGTGGTACAGGATGGAGGCGAATGTCTATGACTTGACAGAGGGTACGAAGGGACATTTCTTGCCTACAGAAGGGATCCTACTGTCTATGATTCCTCAACAGTTTAAGGAAAGCATCTTTTCTCTCTTTCATGTTTGTCTGGTAATGGTAAATATTTTTCATCTACTTGATAGTTACAGAGAAATCCAAAGATTACTCCCAATTTTTCCAAGACAGATAACAAGTGTAAAATGCTTAAGTAATTCTCTTTTTTTCTTTTCTTCTTCTTCTCCTTCTCCTTCTCCTTCTCCTTCTCCTTCTCCTTCTCCTTCTCCTTCTCCTTCTCCTTCTCCTTCTCCTTCTCCTTCTCCTTCTCCTTCTCCTTCTCCTTCTCCTTCTCCTTCTCCTTCTCCTTCTCCTTCTCCTTCTCCTTCTCCTTCTTCTTCTTCTTCTTCTTCTTCTTCTTCTTCTTCTTCTTCTTTGTTTTGTTTTTAAAGTCAGGGTTTCTCTGTAGCTTTGGGGCCTGTCCTGGAAATCACTGTGTAGACCAGGTTGTCCTTGAAATCTCATCACTCCACAAAGCCAGGAAGTACTCTGACAGCTCACTGCATTCTTATAATTCTTTCCTTTGCCTCAGAATGCCAGCATTGCTTTCCTTTTCTCTCTCTCTCTCTTTTTTTTTTTAAAAAAATTGTGGTTTCCCTCTCTTTTTGGCAAAAATTGTGGTCTCATTTCCCTATTTCATCTTCTACACAAAGAGTGCACCCCTGCCCTGTTTTCTGGATCCTGGTGCTTCCTGCAAGCCTTTGTTCTACAACTCCTGTCACAGGCTCTGGCCCACCATACTGAGATGTTTCTATTTCCAATGTCAAATTCCAGGCCTTTGCCTTGTGCACATCACTTCTGCCAGGGATGCCTTCCCTTCTTATCCGCAGTAGTGGTCAGATGCTCTGTCTTGTATACTCGACTATGAACACTAATTGGAAGTAGATAAATGGTAATTAGATGTTCTATTTATGTGATACTTCCTGGAAAAATAATAGATTCTTAGTGCACAAGAGTTAAAGAGGGTGGGGGAACCACAGTCCCTGTTTATGTTCTTAAGTTATCCACAGAGACTAAAGAAATGTGTCTCCTCTTTTTTGGTAAGTACAAAGTCCCCAAGATTCTGAGGAACAGATGGTTTCATCTCCTTATGTATTAGAGTTTTACAACTCCTTTCTTTGTGGATATGCAAAACCATAATAGTTTGTTCAGCAGAAAGTCCTAAATGAATTTCAACATTCACAGCTTGGTCACTCTACAAAGCATAGTTGTTTTTAATTGTGGTTGCTAAAACATTTGGATTTTAAAGTGGTTCTTATTAAACTATCCTTACATAAATATATTGTTCACCAGGAATAAGAACGAGATGCTAGACATTTATTTTGAAACATGTAAATTGGAAAAATGTTTAGTTATTCAAAATCAAGGTCCATCATAATAATTTGCATACTAAAGTGTTATTATATTTATAATTATATTTGTAAGGTAGATCACTACAGTCGAACTGAAAAGCTATGAAAGGCAACCATTTTAATTCTTAAAATTAATGTTTGCGGCTGAGGAGTTCCATCTGGACAGGTGAGAGTGTGCTATCCAGGGGCAGATTGTCCCTGAAGAGAGCACAAAACCCCCTCCCCCAGCTCCTTCCGCAGGGCTCTCTTTCTTATGCACGACCCAGCCCCCCAGGACCCCCAACCCTGCCCTACCATATGCTAGGACCAGTGCTCAAGAATGGTTTTAAGCTCCTACACTAAAGCTACCCACCCAGAGCAGTGAGTGCCTGCCTACCTGGCGGGCCTCAAGGTCCCCTGTAAGGGAGCCCGGGCACCTTCAGCTGGGGCTCCAGGGTCTCTCCTAAACCCCGCCCTGCCTCCCACATTCTTCCTTTTGTCCCCGGATCATTGGGCTACCAGGCAGCCCTGTTTAGGTGCTGAGGAGTTCCATCTGGACAGGTGAGTGTGTGCTACCCAGGGAAGGATTGTCCCCAAAGAGAGCACAAACTCCCCTCCCCCAGCTCCTTCTGCAGGGCTGTCTTTCTTACACAAGACCCCCCACCCCCACCCCAAGCCTGCGTTTTCTACAAGGTCCTTTGCTCAGGAACAGTTTTCTGCTCCTACACTAAGGCAATCCACCCAGAGCGGTGAGCGCCTGCCTACATGTCAGGCCTCAAGGATCCCCTAAAGGGAGCACTAGCACGTTCAGCTTGTGCCAAAGGGTGTCCTGTGTTCTACTCATCCCGGCCCTGCCCCCCAAGTTCCCCCTTTTGTCCGCGGGTCATTGGACTAACAGGCGTCCATGTTTTGGTGCTGAGGAGTTCCATCTGGACAGGACAGTTCCTGCTTCTACACTGAAGAGATACACCCAGAGCAAAGACTGGACCAAGACACCCTGGCCTCTCCTGGCTCCATTTGAAGGAAGAGATGGGAAGGCGCCAATGCAAGAATTCCTCCAACAACCTGAAAGGCAACATGACATCACCAGAATCCAGGGATCCGAAATAAGAAGAATTGTACACCCTACTCCAGAAAAATTAGAAGAAATTGACTCAAAAGTGAATTATATGAAAATAATAGAAGACCTTAAACAGGAGGTGAAAAACTGCCATAAACAATTAGAGATTACAAACAAAAAAGTAGAGGATATGAATAAATCGCTCAAAGATACCCAAGAAAACCAAGAGAAACAAGAAAAAGCAATCAAACAGGTAAGGGAAGCAGTTCAAGACTTGAAGAATGAAATGGAAGTAATGAAGAAAACACAAACCGAGGGAAGGATGGAGATGGAAAATCTGGGTAAACGAACAGGAACTACAGAGACAAGTAATACCAACAGATTACAAGAGATAGAAGAAAGAATGTCAGACACTGAAGATACCATAGAGAAAATAAATACACTGATCAAAAAAAAAAACAAAACAGCAAAACCAACAAATTCTCATCACAAAACATTCAGGAAATCTGGGACAAAATAAAAAGACCAAACCTAAGAATAATTGGGATTGAAGAAGGAGAAGAAGTACAGCTCAATGGTCCAGAAAATATATTTAATAAAATTATAGAAGAAAAAACTTCCCCAACCTAAAGAAAGATATTCCTTTGAAGGTTCAAGAAGCATGCAGAACACCGAATAGACTGGACCAAAAAAAAAAAAAATCTCCTCGTCATATAATAATCAAAACACAAAGCATACAGAATAAAGAAAGAATATTAAGAGCTGCAAAGGAAAAAGGTCAAGTTACTTATAAAGGTAAACCTATCAGACTTACACCTAACTTCTCTATGGATACCATGAAATCCAGAAGGTCCTGGATAGATGTACTGCAGAAACTAAGAGAACATGGATGCAAGCCCAGACTACTATACCCAGTCAAGATTTCGTTCACTCTAAATGGAGAAAACAAATTTTTCCAGGATAAAAACAAATTTAAGCAATACGTAGCCACAAATCCAGCCTTACAGAAAGTAATAGAAGGAAAATCACTAACCAAGGAGTCCAACAATGACCACAATAACTCAAACATCTAGAGACCCTTCACCAGCACAATTCAAAGAAGGGAAACACACAAACTCTACTACTAAAAAAGTGGCCTGAGGTAACAACTACTGGTCATTAATATCACTTAATGTCAATGGACTCAACTCACCTATAAAAAGGCACAGGCTAAGAGATTTGATATGAAAACAGGATCGAAATTCTGCTGTTTACAAGAAACACACCTCAACCAAAAAGACAGGCACCTACTCAGAGTAAAGGGATGGGAAAAGGTTTATCAAGCAAATGGACCTAAGAAACAAGCAGGTATGGCCATACTAAGTTCTACCAAACTTGACTTCAAACTTAAATCAATAAGTAAAGACATTTTATACTCGTAACAGGAACAAATCATCAGGATGAAGTCTCAATCCTGAATATTTATGCCCGTAATATAAAAGCACCCACGTACATAAAAGAAACATTACTAAAACTCAAGGCTGCCATCAAACCGCACACACTAATAGTAGGAGACTTCAACACTCCTCTCTCACCAATGGACAGGTCAATCAGACAGAAACCTAACACAGAAATAAGAGAATTAATGAAGGTAATGAATCAAATGGACTTAACAGACATCTATAGAACATTCCACCCAAATAGGAAAAAATATACCTTCTTTTCTGCAGCTCATGGAACCTTCTTGAAAATTGACCATATACTCGGTAACAAAGCAAACTTCCACAGTTACAAAAAAATATCCGTAACCTCCTGTGTCTTATCAACTCACCATGGATTAAAGTTAGAATTCAACAACAATGCTACCCCTAGAAAGCCTACAAACTCATGGAAACTGAACAGTCAAATACTGAACCACACCTGGATCAAGGAAGAAATAAAGAAAGAAATTAAAGTCTTCCTTGAATTCAATGAAAATAAAGAAACAACCTACTCAAACTTATGGGACACTATGAAAGCAGTCCTGAGAGGAAAGTTCATAGCACTAAGTGCCCACTTAAAGAAAACAGAGAAAGCATACATTGGAGACTTAACAGCCCACCTGAAAGCTCTAGAAAAAAAAAAGAAGCAGACTCAACCTAGGAGTAGAAGACTGGAAATAATCAAACTGAGGGCAGAAATCAACAAAATAGAAACACAGAAAACAATCCAAAGAATCAATGAAAGAAAAAGCTGGTTCCTGGAGAAAATCAAGAAGATTGATAAACCCCTATCCAAACTAATCAAATGGCACAAAGAGAATATGCAAATTAATAAGATCAGAAATGAAAAGGGGGACATAACAACAGATGCAGAGGATATTCAGAGAATCATTAGATCTTACTACAAAAGCCTGTATGCCACAAAACTGGAAAATGTAAAAGAAATGTACACTTTTTTGGATAGATACCATATACCAAAGTTAAAACACGACCAGGTGAATGATCTAAATAGACCTGTTAGTCGCTAAGAATTAGAAGCTGTTATCAAAAACCTCCCTACCAAAAAAAAGCCCAGGACCAGATGGTTTCAATGCGGAATTCTACCAGAACTTCCAAGAAGACCTAATACCTATACTCCTTAATGTATTTCACAATATACAAACAGAAGAGTCATTGCCAAATTCCTTTTATGAAGCTACAGTCACTCTGATACCAAAACCACACAAAGACTCAACCAAGAAAGAGAATTACAAGCCAGTCTCACTCATGAACATCGACACAAAAATCCTCAACAAAATACTGGCAAACCGTATCCAAGAACACATTAGAAAAATTATCCATTATGATCAAGTAGGCTTCATCCCAGAGATGCAGGGCTGGTTCAACATACGAAAATCTTTCAATGTAATCCATCATATAAATAAATTGAAAGAAAAACACCATATGATCATTTCATTAGATGCTGAAAAAGCTTTTGACAAAATTCAACATCCCTTTATGATAAAAGTCTTGGAGAGATTAGGGATACAAGGGTCATACCTAAATATAATAAAAGCTATTTACAGCAAACTGACAGCTAACATTAAACTAAACGGAGAGAAACTCAAAGCCATTCCACTAAAATCAGGAACACAACAAGGCTGTCCACTCTCTCTATACCTCTTCAGTATAGTGCTTCAAGTTTTAGCAATAGCAATAAGACAACATGAGGGGATCAAGGGGATTCAAATTGGAAAAGAAGAAGTTAAAGTTTCGTTATTTGCAGAAGATATGATAGTGTACATAAGCGACCCCAAACACTCCGCCAAAGAACTCCTACAGCTGGTAAACACCTTTAGTAATGTGGCCAGATACAAGATCAACTCCAAAAAATCAGTCGCCCTCCTATACACAAAGGATATGGAAGCAGAGAGGGAAATCAGAGAAGCATCACCTTTCACAATAGCCACAAACAGCATAAAATACATTGGGGTAACTCTATCCAAGGAAGTGAAAGATCTATTTGATAAGAACTTTAAGGCATTGAAGAAAGAAATTGGAAGGATCTCCCTTGCTCTTGGATTGGGAGGCTCAACATAGTAAAAATGGCAATTCTACCAAAAGCAATTTATAGATTCAATGCAATCATCATCAAGGTCCCAACAAAATTCTTCACAGATCTTGAGAGGACAATAATCAACTTTATATGGAAAAACAAAAAACCTAGGACTGGGGGCTCAGAGGTTAAGAGCATTGCCTGCTCTTCCAAAGGTCCTGAGTTCAATTCCCAGCAACCACATGGTGGCTCACAACCATCAGTAATGGGGTCTGGTGCCCTCTTGTGGCAGACAGAATATTGAATGCATAATAAATAAATAAATGTTAAAAAAAAAAAAAACACAGGATAGCCAAAACAATCTTATACAATAAAGGAACTTCGGGAGGCATTACCATCCCTGACTTCAAACTCTATTACAGAGCTACAGTAATGAAAACAGTGTGGTATTGGCATAAAAACAGAGAAGTCAACCAATGGAATCATATAGAAGACCCGGACTTTAACCCACAAACCTATGAACTCCTCATTTTTGATAAAGGAGCTAAAAGTATACAATGGAAGAAAGAAAGCATCTTCAACAAATGGTGCTCGCACAACTGGATGTCAACCTGTAGAAGAATGAAAATAGACCCATATCTATCACCATGCACAAAACTCAAGTCCAAATGGATCAAAGACCACAATATCAATCTGAACACACTGAACCTGATAGAAGAGAAAGTGGGAAGTACCCTACAACAGATGGGCACAGGCAATTCCTTCCTAGGTATATTACCAGCAGCACAGACATTAAGGGCATCATTGAATAAATTGAACCTATTGAAACTGAGAAGCTTCTGTAAAACAAAGGACACTGTCACTAAGACAAAAAGGCAACCCACTGACTGAGAGAAGATCTTCACCAACCCCGCAACAGACAAAGGTCTGATCTCCAAAATATATAAAGAACTCAAGAAACTAGACTTTAAAATGCTAATTAACCCAATTAAAAAATGGGGCACTGATCTGAACAGAGAATTCTCAACAGAAGAAGTTCAAATGGCCAAAAGACACTTAAGGTCATGCTCAACCTCCTTAGCGATCAGGGAAATGCAAATCAAAACTACTTTGAGATATCATCTTACAACTGTCAGAATGGCTAAAATCAAAAACACCAATGATAGCCTTTGCTGGAGAGGCTGTGGAGGAAGGGGTATCCTCATCCATTGCTTGTGGGAATGCAAACTTGTGCAAACACTTTGGAAGGCAGTGTGGCGGTTTCTCAGGGAATTTGGGATCAACCTACCCCTGGACCCAGCAATGCCACTCTTGGGAATATACCCAAGAGATGCCCGATCATATGATAAGGGCATTTGTTCAACTATGTTCATAGCAGTATTATTTGTAATAGCCAGAACCTGGAAACAACCTAGATGTCCTTCAATGGAAGAATGGATGAAGAAAGTGTGGAATATATACATATTAGGATAATACTCAGCGGTAAAAAAAAACGACTTCTCGAATTTGTATGCAAATGGATGGGAATAGAAAACACTATCCTGAGTGAGGTAACCCAGACCCAAAAAGATGAACATGGGATGTACTCACTCATAATTGGTTTGTAGCCATAAATAAAGGTCATTGAGTCTATAATTTGATATCCTAAAGAAGCTAAATAAGAAGGCGAACCCAAAGAAAAACATATATCTATCCTCCTGGTTATGGGAAGTAGACAAGATTTCTGGGCAAAAAAAATTGGGATCTTGGGGGTGGGGTGGGAGGGGAGTAAGGGGAGAGAAAAGTGAGAAGGGGAGGATGGGGGGAACTTGGGGAAACGGGATGATTGGGATAAAGGAAGTTTGGATAAAGGGAGCAGGGACGCACATATCTTAATTAAGGGAGCCATCTTAGACTTGGACCTAGAGGGGCTCCCAGGTGCCCAGGGCAATGTCTCCAGTTATTCCTGGGCAGCTGAGGATAGGGAACCTGAAATGGCCCTATCCTATAGCCATACTGATGAATATCTTGCATATCACCTTAGAACCTTCAAATGGCGATGGATGGAGATAGAGACAGAGACCCACAATGGAGCACCAGACTGAGCTCCCAATGTCCCATTGAGGAGCAGAAGGAGGGAGAACATGAGCAAAGATGTCAGGACCACAAGGGGTGCACCCACCCACGGAGACAGTGGGGCTGATCTATTGGGAGCTCACCAAGGCCAGCTGGACTGAGACTGAAAAAGCATGGGATAAAACTGGACTCTCTGAATATGGCGGAAAATGAGGGCTGCTGAGAAGCCAAGGACAATGGCACTGGGTTTTGATCCTACTTCATGTTTGTGGGAGCCTAGCTAGTTTGGATGTTCACTTTCCTAGGCCAGGATGGAGGGAAGAGGACTTTGGACTTTCTACAGGGCAGGGAACCCTGACTGCTCTTCAGACTGGAGAGGGAGGGGGAGAGGAGTGGGGGAAGGGGGAGAAGAGTGGGAGGAAGTGGAGGGATATAAGAGGCTGGGAAGAGGCAGAAATTTTTTTTTCTTTCAATTAAAAAAAAATAGTGTTTGCTATAATTGTTCCTGAAAGCAACCTTTGTGTTGTGCAAATTATGCACTAAAAGAAATAAAGCAGTAGCATCTTAGGTGATAATCTTAGTGCTGACCCAGAACTCTACCTTTGGAGGCATTTGGAATATACTGAAATTGATTTTTTAAATAACTTGACATTTGTCTTTCTAAAAAGCTAGTTAAAAATAGAGGTAGAGACCAAAAACAAAATATTTGTCTCCATAATGGCATTTCCCAAACCAATGGCATCACATGAATAAAATCTAATGTAGGAGAAGGGCCGCTTGTTAGTTCCTGGCCACCTAACTAGCTTAGACCTGAAATAATCACAGAAAACTATATTAATTAAATCACTGCTTGGCCCATTAGCTTTAACTTCTTATTGGCTAACACTTACATCTTTATTTTACCCATCTCCATTAATCTGTGTATCATCACATGACAGTGGTTTACTGGCAAAGTTTCAGCATGTCTGACTCTGGCGGTGGCTCCATAACATCGCTCTCTCTGGGTTTTTCCCCACCTACCTAAGTTCTGCCCTGTCAACAGGCCAAAGCATTTTCTTTATTATTAACCAATAAAAGCAACACATAGACACAATGACCTCCACACCAATGTGATGGTAGAGTTGCTTCTTATGGATATTTTCTAGATTTCTCTCCTCTTCTCTGAACCCCTACATCTCCTACCTTCTTTCCCTTTCTGCACCCCACACTTGAGCATGTTGATACAGTTCCAGCTCTTATTAAACAAGAATGAATGGTAGATATTTTTATGCTCTTCTTAGCTGAGTGCATTGTCTCGGCAACAATCAATTAAGTGTCTATTTCATCATATCTGATCAGCTTAACTAGGTGTAATAATCTCATAGGGAGGGAAAATACATATTTATTTCCTTCTTAGAGGATGTGTCAATCAGAACAGGAAGACTTAGATTAAAATGATTAGAAACTTTTAGTCACTAATTGCAGCTTTCAGAAATATGGCACTACCTTCCCCTTACGTTTTTTTTTTTAGAAGGATAGAGTGTCTTATCATGATGGTTTAGAAATTTAAGGTTTCTTGTGATATTCACATTTCCTCACTTCAGATCCTTAGTACAAAAGGAGTTTAACCACTTTCACAAGGTATTGGTTTCTTGTTGCCTTGTTAACAAATTTTCATGAAATTTTGGTTTAGACCCACTCAAGTTTATGACCTGGCAGCTTTGACAGTCTAGCTGGAGTCCCACTAGTCTAGAAGCTCCATGTCTTAAGGCACTGTCCATTACTGCATGCTCTGGACGATAACTCATTTCCTTGTGCTTCCAGATGCCAAGTGTCCCCAGGTCTTGGCTCCGGAAGGCCTGCATTTATCTCAGAGTCAGATCCTTGTGTCTCTCAGACAATATTTTTATTCACCCTTCTCTCAGTCAGTCAGAATAATCTCTCACTGTTGTGAAGAGGCATGTTTAACGAGAACATTACATAAAATAAGATTTTTTTTCAACTTTTAGGTAATCACTCCTTTCATGTCCCTTTACTCATTGAAATACTATATCCATAAGACCAGACCTTAGAACACAGGCATTGGTAGGGCCCATCAATCTATTTGTCTCCCCAATCTTAGGAATTTTTAAATTCGTGTTATTGGTAGTTTTGTGAGTGGAGTGCACACTTAATATGTACCACAGTGACTCAGGAACATTCCATTTTTCTCTTGACTTTTTCCTCAGTGTTCTTTTTCACATCCCCCCTGTGCTTAACTCATTCAGAAGTATTCTTATTTATTTAAATAATTCAAAATTATCTCTTTTTACTATAGACACTTTTATTTTTAAATTGAATTTTGTTTAGAATACATGAATAACATCAGTTTAGTACATGCCACATTCAACTGAAGTTGACTGCCTCTATAATTGTTGCTGTAAATCATCAGCCCATTAATGAGAAACACCAATGATATATCTTTAATACATAAAGATTTAATCTAATATTTAACTGAGTTTGCTAACTTAACATAGTCATGGAGGCACTTAAATATTCTAACTAAACTATAAAAAAGTAACATGATATAGTGTCAGAAACTAGATACTAACAACTTTTTCCATAGAGATGAAAATATGATATCACTGATTTCGTTTTAATAAAGAAGTTTTCATAGAATTCTAGGAGAAAAATAGATTGATATTTTCTTATGATTACAGATTAAAAGCAAATATCTGTCATATTTATAGGGATTAATACTTCGCTTTTCAACAAACCAGAAAACAAAATACTGTCTGAAACTTTTTAAGCATGAGATTTTATAACCTGTCCTTAATTTGTTTATGTACTATACTTTCCTTTCCTCATATATATATTTTTTGTCCCTAATGTTTCTCCTTTGACTCACTCCAGGGAACACTACAGTTGCCTATCACTGATGCAAAATCCCCAGAATAGAACTTTTTTAGCTTAGTGTCTTTGAGTGTCATATTTCTCTGCATGTATGATATGGATGAATTAACTTTCTAAGTGATATTTACTTTTTAGCTCCCATTTAACGGTCAATTATTTTCTTACTCCTTCTTTTAGCGTATTCACGCCTACTCTAAGCTTGCAAAGTGCAATGACCTTCCAGTGTTATTTCCCTTAAAGCTGCTGCTCAGTCAGGCTTGAAACTAATGCTAAGTCCCACTTAATCTTCACCACAATTAATAGTCAATATTCAATTATTCACACTGAACTACATTGAGTTGAGAGTGTTATTCACTCATGATTCAAAGCTGAAAAATCACACCTACATGATAACCTGTTTGTGAGATACTACTCTTTTTGATTAAAAAAAAAAAACTATGCTATGTCATTACACAAAAATCATACTTTGCACAGTTGAATGGAAAATATGATTAGTTGAGGATAAGATAGTATTTTTATTTTAAGGTGTGATTATTTATTTGCTACTCTTTTTTTAGCTTTTTTAATCCTTTGTGTATTTCACGTTATACATTTTAATCCCACTTTCTTTCTGTCCCCTCACATCCACCCTCTGCACTTGCAATCCCCCTCCCAAAACCAAATTTAAAAGAAAAACCAAAATCTAAACCAGACAAACAAACAAAACAACACACACACATATACACAAAGGGGAATCTTGTTATGGAAGCTGTAGTGTGGCCCAGTTTAGTCACAGTATTTTCCCTTTAGTTTATCCATCTTTACTCAGAAGTGTTTATTGTCATGAGTTTTTGGTCTGGCTTGAGGCCTCTTGCTTCTGTTACACCACTGATAATGGGCTCTCCCTGGGGCTCCTCTTGACTGTCCAGTTATTGTCCTGTGTCACAAAGATCCTGCTGTTCGAGATCTGCAGGTTATTTGTTATTCTAAAAGACTTATTTTGGACTGAATTCAGAAGTAGAAGCTCTCAGTGAGAACAGCCTATGTCTTCTGGCTTGTTCCTGGTGCTTTTCTTTGGCCGCCTTCATTCTATTAGCCAAAGTTTAGTATATGCTGAAGTTTCCTCCGTGCTTTTCTTAGTATGTTGTTTCTTCAGAGCAGTACATTAGTGTTTGAGCTGCAGGGCATGTGGAGTAACACCATACTGAATCTTTGGTGCTTTGGTCGTGGGTTTCTTATCTTCTTTGTTTAAGGGCATTCTGACAATGTGTTGGTGTACATCATCTTCTGTAGAGAGATTAAAAATGCTTCCAGATTCTGCTATCTCCTTTAGGTCCCAAAAGATGAGGCACAGTTGTATCTATGAATATCCTTCTCTCCGTTTTTTAGAATAACCAAGTTGAATACACTGAGATTGGCATCTACAAGGCATCTTCAAACAGACTTGTTCTTCCTCTCCACAGGTCTCCTTGGTCTATAACAACAGCAGGCACACTCTACCATGGGACAAAGTACCTTGCTTCATGGGAAAACTTTGCTTGTCTTTCCTGCCACTAATTCACACATAACCCTTCCACTCTTCACCCAGAGTATCAGCAGCTACTTCCATGGTCATGCACTTCTTATAGGGAGCACAGAGTTTTCATTCCTTCCCTAACTCAGTGAGTTTCTGACAGCTGGTGGTAGGGATGGAAACATTCAACTTCTTCTGGACACAGTCAACACCTAGGAGGCACTACAAAAAAGAGCAATATGGTATTCTTATATTGTTCAGAAAAGTTTTCAATATAGTCATTGCTCAGTAAAACACAAAAGTGGTTAATAAAATCAAGGCTTTATATTTCCTATCAAAGTATCCAGTGCTGACTAGTCATATATTCACATCTTGCACCAATTTCTGATGACCTGAGTTAAGATAATTGGAGTAAAGTTCAAGCTGTGTTCTGAGTATCTATACCCACTCAGGTTCCTCAAACATACAATCCATATTATATAAATTATTCCATTTGTTGTTGCTGAAGACCTGGAAGGCACATCAACCTCTTTTTATTCCAGTGGATCATATTTTATACAAAAAAGAAGTCAATTTGAATACTGGGAAATGTCCTGGAAAATATTATAACAGTCATATAAAGAAGCCTAGAGGGCAACCTTCCTTGGCCCTCGCAGATTCTGGATATGAGCTTTCAGTGATGCAGCTTCCAGAGTTAACCACAGCTCTATAAAAGTCTCTCTGCACTTGAATCAAACCAGTTCTTGATTCTATTGCTTTTCCTTTCTTGCTAGAGTGAATATAAACAACGGGAAAATAGGAAAGAAAAATGATCATGCTTTTTTGTTTCTAGAGAATGCCTTATTAAAACTAAGGTCCAAACAAAATTCCAAAACTTGACCAGAAAACTTCTAGGACTGATCCATACTTTCAACTGAATGACTGAATATAAAATCAAAATACAAAACTCAATAGTTCTTCAATATACTGACAGCATATGTGGCATAAAAGGAATCAGTGAAACACTGCCATTCTCAATAATCTTGAACTAACAAAAACACCAGAACAAGCTTAATGAAGTAAATGAAAGACTTCTACAATGAAAACTTTAATTCTCTGAAGAAGGAAAAGAAGGAAGACTGTAGATGGAAAGAATTCCCCATGCTAATAGATTGATAAAGTTAATACTGTGAAAATGGCCATCCTACCACAAGAAATGGATAGATTCAGTGCAATCTATGTTCAATACCCACAGCAATTAGGGAATGCAAATTTAAAATATTTTGAGATTGTATTTTACCCTCTTCAAAATGACTAAGATTAGGAAAACAAATGATAACAAATGCAGACAAAGATGCAGGATATTAGCACCTTAATGAATAGTTTATGGGACTCTATAACCTACTTCAGAGATACCTAGTTATCCATATTCATTGCTGCTCTATTAGCAATACCTAGAACATAGAGACAGCCTAAACATCTATCAACATTGAGTAATGTTATATGGTTTATTTGGTTTTAATCTATTAATTTTTAATATTTATTTTATTATTTTTATTCCTTTATTCTATGACTGTCTGTAATCTGTCTCTTTAAAGATTTTGTTTTATTTTTTAAACCATTCTTTTTAACTGTTTATACGTTTCTTCTCTCTCTCCCAAGCCTACACACATTTATCCAAACACTGTGACCCATTTAGAGGTCTTTTATGTTTGAATCTGTCCTATTGTGTAGTGTAGGAGGTTCTTCTGTTCATGTGCTGGTTTCATTGGATAATGAATAAAGAAACTCCTTTGGCCTAATTGATAGGACAGAACCTAGGTAGGCAGGGGAGACAGAGCTGAATTCTGGGAGAAAGAAAACAGATTCAGAGAACTGCCATGAAGCTGCCAGGTCAGACATGCGGAACCTTTCCTGGTAAGCCATGACCTCATGGTGATATAAAAATTAATAGAAATGGGTTAATTCAAGATGTGAGAGTTAGCCAATTAGAGGCTAGAGATAATGTGCCAGGGAGTGATTTAATTAATACAATTTCTGTGTGGTTATTTCAGGTGTAAGCTAGACACGCAGCTGGGATGAAAAGCAGTCCCTCTCTCCATCAGCACTTGGTGCTTCAATGTGGTCGACTAACTCCACATAAAACCTAAAAGAGCTTGAAAAGTAATTCTAGACACAAATATAGAGTTTAACACAGCCTTTTACTGTTTGCTGGCAGATGCTGCAGAGAGATTTTCCTGATTCAGTAGCCACAACAGGGAAAAAGTGGCAGTTTTAAAATGTCAGCTTTCAGGGCTATGCTGCCAGCGTGACCTCTGTCTCTTGTGGGAGACAGAGCATTTGGAAGGGGTTTGTGAGCACATTGCTATAGCTTGCTTGATGGCAAATTGGACTGGCTATATGCTTGGAATTGGGGCATTGTGCATGACTCTGAGGCACAATTGGCTCCACCCTGCTGGACTGTACAGAGAGGGGGGGTGGTGTGCAGGAACGACCATGTTTATCATAATTACAGTGCAGCTTAAGTTTTAGACTGGGCAGGTAAACAGGTGGTACCATATTATCCCAACTAGCATGCACTGGAAGTTTTTAAGAAGCACTTAGCATTTTAAAAAACATTCCTGGACAGTAAAGAATTACAGATTCACAATAGGACAGATTCATCCATAAATGACCTGTAAATGGGTCACAGTGCTGGAAAATGTACATAGGCTTGAGAGAGAGAAGAAAACAAGTATAGTCATAAAATAAAGTTATTGGTTTAAAAAAAAACAGTGAAGTCTTTAAAGAGACAGAGTAAAGATAATCATAGATAAAGGTAGTAAGGAAAAATAAGCCACATAAAAAAGGAAAAATTCATAGAGAGTCTGGATTCTGTGTATTTTTTTTAAATTTTTTGACTGTGAAGGAGCTAAATACAGAGAGACATTTCCTTGTATAGGCTGCTAAACTAAACCAGCATGTATATTATAAAGGTATTACGACTTCAGAATTTGGGTCTAAGGACATGTTGCTTGGGAAAATAGGTTCTTTTATTTTCACAAAAGATGAGAACCTGTGGATTGCTTCTAGACAAATATGGTTTGATAGACCATGCCCTCCTGAAAGGTCACCATGAACACCCTAAAAAATTACTTTGCCCAACTGCTTATTGAGATAAACCTATCACACAGGATACACCATAAAAGACCTAATTAACAGTGCCCCCATACAGCATGAAGCAGTTTGGAGAAAAAAAAACTATGCCTATATACCCAAATATTATTTATAAATGTTCTTTTACATTTAAAGGAGAATATAATGTAGAGATGAATAATTTACATTGGTATGGATCTTGTTTTATTTATACAAATTTTAGGCCAATTTTGTTATATGTGTATGTATTTGTGATCTTGATTAAGGTATTGTGATTGTGTAGTTCATTTAAAAGGACTGGGACACAAGATCCAAATGAGGAGCCAAAGGAGGGAGAACATGAGAAAGGAAGTCAGGACCACGAGGGGTGCACCCACCCACTGTGACAGTGGAACTGATCTATTGGGAGCTCACCAAGGCCAGCTGGACTGGGACTGAATAAGCATGGGATGAAACCGGACTCTTTGAACATGGCGGACAATGAAGGCTGATGAGAAGCCAAGGACAATGGCACTAGGTTTTGATCCTACTGCATGAACTGGCCTTGTGGGAGCCTAGCCTGTTTGGATGCTCACCTTCCTGGTCCTGGATAGAAGTGGGAGGACCTTGGACTTCCTGCAGGGCAGGAAATCTGGACTGCTCTTCAGTCTTGAGAGGGAGGAAGAATGGAGTGGGGGGAGGGGGAGGGAAGTGGAGGAGGGAGAGGGAAGTGGGGAAATTTTTTTCAACAACAAAAATAAATAAATAAAAAATAAAAATAAAAAATGTAATGTATAATTAAGAAATATAGGTTAATAGGTAATCATATAGAATAGTCATGCTTGTAGTCATGTTGATTAGATTTTACAGATATATAGAGATATATCTCAGTTAGATATTTTTCAAATCTTTCATAGACCTTCAGAATATGGCATTTAAATGTTTTAAAAATTTAGGCCTTTTCATGACAGTGAGACATATCTGCTCCTGGAGCACTAAGCTACTTTGAGAGGAAGATGGGCATCAAAGAGGCTCCTTTTTCACTTGGGTGAGAAACTGCTCTTGCCTGGACTGCTTCACTGGACATTCGGGACCCACAGAGAGATGACTGCTGAACCTGCCTAAAGGTGAGATGGTTCTTCGGGGCTCCTGCTTCATGAAAGAGTCTGTGAGACATTCTGTAGGACACAGAAGAAAGTGACCGAACTGTCTTTGAAATTTCCTGCTTCATGGAAAAGTATGCTGGATACTATGGGCCTGAAGGCCAAATATGGATGCCCCAATGGTACTGAAAAATTTTGGGTGACTGTCCAGGCAGCTAGATGTCTCTGTTAATTCTAGAGTTTTGGAAGTTGCTTACAATGTACTTTCTGTTTACTTAGGTAACATAGCCTTCTGGATGGAGTCTTTGATGGAGTTGAAGAATTAATAGTTATAGTTTTCTTTAGTTATGATAAAAGATAAAGTAAATGTAAGTATTATAACTGTAATTCTTATTTGATACCTGTTTTGTTATATGTAATTTTACTATGTTAAAGTTAAAGCCTTCCTTTTGTTTAAACAGCAAAGGGGAAATGGTGTAGGAGGTTCTCCTGTTCATGAGTTGCTTTCATTGGATAACAAATAAAGAAACTGCCTTGACCTAATTGATAGGATAGAACTTAGGTAGGCAAAGGAGACAGAACTGAATTCTGGGAGAAAGAAAACACAGTGTGTTTATGTTGCTGTTAAGCCTGCCCACAAAACCCATTTAAATGCTTGGCATCCTGAAAGAGCCAAAGTTTGCACTGGCAGCATGGCCCAGAGAGCTGCAGCATTAAAACAGTTCATGGAGTTTTTTCTGCTACCACTCAATTAGTAAGACCTCTCTTAAAGGATCCTCAGCATGCTGCCAGCAAACAAAACCCATTCAGAAAAAAAAAATGTGGCTAAACTTTGTTTTTTTAGTGTCTAGAATTTCTATCCAAGCCGTCTTAGGTTTTATGTGGATTTTAGTTGGCCACGTGGGTGCCAATGGTATTCACAACATACAGAGGGGAATCCCACATCACTTGTGGGCAGTATTTTCTTCTTCTGCCTTAGGAATTCCAATAGTCTACCCTAATTATATTCCCTATGTACATTTTCTTTTCTAAATATCTCAAATTGTGTAAGTCAAATTTTTCTAATAAAGAGATATGTGTATTTTTATGACTCTGTCATCTTTCTTTCATGGAACTTGATCTGATTTACTGTACTTATATTTCCATCATGAATAAAAGCTTTAACAAAATATACCCACATAAATATCCTTTCTCTCTAACCCTGGTAGAACTATAACATTTATTTTCTTCCAGGGTAACTGTTATTAAAGTTAATGGTGCTTTCATTTATTAAGATTAATTCACTGTTGCACAGAATAAGTGAGAACACAAGGAAAGCAAATACAGGGTTTTGAATAGTTAATAAAGAAACAAAGAGAGCTGAAAACATTGCTAGCATCTTCCCTCCAAATTCAGTGGTACAAAATTATGTATTGTAAAGTTCATTAATTTGTGAATACTACTGGGTTGCCATCCATTTTTTACTGTTGTAAAATTTTTTACTGTTGTAAAAATTTGGGTGAGGTTCACAGCTTCTTGGGCCTGTAGCTTCATCAGCACTTAAAATAATGAATCTAAACAAAATGAACTCTAAAGTTGAACTATCCAGTTCTAGGATCTAAGCTTATTAAAGCCCCTTGTAAACATATTGCATTTAAACTTTCTTTTATCCAGTTCATAGTATTCCTTCTATTTCACTGACCCTTTCTTGATCCAGGAAGTAGACAACCTTCTACATTTTAAGAAGGTCACATCATCATACTTTCATTGTTACTGTTTTCATTTTTAAAGGGCATATCTTCTTATACCTACTAGACAATACATTTTAATAAATAACAATATCATAGTCAGTTGGAATCTGTGCAATTCTCAAGTTAGTGTCTATAACATTGGAAGATTTCAGTGAGCTGCTTAATTTTAATTAAAATGCTACAGTTATATTCTTATTTTATTACTTTGTGGGTTGTTTAATGAAAAATTGGCAATCATTATTTCCATTCTGGGAAAAAACTTCAGTGAACTTCTTTTTTTTTTTTTTTTTTTTTGGCTTTTGACATAAACTTTAATAACAAGACCACAGATGGAAAACTGTGTTTTAGCTAATGTCTTTTAAGTAGTATAATTATTTTATTTATTTATTTATTGAAAAAATTTCTGCCTCCTCCCCGCCTCCCATTTCCTTCCCCCTCCTCACACTCCTCTCCCCCTCCCCCACTCCTCTCCCCTTCCCCCTCCTCCACCTCCCCCCACTTTATTCCCCCTCCCTCTCCAGTCTGAAGAGCAGTCCAAGGTCCTCCCCCCTCCATCCAGGTCCAGGAAGGTGAGCATCCAAACAGGCTAGGCTCCCACAAAGCCAGTTCATGCAGTAGGATCAAAACCCCTTGCCATTGTCCTTGGCTTCTCATCAGTCCTCATTGTCCACCATGTTCAGAAAGTCTAGTTTTATCCCATGCTTATTCAGTCCCAGTCCAGCTGGCCTTGGTGAGCTCCCAATAGATCAGTCCCACTAACTTCTAAAGAGGTTCATAAACAAATTGGCATGCTCAGCTCACCAGGAATAATTGCTATACATAACTATATGACAGTCTCTAAAAACTGATTTAGCGTTAAAATATACCCAAATATACATATATACCCAAATATGGATATATATAGCATTCTTTGAGTACGTACCCAAAAGTGGTATTGCTGGACCTTAAAGTAAATTTTTAATAATTTTCTGAGAAACCACCATACCAATTTACAAAACAGCTGTACAAGTTTGTGATTCTACCAGCAATGCAGGAATATTCCCCAGCATAAACTGTTATCAGTGTTTCTGATCTTGAAAATTGTGACAGGTATAAGATAAAATCTCAGAGTTGTTTTGATTTGCATTTATCTGATGGCTAAAGATGTTGAGAATATCTTAGATTTCTTTCAGTCATTTGAGATTTGTTGTTGAGAGTTCTCTGTTTAGGTTGTACTCCATATTTTATTGAATCATTTGTTCTTTTAGTGTCAAATTTCTTGAGTTCTTTTTATATTTTGGAGATCAGTTCTCTTTCCGATGTAAGGTTGGTGATACTTTCCCATTCTGTAGGCTGCCATTTTATGTTTTTGACCATGTCTTTGCTTTACAGGAGCTTCACAATTTAGGAAGTCCCATTTATTAATTGTTTCACTCAGTGTCTGTGCTACTGGAATTATATTTAGGAAGTGGTCTCCTGTGTCAATGTATTCAAGTGTTCTTTACAGTTTCTTTTCTATGAGGTTCAGTTTAGTTGGTGTTATGTTGAGGTCTTTGATCCATTTGGACTTGAATTTTGCACACATGGTGATAGATATGAATCTAGTTTCATTCTTTTACATGTTGATATTCAGTTATTCCTGTACCAATTGTTGAAGATGCTCTTAATTCTTTTTTATTGATTTTTATTGAGCTATACATTTTTTCTCTTTTCCCAACTTCTCTCCTCTCCCCTTCAACCCTCTCTCATAGTCTCTGTGTTCCCAATTTACTAAGGAGATCTTGTCTTTTTCTACTTCCCATGTTGATTAGATCTATCTATGTATCTCTTAGGGTCCTCATTGTTGTCTAGGTTCTCTGTAATTGTGAACTGTAGGCTGGTTTGCTCTGCTTTATGTCTAAAATCCACTTATGAACGATTTCATATGATATTTGTCTTTCTGGGTCTGCATTACCTCACTCAATATGATGTTTTCTAGATCCATACATTTGCTTGCAAATTTCAAGATATCACATTTTATAATTTTTGCTTCTTTGTCAAAAAATCAGTTGTTGGTAGGTGTGTGGCTTGATATAAAGCTTTTTGATTTTATTCCATTGGTCTTTCTATCTGTTTTTAATGCAAATACCTGACTTTTTTCATTATTGCAGTTATATAGTAAAGTTTGAAGTCAGGGATGGCGATGATTCCAAAAGTCCCTTTATTGTATAGGATTGTTTTGGCTATCCTGGTTTTTTTTGTTGATATATATATATATATATATATATATATATATATATATATATATAATCAGCATTTTTGTTCTTGAGTTTAAATAGGGTCAGATAACAATCTCCAAAGCATAAAGAAGATTCTTCATGTTTTCTGGGCAGGACCCTTAGTTTGACCCTTAGTTTGAAAATAGGGTCAAACTTTGGGTCCTTCCCAGAAAGCAGGGAGAGTACACTTAGGACTTTTTCATGGGAATACAGAAACTTTTTTTTTCAGAAAAGTCATAATAAAATGAATTATTATTCTAATAGCCCACAAATAATTTAACTTACAGAGACTCAAACCAAAAATAAAGAGCATCAGGTCTATTATCCTTGCATGTGACTTATCTTTTCTGGAACTTTTGAAGCAGCTATTCTGGTTTCTTGATTTTCAACATTCCCCTAGAAAAATGCCATGGTTACATAGATGTAAACTTGATAGTAAATATTACATTAAAGTTTGCACTAAAAAGAGGCAAGTAAAAGCCATACCATATTTCTTGGAACATCCATGTCTCTGGACTTTTAGAAGATAATTAGCAAATAGAGCATTGTATCCGTAGCGAGGAGGACCTCCCACTGTCAGAATTGTGTACATATTAATCTTAGTGCAACTGGGCATTTCTCTCCAACACACTAGATATCTCTGTATTTCTAGAATTTTTGAAGGTGCTTACAAAGCACTTCCTGTTTACTCAGGTAATATTATATCATTTTGGGGTCTTTGATGGATTTGGAGATGAGTTAGTAATAATTATAGTTCGCCTTAGTTATTATGAAAGTTTAATTAGATATTAAACTTTAGATTCATGAAGATACGATAGATGATAGAGTATTTTCTTTAATTTTGCCAAATACTGATAGAACAAATATTTTAACTCTAATTTTTGCTTGATAACCATTTTGTTTTATGTAATTTTACAATGTTAAAGATGAAACTTTTTTTTTTAATTGGACAGAAAAGGGAAGATGGTGTGGGATATCCTCCTGTAGGTTGTAAATATGTTTTACTACCATTGGTTAATAAAGAATCTGATTTGGTTAATAGTCAGGCAGAATACAGTCAAATGGGCAATTCAAACAAAGATAAATGGAGAAAGAAAGTGGAGTTGGGGGAGATGCCAGCTGTCACCAAAAAATCAAGATATGAGGTAGCAAGCCATGAGACTTGTGTGAAATATAAAATAATAGAAATGGGTTAATTTAAGTTGTAAGAACTAGTTAATAATGAACCTGAGTAAATAGATAAAACTAGTTTATTAATCAATTAATTAATATTAAGCCTCAGAGTGGTTATTTGGGAACTTGCAGATTTGAGAGAAGCATCCAGTTACATCTAGTTTCATTTATTTTTTGATTTTAAGATGAATTTTAATTTATCTTGGATATTTTCATCTCATATTACATTTAATAAAATACATAGATTTTTTTTCATGAAGTCTAATTGCCACTGCAGGAAAGTTTAAATTTCACAGATCTCCACCTACTTATTTGTTATACTAACAATTCCATCCTATCGAAAACTGATATATAGGGCAGAACTATTCTCCAGTTATGTCATAGATTTGATTCTGACCATGTGAAGTCAACTGTCATGGTTTTCTTATTATAGTGGTTAAGATATCTCTTTTTCAGTAACTTATGTGTATTCATGTGCATTTGTCTACTCATTTGGGTGTATGCCATGTATACATAGATGCCCATGGATGACAGAGGAGGGCACTGAATTTCCTGAAACTGATGCTTGGGAGCTGCCTTACAGGAATACTAGGCCCTAAACTTGTGTCCTCTGAAGAAAATAGATGGAATTCATTTTTACTGCTGAAGAAAAATGTCAAATAGCTCTGTAACTTATAAAAACTCAGAGGTTCAACTCCAAGGTTAGATCATGTGTTACACAGTTTGTTCTACAGGAGATCCCCCATTATGGACTGTAAGCTGTATGAAAGCAGGACTCAAATTCTCCGTAAGAAGAGATGCATATGAATGATCTTGCATATGGCTAAAGATGTCCTATGGAAAGATTAAAGAGTGATGATTCAAGTATAGAAACTGCATGTACCCAGTGTCCAAGTGAAAGAATGTGCTGTAGATGGTAGCATTTTATTTTTGCCTTTACTGATAGATAGGCAGTTCAGAAATATGACTAAGTAGATGTATAGGGAGAATTTTCACTAGAAAGTGGCAAGTTATCTAAGTAGTTCAGAAAAATAAACAATCCCATTTTGTATATGATTCTTTTGTTTATATGAATAATCATCAAAGATAAGGCCAAATATCATTTCTTATCTGTTCTCACACCATTCAGCATCAAGTTCCTGAGTTGAAAGCAATGTTTATAGCCTGCTTACTGTTGTGTTTACAACTTTTGGTTGCACTTAGAATATAGTCAGGGCATTTTGGACTAAATTGTGGGTTTTCTGTATAAAGATAATGAAATTGACAAAATTGCCATCTTATTTTATGCTTTTCCTATTATTTTTGTTTTTTGATATTACTATATACTTTTATGTACTTGAGTGGAATCAGAATTTTGATAATATTTGGCACATGCAAGAATATAGTCGATGAATTAAATTATAGTAAGAAATATAATCAATTGATCCATATCAAACTTAAAGCAACTCTTTCTAGTCTTACCTATCAAAGTTAAATGAGTATTAATCTATGCAACATGCTCTGGCGCTCTATGGCACTGCTTTAAGAACAAGGCTTTGAATAGTTCTTTATTTCCTGCATTCTTTGCAAAATTATCAGGATCAAAGTGGTGAAAGTCTGCATTCTATCAAAATGTATCCTGAAAGAAACACATTTCCTCAGCTCTCAAACCATGACAGCTCTTCACTGTGAGAAAATTTAGGACAAAGACAGCAGTAATAAATCCTAGCACCCTGTCACTACTTAGTCCTAAACCTGTGCTCTTCAGATTTGACAAAAACTGCTGCTCCTTTGCTGGCAAAGGGTCCCTTCTGAGAGAGAGAGAGAGAGAGAGAAAGAGAGAGAGAGAGAGAGAGAGAGAGAGAGAGAGAGAGAGAGAGAGATTCCTTATTCAGGACTTGTATTATTTGGCCTATAAAAATAAAGAATTATGACAAGACAAAGACAAAAAGTCACGAGCTAATAAAAAAATTGCAAGTTCTTTTTTCTTTTCCACTACTAGTAGTATTTTCAAAGAGAATCGCAAAATTATTTCAGTTCTGAAGAAATAATCATCCAATGAAGATGAAATGACTGAGCCATGATGAAAAATCAGTGTAAAATGCTATCCAAGGTCCCAATGAGGATCAGATGGAGGGAGAACACGAGCAAGGATGTCAGGACCACGGGGGGTGCACCCACCCACTGAGACAGTGGGGCTGATCTATTGGGAGCTCACCAAGGCCAGCTGGACTGTGACTGAATAAGCATGGGATAAAACCGGACACTCTGATCACGGCGAACAATGAGGACTGATGAGAAGCCAAGGTCAATGGCAAGGGGTTTTGATCCTACTTCAGGTTCTGGCTTGGTGGGAGCCTAGCCAGTTTGGATGTTCACCTTCCTAGACATGGACGGAGGGGGGAGGACCTTGGACTTTCCACAGGGCAGGGAACCATGACTGCTCTTTGGATTAGAGAGGGAGGGGGAGAGGAGTGGGGGGAGGGGGAGAAGAGTGGGGGGAGGGGGAGGGAAATGGGAGGCTGGGAGGAGGCGGAAACTTTTTTTTTCTTATTCTCAATAAAAAAAAAAGAATTAAAAAAAAAATGCTATCCACGTAACTGAACTGAAAACCATTCTGGCATATGAAGATTCTTGCATTCAATGGAGCAAGAATTGCAGATTGGAATGTCGTAGTTCACTTCTCCCTCCAAGTTCTCTTTTTCATGTAAGAAGGACACACTCTTGTGATCTGAGTGTGAAATCCCCCTACAGACTGTGTGTTTAAACACTTAATCCCCATCTTATGGTGCTGTCTGGGAGCTGGAGCTTTAATGAAGGCATGCCAGTAGGTTGCTCTTTGCGGGATTTTTTTTTCCAGTCCATCTTTTAATTTTCTTTGAAAAATTCCTGACATTACAGAACTGAAATGTATCAATATTCCACTCTTACATTTCCATGACAAACAAAAATTCATGGGCCAACCCCCCCCCCAAAAAAAAAGGAAAATTGGGAGAAGCTTATAGAACTAAATACGGATATCTTAGCATAACTGCTGAACAGAGAAAGAATTAAAACGCTTTTAATTAAAAAATCATGAGTGAATGATAAAGTGTGTAGAAACTGAAAGTTTATAAACTGTTTAAAACCTGGAATCGCTGACTGTTCAGAAACTACACAGAATGATCATGGGTGGTGGCGAGCAGCAGAAAGGTATTATGGGTGAATCTGTACGTTCTATCTGCTCCCCATGCCACCTGTCTCCGAGGAAAGCCTGACATTGATTAGATACTGAGTCAGGCTGATGCTGGCAGCAGACCCAGCCCATCAGTAGATCCTTCCACTGGGTTTGCAATTTTAATCTGTGCCCCAGACATCTGACGGATCTCATTGATTTGGATGCCCTGACACCCAATTGTGCAGCCGATCAAATCATTTGGAATGGTGAGTTCATGAGAAGTAGTTTGAGCAGATGCATCCAAACCTGCCCAATAACCTTTCACCTCTAGAGAGCTGGATTCACTGCCACTGGATCCAGTGTTGCCATGGGTCATGGGAAAATGAGACTGTTGCATTGCCAACTGGTGCAGCTTGGTCAAATCTGGCTGTGGAATGGCATACTGTCCCTGGTATAGGCCTCTAGAAGTGGTCCCTCCAGGTCAGGGTTGAGGCACATGGACAGGTGGTGTGGGGAAGACTCGCACTGTTGCTGCCTGTGCTGTACCTGTCCTGACCACCTGCAAAGATGACTGGAGAACTCGAGGGCTTGGGCCAGTAGGGGATGGTCACGCCCTTCGGGGAGGACTGGGAGAGTCTCCAACATGACCACGCAGATATGTTTGACACACTCAATGATGGATTGTGGAATGCCAGCAATAGTGATTGCCTGTTCAGTTGAGTTGGGGAGCATATCCCCTGCCACCTGGACCTGAGCCCCTGCACTCTCTCTTATTTCCTTGCTCTTGCAACCACCTTTTCCAATGAGAGAGCCACACTGACTAGCAGGGACCACAAGCCGAGCAGTAAGGTAACTGGGGGTCTGCTTGCAGCTGTGTCATAGAGCTGCTTATGTCCTCTTCCAGTTCATCAATGATCATAGCAAAGACTTTGAAGATGGCATTAGTCGGTCCAGCCAAAGTGATAATTCTCTCAGGACAATTCCCTTTCTGAGATGTTGATACCTGCACCACTCTCCTCGCGCATCTTCTTAACAGATTCCCCTTTCTTTCCGATGATACCGCCAACTTCCTTTCCATGCATAAGTAGCCTGATAGTAAGAGTGACATCTAATCCACCTTCAATCACACCGGTGTCCATGGCTAGTAGTTACAGGGAGCTGGACTTTTGAGTAGTCAAGTCTTTGGTCACGGGTAGGAGTGAATGCCAAAACTGGAGGCGCCAGTGGACTGAGGGGGAAGGGGGAGCCAGAGGGAAGGGGAACAGCGAATAGGGGCTTGCGGGGGAAGGGGGGGCGAGGAAGGCCCCGCTGGCAGGGCAGAGGAGGGCGGTGGAGGAGGAGGAAGGGGAAAGAGACCCCAGGGCGGGCGGATGGGAGAGGGCGCAGGCTGAGGCTGCCCTCTTTGCGGTTTTATAGCCTGTTCCATTTCTGTTCTTTCTGGCTTCTGCAGGTACATAAATGTGATCAGTGTGTTTTCTGAATTACAGGAATTCTCAGGGCTCCAGCGGCTAGGCCACCTGACCATGCATGGCCCATTCCTATTGAAAGTGTATGCCAGAATTGACTGCTTCTTCCCTTATCTGGTTTTTTTTTTATTAGTTGCATAAAAGTAACTAATATAGGCACTAAACACTAAGGCAGCTGCCTCAGTGTGTGAGGGGTTAACCAATGTTTCCGGCCATCCTTATAGTTTGTATCAAACACTTAGTCATGGTCTGACACTAAATAATAGAGACATATTGTGAGCTGCTTCGGATGTTGTAGCTATTAGATGGATTTTTAAAATAACTATGGATAGTTTTTTTTTTTTTTGCATCAAGTTAAAATGTGTTTTCCTGAAAAAGAAGAATGAGTTGGGGGGGGTAGAAAACTATTTGAGGCCAGAGGATTTTGAAAATGAAGGAATATGGTTGAAGAGATAGAAACCAATGAAATCTGCCATACTAAAGCAGTACCGAAAAGACAAGAGTGAAAAGCTAACAGCAAAGGCAGTGTACAAACCCTGGAACAAAACTCTTGAGTGATATCCAGTCCTCTGTGTATGGAGCTGCAACAGCTTTGTGAGCAAGGAGAGGAAAACCTGCTTAAGGAGACAATAGAAAAAGCTTCCAAACATCAAAGGATGACCAAAGTAGGGATGGAAAGTTTCAAACAATACATGCAACATAAATACTCTTTCCACTCTGAATCTGGAATGTCTGTCTCCAGAAGAGCAAGCCCTGTGCACACTCAAATCTCTGTACACGATGGTACTGGGCTTACATGTACATGTCCCCTAGTGTGCCTCAGTCACATGTAGATTATTACCCTTACAGCACACAAATGCTTTGTTACAATGCATTCTGCAATTAAGAGTGATGAACAAAGCTGCCTGCTCTCATTCAGGCAAAATTAATGTTGCAAATATGTTGAGTCCATTGGTAGCTGAATCTGAGGGTGTCAGACCAGTGGATGCAGAACTCCAAATGCTCTCCATACAATAACCTGATATTCTCCCACAGAGCTTGGATCATTGGCTTTTTCTTCTTGCTTAGTTTGTGCTTTTCACTATGTATTTAATCAATTTCTGCCTCCCCGGGGATTCTTTTCTTAGCTGTTACAACTCTATACTAACGTAGTTAACATATCTACTGCAGAGGTCACTGCACAAAGTCATTTAGACATAGATAAAATATTGAATGATGGAAGCGATAAAGGAAGTCAAACACTGCTGAGTGAGAACATCGGTTTTCTTCAGGGACTGTCTCCTTACAAATTGTCCAGTCTCAAGTGATCTGCTTTAAACTCAAATATATGAAAACATTCAATGAATTCAGTAGATGTTCATACATACATACATACATACACACACATACATACATATACACATGTTTGTGTCACTACAAAAGAAAAAGAGGTCATAAATTTGGAAGTGAAAGGAAGGGGACATGGGATTATTTGTGAATAGGTGAGGGGGAAAATGATAAAGGCTTATTGCTTGTTGAGTACTCAAAGTCAAATAGCATAAAAATAAAATTGTGTATCATAGCCAATTTCTCACTGTAAACTAGCTAGCCAGAAAGTGTTGAAGTAATGAGGTATTAAATGTAAATTAATGTCAATACAAATCATCATATCAAGAGGAGGTATATTTTACAAATAAATGAAAAATAAGAACTTTTTAAAAAATGATCAAATAAGTTGGGAGTCATATCCTGGTAATTCCAGCCCTTTATGGAGATGGGAGGATCAGGAGTTCAAAGCTGGTCTCATCCACACAACTTTGAATTTAAACTGGGCTACACAAGATGCTGTTTCAAATAGCAAGTTAATCAATTGATTGAATAATTAAATAAAAACAAAGATCATGAATATTTGAAACACATAATATAACAAAGCTTCCAGGAAGAGGATTCATGACCTGAGATGATTAGTTACCCACAAGTAAGTGTATTGCTTCAGGAATGACCAGGCTTCAGATACGTGCACAGACGGCTAAATATAAAACTGTCTTTCAATTTCTTTCAGTATTGTACTCTAAAAGTGAGCTGCATTCAGTAAAATTAGGATTGAAATTTAGTTTTTTTTTTATTATTGTATAACCAAGTTGTACGCAACTAAGAAATACATGATGTTGGGGAGTCAATGTGGGACACACTCAGGATCTGGAATTGGGGGAAGTGAATGCCACTCTTGAATTCTGAGTGGACAATGAAGGGCAGCACTCTGCAGTTAGGAGAGACCACTGGGAATGACGTCTGGATTCTGGACAGGGCAGTGTCCCAAAGCTGGCAGCGTGCCAGGTATTTACAGAAAGAATCAACCTGTATCCCACAGTAGAATGTCTTCCCAGTGTTGTATGAATGTTCTGCTCTGTGTTTTAGACCCCAGGGTATTCAAACTTGCCAGTGTCTGTGTATCCATGAGCTGTTTTTCTGTGTTCCACTTGGCCCCACTGTTGGATACTGTAAATGTTCATAGCAAAGTTGATTAAGGTTAGGCTCAGCTCTGGTTCTTGATGAAAAAGGAAAGGAAATGCATTTTCAATTTGACGTCCTTTTTATTTTACAATATATAGTTAGCACATAACACTATTGTAATTTGAGCAGCATCTTGTAATACATTTTTATCATTTTAATTATTCTAAAATAATAATTGACTCCCAAGAGCCCAAGGAGTAATGAAAAACATAAAACGAAACAATGCAAAAGTAAGAGGCTACATCATGGTGTATTTTATTAGAAATCTTTCAAAGGAATAAAGTGAGATGATTGCTCTTGATCATGGATCATTTTAAATTGAAAAATGTATTTTAGCACCACAGCAAAATCTAAAGCTAAGAATTCACAGCAGTATTTTTATATTATGAGAAGGGTTAATGAGGCTGCTTGCACAGATAGGAAGTTAGTCAACCTGGAGACATAAAAATGCAATGTATTATGATTAAAATATGAAAACAATCCAATTAAGTAATGCTAGATTGAGTGGTTTATATACATATTTAGTAAAAAAAAGTTGCATGGATGGTTAAAAAGGCAGCTGAAACTAAATAATCAAGGTAATGTATATTAAAGCTGCAATCATATATTTCTATACAATTACTACAATGGATAAAGCTGGAATTGTCATGACATCTGGCAGAGGCAAGGAACTATGACAATTCCTGAAACATCCCAGGATATGTAAAAATCATAAAAAGACTTTGAGAAACAATTAGCCACGTCCATGAAAGTCAGTGTTCTATCATATAACAGAGGCAAGGCCCTCCCTTTTTTTTTTTCTTTTTAGAATTTTTTGAGACAGGGTTACTCTGCAGCTATAGAGCTAGTCCTGGAACTCTCTCTGTATACCAGAGTAGGCTTGAACTCAGAGTTCTACCTGCCTCTGCCTCCTAAGTGCTGGGATTAGAGGCCTGTGCCACCACTGCCCAGCAGGCAATGCACTTTTAAGAATAACTAGGCAAATGAAATACTGTGCACATGTCTATGCATGCATACAATATTCTTTTTTTTTTCTTTTTTTTTTTTTGGCTGTTTTCTTTTTTTTTTATTTTTATAATTCTTTTTTTTATTGAGAATAAGAAAAAAAAAGTTTCCGCCTCCTCCCAGCCTCCCATTTCCCTCCCCCTCCCCCCACTCTTCTCCCCCTCCCCCCACTCCTCTCCCCTTCCCTCTCTAATCCAAAGAGCAGTCATGGGGCTGATCTATTGGGAGCTCACCAAGGCCAGCTGGACTGTGACTGAATAAGCATGGGATAAAACCGGACTCTCTGATCACGGCGAACAATGAGGACTGATGAGAAGCCAAGGTCAATGGCAAGGGGTTTTGATCCTACTTCAGGTTCTGGCTTGGTGGGAGCCTAGCCAGTTTGGATGTTCACCTTCCCTGACATGGACGGAGGGGGGAGGACCTTGGACTTTCTACAATATTCTTAATATTTTTGTTGAGTGAAAAATTAAAACTGAACTAATTGAACAATATAGAGAAAGTTGATAGATAGACAAGTTGTATAACCACCGCAGGTTTCAATACTAGGAATTATACACTACAGGAAGAAAAGTGATGTTGAGTATATATTCCAGATACAAAAACACACATAAACATAGATAAATAATAACAAGTTTAAATAAAAAAATATTTCTTTTTTAAAAAGATGCTGAACTCCCAAGCCCTGCATACTGTATAATTTTATTTATGCAAACTTCTTTTTATTGAAAGTAGGTTCTTCTCTTATACAATACATTCTAACTACAGTTCCCCTCCCTTAACTCTTTGTCTCCCTAATTTCCTCTTCCCCAGATCCATCCCCCCTCTGTTTCTCTCCAAGAAAAAAGCATGCCTCCAAGAGACAGCAACCAAACAGGAGAAATAAGACTATATAAGGCAAAATAAAAGTCAGTGGTGCAGAGAAAGACTTTATGCAACTTTTCTCAATGGCCCCTACATCAGCTTCTACCTTCAGCTTCTTGCTTAAGCTTCTGCTCTCGCTTCCCTCCATAATGTTAAAAAATCATTTTCTCCCCAAGTTTCTTGTCAGTATTTTATCACTGAAAACAAACTATGTGTCAAATTGTCAGGATCTCTTTTGATGGCTTGATTTAACATAATATTCCTCCTGACTTAGTATATGAAAATACATGAACTCTGGAAGAGCTCTTACTATATTCTTAAGTATTTGTATTCACTTTATGTGAATTGTGTGTGGTGTCAGGTTTCCTTTAACCCAGCAATGATGGGAATAGCATTTCAAGTTTACTGAGCAACTAGTCAAGCTGTGACTTGTAATAAATTTATCTCACACTGTCTGGCTTTGTGTAGCTTATTTGATGAGAATTCCCTTAATGCATTCTGGGAAGACACTGAATAAAAAACTAAACAGAGTAAGTTCCAGACTCAGTGTATTCTTTCTCAAGGTGTTGAGGTTATATTTCATATATATATATATGAAATATATATATATATATGAAACGTATACACATATACACGTATATATGTATATGTGTGTGTGTGTGTGTGTGTCTGTGAATGCAGACACTTGTGAAATGGAGAGCAGGTGTAGACACCTAAGTACCATCTGTATATACAATATAAAGTCAAAGTGAGAACTGCCAATTAAAGTGTGAGTGTAAATCTAAGCCTGACATTGACTTAAAAACAGAAACCTTATGAAACTGTTCTTAACAATTTCCAGATTTACGAAGATTCTTTCCTTAAAACCTTTGATTTGTTTAGTTCTTGTTTTGAAAATGTATATAATTATTTGTACTTCTCTATGCTTTTATGTGCTTGTAGTTGTCCACTGTGGTCAAAGGAAAACATCAGATCCTACAAAGCTGGAGTTACAGGCTTTCCAGGGTTACTTGACATAGGTTCTGGGAACTGAACTCAGGTTATCTCCAAGATCAGCAAGTGTTTCCCTACTGAGCCATCTCTACAGCCCTCAGATTTGATGGGTTCTTAGAAAAGAAGTTCTCTTCTTTTTTCCACTCCAAGTTGCTAAGCTGGACATTATCTTTTCTCTCTCTTTTAACACAATTTTCATTTGCTTAATGTGTGGCAAAGACACATGATTAGCTTGGAGAACTTAAAAACAATCTATGAACAGTCAATAACTGAGGTCGGAATTAACTGTCCTTAATTCTAAGACACCATAGTCTTGTTTTCTAGAGAGAGAAAGTTTGTACCTGTGATCCTGAAATTTAACTTATTTCCATTTTTTTTTTTGCATTTTGTCTCTCTTCCGACGAATTTAGTATTTTCATATAAAATACTAAATGCTAATCAGTATTGTCGTGTCCCTAGATTATTAGATATACCTGTTCTGCTTTCATTCATAAACTCTATATTCAGAAGGAAGCTTTGAAACATGTAGAGCTAGCATGGAGTTGACATCAGAAAATAGGCTGTCCAGAGATGGGCAGGAACTCATAGTCACTTTGGGTTGTTATGGCATATAAATTATTGAATGGTTTATATGGGTTTAATTTTATGTACAAATCAAGATTTAACTAATTAAACACTCAAGATTTTAACCATTCTGAGGTGGAGAGATGCTCAGCATTCAAGAACACATGCTGACTTTCTGAAGGATGAGAGTTGCTGTCCCAACACCCATGTCAGGAATCACCTAACAACCTGTAACTACATCTCTAGGGAATACAGCTCTTCTGACCACAAATACAGCTCTCTATAGATATACACATATACACATACTCCTAGATACACACATACATACAAACATGCACAAATACATACATGTAGATATATACTTGCACAGAAATACAGAAACCTGAACACACACGTGTGTGCATACATGCATACACACACATGCGCTCGCGTGCGCGCACACACACACACATACAAAACTGCAGTTACTGAGAGATCAATTTAGTATGTAATGTGTCAGTATCAGAAAGTCTAGCCAAGAAACTCTTCCAGGATCTTACATTCAGACCAGCTACATACAGTTGCCCAGCACTAACACAGAACATGATAGTCCCCAGGCTTTGCAAGTGCGGTAGCCCAAGCAGCTTCAAATATGCTCAGGCATAAGGTGCTCTTGTAATTGTCTAGATACTTGGGGTCTGTAACACTTCCACAATGTGCTCAAATTGCTCTGATGCAAAACACTTTCTTCTGTACTCAATAGTATTCTTTAGAGGCAATGAGCAATATTTAATGTATTATTTTACTTTTAAAATAAGATAATTCCTTATGTTTTTAAAATCTTTCATTCATATTTCAATTGTCAGACTATTGTGTTGGCACCTAAATTGCCATTTGCAATGAATTACTCTTGAGAGAATCTGTTTTTGATAATGTGGATTCATTATAACTTGAATATCACAAATCTGTAATCAAAGAGTATTATTATTGTAACTTTATCATTTTGTTCTTCTTAAATCTGGTAGCTCTTATTTGTTCCCATTTTTACTGTTGGGAACCTCATGAATTTGCAGGAGGCTGCTCTCTTCTGTTACAAATGCTTTATCAATGGCTTTTATCCACTCCTTCCATTGTCCCAACTCTTACTGTTCAACTCCCAGGTGAAGGCCTTATGCATGCATCTTTCCTCAGAATGATTTGCCCATTATTTTTATATCCCAAGCATTGTTATCAAACTTGACTCTGTCCCACTGTCCTTATTGGAAACTGATCATTTATTATTCACCATGACAAACAGGAAGAGGGCATTAATTGATATCTTGTCAAAAAAAAAAACCCACTAAGAAACTCTAGAATATGGTCTTGTACATCTCCCTTCTACAGAGAACAATATTAAAGAAAAACAGACAGGAAAAGAGTGACTGAAAGCTCCACCCAGCCCTGTTCAGGACACCCAGCTACCCAGACTCTTAGACATTATAAGAGGAATGGTACAGCCACATGGAGAACCAGTTCACAGTTTTCATCCTGCAGCACAGCCTGACATTAATGTGCAGTGTTTCCATGCAATTGTCACAGTCCAAGTAGATTAAAACCAGTCCTAAGGGGTGATCAGTCATGATACCAAGGGGGTATTCAGTCTTCTGAGGTCAACGCCAAAGTGGTAGTTGGGATGAAATCCTTCTCTTTCTTCGGAATAGAATATGTTTCCAGTCTCCTTTAGTGTGTATTGGGGAGTTGCAAGGACAACTGAATTGCTTGAAGTTTCTGTACCTACAGCACTAATTATGTTTCAAGGTAATTTCCATTATTCTACAATGGCTGACTTCTTTTAACCAGTTGCTTTTTATGAAGTCTCATTCCAATTCAAATTCCTCTTAATTATATTCATACTCCTTGGAGAAAATGTTATTATTTTTAAATGTTTTATTTAAAAAAAGAATGAAACTACATGCTTCAAGTTGACCAAGTCTCAATGGGACAGAAATCCTCCTGATACTGGATAGTGCTATTTCATTTATTTTAATAAATAAAGCTTAGCTGAGGGGAAGAGTTAGATAGAGCCTGCTTCTCAATACCTCCAAGACCAGAGATATTTCTATCTTCCTGATCAGCACAGTTGCATGAGAAGACAAAATTCCAAGCCCCAACTAGCACTGAAATGTTATTATTTTAACTATGATTGTAGTAACACAAAACTGCTAGATTATAACAATGTCCCACCAGTTAATAAAATGAATGCTTTTTTATATATTATAATATAATTGATTGATTTTCTTTGAGGAAAAAAAATCCCAGGTTCAAGTGAGAGTATGAAAATAAAACCTAAAGAAGAGAACTTAAAATTGGAAAATGTAACTTTTTCTTTCAGATAAAATTGCCTCATAAGTTCAAACATGCGTAAATATGTTTTACTTTTAACATAAGTTAAAAAAAATAAACCATTGAGATACCAAAGAGGAACAGGGATGTGGTTGTGAATTTACTTGATGATCCACTGTGCATTTCATCTCAAGTAAATATTATTTTATTTCAAATGCCATATGTACATTAATGGCACCCAGTATAGTGTTTATATACAGGTATAGGCTGTGCAAAGAGAAAAATCAGAATATTTTTTCAGTCCTTCACCTCAGTTTATCATTTTTTTTTCTCAAGTGTTTACATCCCACTGTGTGGAACTAAAGGATGGATTAACAGTTAACAGATTTGGATATCTTCCAGGTGACTTGGTTCCCAAAACCCACATTGGGTAGGTCACGGCTGCCTGAAACTACAGTTCTAACAAATTTAATATAAACTTCTTAACCTTGAGGGTGTCTGTACTCACACACATACATACTTTTCTACACACACACACACACACACACTTAAAAATCAAACATATCTTTAAAACAACCAATATCTGTTTGTGGGTTTTTTTATTAGTCATGCTATATTTGGAGTCCAATGTTTGGGGGTATGAATTAATGAAAAAGCCATTTGCTTGTGGCATTTTAGTCACCAGCACAGGCTGGAGCCACACATTGGGCTCCCGCGGAGCTACACATGGCACTCCAGCCACACCTGGCTAGGCTTTCTTTTTTTTTTTTTCCAAAAGTATCTGAGCAAGTTTGGGATTAAACAGACCCCAGGTGCAAAAAAAAAAAAAAAAAAAAAAAAAAAAAAACCTCCAGAAGCACCTGGGATCCAAATGACACAGCACTCACTGGCCCTAGACTCTGCCTTCAGGCAGCTCCCCAGGACACGTAATTTTTCCTGAACCCCTGTGCATTTTTTTGGGGGGCATTCAGCTTTCTCCCTCTCCCTTCCTTCTCTCTCTCTCTCTCTCTCTCTCTCTCTCTCTCTCTCTCTCTCTCTCTCCCTCTCTTTCTCTCTCTTTCACTCTACTATGAGTTAAATTAACATTTCTCCAATCTTAGAAACTAACCATAAATTACATAAATTAAAGAATGTTTCTTGGGAGAGTATTACACAATACTATAAAGAACCATCACTGACAATTCAGGTTGTACAAGAACAATGAAAATAACTGCTGATTTTTCAAAGGCACCAACAGCTTTACTTTTAAAGCGGCTAACAGACAAACCTATATGGGGTAAGCAATGGTCTTTAACAATAGAAAAATTGCAGGCTTTAAAATAGCTGGTGCAAGAGTAACTAGATGCTCAGCATATTAAAGAATCAACCATCCCTTGTAATTCTCCTGTATTTGTTGTTAAAAAGAAAAAATGAGAACGGTGACATATCTAAGAGCTGCTAATAAGCTCATTCCTTCAATGGACTCTCTACAGTCTGTCACCTCTTTGGCCTTTAATAGTTACTGATTTTGAAGATTATTTCTTCACTATATCTTTAAATGAAAAGGACGGAGAAAAATTGCCTTCACAGTGCCTACTTACAATAATTCTCAGCCTACTAAAAGATATCAGTGGAATCTTCTCCAACAGGGAATGTCAAATAGTTCCACCCTGTGCCAATATTTTGTAAGTCAGCCATTTAAATGATATGTAAGCACTTTTCTGAACTGAGAGTTTACCATTAAAAGGATGACATTTTGCAATTATGATTGAAATGTAGATACATTAGAAAGAATGTTTGAAGAAGCAAAAAAAAATCTTGTTGGAGACTACAAATTGCTCCTAACAAAATGCAAAGAGGAGATTGTATTATTTATGGTATAAAATAGTTTTACAAAACATTAGACCCCAAAAGATGCAAACTAGAAAAGATCAATGTATACTCTTAATGACTTCCAAAGAATGCAAGGAGACATTTCCCATCTACAATGAACTATTGGGATAGGTCCTGATGACCTGGTTAATTTAAACAAAAACTTATATGGTGACAAGGACTTAAATAGTCCCAGGGAATTATCAGCTGAAGTTGAGAGAGTTTTGATTGAAGAGAAATTCCAGAAGGCACATGTGGTTAATCTGGACCAGAATCTTACTTGCATTTTGCTCATGTTACCCTCCAAACATTACCCTACAGAATTTTAATGCAAAGGGATAATGGATCTTTTTACTACATGAACTGAGTAAAAAATAACTAACTTGTATGGAAAAAGTCTCTGAGTTAATTATAAAAGGAAAATTAAGAATTTGTCAATTAACAGGAATAGAATCAGCATAAATTATAGTACTTTTAATAATGATGAATTAACAAATTATGGAAAGAAAATGAACCCTGACAAAGAACTTGTACTACTTTTGGGGGAGAGATTAGCAACAATTATCCCAAAAGCAAGAGAATTCATCTTATAAAGAGAACTAACTGGATCCTTCCTTGTATTGTACAGAACACAACATTAATTGGAGCCCCTACAATTGAATTAAATCAGAAAGGGCAGATTACAAATCAGAAAATTTTAGTAAAGTGTGTAAAAGCCCTTATGATTCTGTCAAAATGTCAGAATTATATGTTTTTTTTTCATGATGGTATTAAGGGATTATAAAGAACATCTCAACATAATTACCCATCGCAATACACAGAAAGAGTTGTTATTCATACTGAAACCACTGAATTTATACCAGATGATAGAAAATTGACTTCATTATTTATTCAGTTACGATATATAATCAGGAATAGGCATCATCTTATATACATAACACACATCTGATACCACATGAGTCTGCCAGGTCCTCTGGCACAAGGTAATACAGAAATAGATCTATTATTGATTGAAAATATGCTGAAAGTCTAAGTATTTCAAAAACACCATGTCAATAACAAAAAAAATTTAAAAATGATTTTCCATTATATGACAACAAAACAAGAGATACTTGTTTTTTTATACAACCAAGCACCACTACCTGCAGGAAGTAGCACAATGGTAATCAAAGGAATGGAATCTGACAGATGAATGTGTTTCATTTTGTAGAATCTGAAAAACTAAAATATGTACACCACACCATCGATACCTATTCAGGTTTTCAATGGGAAACTACTTTGAGTTCTGAAAAGGCTGATTCGGTAATTACGCATTTGATATACATTTTGACCATTGTGGGCAAACCTGTAGGAATAAAGACTGACCTCTGTCTGATGTGAGATTGGTGAAGATATTTTACCATTCTGTAGGCTGCTGTTTTGTTTTGTTGACCAAGTCCTTTGTTTTATAGAAGCCTCTCAGTTTCAGGAGGTCCCATTTATGAATTATTTCTCTCAGTGTCTATGCTATAGAGGTTATATTTAGGAATTGGTCTCCTGGGCCAATGTACTTCCCACTTTCTCTTCTATGAGGCTTAGTGTGGTTGGTTTTATAATAAGGTCTTTGACCCATTTGGACTTGAGTTTTATGTGTAGTAATAGATATGGATCTATTTTCATTCTTTTACATGTTGATATCCAGTTACATCAGCATCATTTGTTAAATGTGCTTTCTTTTTTCATTTTCTACTTTTTGCTTCTTTGTCAAAAATCAGGTATAGAAAGAAAGAAAGACAATGCTCATGAATATGTCTCTATGAAAATGAAAGGGTTTTCTTGCTATAATATGAAGCATATTACAGGTATATCACATAATCCTACAGAGAAGACAGTAATAGAATGATCAAATGAAACTTTTAAGGTTATGTTAGATAAACAAAAAGGGGTGGTAAATATCTCCAGAAACAGATTTCATAATGCTTTATTAACTTTGAATTTTATAAATGCTAATGATAAAGGAATAACAGCTGTTGGGAGACATTAGATAGTAGAAAAAAGCTAGAGAATTAAAACGGCCAATATACTTTAAAGATGCACTAACCTCAGAATGGAAGCCAGGACATGTGTTACACTGGGGAAGGGGTTTTGCTTTTGTTTCTATGGGAGAGGAAAAGCTGTGGATACCATTGAAATTGCTGAAAATTCAATTTGAACAAGAGATACCTCTTAATTATAAGAGATGATAGTTCATCAAACAGCATAGTTGTTTAATCTAAACTAACCAATAAAAGTAGTGACTGCTTTTAATTTGATCAGAAATAACTTGCCAAAAGGAATCTCCCCAAAATTAGAATTGGGGACAAATTTTCTTTCTGTTTTTTGGAGGGGGTAGAACTGCAATAGGACAGCTCTGCAGGGGCAGAGCTGCAAAAGGATAGCTCTGGAAAGTGTAGATCCACAATAGGACATCTCTGGGCAGGGGGTGGGTAGAGGTGCAATAGGACAGCTCTTGGGGTGGTAGAGCCATAATAGGACAGCTGGGGGTTAGAGCTGCAATAGGATAGCTATGGAGGATGGACTAGCAATGGAACAGCTCAGCCCTCGAGGAAAGGTGTACTGATTACCGAGAAGCCAGGCTACCTGAAGCTGGGGTGTGATGGGGGATGGTTCCCCTGCAGGATATAGAGATCCTGCCTTCTCCTGGAGAGCTGCTACAGATGAGTTCTGCTCTGTTCCCTTACGGTAGCATCTTCTTATCCAGCCCAAGATGTTTTTCTGCTAACAAACTGCTAAGAGAAGCCTTCTGCAGAAATGTAGCAATCTCCTCCAGCTACAACAATAAATTACCACCCCCACCACCACCCACCACCCACCCCCGGCCACTGGCCTTGCTCAGTCCACTTAAGGAGTGTCCTAGCAAAGTTCTTCTCCTCTGTGCTGCCTTGGTGAGGCCTTCTAGGAAGTGTCTCAGCAAGGTTTTTCAGCTCAGTCCCCTAAGGAACACCACAGACAGGTTCTTCTTCTCTGTGCCAGCAAACGAAGGTTGTCACCCAAGACTCTTTTGAGAAAGAGATTTATTTGGGAAGGAGAAAATCAGGAGAGTGGCTGCCTCTGCCAGGGAGGAATTAATGGCTGCTTTCAACTGAAGGGATGGAGAGACGTATCCCAGGGATAAGGGGGACTGGTTAGTTTTTCCCTGTTCAGGGATTTCTCAGTTTAGCTGGTCAGGGGCAGAAATGGCTCTGACTTCAGGGCCAAGTTGTATTTCTTTGGCTGGTCCTTTTTAGCTTTTTGACTCTATTTTAAGACGAGGGCATACTTTTTTCACTGACTCTGATTCTAGGGATAAAATGTGTTTCTTTGACACTAGTTTCACAGTGAGGGCACATGTCTTTAGTCCTGAATTCAGGCATAAAGATGTTTCTCTTTCTGGCCCAGGTCTCAAATATAGGGTATGTTTCTTTCTCTGACTCTGGGTTTAGAGTCAGGATGCTCAATGATTGGTTTGTTTCCTGCTCTGGTTGTACCTTTTACCCTATAACAAGTATTAATTTTGTTAAGAATTTTGCATTTATTTGCTAAAAAAAAAAATCAAATTAAAGTAAAGGGCTAATTCAGCTTTAAAATGTTCTCTAGGAAAAATAAGTATTCCACAAGAAATGGTTTACTCTCTGTCCAGGATTGAAACAAATGAAAAAAAAAAAACTATGGGAAAATCTTTACTAAAATGGTATACCTTTTCAAATATGAAATTCCTAAAAATGATTTAATCGTATTACTCCGAGGTTTGGATCAGCTTTTGGAAATATAATGATTAGTGGATAGGAGACCCATTCATGTAAAAAGTACATCTGTAAGCAGAATGTCCATGGTTAAAGAAGTGGTGCAGTCTTAATCACTTTCATTTTATATCTTCCTCTCATGTAGTTTGTCACAGAAAGAACAGGAATTGATTTTGCAAAGCCACCAGGATTCAGGTAAAATAAATGCAGTAGATTTTCATATTTTGACTTGCAAAATTATATAAATGACATCAAATTAAGAAACTTTTCTCACAGATATAAACATTTCTAAAAATAAAATGAATAAATGTGACAATGTGTGTGCAAGTTAGAGATAGTCAAAATTTACAGCAATTTTGACTCCCTTAGTAAGCTATTCCAACTAAAAATAACACATGTGTGACATTACAAGTGTTTGCAGTGTTAAGCTATGTCATTATATAATCAACTCATATCTTTAAGGAAAAAAGCCTGCTATGCCATCACAGAGGTAATTTAAAATACATACTCACTTGTGTTCTTGTTCAATATGAATCATTCTGAAACATCCCTAATAGCAAGGACATTGACTCAGGTCAGACTGCCATTCAAATTCAAGTGCAGTTATAAACTGAAAAATATTCTGCCTTTGCAGTGTTTATAATACATGCTCATATGAGTTTCACTACAGGGGCTATCATGCTGACTATTATTTCTGAGTTCAAGTATAACAGTTTTCTAAAGAAGAAATGGCATCCCCAAGAACTGCAGGAAATAGAAGACAATTACAGTTCATTACACTCAAAAGATCTTTAGATAATTTTTCAGGAAAATTTCTTTGTCAGTATACTAATATAGCATCCTCCCTAGGAAGATAGATCAATAAGAGTATCTTTAAATGAATAGAATATGTTAAAGTAAGAATTGGGAAGTTTTTCTTCTGTCCTAATGAAGATTTTACATAATGATCCTAATCCCAATAGGTCTTAGTGAAATGAGTCCTATAGGATTTGATAGAACACTCTATGATATCTCAATTCAGTCCTCAGATCCTGTTTAAAATACCGTCTCAGACAAAGTTAAGTGTAGCTCCATGTGATTTCATAAAAGCTTGATGTCACTCGGGCAGCAGAGAGAATGCTAACATTTTTAATAGAATATCTTTTTTCATAAATTTATGAATGTCTGTTGTAATAGGAGCGGCGGAGCTGCGTCCCCAGCACCCTGGCCGCCTGGCTAGCTTATGCCCTGAAATAACAACACACAAACTGTATTCATTTAAACACTGCCTGGCCCATTAGTTTCAGCCTCTTAACCCATTTCTAATAATCTATGTAGCACCACGAGGTGTGCTTACCAGGAAATATTCAGCATGTCTGACCTGGTGGCTGGCTGCATCGCTGTCTGCCTCAGAGAGCAGAGCTATCGCGTCTGCCCGGGAGAGAGGAGCATGGCATCTCTGAGCTCACTTCCTCTTCCTCCCAGCATTCTGTTCTGTTTTCTCCTCCCACCTATATTTTAACCTATCAGGGCCAAGCAGTTTCTTTATTGCTAAACCAATGAAATCAACAGATTGATACATGACACTCCCACATCACTTCCCCTTTTTCTGTTTAAACAAAAAAAGAAAGGCTTTAACTTTAACATAGCAAAATTACATATAACAAAACAGTTATTAAGCAAGAATTACAGTTACAATATTTATATCTACTTTATCTTTTATCATAACTAAGGAAAACTATAACTATCTATTCTTCAACTCCATCAAAGACTCCGGAAAAATATAATAATACCTAAGTAAGCAAGAAGTCCAAAACTCTAGAAATGATAGAGACATCTCGCTGCCTAGACAGTCACCCAAAGTTCCTCTGTACCATTGGGGCATCTATCTTCAGCCTTCAGGCCCATAGTATCCAGCAGACATTTTCATCAAGCAGGAAATTCCAAAGACAGTTCAGTCACTTTCTGCTGTGTGCTGCAGAATGTCTCGCAGACTCTTTCATGAATCAGAAACCCCGAAAGATCATCTCACCTTTAGGCAAGTTCAGCAGTCCTCTCTCTGTGGGTTCTTTGTGTCCAGTTTATGCAACAGTCCAGGCAAGAGCAATTTCTTGCCGAAATGGCTATCAAACTCCATAAGGATCCTCTTCGATGCCCATCTTCCTCTCAAAGTAGATTGGTGCTGTCAGGAGCAGACGTGTCTCATTGTCATGAAAAGTCCTAAGTTATTAAAATATTTTAAGTGCCATATTCTGCAGCCTTTGAGAGATATGAAGAATGTCTATCTGAAATATCTCTCTATATATCTAGAAAATCTAAGTAACATGACTACAAGCTTTACTATTATCGATGATTATCCATTAGCAACCTATATTTCCTATTATACGTTACATTTTAAATGAACTACACAATCACAATACCTTAATCAATATCAGAAATACATATACATATAACAAAATTGACCTTAGAATCCATACCAATGCAAATTATTCATATCTATATCATACCCCACTTTAAATGTAAAAGAACATTTATAAACAATATTTGGGAATATGGACGTAGTTATTTCTTTCCAAACTGCTTCCTGCTGAATGGGGGAGCTGTTATTTAGGTCTTTCATGGTGTAACCTGTGTGCTAGTTTCATCTCAGTTGGCAGTTGAGTGAAGCAATTTTCTGAAGATGTTTACAGCAACCCTTCAGGAGGGCGTGGTCCATCATACCGTATTCGGATAGAAGAAATCCACAGACTCTCACCCTCTGTGAAAACAAAATAAGAAACTCCTTTCCAAAGCATCATGTCCTTAGATCCAAATTTCAAAGTCAAGGCAATTTCAAAATATCTATGTTGGATTAGTTCAGCAGCATTTATAAACAAATATCTTTTGGCAGCTGTTGCTCCTTCCTCGGAATTCAAACAATTCAAACAGAGCATAATAGCATACAGTATCAAAATTCTCTGTGTATTTTCCATCTTTGTGCACTTTATTTTAACCTCTATTTTGTTTATTTTTACTTTTATTTTATATTCTCTGTATCTTTGTCCTGGAATAACTCTGTAGACCAGGCTGTCCTTGAACTCTCAGGCACTGGGATTAAAGGTGAACACTACTACACCTTGAACTCACAGAGATCTGTTTGTCTCTGCCTTCTAGGCACTGGGATTAAAAGCATGTGCTACCATACCTTGAAGTCACAGAGGTCAATCTCCCTCTGCCTCCCAAGTGTTGGGATTAAAGGTGTGTACTACCACACCCAACAACCCTCTTTCTTCCTTTTTTTTTTCCGAGAAGGGGTTTCTCTGTGGCTTTGAAGCCTGTCCTGTAACTAGCTCTATAATAAAATATCTTTTTTTCATAAATTTATGAATGTCCATCTTTCAACATGTCTCTAAATTATTGGGTTTTGAGACTAGATAGACCAAAGATCTAGGGGAAAACCAAGTACTAGTTTTCCACTGAAAGACTGTCACAATAAAATGACCCCTAACAACATTCTGCCAGACTCAGATCACTGACATCCTCGGCCATCATCAGTGAAGCTTCCTATTGCAGTAGATGGGAATAAATACTGAGACCCACAACTGAACAGTGTGGGAGAGTAAGAAGCTTTGGAAAACTCAATCCTACATGTGATGTCTCCATCAAGTCTCTTTCCATGGGGCTCAGTAAACAGGGGAAAGTGAAAAGGCTTTTAAGAGTCAGTGGGGATGGAGGACACTAAGGAAATTGCAAACAACCTAGATATCCCTCAACAGAAGAATGGATAAAGGAATATGATGCATTTACATAATGAAATATTACCCATTTAAACAAAATGACATCATGGAATTTACAGGCACTTAGATGGAACTAGAAAATATCAACTTTAGTGAGGTAACCCAGACCCAGAAAGATAAATATGGTATATATTTGTTTCTAAGTAGATACTAGCCATTAGGTGTATGACAATCAACTTAAGGTCTGCAGACCCAGAGAGGAGAGGTCTAGCGGGGAAGCATGAGACCTCCTTTGAGCAAAAAATATTTTACATCTAACTGGGGACAAAAGTGGATGCAAGTAGGGATATCAGGTTGGAGGGAGATGGGGTAGAGGGATAGTGGAAAGAGGTGGCTGTAACACGGCAGGGGCGTTTGGGGAGTGGTATGGAAACCTAGTGCAGTGAAAACTTCCTAGAATGCATGACACCAACACAACCAGGAAACATTTGACCTGCAATCGGTCCTGCCTGCAAAGTATGCTAGGACAATGGTAGCACTGAACCTTGGGAATAACCAGCCAATGTCTGATTAGACTTAAGGCCTGCTCCACAGGAAACAAACTATAGTTGTCACAGGTTGGGTGACCAAAACCAAAAAATAAATTGCCTACAGACAAATATTGCATGGAGAAAGAGCCTGAATGGGAGGTCTAGAGCACAATTAACAACTCAGAGAGAGAAATTTGGGCTTAACCTCAAAATCTGAAAAGCAGAACAGCCAGCCACAGACTCTTACCTTAACCTCAGTCTAAAATTGTGATCCTGCCTCCTGCTATCTCAAAGTGATTCTCTCCCTGTCTTATATTTCTCTCTAGGGCTGGGATCAAAGGCATGTACCACTGGGATTAAATGTATGCACCACCTGATTTCTATGAAAACTAGAGTGTCTACTAGGATCAAAGGTGTGTGTCATTGTGGCTACTAGGATTAAAAGTGTGTGTTACCATAATCTGGTCTGTAAGGTTGACCAATGGGATTGTTTTACTCATGAATTTTCAAGAGGTCCCCATCAAAGTCCTTCCCTTAGAACTCAAGAAATTCTGCATAAAAGAAAGTGGAAAGATTGTACGTGTCAGAGAGGATGGAGAACACCAGGGGGATAAGGCCATATTAATCAAATAAGCAAGGTGTACGTGATCTCACAGAGCCCAAAGCCATAAGCACAGGACGTTCATGGGTCTGCATCAGGTCCTCTGCATATATACTATAGATATTAGCTTAGATTTTTTTTGTCTTGTACCTTCTGTTGGCCCTCTTGTCCTCCTATTGTGTTGCCATGCCCATGTTTAATATGAGAGTTTTTTGCTTCATATTATTTTATGTTTTGTTATGCTTAGTTGTTATCTCTTAGAAGCCTGTTCTTTTCTAATGAGAGACAGAAAGGGAGTGGATATGGACGAAGGCAAGGTGGAGAAGAAATGTGAGGAGTAGAAAGATGGGAAACTATAATCAGGATATAATGTGTGAGAAAATAGTTTATTTTAATAACACAAACAAATGTGAAGGCAAGCAACAAGTTGTTTAAAAAATCCCTATAAGTCAACTTTATTGCTCAGAAGTTTTGAGTTACAGATATTTTATGCTGGGTTATGTAGTAGCAGGAAAATATGAAATGTTCTTGGAGACTGCAGAGTCTAATGCGTTTTAAAAGAATTTCTAAATCATGTCATTTTGCAAATTCTGACTGCATAATTTATTTTAGACTGACAATTATGATTTAAACATTACAAAAGAAAAGATGGGACGGAGCGAGCGGCGGCACAGGCGGGCAACGCAGGCCAGGCTGCAAGCTGAGGCCGGGACCAGAGGGGACTGGCGCCGTGGCAGAGGACGCAGGCGGCAGGGACCAGCGTGCAACTCCGAGAGCAGATCGCCCCACTACAATTAAATCAAAGAGGTAGGCCTTTGGTTGGCAAGGGCCCTGGCAAATGGGGAGCCGGGTTTTGTTCCGGAAAACCCTTTTGAGGAGTGAGAGGGTTCTTGGCCCCAGGCAGGAGCCAGGAAACAGAGCAAGGGCAATTAGTAAGAGAAGCCACTGGCCAGCAGAGAAACCAGATCCGATTTAAAAAAAAAAACGATTAGATAGCATTGAAAGGAGGAGATGGGCAGGCGCCAAGGCAGAGCATCACCCAATAATCTGAAATACAAAATGAAAACACCAGATCCCAAAGATCTTACAACAGAAAGATTTGAACACCCTAACACAGAAGAAGTGGAAAAAATTGACTTTACGAAAGCAATAGAGTCTCTTAAAAAACATGTAAAAATCACCCTTATAGAAATGGATGAGAAGTATAACAAAAAGTTTGAAGAATTAAGTAAATATGTACAGGAGACCCACACAGGTAATGGAAACAGTTCAAGAATTGAAAACTGAAATAGAAGCAAGGAAGAAAACACAAATTGAGAAACAGCTGGATATGGAAAATCTTGGTCAACGAGCAGAGGCTACAAAAACAAGCATGATCAATAACCTACAAGAGATAGAAGAAAGAATCTCAGATTCTGAGGACACCATAGAGAAAATAAATGCACTGATCAAAGAAAACAGCAAAGCCAACAAATTCTCATCACAAAACATTCAAGAAATATGGGACACAATAAAAAGACCAAACCTAAGAATAATAGGAAAAGAAGAAGGAGAAGAATCACAGCTCAAAGGCCCAGAAAATATTTTTAACAAAATTATGGAAGAAAACTTTCCCAACATAAAGAAAGATATCCCTTTGAATATTCAAGAAGCATACAGAACACCAAAAAGACTGGATCAAAGAAAAACATCCCCTCACCGTATAATAATCAAAACACAAAATATACAGGTTAAAGAAAGAATATTAAGAGCTGCAAAGGAAAAAGGCCAAGTAACCTATAAAGGTAAACCAATCAGAATTACACCTGACTTCTCTATGGAAACCATGAAAGCCAGAAGGTCCTGGATAGAGGTACTTCAAAAGCTAAGAGACCATGGATGCAAACCCAAACTTCTATACCCAGCCAAGCTAGTATTCACTATCAATGGAGAAAACAAGACATTCCAGGATAAGAACAAATTTAAACAATACGTAGCCACAAATCCAGCGCTACAGAAAGTAATAGAAGGAAAATCGCAACCCAAGGAATCCAACATTGCCAACACTGCCTACAATAACTCAGGCATCTATGGAACCTTCACCAGCACAACTCAAAGAAGGGACACACACACAAACGTTACTAACAAAAAACAGTAAGAATAACCGGAGTAAACAACCACTGGTCATTAATATCACTTAATATTAATGGTCTCAATTCACCTATAAAAGGGCACAGGCTAAGAGATGGGATACGAAAACAGGATCCAATATTCTGCTGTTTGCAAGAAACACATCTCAACCACAAAGACAGGCATCTACTCAGAGTAAAAGGTTGGGAAAAGGTCTTTCAACCAAATGGTCCTAAGAAAAAAGCAGGTGTGGCCATACTAATTTCCAACAAAACTGAATTCAAACTAAAATCAATCAGAAGAGATCGAGATGGACACTTTATACTCATAACAGGAACAATTCATCAGGATGACACCTCAATCCTGAATATCTATGCCCCTAATATAAAAGCACCCACTTATATAAAAGAAATATTACTTGAACTCAAGGCAGACATCAAACCACACACACTAGTAGTAGGAGACTTCAACACACCTCTCTCTCCAATGGACAGGTCAATCAGACAGAAACCTAATAGAGAATTAAGAGAATTATTGGAGGTAATGAAACAAATGGACTTAACAGACATCTATAGAACACTCCACCCAAATAGGAAAGAATATACCTTCTTCTCTGCAGCTCATGGAACCTTCTCAAAAATTGACCATATACTCGTAAACAAAGGAAACCTCCACATATACAAAAGACTATCAGTGTCCACCTGTGTCTTATAAGATCACCACGGATTAAAGTTAGAAGGCAACAACAATGCTGCCCCCAGAAAGCCGACAAACTCATGGAAACTGAACAATCAACTACTGAACCACACCTGGGGGAAGGAAGAAATTATGAAAGAAATTAAAGTCTTCCTTGAATTTAATGAAAATAAAGAGACAACATCCTCAAACCTATGGGACACGATGAAAGCAGTGCTAAGAGGAAAGTTCATAGCACTAAGTGCCCACTTAAAGAAAACGGAGAAAGCATACATTGGAGACTTAACAGCACACCTGAAAGCTTTAGAAAAAAAAAAGAAGCAGATGTGCCCAGAAGGAGTAGAAGACTGGAAATAATCAAACTGAGGGCCGAAATCAACAAAATAGAAACACAGAAAACAGTCCAAAGAATCAATGAAACAAAAAGTTGGTTCTTGGAGAAAATCGACAAGATCGACAAACCCCTATCCAAACTAATTAAACAACAGAGAGAGAACACGCAAATAAATAAGATCAGAAATGAAAAGAGAGACATAACCACAGACACAGAGGAAATTCAGAGAATCATTAGATCTTACTACAAAAGCCTGTATGCCACAAAACTGAAAAATACAAAAGAAATGGACATTGTTTTAGATAAATACCATATACCAAAGCTAAACCAAGACCAGGTGAAAGATCTAAATAGACCTGTTAGTCGCGAAGAACTTGAAGCTGTTATCAAAAATCTCCCCTCTAAAAAAAAGCCCAGGACCAGATGGTTTCAATGCAGAATTCTACCAGAACTTCCAAGAAGAGCTAATACCTATACTCCTTAATGTATTTCACAATATAGAAACAGAAAAGTCATTGCCAAATTCCTTTTATGAAGCTACAGGTACCCTGATACCAAAACCACACAAAGACCCCACCAAAAAAGAGAACTACAGGCCTATCTCACTCATGAATATTGACGCAAAAATTCTTAATAAAATACTGGCAAACAGAATTCAAGAACACATTAGAAAAATTATCCATTATGATCAAGTAGGCTTCATCCCAGAGATGCAGGGCTGGTTCAACATATGCAAATCTATCAATGTAATCCACCATATAAATAAACTGAAAGAAAAAAACCATATGATCATTTCATTAGATGCTGAAAAAGCATTCGACAAAATTAAACACCCCTTTATGATAAAGGTCTTGGAGAGACTAGGGATACAAGGGTCATACCTAAATATAATAAAAGCTATTTACAGCAAGCCGACAGCTAACATTAAATTAAACGGAGAAAAACTCAAAGCCATCCCACTAAAATCAAGAACAAGACATGGATGTCCACTCTCTCCATACCTCTTCAATATAGTGCTTGAAGTTCTAGCAATAGCAATAAGACAACATAAGAGGATCAAGGGGATTCATATTGGAAAGGAAGAAGTTAAGCTTTTCGTTATTTGCAGATGATATGATAGTATACATAAGTGACCCCAAAAACTCTACCAAAGAACTCCTACAGCTGATAAACACCTTTAGTAATGTGGCAGGATACAAGATCAATTCCAAAAAATCAGTTGCCTTCCTATACACTAAGGATAAATAATACACTAAGGATAAAGAAACAGAGGGAAATCAGAAAAGCATCACCATTCATGATAGCCACAAAGAGCATAAAATACCTTGGGGTAAGCCTGACCAAGGACGTGAAAGATCTATTTGACAAGAACTTTAGGACTTTGAAGAAAGAAATAGAAGAGGACACCAGAAAATGGAAGGATCTCCCTTGCTCTTGGATTGGGAGGATCAACATAGTAAAAATGGCAATTCTCCCAAGAGCAATATATAGATTCAATGCAATCCCCATCAAAATCCCATCAAAATTCTTCACAGATCTGGAGAAGACAATAATCAACTTTATATGGAAAAACAAAAAACCCAGGATAGCCAAAACAATCTTATACAATAAAGGAACTTCTGGAGGCATTACCATCCCTGACTTCAAACTCTATTACAGAGCTACAGTATTGAAAACAGTTTGGTATTGGCATAAAAACAGAGAAGTTGACCAATGGAACCGTATAGAAGACCCTGACTTTAATCCACAAACCTATGAGCATCTGATTTTCGATAAAGGAGCTAAAAGTATACAATGGAAAAAAGAGAGCATCTTCAACAAATTTTGCTGGCAAAACTGGATGTCAATCTGTAGAAGAATGAAAATAGAAAATAGAAAATCTATCACCATGCACAAAACTCAAGTCCAAGTGGATTAAAGACCTCAATATCAATCCAAACACACTGAACCTTATTGGAGAGAAAGTGAGAAGTACTCTACAACACGTGGGCACAGGAGACCACTTCCTACGTATAACCCCAGCAGCACAGACACTAAGGGCCTCAATGAATAAATGGTACCTCCTGAGACTGAGAAGCTTCTGTAAAGCAAAGGACACTGTTGCTAAGACAGAAAGGCAACCCACTGACTGGGAGAAGATCTTCACCAACCCCGCAACTGACAAAGGTCTGATCTCCAAAATGAACTCAAGAAACTAGACCGTAAAAGGCTAATCAACCCAATTATAAAATGGGGCACTGAGTTGAACAGAGATCTCTCAACAGAAGAAGTTCAAATGGCCAAAAGACACTTAAGGTCATGCTCAACTTCCTTAGTGATCAGGGAAATGCAAATCAAGACAACTTTAAGAAACCATCTTACACCTGTCAGAATGGCGAAAATCAAAAACACCAATGATAGCCTTTGCTGGAGAGGTTGTGGAGAAAGGGTTACCCTCATCCATTGCTGGTGGGAATGCAAACTTGTGCAACCACTCTGGAAAGCAGTGTGGAGGTTTCTCAGGAAATTCGGGATCAACCTACCCATGGACCCAGCAATACCACTCTTGGGAATATACCCAAGAGAGGCCTTATCACACAACAAAAGTATATGCTCTACTATGTTTATAGCAGCATTGTTTGAAATAGCCAAAACCTGGAAACAACCTAGATGCCCTTCAATTGAAGAATGGATGAAGAAAGTATGAAATATATACATATTAGAGTACTACTCAGCAGTAAAAAACAAGGACTTCTTGAAGTTTGCAGGCAAATGGATGGAAATAGAAAACACTATCCTGAGTGAGGTAAGCCAGATCCAAAAAGAGGAACATGGGGATGTACTCACTCATATTTGGTTCTAGCCATAAATAAAGGACATTGAGCCTATAATTCGGGTTCTTAGAGAAGCTAAATAAGAAGGAGAACCCAAAGAAAAACATATAGGCATCCTCCTGAATATTAACCTTCATCAGGCGATGAAAGGAGACAGAGACAGAGACCCACAATGGAGCACCGGACTGAAATCTCAAGGTCCAAATCAGGAGCAGAAGGAGAGCGAGCACGAGCAAGGAACTCAGGACCGCGAGGGGTGCACCCAAACACTGAGACAATGAGGATGTTCTATTGGGAACTCACCAAGGCTAGCTGGCCTGGGTCTGAAAAAGCCTGGGTTAAAACAGGTCTCACTGAACATAGCGGACAATGAGGGCTACTGAGACCTCAAGAACATGGGCAATGGGTTTTTGATCCTACTGCACGTATTGGCTTTGTGGGAGCCTAGGCAGTCTGGATGCTCACCTTATGAGACCTGGATGGAGGAGGGTAGTCCTTGGACTTCCCACAGGGCAGAGAACCCTGATTGCTCTTTGGGCTGATGGGGGGGGGGACTTGACTGGGGGAGGAGGAGGGAAAGGGGAGGCGGAGGTGCGGAAGAGACAGAAATCTTTAATAAATTAAAAAAAAAGATGATAATGAATACAATTAACTTGCAGATATATTTCACCTCCCTGTGTAATAAGGAACAATATTTAGACAAAGAAACTGATTGTAAAGACAAGGGAATAAATATGACTTTGAGAATAAAATCACAGGTGAATACTTTACACAGGCAAAAGATACTTTCTTCTCTTCATTTGCAATTTTCAGTTTAATTTAAATAATCACATACAATTAAAATTATTAATGTGTGTCTTTCAAAGTACAGATTAATAATGTCCTGGTTAAAGTAGAGATATTTTTTATCTTTCTGAAAATGCAAAAGACAAATCAAATCAGTAGAGATACAATCCTTGACTGAATAACAAACTTGTGATTGGTAAGAGTTAAAAGATGAATATGAAGTTTACCAAACAGGCTCATGTGTTGAACATTTGATTGGAAGCTGATGTTGGAACTTTAGGACCTGTGTCAATTTGGAGGAAGAGGGTCATTGGAGATGTGTCCAGCAGTGTCCATTTTATCTGCCCCCCCCACCTCAGCTTTCTGTTTGCTGGAAGATGAGTAGCTTATCCTATCACATAGCTCTACCATGATGTATCAAATCAATACGGTCCAAGAAACACAGAACCATTCCATCTACAAATATGGAGCTCGCTACAAATACTGACATCATATAATTGCTGAACAAAAATAAAGGCACCACCTTTTAAAGTTTCCCCTCTTATTTATAAATGCCGGACTTTTATGACTAAATTAGTAGTATCATAGTGAAAGAAACATAATCTCTATTGGTATAGTGATATAGAAGGCTTTTGGAAGAGCAACACTAATTGTTACTTCAAGATTAATTTTTATATAATATATAAGCCAATGAAATTTTACATAGTAGTACTGTACTGTGATAGTTAACTTTAAATGTTAATTTAAAACAACCTATTTGAAAAAAGAGTTTCAACTGAAAAAGTTTCTAGATAGTATTGGTTGTGGACAAGTATGGACAATTGTCTTGATTTTTACTTGAACCATCTCATTTTGGTTAGGACAATTCTCTAGGGCCCAGAGCTGTATAAACAGTGAAGAAAGAAAGCGCAGCAAGCAAAGAGGTGGGTGGCATGGGTGCATTGGTTTCTCTCTGCACTTTATTATGTATGTGGTATGACGTTTTGTCTGAAGACCTTGCATACATGACTCCCAAAACTGATGAATAGCAACCATTTCCTTTCCTATGCCACTATTGGCAGAGCATTTGTCATAGCAAAATAAATGAGATTAGGGCTGGTCCCGGGGCATGTGATGGTATGCAATGCACTCTATACTGTTTAAATGGAATCACAAATATTTCTCCTCCAACATCTCTAACTTCTTTATGGTGAAAACTTTTAAATTCAATTATTCTAACTTTTTTATTTGTTAATGCTTGTCATTTCCTCTGCAAGAGCATACCAGTAAATTTGAATTCTATATTATCACAACTTAGAACCTGATTTCAACCATCACTTCTCCCAATATACCACAACACATTAATAATAACCATTGTGCTTGAGACCAACCTTTCTGATCCCACGTATAAGTGAGCGCACGTGAATCTCCCCTGTGTGTGCCTGACCTATTTATCTTAAGAAAAACTCCAGTTGCACAATAATCATGGAAATAACAGGACTGTTCTCCTTTCATGGTGAGTAGTATTTCATTGTGTATACATACCACAGTATTTGCCTTAACTTATTAGTAGATGTGCACATGGGTTCCTTTATTTCTGGGCGGCCCAGAAGAGTACTGCAGTGAAATGGGAGTGAAGGGATCTGTTGACTATGAATGAGAAGAAGAAAAATCGCTTATCCAATTTCCTTAACATCATCACTTAGCAATATGGCATGGTTTTGTTCACTGTGTGTTTTTATTACTAAAACCTACTATCCAAATTGGGTGCACTTTATCTAAGAAGAAGTCCATTAGGTTTACAGGTTTTGAATCTGGAAGCTAATTCCAGACATGGCTGGGACTCAGAAGAAAAGTCCATAGTACAGTATTACATCACTACAGAACACACAAGATATATCCTTTTCCCTCTGTCAGATCGCCAGGATTCAATAACCAGTTCCAAACCTAATGATCTGCCAATTAACTTCCCATTCTTTGCCCTTGTTGTGTGATTTGGGGCTCCATGTCTAGCATTACTTCAGGGAGTCAGCACATCATCAAGCCAAAACTCACTTATCTTTGTAATCATGGAACAAATGAAAACCTTAGCTCTAACTTGAGATAGGGTGTTAGTACAGGAAAATTGCCAGCTTGGGAAAAACAAACCTAAGGATCTGAAGTCTGATTGCTATTAAGTTTTTTATTGTTTTGAACAAGAAAACAGTTGAAAACTTATGTGTCAAGCCACATGACCATACATTGAAACTTGCCTTTAACAACAAACTAGTTACAATTTTAAGATACTGAATACCACACTGGAGGGAAACTTAATTGAAATAATGTTCAAGGCATTGAATTCTGTTGCCAAAGGCCTGCTTGTTGGTTCCCAGCTGACTGGCTAGCTTAGCCCAAAAATAATCACACAGAAACTGTATTAATTAAATCACTAATTGGCCCATTTTCTCTAGCTTCGTATTGGCTAACTCTCACATATTAATTTAGCCCATTTCTATTAATCTGTGTATTACCACAAGGCTGTGGCTTAGTGGATAAAATTTCCAGCATCTGTCTCCTGCAGCTCCATGGATTCTCCCTAACTCTGACAAATTAGGAAAAAAAAAACCACAATCTTTGAAAATACACTAGATCAGGCATATTTTTCTCAAATGATAGTGTAAAGACTCAGAGAATGATGACATGGGCTTAACCCTGGAATCAGTTTCTCGGATGTATTTTTATTTTCTCAAAAATATGACAGGCTGTGATTTAGACACCTTGGTTAACTTATCCAACTTAAGGTTCCCGAGATCTAGGATGCACTTCAGAATCTTACTGTCACCAGATTAAGAATATATTATTTTACAGTGACAAAATGTTTTATCTCTTTACTTGCAATATAAAAGATATCTATTTCAGAGAGCAGGATACTTCCTTCAGGAGAAAAGTGATAGAAGCTATCACCAGACTTATTGTATATCTTCAAATGGGTTTCTGGAATTGGATTCCATAATTTACGTTGTTATTTGTAAACAGTACATAAAAGATTTTGAGACAGTCTGCAAGTCCTTGGAGATAAAGAAAGTAGACTCGATCTTAGAAATCTAAAACCATCAAGAGAACAAAAATCAATACAGAGAATGGGAAGAGAGATAATGTCTTCTGCATTCCCCAGAACTAAAACTTAGACATACACTAAAAGAGACACAGTAACAAACAAAAAATAGCCATCATAGGAAATTGCTTAGACTATCATCATACCTGAACCTGCTGGAATCCTTTCATCTGCAAAATGCACCTCCTTGCTGTTTTGGATGCTGAAGACATTGGTAGAATTAATCCCTGTGCTTTTTGCTGGGGTAGTTGCTGAAACCCAGGCAACTTATTCCAACACAGGAACAAGAAGCACAGGAGCTTTGCTATCTCACTAGATTGACATCTGTCTGTCAGATCCTTGTACTTAACTTTTCCCCTACCACCACAAAATCTGTCTCACAAGAGTTACTTCTGCCTTGGATTTTTAGATAAAAACATATAGTTTCATAAAAATACAGTAAAATATGAATGATATTATTTCCTACATTATCTGTACTTGCATGGCACAAAAATGATTAACTGATGAACTATGTACCTGGAGAAATGATAATCATATCTCCCTTTAGGGATCTGGACCAGGGTGTGATATTTTACAAGGGCTGACACTCAGGAAGTGACCAACTCTACAAAACAATTACAGGGCGATATCTACAATCCATTCCTTAACTAGGGGGGTAAGTTAAAATCTCAAAATTTCTGAATAATTTCTTTAGTAGTTTCAAAAATTAAAAGGGGACCATAGACATTATCTAATTTATCTTTCACTTGAACTTTTATCCCCATACAAACTCTTTAGTTATAATACAAAGCTTAAATACCTTAATTTGCCAATTTCTCCATTATTTTTTATGTAGCTTATTATATCAGGATCTTTGGTTGTAAACAGTGTATTTCTCTAGAGCCTCCCATCTGTAGGAGGAGAGCTCATGTCACATAGAGTGTTAGGTCTCTTTCTGCTGTTCTTCTTACCCAGGGTCCACTTAGCCTCACTCATTCATGTGTCTGCTTTAGTCACTTTGCTTTAAATAAATATAATTTAACTATATAGTTGCTGAAAAAAGTTTGCATGTGAAGATACTATTATATCAAAGATATTTTTTATCACTGTAGAGTGTACAATGACTATGCTGGATAGGCTTGGTCTTTAATTGCTCTCAAAAGACTTCTTTGTATCTTCTCCGCCTCTTGTGTTGAAAGGGTGAGGTAACTCAAGAGTTGAACGTTGTGGGATTAAGGTCTCTATACTGAAAAATATTACAGATATGGTCTCTCCCCTTGCCATGTGAGAACATAAGAAGACAGGTACTCTGAAACTGGAGAGTTTGTCCTCACTACATGTCAAGCCTAGTGCTGCCTCTATTTTGGAAATCCCAACACCCAGAAATATATGAATACTTCATCACTCAGAGCACACAACTATCCTTTTAATATTGACCACTAACTCTGCATCGGGCCACACTGGCAGTCAGGAGTTAGTGGGCGAGAATGGCATTGTTGTCACCTTAAACCCATTTGTGTCTCTCCATCCTCCCATTAGAACTGAAGGCAGCCCTCTGCATCCCAGAGCTAATCAAAAGCTGCAAACACCCAGACTGTTGTGGGATTTTGTGTCTATTTAATCACTTTACTTAACCATAAATGCTGGGGAATATTATTTCTGACTGCTCTTTTGACTTTTTCCTCAACATTTCCATTTCTCTTCTGTTAAATCACTTGCATACACAGGGGATCATGAGAACGGAGAACAGCTGAATTAAGGTTTGCTATTAGAGCTGTTTACCTTGGTGCCTCCAGGCTAGAACACTGTAACATCAGACCTAGGATGTTTTATCTTGAACATTCAGTAACAAGAGCACCTATGTCTTCCGGCTCTGATGCACCATGGAAGGGTCAGCAGTGGCCAAACCCTTGCAGACTTGCCTTTCCCTTCCCTCTAGATGACATTTATTCTGTTGTAACAAAAGTTCAGTTCACTCTTCACTGATCAAAAGAATCTGCCGTGCTTTGTGTTGCTTGAACATCTGAGATAATCATAAGTAGCAACTGTATAAGTGAAATGAGCACAGGCACCAAGTCAAAAATGGGACAAACACATTTCCAATAGTTTTGTTCCAGTCGGAGCTTGGCGGAAGTGCTGTAAAGATAATGACAGTGTTACACCTAGCCTGTTATGCGCTATGAGGAAGGGGAGAGACAGCACTTACGGGTTCCAGAGACTTTAAAAATTCACCATATAAGTGGGTCACTGATTGATTGGGGTTGCAAGACAAAGACTCGGGAGCCTTGCTTCTCCTGATAGCCCCAAGCAGGGGCAGAAGCTTTTATAAGCACAAGAATTACACATATGTGTTGCCAAGTTATAGTGACAATTTTCCCCAGTTAGGATTTAGAGATTAGGGACGTCTTTCACTGTTTCATCATTGTCAATCAAGATACAATGCAAATTTTTCAGTTCACCCAATCAGATTCATTGGTTCCTTCAGTTGTTAGGAAGAGCCACAATGTTTCTAAAAACTAAAGATGAATAATGACCATTTCTATGGTTTAGGGAGGAGGTTGGTCAGCCATTGGAAACATCTCAACTCCCCCCCCCCCCCCCCAATTAGAAACCTGAACTTGTTTTCACTCTGCAGGGAAAATTGAGTCTGAAGTCATAATGGCAGTACTCAGGCCAAAGTGGTTTAGCCTGCTCCCTTCGACAGGAGATGTGGAAGATGCTTAAAGTAAGCTCAGTGGGTCTTCATGTCTTCTCTGTTTCAGTTACTAAGAGATCTTGAAGAGTCCAACAATTTCTCTGTGTCTTGGTTTCTTAACTTTGTTGTTAATTAAATATGTCCATATTCCTCAAAATATTGCTCCAAGGAAACAAAATGGGGTAATGATAAATTCTGGTTGTATGTATTTGGGGAAAAGAAAAGTAGAAATAGAGTCAAGAGTTATTGTCATATGATATGATCATATGTATATACATACATTATACACGAAAAATGTGTTAAAGATTTTACTTTTAGTTTTAATTTTAATTGTTAGTATATGCATGTCTTAGTTAGGATTTCTATAAAACACCAAAAGATAAGTTACAAAAGAAAAGGTTTATTTGGCTTATACTTTCATATCTTTCATCATCAAAAGAAATAAGGATAGGAACTCAAAAAGAGCAGAATCCTGGAGGCAGGAGATGATGCAGAGACCATAGAGGGAAGCTGCTTACTGGCTTGCTTCCCATGGCATGCTCAATCTGCTTTCTTATAGAACCCAGGACCACCAGCCCAGGGATGGCACCATTCTCAATGGGTTGGGCCCTTTTCCATCAATCACTAATTAAGAAATTACCTTACAGCTGGGTCTTATGGAGACATTTTTTTCAGTTAAGGGACATCCATTCAGATAACTCTAATTTGTGTGTCCTGTTGACATAAGACTCCCTGGCATTGGGTGTACCTGTGTATACGAGGACAAGTGCCTATGAAGACCAAACAGCATCTGATGCTCTGGAACTTGAATAACAGCAGTTGTGAACCAATTGACATTCGTGGGTGCTCGGAACAGAACTGAGGTCTTCTGTAAGAGCAGCATAAATATTTAACTGCTGAGCCATTTCCTTGGGCTGTATGCACAACATTTTGTACATCATTTATCTCTATGCCAAACATCTCCTGATAGCTTTTAGGTGGGTGTGTGCATGTGTGTGTGCATGTGTGTGTGTGCGTGTGTGTGTGTGTGTGTGTGTGTGTGTGTATGTTAGGGGTAGGTGGTTAAATGGAAGCATATGTGTTGTTAGTGTGAACCAACAGACTTACACAATGTATTTGAGAGTTTGGAACTCACACACACACACATACACATACATGACACACATAACTGCTATGCATGAATCTGTACACTGTAGGAGCAAATATTTTTTTTATAATTTGTAGGAAAAGTATACAATTTCATATCCCAATCTAATTTTTTTACAAAACATTTCCCTTCAAAACACAAATTACAGCACGTACCCATCGACTGCTCACTTCTCACTGAGATTCCAGAAGCATTGTCTTCTGTCTGATTAAATTTCACAACCTGGCTCACACAGGAGGATGCTGTGCCTTGAGGAAGGCAGCTCTAAGTGTGAAACTTCCTGAGAGGAAAAACAATGATCATGCGTGTCAAAAGGATAGAGAAGGAGTTACACCTACAGGTTTCATGAAGAAAGTGTGATATGTTATTTTTCTCATCTGTTTGGGAAGCCAGCAACAACTCAGATTTGTCTAAGGTATAGTCAAGTTAAGGCAGAGACTAAGGCCGGCCTGTTGATATTTCATTAGTAAGTCTGACTGTTGTTAATAATAAGCAACCAGGCAAAGTGGCACATCCCATAATTAATAGACTCAGGGAGCAGAGAGAGAGAGGAGAATCCAGAGTTCAAGGCCAGCCTCACCTACATGAGACCCAGTCTTTAAAAACCACTCAACAAGTAAAAACAAAACAAGCTATTATGATTATGAGCCTTACTTAGCCTACTTGCTACCATATCAGCAACTCTGAGGAGACATAGTTTCTGGTACACTAGGGTAACTGTGAGGTCAAAGTAAAATTATGTAGAAAAATCTAGCCTGGATGGAGGTTTTCCGATTAACAGAGAAATAATTATTTTGGTTAATGGCATTTATGTTCTCACATGGCAACATTATCTTTGTTCTATATAATGTAACAGAAATTTTATAATTAAATGAAAAGTTATCCAATATCTGGACAAAATGCACACTGCTGTGAGATCCGAATTAACAACTAAGTGACTGAGAGAGTGGAATCTGTTATGGAAAAACAGAACAAAATAAACAACAGTGATAATTTCACTTGTTTTAATATTATTAAGGTTTGTTTTGAATATATATGTAAGTTTTCATAAACACCTCTTTAATATTTAGGTGTACCTAATTTTTATGTTTTTTTAAATTTTTTTAAAAAATCATTTTACTTTGCAATTACAGTCCTCCCTCTCATCCCTACTCCCAACTGCCTACACCTTCACCCAGGCCAAACCCCATTCACACCTCTCAAAGGGTAAGGACTCCCATGGGGAGTCAACAAAGTCGGGCCCATTAAGTTGAGGAAGGACCAACTACATTAAGGTTGAACATGGCATCCCACCATAGGGAATAAGCTCTGACAAGCTAGCACATGCACCAGGGATAGACTCTTGTCTTACTGCCAGGGACCCCTCAGACAGAACAAGCTACACAAATGTCTTCACATGCAGAGAGCCTATTTCGGTCCCTTGGAAGATCCACAACTGTTGGTCTAGAGTTCATGACTATCCACAAGCTTGGTTCTGGTTTCACTGTAGATTTCCCCATAATGATCTTGACCTCCCTTGTTCATATATTCCCTCCTCTTTCTCTTTGACTGGTTTGCTAGAGTTTGACCTGGTGCTTGGCTGTAGATCTCTCCATCTGGTTTCATCAATTACTGGATAAATTTTTTATGACGACAGTTGGAGTATTCAGCAATCTGATTACAGAGGAAAGTCAGTTCAGGAACCCCTTTTACTAGTGTTTAAATTCTTAGCTGGGGTCATCTTTGCGGATTCCTGGGAATTTCCCTAGTGCCAGGTTTCTTCCTAACGCTATAATGGCTTTCTCTATCAAGTTAACTCTTTCATTGCTCTTCCACTCCATCCCTCCTCCAAATCAAACATACAGTTCCCTCATGTTCTCATCCCCCATCACTCCTTTTTACTACCCCTCCTTGACTCCAGTTTACCCAGGAGATTTCATCTAATTCCATTTCCCAGGGCAATCCAAGAAGCCCTCTTAGGGTTCTCTTTGTTACTTAGCTTCCATGGATTTGTGGATTGTAGTCTGGTTATCTTTTGCTTTACATCTAGTCTCAATTTATGAGTGAGTTCTTATTGTGCTTGTCTTTCAGAGTCTGGGTTGTACTCTAATTTTAATGTTATACACTCCTATATAAAATGGATATTTTTCATGAAGATTATACTTCCAGCTTTAGATGTACTAGAATACCAAACCCAATATTGCTACAGGAAACGGGGAAATTCCAGTCATCCACTGAGCTTTTCCAACTTCATAGTTCTGATTTGATAGTCTAACTCACTAGACAAAGTAACAACCGTGGAAAAGGACTGCTAATTCAGCAGTTCCAGACTTCTAATTAGGTGACTGAAATATATTACTCTTTCATATGTTGTGATGTCTTGGGTATAGAAATAACTCCTTTAGATCAGGTGTTAGGTCATAAAAATAATTTAGTTTTAAATTTATAGAATGTATTTACATGTAGAATTAAGATTTATAGATATAAATATACACATATACATGTATAAATATAATTTTTATCATGATTTTATACTGTTTCAAGGTGAATAGTGATTCAGAGAGTTCAACCATTCAATGGAATAAGAATTGACAAAATTATATAGGTCATGATGTTAGGAAACAGGCTTATTTTCCTTAATCTTCTGGGGATTCTACTATCTCTGGCTCCCATTATGCACTGGTTTTATGTGATTGCTAGGGATGTAAACTCAAATTCTCATGCAGGCATGGCAAGCATTTATTCACTGAGTCATCTCCCGAGACCAAACCTTCCATATTTTATAAATACCATTTTCTTTTCACTCAGGAACTTCCAAACACAACAATAATCAGTTGCATTAAAACAGACTCTGCAGTCATAAATAAAGACAGACTAACATCAAAGAAAATGAGATTATAAGAAATTGCTTAGCAGAAATGATGGAAATGAGATGACCTCGAAAACAGGCTTTAGGAAAAAACTTAAAATGACCAAAAGAGTCTTCAAAATCTGAAATCTTAATTAATTTAATTTTAATTACATAGAATAAGCAGAGTGGCTATTTTATCTACAGAATATCTCTGGATGGTGACATGTTGAAACCATAAACTCACATGCTATTAAAAATCCACCAGCAATCCATTGCATTATCATCTCTACTTCTTTAATGTCTGTCATTTGAGTAGGAAATGGCTATACAGGTTTGTTCCTTGCTGTGGATCTCAGAATTATACAGTGAGAGCTCAGCCAGTACTTCAGAGGTTAATGCATTAGAGATGCAAATTTCATGATGATAGAGTTTATTTAACAAAGCTACAAGGGATGCCTTCACCAGAGATGCGCATCTGATGGAGATACCTTATTTAGCAAGGTTAATCTTCCTTCTTCCCAGAATACTCCTGTTCTCATTGGTCTGCCTCTATTTCCTGTCTGGTTGTCCTGCCTATACTTCCTGCCTGGCTACTGACCAATCAGGGTTTATTCAAAATATAATTGACAGAATACCATTGTCCCACACCAATAGGTATATTGCCTTCTGCATGTGGTAGCTGTCCTCACTGCAGACTTCTTGTGTGAAGAGGTCTTTCCCTCACATTACAACTTGGGAGTCTTTCCACAGCTCTACAGTGTGTTAATTTCCCCAATGCATTGGTATACTGGATGACTGTTCCAGCAATGCTTGATTCTGACAAGAAAGTAATCACGGTCAACCAGGTTCTTATATAAACTGAGAAGTCTGCCCTCCTGCAATGATCTTCTTGGCAGGCTGTTATTCAGTATTACTGTCTATGCAAAGAGACCTATACTGAGACATTCACAGATGCCCAAGGAAAAGAATTACAGAGTATTTGAAACTTTTGAGCCTAAGCTCTCAGAGCGATAGAGAACAAGATGTCCTGGATTCACTCTGCCAGCATATAGGACAATTCTCTCTCTCTCTCTCTCTCTCTCTCTCTCTCTCTCTCTCTCTCTCTCTCTCTCCCTCCCTCCCTCCCTCCCTCCCTCCCTCCCTCCCCCTCCCTTCTTCCGTCTCTCCCTCCCCCTCTGTCTCTGGTGCTCCTCACCACACCTACTTGTCCACCAGTAAGCCATAGTTAATTGTTATTACTAAAGGAGCAATATTATCCATTGTATGCCATATATCTGACTGGAGACCAGTACTTGAAGGTTAAGATTCTGTACAAATTCATGTTAATAAAAGATGAAAGTTGCCAATTTGGTTTCACTTACAAATTACCAGCTCTTATATGTCATGCAATGTGTGCTCATTTATCTCATTGAAAATAATCACATAAAATATCAAATTACTTATGGTTGTTCAAGTTTTCAGTGTTTCAACTGCTGACATCACTTAAGTTAATAACAGGTGTATGGCTGCTCCTGTGCTGAGGGGATCCAGAGAGCCCACCTTTTTGTCTGCGAGATCCTTGGAATCCTGTAAGAAACTCTGCTCCCATGCTGGGGCGATCTGGAGAGCCTGCCTCTTTGTCTGCAAGGTCCTTGGAACGAAGCAAGAAAACGTGTTCCTGTGCTGGGGCATCTGGAGTGGTCCTTGGAGCCAGGTAAGAGGCCCTGCTTCCGTGCTGAGGGGATCTGGAGAGCCCACCTTTTTGTCTGCCAGGTCCTTGGAACCGGCAAGAAACCCTGCTCCCGTGCTGGGGGAGATCCAGAGACGAAGAGATGGGCAGGTGCCAATGCAAGAATTCCTCCAACATCCTGAAAAGTAACATGATAACACCATAATCCAGCAAACACACAACAGGAGGACTTGAACATCCTAACCTATAACAGGCGTATGGAAAACACATATGGCAAATGGAATAATCACAAAAGCACCAGCCTCATTCTATAAAACTACTTTCAAAAGATGAGAAAGAATTCACAATGATTTTGATCATTTTGATTCTGTACAAGTAAGAAAACAACAATAATCCATATTTATTTCTAGGTGAGTGTTTACTTACAGTTTTTTCAGTTCAATAAATAACACCATGGTGTAATATGTTTTACCAGCCCCCCTCCAAAAAACATGAATTTTGCTAGCCATTTTTATTTGTTTTACTTTAATAAATTCGATTCCAAGTCTCCCTCATGCTTTTAAATCAGTACATGCCCAGGTGTTTATTTCAAATACTTAGAAATATATAAAGTTGTTTGCTTTCTGGCTAGCCCATTTTCTCCGTTAAAAACAAGAATATTCTTCTCTTATTGATGAATCTATTTCTTTCAGCCAGTAAAATACATGGCCTAAGACATGAAAGATGAGCTAAAACACCTTTCTAAGCTTGTCTTTGGAGTTCTTCACCCCTTAGGTACCAATGAGCACAGCAGCAATGGGAGCTCCTCCCTGGCTCTGCTGCAGACAGAATTCTAAGTGGCTTCTTTGACACCTGCCCTGTTGATAATGGCCTTCAGCATTTTTTCCTCTAAATGACAACCTGAACCCAACAAAACAATGGGACTCTGTTGCTCTGGTGTTTTTATGTTATTTGACAAAACTGAAGGTATCTAAAAATGCTTAGCAGGGTCACAAACCTGATGATTTGGATTAATAAACAAGGATATTATCCTGAGAAGTTGTAATGACAGGAAAGTCTTGCGATTGAGATAGAGTCCTTCCCCTGAGGAGCAGAGAACTGAACTGATGGAGCCACTGAATGGATAAGGAATATGTGGTACATTTACACAACGGAGTGCTACACAGCAGAAAAAAATAATGGCATCTTGAAATCTGGGAGGAAATGAATGGAACTACAAAGCATCATATTGAGTGAGGAAACCCAGACCCAGAAATACAAATATCATATATACTCACTCATAAGTAAGTGACTGTTGGACACAAAGCAAAGAAAAACCAGCCTACAATCTCAGAGAACCTAGACAACAATGAGGACCCTAAGAGAGACATACATGGATCTAATCTACACTGGAAGTAGAAAAAGACAAGGCCTCCTGCGTAAATTAGGAGCACGGGGATCATAGTAGAGGGCAGAGGGGAGGGGAGAGGAATGCGCAGTGGAGTGGCGTGGAGAAAAATATGTATTTCACTTTTCCATATCCACGCAAGTGCTTGTTGATTAGGACCACGCTAGTGAACTGCAGCGATGCCCACATTCCACACTGGGAGCTGCCAGCACACATCCCTGAAGGCAGAATATTATATGAGGGACTTTCAGTAAGCATATGTGATTTTAATTGTCCTACAACATGATTCCTACTGGTTAACCAGACTTCCTACTGACACCGTACAACCAAACAACCACGAGCTCCAATTTGTGTCAAAAAAAAAAAAAAAAAAAAAAAAAAAAGGTTTAAGAAGTTACCTTTTCCCAGGTGAACTTAACAGTGGGAGAGCTGAGTGGTTGCCATGGCAACGGAGGTAACAGGCGCTAAATGAGCTGACAGCTTCCACTGGAGAGTGTAGAGGGCTAGCTCTCCTAGCAGAGGTGAAAAGAAATGGTTCCCAGGCGCAAGTTCTCTCTCCTTGTCTTCTCAAACATTATTCAGAGTTTGCTGTGAAAAACACAAATTCATGCCCTAGCAGAGTCAGTCTGTGCCGACTTTCTCTGCAGAAGATGTTTTTTCTTCTTAGGCTGTCCATCTCCCAACACAAAATGAAGCAGGGATTCCATCCCTCACACCGTACATTGCAGGGACTGTGGACTTAACTGCCCAGCACGCAGCCTCGTGGTTCGGCTGTTATGGTGCGCACCTATTATCCAACCACTTGGGACGTGGCGTCAAGAGGATCAAAGTTCTAGTTCACCCGTGACTATACAGTCAGTTTGAGAATAACACGGACTACATTAGATCATGTTTGAAAACTCAGTCATGAAGTTATTCAACAAACTAAAAAATAAAAAAAATAGAAAAATAAAAACAAACCTTACCCTGAATCAATGCCTATCTCACCCACTGCTGCTCTCTGAGGTTGGAGTGTTCTCATTAACAGACACTTCGCAATGAAAGGGGACAAAATTTGGGTCCAAAACTCCACAGGAAATCGGCATAGGAAATTTACGTGTGTGGAGCTGGAATGAAACTCTTTGCCCAAATATCTCTGCTGTTGTGGAGAGAGGAAGATAGTAATGGAACCCTCAGAAATGTGTGCAGGAAAAGTAATGAGACACAGAATCTACTGGCCCCATCGCTGTTCAAGTACACATGAACGTCCCTCTGTCTCCTTACAATTCACTGCAGAAGTAACCTTTTCCCACGTTCCTATCTGCCATTTGTTGACTTAACTGAGTGCATACACAAGTGTGTGGGCACTGTGTCATTGTTTATTGATCTCACTCCCATGATGAGTCTATCTTACACATTGATCCATAAAATCACATTTGAGGATTTTATCACTTCTGCTCTAATTCATAATATATTCCAAGATATAATTGTTCTTTGGTTATTTTTGTGAGTGATTATCCTATGTTAATAACTAATTCATCCAGATTTCACAAAACATAATCTTTTTCATTGCACAAAACCAACACAAACTCCAAGAATAGTGAATGGTAGATTTCCTGTGAGTGACATGATTTCTGGTATTTTAAACTTCTTATTCTAACAGACGTATGGTAGTGTCAAAAGCATGGATATACTACACTTAAACTGATCTTTATAACTGCCAGGGGTCAGGACACTGTTTAGCTTTGATAAGTTATCTACATGCTGCTCTTTGACTTTACCTACAAATGACTCTTCTTTTTAGTTACTTTGAAATCTGCTTTCTTAAGACCTTATCTGAGTTTATAAGTTATGTAAAGGTCAACTGAGGGCTATTGGCCTGAATTTAAAATTAAGTTTATTATTCCTAAGTGGTTTGCTGTACCACTCATTAATCTGTTCTGTATTCTTTTTTCACTTTTGATTTTTCAATGTAGCCACTTTATTATTTTCATTATGTTTTTCAGGTATCTGAAAAAATATGAACCAATCTGTGATATGTTACACTTTGCTTAGCTACTCTTTTGTTCATCTCAAATAAAATTTTTCTAAAGATATCTTATTATAAACTAATTTTGTATTGTTTTTGAAGCAGTTTCAGCATCTATCATTGTAATTTTCAGTGTTCTTCATCTTTTATCTGCTTTTCTCTGCTTCCTGAATAGAGCTGGTGCTGAGAACATTTAGGCTCCATGCTTCTTCTTACCGTTTGTAGGAAGTTGTAGACTTAAAAACTAGATCTGACATCTTCATACCTCTATAGACGCCTGCTAATTCTTTCTCTGTCAAGAAACAGGTTAGGAATGTTTTCTATTCATTGAATTTCATGTTAGCTTTAATAGCAGTAGTATATTTCCATTACTTTTCCTTCTTAGGTGGATTATTTTAGGCTCTAATAGAAAGTCTTGACCATTTATAGCCAATCCTACTTAAAATGAGGAATCCAACTCTGAGTTTTATTCTATCTCAGGGGTGTAATAAAGGAACAGACATTTTCTCCAATTTAGCTTAAGATTGCTACTTAGCTTCTCAGTCTCTCAGGAGCTTCTTTTTATTCTTAGTTAGAAAAAATACTAAAGTAAGAAAAGTGTCTCCACACCTGATCATTTTGAGTGACTTCAAGTCTGCCTAGAAATAAATGCCAAGTAAATCTCTTACCTTCTAATGTCCTCAAACATAATTTTTATTTCTTTTCATGCTTCAATAGCTGTTCCTAGTGAGTGGATTGTTCAAGCAAAGTTATTATGTTGATTCTAAATCTATTATCATGCACCTCTAAATAACTTTGGATCAATCTAATTCTATGGAGACATAACTACTGCAACTCATGGCTGTTGGTTCTGAAAGGCTAAAACACATTTCATTTTAATCACCATGCATTTCTGATATAACAACGTCCATATCAATTAGCAAAGGATGGGAAGTTATTGATAATAATATTTGATATGTTAACAAGAGATTAAAGAACATGCATAGTAAACATTGTTTAAGTAAGAATATTAAATATCTTTTATTAAAACCTTCCTGAGTGAGCTGTGTGCGTTAGCCCATGTCTCTACAGATAGAGTATTACAACCATAAGGCCAGCCTGAGCAGCATCACAGAAATAACATACAAGAAAACAAATGATATAGCTCAATGGTACAGTGCTTGCACTACATACAAAAACATTTGGATTTGATTTCTCTTCACAAGCACCTGTCCATATAACTGGTTTCCTACTCAATAGTAGAACAAGCACTTGAGAGACACACACTCAAAATATTGAAAGAGGGAGTCCAAGACAGAAGATGAGTCTCCAGAGATAGCTATGTTACATCAGTCTGAGAGAGGATTAGGAAGAATGGACTTGGAGGTGACTGCTAGAAGGCAGTGTGCAGAAAGACGGGGAGGCAGAGATCTGGGAATGAGATGACAACTCATCTGTATGTATATGGAAGGACTGAAGAGCATTACGAGTTTGTGAAAGCAAGAAACAAAAGCATATTCAATTACATCTGAGCTTGACTCATGACAACAGAGAGTAATCTAGATACCAGAGTTGGGTTGAAGCTATTATGTTTAGAGCAGCCACAAGTCTGACTTACAGTCAAATGAAGAAACAAAAATAGAGGATAAAACACATGATGGGAAGATGCCTTTTTCTAAGCATACATCAGAGTTTGGATGTTTTTTTTTTTCTAGTTTTTTACTTGTTTTTTTGTGTATGCTGATTCTGCTTGTTTACTTCTTTTGACAATGCTTCCGTTTGTAGCACATGGTTGCTTATACTCACAAATCTCCTGCCTCAGCCTCCTTGGTGCTAGGGTTACCGGCATGTGCTATGGTGACCACAGGATTACATTCCTACTAAAAGAACATGAAGAGGGATGGGAGATATTTGGTGAACATTTAAGAAGTTCTGGGTTTCACTGTGCTTGGAAAGTAGGACTAACATTTGATTCTTTTGTGCAAACCACCTATCCCTGGCTTTCTTTTGAGATAATGCAGATGTCTAGTAAAAGCAAATGAGGATGGGTAAGTCTTGAAAACTTCCAGTAAAGACCAGAAGAGAAACCAGGGTCTTTATGGGTGTCTTTTAATGAGGTAATGTGCAATGTTATGTCAGTCATAAAGAATTCCATTGACTTAATTACAGTTGATATGTACTGAACCAATAACTGTCAGTCTACAAGGTATTGACAGGAGGGTTACACTAGAAATGAAGGGCCAAATATTGAAATAAACTCAACAGTGTAATCCCAACAGTATTGGTAAATCGGTCTTGTAAAAGAATTATATTAAAAGAAAATGTACAATTGCCAGTTCTAGTCATGAATCCAGAATTAGTGTATTTATCATCATTAGTGTCTCTGGTGTTTCTAACCAACTGTGATTTGTAGTTCTCACCTGCCTCACTACAGCCTCAGAAATCATAAAATGGCCTCCTACTGCTGACTAACATCAGGCTTTACTGATTATAACATTCTGATGCATAATGTAGACATACTGAAGTTATTTTTTGAAAAGATTGTGTTTATTGATTCCATAACTTGTTTTCCCCTGGTCTTTACTGGATGCTTATAAAAGACTCGCCCACCCAATGCATCCATCAGCTGTCTAGATCTATGTTAGTTATAAAATAATTTCTTACCTAAATGTTTTGACTAAGTTAATACATTCTTTTTATGGAAAATGTGTTTTCTGTAGTCTATCTATAAAACTCATTAAGTTTTATTTAAAATATATTTAATCTCAGTAGATTATGGATCTGCCAAGATGACTCAGTCATCAGGATAATTTACTGATCTTGTAGAAGTCTTTGGTTTTCTAATCCCAGAGAATCAGATTCCCCTTTGGGCTTCTGAGTTCTCCAGGCAGGCATGTGCTGCACATATACACCTTCAGGTAAATGGTCACAAACATAAAAATAAAATACATAAATCCAAAAATATTTAATTTAAGTAAATATAAGTAGCATGAATTTTACAGTCTGTTATAGTAAATAAGATTGTCTAATTGATCATTTCTAGAGTCCCCTAAAATATGTGCCCCTGGGCATGCTTCTGAGGGCTGACATAAAGTAAGTTAGTCTCTAGCATGCTTGGGAGAAGTTATCTGAAGAAGGTGAATCTCTAGCAACCTTGTTAGTACTTATATAAAGTAGGTTAGTCTCTAGCATGCTTGTGAGTGCTTACATAAAGTAGGTTAGTCTTCTGCATGCTTGGGAAGGCTTCTCTTGATTAGGTTAACAGAGATGGGAAGACTCACCTGCAACGTAGGCAGCACCATTCATGGGCTAGGATCCTTGGACAGCACCGTTCATGAATCTTTGGGAAATAAAACATGGACACAGAGCTGAACAACAGCATCTCTTTCTGCTTCCTGATTGTGGAGGAATGTGACCAAATCCTACCTCAAGCTTTCCTGTCACCCTGACATCCCTGCTGTGACCTTCCTCTATAAACCAAAATAAACCCCAGTTTCCTTAATTAACTTTTAGTTTAGCATTTTTCTAACAGTGATGAAGTGTGAAACTATAACACAGTTTATCAGTTTTATAAGTGTAATTCACTGGCAGTAAAATGGCCATGCCAAGAGTTATCATCATCATTTCTTTCAAGACTCTAATCATAAAGGATAACACTGTAATTTCACATGGATTACATTACAGTTCCACTATCCCCTGTGTACCAGCCCTGGTACATTCCAATTTCTGTCTGAAAAAATGAGGCTTTTTTCACTCCACCCTCTAAGCATTCTGTTTTTATGACTGACTGATTTTACAACCCTGAGGTTTTATTCTTGTTACCCTATATCCAAACTGCTTGGGAAGCCACAGCTGTGAGCCTTTTCCTTTTTAACTAAAGGTCAGAGAGTTTGAGCTTATTTTTGCTCTTTCAAAATTGTTGACAAAACGTGAGATCCTGAACTAGGTTGTGGTTAATTAGCATTTTGAACATAGAGGTGGAAATGCTCCACCTGGACCAAGGTCAGAACATTCAAATCTACTCCTTATATTTGTTAATGAAGTCTGTTGCCTCCCCCATCCCCATTTGGAGTGAAGTATATAAGCATGTAAAAAACAAATGTGAGTGGTTCAGTATTCACTGAATGTCCATCCTGATGCTGTTCTGTGTTTCTGTCGCTTATTTCTCTCATATCTCTGTTCCTTTCCTTTAATAATTCTAATCTTCATGCTCCTAGCATAGAACATGTAAATTTCCTTGAGGGTGAAGCTTGATAGATGCCACCCCAACATGTGGCTTCTAACAGAACTTCTTTCCTTTAACGGATGGGCACTTTTCATGCAGACACCACAACTGCTTATAACGGTATCTGCTAATAACTTCTTGAGTTTGTTTTACCAGGTGTTTAATTTTGGGTAATTATTTGATGCAGTAATTCACCTTCTTATTGGCCATAAAACCCCTGCAGTTCTGATTAAACACTAGTACTACTGCCCCTTGGGCATCTTTAATCCATCTACACCATTTATAGAACTCAGAATGTCCCCAACCCATTTGTAGAAACTTTCCTTTCTCACAGCCTCCCTCAATGCATCCTCTGATGTCATCTTATATGGCAGAACTCTGTTCTTTAGGTATGTTATGTCTATTGACATCTTGAAATGAGAATAGTTCAGCTAACCCACAGGACATCATCAAAGATTAGGCCTACCTCGATGCTTATTTACAAAGAGTAATACCATGAACTTCCAGTCTCTCCCTTCCATATGTATCCTACTATATCAAAGTGGTCATGAAACAGGTGCTAGATTATAGAGAAGGTAGAAACTTGACTGGGCAGCATCCCATTGATGCAGCTCCCAAAAGGCTATCACAAGTACTGGAGTGGAATTTCTGGTCAAGTACTCATTTTTTCAACCATTTTGTTTTCCTATATAGTACCCCTCACCTAGGTTTTCATAAGTAAATATTGTATAACCCATCCACTTATAAGCAGGCTCAGAAGGCTCACTGGCTCACCAAGTTGCCTTGCCCAGAAATGTTGCTTGAGCATGTCCCTAATGCTTGATTTGGAAGGAAAACATATTTGTTCAATAATCCCAAAGAATAGACTCAAGATCCCATTTCACAGTATGCTAATACTAGAAATTAATTCCCTTGAGGAGTTAATCTTGGCAGGAAGTTAGAGCCGTCTACTAATAAAACAGCATCTCTCTCTCTCTCTCTCTCTCTCTCTCTCTCTCTCTCTCTCTCTCTCTCTGTGTCTTTCTCTGTCTCTGTCTCCCCCCCTCTGTCTCTCTGTCTGTCTCTCTCTGTGTGTGTGTGTGTATTGTGTGAGTGTGTCTGATGGTCTATCTGTTTCTATTTTGTCTATATCTTTATCTCTGTCTCTGTGTATGTGTCTGTCTGTCTGTCTGTCTCTTTCCATCTCTGTCTCTTTCTGTCTGTCTTTCTATCTTTGTCAATCACTCTCTGCTTCTGGGAGGGCAAAAAAAATGAGCATATAAAGAAACAGAGCTCACCAGACTCTTTATTTTCAGGTGCCTTGATTTTACACATCAAAAACCTCCAGAACCTAGAGAAATTAGTGTTGTTTGCTCTCAAGTCATCTAGCATATAGGATTTTGTCACCCAGTCTGAGAATTCTAAACAGTAAAAGTGAACACTGTTAAGGGTACCAGGCAGAACAAAAAGCACATCAAAGACAGGGATGCAAATCAGACCCTATGCATGTATAACACTCATCCACTAAACCCCAGTATGCACTTCTACACTTTCTGGCTTTTAAGTTTATTTCATTTTCTGCATTGATGTAGTCTGTAAGGATTCCATCCTACTGACTTCATTTCTTCTAGATTTATTTCTTCTAAGTCTCTACTTATTTATATCATCTGTCCTTTGTTTCATCATTTCCAACTTTCAGCATGTAAAAGTTGAAAAATATTGAATAATTAATGTTATATTAAATATACAGTCATACTTTTTATTTGTTTCTAAAGTATTGATAATCCTTAGTTTGGTAATTTGATGATGCTTAATTGGCAAATGTTGTCTATTTTTATTTTAAAAATAAATTATGTATATATAAATATATTATTTTAATATTTATTATTAGTATATGACATGTTTATTTGCAGTTTCTACTTATAATATGATATATATGTTTTTTGTATTTTCTGTTAGTTTATGGAATTTTCCCATTAAAACAAAAATTGAGATTATAATTTTGAATATATACATATATGGCTAAACAGGGAATGAACTTGACAGCATAGCTTTTGGGGAATGATCATGTGTCTTCTTATCTTTTACAGAACATTTTGTCCTTATGTGTTATTGATTTGAGACAGGAAGCTGTGCTACAAGGATGATTAATGAGACTAGAATCAGATATGCTTTGTCTAGAGTGGGCTAAACAAACATACGTGTTGTTTGGGAAATGGTCCACAAAGGCAAACTCTAGGCCTTTGATTCTAAACTCTGTTGAAAATCAATCCACACTCCCATCGGTGAAAGTGCTCATTTCTTGCTTTTTCAACCTTGTTTACATGGTTTACAATAGGACAGAGACAGAACATTAAACCAGAGATTGTGCAGTCTCCAAACCAGTAGCTGGGCATCGCATCATACACTATTAATGCCTGCAGTCTCGAGGAAGAGCCAGGAGAATCTCAGTGAGTTTGAGGCCAGGCTGGTCTACATAGTCAACTTCAGGAAAGCCAAAACTACATAGAGACACTGTCTCAATGTAGCTCCAGCCCTAAGAGGCACAGAAAGTACTCATTTTGATGTGCTTCAAAGGGAAAGCTTTGATCTCCTTTGTTTGATCCTGTTCATCTACAATGAACCACAGCTCTCCAGTAGAAAATTCACCTTCAAATACAAGGTATTAGTTATGAATGGTAAAATTCGGATAGATATCTGGTTTGTTTGAAAGGTAAAACTCATAAGCATCAACTGTCTATGTATAAACTTTCATAGACAACATAGGTTCCTTCAGAAATAAATTAGAAGACTTAAATCCCTTTTCTTCTTCCAATTTTTATAGCTTATTATTTACAGTACTTTATCCCTCTTCCTCTCTTTCTTCAAACCCACTCAAATTTCACTCACCCTCTTCCTAGTCAAATTCATAACCTTATTTTCTTTATTATTCTTTAAAATTTAATTTCTTTTTTATTCAACATAGATAATTTTCTCATTTGATGTAATATAAATACAGATTTTTAGGGTAAAAGGGACAACTAGAGAAGGAAACCAACCAATCACTGAGCACTCTGACTTCAGATCCAAACTCAGAGAAAGAAACACACCCTGGATTTGAGACCTGGGACAGGAAGAAAAACATCTTTATCCCTGAACTAAGAACTAAAGACATGTGTCCTGGCTCTGAAACGAGCATCAAAGAAACACACTTTCTCCCTAGAATCAAAGCCAGTGAAAGAAATATGCCTTGGTCCTAAGATTAGAGTCAAAAGGCTAAAAAAGACCAGTGAAAGAAACACAGTTTGGCCATCAAGTCAGAGCCATCTCTGCTCCTGACCAGCTAAACTGACCAATCCCTGAGCAGGGAAAGACTAACCAATCTTCCCTTCGCCCTGGGAAAAATCCACCTCTTCAGTTAAAAGCTGCCATTAATACCCCTCCCCCTCTCCCCCGGCAGAGACAGCCACTATTCTGGACTCCTCCTTCCCAAATAAATCTCTTTCTCAAAAGAGTCTTGGATGACAACTTTATTCACTGGCACAGAGCAGAAGAAACTGGCTGGACATCCCTTAGGGGACTGAACTGAAAACTTTCTGAGATGCTCCCTAGGGGGCTTCTGCAAGGCTGAGCAGAACAGAAGAACCTTACTAGGATGCTCTTTAAGGGGGCTGACAAGGACAGTGGGGAGGGATTAACAACTTTTCGCTGGAGCTGGAGGAGATTGCTACATTTATGCAGGGGCCTTCCCTTAGCAGAGTGTTAGCAGAGGAAACATCTTGAGCCAGATAAGATAGTTCTTCTAAAATGCTCCTGTAAGGTAATAGAGCAAAACTCAGCTGTCCGAGCTCTCCAGGGGAAGAATAGAATCCCTATATCCTATGGGGAGCCCATCCCCGACTGCACCTAGCTTCAGTTACCCTGACGTTTCTATAGTCAGAACACCTTTCCTCCAGAACTGAGATGTTCTATTACAGCTCCACCCTCTGAAGCTGTCCTATTGCAGCTCCAGCTTTTAGAGCTGTCCTATTGCAGCTTGACATCCCCTATCAGAGCTACCCTATTGCAGCTGATCAGTTTAGAGCTGTCATATTGCAGCTCTACCCCTCTAGAGCTGTCCTATTGTGGCTCTAAGTATATCTTGGCTTCCCAATAAGTCAGGATATCCTAATACCACTACTGTACCACATTCTCCTACAAGTTTTCCCTCCTTATATTCCTCCCATCTCCTCTCTATCTTCTCTCTTATTTGGATCCACTCCCTTTCTGTCTCTCAGCAGAAAATAAAAGGCTACTAAGAGATAACTACAAAACATAACAAAATACAATATAATAAGATAAAACATAAATCATCATATCAAAGTTGGACAGGAGAAACCAACAGAAAAATAAAAAAGACACAAGAGAAAGCACAAGAATCAGAGATCCACTCATTTGCACATTCAGGAATCTCATAGATTAAATGATACAGTATATATGCAGAAGACATGTGGGCCCTGTGCTCGCTGCTTCAGTCTCTGCATTTATATGAGCCATGTTTATTTGTTCTAAAGTGCCTTGTTATTCTAGTGTTGTGAGTTCCATCTGTGTCCCCTACTCCTTCTGCAGGTTTCCCTGTGATCTTGGAGGAGGAATTTGGTGAAGACACCCACATTTAATGCTTTGTGTTCCAAGGTCTCTCTCTCTCTCTCTCTCTCTCTCTCTCTCTCTCTCTCTCTCTCTCTGTCTCCTTACTGTCTGACTGTGGGTTTCTGCATTTTTTCCCATTTGCTGCAGGAGTAAGCCTTTCTCATGATGGTTGAATAAGGCACTAGTCTATAAGTATAGCAGAATATCATTAGGTGTAGTGGTAGCCCCAGCCAATCACCTTGCTTGTAGGGCGGGGTCGCCTGAGGATATTTTTTACTAATAAATATTGCTGGTATGCTCTCCCCCTCCCCTTCTGCTTTCCTGTTCTCCACTGGAACCTTGGGTTCTGTAAGTCTCTTTCCCAATTAAAGATAAATATATTATTATAATTTCTGTCTGCCTTCATTTACGCCACTACATGTAGGAGTCATTTTAGTTATTTAACTTTTGCTTTTTTAAGACCAGTAATAATTGGCTTTACTATATGTCTCTGGGCTATTTAGTCCCTGGTTCTTGGTCATCCAATCAGAGTCAGGTATGGATCCCCTCTCATGGCATGGGCATTAAGTCAAATCAGAAATTGATTGGTTACTACCAAAGTATTTGTGCCAACATTGCCCTGGTATATTTTACAGGAAGAATAGGTTGAAGATTGAAGGTTTTGTGGTTTTATTGGTATTTATATTTCTCTTTTGGCAGCCAAAAGAGTATATTTCCATATCAAAGCCACTAGAACATGAGGGTGAAATTTCAATGTAGGCACCAGCTGGACCACTTCATAGTCAATGAGTTGTGTGATTGTTGTCTTCAGTAATGGGTTCTTGCTGTCAGTTTGTGAAGAGAAGCCTGGGCTTAAAATAAACTCTTTTAAGAAATCAAAGACTAAATCTTAAGGTCCAAATCAGGAGCAGAAGGAGAGAGAGCACGAGCAAGGAACTAAGGACCGCGAGGTGCACCCACACACTGAGACAATGGGGATGTTCTATTGGGAACTCACCAAGGCCAGCTGGCCTGGGTCTGAAAAAGCCTGGGATAAAACCGGACTCGCTGAACATAGCAGACAATGAGGACTACTGAGAACCCAAGAACAATAGCAATGGGTTTTTGATCCTACTGCACCTACTGGCTTTGTGGGAGCCTAGGCAGTTTGGATGCTCACCTTACTAGACCTGGATGGAGGTGGGTGGTCCTTGGACTTCCCACAGGGCAGGGAACCCTGATTGCTCTTTGGGCTGACGAGGGAGGGAGACTTGATTGGGGGAGGGGGAGGGAAATGGGAGGCGGTGGCGGGGAAGAGACAGAAATCTTTAATAAATAAATAAATATAAAAAAAAATCAAAGACTAGGGCTGAAGAGATGGAATCAGTTAAGAGCTCTCACTGCTTCACCAGAGGACTTGTGTTTGATACCTAGCACCCACCTGAAGGATAACAGCTATGTATAACTCTAGTTCCCAGGGATTTGGCATCTTTTAATGGGCTCTGAGTGCACCAGAGCAAGCCTATGATACACAGACCCATATGCAAAACCCCATTAAAACACAGAATATAAAATAATAACTATTTGACATCACATTATTATAATAATTTATTATTATAAAAATTTTCTAAGCCAAATGACAATTTCAGTGGCTAACCTCATACTTGTTAATAATTTTTAATCTTTGTTTCTGATGCCCTGTGCCATACAGCAAAAGAATGTCTTCCTGTAGACAGGCTGTCCATGCAATTGAAGTATGTCATGAAAATAGTCTCAAGTGGGATCGCAATCTGTTTTGGCATTTTTAAGTAACAAAATAGAGGTGCTTGAAATATGAAATTTAGTCTAATGAACTATAAAAATGATTACTGGTAGTTAGCAGAACCTCACATTCATAGTACTTAAGTTTGTTTCCAAACACTCATCTATCATTGGGCAGTGATTCATCTTGTTCAAGAGTTTATTTCGTTTTAGGTATTTACATAAAAAAAAATTGCATTAACAGAACAGTCACAGAAGGCTCTACATGGCTGGACGCTTTGGTAGTGTTAAGGTTCACAAGATGAATTAAATTCACAATTTATTTAGCATAATTGCTCACATAATTTAGTACAATGAATAAAAAGATTCCCACATCCTAAAAGTGGCTTTATTTCTGACTCTAAGTTTGAGGAATTCTGAAGTCCTGCAGAATCAGGCCTCTTGTTGCATTTTCTACACAGCCTCATCTTAGTTTATAATTCATTTCATTTTCTTTGACTAATATAATCCTGCACTTTTCCTTTCTTCTTTCTGTGGTCCACTGTGGAAGTTTGACATAGAATAGGAACATACTCAGTGATCTCTGTGTTGTCATTTTTCTTAATGTTTTAACAAAAGGAGTGGGAAGGGCTATTAGGACAACAAAGATGATGAGTGCACTAGCTTGGGCAGGTGTGTAGATTTCTTTCATTGTTTTCATTTTATATGGTGATTTTATCAATTATGAAAGCTTATCTATTTATTTAAAAGTATTACATTAGAGAACTCTTTTGTTTATATTCAAAATATCTTAAAGGTATAAAAATAAAGAAATTGATACAGAATAGAAACAAAAAATAGGTTCTGAAGGTGTTAGGGCCACAGAAAATCTCTGGTAAGTCTTTGGTTAAGAAATAAATTTGATTAACTAAAAATGAGTAAGAATAGAGTGAAAAGGTAATTCATAGAGTTGAAAGTTATATGTTGTGGGGGGAATGCACTACTTCCTAATCTAGGTGAATAACATTCAATAAAGACTGGTTGAACTGCAGGTGCCCTAGGAATAGAAAATGCTATCTTAAGTTGAAGAGCAAACAAATCATACGATTGTTAAGGATTTCTATAACATCATAGTAAACTTTAGAACAGAAGTTAACTAGTTTCAGTTGTGAGTTTTCGAAGTGTTAGTAAAATATATAATTGGTAACTGATTGAAGAGGGAAGGTCCTATTTCTTTAATATTGTGGCTTCTGGTAAATCTGTGTGCTGCTGTGGAATGTCCTCTTCCCAAGAGTACATAGGATCACTAATAGGTCTAGAAAAGTTATTACATAATAAGAAGAAAGAGCATAAAGTTGAGTGGGTAGAAAGATTGAGGATTTGAGTCAACCCAAGATAAAAATCTTGCCAAGGGTTATTACTTCATTCCTCAGGACCAGGCTCTCTACAGTGTCCCTGTATGGCATGGCAGGCTTAAATGTTTAGCATAGGATTCAGGAACTAGGAAAGAGAAATTACTTGTATACCAGTGTTAAACAGGGCCAGAGAGAAATCTTTAGTGACTTTTTACAAAGATGAACTAAGGCTGTACAAATAGAAGTAACAGATTCAAAAGCTAGACATGTACTTATTGAATCTCTGGCTTTTTAAAATGTCAACTTAGAACATGAAAAGACACTCGGGCCTTTAAAAGTCATATCACCACCAATAGATGAATGGATCCTGCATAAAATGAATGCTGAGACATTTGATTGTAGAACTAAAGCTTGAGTAGACAAAGCAATTTCCAATGGTATAAAGAGACACCAAAATGCCAAATGTTTTAATTGTGGTAGAATAGGACATCTCAGAAGGGATCATAGGTAAGGAATTCTTAGAAATAATGTCTTCTCTGAAAATGGCAAGAATAGGAGTCCCAATCTTCTAGAATATGTCAGAGGTGTAGCAAAACCTGACATTGGAACAATGAATGTAGATCAATAAAAAACAGAAAAGAAAACCAAATACCATCAGGGAAGTCTTTGAGAGCCTGTCACAGGCCCCCCATGTCAAACATGGTCCAGTCATTCCCAGTCACTGTGAAGAACATGTCTCACCTGGAAAAGTAAAAAAATCTAAGTCCTACTATAAAAAATGCGCACTGTTTTGAATGACGTAATAGACATGGAGAATGAATCAAAATCACCTGTAGGAAATAGGAAACGTATTTTGGAAGACTTCTATAAATAATCAAAAAGTTAAGAATGCATATAAATAATATTGTCATCGAGAGATTACTGGACACAGGTGTGGATGTGACTATCAAAACTCCAGAATCTTGGCAATCAAATTGATCTCTTCGAGTCAGAAGTTCAGTTCCTAGGTATTGGAGCCCTATCTCAAGTAAAACAAACCATGAGATGGGTTGAATGCATAAGAACAAAATAACAGAAAGGAAGGCTGAGACCCAATATAGGTAATATTTCAGTGAATTTAAGGGGCCCTGACCTGTTGCAGCAATGGGATACCCAGACTGACATTCTTGCAGTCCCTAAAGCTCATGTTTCTGGGAAGACTATTATAAGATATTATGAACAAAGGTCACCAGCCATTCAGACTGCACAAGAACACAAAACAACTAGCAAACCTTCAGAGGTAATCATGCCTCTATCTTTAAAATAGTTTAAATTGGTTAAAAACTGCGAAACCAATGTGGGTTAAACAATGGCCCTTAAGAAAAGAGAAGTTGCAGGCTTTAGAACAGTTGGGACAGGAGCAACTAGAGACTCACCATATTGAAGAATTAACCAACACTTGGAATTCTCCTGTATTTGTTTTTAAAAAGAAATCAGGAAAATAGAGAATAGTGACAAATCTAAGATCTGTCAACAATATAATTCAGCCTATGAGCCCTCTACAATCTGGAATCCTCTGCTTTCTGTATTACCAAAAGTAAGGCCTCCCATAGTTATTGGTTTAAAAGATTGTTTCTTCACTATATCTTTACAAGAAAAGGATAGAGAAAAGTTTGCCCTCACAGTGCCTACTTAAAATAATTCTCAGCCCACTAGAAGATATCAATGGACCGTCCTCCCACAGGAAATGCTCAATAGCCCCACCCCGTGCCAACACTTTGCAAGTCAGTCATTGGAAATATGTAAACAAATTCTTACCATGGCATGGTAAGAATTTACCATGGCATGGATGACATTTTGCTATCTGATTCAAATGCAGATACCTTAGAAAAAATGTTTGAAGAAGTAAGGAAAGTTTTCCCTAAATGGGAATTACAAATTTTTCTGGAACAAATACAGAAAAGGAGATTCAGTCAATTACTTAGGTTATAAATTAGGTTTACAGAAAGTTAGAAAACAAAAGGCACAAATTAGGAAAGACTGATTGTGGACTCTCTATAACTTTCAAAAATTGTTAGGAGACATTTCCACTCTATAACTGGCTGTTGGATAACTCCTGATCTAATAACTCATTTGAACAAAACATTAGATGATGACAAAGACTGAAATAGTCCCATGGAATAAACAGCTGAATCTGAGAAGAATTGGCTGTTGTTGAAGAGAAATTACAGGAGGTTCATGTTGATAGGTTGGATCCAAATCTTAATTGCATTCTAGTCATATTGCCTTCCAGAATTTCCCCTACAGGAATTTTAATGGAGAAGGAAGATATTTTTTATAATTAATTAATTAATATTTTTAAAAATAAAACAACCCTTTTTCTTTATAAATACCAATCCATGTTCACACTCCCTCCCTTCCTCCTATTCCCTCCATGTACCCTCCCACCCCAACTCCATCTAATCCTCAGAGATGGTAAAGCATATTAACTTGGGGAAGGTCAATGGTCCTCCCCAAAATATCTATGCTGAGCAAGGTATCCATTCAAAAAGATTAGGTTCCCACAAAGTCAGTACGTGCAGTAGGGATAAATTTAGGTTCCTCTGACAATGGCCTCTCAGTCTGCCCCAGCCATACAACTGTCAACCGCATTCACAGGGAGTAGTTGGTCCTACGCTTGTTCCTTCCTAGTCTGGCTGGAGATGGTGAACTCCAATTAGCTCAGGTAGACTGTTTCAATGGGTGTACCATCATGGCCTGGACCTCTTTGCTAATGTTCTCACTTTTTCAACTCTTCAACTGGATTTTTGGAGCTTAGTCTAGTGCTCCAATGTAGGTTTCCACTTCTGTTTCCATCACTTGTTGGATGAAGGCTCTATGGTGATATTTAAGATATTCATCTGACTATAGGGCAAGTCAAGATTGGGCCTCCTCTTTTCTATTGCTTAGGATCTTAGCCTGGGTCAACCTTGTGGATTCCTTGGAATTCCTCTAGAGCCAGGTTTCTTGCTAACCCTATAATGGCTCCCTTAATCAAGATATCTCTTTCCTTATTCTCATCTCTGTCCTTCCTCCATTTTGATTATTCCATTCCCCCAATTTCTCCTCACCCTTCCTCTTCCCCCTCCTCTTCCCCTTCTACCCTCTCTCTGCCTCCACCCACATGCTCTCAATTTTGTCAGGCAATCTTTCCTATTTTTACTTTCCAGGTGGATCTATATATGTTTTTCTTAGGGATCACCTTGCTACTGAGCTTTTCTAGGGTCATGAACGATAGGCTCAATATCCTTTCTTTATAGCAATATCCAGTTATGAGTGAGTACATACCATATTCATCTTTTTGGGTCTGATTTAACTAACTAAGGATAGTATTTTCTAATTCCATTAATCTGCATGCAAAATTCAAGATGCCATTGTTTTTTTGGTTTTTTGTTTTTGTTTGTTTTTTTTTTTCCATTGAGTAGTACTCTAATGTGTAAATGGGCCACCTTTTCTTTAGCCATTCTTTGGTTAAGGGGCATCTAGGCTGTTTATGCATTCTAGCTATTACAAATAATGCTGCTATGAAGATAGTTGAACAAATGCCTTTATAGTATGATTGAGCATCTTTTAGGTGTATGCCCAAGAGTAGTATTGCTGGATCCTGAGGTAGGTTGATTCCCAATTTTCTAAGAAACTGCAATACTGATTTCCAAAGTTGTTGTACAAGTTTGCATTCCTCCAGTAATTGATGAATTTTCCCCTTACTCCACATCCTCTCCAGAATAAGCTACCAATAATGTTTTTGATCTTAGTCATTATGGCAGGTGTAAGATTGTATCTCAGAGTTGTTTGATTGAAATTTCCCTGATGGCTAAAGATGTTGAACATTTTCTTAAGTATCTTTTGGCCATTTGAGATTCTTCTGTTGAAAATTTTCTATTTAGTTCTGTACTCCATTTTTTAAAATGGGTTATTTAGAATTTTGATGTCTAATACGTTGAGTTTGATATAAATCTTGGAGATTAGTCATTTGTCAGATGTGGGGTTTGTGAAGATCTTTTCCCATTGATTAGGATGCCTTTTGTCATATTGACTGTGTCCTTTGCTTTACATAAGCTTCTCAGTTTCAGAAGGTCCCATTTATTTATTGTTGCTCCAGTGTCTGCATTGAAGAATACTTTACACTTTTTCTTTTATCTGGTTCAGTGTGGTAAGATTTATAATGAGGTATTTAATCCATTTGCATGTGAGTTTTGTGAATAGGGATAGATATGGATCTATTTGCATTCTTCTACAGGTTGATATCCAGTTATGCCAGCACCATTTGGTGAAGATCCTTTAATTTTTTCATTGTATAAATTTAGCTTCTTTGTCAAAAATTAGGTGTTAATGTGCATGTGGATTAATATCTGAGTTTTTTATTTAATTCCAATAGTCAACCTCTCTTGTTTTATGCCAGTACTCAGCTGTTTTGATTACTGTAGCTCTGTAATATAGCTTGATGTCAGGGATGGTGGTGCCTCTGGAATTTCCTTTATTGTATAGGATTGTTTTGATTATCCTGAGGTTTTTTTGCTTTTCCATGTGATGTCGATTATTGTTCTTTCAATGTCTGTGAATTGTGTTCGTATTTTGGTTGCTTTTGGTAGAATTGGCATTTTACTGTGTTCATTCTACCTATCCAACAGCATGGGGGATCTTTCCATTTTCTGGTATCTTCTTCAATTTCTTTCTTCAAAGACTTAAAGTTCTTGTCAAATAGATCTTTTATTTCATTGGTTAGTGTTACCCTAAGATATTTTATATTATTTGTGGTTATTGTAAAATGTAATGTTTCTCTGATTTCCCTCTAAGCCTCATTATTGTTTGTATATTGAAGGGGTACTTATATTTTTGAGTTGATCTTGTATTCTGCCACATCACTGAAGGTATTTATCAGCTGTAGGAGTTCTCTGGAAGAGTTTTGGGGATCGCTTATATATATTATGATATGATCTGCAAATAATGCAATTTTGACTTCTTCCTTTCCAGTGTGAATCCCCTTGTTCTCCTTTTGTTGTCTTATTGCTATAGTGAAAACTTCAAGAACTATGTTGAAGAGATAAAGAGAGAATAGACAGCCTTGAATTGTTAATGATTTTACTGAAATCATTTTGAGTTTTTCTCCATTTAATTTGATGGTGGCTTTTTATTATATTTAGATATGTTCCTTGTATCACTGATGTCGCCAAGACCTTTATCATGAAGGAGTGTTGGATTTTGTCAAATGCTTTTTTAGCATCTAATTAAGTGATTTACAGTATTTTTCTGTAAGTTTGTAATGTGATGGATTACATTAATAGATTTTTGTGTGTTGAACCATCCCTGAATTTCTGGGATGAGGCTGACTTGATCATGGTGGGTAATTTTTTATGTGCTCTTTGATTTGGTTTGCCAATATTTTATTGAGTATTTTTGCACCCATGTTCATAAGTGGGATTGGTCTGTAATTTTCTTTCTTGGTTGAATCTTTGTGTGCTTTTGATATACGGGTAACTGTAGCTTCATGGCAAGGTTTCTTCTGTTTAAAACATTTTGAAGAATGTAGGTATTAGTTCTTCTTTGAAGTTCTGGTAGAATTCTGCATTAAAACAATCTAGCCCTAGTGCTTTTTTTTGGGGGGGGGGGTTGGTGACAGCTTATATTTCCTTTCAGTTTATACTTCTATTTAAATTGCTCACCTGGTCTTAATTTAATTTTGGTATATGGTATATATCTAGAAAACTGTCCATTTCTTTTACATTTTCCAATTTTGTGGAATACCAGTTTTTGTAGTATAACCTAATGATTCTCTGAATTTCCTAAGAGTCTATTGTCATGTCCCAGTTTTCATTTCTGATGTTCTTAATTCAGATGGTCTTTCTGTCTTTTGATTAGTTTGGATAAGGGTTTGTCTATCTTGTTTATTTTCTCAAAAAATCAGTTCTTGCTAAGGACATCTCCTTGGACACCTGGGAACCCCTCCAGAGTCAAGTCTTTTGCCAACCCTAAAATGGCTCCCTTAATTAAGATATCTACTTCCCTGCTCCCACATCCACCCCCTCCTCCATCCCAACCATCCCATTCCTTCAAGCTCTCCCTATCCTCCCCTTCTCCCTTCTCTCTCCCCATCTCCCCTTATCCCCCACCCCACCCCGTGCTCCCAACCCCTGTCTGGAAATCTTGTTCACTTCCAATATCCAGGAGGATAACTATACATCTTTCTTTGGGTTCACCTTCTTATTTAGCTTCTGTAGGATCATGAATTATAGGCTCAATGTCTTTTATGGCTAGAATCCACTTATGAGTGAGTACGTACCATATTCATCTTCTTGGGTCTGGGTTACCTCACTCAGGATAGTGTTTTCTATTTCTATCCATTTGCATGTGAAATTCAAGATGTCATTGTTTTTTACCGCTAGTAGAACTTTAAAGTGTATATGTGCCACACCTTCTTTATCCATTCTTCTATTGATGGGCACCTAGGTTGTTTCCAGGTTCTGGCTATTACAAATCCTTGGGCAGCAGAGGAGAGGGTACCTGAACTGGCCTTATCCTGTAGCCACACTGATCTTGCATATCACCATAGAACCTTCATAGGGTAGGGAACCCTGACTGCTCCTTGGACTGGAGAGAGAAGAAGAGGAGGAGTTGGGGGCAGAAGAAAACATTTCCTATGTATAACCCCAGTAGCAGAGACAATAAGAGCAACAATGAATAAATGGAACCTCCTGAAACTGAGAAGCTTCTGTAAAGCAAAGAACACGGTCATTAAGACAAAAAAGCAACCTATTGAATGGGAGAAGATATTCACCAACCCCACATCAGACAAAGGTCTGATCTCCAAAATATATAATCAACTCAAGAAAATAGACATTAAAATTATAAATAACCAAATTAAAAAAAATGGGGTACTGAACTGAACAGAGAATTCTCAACAGAAGAATTTCAAATGGTCAAAAGATACTTAAGGACATGTTCACCTTCCTTAGCGATCAGGGAAATGCAAATCAAAACAACTTTGAGATACCATCTTCCACCTGTTAGAATGGCTAAAATCAAAAACACAATGATAGCCTATGCTGGAGAGGATGTGGAGTAAGTAGAACAATCATACATAGATGGTGGGAATGCAAACTTGTGCATCCACTTTAGAAATCTGTGTGGCAATTTCTCAAAAAATTGGGAATCAACCTACCTCAGGATCTAGCAATACCACTCTTGGGAATATACCAAAAGATGCTCAATATACTACAAAAGCATTTGTTCAACTATGTTCATAGCAACACTATGTAATAGCCAGAACCTGGAAATTCTAATGAAAATTTATGGTAAAAAGGAGGAAACTGAGTAGGGTAAATTATAAAATGTAAACTTTGAGGAGAAAAGAGCACCAGGAAATAGAATGGAGTGAAATTTTACATTTAATGAAATAAAGAAATTGAGAAATGGAATAAAGGTTGTGGTGACCTCAGAGAAAGAACCCACCTCCCACCCAGGTAAGTTTTCGATCTGGGAAAAGGAATTAATGAAAACCTTTAATCCCAGCATTTGGGGAAGGGCAGAATTGGTAGATCTCTGAGCTTGAGGCCAGTCTGGTCTACTGAACCAATCCAAGGTCAGCCAAGCTTTGGCAGTACGGAAAAACAGAGAGTTGGTAAAGAGGTAATGAAGCAAGTGGGCCATGTCAAAGTCCTAGTAAGCAGCGGAGCTTGGCAGAATTAGATAAAGAATAGTACAAGTAAACTGAACTGTGAAATGCTAGGAAATGATTTTGGCTTGAAAGTGGTTCCATGCTATTAACTGCAATAATAGTTGAAGATGAAATTGTAAGGGCCTTTGTATTTGGAAAGGGACAACTATCACTCCATTTTTAGTACCTTGTTGACAAAATAGGAATCCTGACAGTCAGTATAGGTTTCTGATATCAAGTATGCAATGGAGCCAGCATCTCTGCTTACTTCCTGACCAACTCATTTTGGGAGTTTTGAATATAAGTCCTAAAAGAAATAACATACATAAAATTTTGGAAAATAGAGGAATTAATGAGATGCTCTAACAAACATATTCTGCACATGCTTGTGAAACCATTGGGGAACTGACTTAATAAAGCCAGGTACAAAGCAAATCCATAGGCCTTCAAGTTGGTTCTATCTGGAATTGTGTAATAAGAATGCGAGAATTATCTAAAGTTATTATTTAATTATCTAAAATTATCTGAAATAATAATACTTTATTAGCTTTATGCAAGAATTCTATGATTTTTTTCTCAGTGAAATCAATATTTAAACTCTAACATCTGTGTACTTCAGAAGGAAGGTTTTTGTTGACTGTAAAATGTTATAAAGACTTCAACAAAAGAGCTAAGTGATTTAAACTGTGTTACCAGAGCAACAATATTTGTTTAAAAGAATATAGACATATAAACACAATGCTTTAAAAATCAACTAAAATCTTATTGAAGGTAAATTAAATGATGTATTTTTTCATTTTTTAGTAGCAGAAGTAACTTACAAGAATCATTAAAATTTAAAATACATAGCAAAGAGAAAATGAAATTTAGGAAACAATAGTATGGATATCACACTTTAAATCCATCTGCTGTGCTTTTCAGTCATGGTTGTCTATGTCATTTTTCTTATCAAAAGTGATTTTTCTTAAGTATTATGAGAAAACTTTACATATTTTTAATGCTAATTAGTACATATTTTGTAATTATCATTGGATGTGATTTCTTCATATTAACTAATTGACAAAGGTGTAAAGATTTTTCAACTGCCAAGGTAAGATTTCAGCAACTTTTTTAGCATAAGTTGGAATCATGAGTCTAAGAGACTTTAGGCAGAGAGAAAAGAAACAAGCCATCCATAAAATGAGCTGTATGTTGAATGAACTATTATCCACATCAAAACTCTTTGGTACCTGGTTATGAAAGCCTGCTGAGGTCATTGCACTTCTGTTGCTAAACCAGATTCCATTCTGGACATTCTGGATCACAGTAGACAAAATGCAATGTCTTTATGATCAGCTCACAGCCCACATGGCTTTGTTGATTTGGTGTCTACTCTGGTTGGAATGTTTCATAGCCAGACTTCTGTCCATGATAGATGCACAGCAAGGAGCCAGCATAGGTTGCTTTTGAATCACACAGTGCAGGCTTTTCTTAAAGATTTTGTGTGGTTCTCTGTAAAGTGTTTGTAAAGGTTCAGCATATTTAAATGGCAACTTTCAGGAATTTGGTTAATGCATTAAAGAGAAATGCATACACATGTAGCTGGGCCCTAACATCCTCCTTGGGGAGTAGGGTGAGAAGGGAAGGCATGACATCAATGCACCCAGACTCCATAAATCCAGGGAGAGGGATGCAGTAGACTCATTTATTTATTTGACAACAGAGAAAAACTTACATACCCTTCTAGAACCCAGGCTTTCCAATCTGTTGACATCGAGTTGTTGCCCCTCATTGTCTAGGCATGATCAGGACCTCTGAAATCACCTGTTGCTAGGCCTTTAGGCAGCATCACATGGTAACCCCTGATTGGCTAGCCAAGATCAAGACCTCTGACAGTTCCAGGCAGACTCCTGGTTGGCTCCTCTTGTTCTGGTAGGCCTTGATTTCCTACATATCCACACTTTTATTTACATGGGCCCTCATCAGGAACCAGAGTCCTTTTCTCTGGCCTTCTTGCCCTGCTTCATGAGGGCTCAGAAACTAAATTCTGCCTGTCTTAGGTTGGCCTGCCAAGCAAGCTCTTATTCTTATAGACCCCAAAGAATACTCATTCCTGGAAAGTTTCCAGGGGTGGGAGGAACTAGGTAGTAGCCTGTTTGAATTACAGATGATCACGCATGTATAACTTCCTGGAGAGGACTACAAGAAGGATGCCTAAGAAGCGTTAACACCTGATGGGTCGCTTTAGTTGTTGTCTGCTGCTGTCAGATCTGCTGTAGAAGACATTTAAAGAGAACCTCCATTAAATTAATAATTTAAATGTTTGTATGTCTCTGCCTCCCACATTTTGTTTTTATGCTGATTAATAAAAAAAGAGCTTAAAGAAACACCTGCTACTTCATTATAAAAAAAAAAGTTGTATTAAAAAGTTTCTAAAGAACTTTAAAAATTGTCACAATTTAATTTCCTGGCAGCTGTGATTGACTGAATGTGAAATAATGAACAACTCAGTCCTCTGTCAGGTCACAGAAGATGCTCAACCATGACTGATGAGCCTGCTTCTCTCTAGGTGTCTACAGACCTGCGAGACTCCCACGTTCTCTTTAATTCTCCTTTTCTTTCCCCATAATCCCAGTCAGTTTTACAGTGGGAATATGAAATGAAAGAGCATCCATCAAAGCACTCCCAAATCTTTTTTTTTTCATTTCTGACTACAATGTGTAAAGGGAAGAGGTGCTTCATTCACAATTTAGTATAAATATATGTTACTGGTGGAAGTACTGTTCACATATACTGTAAATGTGAATTTCTGATGCTGAAAATTAAAGATATTTTATATATTTACTTGTGTGAAATTGAAACCCTTTAACTGTTGTTCAGTGGGCTACAGAAATTGTGGTATTCAAATATCTTTCTGAAATTATAATTTTGATTTCTTCCTAATGTAACATTTGATACATAACTTCAGCTTTTGTCACATAAAAATTCTTTTCCAAATTACTTAATAAATTGCAAGGCAACTACTTTCTTTTCCCACCTTGATTCTTTGAAAGACAACATAGAAGAGACATGATAGATCAGCTAGACTTTGGCATAGGCTCCTTTCTACTCATCTAAGGAAGGTTTCACTTTCCACAGCCCTTTAAGTCATAGTTTCCAACCTTTCTAACACTGTGACTCAAGTTCCTTACATTGTGGTGACCTCCAAACATAAAATTATTGCACTGCAACTTCATTTTGTTAATTCTATGAGTCATGAAATGTAAATAATTTTTGTTTGGAGATTGAGCTTTGGCAAATAGGTTGAGAACTACAGCCTTAAGTATTTAAATAAGTATTTGCTAAGAGCAACTACTGAATGAATATATCTGCCTACTGTTCAGAGAACAGCCTCTAATACCAAGAGCTGAAAATGTTACTTATTTTATCCAGATAGCCAAAGGCTGTGAAAACCCAGAAGTTCCCATGAAAGAAAAAAGATACACTGACAATTGCCCAGGTGCTCAGCAGGTTCAAGCCTAAGCTATGAGGCGCCATCACTGTGCTGATTCCTTTCCATGGACTTTATTGCCTTTTCTCTTTACACAGAATCCTCTCATCTTCATGCAAATGAGCCCCAGCATCCATTCTCTCTACTCCTACAGAGCTTTTATACTCTTAAGAGTCTGTGAGCTAAAACTGCTCTGCAAAACATCCAAGCTTATCAGTAAGGATTATCTCTCATGAGCATTTACACACATTCCATCAAAGAGAAAGTAAAGAAAGCTTATTTTAATAATTCTGTCATTGAGTGTATAGGGCATAAAAGCTCCCTTCACATGTTCTTAGGCTGTGAGTCCCTCTCGAAGATGGAATGACATAAATGCATAGTATTCTTGTGAAGGAGGACCTAGAAACTAAAGATGAAATGATACGTTCTACTACTCTTGAGAAAGATTATTATGAACCCGAAGATCAAGAAATGGAGTGGTGATCATGGAATTTTACACCACCTAAAACCATCTCCCTTTGAAATCACATGAAGATACCATCCCTGAAAACAAAATTTAAAAAACTCACAGTTCAGTGAGAAAAGAAAATAAACTATTGCAAACGTAAAGTACCAAAGTCAATTAAGACAGGGGCATGGTCAGCAGCCTGGCTTCAGTAGCTAGCTCATTCTGTGAGTACATGTGTATGTGTGCTTATATATGTGCATGTATATGTGTTGTGGGATTCATCTAGTATATGCTGTAAATATGTTTTATTACCATTGGTTAACAAGGAAACTGCTTTGGATTGTGGCAGGACAGAATAAAACAAGGCTTAGATTTCCTAATCCAAACAGAAATAGCAGCAGAAAGAAGGCAGAGTAAGAGAGATGCCATATAGCTGTAGAAGGAGAGAGATGCCAGAATCTTACCAATAGGCCACAGCCTCATGGTGATACATAGATTACTAGAAATGAGTTAATTTAAGATGTCAGAGCTAACTAAAAATACACCTCAGCCATTGACCAAACAGTGTTGTAATTAATATAGTTTGTGTGTGATTATTCAGGTCAGGGAGGCCAGGAAACTAACAGAGTCTCTATTTACATATATTCATGTATTATATATAAGGGAGAATCTCTGTGTATCACACTTGTATATGTGTATATGTGCACATTGATATGTCTGCATTGATGTTGGCTGCCAGCTTACTGTATATTGATTTTATTATGTTTAGATGTGTTCCATGTATCTCTCCTTTATCATGAAGACCTTTATCATGAAGGGGTGTTACATACTGTAGAAAGCTTTCTCAACATCAGAGATTTTTGTAAGTAGTACCATCCCTGCGTCTCTGGAATGAAGCCAACTTGATCATGGTAGATGATTTTTTTGATGTGTCTTGGATTCAGTTTGCCAGTATTTTTATTGAGCATTTTTCAATTCAGTGTTCATGAGGGAGATGGGTCTTTAATTCCCTTACTTAAATAACACTATGTGCACTTTTGGTATCTGGGTAACTATAGCCCCATAAGAAGAGTTTGGAAATGTTCCTTCTGTTTGTATTGTGTGGAACAATTTGAGGATTAAAGGTAATAACTCTTCTTTGAAAATCTTGTAGAACTCTGTTCTGAAACCATCTAGCCACACACTTTCTTTTGTTGAGAAACATTTGATGACTGCTTATATTTCCTTAGTGGTTAGGAGTGTGTTTAAATTATTTATCTGATCTTGATTTAATTTTGATATGTGATACATGTTCTGAAAATTGTCCATTTGTTTTAGATTATTGAACTTGTGGAATTCAGAGTTTTGAAACATTATCTAAAGATTTTTTGGATTTTGTCAGTTTCAGTTGCTATATCCCTCTTTTCTTTTATCATATTATTAACTTGAATATTCTCTCTGCCGTTTTGTTAGTTTGGATAAGAGTTTATCTATTTTGTTGATTTTCTTGAAAGAACCAGTTCTTTGTATTCCTTTCTTTGTTTCTATTCTATTGTTTTCAGGCTTCAGATTAATTATTTCCTGCCTTCTGCTTCTCCTGATTGTGGCTGCTTCTTTTTGTTTGAAAGCTTTCAGGTGTGCTGTTAAATCACTCATGTGAGATGTCTCCATTTTCTTTATGTAAGCACTTAGTGCTATGAACTTTCCTCTTAGCACTACTTTGAATACATTGTGCCTTCATTTTCATTGAACCATAGGAATTCTTTCAGTTCTTTCTTTATTTCTTTCTAAACCCAGTGGTGATTCAGTTAAGCATTATTCAATTTTCATAAGTCTGTAGATTTTCTACAATTAGTGTTGTTGAATTCTAACTTTAAGCCCAGTTGATCTGATAAGGTACAGTGGATTATTCCAACATTTTTTGTATCTGTTAAGATTTGCTTTGTTACTGAGTATGTGGTGAATTTTAGAAAAGGTCTCATGAGGTGTTGAGAAAAACATATTCCTTTTTGTTTGGGTGAAATGTTCTGAAGATATCTGTTCAGTCCATTTGAGTCATGACATCTGTTAATTCTCTTATTTCATTGCTATGTTTCTTTCCAGAAGACCTGTCCATTGGTGAGAGTGGGGTGTTGAAGTCTCCTACTATTAGTGTGTGGGGTTTGATGTGCTGTTTAAGCTTTAGTAATATTTCTTCTACATCCATGGGTGCTTTTGTATTTGGAGCATAGGTGTTCAGAATTGAAATTTCATCTTAATGGATTTTTCCTGTGGTGAGTATGAAATGTCCTCCTATCATCTCTTTTGATTGATTTTAGTTTAAAGTTTATTGTATTAGATATTATAATGGCAACACCCACTTGTTTATTACATCCATGTGATAGAAAAATTTTTTCCTAAGCTTTTGCTCTGAGGTAATGTCTGACTTTGAGGTTGAGATATCTTTCTTTCATGGATCCTGTTTTTGTTTCCATTCTGCTAATGTGGTTTTTTTATAGGTTAATTGAGTCCATTGACATTAAGAGATATTAATGACCAATGATTGTTAATTTCCTTTATGTTTTGGTGGTAGTGTTTGTGTGTTTCCCTTCTGTGGGGTTTGTTGGTGTTAGGTGTGAGGTTATATGTTACCTCTGTTTTTGAGGGTACAGTTCATTTCCTTAGTTGGAGTTTTCCTTCTAGTACTTTCTGTAAGGTTTGATTTGGTATTCTTTAAATCTGGTTTTGTTTTGGAATATATTCTGTGTCTATGATTATGGAAAGTTTTGCTGGATATAGTAGTCTATGCTTGCACCTATGGTCTTTAGTGTCTGAGGCATATGTGTCCAAGACCTTTTGGCTTTCAGGATTCCCACTGAGAATTTTTTTCTTTTTTTTCTTTCTTTTTTAATATTACTTTAAAAAATACCAATCCAAATTCCCACTCCCTCTCCCTCCACAGATCCTCCCCCCACTCCTCCAACCCTAAGGGTGTGCCATGCACCCTGCTCTGTGGAAAGTCCAAGACCCTCCCTACTATATCTAGGTTAAGAAAGGTTTACATCCAAAGAGAATAGGATTCCATGAAGCCAGTATATGCAGTAGAGACACATCTGGTGTCACTATTAGTGGCCCCTCAGTCTGTTCCAGCTGTCAACCTACTTCAGAGCGGCTTGGTTGTTCCCATGCCCGTTCACTCCCAGTCCAGTTGAAGTTGGTGAGCTCCCATTAGCTCAAGCAAACTGTCTCAGTTCCCCTCATGATCTTGAATTCCTTGCTCATAGTCTCATTCCTTTCGCTCTTCAACTGTATCTTGGAAGCTCAGTCCAGTGCTCTGATGTAAAAGTGAGTGTAATTTTTATAGGTCTGCCTTTTTATGTTATTTAAAGTTTTTCATTTGTGGCTGTCAATAGTCTTTCTTTATTCTGTATGTTTAGTGTTTTGGTTATCATATGGTGAGGGGACTTTTTTTTTGTTCCAGGCTATTTGGTGTTCTATATGCTTCTTGTACCTTCATAGGCATATCTTTCTTTAGAGTGAGAAAGTTTTCTTCTTTGATTTTGGTGAATATATATATTCTCTGTGCCTTTGAGCTGATGTTCTCTTTTTTCTAACCCTATTATTTTTAGGTTTTGTCTTTTCATGGTGTCCCCTATTTCCTGGATATTTTGTGATAAGGATTTGTAAGATTTGCCATTTTCTTTGACCAATGAATCTATTTTCTGTACCATATCTTCAACACCCGAGATTCTCTTTTCCACCTCTTGTAATCTGTTATGGTTGCCTCTGAAGTTCCCATTCATTTACTCAGATTTTTCATTTCCTGAATTCCCACTGTTTCTGTTTTCTTTATTGTCTCTATTTCAATTTTTAAGTCTTGAACTGTTTGCTTCACCTGTTTGATTGTTTTTTTTTCTTGGTTTTCTTGGCTTTCTTCAAGAGATTTGTTGTTCTCTTCCATTTTTTGTATTTTCCACCATTTTTAAAGGTAATTCTTCCTTTTCTTTTTAAGTGTCTCTATATTCTTAATAAAGTTATATTTAAGGATATTTTCTTCTGCTTCTTCTGGGTTAGGATTTCAGGTCTTCCATTTGTAAGTTCTAGGTTCAGGGTTGGCTTATTGCTCTTTATGTTGTTGAATGTATTCTTGTATTCGTTCCTACCCATCTCTTCTTCCAAGGGATTTAGGTGGGGCCTGTGCTTTAGTGGTTTCTCTTTCTGAATTGGTGCAGGTGGGGACTGTGTCTTAGGTGATCACTCTTCCTCATGGTGTAGGCAGGGCTATGCCTCTGGTAGTCACTGATGCAGTTCTGGGGGCTCTTCTTCAGATGAAATCAGGGCCTAGACTCCAGGGGTTGTAGTGCAATGGGGTATGGTTACACGTATGTGGTGGTTGTTCCCAGGTCTTCACTTGGTGGGGATAGCCAGATGTGCCTCAGGGAGCAAGGACCTAGAGAATTCTGGACTGTTTCTTTGATAATTACTTTTCAAATCATATGCTAATTCTAGTCTCTCCTAATGTACATTGTTTACAGCTTAACTCCCATATTTCTAAATCCGGTTATCAAATATACAACACATATTTCTCACAATTGAGAACTCATGTTTTATTTATTCCTACAGCACTTCTGTCTCTTGTTTCATGGAAATACACTTCTGTAGGACGATGCCATTTTAATCAGAAATAGTAATTCTTTCAAAAATTTCTACTTGTGGAGATCATTAGACATATACCTTGAGTCTTTAACTTTACACAAAGAACCAAAGGTAGCCATGAGATGCTAAGAATGGGAGAAATGGTCTACTCTACAGTTTGTGCACATGAATAGGCTATTCAACACTAAATGATCAGTGTGAAAATATATAAACAAATAATGGTATACAGACTGAACAGGTTATATATAGGAATATGTATGTATAACAACAATGAAAAAATTTCCCATGAAAGAGAGCAAAGGGGGTGAGTAATATGGGGCTTTGAATGGATGAAAGGCAAGAAAAGTGATATGGTATCATTTAAAAATAATTTCAAAATGTATACAAAAGAAATGCTGACAGTATAAACAAATAACAAATATATTGTCAAGTGTTAAGCAGGCATATTATCAATTCAGTTCACACCTGTAGTAGTTACTTGATAATTGCTTTAATGTACAGGTCTGAAGCATAGAGATTCAAAAGAGGATTCCCGTATTAAGTTTTACTGGCCTTTTGAGTGGCCAAATAGGATTTTTGCACATGGTCTATGGAAAATCTTTTAAGTCACCTTATTTCCTCAAAGGATGTATGTACTAGGCATCTCCAAGTAGCTGTACTTTGAATTTATCAGATAACAAATTTGTGTTCAGGAATCTATTCATTTTAATAATGCAGTGATAAGGTCATGTTTTCAGATGCTAAGTCACAGAACATTCAGTCTAAAACCTTGGCAAATTTGACCTTTCAGGAAAAATGTAGATCCATGTAACCATGCATGGTCTGTGGAATATATGTCTTCACTCATCTTCCAATTGTTTATAATAATTCTTAAATACTTACTTTACTTTTATACAAAAGGTTCCAACACTGCATACTTTTAATATCAGTTCCCATACCTAATGGAAAGAGAAAAATGTTGTTGATAGAATCATTTTATTTTCTGCACTCCTTGTTTCCACAACATGGAAATAAGATGAAGTAAAATGAACAAGAACAGTAGCATGTTTTCTCTCCCTTTCTGTTCAGCTTTGCATTATGGTAGCATTGATTGGCCTTGAGCTAAACTCACAGAGCATCTACTGTGTCTTCTTTTCATGGTCCTGGGCTAGAATAAGCTAGAATAGACCCAGAGACTATACACTCATGGTAGATGTAGGAGTTGGCTAGTTTTATGTCAACTTTACACAAGCTGGAGTCACTGGAGGGGAAGGAGCTCTAATTGAGAAAATGTCTCTAAGGTTGGGCTGTTATCAAACCTATAGAAAATATTCTCAATTAGTGATTAATGGTAGTGGGTCCCTCTCATTGTTGATTTTGCCACCCTCAGTTGGCGTCTATTTAAAAACACGTAGAGCAAACCATGAAGATAAAGCCACCATGGGCTCTGCATCAACCCATCTCCAAGTTCATGCTCTGTTTGCGTTCCTGTCCTGACTTCCTTCATTGATGTGGAAGTTTAAGCCAAACAAACCTTTCCTCCAAAACTTGCTTTTTGTCATGGTGTTTTATCACAACAATATTCATTCTAACTAAGACAAGGTATAAAATGAAAAGTCTGTGGTGAATAGGTGAAGACAAGAAAAAAATCATTCAAGTACAAGAAAATGGAGTTTGAAAAGAAAATACTAGCATTTGGTAAGATGACTCAGTTAGTAAAGGTGCCTTCCACCAAGCCTGATGACCTAACTTCAATCCCCAAGACCCAAATGGTGGATGTGAAGAGATACATGTGTGCTGTGACTTGCACCGATGTATCATGTGAGAATATACATGCTTGAATGCACATACACACATAAACCCATACAATAAATGTATTGTCCTAGTTAGAGTTATTATCACTGTGATAAAACACTATGACAATAAAAACAACTTAGATAGGAAAATGTTTATGTGGATTATGCTTTCATATTGCTGTTCATTATTAATGGAAGTCAGGACAGGAACTGATACAGGGCAGGAATCTGGAGGTAGAAGCTGATAGAGAGGCCATGGAGGAGTGCTGCTTTCTGACTTGCTCACAAAGCTTGTTCAGTCTGCTTTCTTTGCAACCATCAGCCCAGGGAAGGTACCATCCGCAATGGGCTGAGAACTCTCTCATAAGTCACTAAGTAAGAACATGCTCTAAATTCTTATCTATTGCCCAATCTTATGGAGGAAATTTTTCAAAAGGTTCCCTCTTGTCAGATGACTGTAGCTTGGGTCAAATTAACATATAACTACCTAGCACATATATATAACATAGTTTCAAATTTTTAAGAAGAAATGTTCTAAGGTCAGAAAATTTACAGAAGCAAAGGACCAGTTGCACCAAGATGACACATTACAGAGTGAGTCCCTGTGTACAAGCATTATCAAGGACTAACGAGCCTGGTTACAGTTACCATGGAACTCAGAAAGGTTTTCTGCATTCTGTGGATTCTATGGCCAATCTCTCCTATATGACTTCCTGGACACCAGAGATCTCCTTCATCATTCATCCATTTGCATTTCTTGTCAGAGGCAAGAATGCCTTTCATTTTCTTCAGAGTCTCATCGTGGAAACTCTGTCTAAATTCTACAGAGATGTCTTCACACCTTCTCAGCTACATGTGTCCAGTGCTGTCATCTGAGAAATTATTTCATCAGTATCCTGGGCTGTTCCTCCTTCATCACATCATGAATCACTTTATTCCCTGCATTATTTAAAAAAAGTTTCAGCCATGTGCATCAGAGGTGCATGTCCTGCAAGAAGTCCTCAGAAGGGCCATTTTCTACTTTCTATGTAGCATTTCTCCCAGGTAAACAGTGATGTAGAGAAAGAATGAAAATAAATCAGAAGAAGGATGTGGGTAAAGACTGATAATATGAAAAAAGAACAAACTTTTAAAAAGTATATAATATAGCAAGACACTATTATAAGCATGATACTGAAAACAATAAAGGAATAACAGATAAAGTTGACCTATTTGTACTATTCTTAACATCACAGTATTTTCTAAATCTTTTTTATTAGACAATGAGCCTGTGGGAATGACTTGCTTACTGATACATGTTATCTATAAAAGTAAAGCCTCAACAAAGGCATATTGGACCAAATTGCTGAAATAGATTAGGGATTTTAAAATAAAATGTTAATACACAAAACACTGAGGGGAAACAGGGCAAATGTCAAAGGCAAAACATTATCAAGAACATAGCTCCACACTGAAAGCAGAAATATTCTATTTTGCTGCTTCAGAAATGTGTGCTCCAAGGGAAGTCCAAAAATATGGAGCACGACTAGCATAAAATCTCTTCAAGGACCTCTCAGAGTCACGTTTAAGCTGTGTTTCAAGAGCATCCTGAGAAAATTACAGCCTGGATTTCTGTCCTGGTTCAAGTCCAGGAACATTGAAAGCCATCTTTATTTCCTCTAAAATTGCAAATTAGTAATTTAACACTGTTCATAAAAAATCTAGCCAAATGCCTACCTGCTGCCACACCTCTTCAGAACCAGGTGGAATATGTAACCAACTCACCAATCCTGCTCAGAAGAATGCAGAGTAGGAAAGTCTCTTTAACGAAAGGACTAAGAGCACCCTTCTTTCTCCTGTAAGTGACTTAGAAGTAGGAATTGATTCATCTTCCCCACACTTCAGAAATCAAGCTGAGGTGCTGTGGTAGTGATCACTGAAAGGACACTGGGGAGGAGATCGTGAGTCGAGTAGTTGGTTACTTATGTAGGCTCACCATGGAGAATTAGAAGGACAGTCTTCTGAAGATCTAAGAATTAGGAAATGTGACTGCACTTGCTTGTGCTTGAGACAGAGTCTTAACCAATCTGAGGTTTGAAACTTCAAAAAACCCAGAGATAAACAGAGCAGCACACTCCAGGTACTTTCTTCAAAGTCCTGGCAAAGCACGGATTTGACAAATGTCATCTGTTAGTGAAACAGTCTTTCTCTGGACATGCTAGTCAAAAACATACTGTGTGAACAGTTTTAGTAAGACGAGTAAAATCCTGGAGAATGATTACAATGAGGGTGCAGAGCAGTGGAAACCAAGGACTCTCTGTACCAAGGTCAAGCAAACTGCCTGCTCCTCAAAGTCTGACTTTCTTCCTATTTCTGTACGTGGAATTCTGTTACAACACAGTAAACCCACTGCAGATATCATGTCCCTTTCCAGCTCTGATTTCTGCTCCTAGATCTTCCTGCATCATCAAAAGCTAATCTTTTTTTTTTTTTTTGAGGGAAACACCCATCATTAGTTTTTTTTTTTTTTCCATCATTAGTTTTGACAACACCTGTATCTGAAGCCTGTCGTCACACAAGAAAGATGAGCTGACCTTTCTTTGGATGCCAGGGTTAACAGTGTCACCATGAATACATTATTTCTTTTCTTATTCATCCACAAAGAAAACAGCAAAAGGGAGCTGGATGGCACAGAGACGTGAACTGATTCTCCTACTTGCTTTTAACTTCTTTGATGCACTGTCTTTCACTGACAATAGAGAAAAGGCTAAATTTAGAACTTTTACAGAAAACTCATTTACCCAAATGTTGGCATTTGGACACTTCTTAGAGTTTCTATTACTATGAAGAGACATCATGACCACAGCAAGTCATATAAAAAGAAACACTTAATTGAGTGGCGACTCACAGTTCAGAGGTTTAGTCTTTAATCATCATGGTGCAGCATGGCACATGCAGGCAGACAGAGTGTTGGGGAAGGAGCTGTTGCATCTTGATGCAGCAGGAAGTGATCTATCTCACTGGGCATAATTTGAACATATAGGAGACGTCAAAGTCTGACAGCCTCCACAGTGACACACTTCCTCTAACAAGTCCACACATACTCCAACGAGGCCACACCTACTAACAATGCCACTCCTTAGGGGAAACATTTTTTTTCATACCACCACAGTCATGTTTCTGCAGAAAACCTTAGATAATGAACCTTCAAAGTACCCTTCAAATGTCAACTCAAATGGATTATCTCTTTATTTTCTTCTACAGGTGAACAGAGCCCTACTGCTTCAGTTATACCATGATAATAAGATAAATATTCCTTTTACACACAATTTTCACATGTAGATGTCAGAGTTTCCTTTATGATATTCAAATGAGACATTTTAATGAGGCATTAATGTCTTTTGTTATGAAGAGTATAAAACCAAACCCCCCAATATTTAAGGTCTTTGACCTGGAGTTCAATGGACGAGGAGTTCCCCTGGTAGATCTGGCTTAGATTCAACCTACAACTCTGGAAAAAACAGGACACTGATGAAGAATGACTGAGACTAATATTGCATTTCCTCTTATGCTAAAGGAGCTAAGGTTTTCCCCAAAGAAGCCAGTAAACATGAAAAATTGACATGAAGCAAAGTTAGCTGAACGGTCACTAAATATACAATTTACACACACACACACACACACACACACACACACGCAGGACATGGAAGGGAAGTGGGAATAACTAGCTGGGAAACAGAAGATGATCAAAGGGACTCAGAGAAGAAGAATAAAAGGCTATGGGGAGGGGAATATGATGACGGCATATTGTGTTTAAGTAAGAAACTGATAAAAATTAAATTAAAATTGAATAAAAATAATTTGTACTTTCAGCTTATCTTATTCTCATCTCCTCATACCAGGTTTTATGAATTCTCCCTAAAACATCAATCAAGCACTCAAGTATGGTTGAATCAACTCTATCATTTCTTCTCTCTTTTTTTTTTCAGACAAGGAAACCCTTCTGAATTTTTTTTTTATATACACCTGCTAAAATCCAACACATCTTGTAGTTTCTCTGGTCATATATTTCTTTGATCCATTTATTGATGTCAATAAACGCATCATTTAAGCTAAAAGATTTTCCCCATCTTGACTGCAGCATTTTAATGGGTGAACATTTCATTTTTCTGTCAGAATTTGCTAGTGCCCGTACAGATGATTTTTGCATGCCTGATGCAGCTCTTTGTAAGAGTTAATTGAGACTCCACAAATAAATTCTCATGCATTTCTATGCACATTTGTATTTGAAAGACACAGTTAAGCAGAAAACAAGAACTCACTTCTCAGTTCCAACAACACATTTATGAATTTCTCATAATCCCCTTAACACTCAGTCTTTGCTGGAAAATGTGATGAAGTGTTGTTGAATACCAGGAGAGGAGCTCTTTGCTACACAGATGAGTGCTTTCACAAATGATTTGTAAAACCGCATTACAAATAGCAAGTGCCACTTTCTAGAGTAGAGTGCACTTCAGAGTGACACACTCTAGGGCCTTTTGTGTTTTCTTCTCTGCCACTGTGATATACTTTATGACTTGACCAGAACCCTGAGCCAGACATGCTTCTATAACAGTAACAAAATGATGTCAACTATATGTTAGGTCTTCTGGATATGGTAAGGATGAAAATCGTTTACCAATAAAAAAAATACATAACGCATACTAGCTTTTACCATTATCTCCTGTTTCATTATTAAGCTTCATATCATGATACTACATTATTGAATAAGAATTAGTCAGACTGGTTTTATGCACATCTTGAATGAGTAGGGTACAATGTAAATTTCTACAAACCATATGTGGTAAACATTCATCATCTTCAAAAGACTCTCTCAGAAAAGAAAATATAATTTACAAACCTAAGGAAAGTGAATACTGCCTTTTGTGGTTTTGACTCTTAGAAACCTGAAGCCTGTGAGAAGTTGTTTGCATCAAGGGAAGCAATTTTAGTTATATGACTAAGCAATGAACTTGAAGGGATTTATTTAGAAATAAATATGTATTGATGGCAAGAAAAGTCACTACACTATTAATGAATCAGTTGCCTTACTTCAGTCTGTTATTGCATTGAACATTATTTTTCCATTTAGATGATTCATGATAATAAGTTCAAATATCTTTGAAGGAAAGTAGACAAATGCAGGTATTTTATTAGAATATTAATGCTGTGATATGTTGTAGGAAGAAATCAGCTCCATAGGCATAACCATCATGTTACATATATAAATGAGTAAAACTCCCATGATTCATTGCTGAAGATGTGTGTATGTAATTCTGCATCTAATAAGAAAAGAGAAACATAAATGAACCAATATTTCTTGTAGGAACATAACACAATGCATCTCCTTTTTAACTAACATTAGCAGTACAGGAGGAAATGAAGAAAACCTTCAAACTGTTGTTTTCATTAATTCATGTATGGCTTAGAATTAAAGACAAGGTGGCTATAAATAAAGACCCGACAGAGGTGGCTGGATATCCATGGTAGATCACTTGCCTAGAATGTGGAAGCTCTGGCTTTGATCTCCAGCAATACAAATACAAAAGACAAAAACAAATAAAAAGTAGGCTTTTGTTGGGATTTCTTCACTTAAGTTGAGTGGAATTACTTATAATAATTTGTGTAGCTCTTGTTATCTACTATAAATATCATAAAATTTAAAAAGACAAAGTTCCAGGATATTTTAGGTGCAGTCTAGTAGTCAAAATTTTAAATTTCCCGAAGTCAAAATTTTTGGGTTATAGTGACATCATACATATCTAATCCACAAATCTGCCTCCTCATCTTGTAACTTTAGTATTGAGAATGAAACCTAGTATCACTGCTGTACACAGAGCTACATTTCAGCTCCTTGCTGTCACCCTTTATAATCTCTTTTACCCAGTACAGAAATTTATATCATTAGTGCTCAAAATACATAAACATATGCAGTCTGATAGACCTTCATCTTTATGCAACAATGTATCACGTTTGTATCAAATATCAGGGTCAATTGCAAACTGAATTTCACAGTCCTCTGTTGTAAGAAACAGTTAACAATGTTTTATAGGATTATTAGTGTCATGAATGAGAAACTTTTTGAAAAATTATTGTACATACTTATTCTATATTATTTCTTCAGCACTGTGTTCAATTTGATCTCAACATTAAACCTTATGCAACTTTAAACATTTTTAAACTTGACATTGAGCTTAAAGTTTGTCATTAAATTCAATACCTAGAAAACTAAATTATTTCTAATTCTGGTACTACACTCAACTGCAACAGACCTCAACAGATAAGCAGAGAGCAAATATGTCAGGGACATGTTCCTCTGATTATTCTATTTTTCTTTCTTCCAAATGATATGACTTAAATGGAATAGGAGATGATTATGGTACAAGTCAGTTCTTTCTACCTAGGATTTCAGTTGATTTATTGCATCCCACATTAAAATATTAAGCATAAGAAAATAAGCAGAACTTTTACAAAATTAATAGTCTGTAGACACCAAGGGAATGTTCATTTCTTCAAATATGACCTCACCAGATTGCATGTGGCATTTACTTCAATCTGAAATAACTAATAGTTCATAAACTTCATATTTTCTTTACTTTTGAGAAAATAAAATATGAAAAAGGATGTCAATTCATAAGACTCAAACCACCACTAATTTGTTTATGAAGAAAATGAAGGCCATAGATTTAAATGTCATGCCTAACACTTCACAGACTTGAGCACTTGGTATCTGCAAATAGTGATCTTCTCGGGTATGTATGATACCATATGTCTTGAACTCTAAACTCAAATTTTTGCGTGTGCTTTTCTTAGAAATTTTAAGCCATGGTCATCTAATAAAATCACCATGTGGGTGTCAAACTTTGCCAACATCTACCTCTATTGATTATATAATACACATCATCTTTTATTTTGTCCAAGTGGTATATTGCATTATGTATCAGGCATAAATCCCTTTGAACATAGTATATAATCCAATATTATGTACTATTTAATTATGGTTGTTAATATTTTATTAAGGACTTCTATATTTATGTTCTTCAAACATATCCTAAAACTTTGCTTGTTTGCTTATGAGAAAGTAAAGATCTTTAAGTGTTTTACTATAATTAATGTAAACACAAAGTATATGTGCTCAAATATTTGATTTTACCGCCTTATCTTTTTACTATTTCTTAATGTCATGGTGTAGTGGGAGCTGCGGGCAGGCCTGCTTTTCATCCCGCCTAGCTCCCACATGGTTAGCTTTACACCTGAAATAACAACACACAAACTTTATTCTTTTAAACACTGCCTAGTCCATTATATCTAGCCTCTTCTTGGCTAACTCTCATATCTTGCTTAACCCATATTTAGTAATCTGTATAGCACCAGTCTTACCGGGAAAGATTCTAGTGTACGTTCATCTTGGGCCAGAGCTTCATCGTGTCTGCCCTAGAGAGGAGCAGCATGGCATCTGCCTAACTTCCTCTCTTCCCAGCATTCTATTCTGTTTACTCCACCCACCTATGTTCTAACCTATCAGGCCAAGAAGTTTCTCTATTAATTAACCAATGAAATCAACAGATTGATATATGACTCTCCCACATCATCACGGGCTGTATTTCCTTTTTCCTAAATGGAATATTAACTGGTGATTTTCTACTGCATGACTTCTGTCAAGTGGTAAAACCAATAATACATGTCTACATTGGTATATAAAACACAAATCGAGATTATGAGTTTGTTTTATAATTGGTAGTATGATCTGCTGTATCTTCACTGTTCTAAAACTTGGTCACATGGGCCTTGAGTTCTGTACAATACTATTTATCTACCTTGTCATTTTTATTCTTCACTCCACTTGTATTGCACTCTTCATTTCATCATTAATCAAGCTATTTTTAGTCACAATTCTGAATAGGCACTGCAATGTGAAAGTCTGAGTTGTGCAGTTTTAAATCTGACAGAAATATGTGCAGCAGCACATCAACAACAGAGTCTGCTCAGAAAGCAGGAATCTGATTACATGCCCCCAACAGCCTGCCCGTTGAGACTTCTTTCTCTCATTCAGCCCAAAGCCTGTATTGATGCTTGCATTGAGCAAGGCAGCTCCTATGTCAGGGGAACTTTAACACTGGACAGATGAGGTGCAGAAAGGCTGTGTGAAATGAATTCAGTCTCATGGGACTCAAGGTCTGCTGAAGTCTAAGCTCTAGGCTAAGCTTCAGTTTGAAATGCTTGTCAAAAATGATAGCATGTATCTTTACTGAATATCACCAGGCACAAAAATCTTCTGTACTTATGTGAGTGGTAGGGAAATTTATCCACACAGAGGTCTGAATAGCTCTCAAATGTCTTGTCATAATTTATTAGAACAAATTGGTATAAATGAAAGTACTTAGTATTGAACTACTTAGTATTGAACTAGTAGGCTAGAGCCAAAATTTCTAAAGACATGCTATTCACAGGGATAATAGGTACATGATGACATTACATTCACACAAGTGGAATTGATCTATTTATAATGACATTGTTATCTAAATAGTTGGAATATACCAATGAAAATGTAAAATTAATTTTGCAGAGACCCAGTTCTAATGTATTTCACACATCATTTGCCAAACATAAACATAAATGAGCTTTCTTCCAACCATGCTGATCCCCTTCACAGGGCTACTGCTGGAATTAGTTCATCTGCATTGTAGCTAGGAGGCAATTCAGAACCAATTCTACTATTATATGCTGCTATTGAACAAATATTCATTCTTCCACTGATATTTGAAAATTAATATAAATATTTTTATCTCCAGCTGCAAGAAAGGGTAGGGAAATGGGTCATTTCAATATGAGAGTAACTATAAATATTCTTCTGCAACAGTGTAAGGGACAGAATGTGGACCTTCTCCCTGAGAAGAGCTTTGGGACAAGTAAGAAAGCACTGGTCAAGAAAAGGTATATGATTGTGCAGTTAGTAGTAAACAGTTTTATTTTGTTGATTTTTATTGAGTTCTACATTTTACTCTGCTCCCCTCCCTATTTTTCCCCTCCTCTTCAACCCTCTCCCAAGGCTCCCATGCTCTCAATTTACTCAGGCAGTAATAGTTTAACAGAACATGTTGGTTAAGAATTTGACCTTCTTTTCTACTTAACTCTATGGCGAGTTGATTATCTCAGTACACATGGTGTGCATGTTGAAGTTATACATAAGCTTAACTACATAGAATTCCTCTCACCAAATAATTAAGATACAGTTTTTTTTTTTTCACATTGAGGAATTAACAAAGGAGACTAACCCTGAGCCTCCAACATGCAGTTCTGCTTGAGACCATTGCCATTTGTCCGTTGTCAAGAGAGCTTCACCGGCTGCTTTGTACCTGACAGAGATGATCCATCCGTTCTCAGTAGATTGGGTGCATTCTGAAGGTACTGGCTTGCTTTTCTTGTTGAAAGACCTCCTTGTACATTGTGACTTCACAACATAGTCCTGCACCATTTCTTGTTAGAGCAATGGTTAGCTTGTGAAAACAGATGCCAACCCAAACTGTGAGACTCTCTTCCTTTCTTACACCAGTTAGGGGACCCTGAGTAGTTGGATTAGTAGGAAAGAAAGACAGCCATGCCTCTACACATCACATGACAATAACACCACTGGAAATAAGGAACTGGGCATCCAGAATGAAGCTCAGTTAGTAGAATGCTTTCTCCAAGGTTGTTTTTGATGGTGATATTTTAACCCAGCGACAGAAACTGTAAGGCACAGAGCTTGCTAATATGATAGACTTCACGGATAGTGTAACCCAAGGATACTACTGTGTCTGCCTCCCCAACAGCATGGGAATTACAGGCACTTGTACTAGGCCAGCCTTTATGTAGGTGGGAACTAAGGATCTGAACTTAGTTCCTCATGTTTTTGTAGTAAGCACTTACTCAATGAAACACTAACTTAGTCTCTATTATGCTTTCTCTAAGCAATAAATTTGTATTGTACAGTTTTAAATTTCTCTGCCCATGGTGAGCTGCCCATTAAACATCTCTAGATAGCTAGTGGTTCAATTAGAAAATAAATATGTTTAAAGATTTTTGTAGGAAACAATATATTAAACTGCAATAAACTATCACCAAATTCAGAAGAGAGAGAAAAAGGAAATCCTATTACATATACTAAGCTCAAGTCAAAGAAAAGCTAGTTATAAGAATATTAACTTTTATTTGAAAAATACCAAAAGTTTTATATTCAATGAAATTAGAAGTCTTGCTAAGAGTCTCTAGAAATCTAGAGAAAATTGTGCTATCATCATACATTTTGTGACTTGATAGGAAGAGTCTGCCATCAATATCCAGGAACACTCAGCTCCTTCAAATTGTTGGTTATATTGGATGGCTTTCAGTGAAAGTTTTCAGCTTTAATTACAACAGCTATTTTTTTTTTCATCAGGTCAACAGACTATGAATTTGATAGTGAGAATCAAGTTGCTTTCATGCCTTAATTAAAAAAAATCAAATTATAGTCTCTTCAATAATATTCCTGACCATTTCCTTAAACTAAAATCTCCAAATGCAGAAGTTATTTCAATTCCGATAAGACATGAAATTGAAGAAAAATTCTAAGCCATAAAATGAATGAGCACATAGAAAATATAATGTTCTCGGGCGGCGGGCAGAACCAACGCACGGACGGCTGCTGGCGACGCAGCTGGCACAGGCCTGACCGGCGGGTACTGACACAGTGGCAGGCAACGCAGGCGGCAGGGACAAACGCAACACTGAGAGCAGATCGCCCCAGGAAAATTAAATCAAATAGGTAGGCCTTTGGTTGTCGAGGTCCCTGGCAAACAGGGAACCTGGTTCTTTTCCTGAAGACCCGTCTGAGGGGTGAGAGGGATCTTGGCCCCTGGCAGAAGCCAGGAAACAGAACGAGGGCATTTTGCAAGAGGAGCCTCTGGCCAGCAGGGAAACCTGATCTGGTTTTAAAAGACCAATTAGAGAGCATCAATAAGAGGAGATGGGCAGGCGCCAAGGCAAAAATTCACCCAATAATCTGAAAAACAACATGAAAGCACCAGAACCCAATGATCTTACAACAGAAGGTCTTGAGCACCCTAACACAGAAGAAGTGGAAAAAATCGACTTTATGAAAGCAATAGAGTCCCTTAAACAATATGTAAAAAACACCTTTATAGAAATGGATGAGAAGTATAACAAAAAGTTTGAAGAATTGAGTAAATACGTACATGAGACCCACAAACAGGTTCAAGAATTGAAATCTGAAATGGAAGCAAGGAAGAAAACACAAACGGGGGACCAGCTGGATACGGAAAATCTAGGTCAACGAGCAGAGCCTACAGAAACAAGCATAATCAATAGAATACAAGAAATAGAAGAAAGAATCTCAGATTCTGAAGACACCATAGGGAAAATAAACGCACTGATCAAAGAAAACAGCAAAGCCAAAGAATTCTCATCACAAAACATTCAGGAAATATGGGACACAATAAAAAGACCAAACCTGAGAATAATAGGAATAGAAGAAGGGGAAGAATCACAGCTCAAAGGCCCAGAAAATATTTTTAACAAAATTATGGAAGAAAACTTTCCCAACTTAAAGAAAGAAATTCCTTTGAATATCCAAGAAGCATACAGAACACCAAACAGATTGGATCAAAGAAAATCATCCACTCGCCATATAATAATCAAAACACAAAATATACAGGTTAAAGAAAGAATATTAAGAGCTGCAAAGGAAAAAGGCCAAGTAACTTATAAAGGTAAACCGATCAGACTTACACCTGACTTCTCTATGGAAACCATGAAAGCCAGAAGGTCCTGGATAGAGGTTCTTCAAAAACTAAGAGACCATGGATGCAAACCCAAACTTCTATACCCAGCCAAGCTAGTATTCACTATCAATGGAGAAAACAAGACATTCCAGGATAAGAACAAATTTAAACAATACGTAGCCACAAATCCAGCGCTACAGAAAGTAATAGAAGGAAAATCGCAACCCAAGGAATCCAACATTGCCAACACTGACTACAATAACTCAGGAATCTAGCGAACCTTAACCAGCACAACTCAAAGAAGGGACACACACAAACTCTACTACCAAAAACAGTAAGAATAACTGGAGTAAACAACCACTGGTCATTAATATCACTTAATATTAATGGTCTCAATTCACCTATAAAAAGGCACAGGCTAAGAGATTGGATACGAAAACAGGATCCAATATTCTGCTGTTTGCAAGAAACACATCTCAACCACAAAGACAGGCATCTACTCAGAGTAAAAGGTTGGGAAAAGGTCTTTCAAGCAAAAGGTCCTAAGAAAAAAGCAGGTGTGGCCATACTAATTTCCAACAAAACTGACTTCAAACTAAAATCAATCATAAGAGATCGAGATGGACACTTTATACTCATAACAGGAACAATTCATCAGGATGACATCTCAATCCTGAATATCTATGCCCCTAATATAAAAGCACCCACTTATCTAAAAGAAATATTACTAAAACTCAAGGCAGACATAAAACCACACACACTAATAGTAGGAGACTTCAACACAACTCTCTCTCCAATGGACAGGTCAATCAGACAGAAACCTAATAGAGAATTAAGAGAATTATTGGAGGTAATGAAGCAAATGGACTTAACAGACATCTACAGAACACTCCACCCAAATAGGAAAGAATATACCTTCTTCTCTGCAGCTCATGGAACCTTCTCAAAAATTGACCATATACTCGGAAATAAAGGAAACCTCCACAGATACAAAAGAATATCAGTGTCCACCTGTGTCTTATCAGATCACCACGGTTTAAAGTTAGATGGCAACAACTATGCTACCCCCAGAAAGCCAACAAACTCATGGAAACTGAACAATCAACTACTGAACCACACCTGGGTCAAGGAAGAAATTAAGAAAGAAATTAAAGTCTTCCTTGAATTTAATGAAAATAAAGAGACAACATACTCAAACCTATGGGACACGATGAAAGCAGTGCTAAGAGGAAAGTTCATAGCACTAAGTGCCCACTTAAAGAAAACGGAGAAAGCATACATTGGGGACTTAATGGCACACCTGAAAGCTTTAGAAAAAAGAGAAGCAGAGGTGCTCAGAAGGAGTAGAAGACTGGAAATAATCAAACTGAGGGCAGAAATCAACAAAATAGAAACTCAGAAAACAGTCCAAAGAATCAATGAAACAAAAAGTTGTTTCATGGAGAAAATCAACAAGATCGACAAACCCCTATCCAAACTAATTAAACAACAGAGAGAGGACACACAAATAAATAAAATCAGAAATGAAAAGGGGACATAACTACAGACACAGAGGAAATTCAGAGAAGCATTAGATCTTACTATAAAAGCCTGTATGCCACAAAACTGGAAAATGCAAAAGAAATGGACATTTTTTTAGATAAGTACCATATACCAAAGCTAAACAAAGACCAGGTGAAAGATCTAAATAGACCTGTTAGTCGCGAAGAACTTGAAGCTGTTATCAAAAATCTCCCCTCTAAAAAAAGCCCAGGACCAGATGGTTTCAATGCAGAATTCTACCAGAACTTCCAAGAAGAGCTAATACCTATACTCCTTAACGTATTTCACAATATAGAAACAGAAAAGTCATTGCCAAATTCCTTTTATGAAGCTACAGTTACCCTGATACCAAAACCACACAAAGACCCAACCAAGAAAGAAAATTACAGGCCTATCTCACTCATGAATATCGATGCAAAAATTCTCAATAAAATACTGGCAAACCGAATTCAAGAACACAACAGAAAAATTATCCATTATGAACAAGTAGGCTTCATCCCAGAGATGCAGGGCTGGTTCAACATGCACAAATCTATCAATGTAATCCACCATATAAATAAACTGAAAGAAAAAAACATATGATCTTTTCATTAGATGCTGAAAAAGCATTCGACAAAATTCAACACCCCTTTATGATAAAGGTCTTGGAGAGACTAGGGATACAAGGGTCATACCTAAATATAATAAAAGCTATCTACAGCAAGCAGACAGCTAACATTAAATTAAATGGAGAAAAACTCAAAGCCATACCACTAAAATCAGGAACAAGACAAGGATGTCCACTCTCTCCATACCTTTTCAATATAGTGCTTGAAGTTCTAGCAATAGCAATAAGACAACATAAGGAGATCAAGGGGATTCGTATTGGAAAGGAAGAAGTTAAGCTTTCGTTATTTGCAGATGATATGATAGTGTACATAAGCTACCCCAAAAACTCTACCAAAGAACTCTTACAGCTGATAAACACCTTTAGTAGCGTGGCTGGATATAAGATCAACTCCAAAAAATCAGTTGCCTTCCTATACACTAAGGATAAGGAAACAGAGAGGGAAATCACAGAAGCATCACCTTTCACGATAGCCACAAAGAGCATAAAATATCTTGGGGTTACCCTGACCAAGGAAGTGAAAGATCTATTTGACAAGAACTTTAAGTCTTTGAAGAAATAAATAGAAGAGGACACCAGAAAATGGAAGGATCTCCCTTGCTCTTGGATTGGGAGGATCAACATAGTAAAAATGGCAATTCTCCCAAGAGCAATATATAGATTCAATGCAATCCCCATCAAAATCCCATCAAAATTCTTCACAGATCTGGAGAAGACAATAATCAACTTTATATGGAAAAACAAAAAACCCAGGATAGCCAAAACAATCTTATACAATAAAGGAACTTCTGGAGGCATTAGCATCCCTGACTTCAAACTCTATTACAGAGCTACAGTATTGAAAACAGCTTGGTATTGGCATAAAAACAGCGAAGTCGACCAATGGAATCGAATAGAAGACCCTGACTTTAACCCACAAACCTATGAACACCTGATTTTCGATAAAGGAGCTAAAAGTATACAATGGAAAAAAGAGAGCATCTTCAACAAATTTTGCTGGCAAAACTGGATGTCAATCTGTAGAAGAATGAAAATAGAAAATAGAAAATCTATCACCATGCACAAAACTCAAGTCCAAGTGGATTAAAGACCTCAATATCAATCCAAACACACTGAACCTTATTGGAGAGAAAGTGAGAAGTACTCTACAACACGTGGGCACAGGAGACCACTTCCTACGTATAACCCCAGCAGCACAGACACTAAGGGCCTCAATGAATAAATGGTACCTCCTGAGACTGAGAAGCTTCTGTAAAGCAAAGGACACTGTTGCTAAGACAGAAAGGCAACCCACTGACTGGGAGAAGATCTTCACCAACCCCGCAACTGACAAAGGTCTGATCTCCAAAATGAACTCAAGAAACTAGACCGTAAAAGGCTAATCAACCCAATTATAAAATGGGGCACTGAGTTGAACAGAGATCTCTCAACAGAAGAAGTTCAAATGGCCAAAAGACACTTAAGGTCATGCTCAACTTCCTTAGTGATCAGGGAAATGCAAATCAAGACAACTTTAAGAAACCATCTTACACCTGTCAGAATGGCGAAAATCAAAAACACCAATGATAGCCTTTGCTGGAGAGGTTGTGGAGAAAGGGTTACCCTCATCCATTGCTGGTGGGAATGCAAACTTGTGCAACCACTCTGGAAAGCAGTGTGGAGGTTTCTCAGGAAATTCGGGATCAACCTACCCATGGACCCAGCAATACCACTCTTGGGAATATACCCAAGAGAGGCCTTATCACACAACAAAAGTATATGCTCTACTATGTTTATAGCAGCATTGTTTGAAATAGCCAAAACCTGGAAACAACCTAGATGCCCTTCAATTGAAGAATGGATGAAGAAAGTATGAAATATATACATATTAGAGTAATACTCAGCAATAAAAAACAAGGACTTCTTGAAGTTTGCAGGCAAATGGATGGCAATAGAAAACACCATCCTGAGTGAGGTAAGCCAGACCCAAAAAGAGGAACATGGGATGTACTCACTCATATTTGGTTTCTAGCCATAAATAAAGGACATTGAGCCTATAATTCGGGTTCTTAGAGAAGCTAAATAAGAAGGAGAACCCAAAGAAAATCATATAGGCTTCCTCCTGAATATTAACCTTCATCAGGCGATGAAAGGAGACAGAGACAGAGACCCACAATGGAGCACCGGACTGAAATCTCAAGGTCCAAATCAGAAGCAGAAGGAGAGGGAGCACAAGCAAGGAACTCAGGACCGCGAGGGGTGCACCCATACACTGAGACAAGGGGGATGTTCTATCGGGAACTCACCAAGGCCAGCTGGCCTGGGTTTGAAAAAGCCCGGGTTAAAACTGGTCTCGCTGAACATAGTGGACAATGAGGAGTACTGAGATCTCAAGAACAATGGCAATGGGTTTTTAATCCTATTGTACCTATTGGTTTCGTGGGAGCCTAGGCAGTTTCGTGGATGCTCACCTTACTAGACCTGGATGGAGGTGGGTAGTCCTTGGACTTCCCACAGGGCAGGGAACCCTGATTGCTCTTTGGGCTGACGAGGGAGGGGGACTTGATTTGGGGATGGGGTGGGAAAGTGGAGGCGGCGGTGGGGAAGAGACAGAAATCTTTAATAAATAAATAAATAAAAATTAAAAAAAAAGAAAGAAAATATAATGTTCTCAAGTAACAAATGGTTTTTATAAAATTCAACTCTTGCTTGATAATTTTAATCAGAAATTCTTACTAGTCATTTAAGGAAATATTTTATAATTCACTCCAAGAACCTTTTAAGCAAAATTAAATTCCTGACTGGAATTATAAATGACTGGGCATTAATAATCTTAATTTTTATTAAAAATAAATTTCTAAAAGAGGTGGGGAATGAAATTTTAAAAAAGCAATTCTCAGTTTGAAATAATATGGGATAATATAGAATAATAATGAATTATCCTCACATGAACATTTTTATCTTAGTAGCTTTGTTAATATAACTCTTCTCTTCAATGATAATAATTTGAATTGTGAAAGGTAAAAGGGCATTAAAAATGCCTAAATGTAATAACATATATTCTTTACATGACCCCAAGTAAAGTAACCTAATTTTAAGACTAACAAATTACTTATTTTCTTTTACATTAAAAATGTTAATAACTAGGGTTACTAATAAAATCTTGCAGACTTTGAAAAATCATCATAATATGATAGACAAGCTTGTGATTTGAGGATTGAGGCTGTATATCAGAGAGAGGGTAATGGGAAATCTCTGCCATGCAATGATCTTTAAGAAGTGGGACCAGGTAAGGGTGTGACCTTTTGGGTACCTGGAGAAAAACTCTGGGCCACCCAGAGTTCTCTCTGTGTCTCTGTGGTTCTCACGCTGCACAGTTGAGCTTGGAATTATTCCTGTTTTGTGAGTTTGACCCTTATAATAAATAAAAATATAACTGGTTTATCTTGGAGTTATCCCAGTATTCTTCAACTGCCATCATTCAGCAGTTGGCACCCAACATAGGGCTTCGGGATTTGGTTCCCCCATGGCTCCAGCCAGCCACCACCAGGCTGTATGTGGTACATTTGGGTGTTTGAATATTTGGGCACTGACCATAATCATGTGGTGGCCCTGGGTAGCCACTCTTTAGTATTATTTGGCCTTCGTAACATTTCAGAGCCGCTCAGGGTCCCCAGACACCTATGCCACTGGCAGACTGCACGACTGGCTGTGACAGGCTGTCTTGTGGGTCCAGCTTCCCCTGCACACCACAGAAGCTAAGGCAGGGCACTGGATTTTCTGGTGTCTCTGTTGGCGTTGCTGCCTCTCTGTCTCTGCACTCCTTCTGATCATCAGGGATCTCCACAGAACAAACAGTCTGTAATTTGCACTGAATAACTGCTTTTAATCTAAGCATATTTTTCAGTATCTAAAGCACTAAAACCAATTTGAACTGGTTAAGCTGGCCATGAGGCTACAACTGTGACACCTAGCTGCCAGTAACAATTATTGCACCCACTCCAACTCATTACAGGTGAGATTTATAAGGTCAGATTTATAATTTAAAAGGTCAGGATGACAGATAATTTAACAACTCAAGAGTTCAACAGCGTTTATTTTTACTTATACCATGGATGGTATTGTGCAAGGTTTATGTGATTTCCCTTCTATATCCCTATATTTGATTTTAGGGATTAGCTTTGCCTTTCATATTTTCTCCTTAAAAATGGTTTAATAATAGAGCCATATCTATCATCTAGGAAATGATAAAGTTTTTGCAGACAGATAATGACCAGCTAAAGGGAAATCAGTACTCTGGATAAGATTACAACCAATTTGGTGGAAAAACCCCATTCAGTGATGGAGGGTGCTGAGACATTATGTGAGAGAATTCATGCCATTGAATTTATTAATCAGAATATGTTGAACAGTTATGATATATTTACAGATAGGATGAAATGGTAGACATGTCTCTCTCACCCCACTGTTCAATAAAAAGTATATGGCATGTATTTACATCACTCTTAAGTCACATAAACACATTTGTCTAAAATGATACATGACATGTTCATTTGATAGTGTAAATGTGCCAACATGCTCCATAGACAGTAGGGGAATCCTAAATAATGTTATATTTCATTAATTTTGTAGTATTTTTTATTTAAAGTAACACAGATGGGTAATACTCATTTTGCATAATTTGAGTTTATAAAGTTTTTTATTGTTGTTGCATTTATTTTTTTTATCAAGTATCAGTTCATTATCCCTTAGTTCTAAACCAACCAAAGTTTTATGGTATATAAGTAGTAGATAAATATGTCCCATAAAACATCTGATTACAAGGTGGCACAATACTAAAATCATGCAAAACCACTGAATGATGTGGGAAGTCCTTCTGTCTATGTGTTGCTTTTATTGGTTAATGAATAAAGAAACTCCTTTGAGCCTACAACAGTATAGAACAGAGCTAGGCGGGGGAAAACTAAACTGAATGCTGGGAGAAAAAAAGGCAGAGTCAGAGAAGCCATGTAGCCTTGCTGGAGACAGACACCAGATAGAACTTTACCCAGTAAGCCACAGCCACATAGCAAGACACAGATTAATGAAATGGTTTAAATTAAGATGTAAGAGCTAGCAAATAAGAAGCTAGAGCTAATAGGCCAAACAGTGATTTAATTAATACAATTTCTGTGTGGTTATTTTAGTCTGAGCAGTTGTTAACAAACAAGTGGCCTCTTAAAACAACTGAAAATAAGGACACTAAAAGTGCATTCCCCCAGAAGTCAGCAGGCTCCATGTACTCAAAGACTTCAATGAACAAGGTCTTACACAAAATTTTAAACTTATTTAAAACATTATTGCTTTAAATTTGTGATTTTGTTTTATAACTCAATTGTATGGTTTGCAACAATGAATGATAATGTAGAGTTGCAATGTCAAAAGAATGAACTGGCCTGGGAGCCTTTTCTAGGCTTTCCAACTAGGGACTTTCAAAGTTCGCACAGTGTGTAACACTAGCCAGAGTTTTCCGAGGCACCAAGTGTATCTCCCTCCTGATAAATGCAGCTTATAACCAATAGCAAAGCAGATGACATTTAAGTGAATGTGTATTGTTGGCATGAACATGGCATGTCAAGATATAATAGTAATATTGGACCCATAGAAATAGTGAACTTTTCCCCAGGTCAGGCTAGGTAGAATGGCATGACCTCCCAAAGGTCCAAGCATAGATGATGGTAGAGTATGCACAAAGTACCAAGTGTAGCTTTCCCATCCTGTTTGATTGCATTTTGAGACCATTCCCCTGTAAGTCTACAGAGATGAAATAACTCATCTCCTTGTTCAGCTCTATCTAATGAACCCACTTCCTCCTCCAACTCTATAGAATAGACATACTGAGTTTCCAGGCTGCTGCTGAGCCTCCATCAGAGCTCATGGCCTACCAGATCTCAGATTTTCTGTCTGTGTGGCTGTTGTTTCTTCATTTCCTGTCAGCCTTAAAGCCTGCACTTCGTGGCATTCCTTTGTTATCTATGTGGTTATTTTATTCCCTACCCAAAGCATCTCAGAAACACTGGGCATCAGAAACAATCTGATGCAGGAAAATTATCTGTATTCTGTCAATCATGTTTTAAATAAATGCTGACTAGCTGGTAGCCAGGCAGGAAGTATAGTCAGGAAAACTAGACAGGAAGTAGAGGTGGAGCAATAAGAACAGGAGTATTCTGGGAAGAAAGAAGCTCTTCCCACAGTCCTGCCTAGACCATGGAAGAAGCAAGATGTTACCTACCCCACTGAAAAAGGTACCAAGCCATGTGGCTAACATATACTAGAATAATGGGCCAATATAAGTTATAAGAGCTAATACAAAGCCTGAGCTAATGGGCCAATCAGTTTTATAACTTAAGGAGATCTCTGTGTGATTTTCTTTAGTGGCTTACTGGCTGTGGGAACTGGGCAGGACATAAACCCCCAAAACCAAGCCCTCATGTTACAACAATCTCTCTACTGAGTTGGGTTCACTAAGCTTGTTGTGGTGGAAACTGTCTTCTTAATATGCTTTTTTCTAGAGTCTGGTGTTTTGTTCTACATAATATTCAAAATGATAATTATATTTAAAATCTCCATATGCAAATTACTGTGGTTATGTGTGAGTGGATGCTGAATATAACCCCCAAATTTCTTCCTCTCTTTCTGCAAAGTGTATGCTTATTTCCCTTGGCAGGGATTAAAGTTAAGGCATAAGAATTAGATTACCTAAAATAGAATCTGATTCTTTGATTTATTCATCAACAATGTTTTATACATTATTCTCTTAGAAGCTGCATCTTTCTTGATTCAAGAAAGAATAGTTGTTAAAAACATATATGTCATTTTATACGAGGTGCAATGTATAGTTCTATTAAAAGTAGAAGTCAGGAACTTAGATTTCTTTTACTGAATTATTTCTTCCTCCTCCTCACTGGGTTGCAATTAGAGAACAGATGAGTGTATAAATTCAGGTGCTTAGTGGAGGCTATTTGTTTGTTACCAGTTGCCCTGACCCAAAATATTCATACAGAAACTGCATTAATTACAACACTACTTGGCCAATAACTCTTGTGTATTCCTAGAAAGCTTATACATCTTAAATTCATACATTACTATTCATCTGTATATCACCATGTGGCTGTGGCTTACTGGAAAGTTCTGGAGCACCTGTGTCCAGTAGTGGCTACATGGCTTCTCACTGACTCCACCTTCTTTCTCCCAGCATTCAGTTTAGTTTTCCTGCCTATCTCTGCTCTGTCCTATCACAAGCCAAAGCAGTTTCCTTATTCATTAACCAATAAAAGCAATGCATATACAGAAGGCCTTCCCACATCAGGTGCTATGTATTTAAACATATAATTAACAATCTAACTTCAATATTCATTTTAATGGGGTATTTTCTTCAAGTATCTTTCATTTCCTCATTTCTTGTAGTGTGCATGATTTTGCCTTTGCAAAGACCCTCTAAATTACTTCTTGAAAAATGTGTCTTCAAGATGAAACTACCACAGAGGTCATGTCTTACCTTTGCCAAGAACACACAGGGAATCATAGCGAAATGTATAATGATTTAGAGCAAAAGTTAGAACATGAATATTTTTTCTGTATATTGTCTTCAATTTTCAACATTCAAAACTAGCCTGAAATATAAAATTACCACACTATCTGTAATCAGGGATCCTGTTTTATATCCCGTGACATGGAAAGAGAAGGAATCACAGAGCTAATAAGTCAGGCTTGTGAGGGGGTGAAACAGAACTGAGAATATTAGCAGTTTAAGCTCCATGGACGGCTTCTGCCTGCTGACAAAGTAAACACTGCTCACTACCCCAGATCACCCTGCTCTCCTCTTTCTTAATTAGATTGCTAATGAGCTAATGTTTGCAGTGGACTGTGACATTAAAACAATGTGTTGTCTACTGTGATAGCTAAACATTTTCACTAGACAGATTTGTGTTTCACTCTCACTGTGATATCCCTTTTTCTATTTGTAGCAGAATAAAAAGGACAGCTTCAAAGAGGTTCAGGTGTCTGAAGGGGGAATAAATAAACACTCCCAGCATGCAGAACAGTTAAATAATCTCACACTGGTGGGATGTGAGGCAGACACAGGAACCACAATAACAACTCTCAGTAGACAGAGCAAGAGGGTCCAGGGAAATTTCTGCCTAGTAGCCTGGCTCAGAAGGCTAAGTGATCCCATGCCTGTCATTTGAAACCACGAGTACTGAGACTTTCCTTCTCTATGCTGGAGAAAGCTCTCCAAGCAATTTTGAGGCAATAATGATAAGGTCTGTTGTTGCCAATAAATTTGACAATAGAACAGTGAATGCACAGATACATTCTTATTCCAGCAAATGCAGAGTAGGCACTAGTTCCTAAGCCACAGTGACACTGTCACGAGTTCTGCAATCCTATCTCAGCCTGGCATATTTAATTTCTCACTCTTATTTTATTGTTATTTTATTTATTTATTTTTTAAAATTTATTTATTAAAAATTTCCACCTCCTCCCATCCTCCCATTTCCCTCTCCTTCTCCCCTCCCACTCCCCCTTGCTCTCTAATCCTAAGAGAAGTCAGGGTGCCCTGCCCTGTGGGAAGTCCAAGGCCCTCCCACCTCCATCCTTGTCTAGGAAGGTGAGCATCCAAACACACTAGGCTCCCAAAAAGCCAGTACATGCAGTAGAATCAAAACCCGGTGTCATTATCATTGGCTTCTCTGTCCGCCTTCGTTGTCAGCCACATTCAGAGAGTCCAGTTTGATCACATGTTCATTCAGTCCCAGTCCAGCTGGCCTTGGTGAGCTCCCATTAGATCAGTCCCATAGTCTCTGCGGGTGGACGCACCCCTCGCTCTTATTTTATTTTTTAATAATAATCCTTATAAATAATAAAACATTTCTATTTTCTTAAACATTCATCTGATAAAGCTGACTTTGAGCAAATTAAAATAATACCTTTTGCAATATATATATATATATATATATATTAGATATATACTTACAATATATATGCTGTGTACTTACAATTATATTTATAAGTATAATTATATATAATTACAATACAAATATACATATTTCATAGGATATTATTTTACTTATAATTAATTTATAGTAATATAGTAATTTAATTATAATTATAATTAAAATATAAAATAAGAAGATTAAGGAAACATGTAATGTATTTTATGGAAAGATGGGCTACCTCTGAACAATAAATATGGTGGTCATAATAACCAGACCCTGCAGCAGTCATGGAGGAACAATTGACATGTGATGTAAGTGCTGAAACTAGCTTATAGGAAGAAAACTGTCTTAGCCTTGAAGATCAGTCAGGAAGGACTTTAACAGACAGAGATTATCCTTGCATCTTCTAGTAAAAGGAAACCTTAATAGGCTGGATAGAGTAGCAAATGAACCTATTTTGGGAAGCCCTCCCGGCCATAGGTTATAGCTTACCATAGCCTGATAGCAAGCTTGGCAACATGAAGGACTCTCTCTCCAGTGAGGCTTTCTGCTCTCTGTACTCTCTACCTGGCCTTATCTGGATCATGTTTCTAAGCAAGGATGCCTAACTTATCTCAAGGATGATCGTTGACAGAGTCCCCTGCAAATGCTCTTCTCCTGGTGACCACATGATAATTAAGTAAGGTGCTGTGGTGCCACTAAAACAGCTTTATGACAGCAGCATGCTGTTGAATGCAAATTAGGTGATTTCTCAGCTAATGTTGCCATATATATGTATATTCTATGCACTCCAGAATATAGTTGAGTTGTCTCACCAAAGTCATTTCCATCCTGTCCATAATATCTGAATCCTGTTTCCCACTTCTGCTCCATCCATCAGGGACCTGTGACCAATGAAGAAGAAAGAGACGCACAAACCAACTTGACACTTAACAGAAAGAAGAATGAAACGTTAAGACCAAGTGTAAAGATGAAGTTTAGAGATAAAGGGGAACTCAGTGGTAAGCATCAGTTCTGTACTTCTTACATGAATTCCATTAATATTTGGGGATCATTAAGTTTGAGGAGACAAGTCAGATTCTGGGCTTACCTATAAAATTTGAGGAGAGGAGCTCAATATTTTAGGGAAAAAAAAAACATGTTTTAAATGTGAAAGTAATAGTAAAGAGAAGTGTGGTGGCAGTTGTCCTTTAACAAGTGACAGAATGGCAAGGTTCAATTTTTGAGACACTTAAAAAGATTCAATCAGTTTTGAATAGAAAAAGTAGCTCAGATTTGGTAACATCACACTTACATAAAAATAAATGAACAATGCCTCACTGAAGAAGTGTCAGAGACTGGAAAATAACAACGAAATCTCTGAGGCATGAATTATCTAACAAAGGAAAAGAGCATGTCAAATCTACATGATCACCTCAGTTGTTAAACAGCTCCTCATGGAAAAGCATGTTTGTAATCCTGCATTGAAACTCAACAAATTTAGACATCATCTGGTTCCAAGAAATGGCAGGAATTTGCTACCATGGGGAAATCACTCATTGTCTTTTTATGGCTTGAATTAAAAGTTTAGCAAAGAACAAGCATAAATGTTACACATTCCCTCAGAGTACAGTTCAGCTGTGGGTAACAAAGCACAAAAATGTGGTTCTTGAAGAAAAATTGATTGAGCACAATGCTATTAGGAAAGCAGGGTACTGTCAGTTAGGGTGTATGTCTATAATCTTAGTACCCTGTGCCAAGGTGCAGAGTAAAATTTCTCTTAGACGTCTCTCTCTCTCTCTCTCTCTCTCTCTCTCTCTCTCTCTCTCTCTCTCTTCTGTGTGTGTGTGTGTGTGTGTGTGTGTGTGTGTGTGTGTGTGTGTGTATGCAGGTATACATGGGAACCAAAAAAGATGTTGGATTTCCTGAATCTGGAATTAAATGTGGTTATGAACTATCCAGTTTAGTTGCTAGGAGCTCAACTGGGACGCTCTACAAGCACAGCAAGTGGGTTAAACCATTGAATTATTTTTCAGAGTACCAAATCACAATTTTGAGGGTAAGTTGGACTATATAATACACCTCTACATCAAAAACTAAAACACAATGACTTAGTTACTTTCTTATTGCCCTGACCACCATGGCCAAGGCAACACATAGAAGCAGGGATTGGGGGAGGGCAGTTAATATTTTCAGAGGGTGAGCACATGACAATAATGGTGGGGAGCATGACATCAGAACAACATGATGATGGAACAGTATCTGGGAGCTCACGTCTTCAGACATAGCCAGGAGGCAGAGAAAGCTTATCGGGACTGGTGTGGGCTTTGAAAACCAAAAGCTTTTTCCTGTAACATACCTCCTCCAGCAAGACCACATGTGCTAATCCTTCCCAGACAAAGGTGAAGAGAATGCTTTCCAAACTCACACACACACACACACACACACACACACACACACACACAAGGGCAAAGGTGAAGAGAACGATGATGAAGAATACTTCAAAACAAATTTAGTACATAATCTTGGGAGGTGTGGGTGAGAAACGACTCCTCTTTATAATGAATGTGTTCTGACAGTCTTTGAGTACAAACCAGGATTACTGTGGAAGAGGACATTTCCAGAGACTTGCCAGGAAGGATGATGCTTAAACTATCTCACAGAACTGGAAAATAGCCTAGTGTACAGACCCAAGATCAGTTAGATCTTTCATAGCATCTTCTACAGGGCAGAGCATCTCATGGCAAGGAAGGTTAAGATACAGAAGGAACCAACCCTGGATTCACATCCCTATGCTGTGCCTTTTCTTTCAAAACAATCCCCATCAAGACACAACATTTGAGCCTTACAATGCAGTGTTGAGCATTGGAGTTAGAATCACTATGGAGACTGAGGCAAACCTGGATACTCACAGGACAGAATTTCAGTGATTATTAAACAAAAGACAGAGGCCACCCTGAGTGTGGTTATTTAAATCTTGGTTATGATAAAAGAAGAAAGTGGGTATAGAGCTTGCATTTATTCCTCTCTTCTAAGTCTGTTGAATTCAAGTCAGCATATCATCCAAGCTCATACAGTAATTTCTGTCTATGCTTAGTGAGGTTTCTAGCAATGGCTCAAAATAAAAAGTGAGGCATTAGATGTGAAAAACATGTGGTTTGGTAAGAAAGGGATCATGACTGGGGTTAAACTTCTTGTCCAGACAGATCAGACTATAAATGTTAAAGTATAACTAATTAAATTGTGACTTAAAAAAGCAGAGGCACAGTAAGTACCAAGACAATAAGATAGGTACCATGTGGCTAAAATGTCACTGATTTACACTCCACAGTACACTAATATTTCAAGTCATTTCATGTGAAAATAGAACAGGAGATCTAGGACACTGTGCTTGAGAAATGATGCAGAAGGAATTGTTGTTTTTCAATTCAACCAGAAGTGCTGTGAGAGAACATTGTCTCTGAAGTTAGCAGCAACAGTTAGCTTCATCTACATAGTTACAGTTCTTAAGAAAGAAAAACACTAAGTGAGGGCTCACAGAGGCTGGCTCTAAAGTTCCAGAAAGGTGCTGAGGCCATGCAATGTGTGGCAATGGTGGATTCCCATATACAGCTCCTGAGTGGGCTGTGCTCAAAGCTGTGCAAATGAAGCATACGTTGCAGTGAGCATACAGGAAACTGAGGATACCTAAAGCATAGCATGCTCTCCTCAGAAAGCTGAGTTCCCGAAGAGCTAGCCCGAGAGGGAAAAGTACCAGGTGCCACAAGCAGCAGAAATGGTAGAGGACTGCAAAGTCCTGTGAGGCAGTGCCCACCAGGCTCTGGTCTTGTTAGGGTTTTCTTTTCCAGGTCCTCTGCTCCTCATATTTAGAACCAGAATATTTATATTATTAATTACTGGAAGTGGATGATCTGTCTTTTGATTTTATGGAGGTCTTCACCTAGCAGGTGGCATTGATTCTTACATGAGGCTTGAATTGTTTTTATCTGTAAGACTTCCTAATTTCTGGTTGTGGGCATTTTGTATTTTGGTGTGGCCATGAGCCTATAACAGAATGGCATTAAATTGTATGGATTAAGGTACTGAGTGTGGATGCCAAATTGCCAAGGTGTCAAGGTTGACAGTTAATCAGCTAGAGTAGGCTTGCTCTTCAGCAATATAACCAATTTTCAAATGGTTAGTGATATGGTAAGTGACTTTGCTCCACCTTAATTAATATGCAGAGATATATGTCACACAGTCCAGGAAGAGGACATATATCTGGCTTAGCTTTTTGGCCTCTAGACAAGTACAGTATTAAATCAAATTAGAAATGAATCACTCTGAGTGCACAGCATGAATCTCTAAGGACCCTTAAATAATGAGATTAGTTTTTCATTTGTAATGGAGAAAGGCTTTTTCCCTTACAGAGGCAATAATAGTGAAACAAAGATCTATTGGTAAAAATCCTCAGGGTAAAATCAAGTTAACATGGACCATCTTTCAGGGACATTGAATTCAAGTGGCGATTAGCTGTTGTAGTGATATATCATTTGTATTTTAATAGATAAAGCTTGCCTGAAATACAGAGAGTAAACCAGCCACATTGGTCATCCATACAGACCAGGTAGTGGTGCCACACACCTTTAATGCCAGTAGTAACACTGGTTAACCATAGAGGTCAGGCAGTAATGGTGCATGTCTTTAATCCCAGCACTAGAGAGGAATATAGGATTTCAGGAAACAGGTCTCAGCTCACTCTCATTCAGAAGATTCATGGAGGCAGTATTGCCATTTTGTTCTGAGGTAGAGGTAAGAGTCAGTGGCTGGGTGCTTTGTTTTTCTGATCTTCAGGTTGAACCCCAATATCTAGCTCTAAGTTTCTATTATTCATGATACATTTGGCACCCAGAGTTTGGTGTACAAATTAACATAAATGCTACAGACACAGGCCAAATCCGCACATGAGGCTTCCTCTGGAGCTACACATGGGGCTATAGCCCCACCAGGATAGGCCTTCTTTTATTTTTTCTATGAGCCTCTGAGCAAGTTTCGGATTTTTCTGTTGTAGCCTTCAGGCAATCCCCAACTCATGTGCTTCTCTGAACAATCTGCTGTGTGTTTTTCAGACAGTTGACTCTCTCTTTATTTTCAGTACTGTAGCTCTGTAGTAGAGTTTGAAGTCAGGGATTGTGATGTCTCTAGAAGTTCTTTTATTGTACAGGATTGTTTTGGCTATCCTGGGTTTTTGATTTTCCATATGAAGTTGAGTATTATTCTTTTGAGGTTTGTAAATAATTTTGCTGGGATTTTGCTGGGCATTACATTGAATCTGGATTGCTTTTATGATAAGATTGCCATTTTTACTATGTTAATTCTAGCTACCCAAGAGCATGGGAGATCTTTCCATTTTCTGGTGTCTTCTTCAACAAAGATTTAAAGTTTTTGTCATACAGGTCTCCCATTTGTTTAGAGTAACTCTGAGATATTTTATGTTATTTGTGGCTATTGTGAAGGGTAATGTTTCTCTGATTTCTTTCTCCGTCTATTTTTCATATGTGTAAAAGAGGGCTACTAATTTTTTGAGTTAATCTTCTATTCTGCTACACTACTGAAGGTGTTTATAAAATGCAAAAGTACATTGGTAGAATTTTTGGAGTTGCTTATATAAACTATCATATCAACAGCAAATAGTGAGAGTTTGACTTCTTTTCCATTTGTATCCTCTTGATCTCCTTTTGTTGTCTTATTGCTCTAGCTAGAACCTTAAGAACTATATTGAATAGCTATGGAGACAGTGGACTACCTTGTTTTGTTCCTGATTTCAGTGGGATCACTTTGAGTTTCTTTCCATTTAATTTTATGTTGGCTGTTGGCTTGCTGTATATTGTCTTTATTACATTTACTTATGTTTCTTATATCCCTGCTCTCTCCAAGACCTTTATGATGAAGGAATGTTTTATTTTGTCAAAGGCTTTTTCTACATCTAATGAGATGATCATGTGGGTTTTTTTTCCCCAATTTTTTATATGGTGGATTAAATTGACAGATTTTTGTATGTTGAACCATCTCTGCATCTCTGGGATGAAACTTACTTGAACACATTTGCACAGGAGAACACTTCCTAAATATAACCCGTAGGCCAGACACTGAGAGCAACAATTAATAAATTGGACCACCTGAAACTGAGAAGCTTCTATAAAACAAAGGACATGGTCAACAAGACAAAATGGCATCCTTCACAACTGCAAAAGATCTTCCCCACATCAGATAGAGGGCTGATCTCCAAAATATGCAAAGAACTCAAGAAATGTCACATTAAAAAAAAATCATCCAATAAAAATGGGATACAGTACTAAACAGAGAACTTTCAACAGACAAACTTCAAAGGGCAGAAAGATACTTGAGGAAATACTCAATATCCTTAACCAAATGCAAGCCAAAACAACTACAAGATTCCATTTTACACCTGTAATAATGGCCAAGATCAAAAACACTATTACCAGCTTATGCTGGAAAGGATGTGGAGTAAAGGGAACAGTCGTCCATTGATTTTGGGAGTGCAAACTGGTACAGCTGCTTTGGATATCAGTATGGCAATTTCTCAGAAAATTGGAAAACAATGTACCTCAAGATTCAGCAATACTGCTATTGAATATATACCCAAAAGACAAGTTATACTAGAAAGTAAATTAGGTACAAGAATTTGGACTCACCAAGATAGGATATATAAGGAATATTGTCTCTGAATTTGTCAAATGCAAATAGCCTAAACATTGTTGATGTATTTATTGCATGTATATATTGTATATGGTCATTGTACTTACTTTATAGAGTTTTTCTTACATTAATTTTACCGTTTTTTGTTTTAGACAAGATAGGGGGAATGTAGTGATATTTTATTGGTATTTTAATAAATAAAGCTGAGGGCCAGAGAGCATAACAGCCATGCTGGTCAGCCATACAGACAAGGCAGTCATGAAAAATACCTTTAATCCTAGTAGCCACATTAGTTAATTTTAGAGGCTGAGTGCTTGTAGTGCATGCCTTTAACCCCAGCAATATATAGTAACATCAGATGGGCAGAGACAGGACTCATATTGAGTCTTAGCATCTATCTCTGGGTTTTTATTAATTGTGCTACAAGTCATAACTGTAGAAAGTATGATAGCAAAACTAAAAGGCTAAGTAATTTAAAATATAAGTGCTAAGTAAGGTAGAATAAGTGTCAAAAACTCTAGGGCATGGTAATAATTGTTATATATTCACAATCTATGACCCCGAACAGCCTACCTCTGTTATTCATTACTCTATATCATTGTTTTCATCATTAGATTTTTCATTAGTATTTTCTTTAAACAGTCTATCCCATATGCTTTTCCAGTATGACCTTAGCTCTTTGGCAAGCACTTAGGTGTTCTGTTTGTTCCTGAAATGTATAGATATCAGGTACTTGGCATTGGGCATTATCGGGGTCCTTTAAATCTTATCTTTGTCATGTGTCAATCTTGATTCATTACAGATACAATAATTTGTAATGCCACTTATTACTTCTTATTCAATAAACCAATGTAAAAATTAAAAAATATTTCTTTTGCCAAAATATCATGATTTGATCTTTAGGGAAATGTTCTCTAAATAGAAAAAAAATTCCCAAAATTTATGTGAAACTGGCCTAAAATGAAGTCTATGAATTGCAGTTTATTCTTGTTTTTGACATATCCATCAAATCTCCTGAAATACCATCTTTATATTAAATGTTTAAATAATACTTAAATAGAAATGGTCCACATAATGATGAAATTACTCATGGAGTTCAGTTAAATACATAACGGATAAGATGAATACATGAAATTTTGCTATAGCAACAAGGAGGGTGGTGCATTTTCTTGGATTTTTTTCAGAATCTTTTTAGCAAAAAATAAGCTCGTTTTTTTTCATTTTTACTTAAGCAATAATGTGGATGATGGATCTTTATTCACATGGACACTGACCTCTTTTACACACAGGTGATCCTTGCTGTGATAATGAATCTGACATGAAGATAAATGACTATAATTAGCTTTCTTGTTAGTTTTTATTGAATGTTATTTCCTTATCATGACTGATTTATCTGTTTCATTCTCTGGTGTTACATGTAGTTTCCTGCCAGGCACCAGAGGGAGGAAAATGAAGTTTTGTTGAAAATCTCTTAAGTTCAAAATCTAGAGCAAGCTGTTTTCTAGAATGATATCTTCCATACAAATGTCCTTGCCTTTGCTCAAGCCTGTGAAGGAAGGGTCTGTGCTATTGTAGAGAACATTTATAAAACACAGAAATCAATCTGTATATCCTAGAACAAAGAAAAATTTCATGTATCTAGAAAACTCTTTAAAGCTCTGTATTAAATTCTCTCTCTCTCTCTCTCTCTCTCTCTCTCTCTCTCTCTCTCTCTCTTCTCTCTCTCTCTTTCACACACACACACACTCACACATACACATATACAAACACACACATACTTCTGCAGAGGATTGGAACAGAGAGTATGGACAAGGGTATCAGTTGAGTAACTTAAGAGATTGTTGAAGATCTGAGTTTCCTCTACCAATCAACGTAGCGAACTGAGAATAAACAAAAAAGCATGCTCAGGATTGAGGAAATCAATGGTCCACATATACATTAGCTGAGGGCAGACATTTCTTCATTTCCTCCTTTTTTTCCTTTCTTGTCATTCTCCTCCTCCTTCTCCTCCCTTCCCAACCTTCCACTGACTTACTCACCAATTCCTGTTTTCTTTCTTTGACAGATGAGCATGCATATCTCTGTCTCCCAGGATGACCTTAAACATCTGGGCTCAAGAAGTTTATCCTCCTGAAAACTAGGACAACAGTGCATCTGTATTCCACCACAATTGTGTGAATTTGCTTTCTTCAGGCCTCAAAAAAACTATTCAACTCCAAGTATTTTTCATAACCCTGCAAGATTTCTATTTACTTGTTTATTTTTTTATGAACTCTGTAACTATACCCAAGTGTAGTCTAGGAAAAAACACCCCAGTCTTCTAACTCATATGTGCCTAGGTGAACGTTTTTTTGAGATTGCTGTAATGAAATATTATCTACACTAAGCTATGAACTAGGAAGCTTAGATAAAAGAAATTCTGTTTGTTAACTGAGTAACATGATTTTTGATAAAGTAAAAACTCAACACCTGTAGTATCTCTTAGCAGAAGAAACATGAAAAGAGGGGAGTCAGAGGCATAAAAGTCATTGTTGACAAAACTTCACTTTTGAAGAGCTTACCAAAGAAACACTGAATTGAACATGCAGACCTGGGATCCTCTACCAAAGAATGGTTGGAAGAAGAAAACCTAAAATCCGACCCTTGACCATGTATTCCTGTCCATTGAGTTGGGTGGGTTACTCAGTCTAGGGTTTTGTAACCCACCCTGCAATCAGTTATTCCAGGGTCACGAAGGGGCACTACCTGGAAGGGAATGAGCTAGGACAGAAGAATGAGGCCAAGCAGATTTGTCAAAGCCCCCTTTATTAGGATCATGGTTGCTGTTTATATAGCCCCCTGAATGAGGGCTTGGGGGGTAGGGAAACGGGATTCTTGCCGCATGTTCCAGGTCACATGGTTCAGGTTCATCACATAGGCCAGGAGGTTACGTTCGGACAGGTAGGCCAAGAAGTCACGAGTTGCCACACCTGGTTCCCTGGATAGCTGGAATGTGAGGCGAGTTCTGCTAACAGATAACAGTTAATTGGGTGTGGGGCAGGTTCTGTCAATAGAACATAATTATGGGTGTGGGGTCCCCTGCAGACTCCCCAGGGTGATGGATCCCTGTAATGATTTTTAGGGGGGAAATGGCTCATGACATATTCCCTTCTACATTAGGAGACACTAAGAAAGAATGTTACTGAGTTGGGGTGTTGATGCAATGTGGATAACATCAATTTTGTGTTGTAGGAGGAGCTGGCTGAGGAGATGGCTGCATCCCGCTGCCTGACTAGCTTAACCCCTGAAATAACCACACAGAAATTGTATTAATTAAATTACTGCTTGGCCCATAAGCTCTAGCCTTTTATTGGCTAACTCTCACATCTTGATTCAACCCATTTCTAATAATCTGTGTATCACCATGTAACTGTAGCTTACCTGCAAGATTATAACCTGTGTCCTTCTCAGGCTAAAGATTCATAGTGTCTGCAATTCTGTCCTTCATCCCAGAATTCTGTTCTATCTACTCCACCCACCTAAGGGCTGTCCTATCAAGTGCCAAGGCAGTTTCTTTATTCAACCAATGAAAGCAACACATAGACAGAAGAATCTCCTACATCAATTTGGAGCCATTTCAGCAAAAAGAGTTATGAAAAGTAAATATTTGAAATGTTGAATTCAAGTGAGCTTTCTAATTCAATTTGAATACTAATAGATTTTAGCTTCAACTTCTGTAACAATGAAGGTACCCTTTCTAGCAAAGGGAATGACTGACTGTGAGATCCACTATCATTTCTTCCTACTTTATTTCCCTGCTTTTACCTCCTATGTAAAATAATTCTAAAATAGCTATATAAATTTTCTTCTCACCTTGCCTTGTAGTAGGTTTTGCATCACATAGCTTTCACATACTCTCATTGGTTGTGTGTCAAAAGGAAATGAGGAAGGAGAGAACAAGCAGAAGATAGAAGAGTATCTGAAAGTGGTAAGCTCTTGATATGTGTCTACAGAGGGCTTGATGGTGTAGGGTGGATGACATCATTATTAAGGAAGATCTATTCACACCAAGTACTCCACAGGTAGGGCAAGTTAAGATACGGTAGAGATGAGAACTCAGAATAGCAGAGTACTGAAGAAAAGTAGGTGTTGGTGAAAGGGATTTCAGAGTGTTTTCCCAGTATATCACCTTTTCCCTTAAGGAACGAGAAGAAATCCATAATGTAAAATTATTATAAAGACACTCGTGATCAGCTTTAGTATCACGATACACCAAACAAAGTAATCAAAGGTGCATGAGATGGAGCTGTATCCCTTTATCTTGCTGTTGAGACTGAATTAACCTCATCTACCCTGAACTGCTCATACGTGCTTTATTTTTATCTAATGTCCAAAGCTGACATACTTTGTATTTTGCTCACAGAACACTTGGAAAAACTGTATTTGATACTGTTTTGTATGACTTTTTTTATGTCACCATCTTACCATTATTAAGACTCTTACTTGAATTATAAAATTAGCATGTACTTTTTATAATTGTAACTTATGAAAGAAATCAATATATGCATTGCAAACATGTAATTATAGATAGGTATGTGTACATACAGGGTATAAAGTTAAATTACAAATATATAAAGATCTGTGGCTATATAATAAAAAATAAATCATGGATTGCTAACACTCAGATGATAATGCTTCATGGTAAGATCTCTAATGTTATAAGACTCAATGACACACAGAAAAAAGTACTTAGTGTATACAATTTCCTCTTTCAAGAAACACAAGCCATGCAAGTACTGGCTACCATGAGGTTATAAAACAAAATAGAAAGCATTATCTTCAACACATACTATGATTTTGCAGACTATCAAGGTACCTGTTGGGGATAAACTCACTAATTTCTCAGAGTTTAGAAGGATCACTACAGTAGGCAAAAACTGGCTAATTAGGTCTGAAGGTAAATAAAATAAAATAACTCACCTAAGTCCTTTTTTATCATGTCTTGTTTATTCTCCCCATGCCCTTTCCAATGTTCTCTAGATGGTACATGTTGTTTTCCCATCATGCTCCCCATCCCACATGGTTTCCATATACAGACAGTTAACTAGCATCCATTTCACAGAATCACAGAAGCTCATGGATCTGGCAAGGAAGTACCTTGTGCCCCACAGGAGGCTTGTGCCACCATATGGCCTGACTACATTTCTTTTTTTTTTATTTTTATTTTTATTGATTTTATAGAGCTCTACATTTTTCTCTGCTCTCCTCCCTTTCTCTCCTCTCCCCTTCAATCCTCACTCATGGTCCCCATGCTCCCAATTTACTCAGGAGATCTTGTCTCCTTCTATTTCCCATGTAGATTAGATCCATGTATGTCTCTCTTAGGCTCTACATTTCTTAAGTGTAACAGTTGAGCTAGAAGTTTGTGATTGATAATTGTAGAAAAAATGCAACAGCACAGTTGTACTTTCTGAACATTTTTGCTTCCTTCCCCAGCAGCTAAGAATACAGCACAGGTAACCATAGGAATCCTTGGGTTAAATGTTTCATTTGCATCAGCATCTACCTACTGAATTTCTTTGCAAATCCAGTGCGGTTTCCACTGACACCCAGGTCAAAAGGAATTTCTTTCTCTAGAACTAGTTTAGCAGCCCAAGCCTTTTTCCTGTATCTCTAGGGATAAGGGCATAAACAGTTAATTTCCTGAACTACAATCTTACGTTAATTAAAACCAAGGTGAAGGGTAAATACAGAATATTAGTAGCTTGTTAGGTTAGAGCAAAAGATCAATAGACTACACCTTCCTGAGTCTGCAGCTAGAGCAGAGTTACCTTCTCTTTGTTCAATGCCTTTTGCCTGGGGCATCTTTCTTGTCAAGGAGTCCTGTAAATAAAGATAGTTGTCAAGGACTACTTTTATGTAGATTGGACTCCAAAAAACAAAGGTTTAGTTGAGTGAATGCTTTTACACCAGGGTTTCATGATGTGGTAAAAAGTATCCAGTTGCCAGTACAAGAAAAGTCAGATTATCTCAATGAATTATTTATACACTGCTGGGGTATTAATGGAAAGGGAGAAACATTATGATTTTACAAGACTTCTACAGAATTGAGAACTACTATCTAAAGACAAGTGTTCCCGAAGCTCTGTAATCAGGTTCCCCATGTGGTGTGTCCATACTCTAATAAATTTGTCTAATAGATCTGTCAGCTGTACATTTGCTGCTTAATACTTGTGAACTCCAACAGCAAACTCCAGTTTTTAATCCTTAGACACATATGCATCTACCACAAAAAGAAAGGAGTGAATCTTCAGGTGAAATGACAGCATTTCCGTTTTCTTCTTTATAGTTAAAACTAAAGCAACAGAATTCTCTAATCTATCCTAAATTGCACTCTGAAAAGCAGATATTCATAGCTGCCATATTGAATTGTCGTGTGATACTAGCCAGAATTATCATTTGTTTTCTGTATATGAGTGACAATTGTATCTACAGTTTCTTGGTTGTATAAACACTGCTCTCTCTACAAAGGACCTGAGAGTGGAGCTACACAGAGCTTGATCTGTTAAAACTTTAGGTGACTTCAGCTGAGCTGAGACATAAATTCAGTCATTATTTTACACTGTTACATTCATTCCTTTTTATTTCTGTCATTATTAGGATCAAGAATTATTTTTCTAAATTAAACATTCTCTGTAACTGCTAAGTGTCCCATATTCCCACCCCAAGGAGTCAAACACAGAGAAATGAGAAGAGGCCTAATAAATATCACTCTCTCTAGTTAGGGTTTCTATTGCTGTGAAGAGACAACCATGACCATGGCAACTCATTCAGGGAAAACATCTAATTGGGTAGCTTACATTTTCAGAGGTTTAGTCCATTATCAGGATGTATCATGATGGTATGCCAGCAGACGTGGTGCTGGAGAAGAAGCTGAGTGCCCTGGTGCTATAGGAATTTTCCGGTAGCCTTTAAGTTACCTCCCCACTTGGGCATGGCCTCTTATACTATAAATGCCAATGTAAAGCATGGTTACTCTCTTTTCCAGCTGCTGGATTTGGCTGCTGTTCCAACCAAATTTGAGCAGAGGACTATGATCTGTGAGTCTACCCCTAAATAAATAACCTTTTATTATACTCAGTTCTGAGCTAGTGTGGAATTTCTTTTTAGAGTCTGTCTTCATTCTACATTTTGGTTTGTGGATACCTGGAAGCTATCTGGGTGTCACACTAAGTAAAGCTTTAGCAAAGATGACTTCAAATCCCCCCCCACACACACACACACTCGCAGTGATACAATTCTTCCAACAAGCCCACACCTACCCCCAAACAAAGCCACATGTTCTAATAACATCACTGCCTTTGGGGACCATTTTCTTTCAAACTACTGCACTGTCTTTTAAAGAAACCAAAAATGTTCAGAATATCCAGATACTGCAGCTGGGAACCTGACACACATTATGTCATTATGAATGTTGACCACACATGTTGAGACATAATATTCCTTTGCCTTTTTGGGTGAGGAAATAAAAATTCAACAGACTCTTCACTGTATGTGCTTTCTTGATTTATTAAGCTTGTATATGTACTGTTTTGCAGAAGTAATTTTTCTTTTGTTCTGTCAAAATACCTTGGATAATGTGGTTATTTTCCTGGGCCCATGAATGTTGTCAGGATCCCAGACTGGTTATCAGGCTTTGTGATAATCATCTTTGCATACTAAGCTATTATTTCTAGCCCAAAGATAGCAAATTTATTTTTTCTTTTGTTTATTTTGCAGTGGTGAGGATGGATCCTAGGTCCTAGACACAGACTTCATCACTAGCAATATTTCTAGCCCTTCCTCATATGTAAATCATAGATATTCACACGAATGTATGAAAACTGAAATTTTCAACTGATAAATTGAGATGATGAAATTTTAAAATAAGAAATTTCATATGCATTTTGAGAAAAAGAAAAACAAATTATAGATGTGAAGAAGTAATTCAAGGCATTTGTCTATTGGTGGCTATATCTGTAATATAACAGAAATCCATTCCCCTTCCCCACATTCTGTTTTCAAATGGTGTAGTAGATCCTTTTAGCAATTCTTCTGTACAAAGAAGCAGTGGGTTTAGAACAATGTTGAGAGAACTTGGACAAGTGAGAAAGCTGAGTTAATTTAGTCTCATAACAAAGTTCCTTGAGCCATTCTTCAAGCACTGACAAGGCTAATTTACTGAGCCTAATTCTTATCCTTCTCTATCAGCATATAGGAAAGCACTGACATTGGCTCTACAGGGGAGGAACTCCCATGAGCAAAGAACTAGTAATTTTATTTCTGAAAACAAAGTTTACCTTCATACAAGGCTATCTTTACATCAAACTCAAAATTGTAGACATTGGATTTCTATTTTATAAATTTTTGACCTCACTAAGAACCTTTCCTTTTGTGGTACCATGTACATGTTTGCATATTGACTATAACATTTCATGAAACCTCGTTGTCAATCTTAGCTATAGATAACACTATGCTCACACTAGCATGTGGGCTTTTTCACACACAATTTAAAGGGTTGCCTGACTTCCTAATGCTATGTAAGTCTCAATTTGAAAGTCAAGCTAAAAATCCCTTTATGATGAACAATTGAATTCTGTGTCAAATATGTTTTCATGGCTTTTCCAATTTTTTTTCCTGTGAAAAAAAGTGTTGTGCTTTATTCATTTGTTTGTTTGTTTTCTAAGATAGATATTATCTGTACAACCTTGGTTGTTTTGGAATTTGCTCTGTAGACCAGGCTGGTCTCAAAATCACAGTGATCCTCTTACCTCTGACTACCTCTTCTGGGATTAAAGGTGTGCAAACCGCCATCCAGGTTAACTTTTTTGTGTTACTTTCATTTTTGTGTGATTTATTTTTTTTATAGGTAGGTAGGCTGTATTGATCAGTTTGCTATACCTGGCATATTTCTTTCTGCTTATTTGTGTTATTGGACCCTTTATAAAACCATAAGACAAGCAGCTTCAATGTAAATGGTAACACTGAATCTGATTGTATTCTGCAGATTAGCTCTCTACATGATGTACATATGTATAAAGAGTTATTTGGTTATTGATCAAGTTACAACCACACATAGTTTTGATGACTGAAAATTTCAATTATGTCCTCATATATTTTCTGCCAAAATTTCAGATTAATTCATTATGGTGTTAGAATAATAGAAGCAGAGTTGGAAACTAAAAACTAGCAATCTATGTTACCATAATAAACTTGCCAAAGAATAAACAGTGAAGCTGCAGTCTGTGCATCCCTTTCCTCAGTACTTTTTCATTTTAAGAAAAATATTAAATAAGAGCTGGAAATATACCTCAGTTGTTAGAAGGTTCTGGATTAGCTATAAAACACTATGTAGTGGCCGATGATACAATTTATCTTATCACTTAAGAAAGCAATGCAGGGGATCAGGAGTTCAATTCTGAGATTTATAAGGCATGCCTTTTAAATGGTGTTGATATAAATTAAAACAATTCTTTTTCATATAATTAGAGATAATCTGACTCAAAGACTTGAAAAAATTCGGCCATAACCACAGCATTTTAAATGACTAACAAAAACCAAAACTAAAATTCGGTCTGGTAGAATAATAGTGAAACAAAATCATTGTTGATTTGTTTTCCAAGAATAGAGAACAGTCATCTAAAAATAAGAAAGGTTGCTATGTCCTGGTTACTAGTCTACTAACATCGTATAGCTTGTCTGGACACCCAGACTTTCATCTGTCCCTAACAATTGCAGAGTCTTAACAGGAGTCTTAACAGGAATAAATACATAAATGAAACTTTCTGTTATATGCTCTTCTTTAAGTTTACATTATTATCCTCTCCTGTTCATTGCCTTTTCTAGTCTCCGTTTCCCTTTATCTTTTTTTCCTTTTTGGCTGCTCTTCCATATTTCTCTTTTGTACAATAGTGTGTCTGTCTATTATAAATCCATATCTCTATCATCTATTATCCATCAATTAACTATTAACTATCAACCATCGATCAAGTTGTTCATCTATCATCTCTATGTAATAGATCATCCATCTATATGTGAATTTGTGTATCAACTCATCTTTCTATTCCTCATCTGTCTTTCTATTACCTCTAAATATAAGGGGAGAATTACATTTATAGTGTACTATGAATATACTATTCAATTTGAGATATTTTGATAATAATGAATTGAAAGTTAGCTTAGAATCAATCCTTAAATGTAAATGAAAAATGTGTCAGGAATTAGTTTTTCCTGTTTAATTTATTTTGTTTAGCTATTGAAAACTATTTAATGATAATTAAGTAAACAGAACAGCTAGTAGATGTTTCAAAATAGAAGCTAGTTTTGTTAGTGTTGTTTTTACATACTTTGCTTGATGGTAGGATAGATGCACACAGTGAAACACATGATGAACTGAATTATACTGCGCTTGAGGTTACTGAATAGGCACTTTAAACTTTGGTACTGGAAAATAAATTATTATAATGAATTTATTTCACTTTTAATAATATACTTCATTAAATACAGTATTGATTGGGAACCAAAACGTTTTCTTTTTTCTTTTTTTTTAATTAATTAATTTATTTATTACAAATTTCCACCTCCTCCCATGTCCCACCTACCCCCCACTCTCTCTTCCCCTCCCTCTCCAGTCCTAAGAGCAGTCAGGATTCCCTGCCCTGTGGGAAGTCCAGGGTCCTCCCCTCTCCATCCAGGTCTAGGAAGATGAGCATCCAAACAGACTAGTCTCCCACAAGGCTAGTCCATGAAGCAGAATCAAAACTCAGTGCCATTGTCCTTGGCTTCTCAGTCAGCCCTCATTGTCAGCCACATTCAAGAGTTCAGTTTGATCACATGCTCTATCAGTCCAGGCAGGAAATCTTGGGGAATAGCTCAACAATCTGGGACTCCACTTGACTTGGGCTATGAACATACCCATCTTCTAATAATGCACTTGCCAGTCTAGGACCCTTTTACCTTCATGAACTATGCACAAATACCCTCTTCTAACAGATCACCTAGCAGTTTGTTGGCTATCATGGATTCCCATCTTCATGTCAATGTGTGTACACACCACTACTCTGAATAATGGAAGAAGATTCTTCTACCACCAACAATTATCAAGCATAGTTTCAATACAACACTATTCTAGTTATAGATTAGTAAAACAGAAAAGAGGAAAATCTATCCTGAATTTGTCATGAGTATATTTACAATGAACCAAACTGTGATCTTTAAATAAGAATCATTTATTTGTCTTTGTATGTCTATGCTTAATTGGGTGTGCGAAAAGATTAAAAGCAAAGGCCACATCCACATTGAAAATATGAAAATCTTGCATAATTTAAATACATCAGCCAAAATAGAAATTCGTACAAGATGTGTACACAGCAGCCAAGCTTCTCCTTCCCTTGGATTCTGACAGAAAGAATCGGGGTGCTTGAGTGTCCTCATTCCTGTGACATTGACATTTTGACAGTATTCTATTCTGAGTCCTACCACCGCATTGCTTCTTTTCATATCTGTGAGAGCCTTTAATTTCTTAAATAAGAATGAAAGAATCTGGAAGCAGTCTCCTAAGAAGCCAAGCAACATTTATATATTTACTATTGCACTGTTGGCTGTTGTGGAGAGATTTGGGATTTGATCCCCAGCAGAATTATTGCATGAACACTATACTTTCACACACTAGTCAATATCTTTACTTTTATTACACTTGCTTTCTTGTGTACTCTCTAATCTGAAACCACAGACATAATCTTTTCTAAATTGCTATCATCTCACTCTTGACATATCAGATTTCATGTTGTGAATAATTAATTGTTAAAAATTAATTTTAAAAGTAATATTGTCTTAAAGAATAAGTGAATGGAAAAGAGAAAAAACACAGAAAGAATAAGAAGCAGAGAGACAGAAAGTAATTGTTCATAATTTTTTATTTAAAGAGAGAATACACATTATTTGAAACACTCTGACTTCCTCACCATTACACTGATGTGCCTTGATGTGGGATTTCCCTCTATATGCTGTGAATATGTTTTAGTACCATTAGTTAATAAAAAAAAGCAGCGTTGGGCCTATGGCAGGGCAGAATATAACAAGGCCGAAATTTCAGAGATAGAAGAGAAAAGGAGGTGGAATCAAAAAGATGTTATGTAGCTGCCAAAGGAGACAGATACCCTAGAACCTTACTGGTAAAGTACAGGCCTTGTGGTGATACACAGAATAATCGAAATGGGTTAATTTAAGATGTAAGAGTTAGCTCATAAGAAGAATAAGCTATTGTTCAAGCATTGTTGTAAATAATATAGTTTCTGTGTCATTTGGATCTGGGCAACTGGGAAATGAACAGGGAGCCTCAGCCTAAAGAATGGCATGTAAAGTGGGACAGCAACATCCATATAAGACCTGAGAGAGTGTAAAAAGAAATTCTAGACACAAAAAGACAAAGTTTAGTGCAATTTCTCGGTAGCCACATTATTTTTTTCAGATAGGCTCTGTTTGCTGGAAGCAATCTGGGTTGTCACAGCTCCTCTAAGAGAGGTCTTCCTGACTTAGCATTGACAGCAAAGACTGAAAAGCTTCTTTAGGAGAGGGCTTTCTGGTTCATGTTAATTGCCCAAACATCTCTGGCTCCTTCAGGAGGCCAAGTACTTTACTAAGGTCTGAGCTTGAGCTGTGTGCATGGTTCTCAGAGACAGCGAAAATACCTCTGCCATGTTGGACTGGGTGGAGTCAACAGGCAGGGTGGCTGTGATGGTCCTAGCCACACCCTCTTAGCATTTAAATAAAATATGTGCTTCTGGTCAAAAAGTAATTACAGATACACACACAATAAAGACAGACTCAGATAAAAGAAGACCTGTAAATGGATTGTGGTGTCGGATACATAGACTTTTTGGGAGAGGAAAAAGAGTATAGACATTTATAATATGAAAGAATATAGACAGTCGTAAGTCATTAAAGGAGTAAAGAAAAAATAAATAATAAACTGGTGAAAAAAGTAATAGAGTAAAAAATTAAGGCATATAAAGATATAATACAAACATAGAGTCTTGATTATGTATATTATTGTGTTTTCTTTGAATTGTTTGACTACAGAGAGATATTTATTTGATTCTTGGGGCTGCTAAGTTAATTAATGTATATATTTTAAGGTATATGTTGACTTCAAAATTTGGATATTAGGATATGTTTCTTTGGAAAAGAAGTTCTGCTTTTGTTTCCACAGAGGATTAGAACCTGGGAATTCCTTCCAGATTAATGTGGCTTGATGGACCAAGAACCTCCAAAAGGTCTTTCCAAACCCCCAAAAGTATTTCATTCAACAAAAAACAGAAAGCAGTTTGGAGAGAACCATGTCCAAATTCCCCAATATTGTTTATAAATGTTTGTTTTCATTTTAAAAAGGATATGATATAGAGATGAATACTTTGCACTGGTAGGGGTCTTGGTCTATTGATACAAAAAAGGTCAATTTTGTTATATGTATATTTATGCTCTTGATTAAGGTATTATGCTTTTATAGCTCATTTAAAATTTTAATGAATAATTAAAAATACAGGTTAATTTATAGTCATCTATAATAGCCAAGCTTATAGTCATGTTTGTTAGGTTTTTTAGATATATAAAGAAATTTCTCAAATGTGTAGGTATTCTGCAAACCTTTCAAAGACTAACAGAATATAACATTTAAAACATTTTAAGAACTTAGGAGTTTTCATGACAATGAGACACATCTGCCCCTGGCAGCACCAATCTACTTCAAGAGGATGATAGGCATTGAAGAGGCTCCTCATGGAATTTGTTAGCCATTTTGGCAAAAAAAGAAACAAACAAACAAAACAAAAACAATCCCCCCCCCCCAAAAAAAAAAAAGAGAGTTAAGCATGGCTTAATGCCATGGCTCCTTTAAGAGAGGTTTTCCTGATATAGCAGTATCAGTAAAAAGTCACAAGGTTTCCTGGTCCATGTAGTGAGCACAAACTCTGTCTCATTCAGGAGGTCTGACCATGAAGCATTTAAATGGGGATTGTGAACAGAGTGCTACAACTCACTTAATGACAACATAGGCTAGCTGTTTGCCTAAAAATGGGGCTGTGAGCATGGCTTCCAAAGGCAGTGAACAATTCTGCCATGCTGGACTGGGTGGGGCAAGTAGGCAGTGCCATAATTCCCCTAGCAATGGTGCCACTTAAGTTTATAAGAAGGGCTTATCATTTTAAGAAGCACTTCTGGTCAAAAAATTAATTTTTGACCATATATTGATACAAAATAAAGACATTCAGATTTTTTAAAAAGACCTCTAAACAAGACACAGGGTCTTTAAAAATATATATATAGGCTTGGGAGAGAGAAGAAAAAGAGAATAGAGAGTTATAAAAAGAAGTAAATGGTTTTAAAAAGGTAAAGTTTTTAAAGAGACAGAGTACAGAGAGTCATTCATAGATTATAAGAAGTAAAAATGAAACCATGTAAGATGGAATATACACAGAGAGCCTGGATTATGTATATTATTGGTTTTTTTTGAAATTTTTGACTGAGAAAGAGCTAAGTATAGAGGGATATTTCATTGTACAGATTGCTAAGCTAAACCAACATATATACTTTAAAGGTATTTTGTTTGCAAAATTTTTGTCCAAGGATATGTTGTTTTGGAAAAGACATTCTTCTCTTGTTTCCACAAAGGATGACAACCTGTGGAATACTTCCAGAGTAAGGTGATTTGATGCACAAAAACCCCTGAAAGGTCACTGTGAACACCCCCCCAAAAAATACTTCACACACAAAAAGCAGGAAACAGTTTGGAGAGAACTATGCTCATACTCCCAAATATTGTTTGTAAATGCTTATTTACATTTAAAGGGGGATGTGCTATAGATATGAATAATTTGCTTTGGTATGAATCTTGCTCTATCGATACACATTTTAGGTCAATTTCGTTATAAGTGTATTTTTGCTATTGATTAAGGTATTGTGTTTGTGTGGCTCATTTAAAAATGTAATATATAATTAAAAATATAGGTTAATAGATAATAATCTATAATAGTCAAGCTTCTCATGTTAATTAGGTTTTCTAAATATATTGAGAAATATTTCAGTTAGATAGATATTCTTCATATTTTTCAAAGACTACAGAACATGACATTTAAAAACTTTAAGAACTTAGAAGTTTTCATGACAGTGAGACTCATCTGCTTCTGGCAGTACCAATTATTTCAAGATGAAGATAGGCATCAAAGAGAATCCTCATAGAGTTTGTTAGCCATTTGGGCAAGAAACTGCTCTTTCCTAGCCTGCTTCATGGTATGCTGTGTGAACTGAACATGCAGGACCCACAGAGAAATGACTACTGAACTTGCCTAAAGGTGAGACCATCCTTCAGGGTTCCTGCTTCATAAAAGAGTCTGCAAGACATTCTGTAGGACATAGAAGAAAGTAACTGACAAACTTAATACACACACATAGGCACACACACACACACACACACACACACACACACACATATACAATAGGAAAAACAGTCTTTGAAATTTCCTGCTTCATGGAACTGTCTGCAGGATACTATGAGCCTGTAGGCTGAAGATGGATGCCCCAATGATACAGAAGAACTTTGGGTGACTGTCCAGGCAGTGAGATGTCTCTCTCAATTCTAGAGTTTCGAAAGTTGCTTACAATGCACTTTCTGATTACTTAGGTAATATTATATCCTTCTGGAGTCTTTGGTGAAGTTAGTTTATAGTTTTACTTAATTATGATAAATGATAAAGTATATATAAATATTATAACTGTAATTCCTTCCTGATACTTGTTTTATTATGTTACTTTACTATGTTAAAGTTAAAACTATCTTTTTTATTTAAACAGAAAAGGGGAGGTGATGTAGGATTCCCCTCTGTATGCTGTGATTATCATTAATGAATAAGAAAATTACCCTGGACCTATAGCAGGGCAGAACTTAGCTAGGCGGGGAAAATTAAACTGAATACTGGGAGGAAGAAGGCAAAGTGAGAGAGAAGTCTTGGAGCTGCTGTCAGAGACAGATGCACTGAAACTTTGCTGGTAGGCCATGGCCTTGTGGTGATGCACAGATTAATGGAGATCAGTTAAATTAAGGTATAAGAGTTAGCCAGTAAGAAGCTAGTGCTAATAGGTCAAGCAGTGATTTAAATAATATGGTTTCTAAGTGATTATTTTGGGTCTGAGCTGCTTGTCGGCCAGGAAACAAACTAATGGTCTCCTTACTACAGAGGGCAAGTAAGTTTGCATTTGAGTATTCCTTTAAGTACAAGTTAAAACAAAATAAAATGCCAAAAACATGATGGATTATTACACATCTATTTGTGTTGGCTGAATAGTTGCAAATAATAAACTAGTTTTAAGAGCTGTTTATAACTTCAGATTTACTGTCTTTAAGCCATGTTTGATTTATTTTATTAATAATTACTATATAATCAAAATAGAAAGATTAAACTTACTGCGAGGTTATTTCTAGAAATATTTGAAGAAACAGCAACTAATAAGGCAAAATTCCTTTTGTGAAATCGGTCAAACATTCAATAATCTTCCCAATGTAACTATATATCTAACTTTCAAACACACATATAGAATTATGAGGTTCCTAACAAATGTCCCTTTACTACTTTTAACTTTTTAATAGTAATCCATTTTTCTAATGGAAATAAAGGGAGAATATATGCTTAGTGTGTTAAGAAATTTGTAAAATTTGTACATTTGCATATATAATGTGTTTGTAAAAATTAATTAACACAATGGCAGTGTGAATTCAACTAGGTAAATTAGTCAACATAAAATTCAATCTCCAGAATAACTGTGAAATGTGAGTTCATCTCCATTCTAATTCACAATGCATCAAGTAGGTGCACATCCTTGTGAAATGTCAGTATTCACATTGGATGCAAACTTTATAGATAAAATCCTCAGCCAAGCTTACAAAGGAGTCAAGTAAATACACTAAAAGTACCTTTTCTATTCCAAGTTCCTCCTATCCATGTAACATAACAAAGACAGGCTTCCCTGACCATCCCTCAGAGCTTCACTGTGTTCCATCTCTCTCCCCCACTAATCAACAAATCAAGTGAGAGTGGATGAGAGCAGCCTCATTCAGTGGAGAGGGAAACTGGATGAAGATAGATATAGATATAGATATAGATATAGATATAGATAGAGATAGAGATAGAGATAGAGATAGAGATAGAGATAGAGATAGAGATAGAGATAGAGATAGAGAGAGAGAGAGAGAGAGAGAGAGAGATAGAGATAGAGATAGAGATAGAGATAGATAGATATAGATATAGATATAGATATAGATATAGATATAGATATAGATATAGATAGATATAGATATAGATATAGATATAGATATAGATATAGATATAGATATAGATATAGATATAGATATAGATATAGATATAGATATAGATATAGATATAGATATAGATATAGATATAGATATAGATATAGATATAGATATAGATAGATTGTTAAGGTTGATAATGATTGCCAACTTGTCCGGATCTGGAATGACCTAGAAAGTAAGCTCCCATGATGCTTGTCTAGATTGATTTAGCTTCTTGTCCTGCCTATAAGGGACAATGATTAGGTTCATTGATGTGAGAACACCTATCCTAAAACTGTTCCTCCTCATTCTCTATGCTTGGATACTGGGTAGTACAAACCAAAGAAACCTAGCAGAACACCAGCATCCACCACTCTCTGCTTCCTGAACATAGATGCAATCTGATCAGCCACCCTAAAGTTCTGCTGTTATGACTTCGAAATCCAAATGGGCTGAACTTTCAAACTTTGAGCTAGTGTGAACACTTCTTCACCACTAGGTTTCTTTGTCAAGTATTGTTACAGTACCAAGACAAGTAGCTACATATCTACAAAACAAATGAACATAAGCCATCTCACCCTCTTCACTCTGTGACACTTATAGTGGGAATTCCAATTATATGAGTATTTTCTCTCCAAGTGTCAATAGGGCACATGGAGAGTGTACTTTAAGAGGTCACAAAAGACAAACTCATAAGGTCTAGAATCCCTTCCTCTAGGGAGACTAAGACAGGAGAATTTAATGTTCAAGGTCAGTTTAGGATACAGTGGGCTCAATACTAGTATGTGCAACTAAGAAATAATGGATCCCCTAATAAAACATAAAAGTGTAAAAGAAAGGTGAATACATCTCATGGTGAGTTCTTGTCTGATATGTGTGAGAACCTGAAATCAGTCTCTGGCACATGGAAAATTAGAGGCCAAAGTGTGAGCAAAAGTAAATAAATAAATAAAAAGGCCCTAGAAGTCTTAAATACACCATTAATATGTAGCTGCATAAAACTGAATAAATCCATAATAATAATCCCTTCCACTGACCACCCTTTCAGCTAAGCATCTTAGGAAGTTTCTGTAGCCTCCCTTTCTTCGTCTTCCCAAGGGTCCATTTGGAAATGGAACAGAAGAAAAAAGAAGAAGGAAGGAAATAGGACCTGCAGGCAGCTGCTTGTTTTTCTCCCTTTGAAGGATTGCTGACAGGAGAGGGGAGTGGAGATGCCCCTCCTGGGGCTCTGGGGCACAGTCTAAAGAAAACCCAGAAAAGCATGAAAGTCCTTTGAGCTTTTGGTGACATCAAAAGTAATATTTGTGTAGCAGAGTTGTTTATCTTGATAGAAAAGTAATATTGAGTGTTAATTTGATCCCATTAGTGTTCCTCAATTAAATGATAAACCAAAATTAATTCCATTAATATAGAATTATCTCACTTTTTTTCATACCCAGAATAAACTAAATAACTCTGAAACAGAGGAATGTAAACTTTATATCTTACCTGACTAAATCATGGACATGAGCAATCTCCATGTTTCTGGAGCACTGCAAATCACAGGCTCAGTATGTGGAATGTAACATAAGAATCAATAATGGAGCCTAGATTGCCTATCTATATAATTAAGAGGCATTCATTTTTATCTGTTTCACACAGTTTAAAGAATATTTTCCATTATTTATCTACCTTCCACAAGGTTCTCTATTTGTTCTAAATTCATTCATTAAATAATTCCTCTTTATTGCTCCTAGGTTTCTATAGCATCATTATTTTACACTATATATATGTTCCTATCAACCTGTTCCCATTTAGAATTTCTGTAACATTACTTTTCTAACCATTTACATTAAAACAGTAGTGATGTAGGAGGGTCTTGTATCTATCTGTTACTTTCATTGATTAATAAAGAAACTGCCTTGGCCTTTTGATAGGCCAGCCTTTAGGTGTGTGGAGTAGACAGAACAGAATGTTGAGAGAAAAAAAGCAGAGTCATGCAGACACCATGAAGCTCCAGCCCGCAATGGATATAGGTTAGAATCTTCCCGGTAAGCCACCACTTTGTGGTGTTACACAGATTATTAGAAATGGGATAATCAAGATGTGAAAATTAGCCAATAAGAGGCTGGAAATAATGGACCAGGCAATGTTTAAATGAATATAATTTTTATGTAATTATTTCTGGTGTAAAGCTAGCCGGGTAGCGGGAATGTGGCCCGCTTGAGCTCCTTTTACACAGTAGCAATCCCTTAATATAAGGAACTTTATATGCTAACCTCTGGTTTCCCAACTTTTGTCCTTTCCTAGGTTTCCAAGACAATTAGGGGTAGATTGTATGGATCAGTTTTTGAAATTTCCATCAGTGTTTTATTGTGTTTGTCTCTGTTATTATAGCTGAGTCTCAGTGTAGTGACTAAATCTGTTAAGTATCATTTTTCTGTTTATGGACTTGATACATTTTTAGTTACTGTGCTTTTTTTTCTGAGAGAGCCTGGGGATCCTCTGTCAGATGTGGGTTTGGTGAGAATCTTTCATCGTGTCCAGGGTGTTCAGTGTGATTTTAATAAATGTGCTTTGAACATGTCTTGATTAATTATCCATATGTGAACTAGTTTCTTTTGGATGATAAATTAAAAGTTATCTACAATTATTTTTTCTGAGTTTTACCTTTGTGTTAATTTTATCTTTTTATATTACCAAATGATTTCATTGTGAATATTACATTTCTTGATGATTTGAGACAGAATAATTCTGTGTTTCCCAGAATGACTTTGAATTCATGATCCTCCATTACAAATTCCAGAGTCCTGGGATGATTTATGTGCAACACCACAGGCATAGAGATTCATGCATTGATTTGTTAGGTTTGCAGCTAACTCATTAGATAACTTGTGTGTGTGCTTCTCTTTCTCCCTCTCTCTCTCTCTCTCTCTCTCTCTCTCTCTCTCTCACACACACACACACACACACACACACCTAGTGCGCGCACACACACACACACACACACTATTTGCTATCTGACCTAGGTGTTTTAGTACTAGAGAAGTTCAAACACATCAGCAGAAAACTGAGAGAATGTTAGGCTTAGTTGTCTCCCTTCTGAGCTGGGAGTGAAGCACTTTAATGTTTCTCATTTAAATAAAGTTCTGCCTTTCAGAACAGGTTCATCTGTTATCAAGTAGCTACTTGTTAAGTAACTATCTGTAAGCTCAAGTTTATTATTTGTCCTTGAATTTTAATTAAGTATTTTTAATTTCGTGAACTATCATTACTCACTCTATATCATCAAGCATCTCTTCTGCATTTATACAGAAAATGAAGGCTTTACTTAATCATTATCTTCAAACCTCAGTGATCTTGGAACTTGAGTTTTATGCTGTACAGTAGTTAATTTGCTTTTGGGATCAATTCATAGATATTTACTGTTACACATTTCCTGATACTTGGCTTCTGAATATTTTTTAGGTCATTATTTTAACTATGATTTTCGACATGAGCTTGCATGTTTTGTGAATTATTTAATACATGTACTTGATAATAGTTTAGTTTTATTATGTAATATATTTAATTTATTTATAATTACTTTGGAGAAATTTTGATATTCTGTTTTGTACATTGTTATTACTCATTTGTTAATGTATACTATCCTTCTAAGGTATTTTTAAACAGCTGGTGTCTTCTCAGTGTTTTTGTAGTTTTAAAGATTATTTTGATGGGAATGCCCTCACTATTTCTCTTACTTATTTTTATGGAATCTCATTGGAGCTTAGCTTGTGCTATAAAGTGTAGAAGATTTCACAAAATCACTCAGGTTTATTAAAATTGTGCATCTTTTATTATCAAAGTTCAAGGCTGATATGCCATATCTGCATTTAATTACAGGAGGTGGGTTAAAGTCAACTTTAATTTATATGCCTATTATCTTTTTCATCTTTCCAGTAAGTGTCACTGTATTTAACAGGCTTCTAATAAGAATTCCCAAGCACTAATTTTAATACTTTTCTTCATCCTTGCTACTCTGAGCATACCACTGGGCAGGTTCCAAAGGTTTACTTAATCCCATGCACACATCTCCACTTCCTTGTTTTCACTCCATCAGACAAGCATCTTCTCTTACTTTATCCCCCACATGACACTAATGTCTAACTCTACTCTGTTCAAAGCCATAAATGTGATTAAATATTAACACCCCATAACTACATCATAACTACACTAGTGCCACTACTATGTAGTGTCAGTACTATGTAGGTTTCTTCAATGTTGGATAAATTTCTATAAAATTACAGATTCTATAAAATTCATTTTGCTCCTGCAGTCGCCATTTCTGTAACCTAACCAGTTTTAATCATCTACCTTCTTTATCTTTATCTCCCCACCTCCTGTATCTTTATTTTCCCAATCCCGTTATCTCCATCTCTCTACCCCATCTATCCCTTTCTCCCAGTCCTCTCTGTCTCCATCTCCCACCTCTATCTACATCTCCCAGTCCTTTTATTCACATCTCCTGGCCCTCTCTACCCCCATTGCCCAGTCTTTGTTCATATCTACCAGCCTTCTCTATCCCCATCTCCCAATCTTCCCTATCTACTTTTCCAGCCCACACTTTCTCTTTCTATTCTGTCTGCTGCCACCATTGAGCCTCCACCCATGATGAGCCTGAGCTCAGATCCAAAATAATGATGTCAGCAAACCAGGAATGTAAATCTTTGTAACCATAATCCAAAATGAACCTTTTTGTCCCTTAATATGATTATACCCAGCATCTCTGAGACTCTGAGCTATTGATTCCTTCCACCTCTGTCATAGTGTTCCTGGGGAAATGAAGTTATAACCTATCTATATCACTGAAATCATCCTATGACTAGTGGCTGTGGACATGCAGAGAAGATTGGGATTCTACTGACATGGTCTATACTTATGATACTGCCACCATGCCATACTTATATATTTTAAGGTTCAAAAATTGCATGTGAGCCAAAATTATCCATCAACTAACAATTTTGTAGTCAACTAAATCAATTGCTGTGTTACTTAGTGTTTTATTACTGTGAAGAGACAGGAATCATTCAAGGATGTCAACACTCTTAGCCACAGATTAGGTATGCTACCTTGGTATGTTTAAATCTATCCCCCAAGGCATTTTTCTACCAAATAATACTACAGTGGCAATATCTTTAGTAATATCCAATGATAATTAAATAAGGCAAAAAAAATATGAAAACATTTTGTATGCCAAATGGCATGCAGAGATTTTTCAGACTATCATTGTTTATTAGTATCATAAGATAAATAAAAGTTCCATTTCTGATGACCATCTGCCACCATATCTCTGTGATATTTTTGAGAGATTATTAATAATCTATTTAATAAGCACTGGACATGTGCTTTGCCTTTTCAAAGAGAGTTTGAAGAGCTGACACAGTATGGTCTAGAATCATACTCATACAACTGAGGACTGAAGCTAGCTGTCTGCTGTACATGTTCTGTGCCTTCTAGAACTCAAGAAAAGGGACATGATCACAGTTATCCTGATGGACTTTTTTTTCATAGCGTTGAGTCACTTAACACAGAGTCCCTGAGATTACACAATTTTCTCCAGCAAATCTGGTGAAAGAGAACAAACCAGGTTTTTCTTCTCTGTCAGATACCTTTGGAAAGAGATAAAGACAAATTTGTCAAACAACAGGAGAACTGTCTACTTTTTTATTCCTTAAATAAATTTCTTTCTTAGTCACTTCCTATGGGCTAATATTCATCAAAAGGATTTCTCCTGCAGTTTTCTCATTTATTCTCCAAGACAAAGGAGGCATAAGCCATACTCTGAGGTCAACCAGCAATGTCCCAATCACAAGTTAATTTTTGCTGTTTCACCTCAGTCTGACCCCTGCTGTCCCAGTCATCTGACTGAGCTTCATTCCCTGTAATATTTGTTACACATTACACCAGATTTTCTTTACCCCAAAATGTATATTTCTTTAAGGAGGCTCCTCTACTTTTTTAAAACACAAATAGAATCCACAGAGCTTACACCAAATTTTAAGCTCCTAATTAATAACACTCACCACACACTTTATTTTTTAATAAATCAAAAGTACAATTTTGTAATATTTAAAGACAGTTCTTCCATTTACTTACCCAAACAAGAAAACTGTCATGCAGTACCCTAAGCAATAAAATGTGCAAAAAATAACATAGTGGAATGACTCCCAATGTTTAGATCTTTTGACATTGTCTAATTATATAAAGTGTATATATTCATCTAAGTGTTTCCTGATTCCCTCATAGGAATGATTAAATATGATAGTACATCCAGTACAGACAATTTGATGTTTCATCACTTCAGTGTTACTAGGCTGGGACTCACCCAGAACACACACTTCTCAGCTTGGCTATAAGGACATCTTCACAGGATCCACTGTGAAGATCAAAGACATTGTCCCACATACTTAACTTCAGACTGAATAAAAATGGAGAAGGGGGGAATCCAGGAGAGTTCTCAACTTCCATCTCTCCCTCTTTGCTTCTTCTTTGCTGATCAGTGATGTGGGATGTCCCTTTATATGCTGTGAATGTGTTTTATTACCACTGGTTAATAAAGGAGCTGATTTGGTCAATAGGCAGACAGAAAACAACCAGACAAAAAAATACAAGCATAGATATAGGGAGAAAGAAGGTGGAGTCAAGGGAGATTCCAGTAGTCACCCAAGATGCAACATTCCAGAGCAACACCAGTAAGCCCTGGACCACGTGGTGATATGTGCATTAAATAGAAATGAGTTGATTTAAGTTGTAATAGCTAGTTAATGATAATCTAAAGCTGATAGGCCAAACAATTTGTAATTAATGCTAAGCCTCAGTGTGGTTACTTGGGAACTGGTGGGCAGAAGAGAAACCTTCAGTTACAGACCAGTGCTTCTTCACATTCCCATCACCATGACAGTGTATCATATTTTTTCTCACATCCCTTATTATTTTCCTAATGTTTGTATTTACAACGATCATAGTTAATCCATTTCTTATCTGTTTGTATTTCAAGTCTTTGCTTACCACAGCAACAGTGCTAAAGAAATGGTCTTTTTGTGCTTGGAACAATGGCCCATCAAATTTCCTGATGTATATTTAATCAAAATAGTAAATATTAAATGGAATACATCACCCAGTACCACTTGAAATCTTCTGTTAATATCTTTAAATTACTTTATATCCCAACAAATTTCCATAAACTTTGTGCTTAAACAATAAAACGTTTATGTTCCTACTATTCTAGGACACAGAGTTGTTTGGTTCCTATGAGAGTCTGAATTCCATGATTTAAGGACACAGCTGTCTTTTCTCTGGGTCTTCCTCTCACCTTTTCTCTAATTGATTGTTGACCATATCAGCTCACCTTATAACTTCAGCAGCAGTGCTGGATCAGAGCCACAGTAATGGCTTCGTCTTCATTTAATTGTACAGTGAAGACCCTTTCCCCCAGGGCATCCCAGTATAAGATAGTAGGAGTTACTTCTTTAATGAAACAGTTGGGAAGACATATCTTCTGGCAGTACCTAGAGGAATGCTGTCCTGGATATGAATAGAGCTTTTACTTGATCCCCCCTCCCTTAAAAAATGTGCATTTCTTTGACAATTTTATACATGTGTATAATTTGTCTGTGTGCTCACTTCTGTCATCCTTTCTTCTCTTCCTCCCACAACTATAAGGCAACCCTCAAGTCCTCCCCTTCTCAGATTTGTGGCACTGGGATTTGTTGTGTAGCCCACATGGCTTAATCAGGACATCTGTTTCCACAGTTTAAATGACTTTCTTTCCACATAGAAAAGATTCTGTTGTGCATATCAAGCCCATCATCTTTTTTATGGTGAATCACAGAAGTCTTCTCATAGATTGTCCTGTTCTCCACTTTCCTCGTCACCCAATGCAATACCATCATTTCCTCTGTTAATCTGTGTAGTCCTCAGCTGAACCTCTTCAAACATTCTCTCACAAAAGAAGTATTTCATTTAAATGTGAAGAAACCCATTTTGAAGACAATTTATTTAACACTGGAAATGGGATTACACAATTGTCTTTTTTTATTTCAAAGAAAAGTGAGGAGGCAGTATTTTAATAACATTTCCATGGATAATAGCAAAAGCAAGGTAAGGAATTCTGAAATAAAATGTGCAATAAGGAAAAAAAAACAGGAAAAAGAAGGAGCACAGTCATTTCACACTTTTCAGGGTAACAAGGTGAAAGTCAGTGTTCACAGACTCTTGGCAAACAAGCCTGGGGACCTGAGTTTAAACCCAGAACCCACTTCAAGGGGAAGAAAAAGCTCCACATATGTCCTGTGCCACCATACCGCATACATCATGTACACACAGACACACATACAGTAATACAAAATAAAATAATGAAAAGAAGCACAGAAATAATTAATTCCCAATGAAAGGAATATTTAAATTGCAATTTTTTTTAATTTCTTACTCCTTTTGTCTTGTATTTCTGTTTTGTTTTTGTTTTATTTGGTTGGGTTAAGGTTTCTTCAGACAGAGTGCATGTATTCTTAAATAATGACACAGTTAGCTCATTGCCCTAGTGTTAGAATTTTTTTCTATAAGGATATGTGGTGGAAAGGCAGCTTTCCAAAAATACTTTAATAGAATTATGATAGAATTATGGATTATGACATCAAAGTGTGATGAATTAGTAATTCTTTACATGAGGAAATAAAATATCACTGTGATTTATGTGTGAGAACACTCCTTGGAACCTGATCTACCCTGTTATCTTTGTCTTCCAAGAGGGCACCAGGCAATGTTCAGAGACAGAGTCGTGACAGTCTCTGCTGACTAGAGACCTCAGCTCTACCTGAAGTGCTCTGAGCTCGCTGATGCTTGGGACAACTTGTACTGAAGGTACTCACTTGTCTATCTTAATTGTGAGTGAGACATTAACAAGGCCTTGACCAGAATTCCTACTTGAAGAATCCATTTTGCTTTAGGAGTAATGAAGAACTAGAATCCTTGTTTTTTCTAAATGTGCAGTGAAGCAGGTCCAGAGGACAAAGAAGTTTGTACCTTATACTCCAATCCTCCTTGCTGTTATATAAACTGCTCGATTTACTTGGCATTCAGCTGCATCAGTCTCACTGCTGGATCACCTGTGGATATCAATAAGCATCTGCACATGCTCAGGAAACTGCCAATCCACTGTGGAAATTTCTGTCACAATAGCCATATAACACACCTTGTTCAAAAGGTCTCTAAGGTAAAAGCATGAATATTTTCTCCCAAAGGAATTTAAACATTTCTGCTTTGAAAAATAAATGACTTCGGAATTGATTTCTAGTGATTTGTCATTGTTTGAAAATTAAGCTTTTCATATTTATGGAGCACAAAGCTTCAATATTCAGCTCAGCAAAAGATTTCTCTTGCATGTGCAGTATGAATAAAAAGTGATTCATAAATTATGAAGTGATACACAGAGAGACGCTGCAGCAGGTACACTCCACCAAGATTTACCCAACCCAACACAAGAACAATGGGTCTGGGGCACGGAAAAATAAAATATATACCCTGGGTAGAGAAGTCACCGACATTTATACCACGAAGATATGAATGGCTGTCTATCTCTTTGTGCAAAAATATTGCAGGTAGAGAAAGTAGCATAGGTGAGCTTCTCTGATGACTGGGAAGGCAGGGCGTGCAGAGTGGAATGGATGTCTTAATTAAAATGTTTCGCTTGTTCTGTGGTGGAAGGAATGTAGGTCCTTAGGTTCAATAAATGTTCCTTACATTTGTATTTGTCTCTAGTTTCCTGCCCTAGAGACTAGGAGTAAGCTGATTCTTCAGCACCCAACTAAAGACCTATAGAGCATGTAGCTGGTACGTCCCTGTGCTCTGTGCAGGATGCAGAGGTTAAGACTTTATTTTTTCAATAGAGGGTTTTTCTGTAGCTTTGGAGCCTGTCCTGGAACTACCTCTTGTAGACCAGGCTGTGGATGGTTGCTCTTAAAATTATCTACTAAAATCTATTTCATTCAATATATTTTGATAATTTTATTTCTCCTTCCTAAACTCCACCCAGATCATCCCCTTCTACATACTTCATCTTCTTTCTCACTCTTTACCAACTTTTCCAAGGGGGGAAAAAAAAAACCAATTATATAGCATAAAAAATCAAAACAGATGAGCGATCTGAAAAAAAAGAAAAAAATCAACAAGAAAAAAATAATTCAAACAGAACAATACACAAAAAAATATGGAGTTTGTTCTGTGTTGTTCAGCTAGTCCTCTGGAATGTGATTGATGTATCCTTGCAACACTCTTTTGAAGAAAACTAATGTTCCCTTTTCTGGTCGGTATAAATCACTAATAACAATTCTGTTAGAGGTAGAATATTGTGTCTGCTTCTTTTTATCAGTGCTAAGAACCTGTTTGGCTAGAAATTTTACAGGTCTTCTGAATACTACCAAGTCTATGTGAGTTCATTTGGGAATCAGTGCTGTTGTGTCTCGAATACAGTTTTCTTGGAGTCATCTACAACCTGTGGCTCTTACAATCTTTTTTTTTCCTAGTTATGAATGTCCAGCCTTAGCTTGGCTTGTTTATTTTAGGATAATTTTCCTAAATTATCCCAACTACCTTTTGCCTCTGGGCTTTTGTCTTTCTCCATTTCTGTATACCTTTCTTTCTTACTCCATTGCTGTGTAGCTGGGTGGCTGGCCCTGATGTCCTCCTCGCCTCCTTTTCTTACTCTTCTATATTATCTTCCCAGATTTCTTCTCCTTTTTATCCTCTCTGCCTGCCAGCCCCACCTATCCTTTCTCCTGCCTTACTATTGGCTGCTCAGCTCTTTATTAGACCAATCAGGTGTTTTAGACAGGCAAAGTAACACAGCTTTACAGAGTTAAACAAATGCAACATAAAAGAATCAACACATCTTTGCACCATTAAACAAACATTCTACAACATAAACAAATGGAACACATCTTAAAATAATGTTCTACAGCAGAGTTCCATCTTGGATGGGGCTGCTCTGAAAAGATAATGACAAGTTCGGTACACCAGGGACACTCTTCCACAATCTATAAGAGACGACAGTGGGCAGTGGAAGGTCATAACTGGAAAGCGACAGCAACACAGGCTCCAACTCTGAAGAGTGAGGTAGCCCGTGGCTCTGCCCTCTGGAAAGAAGAGAAAACCCCATCACATGAGAATAATGATGAAGACCCTAGAATTCTCAGTCTCTAGAGCCATGTCTTGCATGTATAGCTCACTGCTGGCACTGAAACCTGTCAGCCCATATCCAGGAGGTCTCCTGCCTAGTGTAGGGAGGTCCACTGCTGGAAAAAACCTGAGAAGAACAGGGGGAGTTCTGAGTTCCATCAGTTCACCTGCTCCAGGGCAGATCTCAGTTCTCTGTTTGCCTCCCCCACTTTCCAATGCACTCCATGGGATGGATCTTAGCCATTCTGCGCACTCAATTGGACAGTCTCTATGAATGAGAACCTGCTTAGCCCAGAGGTCACACTCATCAGGGTGACTGGTACACAGTAAGGGTAGCTTCTAAAGTAAATGCATCTAACACAGACCACTGTCTCTCGACAAACTTAGGCTCAGCACCAACCTGCATGATCATTGCTGCCAGAGGGACTAGCCTTCAGCAGCTCAGGAATCAAAGGGGAGCCATGGAGTCAGTTTTCCAGACTAAACAAAAAAGGAAAAAGTTAGCAGAATATCCTTTTGAAAATAGGTTAGAGCTAGTGACAATGATAAAAACCATGAAGAACATGATGTTGCGTGCAAAAATATTTGACTCATCTTGGGTTCTCTCGAGTACTATTTTTTAATTATATTATTTTATTTTTGAGATTATAGTTTAATTACATAATTTCCCTTTACTTTCTATCCTCCAGCACTTCCCTTGTACCTTTTTCCTCTCTTCCAAATTCATGATCTCCTTTTCTTTAATTGTTGGCTTTGCATTTCCATGTTTCTTTTTTTTTTTTTCTGCATCGTCTTCCACATAGATTCTTGAGCGCTGAGGGGAGGGGTTTGATGACACCTTTCTATTTAGGACTGAGCATTTCAAAATTCTCTCTCTCTCTCTCTCTCTCTCTCTCTCTCTCTCTCTCTCTCTCTCTCTCTCTCCATTGTTCAGTTATGGGTCTCTATGTTTAATTCACATCTACTACAGGAAGAAGCTTCTCTGATGAAGCTGTGTTTTTTTCTTGCTCCCAGACTAGTCTGACAACTTTCAGGACCTTTGATTCTAATTTTTCTTCTCTTCCTACATAAAACATCAGGGCTTTCTGGACATAGAGACTCTATATTGCATCTCTATTTCAGAAATAGAAATGCAAGAGTCTGTTACAGACTCCTTTGGCCTTGGGAGGTTAAGTCAGGCGTGAGCATAGCAATATACTTTCCTAGCCCTAGAGTTAGTAAAGAATAAACTAACTATGTTAAGAGAGAGGGAGGAAGGAGAAAAGGAGGGATGGAGGGAGGGAGGGAGACAGAGAGAGTCAGACAGAAACTAACAGTAAAATTCCTATTTCTCATGTTTCTTCCTCCCTCCAATATTGTAATTTCCCCATATCAATGGACATCATCTAACCCTTCATAAACAGTGCACAAGGATCTAAAGTGAATATTTGCAACTCTCATTCTAGCCTACTGTAAGAATCTACAGAGCACTTCAATGTAAAGCCAAGCTGCTCTAATCTCAGTGTTGCTATGGAAGCCTACAAGGTCCCCATCACATCGTAATGACTTTGCTCTGTTGCTCCTACATTTCATGTAAGTGTGTGAGTATTCATGAATGCTGGTGATGGTAGACATGAGTTAATCCTTTCAAGATGATTGATTAAAAGGAAAATAGGATGACTGATGTTATAATGTCGAGCCGTATTTAAGACTTTACTCAAAACTTTCAGATATTTCTGATGGAAGATTAAAGTCCAGGCCTTATGACTTTTAAGTGAACTACTATCCAGAGTACAGCTTCTGATGGGCCATCCTCTCAAAATTTCACATAATAATCCAGTGGGAAATAAAAGGTTAGAAATGTGTTGTGTGGTAGAGCAGCAGTTTTCTTAAAGATAGCATAGCAAATGCTGAAAGTTAGTATTTCTTATACAATGAAACTTTCATAAGTAATTTTGTTTAAGGAAATATTTTTTACAAAATGAAAACATTAACAATAATGTTTCTAGCAGCTCTTTACCACAGAAAGATCAGCAGTAGGAGTAAGGAAAAGAAAATAAAAAACTTTCCTCATGTTCTATTAAGTTGCTTAAAAAATACATTACTTGCCAAAATGTCACATTCTCCTTACACTAAGTGTCTATTCTCTTTCTATTGAGCAGTAGTCTTGTCAGGACACCTTTACACAAGGATTGCAAAGCATACTATGTCACTTGTGTAAATGAAACGTTATGTGATTGTATTGACCTTGATCTACATAAAAATATTAGAATGCTTAACATTTATTTTAAATCATATATCACTCTTTCCTGATTGAAACAGATATCCTTTTTTGCAGTGTAAACTCTTCCCAAAAGCATGCTAAATGTATATTATTTTATTGGAAATTACGATTCAGCTCAAATTTCTATTAAATGATTTTTTCTTTCTCTAATCACTTATGATTAAAGATATATGTTTGTGCATTCCCTTCCTTTCCAATTTGAATCCCCTTGATCCTTAGTTCCTTGAGCAGCTGAGGATAGGGAACCTGAAATGACCCTATCCTATAGCAATACTGACGAATATCTTGCATACCACCATAGAACCTTCATCTGCTGATGGATGGAGATAGAGACAGAGACCCACACTGGAGCACTGGACTGAGCTCCCAAGGTCCCAATGAGGAACAGAAGGAGGGAGAACATGAGCAAGGAAGTCAGGACCACGAGGGGTGCACCCCACCCACTGAGACGGTGGGGCTGATCTATAGGAGATCACCAAGGCCAGCTGGACTGTGACTGAAAAAGCATGGGATAAAACCGGACTCTCTGAACATGGCAAACAATGAGGGCTGATGAGAAGCCAAGGACAATGGCACGGGGTTTTGATACTACTTCATGTTCTGGTTTTGTGGGAGCCTAGCCAGTTTGGATGGTCACCTTCCTAGACATGACGGAGGGGGGAGGACTTTGGACTTTCCACAGGGCAGGGAATTCTGACTGCTCTTTGGACTGAAGAGGGAGGTGGAGAGGAGTGGGGGGAGGGGGAAAAGGGTGGGAGGAGGGGTAGGGAAATGGGAGGCTGGGAGGAGACGGAAACTTTTTTTTCCTTTTCTCAATTAAAAAAAAGATATATGTTTGTATTGATATAATTTTTCCTCAACTAAATGTCTATATTTCCCATCATTAAGTTTGATAGGTTCCTATGTATCTGTTGATTTATCATGAAATATTTTTACTAAGTAAGTTTTCTTGTGAGTTATTGACTCCAAATTCTGTGTAGACTCTTTGATGAATTTATTTTATGTGCACAGCATTCATAATGAGGTAGGATCTTTGTTTGCTTCCATACTGTGAACATTGTAATGGAAGAACAAATGAGTACATTAAATCTCCACCACAAGAAGGGAAGAAAACAAAGAGATGAGACAGAAAAGCATCTTTACTCCAAGTTCATTTGCTTCCTCAGTGATCCAATGCACTTTCATTATCTGCTCTCTTCCTGACTTTTCTGCAGACCATTACATAATTTTAGTATAATTTTGATTTTTTCCAGAGAAAAGAATAACGTTACCTATATCTAAATTATTGTGTTTGTAACATCTCAAGTGTAAACAATGTACTTCTTGTATATGAAATATGTACTTCACGCTGAGTGCAGCACTAACTGAAGCAAACTTTCTATTCTGGTAAGCAATAATTCTACTAATTTAAGATCTTGTTATTCAGAAAAAGCAATTACTCAACACTGAAGTTGAGACACATGCCATGCATCAGGTTAAATTTTATGAAATGACACATCCACTGATAATCAGCTCTGTATATCAGTAGTCACAAATCCAATCTAAAGGTATAACTTGCATTAGTACATTGTGCAGAATTACTCTTATAACAAACCAATATAGTTCACATCCTCTTAACACCATGAAACACATAGTGCTGAGCCTGGACATCTGAGTGAAGACTCTGGCTAGTTGGATGTTCTGAACAGGCATTTACATTAGTGTTGCTTATTCACTAACACTCAGATAAGTGAAATTTACCCTTTTAGTCTCAAGATTCTTCTTCCTCCATTATCCTGCTGCTTATAACAACGTTGTAATACTAGTTTCAAAGACTTTCAATGTTGAGTCAAATATTATAGTGTAAAATTTACTTAATTGACATTTCCTAAAAAAGGATTACATGAATTATAAATGCATGGTCTCATGCTTATTGCTAAAACACTGTTGAAAAGCACTTCGGCTTATACTGCAATCACCTAGGGAAGTCAGTACAGGGACTTAAAGACTGGTGTTCTTGCTATCCCACACAGAAATACCCTGAACCAGAAAACCTACCCATAGCTAAGAGAAATCAGAACCATGAAGACTGCTGCTTGATAGCTCATTCATGTCCTCATGCTTATTTGATTTTCTTATACAGCCTAGAACCATCTCCATGGGAAATGGTGTCATCAATAGTGGACTGGACTCTCAAACCTTAATTAATAATTAAGAAGGCCAACCTGATCTAAGCAATACCTCTGTTGATTGATCTTTATAAGGTAGCTCTGGGCTGTGTTGAGTGGACAAGTAAAGCTAAGTAGGAGAATAGATATAGTAGTTATACTGACTTCTTTCTCTGTAGTCAGGAAACATGATTTGGCCGTGGTAGACAGTTTCTATTTAGAGATAGAGACATCATATGATGCCTTTTTTCCTGTTATTCTGTTATTTATATTTTTCTTATGATTGTAGAGGTAACATACATTCAAAAATTATTCATAACAAGCATAAATGGAAGCATCACTCTAAAATTCATTATATTACATATTAAAATTAATAATTAGGTAAAGTTTTATAGATGTCATATTAGGTATTAGAATAACATTTTTAATTTATATGGTAAGTAATTATCACTACTTTACAATGTATCAAAAATTAACATCCTTACAGAAATATATGCATATGTGAGTTGCACAAATGTTCTAAAACAAGGAAAACACACACATAATAAGAATTTTCCTGATTTAGTCCTTCTGTGAGTGCCTTTCAGGCTTTTTATTATTGCTCCTCATTTTAATAGAATATTTTACTCATATGTGAACCTCATATGTTACACACATTGTATTTGATAATATTCACCCCACTTTCTGCCTTCAGCTCCTTCAGAGTCCTCACTATACTTCATTTTTCACATCTGAGGATAATATTATTTACATGGGAAAAATGAGCTCTTCCCGCACTCCTTCCCATACCTCAAAGAAGAAGCAGGATGTGAGCTACCCCTCTGAGAAAGGTACCATGTGGCTAACATAGATAAGAACAATGGGTTAACATAAGCTATAAGAGCTAATAATTAGCCTATGCTAATAGTCCAATCAGTTTATAATCTTTTTTTTAATTTAACTTCATTTTATGGACATCAGTGTGAGGGTTTTAGATCCTCTGAAGTGGAATTGCAGACAGTTGTGAGCTGCCATGTGGGTGCTGGGAACTGAACCTGGGTCCTCTAGAAGAGCAACCAGTGCTCCTAACTGCTGAGCCATCTCTCCAGCCCCCTCAGTTTATAATATTATAATAAGAGCTCTGTGTGATTTTCTTTGGGGCTTGCCAGCTGTGGGGAACTGGGCAGGACAGAAACCCCAACAAGCCGGCCCTCATGTTACAGAATGGCGCCTATGTGGATAAGTGCATCCACAGAAAGCCTGAGAAAGCTTGGGAAAGTATAGAGTAAAGCATGTTTTCTTAGTAGCAGCAATTTCTTGGGTCTGCTCTGCTCAGTAGAGGCAAGCAGGTGCTCTCTCATCTAAGAGAGGCTTCCTGACTCAGCTTTAGCTGCAAAACCCTGCAGTTCTTTAAGAGGTCCTGTCACTAACACTTAAAATGTGTTAATGAAAAGCTGACCGCATACTTTTCAGTTTTCAATCATAGCAGAAAAAAAGCTGTGCCATTTTAAAATGCCGGCTTTCTGGGATGTCCTGCCAGGGCAAACTCTGACTCTTTGAGTCAGGCAGTCTGACTACGGAGCATTTGATGTGGTCTGTGAGCAGAATGCTGCAGCTTGTTTGCTGGCAGGGACCTTGAAATGCCATAGAGTTGTGGCAATAAATATGGCTATAGCCACTACCTCAGACATCTACAGAGAGATATACAGTAAAGAGAGATTCAAAGACAAAGAAAACCTCTAAATCGTTTACTGTGTATTAAAAATATATACAGGCTAAAGGTTTAAGTTCTTAAAGTAACAAAAAAAAGAGAGCAGTTGGGTGTGGTGGTACACACCTTTAATCCCAACCCTTGGGAGGCAGAGGTAGATTGATCTCTGTGACTTCAAGGTGTGATAGCACACACCTTTATTCATAATGCCTGGAAGGCAGAGACAGACAGATCTCTGTGAGTTCAAGGTGTTATAGCACACACCTTTAATCCCAGTGCTGGGGAGACAGAGACAGGCAGATCACTGAGTTCAAAGACAGCCTGGTTTACAGAGGGAGTTCCAGGACAAAGATACACAGAGAACCTATCTCAAAAAGCTAAAGTTAAAAGTAAAAATAAAATAAATAGAGGTTAAAATAAAGGCACACAAAGATGGAAAATACACAGAGAATCTTGATACTGTATGCTATCACGCTCTTTGAATTGTTTGAATGCTGAGGAAGGAGCAACAGCTGCTAAAAGATATTTGCTTATAAATGCTGTTGAATTAATCCAAGATAGGTATTTTGAAAATATCTTGACTTCAAAATTGAAGTCAAAAGGTATGTTAGTTTGGAGAATAGATTTTGCTTTTGTTTCCACAGGAAATGAGAGGCTGCAGATTCATTCTGAGTTAAGAAAAATCAGGTTTGATCAAGGAAGATCACCTGAGAAATCTCTGGTAGGAACAGATGGCCCAGATATCTGAGTTCTACATCCAGAAAAGATTCAAGATGCTGCCTGAAATGATCAAGCCTCACAGGATGGACTTGATCATAACTCTAAATTTTCTTTAAGTCCCCATAAGATTATCAGTGCCCAAAACCAGCCTGAAGTAGCCTGGAATACTATGCCCACATTCCCAAAAAAATGGACTATGGATATTTTCCTTTGTTAAAAAAAAAAAGAGGGGGAAGTGCTGCAGGATAATTGTCTGTATTTTGTCAATCATGTTTTAAATAAATGCTGACTGATAAGGCAGTAAATATAGGCAGGTCAAACAGAAAGGAAGTAGAGGCAGGCGATGAGAACAGTAGTATTTTGGGAAGAAGGAAGCTCTTTCTGCATTCCTGCCCAGACCACCAAAGAAGCAGAATGTGAGCTGCCCCTCTGAGAAAGGTACCGAGCCATTTGACTAACAAGGATAAGAACAATGGGTTAATATAAGCTACAAGAGCTAATAAGTAACCTGAGCTAATGGGTCAATCAGTTTATAATCTTATGGAGACCTCTGTGTGATTTTCTTTAGGGCTTGGCGGCTGTGGGGAACTGGGCAGGACAGAAACCCCAATAAGCCAGCCCCTTCATGTTACAGCATATAATATGATTTTATATTTTTACAACTTTAACTTTCCTTTAAGTAGATTAGTCTATTTCCTGTAAAATTTATATGAAATTTTCATTTTGGTAGAAATTCTCATGTGTATTAAATTTAATCAGTGAATCTTAGCAAACAATAAAATTAAAGGCTTATATACTGAATAATTACTTTAAATTCAATAAAGCATATGAACCTTTTATTTTAATGATTTTTACATATCATATAAATACATTGAATTATTAATAAGAGATAAATCTTCCATCTATTAGGACCACTTTTGTTAGCTCACAAAATTGAGTAAAATGCCTAAATTATTTTACTTTCAAATGCAGTACAGAAATTTGGTGAAAATCAAAGTATTAATATACTGGAAATATTTTTAAAATTTACAATAGCAGTGCAATTGTACCAGGTTTTAACTAAAATTTTACTCTTTTAAAAATGCATTTTTGTAGCAATACAGTTATTGTGAGAATCTATTTTTAAAAGTTTCCATTTTTGAGAAATAAATATACTTGAAACCTATTTCTTGCAGTGCCTTTACCAGGATAATATCCCAGGAGATGAGGAAATCTCCAATGTGTCTGAGCTCATAAATTCCCTGGTACTTCACTGTCATTCACCTTTTCTCTCCTCTCTCCTCTGAAAATACTAGTGTAAGTCATGGCACTAAATCCAAAAGACTACCAGGACTACTCCCCTTTTAGTTTCTGAGATACAAAAATATAAAAACACTTGTAACTTATTATTTCCTGGTGCACTAAAAAGGGACAAGAATCATACTATATGAAGTTAGATTTCAGAAAAGATAATAAATTTGAAAGCAAAAGCAAAATTGAATGACCACAGCCCTTGCTAATATAGTACATTTTGCATTTCAAAATGTCACAAATTATGTTTTATTTGTTCAGTGATACTCAACAAGACATAGAAAGAATAATTTATCCTTTATTCATATATTTTAAATCTTACAGACAATCACTTTTATTATCACTGAAATGAACTAATTTTCAACACCATTTAGCAAAAGAATTCTCCCTTTGTGGGACCCAAATATGTCAAAATAGCTGCTGTAGGAAAACTTGAATGCATTGGATGATATTGGTATATGGAACACATCTGAATGCTTCAGAAGACATTCTACCAGCAACAGCAGTTTAAAGCCCACACTGTGTCCAGTTTTGCTTAAATTGGCATGTTCTGTCCATTTTCAAAGCCTATCATTATATTTCTATTGCTGAGATAAAACACTCTTTCCAAAAGCAGCTTTACAGACTATAGTCCACCATTGAGGAAAGTCAGAACAAGAACTTAAAGCCAGACCTACCTATTCGCTGTTTTTTCTACACACATTACCTCTAACCAACAAACTCACTCTAGGGATTACTTCATGGTGCTTTCGATCTTTCCGGCTTAGGCCTAGATACCTTTTTGTAAACCTCAGGTCCATCTTTTGAGGGGATGGAGCCAGCCACAGTAGGATGGTACATCATCAATTAGAAATCAAAGTTGTTCTCACCTGAGACGGCCTTCTCAGATAACTTTAGGCTTCATCTAAAGTTAAAGCTAACTAGAATGTGTATTGTATTTAGAACAGACTGTTGTCTGTGAGTATAATTACAAGTGTGTATTTATTGATACTCATTTGTTTTCCAAAACTGAGCAAGATCCAGCTGGAGAGTTCTGCATGTGCATACAGGGAAACGTGTTTGAGAGAACTTGTTCATCAGAGCTTTTCCTAAGAATCAAAAGTTCAAACCATCTTCAGTTATTCCCTCCCTCATGTAGACCTTCTGCATATTTAGAAATTAACTTTGCAAATTAAGCTTTCTGTGAGCAAATTCTGCTTACCTCACTGAATATCTCCCACTGAAAATGAACTCTTAGCAATTTCTTTGTAGAATTGACTTGGTGGATCTTTAGCAATCAACCTGTTGATGGCTAATGTGATGACTTAAAAGCACTTTAAGCTATATACGCAGACTACATAAATATGTGACTTTATGGGCACCAGTTTTATGAATGAGCAAGGTATCTTTACATATGTTTAATCTCCAGAGTGTCCAGAGCTAGACATTACAGCCAGGTAAAAATTCTGAACCTGGCTTTAAGGCACTCTTCATACAAGGAGCTTTGTTCAAAGTTACAAAGTGACTTCTTCAGGAAGACGGCTGTGCTCTGCTTCCTCAATGTGCCAAGGATGATATTAAAACTAGAAATCCAAGAGTTAGCTGGAGGATGGAACAATGCCACTCTATCTTCTCACCATTCTGGGGCTGGAAGGCCATGAGCTGGCCTAGTCTCAGGGGTTTTCATTCCTGCTTTAGAAGAATGCCATACCTTACCCTCACAGAGCTCAGCTCAGAACAGGAACTGAAAGCAATTATTGCAATGCATTGAAAAGACTCTAAGGCCAGGGTGAAGACAAATAACTGCAGAAAAATGCTTAAAATTGACCATGAGAAATGAGAGGACAGTGTGTGTCCTTCCCCTACACCATCTCCTTAAGACACCTTTCCTTAAATGAAGAAATGAATCTCAGCATGTGGCTTTATAAAGTAACTCAACCTTTCTTTTTCTAAACAATGAGAAAATGAAGAAATGACATCTCAATGAGGAGCAGAGATGTGGCTCCAAAATTACACCCTGTCAGCTGAACACAGCTGTTTCTGGTTTTGATGTCATTAAAAAAAAGCATTTGAAACTTGAATTCACTTGAGTTTGGCACAAGATTTGTATTTGAGCCTGTTTTCTGAAATCTAATTCAGAGTAGAGGTGTAGTTCTCTGTGTTCTGGAGGCTGTGAAGCCCAAGGGCATTGGAAAAGCAAGGGCATCATATCATCGATCAGGCTGTGATGGCCGGAAAATTTTGTAATGAGGAGAGGAACCAAAGGCTGGACTAATTTCATATTGACAATCCCTTATAAAAATGAACCAACTGCAGTGAAAATCAATCCTCTTCTAGTAATGAAAAATCATGTGTCCTTTATAAAAATATAATTTATCGTTGAAGATCCTGCCTTTGAGCAACACTGTAATGGAAAGTAAATTTCAAACAGTTTCAGGAGACAAAGCAGATTCAATCCATAGCATTGGTGATGAACTGAGATCTCAGAACATTTTGGTATGATGATTGGCCTGCAAAAGATACTTGAGTGAGAAATGATGACCTTCCTCTACTATTGGAGACTTTATTCCTTGTTTTGGGTTATCCAGCATGTAGCAATTTGCCCATTGGGTGAAATACAAGGGAAGTTGTAAAAACAGGGATTGCAATAATAATGGTGGTTGTCCATCTTGTTAATGCACTGCAGTATGAGAATGACATTGCAGTTCCTCAGGGGTAAAGGGAACCCAGCAGCTATTTGTAGAATAAAAGCCACAGTGCAAAATCAATCACTAAGTGGATGTGAGCAATGATATTTTTAAAAATGTCTGTTAGCTCTGCAATATCACATTTAAATAGACCGTGTTTACCTTATGCAAATTTTTACTGAATCTCTTATAAAAAAAACACACACACACACACATTTTCCTACCCATTAAGAGGGGGTGGCTTTCCACAGAGCTGTCACTCAACCATGCCATATCTTTACAAAATCTTTACAAAGATCTTTATGATCTTTAAGCAAAAGGCTACTCTCTAAGTCCAGATGGTGTTAACTTCTTAACATTTAAAAAGAACATAAGCTCCAGGGCAAGAAAAGAAGTCTTGTGTTTATGAATCTCAGCATGGGGGTTAGGAGTTGTTATTTCTGGGAACTCAACTTGACATTTTTAAATGTAACTTATATTTTCCAAGTTACTACAAGCTACCACGTCAAATAAAAATGTATAACATGGGCATTTCCAAATAATGAAATTATGACTGGAAGATTTTATTCCTATTTTGCCATAGAAAATATAAACTGGCTGTCTGATATAAATAGTGTATAACATTTGATTAAAAGTGATGCAAATTTCTAAGGTGTTTAATTATTGAATAGGTATTTGTTTATTTCATTATGCAAAATAAATTTTCTCCTCTTTTATGCCATATATCAAATAATTTAATGTGTATGTGTGTGTGTTTATGTGGGCATGTATACATATACATATATATGTGTATATATATATATATAAGCTTGGACAAACATACATACTCATAAAGTTAAGAAAATAAATATTTTTACTCAGACATGGAGGAGAATGACTTTAATCAGATTTTTTTGAAGGTAAAAGCAAGCAGGTTTCTGTGAGTTCGAAGGCAACCTTACATATTTGGTGAGATCCAGGCAATCTACGGCTACACAGTGACCTTATTTTAAAAAGAGGAGGGAATAAATGATTTTTTTAAAAAATCAAAACAATCATTAACTTACCTTTGAAGCAATCATGTTAAGACCTGAAGACTGAATTATTAGAGATCTACATCTTAGAGAAAGAGGAGAGAAAGTGTTGGTGCTCCATCTCTATTAGAATACTGGAGTTTTCCTCATGTTTTACTCAAAGGAAAGGTGACTGTGTTTGTGTTTATGTGTGTGTGTGTTTGTGTCTGTGTGTGTCTGTGTTTGTGTGTGTCTCTCTGTGTGTTTCTGCATGTGTGTGTGTGTGTCGATGTGTCTATGTGTGTGTATGACTCTGTGAGTGTCTGTGTGTGTGTGTCTATATGTGTGTGTGTGTGTGTAGAAAGAGAGAGAGAGAGAGAGAGAGAGAGAGAGAGAGAGAGAGAGAGATCTTTTCCATGTGGGAAATTTTCAAGAACATTAATGGAGCCTAAACATAAAGCCCCAGAAATAATAGTGTGTTTCTTCAGCTGTACAAAACATGTGTCTTTACATTATCTTATATCCATTTCATATTTCCCTAAAGAACATACCCAAGTCACTAGTTTATGCTTTATAGAAATATGATAACAGTAAAAATATCAGAAACCAGACAGAGAACCAAACAAAGGCAAGTGTATGGTTTACATGTATCTAGACTAGGCTTCTCTGTCCTGAGAAAGGAATTTAGACTTTGTGACTTTTCCAACCCCTCCTCACACACCTAATTGTCTTTGCTGTTCAGTGAAGCCTTTCTTGCCTTTGCTTCCAGTAGTACATCTTTGATCTTGTACCAGCAACATTTTTTCCTAAAATTGTTACTGTTATCATTGTACACATCTGTATGGAATTATTTGATTACTATCTTACCTCCCCTCTCATCCTAGGCCATTAAAGGCAGAATCCCCATCTTTATGCTGCTCTGTGCATAACACCTAGGCCTGCATGTTTGTCCTATGAGTCTGCTAACACTGTTATTTGCAGCACAGCCCTCAGGGATGACAGGAAAAGTCAGGAAAGAGAATGCCAGGCTGCTTAACATCATCACAGTGGTACTTGCCGAAAATTGGCCCAGCTATGAAGCACAGCAAGAAGGTGGAAGATTGTTTTGTTTCTTTCTTAATGCCATGATAAAAGATATCAAGTTACAGAGTCAAGCACAGGTTAGAAAAATGGAAGGAAATTGGTCTACACAATAATGTGAAAGAGAAAACATAATAAGACAAAGTCGGTATTCACTTTGCATATACAGTACTGTACAGAAGAGCTCCTGGTTACCATATATTCCACTGATCCACTTTTTGATTTGTTTTTTATTTTTGTTTTCTACATTTTTATTGAGCTATACATTTTCTCTGCTCCCCTTCCTGCCTCTGGCTCTCCCCTCCCCTTCAACCCTCCTCCAAGGTCCCCATGCTCCCAATTTACTCAGGAGATCTGTCTTTTCCTACTTCCCATGTAGATTAGATCCAAATATGTCTCTCTTAGGATTCACTTTTATGCATGCACTAAACTCAACACTGTTTTAAAAAAGATGTAACTTTCAGTATCATAAATTTTATAGATGAATGAATGTTATTTCTAAATTCATTATTTTGTACTACAAACATACAGTTTTGAGAGCATCAGTCTTACACTTAACATCAAGAATTTTCTAAAGAACTTTGAAAAGGTATAAAATTGGACATATTGCCACAGCAATCACTTCTAGAGATATATTTAAATTGGTTTTAATGCACTATTCATTTATATATATGGCTGAAATTCTTATTCTAACAATTTTTATAATTTTGTACCTATGTTCTAATTTGGCATGGGTCTATAACTTTCTTTTGTTGTGATAGTTTTCTCTGGTTTGCACTTGAAAATAAATGCAGTCTCAAAACAGTTTAGAAATTATTCACACCATATACTTTCAAATTTGTAGAACATTTTTTTTTCAAAATTGATTACTTGGTAAGTTTATCTTGTCCTGGAAATTTCTTTTCATGGAAGTTTTACTTATTTATATTGTTTAGAAGATAGACAGATAGTTTAAATATAGGCAAATGGCAATGAATAAGAAGGGATAAGTGAGTTGGGAAGACAGATAAATATGGATAGCTTGCTTGGACTATCAATTTCTTCTTGAAGGATTTTCATTATTTTTTCTACCGAGGTTGACTAAGGATTTGAAACCAAGAAGTTTTTCTTTACCACTGAGTACAAATTACTGAGTATTAAGGACATTTTGAGTTTATACATTCATAAGTAATAGGATCTATAAAGTGTGCAGGTATAGGGTAAGGAAGATCCTTGGAGTTTAGATTTTTTAAAATTTTAGTGTCAACCCAGGCTTGTTAAATTTGCCTGGCACTCTGCCTCTGTCTCTCTGTCTCCCCCTACAGCATGTGTGTGTGTGTGTGTGTGCGCGCGCGTGCGTGCGTGCGTGTGTGTGTGTGTGTGTGTGTATATGTGTGTGTGTGTGTACTTCTGTCAGTAACCACAGAAGAATGTTTTAGACCCCATGGAGTTAGAGTTCTATGTGGTTGCAGACTCCTCATGAGCATTCTAGGAACCAGAACCTGGTTCTGTGCAAAAGAAGCAAGAACTGTTTACTATTGAAGCATCTTTCCAGCTCCTCATTCTTGCTCATGCATAAAGGTTAGATTTACAGCAATATCATTTTTTAAATGTAGAGTAGAAAATATGTATTGTTGGAGATTGCAGACCATAGAGTGAATCGGAGTGGTTTATCTCCAGGGTGTTTATAAACTAACACAAGCTGCTGCCATCAGGTGACACAATTCTGTTAAAGGCCTATTTGGATTCTACCACCAACACTGCCTGCATTTACTGTCACTGTCCATTCCTCACAGTAAAACTTTTTATTAAAATTTGAATTACAAAGTAAATGTAATAGGGAATTGTAATGATACTTTATTTGTTTTTAAAAATAAGTATTCCTAAAGATCAGAATGCAAAGCTAAACACCTAGAGGCCAGGGAGTTTTGGCATACACCTTTAATCCCAAGACTCGGAAGACAGAGACAGATGGCTCTCTATGAATTCAATGCCACCCTGGGCTACACAAGATTGAATCTGTGTAAAAGAGAAACAGTTCACACAAAGGTGATCCCAGCATTTGGGATCACATGCCTTTAATCTCAGCACTTTTGAGGTAGAGACAGGAGCATTATGGCTGTGTAGAGAAAGGAATATAAAGGGGAAGGGAAAGGAACTCACTGGAGTGTGGAGTCTGAGGATTAGTGGAGACAGGATCTCATCCTTTCAGTCTCAAGATCTGGTTAAAGTAAAAGGTCTCTCTAAACTGGGTGGTGGTGACACACGCCTTTAATTCCAGCATTGGGATGCAGAGGCAGTCAGATCACTGTGAGTTTGAGACCAGCCTGATCCACAAGAGCTAGTTCCAGGACAGGCTCCAAAGCTACAGAAAAACTTTGTCTCAAAATACAATAAACAAAAAACAAAAACAAAAAATGTCTCACTGGTGGTTGACTGGTTTGATCTTCTGCTTGAACCCCAATATTTATATTTGGGTTTTTATTATTCATGCTACAGGAAATGAAACTATTAAGTTAATAAAATTCTCCTCTGAAGCTCAGAATGCAGCTTGATGGAACAGCCCTGGTATTGCATGAATGAAGCACTGGTTTGATTCCGAAGCTGCAAATGCATGTTAAGAACTGCCTTTGTACAAGGAATTGACCAGCATGATGCTTTTACTGCTTTCACCTAGTCAGCTAGAGACACAGACAGCAAGGAAATGAAACTGAGGTGATCCCTGTTATCAGTCTCAGGTCGAGCAGAGGATTTTTATCTGCTCTCCTTGTTTTCTTATTGATTGAAATGAACTCGATCTCCACCTGTACTGAATGAGACAACAAATATGGGCACACAAGAAATTCATCATTTTCATTTTACATACTCATCTAGTGGATATAAATGGAATACTCAGGCCTTTACTGGGGATTAATAAGGGATAAAACAAATTCACTGCTCCTTTGCTACTTAGATAAGATTAGAACAATAAATCTAAATAAAGCATATCTGAGTAAGTATCAATAGTGCTGAGTGAATGTGTGGAGTGTGGCATTTGAAGTAGACAGTGTTGGAGAACACTTCCTTACTGCAGCAACAGATCAGCTCTCTCTGATCACTTACTGGGCTGAGGAATGAAGCGAACAGACAAGTAGGAAGCATAGCTCACAGCCCATTGATCCATAGAGTCATCAAATATAGCTGTTCAGGAATTTTCTTGTCTTGAAAGCTTGGCTGGTTTGACACAAGAAATGTATTTCTTGGTAACTATCTTTTGTAGAACTGAGAAATCAGTCAAAAACCATTCTAATTTATAACTAGTAATAGATTATATTTCTATTAATATATAACCATGCACTTTTAGAATGCTCTTGTGGTTATTAATATAAGAAAGCATGAGAAAGCACAGATTATTCCCATGAAATATTCAGAAATTCAAAGTTTATATATTTAAGGTACCATAAATGAATCTTAATATTACTAAAGACAATGAAAGCCACATGTGATCCTGAGTGGTTACCATGCAAGGCCTTTATTTCTGCTGCCTGTAGTGTGTTCACAATGCAGCTGCAAGCTTGTGTTGTTGACCAGTTTTACCAATGATAACAGGCTGAGGATGGTCAAACTTACAAGTTTGTACTAGAGGACTAAACATAATATGCAAAGTTTAACTGTAAATTTGGTGTTCCTATTGCTATACATCTTTACAAGATGGATAAAAGTGTTTTATCACAATTTGATGGAAGACTGACTGTCAGCGGGAATTAAGTATCCACCCGTGGAGATACTTTTCCCCAGATCCTATAAGTAAAGATCAGTATGATCAAAAACAGTCTGTAAAACTTTATAATAATAGAACTCCAGTCAAGCAGAGAAAATACTGCCACTTAAAATGGAATATCCCATTGTAACAGATCTATGACATTTTTTCAATTTAAAGAATGCTTTAAAGATTCTCCTGAACTTCTGAGAAAATCCTTATAAAGTTACTGCAGGTTTGAAGTCATAGGACCAAGGTATTTATACATATAATAAAATATCTTGATAAAATATTTAGTATTATGTAGAATGAGGAGCAGTGGGCTATGTTCCTGCCCAGCTCCCAGCCACCTGGCTAGCTTATGCCCCGAAATAATTACATGGAAACTGTATTCTTTTGAACACTGCCTGGCACATTAGTTCCAGCCTCTTATTGGCTAACTCTCACATCTCGATTAACCCATCTTTAATAATCTGTGTAGCCCCATGAGGTGTGGCTTACCAGGAAAGATCTTAACCTGTGTCTGTGTTGGGTGGGAGAATCATGGCGACTGAGTGACTCGTCTTCTTTCTGCCAGCATTCTGTCTGTCTACTCCACCTACCTAATTTTCTGTCTTATTAAAGGCCAAGGCAGTTTCTTTATTAACCAATAGACATATGACCCTCCTCCATCAGTATTAGATTTACATGTGGGTGCTGCAGACTTGTGTTTCCTCTATTGTTCATAAAGAATACTATATCTTAATGATTGGTCACATGAGACAACCTTTCATAGTATGGACTTTCTGCATTTTACATAAAAAATATTTTGGAATCTAATGTAACAACACACATCTCTAATCTTAGCATTTAAATGTTAAGTCAAGATGATTTCTCTGAATCCAAGGCCATCCTGTGTTACCCGGTAATAACCTACATCATTGCATTTCATAAGTACATATCTTTAAATTAATCAATCAGAATATTTTGGACTTTAGAGCATTTCAGATTTTTGTATTTTCACTTTAGCGATGATCAGCTTGCGTGCTAGTTTTGAGTCCAAAGAGCATGAAGACACATGAGGGTAAAGCAGAAGCCAGAAGATAAGATCCACAATGCTGTATTACAAATCAAACCAGACATTATAGAGTTTCCCTTTAATGAAACATAACATAAAGAGAGCTAGTTCATACATTTGAAAAAGATCCACATGCTTCAAAACTAATTGTTTAATTGATAGCATAGGTTCAGTACTTTCAAAGAAGACTATCTGACCTCTGCTGAGTGGGTTTTGTTGGAAATAGGAATAGTAATACATGAAATAACAAGGTCTTGGGAATGAAGCTACAAGGTTAATAATAGTAGAGCTTATGAGCCCTACCTTATGAGTACATATTGTTATAAATTGTAACCTTAAATAATTAGTAAGCAAGTATATTGTTCTAAACTCATGGGAGGGAAAAGAAGACTGTTAGAATTGAGCTCATATTGCCAATGTTAGGTATATTCTCAGATAAACACACATACACACACAAACACACACACACACAGGGTACACAGAGACACTTGAGAGAACGAGAGGGTAGGTGGAAGGAAAAAGAACATGAGGGAGAGTAAGAGAAAATGCAAATATTATTAGGACATAAAAGAATAGTGAGTAATGTCTATCATCATGGTAAGGTAGCAGGTGATGGAATTAACTTCCAAGAAAAAAATTAAGAAAAACAAGAACAGCAATGCACACAGAGGAGTAAGCTGTGACTTTTCTCTTAGAAGACTACAGTTGTATTGTGCCAAACAGAACTATGCTAAGCCAAATAGATTTCTGTTTGAGTTGAACAGGCAAGAGAGGAACTAGACAACACAATAAGATGGGGAGGAGGTTGTCAAAACCATCTTAGTAGTGGAAGGGTTGCAGAAAAGCTGCCAGACAGGCAGCAGAAAGCATTTCACACAGATGAAGGAGATGTAAACCAGAAGTACTAGGTTCTGGGTGGTTACTGGTCTATCAGGGATATCAGCAGGATGGAGTCACCCTGAGGGTCTCTTAACAGAGGCCAACAGTGTATCCTGGTTATAGCATCCTTTCTGGAACTGGTCTCTTAGACAGACTGAAATGGACATTTGCACAGCCATGAAGGAATAAGGGGAGTTCTACCAAAATATGTAGCTTTTAAAGCATTTTGTTCTCAAACCTGCCAAAAGCAGGGCTGTTGCCAACCAATTAAACATTTCTTAAAGTCTGAAAGTTAGAATGTAGTTGCTATATGTATGTTTTGTTCATATTTTTAAATATTGTTGCTAAAATATTTTAAATATTCTTGTGTTAGACAACAGAATCTTTGTTAAGAATAACTTTCTATATTTTAAAACAATGCTCTGAAACATGAAGATGATACATGTTTAGCACTCACTAATGCTTTACGATAATTTGGTTTAATGTTTCTTGGCAAGCAAAATATGAGCTAGCTACTTTCCTATTTTCTGTCCTGCTTTCTTATTATCTGAATCTGGTTAAAAGAAGGATGCTTTTATAGGCTCCAAACTACAAATTCAAACACTAAGACTTCTGAGTATTAGCAATGATAAAGCTAAGGAACACAGTCTATATGTATTGGATCTGAGAGTCTAACATAATCAGCAATCAGTGGTCCGCCTCCATCAGAATTCTTCATAGGTTCAGGTACAGCTCTGATATACATGTGTCATCATCTATAACACATCCTGATCATATTCAAAGCATAAGTGATGTCAACTTTGATAGCAAATATTTAATATGTGTCATCTAACCATTCTACACTTGTAGAGAGTACTGTGAAATATTTATCAGCTATCTTTGATCAATCACTGATTAATATCCTTTATGCATAACAATTCTACAGTTCTAACTTTCCACAAAGCAAACAACCAAATGCAGAGATTAGACAGAGTTTCACAGCAGAGACTGCATTACAGGCAGAAGGAAGTCATGTAATTCAGATGGAAACAGGTGTGTGAAGATATGACTCACTGATGGATTCATTTGAAAGAACTTCATAAGCCATGTTTTATTCTCTACGGAAAGAAAGACAGGGGTGGGGAAAGAAGAGAGGCAGGGGTCAGAAGAGCAGAAAGACGGGGATGAGGCAAGCAGTGAGTCATGGATGAAGAGGACAGAGAGACATGGATGAAGAAGGCAGAGAAGGGGTAGGGAGAACAGAGAGATGGGGTGGGGTGAGCAGAGAGAAGGCATAGAGAAAGCAGAGGAACAGGATAGGGAAAGCAGAGAGACAAAGTATAGAGAAACCAGATGGACAGGCTTAGGGAGAGCAGAGAGACAGGGTCGGGAGAGCAGTGAATGGATAGAGAAAGCAGAGGAACAGAATAGGGAAAACAGAGAGACAGGACTGGGGAAAGCAGAGAGACAAGATTGTGGAGAGAAGGACAAGGGTGTGGTGTGGGAGTGTCATATATCAATCTGTTGATTTCATTGGTTAAGCAATAAAGAAGCTGCTTGGCTGGTCCTGATAGGTTAAAACATAGGTAGGAGGAGTAAACAGAATAGGATGCTGGGAGGAAGAGGAAGTGAGCTCAGACTCTGCTCTGCTCCCGGAGAGACTTGACAGCTCTGCTCTCTGGAGCAGAGATGCCATGCTCAGCTCTCCCGGGTAGACGCAATAGCTCTGCGCTCTGAGGCACATGCGATGAAGCTCCGACCCAGGATGGACATAGGCTAGAATCTTCCCAGTAAGCGCACCTTGGGGTGCTTACACACATTATTAGAAATGGGCTAAATTAATATGTGAGATTAGCCTAGAAGAGGCTAGATAGAATTGGGCCAAGCAGTGTTTAAATGAATACAGTTTGTGTATTGTTATTTCGGGCATAAGCTAGGAGGCGGCTGGGGTGCTGGGGACGCAGTCCCGCCACTCCTATTTCAACAAGGGTGGGGAGGGCAGAGAGACAGGGTGGGGAGAGCAGAGAGACTAGATGGAAAGAGCAGGGAGGCAGAACTTGAGAAATTAGTAAACTGAGCTCAGACAATCCCAGATTTGCAGAGCTGATCAGGAGGTTTTTAAATCTGTACTTGCAACCCATTTGGTAGCTCCCCCACCTCACTTCACCTCAGCACCACCTAATGCTAGGCACAACAATGATTTTAACCAATGGTAGAGAAGGCTTTCCACTCTGAACCTATTAGAGACATGTTTGCTCTTTGGTGGTGAAATTAAAGGGCATGAAATTCACACAAATCATTTTTATCTTTAGCCACTGCCTAAGAAGCCATTTGTTGCCTTCCTCCAAGTGGTATTTGACAATTATGTAGTTATCTGGCAAAATCATTTGAGAAGATACAAACAGAATTCAGGCTTCTACCAACACAAAGGCTAAGCATGTCATCAGACAGTATGCAAGACCACAGCAGAAGTTTCCTGCTCTCATAACCTGTCTGTCTCATGTTTTCACAAATGTATTCAAAGAGCAACTTACTTGCTTATGAATGTCTTTTTTTTCTTAGAATAAAAATTTCATGAAACTATAACCACATTCTGACATGTCACTTGAGGTATCCTGAATCCATGTTTCCAAGCCATGGCTGTTCATATTTGACTCCAGAATAATCTCTCATACTCTTTTGGGTTAGAGGGTTTGTTGTTGTTATTATACTAATGTTTCTATATCACACTCTTGGACAGTGGTTGCTTATTAAAGATCTTAGACTCCATCACAGTGCTAGACAGTAACTAGCCTCTCTTCTGTCCTTTGTGTTTATTTTTGTCTATTTTAATCATCAGTCCTACTACTGTGCTCCCTCAAATTATCAACTGTGACAGAAACTGCTTGCTACCTTACTAAGAGGCAATATATTTAATACTGGCACATTTGTTGTCTAGGAAGTGGTACCTGAAGCAGTCTAGATGTTCTATGTGCTTGTTTCTGTGACAGTCTTGATTCTATTGGTTTACTTGAAGTGATTTAAAAAGAAAATGACAACATTACTGAAACTAGGGTCTGTTACAGGATCCTGTAAATCCCCAAATATGCCAGCCTCACCTCTTGTTCTCAGCAGTCCAATTAACAAACACATATCATAATGAAGAGATGAAGATATTTGGGAGAGAAGCAAAGTACAGTGACCCCAAGTTCACTCTCATGATCCTAAATAGGAAGTTCGGGATTAAGTAGAAGGCAAGAGGTGCAAAGTTAGATAAGCAGTTCCAATCAAGTTATGCTCCCACCCATCATCATTTTTCTCTTCTGAGGTGATTAATTAATCAGAACTATGTAAAAGCAGTTTCAGGAGACAAACTCACCAGCTATGGAATCATGATGCCCCTGAAGATATTCCAGTTCCTTAGCATGCATTATTTCAATATTATGGTAGCCAAATTAATAAAATAATAAATAAATAAAATAAATAAATAATAATTAATTAATTAATAAACATCTCTTTAGAATACATTCACTTCTGTCAGGATAGTTATAATAAAACAGGGTTATAGATATATGATGTGCTGAAATGACCTTGAGAAATGAAAGGAGAAAGTGTGAGGATGGGTAGTCTCACAGTACACTGCATTGCTCTTACTGTGAAGGGAAGTAGATTGTAAAATGGGCTTGGGTAAATCTAAGTTCACCGTGCAGAGCTGAGAAAGTTGGATAAGAAAGGACTGACATTCCCAAAGTAAAATTCTCTGTTAAGGAAACTCAGAAACAAATATGATGCTCAAGTCACCACATCATATTTCTTATTATTGAGTTCTTATTTAACACTATTTTAAAAACAACAAAAAGCTATATTCTTGTCTGAAGCTTAAGTGCAAGAACAAAGGCTGTCACTGTGCCCATATTCCATCTCCTCTGGGCTCTAGAGAATAGTCATGTAAGAAACCACATCTACCATGTGAAGCTGGAGCCCTTGGAGACTCTCACAGTATTTAAAAATATATCTTGAAATATAACACATTATACTAAAATATCTATTTATAGGACTACTCTCAGCACAGACACACTTTCCAAATTCCAGGGCTTTGACCTTTAAGATGTTTATACAAGCACAATGTCATCTTTCCCTGCATGTGGAAGCATGACTTGCTTGTTCACTCTCCTCAGCATCTGTCAGTCAAAGACATCAACACACACTTGAAATGTTGCAATGAGCCCACTGAAAGGATCCTAATTAATGCAGTGGTGGGTGAGCTTTCAATGCTTTGTCCAGGAGAAAGTAGAGTTCAAGATCATGAAGTGACCTCTATGTACTGAAGCCAAGATGTGCTTCAATAGATGCAAAGAGGAAATGTGATGCTTTAGATATTTTTATCAAAACTGAAATGAAGTGAAAAATAAAAAATGTTGAACTTTAGATTTAGAAGAGATAGTGTTGTTAATACTCCAATAATTGACTGTTAGTAAGTTTTATTTCTGGTAGAAACCTACTACACTATTGAAGGTTAAAGAAGTTCTATATTAAGAATAATTTTAGGGGCAATATTGACTTAGCGATGGGAAACAAACAAAAATGATGGAGGAAGGTCATTGGCTAATAAAGAAACTAGCTTGGCCCATTTTATTGGTTAGAACATAGGTGGGTGGAGTAAACAGAATAGGATGCTGGGAGGAAGAGGAAGTGAGGTCAGACTCTGCTCTGCTCCTGGAGAGACTTGAGAGCTCTGCTCTCTGGAGCAGAGACGCCATGCTCAGCTCTCCTGGGTAGACGCAATAGCTCTGCGCTCTGAGGCACACGAGATGAAGCTCCGACCCAGGATGGACATAGGCTAGAATCTTCCCGGTAAGCGCACCTTGGGGTGCTTACACACATTATTAGAGATGGGCTAGTCCAGATGCGAGAATTAGCCTAGAAGAGGCTAGATAGAAATGGGCCAAGCAGTTTTTAAATGAATACAGTTTGTGTGTTGTTATTTCAGACATAAGCTAGCCTGGCGGCTGGGGTGTTGGGGACGCAGCCCCGCCGCTCTTATTTCAACACAATGACAAAAATCTTTGTGTAGGAAGCAGTAATGTCCAAAGACCTTAGATGATTTAAAGATTTTAACTAGTTCCCCTTGAAGTATGGACTACAGAAGTTTGTTTTCCAGAGTTTCACAAAAAAGAGTGAGACCATCGAAACTTTAATCTCTCCATTTTCAAACTATTGTTGATTCCACTCTTTCTAGTTCTTTCGCTGATAAAGCCCTATGAAGTATCTTAATAAATAATTCAATAGGACTTATCTATGGAATGAGAATGAAATTTTAAATATAATTTAATTTATTCAGTTTTGAAATATTAGATCTACATTCTGCAAATGAAAGAAAGCTTGATATTTTTAATCTTTAAAAATACAAAGTCTTTCATAAAAACACTAAAGCAATTTCATTTTAGGGAAAGTTAGCAACTAGAAAATTAATCAAATGCAAAATGTTTGTGTACTAATTGGCTCTAGGAGACTTTTAAAAATAAGCCTGGAAATATGCAAAGTATTATCACTTTATTAATGCTTATTAATTTACAAAAATCTTTCTTGCTCTATTAGGGTGGGTCCTAGAAACATATCAGAAGAGTGCTCAGCTGCTAAGCTGTGAACAAGTTCCTTCAAGTACGTACATACGTATGATTATGTATATATTTATTATATTTGTATACTTTATGATTATATATTAATACAATAAATGTATGTTATATGTGTATGTACATGATATAAGTGTATGAATGGATTGTATATGTACATGTATGTGTGTGTGTGTGTGTGTGTAAGAGAGAGAGAAAGAGAGAGAGAGAGAGAGAGAGAGAGAGAGAGAGAGAGACCCTCTCGGTAAGTTGTTTAAATGGAATTTAAACCTGTGACCCTCCTGTCACAGGCTTCTGAGTTTCTGGGAGCATTTATGCTTCTCCAAACCCTTTTTATGGAGTCACTCTGATATTTTTATACATGTTCTATGGTCATATTAACTTTCATTACACTTGTCTTAGTTAGTTTTTTGGTTGTTTTGTTTTATTTTGTTTTTGGTGATGAAACACCATGACTAAAAGCAACCAGGGGAGGAAAGAGTTTATCTGACTTACACTTCCATATCACTGTTCATCACCAGAGGAAGTCATGGCAGGGATTTAAACAGGGCAGGAACCTGGAGGCAGGAGCTGATACAGAGGCCATGGAGGGATGCTGGTTAGCTCTTCATGGTTTGCTCATGCTGCCTTCTTATATAACCCAAGACTACCAGGCCAGTGATGGCCCCACCTACAATGAGATGGATCCTCCACCATCGATCACTTAGGAAAATTTTCTACTGCCTGTGATCCTATCTTAAGTATGCATTTTTCTCAGATGACTTTATGTTGTGTCAAGTTGTCATGAAACTAGCCAGCACATCTTACTTGTCTCCCTTCCTTGTTCTACTGGCTCCTTTTCTCTTGCCATACAATCTCCTACTACTTTTAAATATTGTTTCTAAATTTAGATGACACAAAAAATATAACCTATATATTCTTCTGATCCAGCTATTTAGTTTCACATGGGCATCTATTACTTGACTGTAGTTCTTTACTACATTTTAAGTTTAATTTGTTGAGAATTTCAAACATAAGTACAGTATTTATATCATTTATACCATGTCCTCTCTTTCCTTCAACTTCTCTTGTGTCCCATCTACTCTCTCTCACATTCTTGACCTCTTCTTTAATTACTGCTATAAACACAACATACATATACATATTTACATACATACATGTGTGTGTGTGCTTGTGTAAACTATTGAGTACATTACTCATTTGTACATGTTTAGGCATGACTACTTGGGGCTGGATAACCTATCATGTAGTTCAATCCTGGAGAGTACAAATTCTCCTTTTCTTAACACTAATTGGTTGCCTACAGCTCACATTGTGAAGTTTCCCCAGTCCTCAGCATCGTCCTATTATCTGTTGCAGTCATCAGGTGGGTCTTATTGCTGAGATCTCATGAGAGAACAATCTCACAGCAGACATCCCAGTCGTCTGACTCTACAGTCTTCCCACACCCTCTTCTTTGATGCTCCCCAACTTTGTGCATGTATCAATTGGATTGGGCATCTCATGGTCAGTTGTTCTCTGCATTTTTATCATTTGAGGAACTCAGCAACACAATGTCTGCTACAAAAGGAAGTTCTTTTCAGGAGTGGTAAGAACTACAAATTTTATATAAAGTCCATTTTTCATTTTTATTAGAACAAGGCTAAGTGAAGTGATTTTTTTTAAAATTGTTGAAGCATACTCTCAAGCTTTGATAGGTAAAGTCAAATTTGCAGTTGGCTATGCACCTAAATATGTGAATAAATAAATATAATTTATAAAAAGGTTATATCGTGTTACAGTTATGTTGCTCTGTATCTTGGAAGACATTACATGTCTTCATGTAACTTGGTAATCTGATGTTGAAACTGGGATGAAGGCCAGACCTCTGCACACTACAGTTTGCAGTTCTTCATCTGTGCTTGCACATTTTCTTCTGTTGGCACCCAGAGAGGCAGATTTTTTAAACTAGATATGTGTACTTCCACTACTAAGACATGACAATGAAGTAAATACTTTAATCCATCACTGAAGTTGGACTCAATAATCTCCTCCTACCCAGAGAACAGTTGGCTAGAGATGGGCTAGCTATGTGGGTTCATTAATTCCTTTATCTAGAGATTTCAAACAATATCATATAAATCTTCAGAAAGCATTAGGGGTTTTTCTAAAAATTCATGGGAACATAGACTCCAATATTCACTTTAATCTCTTTGGAAAATTAAGCAGTAATTGGCATTTCTAGGCCTCTGATGCACTTTACTTTCCCTGGGCTTAAAAGGGGCCATACTCTCTTGGAAACTCTTCCCCTGTCATTTCCCAAGAAGAGAATGATATTTACTGCCTACAAGCCAAATTCCTTACATCTGTTTAGTAATCTTTAAACAACCATATATCTCAGGGATTATTTTCCCTGGTAGCCATGCATTTTCTACCTGAACACACTGAAAAGGTTTTTCCTTTGCAAAAGATGAAAATGTGTTCAGCTTAGCCTGAATTTTGATATCTGTCCAAATTTTGAAATCAAACAGGTATTGTTGGTTTGTGCTAATGTGCACTACAAAGAGCTCATGTTAAAATGTTTCTTGAATATTAGTTCTAAATCCAGCTACAATTCCCATGTTATACTTGTTGAACTAAGTACTTCATATTAGAAATGTTTTGTTTGTCTAAATGATTAGTAAGCTTCAAACTTATCTTTGCAGGCTAGAATCAAGTAACTAATTTTAACTATATGCTGTTTTTCTTTTCTAAAAGTTACAATACCCTCTAAAGTTCTTAGGGAAGAACACAGAAAATGAGGTAGGAAGAATCTAAGGTGCTCTAGGTTACATAGGCTGAAGGTCGCCCTTCCCTAAATGACCTCATAGTTACACTAGAAGGAGCAGAAGTACATTCACATATCCTGACCACCCATCAGGATGGCATTGAGTTATCTTAATTTCAAAAGGGTCAAGCAACCACCTCCTACGTTAGGAGGTGCAATTACGCCTGTCAGTCTCCAAACTCTTTGACCAGCAGACAAGGTGGAAATGGGCCTGCATCTTTTGGCCTCTACACATACCTACGTCAAAGAGAAAACATCTCCTAATAGTGCCATTACCTCTGAGATTATGAGGGCCAATTACACTCAAGCTACCATAATCTACTTGAAGAAAGTCACACCTCCTAATTGTGGCACTTGCTATGGACCAAGTGTTCAATCTGTGGGAGCCATTATTACTCAAAGCACCACAGAACTGCTGATGGTATTTTGAAACAAGTTCTTAGTAGGTTACTGAAAAGGGCAAAACATCTCATCGAATGGCTTATTGTTGCCTTCATAGAAACAGTTGCCATTGCGACAGCTGCTGCTCTAGCCAGTGTAACATTCCTTGAATTAATACAAACCCTTGACTTTATTTAAAATGGCAACAGAATTCTCAAAATTTATTAGTAAAACAGACAAATATTGATGAACATATGGAAATAGAGGTAAAATTACAACAGACTGTTAAATGTTTGGGAGATAATGTCATAGATACATACAAAAACAAATACCTATGCACTGTTCTTTGAACTACCCTTCCTTTTTATTATGTCTCCAAAATTTAATCAACAAAGTTATACACAGGAACAGATTAAATATCATTTATATTACATAAGAGGGAACTTAAGCTTTGATATTAACAATTACAGAAAGAAGTTTCTGTCTCATTTTCACATTGCTTACCAGGCATTTCTCGTAAAGGTATGGCTGATGGAAAGCTAAAATGTTACAAAGAATGGATGCATTCTTGGTGGTAGAGTACAAGATGCAATGCTTGCACTGCTCTGAATTATTCATTGTTCATATAATTTGCTTATTTATAGGATACTTGTGCACCCAATGGCAATTAGATTTGTCAACAATGTCTTGGATCAAAACCAGTCTGGGCATACTGCTGGGCTTAAAAAATAAAAAGAGGATAGGCATCAGAACACCATCCATGAATGAAACAGTGAGAGGAGAATTCTCAAGAATTTGTGAGAAAGCTCCAAGTGAACAAGACAAGAGTCTTTTAATCTCTTCTCTCCATAATGCAGGTTATTCTTGGAATGTGCTTTCTTGCCCCTGCCAGGTGTAATAATAGGAGGCAGTTTTACTTCAGAATATCCATCTTTTTCTACTATTACTTAGTGACGTTTCTAAGTACATATTGCCATCAGTCGCTATATACAGTGTAGACTCATGTGACCTTACCCTTAGACTCTATACATCTTGAACTCAAGTGAATTTTGCTCACATGACTGCCTAGTCACCAGAATACCTTCAGAATATAAATTGTCAGATGCCCAGAAAACAGTTAGCTTTTGTGTGAGACTTTAGTCTGCCTCTCTTTTACATTCCACTCTCACAGGTTCACACTGCCAAATAAAGTAGTAACAGAACCATAAACACAATTAGTCTTTACTTGCAAACCATTCCTCTCAGGTATTTATCATTGCAGGGATGAACTGATCTGATATACAGCAAGTATATGGGTTGTAGGGTTTGAACATGGATATACGTATTGTTCAGCAAGCACTTTGCGACCATCCATGTTCCCAAACCCAATGTTTTTGTCTCCAACTTTATTTAATCACCCTTTTTATTTCTTAATTCTTAATATCCTTATTACTTTTATGATTATGAAAGGTGGGGATACCATGAAAAGCTATTGGGAACTGGGGTATCTGGCAGGTCATAGTAGAATTCAGTCTAAGATGAATAGGCTTCTACTCAGTGGGGCTGTAGTGGATCTCCTAGGCCTTAGGAGCCCAGTAGTCACTGTACCAGTAGTAACAGAGTTCACCTCTGAAAGCTCAGGAACCAGAAACCCTGATGGAGGAGCCTTAAAAAGCAGTCTCTCTTGAAGAGATTCAGTTGCCACAGAAGCAAACAGAAGGCGATTACACTGTGACACAGAGAGAAGGTATCTGAGGCCTGGAAGGATGGCTTCTGGCCTGGAAGGATGCTTCTGGCAACTATGAATGCTTATTATTCTTCCAAATAACACTAGTTACATTCCCAGGACCCATCCAGTGGCTGACATTTGCTTTAGATCCCTGGGACTTGACTTCCCTTTTCTATGCATTGTACATATAACATAGGTGACAAATATTCACACATATACACATGAGTAAATAATTTTTTGTTTATTATATTGATTTTTAGGTGTGTAGGTGTTTAGTCTGCTTGTATTTCTGTGCATAGGTGACTGTAATGCCTACAGAATCAAGAGCAGGAGCCCATATCTCTTTTTCTCCTTGGAACTGGAGTTACAGACAGTTGTTAGCCACCATGTAGGTGACAGATATTAAACTCAGGTCCTCTGGAAGAGCTGTCAGTGGTCTTGATCAATGAACCATCTCTCCAGCTCTAAAAATGTTTTGTAAAGTATAAAATATTAAAGGATTATTTTTGTTTCTGTTTTTGCTTTGTTCTGATGGTGTTTTTTAAAAAAAGATTTCTCTGTGTAGCCCTTGCTACCCTGGAACTTACTTTGCAGACCAGGCTGGCCTCACACTCACAGAGTTCCATCTGCCTGTGCCTCCCAAGTGCTGGGATTAAAGGTGTACACCACCACTCCTGGTTTAGGATTAATTTTAAGAGCAGACTGTGAGTCTCAGAGATGCACTCGGGCCTCACAGGACGGGAGTGTTGCAGCTAAAGAAACAACAAACTTGTAGTAGACTCATGTCGGGTATTTAGTCAGGGAGAACTTTATTAGTAAGAAAACCAGAGAAGAGTTAACTCAATAACAGTAAAAGTCAGCTAGAGAGTGACCTTCAAAATTCAGGAGATGGATTCTTTTTGAACCTTGAAAATGCAATGTTTTGAAGTCATCTGTTTGTGTAAACTGTTGAGAGAAAATAATGTGGTTCCCTACATTTTCAGTATTTATTGTCATAACTCTCCTTCCTCCTAGAAGACTCCTTACCGTGTGCCATAAGGTATCACACAGTGTGCTGGAGTTCAGTTCTATCAGGGGTTTTCTGGATGTGGTCATAGATGGACCTGCTCAGATCTCTATCAGAAAGCTCATATTTATTCAGCGTTTTAGTAAAAATGTAATAAGCATCCACTGCCCAGGAATAAAATCATTAAGATCATCAACAAGAGATTCAAAATTTTTTTATTTAATTACAGCCATAATAAACACCCGAGGACATTCTGTAAAGTAGGACAAGCTGGACAGGCAGGCTGAGGTCAGCGGTTGTCGGTGTGAGAGGAAGACAGGAGATGCAGGGAAGTGATTTTTAAAGGAGTAACATTTTCAATAAGAACAGAGAGGAAACTTGTGTGAATCAGAAATAAGAGCAAGAACAAGAGTGTGTTCTAGGCAAAGAACATCCAAAGCTCGGGCAGGAAAATGAAAGCTGCTCATTCCAGTTAACTTGAAGAGGAAAGGTCTGCCCTGCAACGACCCATGAGAAAGCTTCAGTAAGAAAATGATCCCCTAACGTGATCATGGTTCTTTTCTCTGAATGCACTTTGGGAAGTCACATTCTGGTTGTATCCATTATAAGATGTGTCCTTGTCAGACCCAGCACAGTGTGCTCAATCTTCCTTGAACTGGCTCTGAGATGCACTCTGGAGTATCCACACACAGAAATTAGCATTTAACTTATCGGATTATCTTAAAGACATCTGGTTTTCTATTCGTTGTATACCCAAAGAGCTCTGATTGTTTCTCCTATTTTAATATTTCTGTTTTGGCATCTTGTTCTATATCTGATTGCAAACACTAGGTTTTCAGCTGCCAGTGGCTGAGCTTGTGAAATGTCCTGAGTGATATACTTTATGCATAGACAACATACATTTCATTATTGCCTCATTAAATACTTATGAGCACCATCCTAGCACGAGGCACTTTACTGAGCATTTAGCTGCAGAGACAGTTTCTAATTGTGGCATCGTGTGCATCATCACGATTCATGAGTGGTGAAGTAGAGGCATTGCCAGTGAGTGACTGCAGGCTAGGAGAGTTAGGCAAAAACAAGACTGCTGCCCTGACAGTGGAAGTTAACATGTGAGGACACAGTGTCCACACACTCCCCTTTCAGCATATATCTGTGGATGGATAGCGTATATCATTGTTCTAAAAAGTGGAAGTGGACTATGCTAGAGAATGGGCATATATACAGAGAGATTTACTATGGTTGAAGAAACAACTAGGCAAATCATCAATATTCATATAAGTTGTATGGTCTGCATTGGACCTTATCAACACTTACTACAGAACATCAAGTGTAATTCTCAATACTGGCATAACAATCTGTAAAGGTTTCGCAGTACCAGACTTGGCTTTCTGTCACCTCTAAACTACAGAGTCTTTGACTGAGTTAAGAATAGAGAAACAACGAAAGATACTACAGAGGGAAGAGCAAGGGATTCACGACTTGCAAACACTTCAGTGCAGTAGATTTTAATCTTCCGAATGCTGTGACTCTTTAACACTTCCTCATGCTGTGGTGACTCTCAAGTATAAAATTATTTTTGTTGGTACTCTATAATTGAAATTTAGCTACTATTGTGAATCCTAATGTAAGCATCAGATATGCAGATGATATTAGGCAACCCCTGTGAAAGGTTCATTTGATCCCCAAAGGGGTCACGACGCACAGGTTGAGAATCTGTTTTAGTGAATAGTCTGATCCATGATGCTACAGTGGCTGGAGCTCAGGATTAACTGTTGTCCTTTGGGGCTGACCTTTGAAATATGAGAGGAGCTACAATCTTGCAATTAAGAAAATGATTTTATGACTCCATAAGACAATGGTGTTATGTAAGCATCCAGAATCCTTCAGCAACACAAAAAGGATTTTGATGGGGGAGAGTCTTCTGTTTTGTGTTGATTTCATTGGTTAAATAAAGAGACTGCATTAGCCCTTTAATAGGACAGAAAATTAGGTGGGCGGAGTAGACTGAACAGAATTCTGGGAGAAAGAAAGCCAAGTCAAGAGTCGCCATGATTCTCTCACTCCAGACAGACGCAGGTTAAGATCTTCCCTGGTAAGCCAGCTCGTGGTGCTACACAGAATATTAGAAATGGGTTAGATCAATATGTAAGAGCTAGCCAATAAGAGGCTGGAACTAATGGGCCAGGCAATGTTTAAAAGAATACAGTTTCCGTGTAATTATTTTGGGGCATAAGCTAGCCATGCGGGTGGCCGGGTGCCGGGGACGCAGCCCCACCGCTCCTAATACAACAGGATTTCATCTGAAAAAAGTGAGAAAGGAAGCAGCTCTGTGTCTGTGTGACTTACTAGCTCTCAGAGAGACACAAAGACCCTACCACATGTGCTGGTCTGTAAGAGTAGCTTGATGTTATCCAGCAAGATTACTCAGCCTGACGAGTCACTGGCTAAGACACTGAAAGAATCTGGTGTCACTGGAGCTGTGAATGGATATGAGCCCAAAGAAAACTACTATTTCAGGAATTCTACTCTTCAATCAAAACTATGTTTCCCAAAATGCTATTATGAATTGCAGGTAACATAAAAATTGTCTTTAATTAGGTATCTCAAAAAGATCACCACATGTGAAAGAAAATGGGGATGTGTACACCTATTATTGCAATCCTTCAGTCACATTGCTCCTCCAAACTCCTCTCCTCATGACCTTCCTTTGTTCTAGGAAATTATATTTTCTATCTCCTACATTCATCTCTGGGTCTTACTTTAATGTTTTTATGCAAATAAAAATTATATAAAAAATATAAAATTTTATATAAATGAGTTTTATTTTCTGACTACACATGATAAAGAACCTGGAATCTTCTCCTAGTTCATAGACTCAAACATCTGTTCAAAGAGTATTGTGTGTCTACTCAAACACAGATACATAGACAAGTAGCACCATTCGTCCTTGAGACTCAGGCACAAAGACAGAGAACACCATGTGTTCTTGAGACACAGGTTTGTAGACAGAGAATGCCATGTGCCCAGCAGACTCAGGTATGTAGACAGAAAGTGCCATGTGCCCAGCAGACTCAGGTATGTAGACAGAAAGTACCATGTGCCCACCAGACTCAGGTATGTAGACAGAAAGTACCATGTGCTCACCAGACTTAGGTATGTAGACAGAAAGTATCATGTGCCCACCAAACTCAGGTATGTAGACAGAGAGCACCATATGTCCTCAAGACACAGGTATATAGACAGAGAGTACCATGTGTCTAGTAGGAGCACAATTATTCATATCCTGGCTGCCCAGACTCCCAAAATAATTACATAGAAACTATATTATTTAAAACACTGCTTGGCCAATGACTCTAGTGTATTCCTAGAAAGCTCTTACATCTTAATTTAACCCATTTCTATTCATCTTTGTATCACCATGTAGCTGTGGCTTACCAGCAAAGTTTAGGCATGACTATCTCTGGCAGAGGCTCCTTGGATTCTCCCTGACCCCTCCTTCTTTCTCCCAGCATTCAGTTTAGTTTTCCTCTATTCTGCTAGCTCTATTCTGCTCTTTGCAGGCCTAAAACAGTTTCTTTATTAACCGATGGTATTCACAGCATACAGAGAGGAATCCCACATCACTCAGGTATGTAGACAGAGATGCATACAATATACTCAAATAGTTTAGGACATCGGTGTGTGTGTCTATGGTCACCTGTGATAATGTTCAGAATGAAGTAAATGTCCAGCATTTTTCCTGAATTCTTTTCTTGATACTATAAATATAATTGAAACAATGTGGGGCAGGATTTTTGAGGGGACACAGATTTGCTGACTTTATTTTCACATTATATAATCTTCTGCTTTATAGAGAGCTCCAAAGACTTAGCCATCTCTGTGTAGAAAAACAGATGACTCAGTCCTTCTGAAAAGTGTTGTCAACCAAAACAAAACCTTGCAATTGCATTTTCAAAGTTGCTTTTTTAAAAGCTGTTAGAAAAATCTTCATGAGTTTGTGTTTCTTCTTGGATGTTAATTCCACTCTGTTTACTAGAGTGCCATTCAGATCACTTTAGTGTCTTAATCTCAGCAAAAGCAAAAATAAGGGCCATTGCTCATCATCAGAAGCATCATCCCATTTGATTTCAAATCAAGATGGCAGCATATCATCTCTGCATGGGAAAGCTGTATTCTGAATGATGTGTAGCCAGCAGCCTGAGGCAGAGAGAAACCAGGGCTACCAGCACGAATTATTTCACTCTGTCTTCCTGTTTTGTCACCTCTCTGTTCATTGGTGTGTCTTTTGTTATTTTGTACTTTTTGTATATTTTAATTATTTTTATTATGCTGTGCTTATTCTTTGAGAATTTCATAATATATGGTAGACAAAATTTGTATGCCTTCAAATTATTTCTACTGAAAAGCAATAACATAATACCATATAGAAGATGGAAAATGCTTTATGACTAATATAATTTCCTTTGACTCTTTCATTTTTATCAATGCTGAAGATAAAACTGTAGTTGAACTTTTCTGTCCCTTAGTTCCCAAATAACTATACAGAGACTTATTATTAATTACAAATATTCTGCCAATAGCTCAGGTTAGTTACTAGCTATTATGTTTTACATTAACCCATATTTCTTATCTATGAGCCTTGTGGCTCGGTATCTTTTTTCAGTTCATCCATTTCATCTCCTTCATTCTCTGCATCTCCTCAGGAGTCTGAAAAATCCTCCTCATCTTTTTAGTGCTATCTTTTTGTCTGCGAATCCTGACTAACCTCTATCAGTCCAGCTATTGGCCACTTAGCTTCCATATTAAATGGATCACTATAGCATATATTCACAGAGTGTAAAGGAGTATCCCACAACATCCCCCCTTTTGTTTAACTTAAAAAAATAAGATTTTAACTGCAACATTGAAAAATTATATAAAGCAAAAGTTATCAAGTCAGAATTATAGTACAATATCCAAAATACTGTATTATTTATCTTATGTTTGTGAGTCAGAAGTTTTTACCTAACTTGCTTTTTAGCAAAATTAATGAGAACTTTAAATCTCATTATTCAGTCTTTAACTCTATCAAAGATCCCAGAAGTGTGTAATGTTACCTAATGACAGAAATATCTGGCTTCCTGGACAGTCACCCAAAGATTTTTGTATCATTGGGGCACCCAACTTCAGCCTAAGGGCCAGATATATCTGACAGATATTTTTTAGAAGAAGGGAATTTTGAAGAACTATCCTACCTTGTCTCTGCTACATCTGATAGTCACTATTTTTTGTCCTGCTAGTTCATTTGTACAGTATACTGCCTGCAATTGAGGCACAGGCAGTTTCTTTGCCGAAATGGTTAGCTTTTGCCATATAAAAAACAAACTCCATACAAAAGTTCTTTGTAGCATCATTCTCCTTTGAAGCAAATTGGTGAAGTCAGGAAAAACTTTAGGTTATTAAACATATTAAATGCCATATTCTCTGGATATTTTAAGTGTTTTAAGACCATCTTTCTATGTAAATATATCCGTGTATAACCATGAAATTATACCTAACATGATTATAATATGGACTACTATAAAATTGTGGCAATTATAGATGTACTATCAATCTCTATTTCTTAATTTTACATTACATTTCTAAATGAGCTGCATAAAAACAATACACCAATCAAGAAAGGAAGTATATATACAGTGTAGCAAAATTAAATTTAAATTTGCATCAAAAAACTAAAATCCATACCAATGTACAATATTTTGAGATTTATAGTTGTTTTTCATTAAAGTAGATTCAATAATCTACCCTTTTTACCTATCACTTCTATATAATATTCACCTTCTTTTAGAAAGAGATCTTTGAATTTAACTCTTGTGTTTATCTTTTTTTCTGACCATGACCAATAACAACTAGTAACCAACCCCCCTAAACAATGACAAACATTAATAATCCATTGAATAACCAAAACCCATTCATACTCCATATCTTGAGAATGTGGGCCTTTTTCTCTAGACTACTTCCTATTATCTGTGGTGCTGGTATCTTTAGGGGAACCTTGAGAAAATCAGGATAATGATTAGGTCCTGACTGTAGTACTTTGTGAGGCTAGACCATCTCAGCTAGAAGTTTTAAAGCTGTTATGGATGCAGAGTTCTGAGGAGCCAATAACAGAGGAATTTTAAGATGCTGGATCATCGGGGCATCCATTTTCATTAGTGTCTGGTCCTCTTATTCTGAAAATACATAAAATTTTAAAGGCAACATATATTTTGTATTAATACAAGTATAGAATGTGTGTTTATACAAGTTATCCAAAGACAATTTTTTGTTTTATGTTTGATCAGATAAAATATACATTATGTGCTTTGTTGCTTTTCTAGATTTATTTATTTATGCCTATGTCCAGGACTTTCAGGGGCATTTCCCAATCAAACATGATTCATATAAACTGAAATGAATTCATAGTCTCTCATTTTCTATGGAAATAAAAGCATAACCCTCCCCCAAAGCAGCATACCTTTTGATTTACATTTTTGAAAAGACAATAATATTTAGGATCTAGACTCTGTATATTTCTCATTTTACATGGCTTATTACTTTTTTATTTTACTGTATTTGTTTTTTAAGGACTTTATTATTTCTAAATGATTTTTAATCTGTAATTGTGTATATTATTTCTCTTTTCTCTCCCAAAATTATGAATATTTTAAAAATAATGTAACCCATTTAGTGGTTTCTTCCCCCCATTTGGACATGTCTTTACTGAACGTCCAGATTGCTTTTTGATCGCACACAGCAGCAGGAACCTGAATACTTTGGGGCAGGGTCTCATAGCATCTCAGCTTAACATTTTTCTTGGACAAATCCAAAAAGCGATTACGGACCAATTATAAATTAGATGCATAGCTCTTAATTTTTCTTGTGTCTAATATATAAGATCTTGTGGTTCTATTAAATTAAAGATACTGTGATTCTTAACAATAACTCTGTAAGGTTTGCTGATGAGATTCATACATTTACCAATAATAACAACCTATTTGTTATTGACCGTTTCCATATAAAGTAAAATCATATGTTGCTGCATAAAGGTGGTTGCATATATGCATGTAACAAATAAATATTTCTGCATAGAAAGCTAAATGCTGCTGATTATTTGGTCACTGCCATAGACTGATCTTACTGTAGTATAATTTCAATATAATTTATTTTTTGAGCTGACTTCTTAGAGAGGACCCAAATTCTTTCTGTTTCATCTAAATCTCCCATACAAATATCAACTGTTACAGCAGTGATGATGTGAAAATAGAGAATGCATAGATGGAGAATTTTCTTAAACAGTAAGTGGAAATAAAACCTCACATAATAAGATAGGAGCTGATTTGCTCTGGTGAGATCATGCAAAAACAATTCTATGAAGTCTCACATTATCCATCCAGAAGTCGAGAAACCACCACCACCAAAAATCCTCTGGCTGTCCTTGCATGGAGTTCAAATATCAATGAAAAGTCCATGTTTAATTGTTACATGAGTTTGGTAGAGTCTAGATTTCAAAACAATGAAATATAAACACACAAGAAATAGTCTTCGCATTCTAAGCATAGAAGATAGCAAATCACTCCTAAATGGGGTAAAACTGATGGTTTCCATAAATGAAATACAGTACTGATAGTTTGACCAGGGACACAGAAATGCTATACCCTGATCAATGAGAGCCAAGGCCACACCAGCATGAGTCAGCATGACAGCTCATTTGCATCATGGGAAATATTCCTGTTGCGTACCCAATGACAAAAGATACCAGTCACATGGTCTTCTGTGCTTCTGAAGGCCCAGATAACAGAAACGCAATTGGTTGCCCTCTATTGTGCAGAGAGGAAACCATGTTTTTACTTTGAACCCTATGCATTTCTATCAAAGAGCTTAATGTTATGTTGAATACTTTTTTCTCAAAACCGTCTAGTGGGTGCTATAATCATCAACTTTACAGATGAGGAAGCATAGATTGCCTCAATGGCTTTGCAGGCACTTAAGTGTTCAGTATGGAAGATGGAGACTGAATAGAAGCCCTGGAGCTCTCAGGGCCTGCAGAGCATCAGTGTTAGACCAGGCTGTCCTTAAACTCACAGAGATTCCACCAGCCTCTGCCTGAGTAGTGCTGGGATTAAAGATATGTGCCACCACTGTCCAGCCTGCTAACATTTTTGAAGCATATATTCTTTAGTAAATGATGCAATGATCAATAGGGATGAAAATATGGTGACTCATAATGCAGCTCTAAAATTAATTTCTTACTAGTAATTTTCATTGCATTTGCATACATATTCAAAATAAATACAAATGAGTTGGGGGTCTCTTCCAAATGACTTGATAGAAAGGATAAAATGTTTTCACCAAGGAATAAAAATTTTCTATATATTAAAAAAAATCGTATCATTTATAATTTATTAGAATTTTATGTTTATAATCCATGCTTCATATTGCCAGGCTATATAAAGATGCTAAGACCTCTTCTTATGAAAGTAACTATAACCTCTTCTCAGGTACAGTCTCTCCAGCAGGCCACATTGTAAACCATTCTCATTGGAATTGATCTAAATGTACTCTATACAAGTCAATCCCTTTAACGAATAGCTTTACTTCACACTTAATTTCAAACTGAGGCCAATCACAAAATAAAAAGCATTTCTGCTTGTTATTCCTGTACCTGTAATCCTCAAAACTTAAATTTTCTGTCATTTATTTACTAGACTTGTTCTCAGTGTAAATGTGTGAAGCATCCTAAGGGAACAGGAGATGACAATAGACAGAAAGACAGCCTGTGTGGAGTAGGGTGCATTTAAGATCATTCCAAAGCCTGAAGTAAGAGTGACGAGGAAATAGGTAAGGGAAGAGCAATTCAGAGAATCTAATGTTTAAAATATGGTGCCTGGGTTCAAATACACACTGCTTCAAATTCCATCAAATTAGAATGTCAGTCATACAATATGCATGTAAAATTGAGAACATTTAGAACACATTTTGAGAATATGAACAGTTGTGAGGAATTATGAAAACTACATCTCAATCCATGATCATCTCAAATAAGACTTCATACTTCAAAGGAAACTAAAATGTTACATGTCAGAGCTACACTGTTGAATAAGAAACTTTAATTACAGAGCAGTCTATCATCATCTCTCAGCCAAAAGAATTGTATTATGCCTTTCAGTATATTCATCATTTGTATAAAATACAAATTAGACAAAAAATAAACAAAATGTATTTTATTTACTCATTAAAATAATATTTGAAAATGAGTAAACATATTGTTTTAAGTCTGGCTTAAGTTGACTAGTTCTACACCAACTAACCACTTTTCATTGGGGAAGTGGGTTAATTACCTTCCTAATGACTATGGGGTAACTTAAAAGCCTTAAGTGCAAGGTCTATATTGCAGATGAATCCATTGTGTCTGGTCACAGCTTCACCTGGGACACTACATGAACATGGCTACCTTAACAAGCTTGGGACACATACAGCATCAATAGTAATGTTACCATGGAAGGAGAAAATATCACTGCTCTCCATCCCTAAACAAAGAACTATAGGCAGCTAAGGAATGTTGAGAGCAGGATAAGCAGACTGCCTCAAAGATGAGCCCCTTAATTGCTTATCCAATACCAACTGGTCAGCTCTGAAATCACGTATACAAAAGTGATTCCAAATGAACTGAACAAACTGTGTTAATATATTTAAACATGTGTGAGTGTGTCTGTATCTGTGTCTCTCTGTGTGTGTGTGTGTGTGCAACAAAAATTATAGAAAAAAAAATGAGGCCATGAGTTTGAGGTAGGACAGAGAAAGTACTGGATGTTGGAATAGTAAGTAGGCAAATGATGTAATCATGTTTTAATTCAAAAACAACTTTACAAGGCAAGAAAAGAAGAGTTTATTTTGCCTCATAATATGAAAGGAAATATGCAATCTCATCCATCAAAGAAAGGAAATGATGACTGAATCCCTACAAAACAGAGAAATGAATTGAGGTGTTTAGCTTCTGTTATCCTTTTTAATTTATCTTATGGGATGTTATTTGTCACGTTCAGAACTAGTCTTCCCTCCTCTTTAAAAGTCACTGGAAACACATTCACAGACACAACCAGAGCTGTGTCTTCTAGGTGATTCTAAAGTCTAGTGAGGGTCCATTAAGGACTTCTAGAAAGTCTCTGCAGGCACTGAGAATATAGAGCAGAACAGAGTAGAGGATGAGGGAAAGGAAATGGAGGCCCTTGGGTTCAAGCAATGAACTGACTGACTGCCATTTATATTAACAACCTCTGTCAAGCACGAGCAAGGAACTCAGGACCGCGAGGGGTGCACCCACACACTGACTGGGGATGTTCTATCGGGAATTCCCCAAGGCCAGCTGGCCTGGGTCTGAAAAAGCCTGGGATAAAACCGGTCTCACTGAACATAGCAGACAATGAGGAGCACTGAGACCTCAGGAACAATGGCAATGGGTTTTTGATCCTACTGCACATACTGGCTTTGTGGGAGCCTAGGCAGTTTGGATGCTCACCTTACTAGACCTGGATGGAGGTGGGTGGTCCTTGGACTTCCCACAGGGCAGGGAACCCTGATTGCTCTCTGGGCTGACGAGGGAGGGGGACTCAGTTGGGGAAGGGGAGGGAAATGGGAGGCGGCGGTGGGGAAGAGACAGAAATCTTTAATAAATAAATTAATAAAATGTCAAATATAAAATAAAAATAGACCAAGTGGTTGACCAAGAGATTAAAAAAAAAAAGAAAATAAGAAATGAAAAGGAAGCCTTGATACAATGTTACCATGTCACCCATAAGGCAAACTAAATAGCTCAAGATTTTCAGTGTCCAATAATGCTCAAGGAACTGTGCTTAGAGATGTAGGGGCTGTTTTCTAAGTTGACCTTGTCTCCAGCAGCATCAGGTAGTGAGTGGGCTCAATGCTGAACGTCATACTCGTGGCTAATGTCTCCTCATTGAAGTCAAGGAAGCGTTATTTCCCACACAGGCTGAGGAGAAGGCTGTGCTGTTTACCAGGCAGCACACAGAGAGACTTGGGACAGAATCTGGCAGACTCTTTGCTGTTCAAAGAGTTGTTTGCTTAAAATAAGTTCCCTTGAAATTCCTGCTAAAATATGTGGACAATTCAGACACAAGGTGAAAACCAACAAGAATTCTGAGAACACACCATGTTGAAAGAGGTGAGCATGGAAGGTCACTGCCTCTGAGAGTTAGGATACTTGTTCCCTTGAAGTCTTCATTTTCTTTGGACAAAGTTTTCTGTGTTAAAATGTGACAATCTTAACTAGACAATCTAAATAACAAATGTAGCAATTAAATACAGTTTTTCCAATCATTATTTGTGCTATTTCAAATATATTACTGACCTAAATATATAAACAAAAATGTAGAGAAAACAGAGATCTGTTACTAGACATTCATACACAAGACAAAAAACTGTTAAAATTTAAATAATGGATCTAACACAGAAACAAAAGTCTAAAAGTAAAAATGACAAATCCCAAATAGCTCTGTTCGCCAAAGGATTTTTATGTAATATGTCTGTATAACTCTCATCAAACAACTGTGGTTCCAAATGGGAGGCCATGATCAGTAATACAATATTTAACTTGAGATTTTTGAGTAAGGTCAGATTTTTACTAATCTTAACATTTGCTGATCCCAGACTGAATAAATGTAGGTGAATGTTTCCTATGTAATATTTCAAAGTTGTGTAATTGGAACCTTGACAGCTATTTATAGAAGTTTAAGCATGGTTATTGAACATTTCTTTTAAAACCATAAAACATTTATAAATATCCCTGTATTTATAACACTTTCTTCCATATGAATTTATTTTAACTTTTCTGTATTCCATTATACATCACATAGTTATATGTCTATGAATTTTCCACTCTGAAGATTAATAACCAAAATGAAAACCTAACAAACAGAAGGCACTTCCAGAATGATCACTTTAGGCAATCTTTCCACAGCCTAGATTATAACTGAAAATGAAAAATGTATTTAAAGTAGTTGTGGTTTGCATTCAAGAGAGGGAAGAAAAAACGAAAACATTTTGAATTGGTGTGTGTGAGAGAGAAGGGAGTCACAATCCAACCCGTTATGCTGAACACATTAGTTAGTAAATATGGAGGTTGAACTCAAAAAGCTTTCTTGACCTAGTAGAAAATTGCCTGGGGGAATATATCTAGATAGCTAGATAGCTAGCTAGATAGCTAGATGATAGATAGATAGATAGATAGATAGATAGATAGATAGATAGATAGATAGATAGATAGATAGATAGATATGCATGCCAAAGAGACAACTGAATCATTAGGCATTTTAGAGAGAATGGTTGTATAAATGTGTTTGATGTTAGTTCTATAAGTATATAGATAGATAGATAGATAGATAGATAGATAGATAGATAGATGGATAGATAGATAGATAGATTTTATCCTATTGCTTCTAAAAGAATTTTTGCACACACTCTCAATCTGTAAACCATTAAACTATATAAAAAGAATGTGTTCTTCATGGATAGTAGATTCCTTCACCTAGATATTGAGTGGATATGTGTTATTCCAACATGGCAATGTGAATTAGATTGGCAAAAGAGAACTAGTAGCTCTTTTCATTTGTTATAGTGAGTTAATAACTATGTGTCAAGATAATTCCATGGGCTTCTAAAAGCTTTGTTCACCATAGAGCTGAAAAAAATACTTAGATGCTTTGACATCTTAAGAAACTGGGAAGTTCATTTAATTATCAGCCTTATTTTCTGATAATTCTTATTTTTTTCTGTTCTGCAAGTTTTCTAGGATGTTTCCTTCTCATTTAATGCATGACATTTGATTCTATATTATCAGATAGTGATAGAACAAGGAAATGATGGGTTGGAATAATTCTCCACTGCCTTCCTCAGCTCAAGCTGCTACTGTGAAATTTCAGAGACTGAGTAACTAGACCTCTGACTCACAGCACTGTAGACCAAAGGGTATAAAAGAAGATGCCTCCTAAGAGTTCATAGTTCATGGGACAAAATGACATTGTACACTAACCTATTTCATGTGGGTTTATCCTCATGACACCCTGCTATCTTAGGTGCTTCTCAGTTCATCATTAATAGATTAGAGTTTAGATTCCTATTACTTATTTACTGAATTAGACATTTATTGATTGAGCTTGGTAGGCAACCCCTCTACCACTGAGTTACATCATCAGCCTGGTGAATTATATTTTATAATAGAAGTTTTGTAGGGGCAGAGCACTCAGACCACAGTAATCATAATTAGCATAAATTTCCCAACTATTAAGTATATTTTCAAAGCTAAAGAAGAGATTCAATATCTGCCAAGAAGTGGGTCTTGCCAATCCTAGGAAAAAATGTCAGGCATGTATATATTCAAAAATTAATATATTCCAATGCTGTGGGAGCTTCTTCCCTTCCTTTAGCCAATAGCCTTTAAGATACCAGCCCACTTGGGCATGGTCTTTTTTGCTTTAAAAAGCATGGGTAGCCTTGCTCTCGCTCGCTTACTTCCTGCTCCCATTTCCAGCTGCTAGACTCTGTTCCTGTTTGTGCTGTGGGCTGCTGTCTAGGACAATGATCTGTATGTATTTCCCCTTAAATAAATAACCCTTTTATTAATCATAATTTCAAACTGGTGTGGTATTGTTTTGTGACTTATGCCTTCATTTGGCACCCAACATTTGGCTAGACCCCCCCCCACCCCGGCTCTGCTGCCAGGCTTGGCACTAGCCCTCAATAGCCCCACCTGTGTCAATACTTTGAAAGTCAGCCATTGGAAATAATTTGTAAGCAGTTTCCTAAGTCTATAATCTACCATGACATGGATGATATTTTGTTATCTGATTCAAATATAGATACTTTAGAAAGGATGTTTGAAGACATAAAGAAACTCTTGTCTAAATGGGGATTACAAACTGTTCCTGAAAAGATTCAAAGAATAGATTCTATTAATTACCTAGGATACAGAACAGGTTTACAGAAAATTAGAACACAAAAGGCACAAATTCAGAGAGACTGGTTGCGGACTCTTAATAACTTTCAAAAATTATTAGGAGGCATTTCCAGTCTATGACCGGCTGTTGGGATAACACCTGATCTAATAATTCATTTAAACAAAACTTTAGATGGTGATAAAGACTTGAATAGTCCCAAAGAATTAAGAGCTGAAGAGGAAAAGAAATTGATGATTGTTGAGGAAAAATTACAGGAGGCACATATGGATAGCATGAATCTGAATCTTAAATGTATTCTAGTCTTATTGCCTTACATAATTTCTCCTACAGGAATTTTTTAATGCAGAGGGACAATGTTATCTTATAATGGATCTTTTTACCATACAAACCGAGTAAAAAATTAAAAATTTATGTAAAAAATGTCTCTAAATTAATTATAAGAGGTAAATTGAGACTTCATCAATTAACAGATATAGACCCAGCAGAGATTATAGTGCCTTTTACTGTTGATGAAATAAAAAGGTTATGGGAAGACAATGAACCTTGGCAAAGGGCTTGTCCTAATATTTTGGGAGAAATTAATAGCAATTATCCCAAAAGCAATAGACTTAACCTTATAAAGACAACTTCTTAGATTCTTCCCCAAATTGCACCAATAACTGGATCCCATATATTTTATACTGATACAAATAAATCAGGGAAGGCAGGTTACAAATCAGAAGAATTAAGTAAGGTGGAACAATGCCCTTATAATTTGAACCAGTAGGCAGAATTATATGATATTCTTATGTTACTAAGGGATTTTAAAGAACCTCTTGATATATTTACTGATTTGCAATATGCAGAAAGAGTTATCTCACATATTAGAACTGCCAAAATTATACCAAATGATGCAGAATTGACTTCTTTATTCATCCAGGTGCAAGACATAATCAGGAATAGGCTTTTTTGTATATACATAACACACATCTGATCTCATACAGGTCTGTCAGGTTCTCTAGCACAAGATAATGCAGAAATTGATCAATTATTGATTGAAAGTATGTTCCAGACCTCTGGATTTCATAAAAAATCATGTAAGTAGCAAAGGTTTAAAGAAAGAGTTTTCTATCACATGGAAACAAACTAAACAGATTATAAAGAAGTGTCCTACTTGCTCTTTCTATAATCAAACAGTTGCTTGCAGGGATTAACCCAAAGGGTACTCAAAGGAATGAAATCCACTTTACAGAATTTGCTAAATTAAAATATGTAAAAAACCACACCATAGACACATATTCAGGTTTTCAATGTGTGTGGGGGGGGGTTTGGAGTTGGACAGTGGCTCTATACTTCTCTAAATCTAAGTTTGTTGTTAAAAGGAACATTCAGAGTTTCTGTCTCATATCAGGAGCCATCTGGTGTGGGACATATGTAAGACTTTAGAAAAAATTTTACTTTCTCCATGCTTTTTTGTCTATATCATATTCTTCATTGAATGTATGTTTATATGCATAATGTTTAAGTTTTTCATGATGAAAATAGATTTTCCTACAGATACTTTTTCTGCAGTAATCTTTGAAGTGTCCAGGAAGAAGATGGGGCCCCACAGCAACAACTCCGCCTAGTTGAGACAACAGCATGATGCAGATGATGCTACTATAAGACTGCTTGTTTGGGTACCAGCTGCTGAAATGGTACACCTTCTCATATTCTGGCCAGAACTCCAAATGAGTACTTTGAAAAACAAAACAAAACAAAAATCCTATTGACTGCTCAGAAATTGTTTTCACCGATACTAAACAGTAATTTTGGAATTTAACCACCACTTAATTTTTTCAGGATCTCATTGTCCCCATGACAGCATGAAGCAATTTTAGAAGATGATGTCCCATCCCAAAAAAGCTTGTCCATAGGGTTGGGAACACAGTTTAGGGGTTGTTGATTATTTCTTGTACTATATAGAGGGTTGTGGTGAAAACTTTGTTTGTAAAAAAATGGGAGATAGTAATAGTGGTTAATAGAGTGAATACTTGTTTGCTATTATAAATGGCTAATTTACATTGGTATAGTTTTTGTACATTGATGCAAGTTCAAGCTATATCGATTACTTTTGTTTACATTTCTACACCAATGCAAACCTATTTTGTCAGATTGTATATATGCATGTTTCTACCTCAGTTTTGGACATTTTGTATATTGATACAAATTTTAGGATATATTTTTATATTGCATTATATATTTCTCATTTCTCTGATCAAAATACTTATAGGTTGTTTACATTTTGAGGTCACTGTTCTCATTTGTTGCACATTTATTTACAGATTATTTAATAATCTGACATGAAGTTTTACTCTAAATTTTACAGGTACTAATTATTATAGGTAAATAGTTGTTCATATTTCCTGTACATACAGTCAAATCAATTAGGTTCTTTAGATATATAGAGATTGTATTCTGTCTTGATAGGGAATCTTCAACCACTTCAAGGATCTGTAGAACATGGCATTTAAATAATTTTTGGTTTTGTTGACATGAGATATGACTGCTTCTGACAGCACCAATCCATTCCCAAGAGAATATTGAGCACCAAGGAACTCCACTTGGAGCTTGTTTTCTTCTTGGCAAAACTGGTTTTGGGGCAAGGAACTGACAATGCCTCTACCACTGACAAGTTACATGATATCTGGAAATAGATAAGCAGGAATGTCAAATCTTGCCAAGACAGGATAAGATGGTTTTGAAAATTTTTTCTGCCTCTGAAAATGGTCTATCAATTGTGCTAGGCTATACCCAAGGTTGGTTGCTTCAATGTTGAAAAATGAGACTTTAGATGATTGCTCAGGTAGCTATTGTCTCCATCATATATTGCTCGCTTTGGGATTTAATTGATTGTACTTCCTGTCTGCTCAAGTAATATTATCTCCCTTCTCAGGCCTTTGATAGGGTTTAAGATTAGATAGTCATAGTTACCATCCTCTTATGATTTAGCCAAGCCATTTCCAATACAAGACTTAGACTCCTTAGGATAGAACGTTTGTTAAAACAGTTAGCATATGTTTCTTGCTTAATATTGTTTATACTGGTTGTAATTCTAATCTTATACTTGATATCTGTTCCTAGTGTATATTGTTTTGTATTGGGCTTGGAACTCTCTTACTTAAAAAAGGGGGAGGTGCTGCAGGAACTCCTTCCACTCCTTCAGTTAATACCTTTAAGATTCTAGCCAACTTGGGTGTGGTCTCTTTTGCTTTAAAAAGCAGCGGTAGCACTGCTCTCGCTCTCTTCGAGCTCCTGCTTCCAGCTGCTAGACTCTGTTCCTGGTTGTGCTGAGGGCTTTTGTCTAGGATGGTGATCTGTAAGATTTCGCCTTACGTAAATAACCCTTTTATTAATCAGAATTCCAAACTGGTATGGGATTGTTTTGTGACTTACTCCTTCATTCTAAAACAAAACAGAGTTGTAAAGTTTATTTTATATCCTCACTATAAACATTTGTAAAAATTAAATCTAATGAAAATCTACAGTGTATAAAGTTTTGTGTGCTGATAGAGAATTCCACAAAGACATTGCTCTGTCTTAAGATAATGTCAACACTCAAAAACTGTAAATAAGAAAAATTTCAGAATACACACACACATACACATTGTACAAAACCAATTTAAATTAATATGTATCTGATTTCCTTGAGCATATTTTTATAAAGAGTGAGTAAATTTCTTTTTCAAAAATAGAATTGCTTTCAAAATTAAAATTATCATAGGTAGATCTATGGGGATAAATGAATAACACTCCACTTTTAAGATAAATACTGTCATGCATAAAAATTTTGAAGATATATTTGGATAATTCTGAGCTCAATATAAACAAAATTCAGCAATCCATAACTTCACACACTGAGGCTGAAATTGTTTTTTGTTAAAGGTGTTCCTGTAGTAAGCCCTAACAGAGCAGCATGCCCACAGATACTGTCAGTACTAGGAAACACACAGATAGATAGTTGATGAAGAGGTGAGTGGGTGGATACATAGATGATAGACAGTTATGCTTAATTATCACATATTGGTATTGACTAGATTAATTATGTGAAAATTAGCTTAAAGCTGGTGAGATATAATCTATGAATTTCTGACTACGTTGTCCAAACAATGATGTTGTGACCATTGAATATCAAACTGAGCAGAGAAAATCTCCCAAAAATCTAACAAGGAAAAGACTTGGTCAATCAAAGAAGTAAGAGATATGTAGATGAAACAAATAATTTAAAAAATATTTTATAACCTCATTGTAAAATTATATTGGCATTCTTCAGAAATTTGTAAAAAAATCTTTCTCCACAAATGTTTAGTGTAAAATAATTCTGCAGTACTTTAACACTGGTTTTATGATAAATAAGATGTGCATCTTAGATGCTGAGAGTGACCCAGAAAAGATTAAGGTGTTTGTTCAGATATAAAGTTGACCATTAATAAAATAAAATATTAATACAAGTAGAATTTCAAAAAATGAACTACTATATTTAAATAAAAGCATTAAAAAATAAGGTAAAAGACATGAAGAGAGCACAGAAAGAATACCTTTCCTGTCTTCTGCTGAATCCCTGTGGAAGTAAGAATGAGCAATGGATACACTAACGAGTCTTCTTCCATGCCCCCACCCCAGCAGCTATCCCATGCATCATCAGCCCTGGTGATTTTGTGATCCCCATCTCTAACCTTTCCCAACGCATCTGCCCTGTCACACAGCACTGTCTCTCCCTGCATCCCTGACATGGTCTTCCCACTTATCGTCAGAGTTGACAGGTGTCTACTCACTCTTCATCTTACACAAAGAGTTCTTTCCACACTGTGTTATATATTTGTTATCTATCATTTACACTAACATTTAATACTAAAACTATATTTGAATGACTGGAATATAAAAATCAAGGATGATATATTTAAAGATGAAGATGGCAATGAAAGAAAGTCCCTCAGCTTCTACAGAAAAAAATATATAGGAATGACTGACACATGGAGAGGTCAACAGAGAGGAATCATGCCTTGTTGGATATCACTTTATTTTATGACAAAACAGTACTAAAGACCAATAATAAGATAGTCATCCTATGAATTTCTTACTAATTTTTATTCATTCATGTGTATCTTCTGTTTTTAAATGGTGTAATTGGAAAACTCATATTGTGCTAATTATATTCATGTTAGTGCTATTAAAATAATATGGAACCAAGTAAAACACTAACTTGTATAAAAATGAGATGATCCCAAGTAGAGAGAATATATCTGTCATAGTTAGGGGTTTTATTGTTGAGAGAAAACACCATGACCAAAGCAACTTGGGAAGGAAGTGTTTGACTTACACTTCCATGTCACTGTAAATCATTGAAGGAAAGTAGGAAAGGAACCAAACAGGACTGGAACCTTGAAGCAGGGGCTGATGCAATGACCACTGGAGGGGTGTGACTTACTGTCTTGCTTCTTGTGGCTTATACAGCATGCTTTCTTTTAGAACCCAGGACCTCCAGCCCAGGAATGTCACCATCCACAATGGGCTGGGTGCTCACCTGTTGATCACTATTTAAGAAAATATTTTGCAGCCAGCGGTGGTGGCGAACACCTTTAATCCCAGTACTCAGGAGGCAGAGGCATGTGAATGGCTATGAGTTCGAGGCCAGCCTGGTCTACAAGAGCTAGTTCCAGAACAGGCTCTAAAACTACAGTGAAACCCTCTCTCAAAAAAACAAGTAAAAAAAAAAAGAAAAACCAAAAAAAAAAAAGAAAGAAAATGTTTTGCAGGCTAGTCTACAATGAGATCTTATAAAGGCTTTCTTTCTTTCTTTCTTTCTTTCTTTCTTTCTTTCTTTCTTTCTTTCTTTCTGTAGTTTGCCTTTAATTTGTGAGACTCCATGAAGTCCATGTACAATGCTCAAAGTCCCTTCTACTTCTTTTTCATTTTCCTCTTCCCCTTCCCCTTCCTCTCTCTCTGAAGTGCTGTAGTTGATGGGGACAAGGACAGGTTTTCGAGTCTATGACTACCTGTCTCAGGCATTGATGAGGGGGAGGTGATCTCTCCCACAATCCATGAAGAGGTATTTTCTTAATCATCATTCCCTCCTCTAAGAAGAATTTAGCTTGTGTCAAGTTGTCATAAAATTATCCAGTATAATGTATAATTATTTTAAAAATAAGTAAATATTATATTTTATGTGGTATGCTAAATATGGTTGAAATTTCTGTATTTACATAAAAATATAATCATTTTATTGAATATGTCATTTCATTAACCCTAAGCTAATTGAAAGTTTGGCTAATAAATAAAATATTTGATAATGAATTCACTATTAATTTAACTGTGAAAGCTTAAAATACAACTAAGAAGAAAAAAGATATAATTAATTTTTCCACATAAACCTTAAAATTCAGAATTCAGTTGTAAGGTCATATGAGCAATACCTGGTGCAAGAAGCACACTGGTCTGAGTAACTATGCCACCAGCTTTATAATACCAGGGGATATGACTGTAAGAATATCTCTGAAGTTTGAGTACTTAAATTGTAATCTGCGTTTGTTGTTTCCCTACTCTTTCATCTTAAACAATATATAAAAGTTTTTAATGATTTCACATTCTCCTCTGTTAAGTGGGGAGACTTAGGACATGTTTCAAATGTGTGTGAAAATATCAGAAGCAGGACACGTAAAATGAACTTTGCAGGACAACACTCTGTGAGTCAAATCTTTGACTTGCGCCCTAAGATCCCATCATTCTATTGATGGACTTACAGTGATTTGATGTGGGAGTGTCATATATCAATCTGTTGATTTCATTGGTTAATTAAATAAAGAAACTGCTTGCCCTGGTAGGTTAAAACATGGGTGGGAGGAGTAAACAGGAGGAAGAGGAAGTGAAGTAAGGCTCCTCAGACAGACTCGACAGCTCTGCTCTGGAGCAGAGATGCCATGCTCAGCTCTCCCGGGTAGACGCGATAGCTCCTCTCAGCTCCGAACCAGGATGGATGTAGGCTAGAATCTTCCCAGTAAGCGTACCTTGGGGTGCTTACACACATTATTAGAAATAGGCTAGTCCAGGTGCGAGAATTAGCCGAGAAGAGGCTAGATATAATGGGCAAGCAGTGTTTAAATGAATACGATTTGTGTGTTGTTATTTTGGGGCATAAGCTAGCAGGAGGCTGGGGTGCTGGGGACACAGCCCCGCTGCTCCTATTTCAACAGTGATTTACTAATTTGTTAAATGAATAAACCTTTCCCTTTTCTTCCATAATCTTTCAAATACATCATGTTTACTCAAGAGTTTCAAAACATCTTTGATTCCTCAGTAACCCATTAACTTGTGACCGAAATACAATGTTATACTCTGGTGATGTCTGTAGATGAATAGATCTCATTTAGTTCCATCTCACTGTTAAAGGAAGAAAGAAAAAGAAAGAAAGAAAGAAAGAAAGAAAGAAAGAAAGAAAGAAAGAAAGAGGAAGAGAGAGAGAGAAAATAAAAGAAAAGAAAAGAAAAAGAAAAGAAAAGAAAAGAGAAAAGAAAAGAAAAACTGAAAATGACAGTGTTTACTACACAGGGTCAGGTTCTGTTAGCCATTTACACATTTGATATAGGTGATGAATAGCATGGAGAACATGTTATGGTTGCAAGGAAAAGACAACACATTGCTATCCACTCATTGAAGAGCCTTTTATGATTCCTTCTTCTGAGATGGACATGCAACTAAACAGTTCAAAAATGTCAAAACAGTTAATTCTCAAAGACCAGGTAATACATTGCACAAATCAAATTTAGAAAATTACCACTAATAACAGAAGAGCAAATTGTTTCACAGTTATATCAAAATAAGTTTTGATTCATAAAATGGTTAACCTTAGATGTCACATTGGCTTGGCAAAGGAACACCCAGGTATTTTTTAAGACACTGTATGTGGTATGTCTGTGAGAGTGTTCTCAGGATAGATTGGTATAAACCATATCAGTGAACTGTCTAAGGAGAACACTATAGCCAGCTAGGAATACAGTTCAAATAAAACAGAGGATAGATGGGCCCCTGTCTCCCTTCCTCTGTTCCCCTGAGCCTGGGACACTGTTCTGCTCTTGTTCTTCATGCATCAGAACTACAGATCTCTGTTCTTTAGATGGGAATTTGCCTAATTAATTCTTTTTGTTTTATTTGTGTGCGGGTTTTGTGTTTTTTGCATAATTACTTCTTTAAATTTGATATTTCTTCATACCATTGAGAAGCCTTGTGTTCAACATTATGGTTGGTGGTAAAATGGAAAAACCAAGGAGGGCATATTTAATATTTAACACATTAAAAGACACATTCAGAATTGGAAACGTCCTGTTTCCTGCCTCTTAATCTATTAGAATTTATGAATAATAGTTCCAAAGACAAGTTAAAAAATTTAATGTGCAAAATGTTAGAACTCGCTCTTTAGTCTGTGTATAGTATCTTATAAAAAATCCTACTGTTTGATTGCAAAATAACTTAGTTAATGTTTCTCTGTCAACCAAAATGTGTATTTTAAAAGAAACTGAATCAAGAATAAAAAAAAAAAAAAAAACACTCAGACCCTTCCTTGTCTTTCCAGAGCTGGCTTAGCTGTGATATGAAACATCACCAGTGCTTGTTTCTGGCCCATGATTTCTTACTTTGAAATTATAGAGCTTTATTTTTCAAAGTTGGTGTATCTATACACATGTCCCTGCAGGAAAGAAATGTAAACGCAGAGGTGTTGATGGACTTTTGCCTTGCAGCATCTGAATATTATTTTACTCCATGGAGCATTTTGTTAACGTCTTCTCTTCCATCTTCATCTCCTTTCTTCATAATGGATCTGCATGCTGGGTGTTCTTGCCTGTGAGACACTCAAAGGTCTTCACCATGGTGTGTGAAGCTGGTTGCTAGGCAACCTCACCTTAATGCGATTTGTTCCACTCTTAAGACTGTTTTTGGAAAATCTAAGTCAAATACTGCTTTGCAAGTTCTAGCAATTTTTTAATAACTAGAGAAGTGAAAGTGATAAATTGTAACCTAGATGAGTAATACATTTATATTCTCCACTTTACTCTTAGTTTTAATTCATAGTAATGTTTGCCTATGTTTGGAACAAATCCTCTCTTCATTTCCTTTATCCAGTTTCTCCCCTACCCTGTATGTTATTTTCACCCCCTTCCTTTCTAGGTGCTCTATTGTCTATCTACCAACTTACCTCTATCTATCTATCTATCTACCTATCTATCTATCTATCTATCTATCTATCTACCTATCTATCTATCTATCTATCATCTATCTATCTTCTATTTATCTATCATCTATCTGTCATCTATCATCTATCTACCTTCTATCTATTTATTTATCTATCATATATTCATATATATATACATATACCTATCTATCTACCTACCTACCTTTCTATTTCTTGTCTCTCTGTATGTCTCAGTCCGCCACTTCACTGAGTACATTAAATGTTGCCAGTTTGAGATTGGGTGTGGAATCACTTCTTGAATAAAGCTGGGCAGCTTCTCGGGGGTGCGTCCCTAAAGAAAACTGATTCTTTCTTCCAAGAAGCCAAGAACTGTGAATAACTTCTCAGATAGGAGTGGGACTTCATGATCCATTTCCCATCCTTTTTGGGGTTTGGATGGTTTGATATTGTCAAAGTCACTCCCAGCAACTGTGTGTTCATGTGTGTGACTGAACTGTCACTTTCTTTTTTTTTTTTTTTTTTTTTTTTTCTTTTTTTTTTTTTTTTTAATTGAGAATAAGAAAAAAAAAGTTTCCCGCCTCCTCCCAGCCTCCCATTTCCCTCCCCCCTCCCCCCACTCTTCTCCCCCTCCCCCCACTCCTCTCCCCCTCCCTCTCTAATCCAAAGAGCAGTCATGGTTCCCTGCCCTGTGGAAAGTCCAAGGTCCTCCCCCCTCCGTCCATGTCTAGGAAGGTGAACATCCAAACTGGCTAGGCTCCCACCAAGCCAGAACCTGAAGTAGGATCAAAACCCCTTGCCATTGACCTTGGCTTCTCATCAGTCCTCATTGTTCGCCATGATCAGAGAGTCCGGTTTTATCCCATGAACTGTCACTTTCATAGTAGACAATTTGCTCTGACTGGTACAGTCTTTCTACAGCCTCTTCTGTGATGATCTCTGAGCATTGCTGGGAGGGATGTGACACCCTGTCTTATTTGCAGCTGAGCACTGCACACTCCTCTGCAAAATGACCAGCTGTGGGTCTCTCTGTTAATCACCATCTACTGCAAAGGAAGCTGCTTTAATCAGGGTAGACAGGTGAACTTATCTATGTTATAAAGATCATGATTTAGGGGAAGTGTATTACTCTGTCAGTTTAGTAGGATAAGAGTAGTAGATTCTCCTAGGGCCTCTGACCTAGCAAGCCACAGGTTTGAGACCCACTTACAGGTACCAGGCATGAGTCCTTTCTTGTGAAATAGGCTTTGAATAAGTATTTTTCAGGTTTTCACTGTGAACTTCCTTCTTTTTCATATAACAACTTCATGATTATTGATGTAAGGTCTTAACATTTAAATCCCACTGTGGATTGATTACTCTAATGTTAGTTCATTTCCAATTTTGCCCAATCTAGAATCACTTGAGAAAAGGGCCTCTGAGATGTCTGTGAGGGATTTTATCAACTGCATTTATTAATGTGGCCAGTGATCTGGGGAATCAAAGGCATGACTTTCTGTCATTGGACATTCATAGTTTTCATAGTTCTCTGCTATGTTCTCACATGGGGAATTGTTGGTTAGTTTAGACATGCAAAGTAGTTTCTTCATCGCAGTCTGAAACTGTGTACCTGAGTTTATTTCTTCTTGACCTGGGAGAGATGGTGAAGAAGCCGCCTTACAGCAGTGGTAAGGGTAATAAATTGCATGAATATGAATCTTTTGGGGGCTTACTCCAAATGACCAGGAACACAAGAGACAATTTACCTGTATTTATGTAGCATGGACATTTTGTGGTCCTGTTTTAATTTTTATTCTCAGTTAATCATCATTCTCTGTCATTTTCCTGAGGAAAGTATTAATGTCTAGTATCAGTCTCACTCATCTGTATGTAATGGAAGGTTCACGTGGTGACAGATATGGCAGATTTGTCTCTGTTGCATAAGAATTTGGCATCTGGCAGTTGAGATGAAATCAGAGAATCTATCTGGACAAACTGAGTAGTTGAGGTATGGATCACCTAGGCAACACCAGTACCCCAAGCCTTCCTTCCCAACAGTATCATCATTCCTTCTTTCCTTGAGTAGATCTGCACAGATCAGGGCAATTTTAATATAAACTGTTCCAGAATATATTGTCTCTATTTGGGTTCTCTTTATTTTCACATTTAGTGAGTAGCTTACTTGGCTCAATGTTATTTTTATAATATAGGAATTAATCTAATTGGGAAAACAGAAGTTTTCTTCTATGCTGTATAAAAACAGATGATACATGATACATAGGAACAAATAAAAAATTAGTAAGAAATGCACAACATGACAATTTTATTATCTGTTTTGAATACTGGTTGGTGACAAAATAAGTAAAGTTTTACCAAAAGCTAAGTTATGTAGACTATGGAGGATCACTAATGCAGAGACATACTACTCTGGAAATATCTGACCTCTGGAACATAAATAGAAGATTTAGAGAGAACGATGATACACAATACGGCATGGAATACAGTGAATTAGCCATCTGATTCCTCTGTTGACCTCTCCATTTGTCAGTCTCTCCTACATTATCTTCTTTCTATAGAGGGTGAGGGACTTTCTTTTATAGTAAGGTGGCCACTTGTTTCTTTCCCAGTTGTCCAGACTCCTGAAATAACCGCACAGAAACCCTATTAGCTAAATCACTGGTTGGCCAATTTCTTAAGTATATTGCTAGCTATCTCTTACATCTAGAATTTACCCATCTCCATTATTTTATATTTTACCATGAGGCTGTGGCCTACCGGCAAGGTTTCACCACATCTGCCTCTGGCAGCAACTCCATGGCTTCTCCACTCCCCAGCTTGCTTCTCCCACACTCAGTTTAGTTTTTCCCGCCTAGCTCTGTTATTCCATGCTATGCTATAGGTTCAAGACAGTTTTATTAAACAATGGTATTCACAGCATACAGGGAGAAACCCACATCATTCTTTGATCACCATCTTCATCTTTAAAGCTGTCAATATCCCTGATTTTTAAACTGTAGATTCACTGTTTTATATTACAGCTGTCCAAATTGAGTTTTAGTATTATAGTTTAGGTTCAATTATAATAAATGTATGACACAGTGTGGAAAGAACATCCTTGTATAAGATGAGATGCAGAGTGTTTAGATACCTGTCACCTCTGACAATAAATGGGAAGACCACATCAGAGAGAGAGAGAGAGAGAGAGAGAGAGAGAGAGAGAGAGAGAGAGAGAGAGAGAGAGTGCTGTGTGACAGGGCAGATGCATGAGGGAGCACAGTGTCTCCAGGGCTAATGAAGCATGGGATAGCAGATAAGAAAAAGACACAAATAAAGGACTTCCTTGCATATCTTGTACAACTTTAATCCAGTAATTTGAGCTGGAAAAGTCCACCTCTAATCTGGGTTACAATTTCTGATGGAAACCTAAAAGAATACACAGAAGAATGAAATTTTTGGTCTTTGCCACCTTGTTATGACCTTGCAAGCAAATCTTTTCTTTCACTGGTATTATTCTTCAGGTATTCAACATACACTGAAGACCAAATGAGACATCCAGCCTTGTGGAATGAGCAACTACAGAATTCTTGGATCTTCTGTTTACAGTTAATCAGTGTTGGATGACCAGGACAGCAGCTGGTGAGTCATTCTAATAAATCCCCTGTATATATAGAGAGAAAGAGATTCACTGGGTAATTTCTGTTATTCTAGAGAAAGCTGACTAATACAGAAATATTGGCATGTATTGATTTATATCTGTTCTTAGGAACAACCTATGATATAATATTTGTTTTAAAGAATGTTTGTAACTAATTATAAGTACTCACTGGATTACTTAAGTCTAAGTGACAGTTACTTTACATCAAGCTGCATTTTGCTGGTGATTGTAAGGTTGCTATGGTTTGACTTTTCAAACACAGCAAAAAGAAATCTCTCTAGAGATATAATAGTAGCCAGACTGATAGATAGTATTATTGTCAAGTTGATCTATTTGTTAGTCCAGGCTTGTCTTTTTTGCAAGTTTGTGCAAAGCAATAATTATCTCTAATTTCTTCATTTCTTAAATGCTCAGAATAACAACTCAGGGACTAGAATGGTATTGTGACAATTTAATGAAGAAAAAATTTATATAAATTCTATTTCTTAAAAATTCAACTCACCTCCTATTTGAGTGTATGAACACACACATGCACACACATATGATGGAGAAGGGTCATCTTTCTATCTGTTGTTTCATTGGTTAATTAATAAAGAAACTGCCTTGGCCCTTTTGATAGGACAGCAGCTTAGATAGGCGGAGTAGACAGAACAGAATGCTGGGAGAAAGAAGCTGAGTCAGGCAGTCGCCATGACTCTCCTCTCCGAGATGGATGCCCCATTAGACTCGTCCCGGTAAGCCACACTCAAGTGGCAATACGGATATTAAAAATGGGTTAAATCAATATGTAAGAGCTAGCCAATAAGAGGTTATAACTAATGGGCCAGGCAGTGTTTAAAAGAATACAGTTTCCATGTAGTTATTTCGGGTGTAAAGCTAGCTGGGTAGTGGGACACATACACACACGTGTGTGTATTTACACATGCAGTCTTACAGTAATATTAACCACATCAACACCCATTCTTCCACTCATTCAGTACTAACTCCCAACATCCCATTAGGATAAAGGTCACCAAAATTAGATGAAGTAGATTGGTGCCTTGTTCAGTTATCATCAGAGAGGCTTCCTCTGGCAAGAATTGGTAGTGAATGCAGACACCCACAGTCAGAAAATATTTAGAGATAGAGTATAAACTGGAGGTCTCCATTGGATGTCTTCCCTCAAAGCTCTGATAATTTCTCAGAAGAAGGGAGGTAAGAATGTAGAAATCAGAGGGTATGGAGGACACCAGGAGAACACAGACCACTGAATCAACTAAGTGGGGCACATATGGGTTCACAGAGACTGAAGTGGCAAGAATGGGGCCTGTATGGGCCTTAGCATATATATGTTGTAGTTGTTAGCTTTGTGTTTTTGTAAGACTTCTGTGTCTATGACTCTTTTGCCTGCTCTTGGGACTCTTCTTCCTGTTAAATTGCATTGTTCAGCTTCAGTGTAAGCACTTTTGCCTCATCTTGTTGTATGGTTTTGTCATGGTTAGCTGTTGTTTCTTGTAGACTTGTTCTTTTCTGAAAGTAGGTGTGGGGAAGATGAGATGGAGAGGAGACGTAAAGAGTAGGATCAAAGAAACTGTGGTCTGGATGTATTGAATGAGAGAATAATGTATTTTTAAGGGAATTAAATGAAGAACTATATTGTTAGTTGAATGTGATGGTTCCTCTTTATAATCCTTGAGAGCCTGAGGCAGGATGATTACAGCAGTTTCCTGGGAAGTAGTGACTACAGAGTGAGGTCCTTCCTCAGAAACAAAACAAGTGAACAAAAAACAACTTAGGTTAATAGAATAAGCAATGGTTATAAAAGTGTTTAGTTTGCTGAGAGGTACACATAACTGAAAGCCTGGGGTACCAGTGACTGCCATAGCAGCTCTTGAGCAGGAATGGGGACAGAGGAGAGAAAGTCAACCAATCATAGGCTTAGTTCAAAAGGAGAATGTGCCATACACTTCTCAGCAAGTTTGTCCAAGCCATCGTGCGTAAAATGGGAGTCAACCCTCCCTTCTTCATGTATTGCTACTTGGAATTTATTATGACTTTTAAAAGAGAAAGAGTAAATGAATGTACCTTGAATTTCTTCACAAAATTGGTCATATAAATATCAGAAATACCAATGTGGAGCATGCAAAGAAGACAGAACAGCCTACATTTAAATTAGTTAAAATGGGTTTCTTAGATTCTGAAATATGTACCCCTCTGTATACTGCATTTTATCCTATATCTGTATATTCATCCTGTCAATGAGAAAATAAGCTTATCTCATTGTACTCAGCTTTAAGTGTCAAGGTAACCTTCCTGTAGTCATCTGAGAAAAGAAGCACAACCGTAGAGATCATGTTCCTCTGTAGGCACACCTGAAGGGATTATCCTGATTATTAATTAATATGGGAAGGCCCAGCTGTCCACGGTCAGCAATATTTCTTGTGTGGTCCAAGACTATAAAAATTCTAGTCAAGCGTGAACCAGGGACGAGTAGGGAGTGAGCCAGTACGTAGTGTTCCTCCATAATTCTTGCCTCCATTATTTTCCTTGACTTTCCAAAATGGTGGCCTGAGAAATAAGGCCTTCCACTGAGGTGATTTTCATCAGCATGTTTCATTACAGTCACAGGTAGGAAGCTAGGACACTAATCAGAGATGAAGTGTAATATTGAAGCAGCAGGGATATATCTCTACAGTTAAAGAAAGCCCTCACCATCAATATTGCTGTTCATGTGCCTGCTACCCATTTTTAAGTTGAATTAGGAAGACATGAATATAAAAAAGAATCACATGTAACTCTGGCACAGTCTCCTCCCAGTAAGAAGGTAGAGAGTTTGGTGTGATAACAAGAATATTCCTCTCAAGGCACTTAGGCAAGGGTAGAGGAAGACCGGATGAGATTTTGACACACTGCTGAAGACGGGTGAATGGTCCAAAAATTAGATTTTAAAAATGTAGATTCTAGAGATAAGAATGTAGAAATAAAGAAATATAAAGTTATAGCTTAGGAGAAGGAGATCAGACTGTTAGCAGCTTTCTCAGTAGCTTAAGAATTAACTATTAACAGAGGGTTATTCAGCTTTACAACCCATACCTCAATTTACAAAACCAAAGCATATATCTGCATACTGAGATCCTAACACCCCCGGCCATCCTTGATTAATGACAGCTATGAGCTGAGTTAACTTTTAGGAGACAGATATATGACCTTTGGGTTACACATTTTTCCTGCTATGTGGCATCATCAAAAATCACTACTAGGAAGTACCAAGAAAGACAATAGATTAAGTACAAACACTGGTTTAACTGAAAAAAAAAAAAAACTCTGTTAATGGAGATTGTAAAGTAAGGCAATCTGTATCTGAGTTTTACTTCAAGATTGTAAAAATTCCTTTGTTCAGCCCTAATTCTAAAAGGTGGGTTCAGAAGCCAGCCTTTGCCACAGCCTTATAAAATCCATTTCAGTCTGTGGTCTCAGCTAGCTGATAAGCTTTTTGTGCCCCATGGAGATTTTTATTTTATTTTATTATTTTTTCCTGGATTCTGGTTTCTGGAATAAAGTTTGTTTCTGGTTTGTTAGACTTTGGTGGTCTGTCCCCATCTTTGCATGACCTCCCTGGACCTAACAATGGCTAATGACTTCAAAATTATACATTGTTTATAGTTGTTTATATTTTTGGAATTTCACATTTAGTAGCTTAATATCATGGTTGACCTCAAATAAATTCAACCATAGCAAACAAAATGGTAGATGCATGGGAATTCTGTCTAGGTGACCTCATGGGATTACCATTGAATTTACATCTGTGTCCTGTCTTTCTTTTCAAGAACACTAGTCCTACTGAGATCATAACCCATCCTAATCTACTATGAATGCCTTGTAACTGGGTTATATTTTTAGCCTCATCATTTCCAAATTGAGTGCTCATTCTACAAACAAATGCCTTAGGCTCACTCCTCTGTTCATACAGATTCTTGCTCATATTATATATAAAATCTTTTCTGTCTTTCCCAACATCTTCAAAGTCCTTAGACAATTCTGTTGTTAGCTCTGAATCTCATAGAAATTTTAATAACTAAAAATTTACAGGTATTTTTCCATAAGTGATCTAAATAAATTGTCCCTATTTCAAAGTTTATTTACACACAGTAAATGACCTACCTTCACTTGTGACCATGGTCATTGCAGTTACATAATGCAAATAGTAAGAAAACTATGCAGAAAAATATCTGTGATATATATTTCATAGATTAAACTAGGCTTTACAAAGTGTATTGTCCATTTATAAGTAATTCAGACTATGGACAGTAAGTATAGTATTTGAAATGATAATAGTAATTACTTTTTAAATAGAAAATTATTAAGGAGAATGAGTGATACATAACTGGAAACATAATAGTAAAAGAAACATTCTATTAGGTTGAGCTGAGTGATGCTTTCAGAGAAGCAGCACATGTAAAAACATGTCTAACTCTACACTTAATATTTGTGTGCTTTATGAATGTCATAATAGAATGAATTGTGACAACCACTCTATTAATTTCATCACAATACTTTTCAAAACACTTTTCGCAGACTCAATCAACAAGAGACACTTAAAATACTGCCAAGCAAGAATCAGAAAAATAAATGCAAGAAGTCAGAAGGGTATAATAGTAATTTAGAAGTCTCTTATATATTCATGCTCTTTCCAGAGACTTCATTTCCATGGTGAATGGGATGAAATGTAGGTTACTTAAAGTAATGTCAGAATATCAAACAGCAAAACTCAATTCAAAGCAAACAATGTAATTTAACACTTGTACTTAAAAAAAAATTTCTCTCATACATTAATTATATTCTGGTAACAGTTTCCCTTCCTCCTCTCTGTCTCTAATTCCACCTCCCCTCTCTCCCAGATCCACCCATCTATTCCTGAGGGGAAGAAAGAGAAAGAGAGAGAGAGAGGGAAGGAGAGAGAAAGCAGATCTTCAAGGAATATCCACCAAACATGGCATAACAAGCTATAATAAGACTAAAAAGACTAGGCACAAACCCTCATGTCAACCCAGCAGGAGGAAAAGGGCATGTGGGCAAGAGTCTGAAATACTCCTTCCAAACCTCCTATTCAGAGTCTCACAAGAACAGCAAGCCATACAACCATAATATATATGCAGAGGACCTAGCTCAGACCCATACAGACTCTGTGTTTATCATTTCAGTACCTGTGAGCCCCCATGAGACCTGCTTAGTTGATTTTGTGGGCAATATTCTCTGACTCTTACAATCTTTCTTATCCATCTTCTGCGGAGTTCCTCTGGCATTACCTAGTGTTTTACTGTGGGTTTCTGCACTTCCTCCATCAGCTGCTGGATGGTACCTCTTTGATCATAATTGGGTTAGGAACCAATCTATGAATATAGCACAATATTATTAGGAATTATTTCATTGACTTTTTTGCCAGTTATATTTGGGCCTCAGAGCTGTCCAGCCTTGGTTCCTGGCCATACAGGCATTGTTACCCTTGGGCTCCCTCAGACATGGGCCTCAAGTTCATTGGTTGGGTACTCTCACAATCTCTGTGACACCTTTATGCCAACACATCTTGCAAGCAAGACAGACTATAGACAGAAGGTATTGTAGCTGGATTGATGTCCTAGCCCCACTGATAGGAGCCCTGCCTGGTTATAAAAGATGGCCAGTTTAGGCTTTGTATATCCCACTACTGTGAGACTTCACTAGAGCCATTCTCATCAATTATAGGGAGTTTATACTGTACTAGATTTCTGCATGGCCCCTAAATGCCCTCTAATTCCAGTTACCTCTCCAAGTACTCTTTTCCTCCCTCCATCCCACTATCATCCTCATCTGGTTCTTCCTATTCCCATCCTCATCTGACCCAAATCCAGTTGCAATATCTCTTCTATTTCCCCTTCCCAAGGAGATTTGTGTTTCTGGTTCAAAGTAATAATACTTTAGGCATGTATATGGATATTAATTTTTATTTCTTACCTATTTGATTCTTACATTAACCTAAAAATATTCTGTAGAAACAGAGTTGAGATGAGAGTGCAAAGATGAATATAAAGATCACATTCAGAAAGAGGCAAATATAGAAATATATTAAGATTAGAACTTGTGTCTTTTGTTTTCCTCCTTTGAATACTGTTCTTGTATAATACACCATTCTTGGCCATAGGAACATGAGAGCATAAGTTTATGGAATTGAAAACTACAGGCAAATCATTTTTATATCTTTATTCTTTTAAGTAATAATATCTGAAACAACATATGTATAAAGAGAAAACACTATAGTGAGTCCCTTGCTAGCACCCTTCCCCAATGAATCCTCATTTTTCAAAAATTATTTTAACTGTTTTCACTAACTATCTTTAATTCTCTCTAATTTGTACCAAAATTTATAGGGTAGAAAAGACAATGTCCAAATCATCATGTGCAATCCATGAACATCATGTCAAAGAAGTGTTAATGTATTATGTGATATAATTGTAGCCCCATTATAATAATCAGAAAGTGAGGATCACAGGAATTTAGAGGACCACATAAAGGACAGATTGACATGCATCAGCTGAAAATATAGACAGTATTTTCTTTACTCCTTAGAAATCACACATTCTCAATGAACTCTTGGTTTACTCCTCTATTTTCTAAAGAATCTTTCTATAAAATAATGCCATGTATTGACACATGATAATTTAAGCACATGATAATCCAAGTAGGTAACCAACTACTTCCCAGTAGACCTGATGTGGTCAACACTTGTTGATAGCTTTGATGGCAGCATAAAAAACAGAAGACTTCTTATTTGACTTGAACATTCAACAGAACTCTTATACTCATAGTTAGTTTAGACCTACAGAAAGGAAAGACCCAAACTTCTTCAGTTCTTGGTTTATCTAGAGCTACTTGGGCTAATCAGGGACTCTAATAGGTTGATAGTAGATAGAATTAGTCAGGCAAGGGAAACTTAGAAAAAAACATTTTGTAAGGACAAATATGAGGAAGTCTTCAATGACTGCCATGTTATTAAGGTCAACACATAATAAGACTCCAAGGAGCACTAAGAGAAGGGAAAGATCGTCCAGTTGTGTGTATCTCAAACACAGGCACAGCTCAAAGAAATATTTACTACTACTAATAGCCAGCATTGATTGTTGAAATAGAATGACATCCTTGTACTGTAGGAATTCCTACCGTCATTAGTCTTTAAGTTCCTAGCCCACTTGGACGTGGCCTCTTATACTATTTATGCCAATGTAAAGTAAGTGTCCTTCCTCTTTTCTGGCTGTGGAATATGATTGCTGTTCTCCATTCCAGCAAAGGATTGTTTTTTTATGAGTCTACTCCTAAATAAACAACCCTCTCTTATTCTCAATTCTGAGCTAGTGTGGGATTTTTTTTTATTAAAGATTTCTGTCTCTTCCCCACCGCCGCCTCCCCTTTCCCTCCCCCTCCCCCAATCAAGTTCCCCTCCCTCGTCAGCCCAAAAAGCAATCAGGGTTCTCTGCCCTGTGGGAAGTCCAAGGACCACCCACTTACATCCTTAAGCGTCCTTTTTCATCTGGTTCTCATCTGGAATAGGACTCCACATCTACCAGGTAGATGTTCTAAAGGTCTAACTGGTCTACAGCCCAGAAAGTCTCCCAAACCTGCCAGTTTGGCTTGCTTGACCTAAGCAGTTCTTGGTAGAGCACCCACCACAACAGAGCCTACTGCATGCAACTTGGAAATTTCCCCAAGGGCGCACAGGCTCCCAGCCTCCTCTACTGCTGCTCTTCAATTATATTTGCTTCTTTGATGCAGAGACTTGCACATCACATTGCCATAAGCAACAAACACAGCTTGACCAAATATAGTATTCTGGAATCTGGTTAGAAGATGTTCTGATTTAATAAGTCTTGGGCTTGGGTTTAGAATGTGCATTTCTGAGTTTTGTATGATACTGTTTGTAGTAAGGAGGCTGCTAGGAAGTTTCTAGCTGCTCAGCCCCAAAATAATCATACAGAAACTACATTATTTAAATCACTGCTTGGTCCATTAGCTCTAGCTTCTTATTTATTAACTCTTACATATTAACTTAACCCATTTCCATTAATCTGTGTATCTCCACATGGCTGTGATTTACCAGCTCAACTTCTGGCATCTGTCTCCAGTGGGGCTACATGGTTTCTCTCTAACTCCACCTCCTTTCTTCCAGCATTCAGTTTAGTTTTCCCCACATAGCTCTGTTCTGCCCTCTATAGGTCCAAAGCAGTCCTTTATTAAACAATGGTATTTACAGCATACAGAACAACAAACACAACTTGACCAAATATAGTATTCTGGAATCTGACCAGAAGATGTTCTGATTTAATAAATCTTAGGCTTGGGTTTAGAATTTGCACTTCTAATGAGTTTTGCATGATACTGTTAGTAACTTTCTGCCACTTTTCCAGAATACTGGAGAAAATTGACTAAAGGTTGACTGTGTCTCACAGTTTTGAATTTCCTGTCTATGATCTTTAGAGCTTAAGGACCATGGTAAGACAGTGATTATGGCAAAAACTTTTCATACCTCAACATTGCCTATTTCTTGAGTCAGGGAACAAAAATGAAAGGGAAATCTTGCAGGTTCTAATGTTTTAGTACATCATGGTGCCTCAGTTCTTGATATTTGGAGTATGGAGCACAGGTGTTCACAAAGTGGTGGACCAGGGAGAAGAAGGGGACGAGAAATGGGGGACAGGCTACAACCTTCCAATGTTCAGTGCTAGTCAGGCCCTACCAACTAAAGGTACCACAGCCTCCAGTAAAGCTTCCCCACCTAAAGAACTAGCACCTGGACATGATCCCACAACCCTCATCAGGAACATGGATGGACCGCAGACCCTCTCCAAGCACATGTTCTTGTAACATGCACCCTGGGAGACAAACTTTTAGCACTTTGAGGGACTCTTAAGACCAAAAATGCAATAGTTATGGTGAACAAAGCACATGACAAGATTGGCTTTGAAAAGAAGATACAATTTTAAACATTTTTAATATAGTAAAGTAAGAATTGTGGATACTGAAATTCATTCTTTTAAAAGAAAAATATGTTATGAAGTTTTATCTACTAAATCTGTGAATATTTCTTTCAGGAGACGGTTATTTAGAAAAACTCATATAGTTTGAGATGAACTTGTATCAAGAGCTCTTTACTGGCAAGAAAAAAATAAAAGAAAAAATTCCTGAGACTGTTTTATGGCTTCAATTGGCATCTCAACCATTGCAACTCAATTGTTCTGATATACATCAATAGTTAATAGAGTGTATATTAAACAGAATTTGAGCAACACGTAAGGTGTTCAGGGACCAAGGTCATAAGGATTGAGGATAGTAGGAAAATAATATGTAGTTATAAAATCCATTAATCTCATGGAAACAAATCTTAAAACACTAAATCCACAGCAGGTGAAGAGAAATACAAAAGAAAAAGTGTTCTTTCACAAGAAATATTCAAATCTCCCCAGCATGTTTTCTTATGTAAAGTTTGGGTAAGAATTGCAGGGAGTCATTTGGATAATCAGATATTTAAACTGTTTCTGGTGATAAAAAAAAAAAAAGAAACGGTTTTTCTAAACAACATAGGTACCAAAAAGAACAAGCGAAAAAGAGAGAAAGAAAGAGAAAGAAAAGAAAGAAAGATAAAAAAACTTCGACCTGGCACAAGACTGGGAGAAAATGATATGGACACATACCCTGTAATACCACACAGGGCCTCTTTTGTTCACCAATTGAATAGGAGATGGAAAAAAAAAAACCACCTAAGTGGGATCTAATCTGGGCAGAGACATGGTATAGCAGCTAGTCCACTGGACTGACTGATGTCACTGAGATCTTTATCTGAGAACCAGTACTGAGGAAATGAGGGCTGCAAGTTGATTATAGCAAGGTTAATAAAAAACATAGAGACAGATATTGGGGTTCAACCTGGAGGTCAGAAAAGGAAACCAGCCAACTACTGACTCTCACTTATACTTCAGTCAGAAATGGTGATCTTGCCTCCAGGAATCTCAGAATGAGACTGTGTATGAGACCTGTCTTCTCCCATCTTAAATTCCTCTCTAGTGCTGGGATTAAAGTCATGCACCACTACTGCCAAATTCTATGACTAACTAGTGTGGTTGCTGGGATTAAAGGTGTGTGCCATGACTGTATGGATGTCTGTATGGATGACCAGTGTGGCTGATTTACTCTCTGAACATTATGCAAGCTTTATTTATTAAAATGCAAAGGAAATATCACTACACCTAATGATGATCATTCAGTTTTACTAAAACAAAAAAACACCCCCTCCAAAAAATAAAATATACTAGTCATCAAATCAGCATTGCTAGCAAATATCCTTGCAATCTCTTGGTCAGAAACAGTTGTTTCAGGCCTTCACTGAAAGCAACAATACAAAGACAAATTAAACATATCCTAAAGTTGGTAATGAGGTCCCTCAGTTATAGGCAAATACAGGAAAAATAGTCAAAAGATAAATTTTGCATTAGGAGAGATTATTCTGTTATCTCCAAAGATCATGAAACCATCAGTTGTAAGGTTTTTGTATTAACTAAGAGTCTCAAAATCATTTTCAAAATAAATTTCAAGCGTCCTATGAAGCGGATTTAAGAATTGAAAATTGCATGTAGTTCACAATGTCTTCTCAGAATCTGAGACTATAACTTCATATCAAGATGGGATAGTCTCAAATGCAAGTTCTTAAAATGAGATCACACTAGATTAGGGTGGGTCCTAAATAAGAAAGTTGCATGAAGAGGCAGAGATATAAGTGATGCCAGTGTTTTATGGAGGATCAGAAATTGTTGCAACCAGCATTCAGGCAAGAATAAGACCACTACCACAATTTTTGACCCAAATTTGAAGCACACTTGTTTTTTCTTGGTGTTTTCCCAAAAGCTGGCCAACAACAGCCTTCTAAATTGAATAAGCCGCCCTAAGCACCTTTCTTTGGGCCAAGGTTTATAGACTGTAATGATTCTGTGGAATAGGGACCTTGGCCTCGTGGCTGGATAGAGACAAATACACCATGCAGACAGAGCTTAAGTTGAGAGGAGGAGGAAGGGCAAGAGGGTAGGGGCAGGCATACCTGCCTGCCTTTTCAGAAAAGTGGGGAGAGAGTGGGAGTGGGCAGAATTTGTATCTTAAATGGCCCTTTTGTACAGGTACCTGCATACAGACTACATGGTTACAGAGCAGCCATAGGACCCTGAGCTGGCCAGGGTACTGCCTGAGTGCATCCTGCCTGGTGACTGGCCAGTATAATTCCTAAATTTTACCAATAGCGCAGTAGGAAAATACAGTGAAAAAAATCTTAAAAAAAAAAAGAGCAAATAAAAAAAAAAAACAGGCACATGTACATAGTCACTGATTAGGGAGGGTTACATTGGTTAGGAATGGTTTGGATATTCTCAAAAAGAAATCAAGGTCAAGGATTGGGGCTGGTCAGGTTGCAGGAAACAAACTTAAAAACAGAAACTCAGCTCTAACAGTATAACATAATAGCTCCAGTCTTCAAAATGAAGTCCAGAAGGTTCCTCATTATCTTTTAGGGTGACTATTGCGGTTTGAATAAAACTGGTCTCCACAGGCCCATAGGGAGTGATACTATTAGGAAGGGTGGCCTTGTTGAAGGAAGGTTGTCACAACCTCTTCCTGCTGCCTGCAGATCAAGATGTAGATAAGGAACCTCACTAGAGGCCAGAGTCACTGAGTTCTGTTTTACTTGACAAAAGTGACAGCTTCAAACTATCAAAACTAAAGGCCCTGCTTTCATGCCTTTTGGATTCTGGGCTCATAATGACAGCTTTTTAGACTTGTGCAAGCCTTTCTGAGCTCAAAAGGCATCTATTTTATATGCTAGGAAATGAGACTGACTATACATTCATCCAGCAAACCGCTTTCCCACACTAATGGTATGAGGCATGAAATGTTTGCACCTCACTGAGAGCAAATGTTCTTTCAAAGGCATTCTGTGACTAAGATGAGAAATGTGGATTCTTCCTGCTCATCTGACAATCCATTGCTTCAATTTCAGACTCATCCTTTTATTAATCAAATGGTATAAATTAAAAACCTTCCCATACCTCCAACTGTCATTGTTTGAACAACACAGTTGATACGCATGTGTAATCATTCCATTTCAATTTAGTCTTGTGAGAGACAATGGCAGAGGAATATTCTGAGGAGCATGGTAGGTGATTCATCTGAAGTCTGCAGTATAGTTACAAATCTAGAAGCACAGCCCAGTAGAGACTGTGTTGCAGGAAAATGGTAAAGTAGACTGTAACAAGAAAAAATAGAATCCATATAATGTTGCGATAGGAGCGGCAGGGCTGCGTCCCTGGCACCCGGCTGCCGGCATGGCTAGCTTATGCCCAGAAATAATTACACGGAAATCGTATTCTTTCAAACACTGCCTGGCCCATTATCTGTAGCCTCTTATTGGCTAGCTCTTACATATTGTTCTAACCCATTTCTAATATTCTGTGTAGCCCACGAGCTGGCTTACCAGGGAGGATCTTAACCTGCGTCTGTCTGGAGCGGGAGAATCATGGCGACTCCCTGATTCAGCTTCTTTCCCCCAGCATTCTCTTCTGTTTACTCCACCTACCTAATTTTCTGTCCTATGAGGGCCGAGGCAGTTTCTTTATTATTAACCAATGAAAGCAACAGATAAGATACAAGACCCACCTCCATCAATATAAGAGCAATGTGAATATTGAAAACACCCAATACGACATTGCTATGCTCCCTTGCCTCACATTTGTGTAAATTATGAAGGAGTTTTTAATGCAGAGGTGAGGCAGGTCTAATTCTGAACATGTCAGAATTTCAAAACCAAAGTAGCAAGTTAGATTCTAATACCAAAGACTTGACAAAGGTTTCTTCATCCATTTCTCAGCTGAATGAGGGTATTTTATAGGAGTGACAAGACAACAAATGACCATGAGTCATTTAGGGCAAAAATTTGTGTGGTTCAAAGGTTTTGCACTGGCCATTACTACAAACCTTGCAATGTCGTCTTTCTCTTAGACCTTAACATGATCAATGTCATTGTTTGGTTGAAAGCATCACCTCAGCTTCCTAATATCCCTTTATACAAAGAGTCTGAAATCTTTAGTTCAGAGATTCACCCCAGCCCTCTGGTATCCATTGAAATGTTGGGTGAAAAACTCTATTACAAGCCACCTACCCTGGGAGTCACAGTCCCAACTCTACCTCTAAGAAAGCCCACGAAGTGGTGGCCCCTCCCTAGGGAGGATCAAGACCACTCCCACAGGCTATTTAAACTACCCTCAGAGAACAAACATGTGGTCTCCCCTTTTCCCTCTCCAGTGACCATTCTGGTTCTTCTTCCCCCTCTCCGTGTTTTCTTGGGAAACACCCAGGAGTGCTGGCATCCATTAAACCTGGAATTTTTCTAATTTGTTCTGATCTGGTTTGATTTGGATTATTGCATTGGCAGAGAAGCTTGTCGGTAAGAAAAATACTTCACAGTCATTGCTCTGGATCCATAAAAAAAAAACCTTGTGTTAATAGTGTCACACTGGCCAGAAGATATCTGCACACACCTGTTCTGCTTTTCTTGGGTTAAAGTGCTTCCCTGTATTTCTCTATTCTCTTACCAGAGTCTGGGCTTTTCTGCAGTTTTTATTTCTTCAACATTAATGAATGACTACAATCATTTTACACATGGTGACTGGCAAAATAAGACATCATTTTGGGCATTATTTGTTAGTTTTCATTATTTTTAATGACTTAAAGAAACAAATTATTTTGCTGCATACTATTCCTCTAAAATGCTTGAATTTTGGGGAGGGTCCTTACCATGTAAGCATATGGATATACAATTTTTCTTTAGTTAGGCTATTTTAAAAAACTTTCAAGGTCACTTTTATGTTTGAAGGTAATTCATACAAGTTTATTTGTGTGAATAAGTCAATAGACCAAGAGTTTGTACAATAGGTTATGCTCTCTCCAATTAAAACTGACTTGTGTCCATTATGATATTTGTGCTTTTATGCCCAGATTTAGGGGACCTTTCAAAGATTACCAGGGAACCCAGATCCACAGGCAAAAGCAAATAGTCTTTGAGCTAAACTTGGGCTCCATGTCTATCCTTTGCAGCAGAGAGCCCCACATCCAGTTGGCATAGGGTTTTTATCATAGCAGAGGATGGAGTGAGAATATTTCCATAGTTCATGACCCATAATTGGCTGGCATAGCTGTGTTCTGGGCTCAGAGACATCTGGTGATATTCTAAGTGTTTGGTGACCTATAAAAGGACACCAGAGAGACTGGTGACACTTCAGAGACTGTCCTTTTTTAAGAGCAGAGGATCTTCTCTGACTGACTGAACTGTAAAATGGACTTGATGAGCAGTTTATGAAGACCAGGATCCTCATGGGATTGTCAGACAGGGGTGAGAGCTGGCTGCTGTGCTGAGGAAGTTTGTAGGTTAAGAAATCTTTCTGCTGTAGAATAATGCTTTTGTATACTGTAAATATTTGTCACTCGTATTAGTGTAATAAAACAGTGACTGGCTAGTATCTAAACAGGAAGTATAAATGGGGCGACCAGATGAGGAGAATTCTGGGAAGATAAAGACAGGGACAAACTCACCAGCTGGATGCAGAGGAAGCAAGATGAAAATGCCTCACTTAGAAAGGTACCAAGTCACATGGCTAAGCATAGACAAGAATTATTGGTTAATTTAAGTTGGAAGAGCTAGTTAATAATATGATTGAGCTAATAGGTCAAATAGTGTTTTAATTAAAATAGTTTCTGTGTGATTATTTCAGTCTGGACAGCCAGGAAACAAAAGTGCAGTCTCCATTTACAAATTGTATCCAAACATTTGGCAAGAAATTCCACATGAAGCCTGACAACACTTTAAAACAGAAAAGATTCTAGACAGACAAGAACAGAGTCAAGTACAGCTTCTTGGTAATTGTCTTTTCTCCAGTAGGCTCTGTTTACTGGTGGTGAGCAGAGGTGTGGCTTCTTTAGTAGAAGCTTCCTGATACATTAATGGCAAAAACCTTATAGCTGTTTTAAGGGGCTCTTCCACCAAACACCTAAAAGATGTTCATGAGGAAACAGCATGAGGTTTCTTGGTGGTGGTATGGACCTAGAAACTCCACAGAGTGGCAATAAATCTGGCTCTTGTTAGTACCTCTGCCATGAAGCTAGACTCTCAAAAAGCTAAGTAATGGGGTGGAGCCAGCTGCCAAAGCCATAGATATAATCCTAGCCATATTGGCCTGCAGACTAAAGACTCCTATGCTCAGAAAAATACTGAGATATGCAGTAAAGACAAGTTCAGACAGAAGAAAAAACTCTAAGTGGCTTACAGCATGTTTAAAAATACACATAGGATTGAGAGAAAAAAGAAAATGGACAGAGAAAGTTTAATGTGGGATTACCTTCTGTATGCTATAATTACCATTGATTAATAAAGAAACTGCTTTGGAACTATAGCAGGACAGAGCAGAGGTAGGTAGAAAGCTATACTGAATTCTGGGATAAAGAAGGCAGAATCAAGAGATGCCATGTAACCACCAGAAGGAAAAGACTCAAGCCACTAGCTGGAACCTTGCTGGTAAGCCACAGGCCTCATGGTAAAATATAAAATAATGGAAACAGCTTAATTTTAAATGTAAGAGCAAGCTATTGGCCAAACAGTATTGAAAATAATACAGTTTCTGTGTGGTCATTTTGGGGCTGAACTGCGGGGAACAAACCAGCAGCCTCCTACAACAAAAGTCCTTTACATCCTCACATTTTATGCAACAAAAATGAACCATTTCTTTTGTATTACAAATTTTTAAATTAAAATATAATTAAATCCTTCTCCCTTCAAAAAATAAATAAATAAATAGAGTAGTTGGGTGTGGTGATACACACCTTTAATCCCAGCACTTGGGAAGCAGAGGCAGGCAGATCTCTGAGAATCTGAGGGCAGCCTGGTCTACAGAGTGAGTTCCAGGAAAGCCAAAGAAACACAAAGAAACCTTGTCTCAGAATAACAAAAATTAAAAAATAAAAGTAAAAGAAATATAGTTTAAAAACTCATAAAAATGGAAAATGCAGAGTCTGGATACTGTATGTTACTGTGTTGTCTTTGATTGTTTGACTGCTGAGGAAGGAGCAAACACTGCTAAAAGACATTTGTTTAAAAATAATCCTGGATTAGTCCAATTTATGTATTTTGAAAATGTTTTGACATTAAAATTTAAGTCAAAAGGTATATTTCTTTGGGGAAGAGGTCTTACTTTTGTTTCCCTAGGAAATGAAACGCTGTGAATTCATTCTTGGTTAAGAAAAATAAGGTTTGGTTAAGTAAGACCCAAAAAAAACTCCAATAGTAGCAGATAGCTCAAATTAGCTAATATTTTAGAGTACCTCTGTTGTAGTTTTTTGAGTTCTACATCCAGAACAGCTTCAAGACTGTTGTCTAAGATTATCCAGCCTCACAGAATACTCCAGACAGGACTTAACCATAATTCTAAATTGTCTTTGGTTCTCTGTAAGATGATCCATGACCCCAATCAGCAGGAAGTAGCCTAGAAAAACTATGCCCACATTCACAAAAAAATGGATTATGGATGTTTGTCTTTGTTTAGTGTTGGTTACAAGTTGTTAAGGACAAAGGTCAGGAAAAGAGCTAAACAAAGGCGATTAGATTCAGCATCTTGTTTTGAAAAGATAAAAGGGGAACTGCTGTAGGATAATGCTTTTGTATGATGTAGATTCGTCACTCATACTGGTTTAATAAAGCACTGATTAGCCAGTAGCCAGGCATAAAGTGTAGGTGAGGTAACCAGACAAGGAGAATTCTGGGATAAGGAAGACAGAGATGAAGTCACCAGCCAGATGCAGAGGAAGCTAGATAAAAATTCCTCATTGAGAAAAAGTACTAAGCCATGTGGCTAAGCATAGACAAGAATAATGGGTTCCTTTAAGTTGTAAGAGCTCATTAATAATACACCTGAGCAAATTAGGTCAAACAATGTTGTGTTTAATATTGTTTCTGTGTGATTATTTGGGTCTGGGAAGACAAGAAACAAAAGTACAGATTCCATTTACAGTTTTTTCTTTCCCTTTGGTCAAACTTGCTATTGCTTAAGCAGCCCAGGTAATGAGTGAGTGAACACTCTTCTGCTTGTGTCTCTGTTTTGTTCATTACTATCCAAAATATTTCTACCTTGCTTCTTCCTAACCAGGCATCCTCTCTAAATGCAATTCCCCATAATCCTGACTTGAGATGAACTTTCAGTTGCCAATAAAGTGTGAAAGCCACTCCATCATGAGGAAGGATAGTTCTACAGCTCACTCCATCTGTTTTTTACAAAATAAAAGGCAACAAAATTTCTGTGTTAGCATGTTACTTTTCAATTACCCTAATATTTTATATGTAGCTTTGTCATACCTGCATTGGTATGCTATTTAAAGCTATCTCTTCTGTTTGTTTAATTGCAAATTTAGACAACTTAATTTCTGATTATCTTCTCTATTATCCATTTCAAAAACTGATTTCAGTAATACTCAAATATTCATTATGATCAGGGACCCTCAAGAAAATTTCCAAAAATCAGTTTCTAGTGTAACGAATTCTAAATACAAAATAGTGTTCATGTCCATACTTATAACATACCTGATGCTTTTTTATTATGTAAAGAGTAAAGAAAATATCACATTCAGATAAACAATAAATACAAACTTTGGAAATTTTGTTTATATTAATGTATGAATTCTAGAAGTCACTCTTGAAGAAAGAAGTTGCAGGTTAAAATATAATAACGTACCTTTCCACCCTAAAGTCTATGTATGATCACCTGTCAGCACATATCTAGATTCATTTTTTAAAATCTGTGCTTTCAAGTGGAAAGGACAGAGAAGAGCACCTGTGACAATTGTAAGATCACAAAGGTCCTACCAGAAGGGTTGTTTTAGTCCAGATTGTCTACCTTGCTGTGAATTAAGATCCTTAATGTACCTATACTATAGGTCTCCAATACATCATCCACACCAACTGACAAAGGATAACCTGCTCATCACAAGTATGGAACTAAAAATTCCAGAGCTCTTTGAGGTACTGATTCAATGTGTGTTGCTCATGAAACAATAAACTTGTACACTGTTAATCAACTGTGCATAGGGGCAGATACTAATAAATATTGTTTGCTATGGAAATTCAGTATTTTACTTACATTTTCCTTAGGTATACTGATGCATATCTGACCACAGTACTCAATGTTTACTCACAAGCACTTTCTAGTATAAGCCCTACTGTGTGCATTGAAGCCCAGAGATTCTGATTTCTACAAAGACAAACAGGATCAAGAGACATGCTCTTTTACCATTGCCATTGGTAAAGACATTGTTGGGAATGTGAGCAGTTACAAGAGGACACCAGCTATTGGGTTGTCATACCTAGAAGTATTTCGATATGATGAATATTGTGAGCCAGAAAAATATATTCTGGTTCTATAATACTTATAGCTATGTTTTAACATAAACATAATGAAAAATCAATACACTCTACAAAACTTAAACACACACAAACATGCACAATTATAACAAAACAAAGAAAGAAAGAGAAAGAGAGAGAAAGAGAAAGAGAAAGAAAAAGAGAGAGAAGAGATTGGGACTGTTTGAGATATAGACCATGAAATAGTATTTTTGTGGATTTGGGATTACTTGAATTGAAGAAGAAATATATTTAAATTATATTTACAGATTATTGTAGAAATTTTTACACTCAACTTTTCCTATGTTAAAATGCAAATAAAAAATCTATTGATAATTTAAAGATTAATTTTAAATTTGATATAGAGCAAAACGTTAATAAATCAGCATGCCAGATTGTGCAATTAAACTACAATTGTGTGGTTACTTCAGGTGTAAACTAGCTGGGCGGCCAAGAGAAAAAGCAGGCCCACTCTTTTCTACTATAGAGTGGCACCCAATGTGGTCAACTAACTCCACGTAAAACCTGAGAGGGCTTGAAAAGGAATTCTAGACACACGGGAGAAAAAAAAAAACAGAGTTTAACATAGCTTTTTGGTGTTTGCTGGTCACATACTGGAGATTTTCCTGATTCAGCTGTAGCAAAAAAAAAAAAAGCCGTTCAGTTTTAAAGCGCCAGCTTTCTGGGCTATGCTCCTAGTACAACCTCTGTCTCTTGTGGGAGACAGGGAGTTTGGATGGGGTTTTGTGACTAAAGTGCTATGGCTTGCTTGATGGCAATGGGGACTGCTGTGTGTCTGGAAATGTGCGTGTCTCAGGGGTACCAAATTGCTCTGAGGCAGAAGCAGCTCTGCTCTGTCATGCTGATCTCAGGCAGGAACTATCATAATTATCATAATAACAGCACAGTTAAGGTTTAGACTGGGCAGGAAACAGGTGGTATTGTATTACCCCTACATGGTGCAACTTATGTTTTTAAGAAGTATTTAGTATTTTAAGAAGTGCTCCTGGTTAGTAAAGAATTACAGATTCACAAAAAAACAGATTCAGATATAAAAGACCTCTAAATGGGTCACACAGTTGAATAAAGGTACATACTAGGTTTAAAAGAGAAAAGAAATAAAGAGTAAAATAAAGTTAATGATTTTAAAAAAAAAGATAGTCTTTAAAGAGACAGAGTAATGATAGTCATAGATTAAAAGAAGTAAAGAGAAATAAGCCACTTAAAATGGAAAATTTACAGGGAGTCAGGAATATGTGTATTACTGAGCTTTCTTTAAATTTTTGACTGTGAAGGAGGTAACTACAGAGAGACATCTCATTATTCGGACTACCAAACTAAACCAGCATGTTTTTTTGTTTTGTTTTGTTTTGTTTTGTTTTGCTTTGTTGTTGTTGTTGTTTTGTTTTATTTTTTCAAGACAGGGTTTCTCTGCGGCTTTGGAGCCTGTCCTGGAACTAGCTCTGTAGACCAGGCTGGTCTCGAACTCACAGCGATCCGCCTGCCTCTGCCTCCCGAGTGCTGGGATTAAAGGTGTGCGCCACCATCGCCCGGCTACCAGCATGTATATTATAAATGTATCTTGACTTCAGAATTTAGGTCTACGGATATGATGCTTTAGAAAAGTGGTTCTTCTTTTGTTTTCACAGAGGATGAGACCCTGTGGATTGCTTCTAGACTAATATGGTATGATAGACCATGCCCTCCTGAAAGATTGCCATAAACATCCTCAGAAAATTACTTCACTCAACTGCTGATTGAGATGAACCTAACACAAAGGATATACCATAAAAGACCTAATTAACTCTGCCCCCATATAGCACAAAGAGGCTCCTTATGGAGTTTGATAGCAATTTGGGCAAGAAACTGCTCTTGCATGGACTGATGCATAAACTGGACACAAAGAACCTGCAGACAGAGGACTGCTGAACTTGCCTAAAGGTGAGATGATCCTTCAGGGTTCCTGTTTCATGAAAGAGTCTGCGAGAAATTCTGCAGGAACCAGAAGTGACTATCTTTAAAATTTCCTGCTTCATGGACAAGTCTGCTGGATACTATGGGCTTGAAGGCCAGAGATGGATGCTCCAATGGTACAGAAATACTTTGGGTAACAGACAGTGAAATGTCTCTGTCATTTCTAGAGTTTTGGAAGTTGCTACAATGCACTTCCTGTTTATTTAGGTATTATATCTTTCTGGAGTCTTTGATGGAGTTGAAGAATGGATAGTTATAATTATAGTTTTCCTTTGTTATAATCAAAGATAAAATAGATCTAAATATTGTAACTGTAATTCTTGCTTGATATCTGTTATATGTAATTTTACTATGTTAAAGCCTTCCTTTTTGTTTAAACAGAAAAGGGGAAATGGTGTAGCAGGCCCTTCTATATTTGTGTTGCTTTCATTGGTTATTAAAGAAATGTGACCTATTTAATAGGGTGAAACTTAGGTAGGCGGGGAAAACAGAACAGAATTCTGGGAGGAAGAAAGCAGAGACAGGCAGATGCCATGGTTCTCCTGCCTGAGATGGATGCTAGTTAGACTCATGCTGGTAAGCTACAGTCAAGTGGTGATACACATTATTAGAAATATGTTGAATTAAGATGTGAGAATTAGCCAATAAGGGGCTGAAGATAATGGGCCAGGCAGTATTTGAATGAATACAATTTCTGTGTGGTTATTTCCAGTGTAAGCTAGCCAGACAGCCGGGATGAAAAGCAGGCCGGCTCCTCCTACTACACAACTGAAAATATTAAAACTTGAAAATTAGGAAATTTTACAATTTTCAATTGTAAATTTTACAATTTATATATGTTTTATATATATATTATACTTTTACAATGAACAGCTAGTAATATTCATCTTTTAATTTTTCACAACCTTTAAGTCATTAAGCATAAAATGTTATCTAAAACCAAATAAATATAATTACCAATAAACAAATTAAACTTGGCTGTGATAGATAGTCCCAGATATCCAAATTCACTAAGAACTAATTAATTGTTTTCATTATGTATTACTTCTAACTATTAACTCATGAACCCCATGGATTTGTGTGATGAATATATCATTAATGGTGATACTATGACTCAATCATAAGCTTTAAAGATCTTTCATAAAATAAAACAATTCACATAAAAATATTCTTCAGCAGATCATTTTTTTCTTCATGTATTATACCGAACTTTACTCAGTATGGTAAAGTTTTGTACTTTTGTCTACTTGTCTTTGCATGGAGGGCAAAACAATTCTGGGAGTAGAAAAAAATATAGACATTGAATTACTTCTATGTACTTCAAAAGGATAAATCACTTTGCTGTTAATGGAGGCAATGGATGTTCTGCCCTGGAACCAAATAAACTTTGAGTGTTAGTAATTTATGAGTGAAAAAAGGAGGGAAATTAATTATTTCATGGAGGGAAGAACTTTGAAATGTTGATGTCATGAAGGCAAATGTCTAAAATTACATTATTTTCATTTTCAGAAAATTGCAATTTAAATACGTAACTCTATTTCAGTTTTGAAAAGAAAAGAAAGTGTTCAGCTCTCTTTACCAGTCTCTGATAAGACTGCCCATGGATTTTACAGGGCTTGAAGATGAACCACTATGTAAACAGCTTCAGGGAGCAGCCTTTGCTTTAGTGTATGTGAAAAACCATTTATATAATGGAAATCTATTTTTTTTTCGAGACAGGGTTTCTCTGTGGTTTTGGAACCTGTCCTGGTACTAGCTCTTGTAGACCAGGCTGGTCTCGAACTCACAGAGATCCGCCTGCCTCTGCTTCCCAAGTGCTAGGATTAAAGGCGTGCGCCACCACCGCCCAGCTTAATGGAAATCTATTAATTTTTATTAGTTAGCACATTACCTAGTATTAGACAAGGAGTACTTGTTCTTCCAAAATTAACTCAGGGCCTGTCTGCATCTTGAGGCCTGTAGAACAGAGAAAAGCCTGGCTCTGCTGTGGAACAATGGTTTGTACCCTGTCAATTGTACTTTAATAAAATGTTAATTGGCCAGTAGTCAGACAGGAAGTATAGGTGGGACAACCAGGAAGGAAGTAGAGGCAGGGTGATAAGAACAGGAGAATTCTGGGAAGAGGAAAGCTCATTCTGCAGTTGGGACCCAGCTACAGAGGAAACAAGGTGTGACTACCTTGCCAAAAAAGGTACCGAGCCACGTAGCTAACTCAGACAAGAATGATGGGCTAATGAAAGTTATAAGAATTAGTAAATAAGAAGCCTGAGCTAATGGGCCAATCAGGTTATAACTAATGTAGAATTCAGTGTGATTCTTTGGGATTTAATTGCTGCAGGACTGGGCAGGACAAAAACCTCACTCAATATGGTTTGAGTTTGAAGGAACCAAGTGAGGATGAGACAGCAAAATCTAGGTAGATGCCCCTCCAGCCAGAGGGAGGGCTTGGCTGTCTCTCCTTGGATGGAGGTACCCCCATATTACACCATGCCACTAGCCTATGTAAGCTAATGCTCACAGTATTAAACCGAGCTCCTGCTTTGACTTGACTCCCTATCGTGTCTGATTGTCCTGCGTCGTGGGACTGCAGAACGGACAGATAACACTCTCACCTTTCCCTGGGAAATAAGGAGGCTAAGAAGGCCTAGCAAGCACTCCTACCAAAAGGATCTCCATGTGGAAGAAGTGCATAAAAGGAGATGTTGAGTGAAAACTGATCATCAGTCCAGCTAATGTTCCTCACACTACTTCAGAGTTCAGTGTTCTGACTTCTGGGAATATTCAGGACCATGGTGTTTCATGCTGCTCATTGAGAAGCACAGTGTGCCGTGCAGGCTGACTTCCTGGTCATGATTGAATTTTCTACTACAGTGTCCTAGCATAGGATAAACAATGGAACAGCACAAGTTTATTCTGTATCAACCTCCTATTAACCCTCAGAATTAGTGAGGCTATAGTGAACCACATTGTTTACAATGTCCATGCTCTCAGCAGTAAAGTTAGCAAATGCTGGTGATTTGGGTCCTTTTTTTTATTAACCATATTTGTGATCACAAATATCTCTGTTAATGATCATGAGAAAACTGTTCAACATCACAAATATTTTTTTAAATGGCAAGAACCACATGTTTGAGATAATGCACCAATAACTGAGCTCTAAATGCTACATATAAAATTAAGTCTTTATTTCTCCACTTCAAGCTCTTTGAACACTGGTAGTGGCAAGGCACTATACTAAACCATTTAATGTTCTAAATGTCTTTAAATATTGCCTCCTACTTCTAAAAAAAAAACTTTCAATGTGCATATTTTTCTTGATATTAAACTTCACAAAAAAATCTATCGCATTGACTGATACACATGAATGATATGTTCTCCAATTGGTATATGGGAAGAGGACAAGAAAGAGACCTGGGCACAAAGTCTGAAACTCATTGCATAGCACAGAATAGCACAGACAGCAACTGCTCTCAGTCTGGATCCAGACTACATACACTTCACCACCTGAAATTTACAAATCATTTCCACATTCTTAGTGATAAGGACAGTTATCTTCATGTAATATATAAATACACTCTTTAGCAATCAAATCATAGATACACTTGGCCATATAAAGAATACATCCATACTGCACCAGCTTGCAAAAGGAAAACGTAATGAGGACATGAGTGTCAGGGCATGACAATTCTTCTCTATAAAATGGTGAATGCCTCACCACAACCAGTCACCTTTGCTTTAATAAATTGACTGTAAATCCTTTGCTTAAAAATTCATTTGTTTTACTTATTAAGGGCTTGAAATTGTTCTCACATAGATATGTGGGTCTTTTCATTATTCTAAACTTGACTGTTAACCCTTAAAAGAAGGATAAAATGTCAAAGTGATTATTCTGAAACAGAGTTTGTTAATAATACTGGAATGAGGTCCTTTTCTCCCTCCCCTAACCCTGTGTCCTTTTTACATCTTCAGTAAAAATCTCTCATTAATGACAAGTGGGCTTCAGTTCACACTGCAATGTCAAGTGACTGGTAGTAGCTGCTTGAAGCAAATTACAGAGGGAGATTATGAAGCCAAGTCCACTATCAGCAAGGAGCACATTCCTGGAAGATTCTACAGTGAATGAATAAGACTGGTGATGTTAGATGCCTCATATCCCTAGGATCTTCTGTTGATCTTGACTAAATAAGTGAAAGACAGTTTATTATTTTCTTAGAATTGAGGCCATCCCTACTTCTCAGTTGGCATTTAATATTATAGTACTTAATCTTTAATTACTCACAGAATCAATAAATCTACATGGACCTCTCTTTTATAAGTGCATCAAGAAAATCTTTGCAGATGTATTAAGTATAATTTATAACAATAATTATAGTCAAATATTATACTAAATGAATCTACCATGAGTTATTAATATTTGTCGAGGACCTGAAAGTCTAATGAAAAGGAAGACGGATAAAAGCAAACAGATATATGACAATGAGTTCTCTGTTGAAAAAAAGTACAAGCAATTTCAAGAACTCAGAAAATAAGAACTGACTAAACAAGCAGAGGGATGGGTAATAGTCATCCCAGACAGGAGTGAGGCATCCATACTCTCTGTTCTCTAGGAGCTTGTATATTCATTTAGCACAGCTGGAGGCCTAAAGTGGGTATTGTGACATTTTGTCAGGAGTAGGTCTGCATTTGAAGAGTTTTCTAAGTAGAGTAAAGAAAACACATAACTAGGCTTAGAGGCTATGCATAAAGTAAATACTGGTGGATTGTCTTAGAGCTGTAAGAAACTAGAAAAGGGTTAATGAGAGAGAAAAAAGGCTTTAAGAAAAGTGAGTTTGCAGTGTAATAGAACATGTGCAATATAAAAATGCAGAGATGAACACTAAGGTCAGAAGGATACACGTAGCTGTAGGCAAACAGGGAAATGGGGAGTGTGTGGGAGAAATCACACAGAACTCATTACAAATGAAAATATCATTAAAAAAAAACAGGCTACTCTGTATGTAATTTAAAATCAAAGAAGAATGTGAATGCTATTTTGAACTATTAAAGATAATATTAATTAGCATATGTCAAGTTGTTATAAATATCTCCCAAAATAACTGAATTTGAGCATTCGATTAGCTGTGAATCACCTCTAGCCTTTCCTTCATACCCACTGGCTGAAATGACAATCTTAACATAAGTTTCCTGTTAATAAATTGACCTAGGCTATATTGGCAGAGTGATGAATTTTTTGTAGTGCTCAGATCTGTAGCTTCCAACTCCTAAAGCATTCTAAAAAAATAGAAAAGAGTCAGCTCACCATTGTGAGAAGAAAAATGAGTGTTTCCCTTGATGCTAGTTTGAGTGCTTTAGCTCTGTTAGCTGTCTTTTCTGCTGTTCACAAAGAGATTTTTACAGACAATAAACATAATTCAAAGAAAAACCCAACTTAGCTGCAGAAAGGCATAGTCATTGCATTCTCTCAAATATACTTTCAATATAAACAAAAGAGCAGATTTATAACTGTCTTTAAGGACAAAAACTAACAAATCAATGGCAGCCATATGGAATTTACAATCATTCTGTCAGGTCTCCAGCTACTTCACATGAACTTCTAATTAATCTGAATCATCAAATGACCACTTCCCCCAGCTCCTAATCCAGAGGTTTGGTTTTCTCAAAAGGAAGACTGGTATAGTCAGACTTTCTTTTGGGTAGCCAGCACCCAAATAATGTCATGGAGACTTATGAATTATGAAAGGTTGGTCTTAGCTTAGGTGTATTCCCAACTAGCACTTATAACTTAACACATTTATACTAATCTACATTCTGTCACAGGGTTTGTTAGCTTTTCTCCGCAATGTGCAACCAACTACCCATGTGTCCCTTTGGCATTTATCCCACGAAAGTCTCGCCTATCCTTTCCTGCCTAGCTATTGGCCATTCTGCTCTTTACTAAACTGATCCAGTACCTTAGGTAGGCAAGGTAAAACAGCCACACATCTTCACATGGTGTCACAAAGCATCTGGGAACACACTGGTCAAGAAAAGATGACAGTTTTATGAAACTGCCACTTAAAATGTTTACTTTTCAGTTGAAAATGTATATTTTCTATTCCATAAATTTCAAGATAGTTGCTTTTCTATTAAATAGGGACACATGAAAATAAAATAACTAATGTATCAAATTCCTTCTTAAAGTCATTACATTTACTATGCCAAATATTCAGCTACACTTTTGTATTTTGGCTTGTTTAATTAATGAAAAACATATTTATTAATATATTTTGCTTTTAAATTTGCTAAATGAATATAGTTTTACCATTTGATGTGAGAACATGTTCTAAAAACACTTCTCCTGCTTATATGCTATTATAACTGAACCTATAGAATGAAATTTTCTCTATAAACACTACCTAGGAAATGTAACTGAATGAAGATTCAGTTTTTTTTAATAGGAAGGTGTTATATTTCATAAACAAAATTAAGCATAGACTTCATTTTCTCTTTTGAATTAATTAAACTTCATTGACAATAGATTCTTCCCCCTGGAGCCTGAGAACCGTGACAAAACAACAAGAATGACACCCAGACAGACCAAACCCAAGCACTGCTGCATTCCCCAATTCAGCACCTGTGTCCCCAATGCAGCTCCCACTGCAGCCATGCCCAAAAGAAAGGCTGAAGGGGAGGCTAGAGGAGATAAAGGTAAGATGACGGATGAGCCACAGAGAAGATCTGAAAAACCCATCCTCTAAAATATGAAATACTCATGTCTGCTAAAACTCATCCTCTAAAGCCAGAGTCTAAGCCTAAAAGGTTCTTACAAAGAAGAGAGAGGAGGTTTCCAAGGGGCGAAAGGAAAAGTTGATGCTGGTAAGGATGCAAAGTATCCTGCAGAAATGGACCTGCTAAAACAGACCAGAAATAGAAAGCTGAAAATTCTGGAAATGCCAAGTGAAATATATGCATTTTTGATTAACTGTGCTTCTGGTAATGGTACCATTTGAAATACTATTTTTTATCACGCTTTATAAAAATGCAAGATTTTTTTTTACTATTTATTTTAAGCTATGTTGTTAGTACACATAACACTGCATTGTTCTGGGGGAAAGGAAAAATGTGTCTCTAATAAAATGTCTCACAAGCTGGATTGTTGAAGGAAAACACAATCCAATTATTTCCTTGATAATTTTGGAAGACTTCCATTGACTCCCAGAAGAAATGTCCTGGTGTTGACATATGTAGTCACTGTGGTAAAAAATGCTCTGTGTTGTGGGAAAAGTATGCATTCATTTTTATATCATTCTCTCCCTGTACCATCAACATAGACTCAACTCCCTTAAAAACAGAGACCTGTTGGAACCATGTTTCCTAAAATTAGTTTTGTCAGTCTATTGGGAAATCTAAACATTGTGGTGACATCATAGAATACCCTCAAAAGGGCAGTAATTTCCCTTTTATAAAAGACTATGAATCTTCACATTGACAATTCTGCCATTTTCATGTCAGTTCCTGAAAGTCAGGGTCCGCTTGGGAAAAGTTGTTAAACAGCATTCTGAATGTGAAATGTTAACCCCCACTCTAAAGTCTTCCTCTTTCTCAAAGCATCCAAAGAAGACATCATTGCACTTCGTGGTGCCTTTTTCTGATTTTCAGTCAATACAGAAGGGAGTTTTTAAGTTCTTGTATGCCATTAATGATTGTCTGTCCATTTGCTGCCTAAAATGCAATGCCTGTTCACAAAAAGTATCTTTAGTAAAGAGGGTTCAATTTGAAAGAAAAGAAAAAAGAAGAAAAGTCAGGTGGGATACCTGGAAGAGGGCATGAAGTTGAGGAAATGGCAGATTGTAAGAAATTGAGACAGAAAACACAGGATAGATTCGCAAGGGCTGAAGGTGAATGCCAACCAGCCCTGAGCTTATTTCAGAGCCTGCTTATACACAAAAGCAGAACAAAGCACAGCACAGACGGTCAGTCAGTGTCTAACCGCAGACCATTCCTGTCCTTGAATAAGCAGTTTCAATTTGTATCTCAATGATCCTAATGTTTGGCATCAGCATTGTTTTACTAATAGTGTGTTCTTTTCTCATGGGCAAAATGCTCTTCCTAAGGGTTTAATCATAACATTTTCACAGCCTGCAAGGACACGTGCAGAGCAAGTAAGCTTGAACTCAAATGATTTCTTTAAGTCAGAATTGACTCCAGATGAAAACTGAGTCACAAATGGTCTCCCACATTTCTCGAATACATTTTGACCACAGTTTACCCTCCATCCACTTCTCCAAGCTCCTCTCCCACTATAGAGGGAAAAAAAAAAAACCTTGTGCACACAGACAAGCACAGCAGAAGCCAGGAAAAATAAATACATGGTTTGCTTCTTCAGTGGAATGAGGTGTATAACATTCCTGGAATGCTAGGAATGATGTGGTTTTGCTACATAGTAATCATTTGCTTTCTGATTAGACAGGCTCTGCCCATATATCCCAGAATTTATGTTTTTACTTATCCAAAACACTTTTTCTAACTAATGAATGAGCCTTACTTTTAGACCATTAAAACCCAGTTTTTCAAGTGATGTCACCTATGCTTTGCAACGGTTTAAGTGAGTTCTGTGCTATCGTAGGGCCATGCCAATCCTGACAGCATTATGTTTACCTCAGTCAAACTTTCTCAACCCTAAACCTTGGGCACTATCTCTGAGTCAATAGTACTCATACTTGTGAAAGAAGCCACATGGACTTTGTAAGGAAACTCACTGCAAACATGTTGTGAATTGTTGTGCACATGGGACTCAGTTAATTGTTATCTGAATATTGTTTCCAAAGATGATTGTCTGTTTTTAAATATGACTAAATTAAAATGATCTGTAGCAGACTCTAGAAGTCTCAGTCCAGTTCTAGTTACAATAAAATCATTTTTGTCTCTTCCTGGACTATTCTTTCCTTATCTGCACTACAGCCTGCAGGGGAATTCCCCCAACTCACCCGCTGCACCTTCTATTGTAGCTTAGTGGTGGCAATAAGAACAAAGAATGAATCACAGAATACAACAAACCCATGTGGAAGTTCATTGTGATAACAGGAACAGGGAGGGGAAGCTAAGAGGATCTTGAAGGGCAAAGGAGAGCAGTGAAGAGAGAGTGAGGTATGACAGGCAAAGCTTGCTTTAAAAAGGGGGGGGGGGACCCTTGAGTAAGTGTACAGAGCCTACATAGCCACGCAGTACATGACATTGTGGTTTATGGCCACAGAGTTCCAGGCTGACTAAGTATTTGCTTGAGTACTGACAAGAGCATGTGAGGCTGTAAGACTCTGGGGCTGGCTAGGTATTTCCCTGAATACAGACACATACATCTTGCCAGGTGGCAGGCAAGATTAGGGCAGGCTAGCATAATGCTAATACCTTTTGTTTATTATACAAAGGCAAGGAGTTAAAAGACATAGCAGGTGGGACAAGGATGAAGATCCTGAGTTTTTGAGACTGCTTCCAGCTGACCTGGGACATCAGAAACTTGGGGTGTTATGGATATACAGCATGAAGTGTGGCCATTTATATCTGGGTGGGAGTACAAAAATGCCATCAGACAGTTTCATGGGAAGGATGTTTATTGAGAAGGGAAAGAAGGGCAGGGAGAGAGAAGAGAGAAAGAAAGAGAGAGACAGAGAGGGACAGAGATTGGCCTCCTCAGAGAAATGGCACAATGAGAGCAGGAGTCGGCATAGCTTGTTTCTTAATGGAGCCTTTACACCTGCACACAGAATCAGGGTACTGCCTGCCAAGCATGCTGTGGTGGCCACCCTACCTGTGCCAAGTCCCCAAGAGGTGGGGCCAGGATTGTGTTAGCTTGGGTGATAACTTTCTTACGTTCTTTTTTATTTAAAAAAAAAAAGTGAGGAGTTAGGCATGGCAGGTTAGGGAAATGAGGGTGTTGAGTTCTCCAAACTGCTCCTGCTCATCTGGGGGCATCGCCCATCTTTGAGCAACCCGAGAAAAGTGGGATGCTGGCCATGTCTAAGGGTAGCTGGTTGCCATCTGGCACCTCTTGGACCTGGCAAGATGATGGCAGAGCAGAGGACAAGGTTAAATTAAGGAAAAAAAATTCTTTAGGTCCTGGTAGTTGAGGGGGAGGGTATCAGTGGCAGTCAATGGTGGGGAGTCTTGGACTGCTTAAGGCCCTGTAATTGAAGTAGAAAAACATCTGTTCAAGGTGAAATCTCCAAGTCAGCTCCCTGGAACCTACAATAATTCTTTGAGTTTATGAAAATATAAGTGTCAGAAACATTAGCAGTTCCACGGTTTGTACTCTGTACTAAAATTTGCATTATAGAAATGTCAGTATACTCATGTCAGAAATGATTTTGTTGAAAGCATTAATAATCTTCCTTTGATTGAAAAAAACTATTACAGAAGTCTTTAGCACAATAAACAATACCTTTGAAGTATGTAGTTAGAAAATGACCAAAGGGAATTTATAATCTTAAACTTGAAGTTATGATAGTATAGGGTATAGTATGGGTTTGGCACTCTGTCAAAATTGGATTAATAGCTTGTCAAAGCTTCATTGATTAGTGTTACGAATATGAACAGGAGAATAATGAGAGAGAAAGCTGGTAACTTGCATTTGTACACCCTAAAACAGTTTCTTATCCCTGAAGCATTCTTAGATCCTCACTATTATTCCTTTAAAAACGTCAGTAGGTCTCAGTTCTGACTCTGTGTCCGGCGTGAGGTCCCGGACCCCGGGAGGCGCCAGAGGCCCAGAGCCCAGGCCTCGGGTGGAGAATCCAAGTCATGGCACCAAATATTATTCCTTTAAAAAACGGCGGGTGGGGTGTGTAGACGAACACAGGATAGATGAGACACGTGCAAAAGGAGGAGACAAGACACGCGGCTCCCACGTGGGTGCACTTTAATGGGGGAAGGGGGACGCGATAAGGGACGGGTGTGCAAGATACATGAGGGTGAGGGACAAGAGAGAGCGAGACCTCGTGGAAGCTCGCTTTTTAACGAGAAGCGCAAGGATATCTGGGAGAAATGACCTGCACCTGGGCACGCCTGCGTGCCCAGGTATTCGTACTCCAGGAGGAGTCTGGGAGCTGTAGTTTCCAAAGGAACAACACTCACACCTTAAGGACGTCTCATATATTTGTATAAATTAAACCTAACCTTAAAAAAAAAAACCCTGTTGTTTTTCCAACATCATGGCATCACCTTAATGCAGTCATTGTAGAGTAAGTTCCTTTAAAAAAGAAATGGTAAGAAGGTATACTTAAAACTGTTTTGTGAGTCTATATCTTTTTCCAGTCTAGTAATGAGGTAATTTGTGTCTAGTCTTAGCCTTGATTCCTGCTGTTAAGCTGACAAAGCTATCAGTTGTCAAACTGCTTCAGAGATCTTGAGTAGGATAAATTTTACCTGAGTTAATGCTAAAAAAGAAACAGACACTTACTTGATTGGCTACCTAAAAAGCCACTCCCCAGGGTCCTCCATGGTCACTGAGGGCAAGTCTTAGGGTAACATCAATCTTGTGGCTGGCAGAGGAAGGCATACAAGGCCCCAGAGGATTACACAGGCTTCTTTGGAGTAAGAGACCGTGGGTGGACTTTACCTTTGTCTTAGGCAACTTGAGGCAGTTGGTGCCCCAGTGTCCTATTGTCCATGGTCTAAAGAGGGTTGCTGCAGCAGTTTAGGTGAAAGGCAGGTTTTTTAGGTAGCCAGCACTGCCACTTGTGAAGGAAGCTCCAGGTTGAGGTTTTTCCTCCAGGCTGAGGAAATAGGGGTAGTGCCAGGAGGTAATCTGTCCTTCTGTTATGAAAAACCTTTTTCATTAAAGATTTTAAACGCCATATTCCCCAGAATGCTCTCCATTTGAGGGCTGTTTGTTAATTATATATGAGTAGAGAAACTTTGTCTTAAGTTACTTGCCATAAGCACACAGATGGCTAGTTAAGGTTTTATCCCTGTAATTAATTGCATCAGTACCCAGCATGACCACAATTAAAGAGCTTGATCATTTATATAGTGACTCCTAACTTGTATTATTCCTCAATAGTTGACAATAGTTTCTCAGCTTCCATAAGATTAGGACTTTACAGTACATTCCTGTTGGGTATAGCCTTAAAAACAGTGATTTTGAATTGAAGTTCCATTAGTGTCAAAGAAAGCAAGATCGCAGTTCCATGGGTATCAAATATAGAAGTTTAGTATTGAACCTTTGGCAAAAACATAATTATTTAGGTTTTGTTATTCTGAAATAGATCTTTATAACCTTAATTTTTATCACCATGTAAGAGTACATAGCAATTTAAATATTCAAGACTTATTGGTTTTATAAGGAGATATAATGAGCAGAGCTCATTAGGACTGTTTAAAATATTTTAAAACAATAATTATATGAACATATAAGCACAGTTGAATTTAAGTTGTATACACAGATACATATACAGAGTTAAAGCTAGCTTATATTCATATAAATAGTGTTAAATTTAAAGTCATAAATACTGAGCAAGAGAAAGCTGGCTTCGCCATCTCTGGCTCACACATTGTAAAAAGCAAACAGGGTGTTTAAAGAAAGAGTAGACCTGCAATGGGTCCACCCACCGGTCCTTACTCTAAAGAAGCCTGTGGAATCCTCTGGGGCCTTGTATGCCTAACTCTGCCAGCCAGAAGATGGATGTTACCCTAAGACTTGCCCTCAGTGACCATGGAGGACCCTGGGGAGTGGCTTTTTAGGTAGCCAATCAAGTAAGTGTCTGTTTCTTTTTTAGCATTAACTCTGTGGAGCAAAGGCAAAAAAGTGGAAAATCAAAGCTGCCAGTGAACAAGAAAACAGATTCATTGCAGGTGAAAGAGAACAGATCTGATGCAGATGGGCTTGGTGTAGGAGTTCCTTCTCTTTGTGTGCTGCTTTCATTGGTTAATGAATAAAGAAACTGTCTTGGCCTGGTTGGTAGAGTGGAACTTAGGTAGGTGGAGAAAACAGAACTGAATGCTGAAAGGAAGAAGGGTAGAGGAAGAGAAACCATGGGTCCTCTGCCTGAGATGGACACTGGTTAGAATCTCAGGTAAGCCACTGCCATGTGGCGATACACAGATTAATGGAGATAGGTTAAACTAATATGTAAGCATTAGCCAATAAGAAGTTAGAGCTAATGGCCAAGCAGTGATTTAATTAATACAGTTTCTGTGTGTGGTTATTTCCGGTGTAAGTTAGCCAGGTGGCTGGGACAAACAAGAGCTTCCTTTGTCATGTAAGTGGGCTAGGTGGGAGGGATCTCTGAGTGGGTGCTCATGTGGTCCCTGCCAAAAACCACACCACTGCACAAACATGCCACGTGCAACAGTTAGTGTAAGAAGAATTTTTAAAAACCTAAATAATGGTGTAAAGGCAGCTGGTGACAGGTGATGATGTCATTGCTCTGGCTGGGGGGACAGGCTGCTGGAAGCACCACTCAGCTATGAACGGACCTGCACACGTATGAAGTTCCTCCCTGACCCAGTCGCAAATGGGTCGCATGGCTATTCTTAATAAAGATGCCTGTGAAGACATCTGACCTGCCCTTAGCCAAGATGGCTCCTGTGCACCTGTTATAACTCCTTCCATTTACCTGTCTGCTGGCAGAAGTTAGAAATTTCTGACTCATAAAACTTTAAGATATGCTTTTATCGGCTTGTTTCCCACAGAAAGATAAGGTACTGGCTCAGGTTGTTCTCTGGCTCATCAGCTGAAAGAACGAGGGCTGGGACAATAATCCTGAAGGATGGCAAGTCCAAAAAGGCCAAAGGCACAAATCTAAAGGCATAAAGCCAAAAGGGCTGTAGCCCAAAATGACCTGTGGGTCTGAGAAACGAGATGCTGCTCAGTGAGGGCAGTGCTTTGCTCTAGGCACTGGGAAATTTGCCAGAGGTGATTTTAGGTGAAAGGGACCAACCACAGCACTGAAGTCACTGGCTAGGGAGAAGGGAACTCCTCGACTGTAGGCGGTGTTGTGCAAAACGATACAGAGGTCAGGTAGACAGAAAATGTGCAGTTGTAGATGATTGTTGAGGGCCTCAAGACACCCACCCATAGGGAGTGGGGGAAACGGTGACCCTGGCCAAGTCCAGCACAAATGTAATGGTCTGTGGGGTGGGGTGGGACCAAGGATCACATGCCATCAGAAAGAGCTTACGTGGGAAGGAAGTTTATTTAGGAAGGGAAGGGAGTTAGGGGAGAGAGAGGAGAGAAAGTGAGATAAAAAGAAATGACAGACAAAACAAAAGACTGAGGACTCCTCGGAGAAACAGAAGAAAGAGCGGGAGTGGGTAGAGCTTGTCTCTTAAGGGACCATTGCACCTGCACACAGAGTCAGGGTGCTGCCTGCTCTGCATTCAAGGGTAGCCACTCTACCTCTGCCAGGTCCCCAAAGGGCAGGGCCAGGTTTGTGTTTGTCTAGCTGATAGCATCAGGCTATGTCCTGGTCTGACTGGTTGATTCATTTCACCATCCAGGTTCTCTGGAACCATATGGAGTCTCCTGGACCAGGGAAGATGTTGTTCAAAGTGATTCCAAATTACTTCCTGGAACATACAAGAATTATTTGGGTTTATAAAAAGATATGTTTCTGTGTTTTCTTTAATTGGGCACTTAGTGCTATGAACTTTCCTCTTAGGACTGCTTTCATAGTGTCCCATAAGTTTGAGTATGTTGTTTCTTTATTTTCATTGAATTCAAGGAAGACTTTAATTTCTTTCTTTATTTCTTCCTTAATCTAGGTATGGTTCAGTAGTTGACTGTTCAGTTTCCATGAGTTTGTAGGCTTTCTGGGGGTAGCATTGCTGTTGAATTCTAACTTTAATCCATGGTGATCTGATAAGACACAGGTGGTTATGAATATTTTTTTGTAACTGTGGAAGTTTGCTTTGTTACCAAGTATATGGTCAATTTTTGAGAAGGTTCCATGCGCTGCAGAGAAGAAGGTATATTCTTTCCTATTTGGGTGGAATGTTCTATAGATGTCTGTTAAGTCCATTTGATTCATTACCTCCATTAATTCTCTTATTTCTCTGTTAGGTTTCTGTCTGATTGACCTGTCCATTGGTGAGAGAGGAGTGTTGAAGTCTCCTACTATTAGTGTGTGCGGTTTGATGGCTGCCTTGAGTTTTAGTAATGTTTCTTTTACATACGTGGGTGCTTTTATATTAGGGGCATAGATATTCAGGATTGAGACTTCATCCTGATGAATTGTTCCTGTTATGAGTATAAAATGTCCCTCTCCATCTCTTCTGATTGATTTAAATTTGAAATCAACTTTGTTAGAAATTAGTATGGCCACACCTGCTTGTTTCTTAGGTCCATTTGCTTGATAAGCCTTTTCCCAGCCCTTTACTCTGAGTAGGTGCCTGTCTTTGTGGTTGAAGTGTGTTTCTTGTAAACAGCAGAATGTTGGATCCTGTTTTCGTATCCAATCTCTTAGCCTGTGCCTTTTTATAGGTGACTTGAGACCATTGACATTAAGTGATATTAATGACCAGTGGTTGTTAACTCTGGTCACTTTTTTAGTAGTAGAGTTTGTGTGTTTCCCTTCTTCGAGTTGTGCTGGTGAAGGGTCTCTAGATGTCTGAGTTATTGTGGGCATTGTTGGACTCCTTGGTTAGTGATTTTTCTTCTATTACTTTCTGTAAGGCTGGATTTGTGCCTACATATTGTTTAAATTTGTTTTTATCCTGGAAAATTTTGTTTTCTCCATTTATAGTGAACAAAAGCTTGGCTGGGTATAGTAGTCTAGGCTTGCATCCATGGTCTCTTAGTTTCTGCAGTACGTCTATCCAGGACCTTCTGGCTTTCATGGTTTCCAAAGAGAAGTCAGGTGTAAGTCTGATAGGTTTACCTTTATAAGTAACTTGGCCTTTTTCCTTTGCAGCTCTTAATATTCTTTCTTTAATTGCGGTGAACTCCCTGACCAGCAGGAAGGAACAGCCACCAGACGAGGATTCTTCCCAAATCACACTTTATTGGAGCTTCTTGGTTATTGGGAGAGCAGAACGAGGGTCCCCGAGCTCTGAGCTGTAGCTGCTTATCTAGGGAGTCTGCCTAGCAACCTTTGATACTTTGATCCTTTAACTGCTTTTCTGGAGACCCACCTGCCGGAAAGAAAGCAGGGGAACATCCCTGTCAATTACAGACCACAAGGACGTTCCCCTGCCGGTCAGGGGAAGTGTGGGCAGCTAGATCACAACAACTCATCCTGTTTTCTGGTGGAAGAACTGCACCCTTTATTATGGTATCAAGCGAGGCAGGGGCCAAATGCCATCTTGTAATGGCAGCCACTCAAATCGGCTCCCAGCATTTAATATGTATGTTTTGTGTTTTGATTATTATATGGCAAAAGCATTTGTTCAACTATGTTCATAGCAGCATTATTTGTAATAGCCAGAAACTGGAAACAACCTAGATGTCCTTCAATGGAAGAATGGATGAAAAAGTGTGGAATATATACACATTAGAGTATTACTCTGCGGTAAAAACAATGACTTCTCGAATTTTGCATGCAAATGATGGAAATAGAAAGCACTATCCTGAGTGAAGTAACCCAGACCCAAAAAGATGACTATGGGATGTACTCACTCATAATTGGTTTCTAGCCATAAATAAAGGTCACTGAGTCTGTAATTTGTGATCCTAAAGAAGCTAAATAAGAAGGTGAACCCAAAGAAAAACATATAGTTATCCTCCTGGCTATGGGAAGTAGACAAGATTGCCGGGCAAAAAACTGGGATCTTGGGGGTGGGGCAGGATGGGGGTAAGGGGAGAGGGGGAAAGAAAAGTGAGAAGGGGAGGATTGGGGGAACTTGGGGAAACGGGATGATTGAGATATAGGAGGGTTGGATAGGGGAGCAGGGAAGCACATATCTTAATTAAGGGAGCCAGCTTAGGGTTGGCAAGAGTCTCGAACCTAGAGTGGCTCCCAGGTGCCCTGGGCGATGTCCCCAGTTAGTTGCTTGGGCAGCTGAGGATAGGGAACCTGAATTGACCCTATCCTATAGCCATACTGATGAATATCTTGCATATCACCATAGAACCTTCATCTGGCAATGGATGGAAATAGAGACAGAGACCCACACTGGAGCACCAGACTGAGCTCCCAAGGTCCCAATGAGGAGCAGAAGGAGGGAGAATATGAGCAAGGAAGTCAGGACCATGAGGAGTGCACCCACCCACTGAGACAGTGGGGCTGATCTATTGGGAGCTCACCAAGGCCAGCTAGTCTGTGACTGAAAAACCAAGGGATAAAACAGGACTCTCTGAACATGGCGGAAAATGAGGGCTGATGAGAAGCCAAGGACAATGGCACGGGGTTTTGACCTTACTTCATGTTCTGGCTTTGTGGGAGCCTAACCAGTTTGGATGTTCACCTTCCTAGACCTGGATGGAGGGGGGAGGACCTTGGATTTTCCATGGGGCAGGGAACCCTGACTGCTCTTCGGATTGGAGAGGGAGGAGGAGACAAGTGGGGGAGGGGTAGAGGGCCGGAGGAGGGGGAGGGAAATGGGAGGCTGGAAAGAGGCTGAAATTTTTTTCAATAAATTAATTAATTAATTAATTAATATAAAAAAGATATGTTTTAGACACATTAACATCCCCACTGTTTATAACCTATGCTGAAATCCAGATTACAAAAACGGTGGTATACTCAACATAGTGGTAGTACTCTACCAGGTAAAAGGTTATTCAGAATCAATAATTTGTCATAATATTGTTAATTTATTAATGTTATAATTTGTCAATTAATGATAAGACTATGAACTTTTGGAGTCTTAATATAACAGTACCATAATGAGAGAGGAAAATATAGAACATGTTCTATTCTTTTTTTTTTAATTTATTAAAGATTTCATTCTCTTCCCCACCTCCGCCTCCTCTTTCCCTCTCCCTCCCCCAATCAAGTCCCCCTCCCTCATCAGCCCAAAGAGCAATCAGGGTTCTCTGCCCTGTGGGAAGTCCAATGACCACCCTCCTCCATCCAGGTCTAGTAAGGTGAGCATCCAAACTGCCTAGGCTCCCAAAAAGCCAATACATGCAGTAGGATCAAAAACCCATTGCCATTGTTCTTGAGGTCTCAGTAGTCCTCATTGTCCGCTATGTTCAGTGAGACCTGTTTTAACCCAGGCTTTTTCAGACCCAGGCCAGCTGGCCTTGGTGAGTTCCCCATAGAACATCCCCATTGTCTCAGTGTGTGGGTGCACCCCTCGCGGTCCTGAGTTCCTTGCTCATGCTCGCTCTCCTTCTGCTCCTGATTCGGACCTTGAGATTTCAGTCCAGTGCTCCAATGTGGGTCTCTGTCTCTGTCTCCTTTCATCTCCTGATGAAGGTTAATATTCAGGAGGATGCCCATATGTTTTTCTTTGGGTTCTCCTTCTTATTTAGCTTCTCTAAGAACTCGAATTATAGGCTCAATGTCCTTTATTTATGGCTAGAAACCAAATATGAGTGAGTACATCCCATGTTCCTCTTTTTGGGTCTGGCTTACCTCACTCAGGATGGTGTTTTCTATTTCCATCCATTTGCCTGCAAACTTCAAGAAGTCCTTGTTTTTTACTGCTGAGTAGTACTCTAATATGTATATATTCCATACTTTCTTCATCCATTCTTCAATTGAAGGGCATCTAGGTTGTTTCCAGGTTCTGGCTATTACAAACAATGCTGCTATGAACATAGTAGAGCATGTATTTTTGTTGTATGATATGGCCTCTCTTGGGTATATTCCCAAGAGTGGTATTGCTGGGTCCAGGGGTAGGTTGATCCCGAATTTCTGAGAAACCGCCACACTGCTTTCCAGACTGGTTGCACAAGTTTGCATTCCCACCAGCAATGGATGAGTGTACCCCTTTATGCACAACCTCTCCAGCAAAGGCTTTCATTGCTGTTTTTGATTTTAGCCATTCTGACAGGTGTAAGGTGGTATCTTAAAGTTGTCTTGATTTGCATTTCCCTGATCGCTAAGGAAGTTGAGCATGACCTTAGGTGTCTTTTGGCACTTTGAACTTCTTCTGTTGAGAGACCTCTGTTCAGCTCAGTGCCCCATTTTATAATTGGGTTGATTAGCCTTTTACAGTCTAGTTTCTTGAGTTCTTTATATATTTGGGAGATCAGACCTTTGTCAGTTGCTGGGTTGGTGAAGATTTTCTCCCAGTCAGTGGGTTGCCTTTCTGTCTTAGCGACAGTGTCCTTTGCTTTACAGAAGCTTCTCAGTCTCAGGAGGTCCCATTTATTCAATGCGGCCCTCACTGTCTGTGCTGCTGAGGTTATACGTAGGAAGTGATCTCCTGTGCCCACTTGTAGAGTACTTCCCACTGTCTCTTCTATCAGGTTCAGTGTGTTCAGACTGATATTGAGGTCTTTAATCCACTTGGACTTGAGTTTTGTGCATGGTGACAGACATGGATCTCTTTTCATTCTTCTACAGATTTACATCCAGTTTTTCCAGCACAATTTGTTGAAGATGCTCTCTCTTTTTCATTGTATACTTTTAGCTCCTTTATCGAAAATCAGATGCTCATAGGTTTGTGGATTAAAGTCAGGGTCTTCTATACGGTTCCATTGGTCAACTTCTCTGTTTTTATGCCAATACCAAACTGTTTTCAATACTGTAGCTCTGTAATAGGTTTGAAGTCAGGGATGGTAATGCCTCCAGACGTTCCTTTATTGTATAAGATTGTTTTGGCTATCCTGGGTTTTTTGTTTTTCCATATAAAGTTGATTATTGTCTTCTCCATATCTGTGAAGAATTTTGATGGGATTTTGATGGGGATTGCATTGAATCTATATATTGCTTTTGGTAGAATTGCCATTTTTACTATGTTGATCCTCCCAATCCAAGAGCAAGGGAGATCCTTCCATTTTCTGGTGTCCTCTTCTATTTTTTTCTTCAAAGTCTTAAAGTTCTTGCTAAATATATCTTTCACTTCCTTGGTCAGGGTTACCCCAAGATATTTTATGCTCTTTGTGGCTATCATGAAAGGTGATGCTTCTCTGATTTCCCTCTCTGTTCCTTTATCCTTAGTGTATAGGAAGGCAACTGATTTTTTGGAGTTGATCTTGTATCCTGCCACATTACTAAAGGTGTTTATCAGCTGTAGGAGTTCTTTGGTAGATTTTTTGGGGTTCGCTTATGTATACTATCATATCATCTGCAAATAACGAAAGCTTAACTTCTTCCTTTCCAATACGAATCCCCTTGATCCCCTTATGTTGTCTTATTGCTATTGCTAGAACTCCAAGCACTATATTGAAGAGGTATGGAGAGAGTGGACATCCTTGTCTTGTTCCTGATTTTAGTGGGATGGCTTTGAGTTTTTCTCCGTTTAATTTAATGTTAGCTGTCGGCTTGCTGTAAATAGCTTTTATTATATTTAGGTATGACCCTTGTATTCCTAGTCTCTCCAAGACCTTTATCATAAAGGGGTGTTGAATTTTGTCGAATGCTTTTTCAGCATCTAATGAAATGATCATATGGTTTTTTTCTTTCAGTTTATTTATATGGTGGATTACATTGATAGATTTTCGTATGTTGAACCAGGCCTACATCTCTGGGATGAAGCCTACTTGAACATAATGGATAATTTTTTTGATGTGTTCTTGAATTCGGTTTGCCAGTATTTTATTAAGAATTTTTGCGTCGATATTCATGAGTGAGATAGGCCTGTAGTTCTCTTTTTTGGTTGGGTCTTTGTGTGGTTTTGGTATCAGGGTAACTGTAGCTTCATAAAAGGAATTTGGCAATGACTTTTCTGTTTCTATATTGTGAAATACATTAAGGAGTATAGGTATTAGCTCTTCTTGGAAGTTCTGGTAGAATTCTGCATTGAAACCATCTGGTCCTGGGCTATTTTTAGAAGGGAGATTTTTGATAACAGCTTCAAGTTCTTCGCAACTAACAGGTCTATTTAGATCTTTCACCTGGTTTTGGTTTAGCTTTGGTATATGGTACTTATCTAAAAAAAATGTCCATTTCTTTTGTATTTTCCAGTTTTGTGGCATACAGGCTTTTGTAGTAAGATCTAATGATTCTCTGAATTTCCTCTGTGTCTGTGGTTATGTCCCCCTTTTCATTTCTGATCTTATTTATTTGCGTGTTCTCTCTCTGTTGTTTAATTAGTTTGGATAGGGGTTTGTCAATCTTGTTGATTTTCTCCAAGAACCAACTTTTTGTTTCATTGATTCTTTGGACTGTTTTCTGTGTTTCTATTTTGTTGATTTCAGCCCTCAGTTTGATTATTTCCAGTCTTCTACTCCTTCTGGGCACCTCTGCTTCTTTTACCCAGTTTGTGTTTTCTTCCTTGCTTCCATTTCAGTTTTCAGTTCTTGAACTATTTCCATTACCTGTTTGTTCGTTTTTTTCTTGGTTTCCCAGGGTCTCATGTACATATTTACTTAATTCTTCAAACTTTTTGTTATACTTCTCATCCATTTCTATAAGGGTGTTTTTAAGGGACTCTATTGCTTTCATAAAGTCAATTTTTCCCACTTCTTCTGTGTTAGGGTGTTCAAATCTTTCTGTTGTAAGATCTTTGGGATCTGGTGTTTTCATGTTGTTTTTCACATTATTGGATGATGTTCTGCCTTGGCGCCTACCTATCTCCTCCTTTCAATGGTATCTAATTGGTCTTTTAAAATCGGATCGGGTCTGTCTGCTGGCCAGAGACTTCTCTTACTAATTGCCCTCGCTCTGTTTCCTGGCTCCTGCCGGGGGCCAAGAACCCTCTCACCCCTCAGAAGGGCTTTCCGGAACAGGACCTGGGTCCCCGTTTGCCAGGGACCTCGCCAACCAAAGGCCTACCTCTTTGATTTAATTGTAGTGGGGCGATCTGCTCTCGGTGTTGCGCGCTGGTCCCTGCTGCCTGCGTCCTCTGCCACCGCGCCAGTCCCCTCCAGTCCCGGCCTGGCCTGTGGCCTGGCCTGCGTTGCCCGCCTGAGCCGCTCTGCTCCGCTGTCATGTTCTATTCTTTTAAATGTCTCAAATCGCTATCTTCTTAACACCAATTAAGCTTTCTTATTTTTACATAAAAGAACCTTACATTAAATTAACATAAATTTGCATAAAAATACCTGTTCCTCCCCCTTTATCATGGCATCACCTTAACACTCAGGAAAGGCAGGTGGTTTGTCGTTAAGGGCATTCAATAGTAAAGAATTGGATTGAAATCTGTTCTGTGAGTCTCCTTTTTGAGTCCAGGAGTGTGGATATCTCTGGGGTGTTGTTGTCTCTTATCAACCATCCATGTTTGGTGGTCTTTGCACCTTTAGCTCTGAAGCTAATGGTTGGTGGTCCTGTAACAACAGTTAATTGGTTTAATTACACATTTTGAATATGTCATTGGGGACACACACATTCACAAATACATAAAATAAATCTTGATGAAAGATTGGCTTGCTTCTTTTTAATGGACCTTCAAGTACAAACTATGGGAACGTGGGAGTCACTTGCATTGAGACACAGTAGTCAGGCATATTGCTCTGGGAGCACTGCCGTCCTTATCATCACAAATGCCCAAGGTAACCTAAGTTTGGATGGTAAAGAGGGTAAGTTTTCACCAAGATTGGAGGGGAAATTAGTTGGGCTCTGGGCTTTTTATTTTAGTTTTGCTAAATCTAGTTGGCTTACTATTGCTGTGGTTTGTGTTGCATTGAATTAGTTACTCTCTAAATCCGGAGTCCAAACAGTGCAGTTCTCCACTGACTCTGTCCTCCCTGTTGGGAGAACATTCCTCCACCCTAGGAGGCAATTCTGCATCTTCCCTAGGCATGAACAGAGTGTCAATGCGGTAATGGGGTGGGGGTGGGATTCATGCCAGTTGTCCTCTGCCTGTTCTCTTAATTCTGCCTCCACTCTGACTGCTTTGTTCTACTCTGCCCTGATGTGCAGATTTATATCAACTTGATCTAGGGTGAGAGCAAAAAAATTCCCAAGGAGGACTGAATGAGAGAGAGGAAATGCTGAGTGCGTTTGATTCCCAGCTGCTTAGTGTCAAACTAATGAATGACTGGGTGAATGAGTGAAGGAATCAGTGGTATTTTCAGCTATGGTAAATTGAGTTTTCAGTACGGTTTATAAAATAAGAAAAGGTATTTCCTTCCATGCAACAATCTGGGCACAAAGTGACATCTAGGCCTCACCGTGGAAGACAAACTCACGACTGCAGTTGACCTCTTTGTGGTGAGAAGACAGCATCACCTGTCTGTACTAATCTGCATCCATCTGTCCCATGGGTTAAGGCAATAGCATTCTGTCTCTACAGGGCACCACTGAATCCTAGATGACTGTGGGCTATTTTAATGATTTCTCTACAGCTGTTCCTTGTTTTCTTGTGAGTTTTATTGAAATGTACATCTTCTTGAAAGGAATTTTCTCTCCACCCTGATAATCTCTTCTACACTCCTCTTATCTTGCAGGACTCGCTTGCTTGTGGAGTTCCCAGTTTACCAGTGACAGAAGTGAGAGTGGAGGCATAGGCTCCAGGCTCCTAGAAGAGCCTCTGTTTGTCAAGAAGAACCCTGAACAAGCCTGACCTCTCAGAAATGACATCTCCGCCGTGCTCTTGTTACTGTACAGCAGGGCCTTGCACGGTCCAGGCCACTGCTCAGCTGCTGAGATCATCCCCACTCAGAGCTTACATTACCTTTATCAGCTTGTAATTTTCTCCTAGCTGTAGAATTCCTAAACTCAAACAAAGGTGAGAGAGAGAAGTGAAAAGAGTTCCATCTTTTGCTCCTTGTGATGGGAAGTAGTCTGTCTTAATTACGGATCTGTTTTAGCAGAAGTTGCCAACAGGAAAATACTTCCCAGTTTGTAGATTTATTTTTCATTATGAGTACATTTAGTAATATCAAAATTTGGTAGTGTAGGAATAAATTTTCTGTTAAACTCAGGAAGCCATTGACCTTCTGCCAGACACTTAAATAATTTCCCAACTACAGAATGTACAAGGTTTTGTTTTTCCTCCTGCTGAGCAGTACAGAATTGCATGGCAAGGCCTCTTCTTTACACTCTACCTGTTGAAGGTGGTGCTTCAACTACTCCCCGTTCATTTCCTTGTCCCTCTTAGGTCAGGCATTGCCAAGGTGACAGGCATCATTTGGAGATGTCTCTCATAGCAGCCCTAAAGCATTCCTCACAGGAGAATGCACACTTTATATTGTTAACCAACAACCTTTACAGAGAAAATTGTCTCTAACAAATGCAATGCACTCGATATTCTCTTCTGTATCATTTCTGCAAGTTTACAGTAGATTTCTTCTTTTATTGTTCAGGACTCTCGGCTGAATATGCTAATCTGTGTCAGGACTATGGCCCTCAAAGCACAGAGAAATTAAAGAAAACTAATGTTCTTGAATGAATATTTGTTATAAGAAAACAAGAGTGCATTTGTTCTAACATTTATGATTCATGAGGATATAAGACAGATCTCAGGGTCAACAGCAGAGTTGGGGATGCAGGGTATGGAAGATCCTCATGTGCACAGGATCCCATGTATAGTGTCCTTGGTGGTTTTAGCAGTCCTGGGGATGATGGTAGGGTGATAACCTGAATTTCCTCCAAACAGCTAATTTGTGGGTCTTTCCTCAGCGTACTAAGGCTGCCCCCTTGTGGCAATCCAAAATATATGTTTGGAAGATGCTGTTTCCAAAATCCAATAAAGACCACAGAAGGAATTTTGGACATGTGGTCTTTCTCTAGGAGGAATATAAGCATGATCATGCTTTACCACAAAAGCACAGTGGTTGCGGTAGAGGGGTCAGAGGAAACCGTGACCAAAATTGACATTTTGCTGCATTGTGTTGAACAATCATTTAGCTTCTCTTGTCCTTTTAGTTGTGAGTCAAAGCTGTTAACAGGGGAGCCAGCCATCTTTCCGCCCCCACACTTAGCTTCTCTAATCCAAGCCACCATTTATATAAAGTGTTACAATAGCACTTAAGTCACCTCATAAGACTCTTGTGAGGAATAAGTGAATTAGCACGCAGAGACTGGAACACTCTTAGTAATATTTTAGAATGTGAAACAACAGTGTTCATCCTCTCAGCTGCAGCTCAAGTCTGTCCATCTAATGCATATTTCTCCAGATTTTTCTGAAATAAGATTTAAACCAAAGATTGAGGAACTAAGAGATGTGTCTTAGTTCTGCATAATTCTGCAGCATTTAGTCATCTAAGGTGTTACTGCACAGTCAGTTCTGTGTGACATAAACCCTGGGTGGTGACAAGGGCAGAGGCTGATTGACACAAGTAAGATTCAGACATTCCACGGTACCCCACTATCACTGCATCAGACCTCTTTGAATTGGGTAATTAGAGTCCAATGCCTTGGGAGTCTGCCACCGACATACATTCAGGTGTCTGTCCCAGGCAGCAGACGTCCTTAGGAATCCAGATCAGAGCAACCACCCACTGCCCCCGAACAGTGTCAGCTGCAGATGTACTGCAGCAGGATGGGCCCGTGTCCAAGGTTCATGGCTCCCTAAATATGTTCAGTCAGTCTTTCTCAGACTGCAGGGACTCATGGATCAAAAACCATTATACTGAAACCAGAGAAACTAAGTCATCCAAAATACAAAAAAAAAAAATTAAAAATGAAAATTATAGCACATGTCTTCTAACAGTGATGATTTGTCCATTTTCTTACTGTCTGGAAAGTTCTGAACAAAAATGAAATCATCAATTTCTATTCTCTAGGGTTTCCCTTTATGTTATGGGGGACAAATACAGACTGAATTTCCTAGATCTAAAATTACTACTTTTCCCTATTTGAATATTTTTTAGAGTGTGCATGAAATTTTAATTCAATAATATTCATTTTCCTCTCTGAGTAAAGCCTGGTAATAAATCAGTGTTGCATTTGTAATCAGTACTGACATTTCAAATGACCTAGATATTTTCAGGTTATAGACACAGCAAAAAATATTTTCAAATAGTAGAAATCTTGGGATTTCAATATGTACACATTAATTTGCATGCAGATATATTTGCGAATACACACACATCAAGAAGACACAGACCACACATGTGCTCAAACTACTTCCATTGCTATTAATGCTATCCTCAAATCCCCATGGGGAATATGCATGCCTTTGACCATGGTGTAGACCTCAGAAGGAAAAGAAACAAAACTGGGCAGTGATGGCACATGCCTTTAATCCCAGCACTCAGGAGGCAGAGGCAAGAGGATCTCTGTGAATTCTACACCAGCTTAGTCTACAAAAGCTGGTTCCAGGACAGACACCAAAGCTTTTCAGAGAAACCTTGTCTCAAAAAAACAAAAATAAATAAATAAATTTTAAAAAGAGAGAAATAAGAGAAACAAAGGAAGAGTAAGAGAAGCCCCAGCCTGTTTGAATTTGCAGCATGTCAGGGCATTGAGAAGTCTGGCTAGGTGATCCCTCTGATGGATACCAAAGATATAGTTCAAGGTTTGAAGATTTGTTTCATTTTTTTCTGTAATCTTTGGCTACAACTTAGTTCAGTGAGAACTCTCAAGACTGTACTACAGTGAGAACTCTCAAGAGTGTACTACAGGTGAGACCTCTCAAGAGTGTACTACTGACTCTGATCTTCCATGCACCTTTCCTAACTTTCTGAGCTAAGAAGTAATTCCAGTGCAGCCAGCCATATATAAGCAAGCAGGAGATGGAATGCTAGAAGTAAGTGAACATTTGCTCAGTCACATGAACCTGCGTGGGGCATATTCTATGTGCCCCTTTGTGCCAGGAGGAAAAAGAGGGGACTGTCTCAAGATTTCCTGTCAGGATAACAGCATCTGTAACTTCAACTATTTGCACATTCTCATCTCCAAAGGCTCATGCAATTTCTCAATCCCACCAAGGTGAACAATACATTTACACATGTGGTCTGTGCAGAACACAACACATTGCACATAAGAATCTCTTTCTTTCTCTTTCTTTCTCTCTCTCTTTCTTTCTCTCTCTCTTTCTTTCTCTCTCTCTCTCTCTCTCTCTCTCACACACACACACACACACACACACACACACACACACACACACACATATTTCTCATGTGAATTACTGAAAAAGAATGCTGGTTTGCCTGATGCTCTTCAGAGATAAACGATGAGATCCCAGACACAAATCGCATGTTCACATGACTGATGCCCTAGTGTTGTCAGCTTGAAACTCGTATGCTGTTTCTCTGAACTTTCAGCTTTCTTCCTGATGGTGGGTGAGCATGCATGTGGTAAAGGAACTCCCACTTTCTACTGCTGGTGTCTGCATACGCCACTCATGATGCCCTGAGCATCAGATTATGCCTGCCTATACGGCCAGCTACCCCAAAGGTCAACTTGTGTGTTACATGTTCTCAGTCTGTTTTGGATGGTAAAACTAGTCTCACCCAGAAATTAGGAACAAACCAACCTCATTGGGCATATTGTTTGTTCTTCACTTGTTATTACTCTAGTAGCCAACTGCTGATATAGAAATAGAAAAAGGAAGACATATTTTCTTTCTTTCTTTCATTTTATTTTGTTTTTCAAGACAAGGTTTCTCTGTGAATCATTGGCTGTCCCGGAACTCACCCTGTAGACCAGGCTGGCCTTAAACTCACAGGGATCTTCATGCCTCTGCCTCCCAAGTGCTGAAATTAAAGGCATGCCAGGGAAACTGAAGGAACCCACAAGATTCCTAACAACAGTGGATAAATAGCCTGAAAAGGTCCTTTCCTGTAATCAGATTGGTGACTGCAGCCATTGTCATCATAGAACCTTCATCTAGTAACAGCCAATCACTGGGCTGAGCTCTGGAAGTCCCAGTCCAGGTGAAAAGAGGGAGGAGGGATTATGTGAGCAAGCGGATCAGGATCATGAAGAGGAACACATGGAGATGGCTGACTGCTTACCTGAGCATGTGGAAGTTCATGGATTCTGGATGACCAGCCTAGGCCCTCTATATCTGGGTGACAGCTTGTTGTTTTGTGGGGTCCCTAGAATTTGAACCAGGACCTATTCCTAACACATGAGCTGGCTTGTTCAAACCTATTTTTCATGGTGGGATGCTTTGCCCAGCCGTGATGCAAGGTAAAAGAACTTGGTCTTGCCTCATCCGGGTATGACATGCTTTGTTGACTCCCATGGAAGGCCTTATCCCTCTGAATGGAGACAGAGGAAGAGTGGATGGGGGGAAGAATGGAGGTGAGGGAGGGAACAGGAGGAAAGAAGAGAAGGGAACTTATGATTGGTATGTAAAATAAATAAACAAAAAGAAACAAAGAAAAATGAAAGAATAGCCAACCAGGGTTTGTTTCTCCTCCAGTGATTTACTAACTACGATGCTTGGAAAGGTACTTATATCAAAAAGTAAAAGAAATTGATAAACTACAATGGCATTACATATGTTTACATATCCACATGCATATATGTATTCATACAAAAGGTATATAGACACTGTATATAAAGAAGTATAAGCTTCTAACACATGTTGTATAATTTCAGTGATATGTACATAGCTTGATTATTTCATTTGGAAGTTAGTATCTAAGTGACTTAATTATTAAGATAAAAAGATTAAATTTAAATAATTAAAGCCAACGTTATACAATACAAAAGTAAATAACAAATAAAAATTGATATCTTGCTTATTTCAAATACTTATAAGTAGTAATTAAATGCTAGAAGGAGAGAAGAATAAGGAAAGTTGGTGTTCTGTTGCTATTAATTAATTAATTAATTAAATTTTGAGGAGATAGGGTCTCACTCTATGATCCAGTCTGGCTTCAACTCTGCAAGATTCCTACCTCCAACTTTCCAGTGATAAAGTCACATGCCCCTCTGCTAGCAATAAAAAGCTTCCCAATTTAGTACACCAAGCAGGCATTCTTGCTGCCTGCTGAACTCAATCAATACTCAACATTGTATTTTTTCAATGTTCTACAATTATTTATAATAAGATTTTGTTGATTATTTTAAAATTTTGTACATTAATTCAATGCATCTAAATGTTGTCCATCCTACCCTAACTCCAACTTTTCTGAAGATCCCTGACCCCAATCACATCACTGCACTTTTTTGTGATTCACTCAGAATAGAATTCATGGTTAAATATAAAAGACAGAATATAGAATACCAGGAGAGCAGGTGAAAACACTTAGAAAGCTGCTGGTTGGGGTGTCTCTGGCTACTTGGCCTCCCACACTCTCACTTACAGGCTTCCTGTCTTCTACATCACCTCATCTGTCACTCACTGATATTGACTAGATTTTTAGATGCTACATCTTTTTTCAGAGGTCTTCATGGCTATCATTATTGAGTTGGTCGCAGGATTAAAGAGATTCCCTGAAATAATCTTTTCACTTGATTGAACCTGTTACTGATAACTTGCATCTGAATTTTGGGGTGAAGATCTGCTGGAAGCTGGCTGAATAGTGAGTGACATCTATGTCTTGTAAACACACAGCTAATTCAGTATCAGAGTGAGGTCAATGACATCAGCAAACATGCTCAAAGACCATTTGCTACATCTAGACATGTAGAATCATCACAGTCAACTATCATACATGGATGTCTTTGGTCCTAGAAGGCAACTATAGAAATAACATAAGTTTGGACACCATCCATGAGTTACCATCAAGACTGTTCTTCTTATCAGATGTTAACTATCATCTGAGTATACTTCTTCTTAATGTGGAGGAGAAAGTCTTGCAGAACAAAATCCTCTACTGAAAAGCAAAATACACTGCATTCACCATCTCAACACTTTTAAAAAATAAGGGCTATTGACATAAACCAGGTTCCCTTCTTACCTGCATCCATCCAAGATTCTGAGTAGTATGTTATTCGTGTGAACACCTGAACTCTATTAATATTCCTTCTCCAGAGTCTTATGACTGCAGCAGTAACACTGATCTGCAGATGCAAGAGTGTGGTTACAATAAAGCCAGTTAGCCTCACTTGATGTAGCCAGGGAACTGAGTGTGGTGTCAAAAGGGATGAAGGCAATAATGGAATGGGGCTGTTCCAAAATCTGAGGATTGCCCTATTGCTTCATTAAGGCCTGCCTGGTTGTCTGTCCCTCCTAGACTCTGAAAGTTGCTTGATAACTTTTGAGTAAATGTAATGCTTACATTAGCTGGGATTCTCTCTGATACCCAAATGTAGCATCACTTAAGGTGTGTATTTTGATCCCAGGAGGTCTTGACAAATGGTTTAGAAACAAATAACTCATTTCTGAGAATGTTTTTCTACTCTTCTTGGAAAGGCCAGCCAAACCTTACGGATGACAGTGTTCTGGAAAAAGAATGATGGATGATTAATTCATACTGTGTTGGAGAAATGACTACGGCATCTGGATACGCCAGATCAGCTACAAAGGGATAAGTTAGCTTTAGGAGAATAATGTCCTTTCCTTTATATCTATGTGGATTATAGAACAAATATTTATGTGCTGTAGCACGATAATTCCCAAGAGACGTTTAAAACATCCAGTTCAAGGCCAGGCAGTGGTGGCAGCACACGCCTTTAATCCCAGCACTCGAAAGGCAGAGGCAGGCGGATCTCTGGGAGTTCGAGGCCAGCCTGGTCTACAAGAGCTAGTTCCAGGACAGGCACCAAAGCTACAGAGAAACCCTGTCTCAAAAAAAAAATCCAGTTCAACTTCACTGGGACTCTCAGGGAAGGTCATTTGATTTTATTTTGTTTGATGAAGTATAGTGTCTAAGTGAGCTTGGACTGCTATAAAAAATACCTTATACTAACTAATTTATAAAGAAGAGAAATCCGTTGGTTATCATTCTAGAGATGGCGCTAGTCTGTCCTTAGGTGTGGCATCATCAAGTTGTGCTATTGTAGTAGAATAGAAAAGAGCTCCCACAAGTTTTCCTTTCAGAATAACACAATTTAACAGCTTCATCTACCCAAACATCCTGTTGACCTCTCATTACCACAAAAATGAAAATTAGGTTCCATATGCCTTGCTGAGGGACATGGATATGATGACCACACCATATAGCATAGTGGAGTTTTCTATACATATTCTTGTCATGCCAGTTAATGGAATAGAATGAGGATTTGGCTGATATGATTAAAGAGCAATCACGAGGTATTTTATTTAGAGGTGTTAAAGACCAACGAGCCTTCCCCCAACAGAAATCTGTGCATGGAGTATAAGACACAGACAGAGGGGAACAGAAAGGACAGTAGAATTTAACAAGGCCTCCACACAGCATTTATAAAGTCTGCTTTGATGGAAAATTTACTCTAAAAGCATCAGCCTCAAGCTTTTTGACCTTTGCAAGGAGTTTTCTTAGCTTTCTCACTTGACCTTCACTGTGGCATTGGGTCCTCTTCTAGAATGTTCTGTGAGATTTGAGGAGGTATTTACTATTAGGGTCAAGTTTGGAGTTTATACGATGTTACTTTCCTTTTGCTTAAAATGTTGAGATTTATGTGAGTTAGACTAACGCTCTGACCTTAGCAACCCAGCACTCTTTTCCCATTTGGACTGAAATCTCCACTCCTCTGCTTCAGCTCTTTATTGCCAGCAGTCTACCAGTCAATGTCTTATCTCTCCCCAACAAAGAGGAAATTGCTTCCATAACTGCTGGCAAGAGGGATTTAGCTGAAAGGAACAATTTATTTTAAACTAAAGCAAGTCTAAAAAGTAACAGAAGATACTGTATCATCGAATAAAATAGAAATTTTTAAAACTCTTACCATCACTTAAGAATGTGAAAAATCAGTTGTAATACATTATATCTTCCTGCAGATCAGCCAGATCTGGAAATAAAATGGTTTGCAGTTTCTCTCCTTTGGGTCTCGATATCTTAGACACATCTCCAGGCGTTACAGTTTCAGAGGACAGCATGTTACCCTGCGAGGTAGAGCAGAATTAAATGGGCTGTTTTTTAATGTCTTTCCATTATACTAGAATCTAAACACAACCTTCAATACATTGCCTGTTCCTTTCTACCAGAGAGATCACTGCTTCATGGCCTGGGACTGACTTCTTCAGACCTGAAAACAATATGTATTTCATGAGCAAGGCATAATGTGTTAAATCGTCTTTTGGTTAAACAGCCTAACTTCTAGCAATATCGAGATAAGAGGTTTGTTTTACTTATGAGAAAGCAAGGTTGGTAAAATCAGACACTTGGAAACATAACTGAAAGGATGGGAAACAAGATTTACCTTTTGTGACTAATACATAAATTGTGGAACTCACTCCAGCACCATGGAGATGCCCCATTCTGTTGCTTTCCCTCATATTCAGTCTGTAACCAAAGGTGGGCTGAGGACTATGGTTGTGAAGATGAGAATTTTCAATGAAAAGGATGAAAAAAAAAGTGGATTTTTTTTCCTTTCAGATCTTTAGATCATAGCAGGTAAAGTGTGAGCATCATATAGAGAGGCAACTAACTGTAAATCTTACTGTCTATGAGACACTGCCCTGAAGAGCCTTGAAGACATGGCCCATAGTGTCAAATGTCCTAGAAGAAGCAAGCAGGATTCACTTAGAAACAGTTCAGACTGTATCATAAAAAAAAAGTGCTGCTAACTGAGAAGGGACAGGCTAAAAGAGGAGGACAGAGAAAAAAATCTAAGATAAGATGATCCTAGTACAGAAATAGCTCTTAATAATATCCATGACCATAGCAAGCCTTATAATTCAATATATGTGCAAATGAGCATGTTTGAATGGAACCAATTCTTATCCCTAAACAGTTGAAGCTTCCCTATTTTATTATATTTATAAAGATCTTTGTTTCTTTAATCTATTTTCTATCTCAGAAAGCTTCTCAAACCTTAGTCACCAATCTTACCTAGGTGTAATAAATACATTTGAAAAATATTGATAGATTGTGACTTGCAATGTTAGTGTGATTGATGTTTAAGGAATAGGAGAGAGGCAGAACTAATGAAACCCAAGGAAGTCTTTTATTGATATTTTGTTCTGGTGTGTACAAATAGCTAATCGAAATATGTATTGTTTCTAAAGCTTATCTAAGGACCTTATATCTCACATATTACCATTAATAAACATAAAATCCATGAAATAACTAAATCAAACCATACTATAAGTACTCAGGGCTGTATAAGTTGGATATATGCTTTTTATTTCTAAAACAATATGTTAGAGAAAGCGATATGTCCCACAGTATACATTACACTTTGGGACAGTAAAAGAATTGGATTCTCCTCAGGAGTTCAGGCATATGAAGCCAGGAAAAACGGGTAAATAAATAAATAAACAAACAAATGCTGTTCCTTATTCAAAGGATAGCACAAAAAGACTATATAGAAGCATGATCAAATACTGTCTGAAGAGTTGTTCCCAAGTGGAAAAGAAAAGGCAATGGTTAACTCTATCTTTAAATTATCTCTCATTTATCACTCTATCTATTATCATATATCTATTTTCTTTTTATCATCTATTTTCTGATACTCAGTTTTTCAAATACCCAAATAGCATCTGGTATTGCATAAAAGGAAGAGAATGGCTGTGCACAGCAAATCTGGTTGTTCAAAAAGAAATCAGTTGGTTTTCTTTCAAACGTGAATTCTGTGGTCTGCTATCACTAGAATTTGTGAGCTTTAGTAAGCTACTTGCACTGTAGAGTTCTGTTTATTTCACTGGTCATTACATAAATTGGTTTTCACAGTTTCCTTAAGGATTAAACATGATTACATATGTAAGAGATTCAGAGCTTAGGTAAACACAGACAATAGTTCCCTGCCTGAGAGGCTGAGAGACTATTGCTATACTTACCATTTTATGTCCTTCACTTGCCCATAAGTTCTAGCTTGCTTCTCCACTATGATGAAACACTGAGCAAAAGCAATTCAGGGAGGAAAGTGTGTATTTTATCTTGTAGCTTAGTCTATCATCTAGGTAAACTAAGAACTCAAGAGAAGCTGAGGCAAACATTACTGGGGAATGCTGTTTACTGGTTTGCTCTGCCGTCTCATACTAAGTCAGGTACTTTATACAACCTAGGAACATCTGTCCAATTGGGGCACCACACACAGTGGGTTTGGTACTCTCACATCTGTTATCAGTCTAGACAACGGCCCACAAACATGTCCAGACGTCAAAATCACATGGTACTTCACAGACATAAGAGTATGGCTGTGCATAGAAAATTAAACCAGTCTTGTTGGTTGTTCAAATAGCCCACCAATATACCCAAAGGCATCATCACTGCAGATATAGTCTCTCTCTCTCTCTCTCTCTCTCTCTCTCTCTCTCTCCTCACACACACACACACACACACACACACACACACACACACACCATTCATAGAAAAAGTTAGTATAATAGTTCTGTATTACATAGTTGTCTTTTGGGAGATCTTATGCTGATGATTTATTCTTTAAGTCGGTTCTCCTGTCCAAATGGCAAAGTACACCTGAAATGTAGAATTGCTTTGCATTGGAACAAATAGGCCCATTGGAAAATACAGAAGATTCTGTTGAACACGTGAGACTAACAACAAGAGAAGAGTCAAGCAGAGGTGGTCAGTGCACCTGACCTGTGCACTGTTCACTTTGTGGCTGTTTCCTTTCTCTAGTCACAGGTTTGAAATATTTGTGTCATGATGAGTGATTGTTAGAGAACATTGTGTTCTCTGAAGCTTAGCAGCAATAGACCTTCACTTCTTTCTGGAAAGCAGAGCTCAAGTTTGGATAAATGTTACTAGAACAGCGTAAGAATGAAGACACAGAAGGTGAGAAACTGAATAGCCAACTCAGAGCTTTGTCAGCTGATACCTTAAACCTTTGGAGATGGATGAGCCCATTAAGCGTTTTTCCTTCCAGGACTCAGGAACATTAGCTGTTCACATAAGATTAAACTGATTTCAGAGGGAAAGACTAAAAAGCTGTTTTCTCTAAGTCTAGGGATTGTTTCACTAAATATTCACATTCATAGTTTGCAAAAATAAAATAACAGCTTTTTGAGGTAGAAACTATTCGGGAAATGAAAAATGCAGAAGTAGATATAGATATAGATATAGATGATATAGATATAAATAGATAGAGTAATATTTTGTGATTTTCACTTTAAAATTATTACATGTGTAAAGTTCCTAATTGAGAAATTAAGATTTTACTTTCTCTTATAAAAGAATGGGCATCTTGATAAGAAAACATCAAGTAAGATGAACTTTTGGAAGTCCAAAAATTAAAAGGTTCCCTGTCAAAACAGTTTTCATCAAGTATCTTTCTTTTATTATGTGTAATAGTATATTTATGAAATATTTGAAATATACAAAATAGTGAACTAAACTCATGCAGAGTAAGAATTTCATGCACACGGGTATATCTATGAGGGTGTCATTGTTGGCTCTTTCCATGGTCAACAGATGTCTATTCTCTTGTCCCAGGAAATGTTTATATAACCAAAACCCTCTTACTCTCTAAAGTAAGTACTGTTCTTCAGGTATGCTCCTGATATTATCCACCATTGTCTCTCCTTCAAGAAGGAATTGCATCTATAAATTAACTGATTAATATAGAAGAGTGCACGGTACAGAAGATGGCAGCAAGATTGACAGGATGAATGTTCATGCAGACCTATGTGTTCAGTTCCAGTTAGAAGATATGTTAAAGGTGCTTCCCAAATGTATAAGCGCTATATTTAGTTTCAGATAATTTGAGTCAATGTTTTTGTGCTTTTATTTCTTTCACATTTTAGAATTATTTTATTTTAAGCAAGTAAACTGTGTATTCATAAAAGGTAAAGGTAAGAACTGAGTCAATATAAAAATTAATTGATCCAAGGAAGATTTTTAACCGGAAAACGAGGGAAATTTGAAGCATAAATATGGTTTAGTATGCATTTAAAATCTTTTCTGTGTGTCTGCATGATACCCAACTACCTAAGTCTCATTTTCACCAACACTTCATTCCACAATGACATACTCAATATCCTCATTGCCTTCGGACCACACACTGTTACAAAAACTGCAAATAAGTAATTAAGGAAGAAGGCTATTGATTAACTTTGTCAGGCATTGAATAGATATTGGTCTACTGAGGTTTCACTGGGATTTGAAGTTTTCAACCTCAGTTTTTCTAAAGGTGAATAAAGATATTCTAAAGTTTCAGTGTCAGCAGTGAAGCATAAATATACTAAAAACACATTAGGTACAATCAGGTAAATATATCTTTTTGGAAATAAGTGTGACTTTATAAACAAGAGAGCATTGTGATGAGGGTGAAGGGCTGGCTCTGCAGTGAAAACTTGTTTGGAGATAAATCTTAGACACTCTTCTTTTAACATGAGCAACCCAGTTTAGACTCCAAAACTGAACATAAGTGACTTATTTAGGAAGGAAAATTAACTGGCCTTCCTTTCTGACTTTATGTAATGATATTAAACATTCCTTATATAATATCATGTATACATATATCATACTCTCCTGATTTATAATTACATGCAGTGTACAAGGCAATCGATTTCAGATCAGTCCCACCACATGCTTTGTGTCCATGCAGTTCCATGTAAAGTAACTATAATGTCCCTAGCTCTTTCTACATTGCCGAATAGTGAGTTCATCTCAAATATGTGCTAATCTTATTAACCCTAGATTTTATGTCCAACCTAAGAGATGTGGAAGAGAGAAGAAATGGACTGAACTGCTTATAAGGGGAATTACACTGCCATATCCTTCAAATAGGTCAGTAAATTGTTTTAGGGCACAAAATATTGCAGGCAATTGAGAAGAGCAGTTCTAACATGAACCCAGTCTAACAGAGCCAGGTTAGTGCCAGGCTTACATATAAGCCTGCTGCAAGTCAGTTCAGTTCAGGATGTTCTATAGGACAGTGTGTGTGCTTGAGGTTCCACAAGCTGGAAGAATGTCTAAAGAGGATGACAGTTCTGAGAAGGGCTCCAAATAGATCCCTGCTCAAAATTATTTCTCCAAGTAATAAATGTCACCTTTTAAGATGTGAAATTTGAAGTAGCTAACTACTAATAGAACTACTACTACCAAACACTTTCACACTGCCATCTTAGCATCAGCAAAATAAGAAGGTTCCAATATTCATAGAGCATTACAATTCTACCACACCATTGCTTATTTTTACCCCATTGCACTCATCCACAAGCAGTCAGCACTATTGCAAAGTTATAGAGAAATAAATACAACTGGTCTATTTACTTCCTGGAGCTGACTTCATTCATATCAGCCATCTATTATCTCAGAGTCACATGCCCTGTGTCAAATCCATGGGTGTCTTGTAATTTACATCCATACTCGCTTACTTTTCCAAATTCAATGTATGTTCTCCTTTGACCCTCATCATCTTATCTTTTGCCTTTGTAAATGCCGCGCCAGCACGGCAAATGTAGTTCTCTGAGCGAGGGACGTCAGAATTAACACACAACACAACTTCAGGCTCTGCAGACAAGCCTTTCTTCTACTTTCTCACATAGTATATATAACCCTCAGCCGGGGAGGCCAAGCCAGCAAAAGCAGGAAGCTCATCATGGTAACTCACAGGGCTTAGGGACATTTGTTTAGTCAGAGTATTGAAACCAGTGACCAAAGGGAAGGTGTAAGTTATGAGCATTCTGCTTGACAGCCTCATTTCTGCTCCACAACCTCAAAATTGCAAGACTGGCTTGAGTCAAGTTCAACAGTTTTACTTAAATTATTCTAGATAACTTAAATAATTCCTAGACTGTTAATAACCACCAAAAACTTATAACTCAATCTGTTATTATTTCATTAAAATACACACAAATATTATACTTTTAACTTCCAGTTATCCTTCTGCATTCTCTATACCTGTTGGTATATCAGTTATGGCCCTTGTGAATACTGAAGTCTGCTGATGAGGAATTCTTTCTAAAAAAATAATACTGTATTTGCTGACAACCCATGCACATCCTCCTTCTATATCCCTCAAATCATGTGGAAAATGCTCATATATAATATAATATAATATAATATAATATAATATAATATAATATAATATAAATTCTAGGTTTATGGTTGTTACACTGTGTTCTTTAGAGAATAAAACTTGTGAAAAATTCTTTTGTTTCTTTAGACACAATTTTAATTCTCTTTTCTGAATCAAGGGATGAGGACAAAGAAATGGAGATCTGGCCATATTAAAAATATGTTTGTTCAGTCTGTCCTCCTGCAAAGCTATGAGTTCTTTTTTTTTTTTAATTGAGAATAAGAAAAAAAAAGTTTCCGCCTCCTCCCAGCCTCCCATTTCCCTCAACCTCCGCCCACTCTTCTCCCCCTCCCCCCACTCCTCTCCCCCTCCCTCTCTAATCCAAAGAGCAGTCATGGTTCCCTGCCCTGTGGAAAGTCCAAGGTCCTCCCCCCTCCGTCCATGTCTAGGAAGGTGAACATCCAAACTGGCTAGGCTCCCACCAAGCCAGAACATGAAGTAGGATCAAAACCCCTTGCCATTGACCTTGGCTTCTCATCAGTCCTCGTTTTCCGCCATGATCAGAGAGTCCGGTTTTATCCCATGCTTTTTCAGTCACAGTCCAGCTGGCCTTGGTGAGCTCCCAATAGATCAGCCCCACTGTCTCAGTGGGTGGGTGCACCCCCCGTGGTCCTGACATCCTTGCTCGTGTTCTCCCTCCATCTGATCCTCATTGGGACCTTGGGAGCTCAGTCCAGTGCTCCAGTGTGGGTCTCTGTCTCTATCTCCATCCATCACCAGATGAAGGTTCTATGGTGATATGAAAGATATTCGTCAGTATTGCTATGGGATAGGGTCATTTCGGGTTCCCTATCCTCTGCTTCCCAAGGGACTAACTGGGGACATCGCCTTGGGCTCCTGGGAGCCACTCTAGGTTCAAGTCTCTTGCCAACCCTAAGGTGGCTCCCTTAACTAAGATATGTGCTTCCCTGCTCCCCTATCCAACCTTCCTTTATCCCAATCTTCCTGTTTCCCCAAGTTCCCCCAATCCTCCCCTTCTCACTTTTCTCTCCCTGTCCCCCCTTATCCCCAACCCACCCCACCCCCAAGATCCCAATTTTCTCCCCGTCAATTTTATCTATTTCCCTTAGCCAAGAGGATAACTATATGTTTTTTCTTGGGTTCCCCTTCTTATTTAGCTTCTTTAGGTTCACCAGGTATACACTCCGTGACCTTTATTAATGGCTAGAAACCAATTATGAGTGAGTACATCCATGTTCATCTTTTTGGGTCTGGGTTACCTCGCTCAGGATAGTGTTTTCTATTTCCATCCATTTGCATGCAAAATTCGAGAAGTCATTGTTTTTTACCGCAGCATAGTACTCTAAAGTGTATATATTCCACACTTTCTTCATCCATTCTTCCATTGAAGGGCATCTAGGTTGTTTCCAGGTTCTGGCTATTACAAATAATACTCCTATGAACATAGTTGAACAAATGCTTTTGTCATATGATAGGGCATCTCTTGGGTATATTCCCAAGAGTGGTATTGCTGGGTCCAGGGGTAGGTTGATCCCGAATTTCCTGAGAAACCGAAACACTGATTTCCAAAGTGGTTGCACAAGATTGCATTCCCACCAGCAATGGATGAGTGTACCCCTTCCTCCACAGCCTCTCCAGCAAAGGCTATCATCGGTGCTTTTGATTTTAGCCATTCTGACAGGTGTAAGATGATATCTCAAAGTTGTTTTGATTTGCATTTCCCTGATTGCTAATGAGGTTGAGCATGACTTTCAGTGTCTTTTGGCCATTTGAACTCCTTCTTTTGAGAATTCTCTGTTCAGTTCAGTGCCCCATTTTTTAATTGGGTTAATTAGCATTTTAAAATCTAGTTTCTTGAGTTCTCTATATATTTTGGAGATCAGACCTTTGTCTGTTGCAGGGTTGGTGAAGATCTTCTCCCAGTCAGTAGGTTGCCTTTTTGTCTTAGTGACAGTGTCCTTTGCTTTACAGAAGCTTCTCAGCTTTAGTAGGTCCCATTTATTCAATGTTGCCCTTAGTGTCTGTGCTGCTGGGGTTATACTTAAGAAGCGATCTCCTGTGCCCATCTGTTGTAGGGTACTTCCCACTTTCTCTTCTATCAGGTTCAGTGTGTTCAGACTGATATTGAGGTCTTTGATCCATTTGGACTTGAGTTTTGTGCAAAGTGATAGATATGGGTCTAATTTCAATCTTCTACAGGTTGACATCCAGTTGTGCCAGCACCATTTGTTGAAGATGCTTTCTTTCTTCCATTGTATACTTTTAGCTCCTTTGTCGAAAATGAGGTGTTCATAGGTTTGGGGATTAAATTCTGGGTCTTCTATGCGATTCCATTGGTCGACTTCTCTGTTTTTATGCCAATACCACACTGTTTTCATTACCGTAGCTCTGTGATAGAGTTTGAAGTCAGGGATGGTAATGCCTCCAGAAGATACTTTATTGAATAGGATTGTTTTGGCTATCCTGGGTTTTTTTATTTTTCCATATAAAATTGATTATTGTCCTCTCAAGATCTGTGAAGAATTTTGATGGGACCTTGATGGGAATTGCATTGAATCTATAAATTGCCTTTGGTAAAATTGCCATTTTTACTATGTTGATCCTCCCAATCCAAGAGCATGGGAGGTCCTTCCATTTTCTGGTATCCTCATCAATTTCTTTCTTCAATGCTTTAAAGTTCTTGTCAAATAGATCTTTCACTTCCTTTGTTAGAGTTACCCCGAGATATTTTATGCTGTTTGGCTATTGTGAAAGGTGAAGCTTCTCTGATTTCCCTCTCTGCTTCCATATCCTTTGTGTATAAGAGGGCGACTGATTTTTTGGAGTTGATCTTGTATCCTGCCACATTACTAAAGGAATTTATCAGCTGTAAAAGTTCCTTGGTGGATTTTGAGGGTCACTTTTGTACACTATCATATCATCTGCAAATAACGAAAGTTTAACTTCTTCCTTTCCAATTTGAATCCCCTTGATCCCCTTATGTTGTCTTATTGCTATTGCTAGAACTTCAAGCACTATATTGAAGAGGTATGGCAAGAGTGGGCAGCCTTGTCGTGTTCCTGAGTTTAGTGGGATGGCTTTGAGTTTCTCTCCCTTTAATTTGATGTTAGCTGTCAGCTTGCTGTATATAGCTTTTATTATATTTAGGTATGACCCTTGTATCCCTAGTCTCTCCAAGACTTTTATCATAAAGGGATGTTGAATTTTGTCAAATGCTTTTTCAGCATCTAATGAAATGATCATATGGTTTTTTTCTTTCAGCTTATTTATATGATGGATTACATTGATAGATTTTCGTATGTTGAACCAGCCCTGCATCTCTGGAATGAAGCCTACTTGATAATAATGGATAATTTTTCTAATGTGTTCTTGGATTCGGTTTGCCAGTATTTTGTTGAGGATTTTTGCGTCGATATTCATGAGTGAGATTGGCCTGTAATTCTCTTTCTTGGTTGAGTCTTTCTGTGGTTTTGGTATCAGAGTGACTGTAGCTTCATAAAAGGAATTTGGCAATGACTCTTCTGCTTCTATATTGTGAAATACATTAAGGAGTATAGGTGTTAGCTCTTCTTGGAAGTTCTGGTAGAATTCCGCATTGAAACCATCAGGTCCTGGGCTTTTTTTGGTAGGGAGGTTTTTGATAACAGCTTCTAGTTCTTCGCGACTAACAGGTCTATTTAGGTTGTTCACCTGGTCCTGGTTTAACTTTGGTATATGGTATTTATCTAAAAACGTGTCCATTTCTTTTACATTTTCCAGTTTTGTGCCATACAGGCCTTTGTAGTAAGATCTAATGATTCTTTGAATTTCCTCTGTGTCTGTGGTTATGTCCCCCTTTTCATTTCTGATCTTATTAATTTGCATATTCACTCTCTGGCGTTTTATTAGTTTGTATAGAGGTTTATCAATCTTGTTGATTTTCTCTAGGAACCAGCTTTTTGTTTCATTGATTCTTTGGATTGTTTTCTGTGTTTCTATTTTGTTGATTTCAGCCCTCAGTTTGATTATTTCCAGTCTTCTACTCCTCCTAGGTGAGTCTGCTTCTTTTTTTCTAGAGCTTTCAGGTGGGCTGTTAAGTCTCCAATGTGTGCCTTCTCTGTTTTCTTTAAGTGGGCACTTAGTGCTATGAACTTTCCTCTCAGGACTGCTTTCATAGTGTCCCATAAGTTTGAGTAGGTTGTTTCTTTATTTTCATTGAATTCAAGGAAGACTTTAATTTCTTTCTTTATTTCTTCCTTGATCCAGGTGTGGTTCAGTAGTTGACTGTTCAGTTTCCATGAGTTTGTAGGCTTTCTGGGGGTAGGGTTTTTGTTGAATTCTAACTTTAATCCATGGTGATCTGATAAGACACAGGTGATTACTAATATTTTTTTTGTAACTGTGGAAGTTTGCTTTGTTACCGAGTATGTGGTCAATTTTCGAGAAGGTTCCTTGTGCTGCAGAGAAGAAGGTATATTCTTTCCTATTTGGGTGGAATATTCTATAGATGTCTGTCAAGTCCAATTGATTCATTACCTCCTTTAATTCTCTTAGTTCTCTGTTAGGTTTCTGTCTGATTGACCTGTCCATTGGCGAGAGAGGAGTGTTGAAGTCTCCTACTATTAGTGTGTGCAGTTTGATGGCTGCCTTGAGTTTTAGTAATGTTTCTTTTACGTACGTGGGTGCTTTTATATTAGGGGCGTAGATATTCAGGATTGAGACTTCATCCTGATAGAAGAGAAAGTGGGAAGTACTCTTCAAGTGGGCACAGGAGATCACTTCCTACGTATAACCTCAGCAGCACAGACAGTAAGGGCCGCATTGAATAAATGGGACCTCCTGAGACTGAGAAGCTTCTGTAAAGCAAAGGACACTGTAGCTGAGACAGAAAGGCAACCCACTGACTGGGAGAAGATCTTCACCAACCCCGCAACAGACAAAGGTCTGATCTCCAAAATATATAAAGAACTCAAGAAACTAGACCGTAAAAAGCTAATTAACCCAATTAAAAAATGGGGCACTGAACTGAACAGAGAATTCTCAAAAGAGGAAGTTCAAATGGCCAAAAGACACCTAAGGTCATGCTCAACCTCATTAGCAATCAGGGAAATGCAAATCAAAACACCAGCATCCTTAAATGAAGTGTTTCCTAAGGCAATCTGAAGCTATGGAAAATAATTGCTTTAGGCAAGTCCTTCCATGGTTCATGCAGATAAACTAATCAATCAGACCCAAGTCTTGTTATTACAAGTGCTCATCATATTACACAAGGCTTATCGTATGCAGAAAAATCAGGCTCAATAAAGGAGTGTGTCTGTTTCTCTTGTCCACAGATAGTTGAAAAACACATAAGTCTCTAGCCCTGTTGTTGGCATCAAGTCAATCTCTTTCCACACTCTGATCACCATCTTGTCCTTCATTTTCTACTGTCTTTCTCTACCTTGCCCACATATGAAATCATTCCTGGTGAAATGTTTCTAGAGGGAAGAACAGAATTCTCAGTCCGTTTATTACTTGAGTAAAACCAGATACACCACAGAGTACTGTTTCAAGAATTCTTTCAGGTTTTCAGATTACACTGTAGACTTCACTTTTACATTTAGAGTTTTACAGTTTTAATTATTTTGGCATGTGAAATTTTATTTCTTTGTTGTTATTGTATTTTGTTGCTATTTATTAAATATTCTGCTCATTGCACTCCCTATTGCTGTTCAACTTCTTCCTGTTATTTTTATGATGAGGGAAAACTATTGAGCATTTCTATACTTGCTGAGTAGTCTACTATGAGACTCTGGAATTGTTTCTGGGTTCTAAGTCCCTCTCCACTTAGTAATCTCACAAGAATTGGATAGTGTCCTCATGGAAAGAGGGTGAGCTTCCCTTACCTAAAACAACATAGAAGTTGTTAACTACTTTTGTGGATTAGTCTTGTTAGTAAAATGCACCACAGATTCTTCACCTGATCTCTGGGAGAGTCCTATGAAAGAACATGGAAGTTAAGAAGCAAGAATGACTGATGACATCTTAACGTTTTCCAAAGTACTGCCCCTTTCATCTTGGGAATATAAGACCAGAAAGAAAGCAGCCTAGCATCATTTTTCTAGGAGACACCATTGTATCAGAAGAATCAAAGCATGCATGTTGTGAAATGGCACAAAAAAGACTGAAATTTACCATGAGTATTCAGATATTCGGAGAAAAACATGGGCTTTTTTGTTTTGTTTTGTTTTTTACTGTTGATGTACAAAGAGTATTTGTTCTGATAATTTTTATGTGTCTTTCTGTCTCTGTCTGTCTCTGTCTCTCTCTATCTTTCTCTCTGTCTCTATCTCTGTCTCTCTCTCTCTCACACACACACACACACACACACACACACACACTCACACAACTCCTTCTGTGGAGACCCACCGGCCACAAAGAACACAAACATCCTTGTCAATTAAAGATCACAAGGAAGTTCCACTATCAGTGTGGGGGGGTGAGGGCAGCTGGATCACAACACTGGGAATTGAACTCAGGACCTCTGGAAGAATAGTCAGTGCTCTTAACCGCTGATTTAACTTTTGATCATAATCATATCTCTTACTAGATTTGTAAGTTAAGGGATTTCCCTCAGTAGCCTGCCTACCTACAATGCTGTTCTACCTCCTGGAAGTATAGGATAATGAGATCGCTATCTAAGATCATCATGAAAGTGAAATAACATATTAATCATCTATCCCAAACTTTAAAAATTTCAGTGTTTGTATGAACGCTGTTAGTTTGTGTTAGATTTCAAAAATAGAAGTATTTTTTGTGTTAAAGAGATTATTTAAAATAAAATGCAAATAAAAAGCATTGAAATATGCTTATCCAAAATTTTGTTGTTGTACAAAAATATTTTGTGGGTTTTTTTCTGTTCTCTTATGTATTGAGGTTATAGGCACTCAGGAAGACATGAACAGGGGTAAAGTTGGAACCTCTCTGCAAAAGAAGCCAGCCTAATTTACAAATAAGACTCTCCAATATGCATATTCCAGTTCAGTGTAATAGAAAATTAGTTAAGAAACAATGAATCCTGATTTGATTATTTGGTGTAAAAATGTTTCATACGACTTTGATGCTTGGATGATACTCATGAATGAATCACTCACATACTATAAACTGTCTATAATATCTGCAGAGGAAACCAATGCAGGATTCTTGTGAGTTGCTTGGTGCATGCAAAACAAGCATTTTTATTTAATGGGCCCTGTTTGTGGTAAATTTGACTTCAGTTCATATTAAAGGAAAGAAAAAACGTCAACACAGGAAGGCAGTTTATAACTTCAGTAATCCAAACCCAATCTGAGCCTCTCTTTATTATAATAAATAAAACACCCGCATTGTAAGATTTTTTCATTAAATTTTATCTCTCATAAGTGCTCTCAAGAAGTACCTTACACTGGTTCTACTACAAATTTTAAATTGTTTAATATTCATTCGAAATCTCCAAGGTATTTCTCTTCATAGCAAAATACTACATGTTTTACAATAAATAAGTTTTCAATATAGCATCATAATTCCCAAATGACTACAAAATAACAATTTTCCTGTATAACACAAGGATGTATGTGGCTGCTATTTTTATATATTGCAACGTGAGATGGGTTTTAAGATCATATTGAAGAGTTTTTGCTCACTTTATGTCATATTTGTGCTGGGACAAGCCCTGATCTCATTTGTTTAGATACATGAAGCACTGTGTACACAGGTCTGTAGCATCGTGCTGTATTCACATACTATAATGGGTAAATCTCCTGTCTGCACCTCAGTTACTCAATATGAAAGTTTGTCCTACTTTCTGCTCTCCTGGGAAGAGGATACAGAAGTGAAAGGACTCTTTCTCCTGAGTCAAGTATGCCTCCTTCAGTCTTAGTAATCTTTCCAGTCCTAAAATACTTGAATGGAATTTATCCTAGGAAGAGGGTGGAGAGTAAGTCTAGTAAAACACAATTTTACTTTATTTTATTTTTTTCCTGGAGAGAGTTGGAACCTCCCCAGTATTATCAGGTTTTCCACAACTTTCCTCTGGATGATTAAAGATACATTTGCATTTTGTCTCCCACCCTAGCAAGGCTTTCTCTATGAATGATGCAGGTTGACGATGCACTTTCCATTGATGCTCTGATTAATAAACACCCCCGACTGGGGTATGCATCTCCTGCTGATTTGATAGCATCACATTTGTACTCTCTTATACATAGAGGTCCTTCCTGACCTCTCTCTTCAGTGTCATCATTTAGTGCATCTGTTCTTCTGACTTCTGACATGATGTTAAAGATTTAACTTCATGATAATTCTCAGTGTTGACCACTGAGCCATTTTTCCCTGTATATAAGTATACATGTTCACATGTGTGTTCAGATGATGTGTACATGGAAGCCAGAAGTTGATGTCAGTCTGATACCTTATCTCACTCACCCAGAATGTACTGATTCAGCTTGTCCAGCTAGACAACTTACAATCAGGCTCCTCTGCCTCTACCTTGTAAGCAATGGGATTCCAGGCATCCCACCTGGCTTTTATGTAGGAGCTAGAGACTTGAACTTCTGCTCTTACAATCCACAACCACGTTCCCTCATGGAACGCATTTCTAAAATCATCTTGCCTAACTTGACTTGTTTTGACCTTGTAACTTTCTTTTGAGTTCTTAACATAGATTAATAGAGATTTTGATATTCACTTCATTGAATTTTTTAATACATTTGAAAAACAGTTTTCCTCTTATGAACTATCATACTAATATATAGATAATATTTTCTTTATGGACAACTTTTGTTTCCTCTACTTGTGTTTTGTAGTTTTCCTCAGGAAAATTTTTGTGGACTCAAGCAATTCATTGTTGGGATTAAAGGTGTGTGCCACCACACCTTGAATTTACAGAGATCTGCCTGCCTCTGCCTTCCAAGTGTTGGGATTAAAGGTTCTAGGTTAAGAAAAATCAGGTTTGATCAAGGAAGATTCCCCTTTTCCGAGAAATCTCTGATAGGATCAGACGGCCCAGATGTCTGAATTCTACATCCAGAACAGCCTCAAAGACTGTAGGTTGAGGTGATCAAGCCTCACAGAATATTACAGTCAGGACTTGACCATAATCCTAAATTTTCTTTAGTTCCCCATAAGATTACCAGTACCCCTAGTAAGCAGGAAGTAGCCTAGGCCTAGAAAACTGTGCCCACATTCCCCCCAAAAAAATGGATTATGGATGTTTGTCTTTGTTTAGAGTTGGTTACAAGTTGTTATGAACAATGGTCAGGAAGAAAGCTAAACAAAGATTAGATTCAGAGTTTTTGTTTTGAAAAAAAAGGGGAGGAATTGCTATGGGACAATGGTCTTGTATTGTTGAAAAAAAAAAACCACTTATTGACCAGTAGCCAGATAGGAAGTAGAGGTGGAGAAACCAGGCAGGTAGTAGAGGTGGTGTAACAAGAACAGAATTCTGGAAGAGGAAAGGGTCAGTCTACAGTTGACACAGTGGAAGCTAGACACAGAGGAAGAAAGATGAGAACATCTCACTTATAAAAGATACCAAGCCATGTGACTAACACAGATAAGAATCACAGGCTAATTTAAGATGTTAGAATTAGTTAATAAGAAAGCTTGAGCTAATAGGCCAACAAGTTCATAAATAATGTAGACTTCTGTGTGTTTCTTTGGGATTGAATGATTATAGGACCAGGCAGGACAGAAACTTCTATCAACAATTCTTGCACTGTATGACTCAGAACCCAGCCTTGCATTCTGGAGTTTGCTGTGGTTTGTTATTCTCTTAGCTTTTCAGTCATTAACATTTTTGTTGCTGTTTCTATTTGTTTGTTTTGTTTTGTTTTTTAAGAATTAATGGTATTGTCAAGGCTTTGCCAACTTTTTTCAGACTGTGTACTTGGGAATGTGGATTTTAATTGAGTAATTGCTTCTATCAAACTGTACTGTGAGCATATTTGTAGATCATTTTCTTGATCACTGGGTGGGGTGGTAGGGCCCACTAAGGGTGGTATCATATCTGGGTAGGTGGACCTGGGAAGTATAAAACAGGGTGCAAGTCAGTAAGCAGAATTTTGTCATACCTATGCCTCCATGTTTCTGCCCATACATCTGCCCTGGCTCCCTATGATGATAGCTTTTTACCTGTAATACAAATAAACACTTTCTCCCCAAGTTGCTTTGGGTCATGTCGCTTACCATAGCAACAAAAAGCAAACCTGGCAGGTGCTATTCACATGTTTCAGAAACTGCTGAAATCATTTGACATTTAGCTTGTAGTCAGTTTGCCTCCACCCTAGGATTAAAATGTAGATTTTATTGTTAGTTATGGTGAGGCCAGGAGTTCAGAACAATACCTCTCTCTCTCTCTCTCTCTCTCTCTCTCTCTCTCTCTCTCTCTCTCTCTCTCTAACAGTGTTCTCAAGAGGTTGGACATACCATGATACCACAACCACAGAGGGAAATAACAGAGCACAATAGGAAGCATACAGAGTATGTCATTCACTTTCGATCACAGACAGAATATCTGAGGTGATCAACGTACACAAAGTTTTATTTGGGTTCACACATTGTGGGATTCAGAAATTTGTCATTGGCTCTATTGCTTTGAAATCTGTGTCAAGTCAGCAATAGTAGGGCAGAATGTCCAAAAGAACAGAGCCAGTTATTACATGCCTGGAACCAAAAGATACAGAAAGAAGTTGAACTCTTTCTTTACCCGAATATCACCTATGAAACACTTCCCATGACCTATCTTCCCATTAGTCCTTTCATCTGAAATTCTCACTACTTCATAGCAATGCCAAGGAAATGAAACCAAGCCTTTATTCTATACACAAGTCTTTAGGGAACTTCGAGATCCCAGTTCTCACATGGAGTAAATATAGAACAACATAAGCACATTTTTAATGTGGGAGTGATTTTTTATTAATAAAGAAACTGCCTAGGCCCATTTGATAGGCCAACCCTTAGGTAGGCAGAGTAAACAGAAAAGAATGCTGGGAGAAAGAAGCTTAGTCGAGGAGTCGCCATGGTTCTCCCAATCCAGACAGATGCAGGTTAAGATCCTCCCTGGTAAGCCACCTCGTGGGCTACACAGAATATTAGAAATGGGTTAGAACAATATGTAAGAGCTAGCCAATAAGAGGCTGGAACTAATGGGTCAGGCAGTGTTTAAAAGAATACAGTTTCCGTGTAATTATTTCGGGACATAAGCTAGCAGTGCGGGCGGCCAGGTGCCGGGAACATAGCCCTCTGCTCATATCACTACAGAGTGGCACCAAGACGTGATAGGCTAAATCCACTTAAACACCTGAGAGAGCTTAATTTAAAACAAACAAACAAACAAACAAAAAAACAGAGTTTAACGCAGAGTTTTCTCTTTGTTTGTGGCATGCCTTAAAAAGATTTCCTGATTCAGCAACAGCAGCAGAAAAAAAGCTGCGTCATTTTAAAGCGCGGCTTCCTGGGGCTGTGCTGCCAGTGTGAACTCTGGCTTTAAAGCATTTCAAGGCTTTTATGGGACTGGATGTTTGTGTTCCCGCTTGGGTTCTGAAGGAGAGTGCTCTGAGACCATGCTGATGGCTCAGCTCTCCCACCTGCACCTGGGCAGATGGCAGAATCAGGCTTATGCAAGCGGAAGAGCATGGTGGATTCCTGCTGCCATATAGAGACGTGTTTTCAGACTGCACAGTGCTCTGCGTGTCAGATTTTGCTGCAACTTGGATGAAAAGAGTTTCTGTGCTGCACACTCAGTCTTAGAATTAAACGGCTGATTTTGGCTCCAATGTGGACTTGCTGTATGCCTGGAACTGTGTGTAGCTCAGGGGCACCAAAATGGCTCTGAGGCAGGAGCGGCTGCTCCATGCTGAACTGTGCTGACCTCAGGCAGGAACTACCATAATTGCCATAATAACAGCGCAGTTAAGGTTTAGACTGGGCAGGACACAGGCAGTACCGTATTACCTGTACATGGTGCAACTTAAGTTTTTAAGATCTGTTTAACTGTTAAAATAAGAGCAGCGGCGAGGCTGCGTCCCCAGCACCCCGGCCGCCTGCTAGCTCATGCCCGAAATAACAACACACAAACTGTATTCATTTAAGAACTGCTTGGCCCATGAACTCTAGCCCTTACAGGCTAATTCTCACACCTGGACTAGCCCATTTCTAATGATTGTGTAAGCACCCCAAGGTGCGCTTACCGGGAAGATTCTAGCCTCCGTCCATCCTGGGTCAGAGCTGTCTGGGAGAGCAGAGCCTGGCATCTCTGCTCCAGAGAGCAGAGCTGTCGAGTCTCCCCAGGAGAGCTGAGCATGGCATCTCTGCTCCAGAGAGCAGAGCTGTCGAGTCTCTCCGGGAGCAGAGCAGAGTCCGACCTCACTTCCTCTTCCTCCTGTTTACTCCTCCCACCTATGTTTTAACCTATCAGGGCCAGCCAAGCAGTTTCTTTATTGCCAATTACCTTCCTCCATCATTTCCCCTTTTTCTGTTTAAACAAAAAAAAAGGAAGGCTTTAACTTAACATAGCAAAATTACATATAACAAAACAGTTATCAATTAAAAATCACAATAATCTATATCATAACTAAGGAAAACTATAACTATAGCTAACTATTCTTAACTCCATCAAAGAGTCCAGAAAGATACAATATTACCTAAGCAAATAAGAAATAAGCAAACTCTCAAACTCTAGAAATGACAGAGACATCTCGCTGCCTGGACAGTCACCAAAGTTCCTCTGTACTGTTGGGGCATCCATCTTCAGCCTACAGGCCCATAGTTTCCAGCAGACATTTACGCAAAGCAGGAAATTTCAAAGGCAGTTACTATCTGCTTGTCCTGAAGAATGTCATGCAGACTCTTCTCACCTTTAGATGAGATCATCTCACCTTTAGGCAAGTTCATCAGTCCTCTCTCTGTGGGTTCTCTGTGTCCAGTTTATGCAGTAGTCCAGGCAAGAGCAGTTTCTTGCCCAAATGGCTATCAAACTCCATAAGGATCCTTTTCGATGCCCATCTTCCTCTTGAAGTAGATTGGTGCTGCCAGGAGCAGAGTGTCTCATTGTCATTAAAAGTCCTAAGTTATTAAAACATTTAAAATGCCATATTCTATAACCTTTGAAAATATGAAGAATGCCTATCTAAAATATATCTATGCACATCTAGAAAATCTTAACTAACATAACTACAAACTTGACTATTATGATTATCCCTTAACAATCTATATACATTACATTTTTAAATGAACTACACAATCACAATACCTTAATAAAGATCAGAAATACAAATACATAACAAAACTGACCTTAAATCTCTATCAATAAAGCAAAATCTATACTAATGCAAATTATTCATATCTATATCATATCCCCCTTTAAATGTAAAAGAATGTTTATAAATCATATTTGGGAACATGGGCGCAGTTATTTCTCTCTAAACTGCTTCCTGCTGAATGGGGGCGTCGTTAATTAGGTCTTTCATGGTATAACCTGTGTGCTAGGTTCATCTCAGTCGGCAGTTCGGCAGTTGAGTGAAGTAATTTTCTGAAGGTGTTCACTGCAACCTTTCAGGAGGGCGTGGTCCATCATACCATATCGGAATAGAAGAAATGAACAGGGTCTCATCCTCTGTGAAAACAAAATAGGAAACTCCTTTCGAAAGCATCATGTCCTTAGATCCAAATTTCAAAGTCAAGGCATCAAAATCTCTACGTTGGATTAGTTCAGCAGCATTTATAAACAAATATCTTTTAGCATCTGTTGCTCCTTTCTCAGCATTCAAACAATTCAGAGAGCATAATAGTATACAGTATCAAGATTCTCTGTGTATTTTCCATCTTTGTACGCTTTATTTTAACCTCTATTAAGTTTATTTTTACTTTTATTTTATATTCTCTGTATCTCTTTGACCTGGAATAACTCTGTAGAGAAGGCTCTCTTGAACTCTCAGAGATCCCCCCTGTCTCTACCTCACAGGCATTGGGATTAAAGGCGTGTGTTACCACACCTTGAAGTCACAGAGGTCAATCTCCCTCTGCCTCCCAAGTGTTGGGATTAAAGGCGTGTACTACCACACACAACTTCTCTTTTTCTTACTTTTTTTTTTTACTTTAAGAATTTTAACTTTTAGTCTGCATACATTTTTAACACTGTAAAGCATTTAAAATTTTTCTTTGTCTTTGAATCTCTTTACTGTATATCTCTCTTTTTCTGACCACACGAGCCTATAAATTACTGAGCAATATGAGTAGGATTAAAGCCGTGGCTTTGCCAGCTAGATCCAGTACATTCCTTAGCTTTCCAGCCTCATGGCTGAGATACTGGCTGTAGCCATGTTTATAGCCACAATTCTATGGCATTTCAAGGTCCCTGCCAGCCAGCGAGCTACAACAGACAACAGTCAAGTCCTCTCTCGGTAGTCAGCCCTCCTGCCTCAGTCAGAGTTTGCCCTGGCAGGACGGCCCAGAAAGCCGGCATTTTTAAACGGCACAGCTTTTTTCCTGCTACGGCTGAAAACCGAAAAGCATGCGTTCAGCTTTTCGTCAACACCATTTAAGTGTTTCGTGGCAGGACCTCTTAATGAGCTGCAGGGTTTTGCAGCTGAAGCTGAGTCAGGAAGCCTCTCTTAGATGAGAGTGCTTGCTTGCCTGTAGCAAGCAGAGTAGACCCAAGAAATTTCTGCTACCAAGAAAACATGCTTCACTCCATTCTTGCCCAAGCTTTCTCAGGCTTTTTGTGGATTCAGTTATCCTCACGTTGGGCAGCCATCTGTTGAAATAGGAAGCAGCGGGGCTGCGTCCCCAACACCCCGGCTGCTTGGCTAGCTTATGCTTGAAATAACAACACACAAACTGTATTCATTTAAGAACTGCTTGGCCCATGAACTCTAGCCCTTACAGGCTAATTCTCACACCTGGACTAGCCCATTTCTAATGATTGTGTAAGCACCCCAAGGTGCGCTTACCGGGAAGATTCTAGCCTCCGTCCATCCTGGGTCAGAGCTGCCTGGGAGAGCAGAGCCTGGCATCTCTGCTCCAGAGAGCAGAGCTGTCGAGTCTCCCCAGGAGAGCTGAGCATGGCATCTCTGCTCCAGAGAGCAGAGCTGTCGAGTCTCTCCGGGAGCAGAGCAGAGTCCGACCTCACTTCCTCTTCCTCCTGTTTACTCCTCCCACCTATGTTTTAACCTATCAGGGCCAGCCAAGCAGTTTCTTTATTGCCAATGACCTCCCTCCATCACTTAACATTTTAAAAAATGCTCCTGGATAGTAAAAAAATTACAGATTCACAGTAAAACAGATTCAGACACTGTTGGATGAATGTACGTAGGCTTGGGAGAGAGAAGAAAAAGAATATAGAAAATAAAGTTAATGGTTTAAAAAAGGGTAAAGTCTTTAAAGAGACAGAGTTCAGATAGTTATAGATTAAGAGAAATAAAGAAAAATAAGCCACGTAGAAATGGAAAATTCACAGAGAGTCTGGATTATGTATATTGTGTTTTCTTTAAAATTTTTGACTGTGAAGGAGCTAAGTACAGAGAGACATTTCATTACATGGGCTACCAAGCTAAATCAGAATGGATATAAGGGTATTACGATTTCAGAATTTGGGTCTAAGGATATGATGCTTTGAAAAGGGTCTTCTTTTGTTTTCACAGAGGATGAGACCCTCTGGATTTCTTCTATCCCGATTTGGTATGATAGACCACGCCCTCCTGAAAGGTTGCTGTGAATACCCTCAAAAAATTACTTCACTCAACTGCCAACTGAGATGACCCAGGCACACAGGTTATACCATGAAAGACCTAATTAACAATGCCCCCATTCAGCAGGAAGCAGTTTGGAGAGAAAAATCTGCGCCCATGTCCCCAAAATATTGTTTATAAATGTTCTTTTACATTTAAAGGGGGATATGATATAGATATAAATAATTTGCATTGGTGTGGATTTTAAGGTCAATTTTGTTATATGTATTTCTGATCTTGATTAAGGTATTGTGATTGTGTAGTTCATTTAAAATTGTAATGTATAATTAGGAAATATAGGTTGTTGATCAATAATAATCAAGTTGTAGTCATGTTAGTTAGATTTTCTAGATATATAGAGATATATTTCAGTTAGATAGGCATTCTTCACATCTTTCAAAGGCTACAGAATATGGCATTTAAATGTTTTAATAATTTAGGGCTTTTCATGACAATGAGACACGTCTGCTCCTGGCAGCACCAATCTACTTCAAGAGGAAGATGGGCATCGAAAAGGATCCTTATGTAGTTGGATAGTCCTTTGGGCAAGAAACTGCTCTTCCCTGGACTGTTGCATAAACTGGACACAGAGAACCCGCAGAAAGAGGACTGCTGAACTTGCCTAAAGGTGAGATGAACTTTCGGGGTTCCTGCTTCATAAAAGAGTCTGCAAGACATTCTGCAGGACACAGCAGAAAATGACTGAACTGTCTTTGGAATTTCCTGCTTGATGAAAATGTCTGCAGAATACTATGGGCCTGAAGGCTGAAGATGGATGCCCCAACAGTACAAAAGAACTTTGGGTGACTCCAGGCAGCGAGATGTCTCTGTCATTTCTAGAGTTTTCTTATTTCTTGTTTACTTAGGTAATATTATATCCTTCTGGAGTCTTTGATGGAGTTGAAGAATGGTTAGTTATAGTTATAGTTTTCCTTAGTTATGATAAAGATTATTGTAATTTTTACTTGATAACTGTTTTGTTATATGTAATTTTGCTATGTTAAGGTTAAAGCCTTTCTTTTTTGTTTAAGGGGAATTGATGTGGGAGTGATTTCTTATTAATAAAAAAACTGCCTAGGCCCATTTGATAGGCCAACCTTTAGGTAGGGGGAGTAAACAGAACAGAATGCTGGGAGAAAGAAGCTGAGTCAGGAGTCGCCATGATTCTCCCATTCCAGAAAGACACAGGTTAAGATCCTCCCTGGTAAGCCACCTCGTGGGCTACACAGAATATTAGAAATGGGCTAGAACAATATGTAAGAGCTAGCCAATAAGAGGCTGAAACTAATGGGCCTGGCAGTGTTTAAAAGAATACAGTTTCTGTGTAATTATTTCGGGTATAAAGCTAGCCGTGCGGGTGGTGGGGTGCCGGGGACGCAGCCCCGCCGCTCCAATCACAACACATTTTCTGTAATCTTTTGGGCAGAAAGCAGGGTGCATAGTTGCAAGGTAGGCTACTTTGACTAATTTCAAGGGCCTCTACAGCAGAAGGCTCATTAACGTTAGTTGAACACCCAGTCTTTTGAGTAAGTAGAGAAGATCAGTCATAGCTTTTAGTATAAGAGCCTAGCAAAGGAGCAGGTTGGTCTGTGTCTCTGAACAGGTAGGTTGACATATAAAAAATGTGCTTCTAACAAGATCATTACTATCTCCTAAAAGAACTTACCTGAGAACACGTGGTAAATCCATAGACTATAAGGGCCTACCTAGCCAAACCATTAGAAGTACTGAAACCAAGATGAGTTGTTAACACTCCACCTCCTTTGTTTAATACACAGGGCTCAAGAAGCAAGGGGTGTTAGTTATCTCAATATTTAGACTAGAGTTCCATATGTTCTTAAATTCTGAAATTGCATTTTTCACAAAGAAAGACACTGTGCACACTATACATTTCATTAACTACAGAGGAATGCAAAGTGGAAGAAGAATTCTTCAGGTGGCGGGAGGAAGAGAGGGTGAAAGAATTCATGCAATGTGAAAGCAACACACACAGCTGTCTGGTGAGAGTAAAAGGAGCCAGTCAACATGGATCAAGAAGCCCAGAGAGGACAGTGAGGGGAGGAAATACTGAGAGTAAACTGCAGTAACATGAGTATTAAAATGCCATGATTGAACCCACTACTTTGTATGTGAACTTAACAATTAATTTAGAAAGTGCTAGAAGGTTTTGAGAGGGATTGTCTAGATGTTCTTTTGTTTTTAATTTTTTTATTGAAAAAAAATTTCTGCCTCCTCCCAGCCTCCCTTTCCCTCCCTCTCCCCCCACTCCTCTCCTCCTCCCTCTCCAGTCCAAAGAGCAGTCAGGGTTCCCTGCCCTGTGGAAAGTCCAAGGTCCTCCCCCGTCCATCCAGGTCTAAGAAGGTGAGCATCCAAACTGGCTAGACTCCCACAAAGCCAGAACATGAAGGAGGATCAAAACCCAGTGCCATTGTCCTTGGCTTCTCGGCAGCTCTCATTGTCCGCCATATTCAGAGAGTCCGGTTTTATCCCATGCTTTTTGAGTCTCAGTCCAGCTGGCCTTGGTGAGCTCCCAATAGATCAGCCCCACTGTCACAGTGAGTGGGTGCACCTCTCGTGGTCCTGACATTCTTGCTCGTGTTCTCCCTCCTTCTGCTCCTCATTGGGACCTTGGGAGCTCATTCTGGTGCTCCAATGTGGGTCTCTGTCTCTATCTCCATCCATCGCCAGATGAAGGTTCTATGGTGATATGCAAGATATTCATCAGTATGGCTATAGGATAGGGCCATTTCAGGTTCCCTCTCCTCAGCTGCCCAAGGAACTAACTGGGGACATCGCCCTGGACACCTGGGAGCCCCACTAGGCTCAAGTCTCTTGACAACCCTAAGATGGCTCCCTTAATTAAGATATATACTTCCCTGCTCCCATATCCACCCTTCCTTTATCCCAACCAAGTTTATTCCCCAAGTTTCCCCCATGTTCCTCTTCTCACTTTTCTCTCCCCATCTCCCCTTACCCCCATCCCACCCCACCCCCAAGGTCCCAATTTTTTGCCCTGCAATCTTGTCTACTTCCCATAGCCAGGAGGATAACTATATGTTTTTCTTTTGGTTCACCTTCTTATTTAGCTTCTTTAGGATCACAAATTATAGACTCAATGTCCTTTATTTATGGCTAGAAACCAATTATGAGTGAGTACATCCCATGTTCATCTTTTTGGGTCTGGGTTACCTCACTCAGGATAGTGTTTTCTATTTCTATCCATTTGCATGCAAAATTCAAGATGTCATTGATTTTTACCGCTGAGTAGTACTATAATATGTATATATTCCACACTTTCTTCATCCATTCTTCCATTGAAGGACATCTAGATGTTCTTATTTAAATTACTGGTTGCTTAATTTTATTAATTGGTTTGGTATAGTAACAATTCTTTGACACTGATGGTATTTTAATATTCTGTTATCACATAAATATTCTAGTGAATCTGCTTATTGCTATATAACTGATAGTGTTTAGATATAGATAGCAAAATTGACTCAAAGTATAATCCATTAAAATTTAATTATATACTCACAAATTGTCTATCAAGGTTTATACCAATTTATATTCCAAAATACAATTGAGGAAGTCAATTTCTTCTACACTCAAATTTTCTGAAAATATATTAATATGTTTGTGCATGTGTATGAATACACTTAATCTCTGAAACACATAAATACACAATACACATTTGAGTCTGTACTGATGTTCCATGATGTTTTATTAAATATATTATAATTATATTCGGAATGCTTTAACATTACTTTCCTGACTCTGAAAATGGTCTGTCAGTTACTCTAGGCCTTAGCCAAAGTTGGTTGCCCTAACATTGCAAATGAGACTTTGGGTGATTGCCCAAATAGTCAGCTTGTCTCTGTAATTTCTTGTACCTTTTGGATGTTACTTGATTGTACTTCCAGTTTACTCAAGTAATATTATTTCCCTTCTCAGGTCTTTAATGGGGTTAAAGACTAGATACTCATAGTTACTTTCTTCTCATGACTTAGTCAAGCCATTTTTAATATAAGAACTTAGATTCCTTGGATAGGATATCTATTGAAACATTTAGCATATATTTTTTGCTTGTTGTTGTTTATTCTGGTTATAATCTTAATTTTCATATATGTTTTGCCTCTTCTTTTCCCTGGACAATACTTGATCATTGTTTGTATTTTATACAGCTTTGTATTAGGCTTAGAACTCTCTTATTTAGACAAAAGGGGTAGGTGCTGTGAGAATGTCTTCAGCCAGTAGCCTTTAAGATACCAGCCCACTTTGGGCATGGTCTCATGTACTATAAATACAGATGAAAAGTGTGCATGGGCCTCTTGGCTGCTGGATTTTGGTTCCAGTTCCCTGATCATGCAGAGAATTGCTGATCACTGCTTTTTCCGTGAGTCTACCCCTAAATAAATAAACCTTTATTATACTCTAAAAATAAATAAATAAGACCAAGTATACATTAATAAAAAAGGAGCCCAATAAAAGTCACAAGAAACAGATGTAGACAGAGATACCCACTCTTTTGTACACTCTTGAATCCCACAAAACCACAAAACTGGCAGCTATAATTCACTTGCAAAGATCCCTTTTATGAATTCACAGTCTACTTTATGAATTATCCCTTATTTCTTTCACATCCAGGTTGAGATTTATAAACTCTAGTTATATTTATTATTTTTATAGATTACCATCTTTTTTGAATTACACATGGCTTACATTTAAGAAAAGATTAATGATACTAGCAGGAAGAACATTAAATTCACTCTGTCATCTATTTGTATTATTCGTAAATAAGGCAGTATGACACCTGATCTGATGAAAACATTTGATCAGATGTAAGTTACTATCAATAGATAGTAACTTAAAATATAACCCTAATCCCTTACCTTCTACACATAAACGTTGTTTTTTGCACTGAATACTGTGCTGGTTAGTTTGGGTCAACTTGACATAGAAGAGAATCATTGTGAGGAGGAAATCTTAGTAGAAAAACTGTTTTCACCAAACTGGCCTATTAGGCATGCCTATGAGTTATTTTATTAATGATTGATATATAAGAGTACAGATTATTGTGGGTCATGCCACATGGAGCAGGTAATCTTGGGCGGTAAAGCTGAGCCAGCTATAGAGAAGCCAGTAAGCAGCATTCCTCATGGCCTCTGCATCCATTCCTTCCTCAAGTCCCTGTCCTGAATTTCTTTCATGACAGATCATAGGCTGTAAGATGAAATAACCTTTTCCTCATCAAGTTTCAGTTGGTCACAATATTTATCATAGCAATAGAAACCAAACAAGAATCAGCATCAAATGTTAGCCAGGGTCATACAATTTTGTAAAACTCTCCATTTGTTTAATGTGACAATTCACTACAGTAATTTAGTTTGTTGAACTGTAATACCTTATTATCCTAGATTCTTGACTGCCTCATCTTAGGGAGCCCAGCAATGATACAAGTTGTTTATCTAGCACTTATCTTTCTTCAACTGAGTACTAGATGATTACCCCTGGCAATGGCCAACTATGGACTTGATGTGGGATTTCCCTCTGTATGCTGTAATTACCACTGATAAGTAAATGCTTTGGACCTATAGCAAGGCAGAACTTAACTACATGGGGAAAACTAAGCTGAATGCTGGGGGGAAGAAAGTAGAATCAAAAAGAGAAGTCATGTAGCCCTGCCAGAGATAAACGTTTGGGACAGAACTTTATCTGGTAAGTCACAGCCACATGACGATACACAGATTAGAGGAGATAGGCTAGTTTCAGATATAAGAGTTAGTCAGAAATTCATGCTATTAGTCAAACAGTATTGCAAATAATATGGTTTCTATGTGATCATTTCAGGCCTGAGCAGCCAGGAACTAACTAGTGGCCCACTACAACAAATTGGTGCTGCAACATGGTCGACTATATCCACGTAAAACCTAAGAAAGCTTGGAAAGAAACTCTAAACAACAACAACAACAAAAAAAAAGTTTAGTTACTTTTTTTTGCTAATGGGCTTTGCTTGCTGGTGGCATGCTGTAGGTCCTGTAAAAGAGGTCCTCCTGATTCAGTGGTGGCAGGAAAAACAAAGCCATGTATTTTTGAAAAGGTGGCTTCCTAGGCCATACTGTCAGCACAAACTCTGGCTCTTCTAGTGCTGCAGGCAGCACAGCCTGGATAGCCAAGACTGGCAGGGGTGCCGGGATTGAGACACTGAGGCTTCTTTTCAGGTGGAAGAACAACAACCTTTATTTTGCCCAGCAACCTTTTATACCTCTACTCCTTCTGGGGAGACCCACTGGCCAGAAAGAATACAAACATCCTTGTCAATTACAGACCACAAGGAAGTTCCACTGTCAGTCAGGGGGAGTGAGGGCAGCTAGATCACAACATTTTAGGAGACTGACCATTTAAATGGTATTTGTGAGCAGCGTGCTACAATTCCTTAATGGTTCAACATAGACCCACTGCAAACTTGGAATTAGGGCAGTGTCAGCAACTTGTAGAGGCAGTGAATATGCCTCCACCATGCTCAATTGGGTAGAGCCAAAAGGCAAAGCAGCCTTGGTACTTGTCATGTCACAGCTTAGCTTTTTAAGAAGTGCTTACCATTGTATGAAGCAGTTCTGGTTAGAAAAGGGTTACAGATATGCAGTAAGGACAGATTTAGACATAAAAACCTCTGAATGAGACACAGTGCATTAAAAAATGTATGTAGGCTAGGGAGAGAGAAAAAAAGAAGTATAGATAGTTATAAAAGTAAGTAAATGGTTTTTAAAAAATGAAACAAAATCTTTAAAAAGAGATAATGTACAGACAGTCATAGATTGAAGAAGTAAATATGATAAAATAAATATTAAAATGTAATAGAGTAAAAAATAGTAAGCAATGTAAAGATAGAAAATATACAGAGAGTCTGGATTGTGTATATTATTGTGTTTTCTTTGAATGTTTGATTGTGAAGGAACTAAGTAACTAATGTATATACTTTAAAGGTATCTTGTCTTCAAAATTTCGGTCTAAGGATATGTTTCTTTAGAAAAGAGGTTCTTCTTTTGTTTCCACAGAGGATAAGAACCTGTGGAATTCTTCCAGACTAATGTGGCTTGATAGACCAAGAGCCCCTGAAAGGTTGCCTTGAACACCCCTCAAAAATTACTTCACAAAATAAACAGCAGGAAACAGCTTAGAGAGAACTATGCTGAAATATTGTTTATAAATTTTTGTTTACATTTAAAGGGGGATATGCTATAGAGATTTTTCATTGGTATAGATCTTGGTTTATTGATACAAATTTAAGGTCAATTTTGTTATATGTGTATTTCTGCTCTTGATTAAGATATTGTGTTTGGGAAGCTCATTTAAAATTGTAATGTATAATTAAGAAACATAGGTTTTCTAGATATATAGAGATATATTTCAGTTAGATAGGTACTCTTCAAATCTTTTAAAGACCTTCAGGATATGGCATTTAATATGTTTTAAGAATACAGGACTTTTAATGGCAATGAGACACATCTGTTCCTGGCAGCATCAATTACTTCAAGAGGATAATGGGCATTGAAGAGGCTTCTTATGGTATCTGTTAGCCATTTGGGCAAGAAACTGTTGTTGCCTGTACTATTGATGAGCTGGAGGTGCAGGATCCACAGAGAAATGAGTGTTTAACTTGCTTAAAGGTGAGAAAGGGTCTTTGGGGTTCCTGTTTCATGAAAGAGTCTGTCAGACACATTCAAGACACAGAAGAAAGTGACTGACAAACTGCCAATATAGGCAGAACTGTCCGGAATTTTCTGCTTCATGGGAAAGTCTACTATATACTATTGGCCTATAGGGTAAAGATGGATGCCCCAAGGTTACAAAAGAACTTTGGGTGAGATGTCTCTGTCATTTCATGAGTTTCAGAAGTTTCTTACAATGTACGTATTACTTACTTAGGTAATATTATATCCTTCTTGAGTCTTTGATGGAGTTGAAGAACAGATAGTTATTATTATAGTTTTCCTTAGTTATGATAAAAGATAAAGTAGCTACAAATATTGTTAACTGTAGTTCTTGCTTGATAACTGTTTTGATATATGTAATTGTACTATGTTAAAGTTAGAACCTTTCTTTTTATTTAAACAGAAAAGGGAAGGTGATGCAGGATTTTCCTCTGTATGCTGTGATTACCATTGGTTAATAAAGAAATAGCTTTGGACCTATAAGCAAGGCAGAACTTGGCTAGGCAGGGAAAACTAAACTGAATGCTGAGAGAAAGAAGGCAGAGTCAAAGAGAAGCCATGTAACCCCGCTGGAGACAGACACTCAGGGCAGAACTTTATCTGGTAAACCACAGCCATGTGGTGATACACACAGTAAATGAGATAGGCTAGTTTAGGATGTATCTGTTAGCCAGAAATACACTAAAGCTATTGGTCAAAAAGTGATTTAATTAATACAGTTTCTCTGTGTTTATTTCGGGAGTCTGGATGGCTGGGAAACACACTAGCAACCTCCGACTACATGGACTAAAAAAGAAAAGTTGCCAACCCTTACCTTGCTCCCTGCCCTATAACTATCCCAGATGGTGAGGTTGGTTATTACAGAGAACTCATGAGGTCCATTCTCCCAAATACAGGCCCGCTGTGTCTTAAGTCTCTTATCCATTGTCTGACTCTCTTTTCACTCACCTATTATTTACTAGGGGCACTGAATGAGCCCATAGCACACTATTCTTGCATCTCTTGCTCCCCTTACCTGTTTTTATCAGTAGAATTAATGATCATTGATATCAGGTAAAGTGATTTTGCCATATGCCCTCTAAGATTCCAAAGAATGCCAAACACCATGTTATAGAATAACATTGTTAGGTGTGTAATCCTTCTTGATCATTTTTCTAATTCTATTTTTGGAAACAAATAAGTGAAACAATATATGCTGGGGGCATAGTTTTCTACCTCTTTGTTCTTAAGTTTGAATCTTTGATTTTATGATTGAATCAGGAAATAAATCCTTTTCTACAGACGAGTAACAGCAGAGCTGACTGATGCTGCCCATCTTGTTCCAGGTGCCTGTGTGTGTATGTATATGACCTTCTCTGCTGTTGAGATTCATGACACTTGTCATAGTGTGCACATGACATTTCCCACAATAAAAAGCAAGAAAGTATGCTATCCCGTGTTTGGCAAACTACACACACACAAAAAAAAAAATCCTGTAGCAATTTTTAAATCTTTTAACCTAACCTTATGTTTATCAGAAATACCATGCTGTCGGAGAGCTCTACATTACATTTTTACTCTGACATTTTGTTCCACTTATACAGATCTTTATAAATATGCCAGCTAACCAGATGTAATCCTGACACCAAAGCCAGATTTCTCTCCTATCAAATTTTTCTGTCCTACTCATAGACTCTGTATACCAACACATTTGAAAGTCTAAGAACACACAAGATTTAGCTCTGTGTTTGTCTCCTTCTGCCTGTCAAGACTGATCATAGACTGTGACACTGTTTCCATGGAAAGTTAGTTGATCTAAATTCATATTTTATGTAGTGTACCATAGCTTATTTTCAATGCTAAAATTACTTTTCCTAAGCAACGTGATTTCAGTAAGATACAAAAAGCAAACACAGACAGACTTTCATTTGAAATTTCAATGGACATAACAATGTGTGGTAAACTTAGTTAACTGTGAAACCAAGCCAGCAATCTTCAATGCACAAATGCATGGCAAGAATTGAAAACAAAACAAAACAAAACAAACAAACAAAAAACATTTTTTTAAAGAAAAAAGTGCAATGCATTCAACTTAGTTTGATTTTCAAATTGAGTTTAAAAATGTTAGGCAACCAAATACTTCCTTTTTCTTTATGAAATTGTTTCCAGATACTGAATTCCCAGAGCTTTTTGCAGCTCAGTTTATGAGACAAGTACTCAGTACCCAAATTGGTTAATTTTGTCCACTATTATTCACCAAATAGAATTAGGCTCTCATATACAAACAAGAAAACACCACAGACAGAGTGCCCTCTCCACTTTCTCCTTCCCTGGGAATGGCAGCATTGTGATTTTAAAAAGTGACAATTAGAATAATCCTTCATTTCCCCCATTGCCACCAACACAAAGATTTTCTTTTCCAAAGGTCACAGCTAAAAGAACTATTTTGGCTCTATCTCTAGCACCAAGGAATACACTTGAGTGGCTTTTAACAGAGCAGCTTGGCTGGGTCAGAATGCATGAGTGTCCTGGCCTATTAAGGTATTCAGACCCACCTAGCATGAAGGAAATGCTGAGCTGCTTTGTTGTTATATTAAAAAGACACCCAAGGTTTGTTTCTTTGAACTTTTTCTATACTTGATAATTACATCTGTAAATTATTCAGTTGCTTAAATGAGCAAAAGTCAATTTAAGCATATACTTCAGGCCTTATTGTTATTTGAATTTATGACTGAATCATAAATTATTGAATTTGATTGATTTTTATCTTTACTGTGAGCAACTCCTCTGTTTTAGAGACACAGAAATGGAGACTTAGAGATAGAAAATGATCTGGTCATTGTCAAGTGGTAAAGATTCTGCAGGTTTTCCAAGACCTACCCTGACCCACAGGTCCTTAATTGCCCTGTGACTCTGTTTTGAAGCTATGGATCCTGAGAGCTATCTCTGCCCCTCCCTCTTAAAGAAGGCACCTCTTTCTTCCCTTTGTTACAGGAGGTCATGAGCTCCCCTTGCTTCACAGCCACAGAATTAACTGTTACCTTCCCACAATTTTCAGTATATGTAATATAAAATTAAATAAGAACATTTTCTATGCAAGGATATTCTAAATCAAGTTCTTATCTATATTTGTACTTCTGTTATATTACCTTGGTACTGAACCAAAGTTATTGAAAAAAAGACAAACTCAGACATATTAAGGATTCTACAAGCTCAGTTGACAGATGGCAACACTCTTTGCTTGTTTGTTTGTTGTGTGTTTGTGTGTGTGTACATGCGTGTGTGTTTTAAGACATCACTATATAGTCCAGGTTGGCCTCTAATCCACAGAGCTCTGCCTGCCTCTGCCTTCCACGTGCAGGATTGAGTCATGCACTATTATTTCCATTTTTATTGAAACATGATTGTAAAGAATTCGAGTGCTGCAGATACACAGTTGAGTCATCTTGAGCTGTCTCGGCTCCTTTAATTGTGGCATTCATTGTCCACCTCTGTGTCTGACCTAACACTTTGTGACAACCAGGTAAAACCAGGCCACTGGCTTATTCCAGCAGAAATCTAAGCACACCAGCAGACAGCTTTGAAATCTATTGCAGAAATTGTCCTAATCTTCTGTATTCTGCCTGCCTAATGTTCCTAGCAACACAATGTATTTGAAACTGCCTTGTTGATTCCTTTTTGGTTCTGTGAATATGAAATTTCATATAACCTATTTCTCATGGGAGCTTGTTGTTTTGGGAAACTTTGACTCTGTGTTCCCAGGCCTTTGTCACTTAAATTCAAGAATAAATTATTTCTTACTTCCTTGTAGGAAGTAAGGTGTGTCTTTTGAATGAACAATAGACAATAGGTAGAGAAGAAGACAGATGGATGATAGATGAAAGGCAGACATAGATGCAGATATTATAAAGTAGAACATTTATCTTCCCTACAGCAAAAATGATAAAACAATGACAACTTAAGAAGACATTAATTTTAGAATACCTTATACCACTTTCAAAAGCATTTAATCCTCTGTTCATGGAGGAGAGAAAGTGTATAGGATTGTATTACAGACATGGGTCTACAAATTATCCCCACCCCCTTACACAAACATAGCTTTTTGAGTCACTATTCAGTCCAGGATGGCGTGGAACTCACGGTGATCATGTGCCTAAGCTAATGATGGGATTTCAGGCTTAAGCTACCATAGCTATCTGCTTTTATTTCTAAAGAGATTTTAAATATTGACTTTACTATTATATAGTCCTCTTCACTGTACTTCTTCCTCTGTTGGTGCCTTCCATGCTCTAAGAAACTTCCATTTGCAACTAGATCCGAAGGCACAAACTCCTCTGTCTTATGTTAACAACGTATCTACCCCTGGCATTTGGGTTGGATTTGCATGCCTCCGTTATGGATGCTGTCTGTGACATAGTGCTCATGCTCTGTGGCTGTTGAAAACAACACAGATTTATTATTTCCCCATGGAACTCACTGACCTGTAACAAGCTGTCAGCAGGACTCTGGGGTGAATTGACCTCCTTTCTTATCTGTCTCAGCACTTAATGCCTGTCTTATTTGCAGGTTTATGAGATCCTTTCCTCTTCAAAATCAACAGAAACAAGTTACTCTGACCTCTTCTTCCAGTTTTCTTTACTTATTTTTACTTAGATACTAATCAATTGTGTGTATACACACATGTACGCTCTCAGTCATCACACATACAAAGAAAAAAGCTTTATTACTTTTATATTTTTCTTTATCTTTTTAATTCAACATGAAATAAATTGCATTTTACAATTATTATTTCATGAACATAGAGTTTTGGTGGTCTGTGGACAGTCAAACACTGTTTGACTTTTGAAATGCTTCAATCTTAGCATTATCTTTGCAGAATTTTACCTTAAAAGCTACAGAAACTTGAAGAATTTCATATCTAGCTATGCATAAATCCAATGTGTTCTCTAACATAGAAAACAAGTCTGAACTTCTCTTTCTTTCAGCCTCTTCTTGCCCAGGTAGGTTCTGATTCTTGTCCTCCTGTCTTCTCCTAAAGTCAGGACAAGCAATAAATACAGTTGGAGAAAAATCCCAGAGGTCAGAGGACTCCTTTGTGTACCTTTGAAGTCCTAGCACTTCACAGTTTAGTGCCCCAGTAGCTGTCTGCCCTTTTCACAGAAGGGATTTGAATCTTATCTGATTTTTATCATTGATTCTGAACTGCATTCATCCTATCGAAGAGTGGATACTGCAGCTGGATTTCATCCAATTATAAATGTATCTATACTAAACATAATGTTTTCAATTTATTTGTTTCAAATTTTCCTATGGTAAAATATATTTTATTATACAAATAGACCTATTAAGCTAGTGTTTAATTTATATACTTTACTTTTATAATGTCATTTCTAATAGTATTACTTAACAACTTAGATTTAACACTTAAATTTTCTCTCTTGAATGAGAAAGTAGAAGAGGGCAGGAATAGCCAATATCTTTAAGGTCACACAGCAAGAGCCAATTAGTCTCTAGTTTGAACATTTTCTAAGATCCTCCTTTGGTACATTGCACTGAGTCATCAGTAGGTTAACCTTCTAATGGAGTCAAAGCCCTCACAATAAACCACCTATAAACACTGAACACTGATGATTTGAGGACCCACAATTTATGCACAGCAAGACACTCAGTGCAGACGAGCGAGATGACTGGGTGTTCTCTTAGTTAACATCTGATCCACAAACATGAAGACGCAGACATGGGTTACTTATTCCAGAAGGGGCAGCCTAATTGCACGATAAAGCAATTGAAAAGTATTTTCTCCATGCAAGCAAATGGCCCTGAAGAAATGACAGTCTACCTCTCAACACTCCCATGTTTGAGAGGCAAATCTGGACTTTAAGTCTAAGTAGACTGAGAGGAGGCTCTCAGAACACCCCCCATGGACGTTGTTAGACCAAAATGAATATGAAGCATGCCTGAGAAGCACCACTAAAGGCCCCTCTAGAGCCAGAATTGTCTTAGTCTTTCTTCTATTGCTGTGAAAAGACACCATGAATATGGTATAAAAAGAAGGGATTTAACTGGGGTTTGTTTACAGTTTCTGATGCTTAATTCATTGATGGGGCACAGCGACTTTCAGACAGACATGGTAGCTGGTCCTGGTTTGGACCCCAGAGTCCACCCACAGGGACATACTTTCCCCAATAGGAAGAATATAAATCCTAAAATTCTGCTTGCTGCATGATTGCATTTGCGTAAGATTCCTGAGATTTTGAAATTTATACTAACAGCAGATTAGTGGCTGCATGGGTTAAGTAGTGAGTAGCAATGGGCATAGCATAGAGGAGGCTTTACAGGGAGGAGGTTCTGAAGGTAAGAAACACACATTTTGTTCTTCAGTGTATATGATATTTGTTTTATAAACAAAGAATAGTACATAGGATCTATAGATTTGTATACATTTGTTACAACTTCTTATCTACATGCAATTACCTCAAAATGGAAGACATTAAACATTAAAATTACTAAACAGTTATGAATAAATTCCATTAGAAGTACAACCAAAGTATCCATGACAAACAAAAGACAATTATTTCTCCTCTAGTAACCCACAGAAATGGAAAATATTCCAAAGCATAAGTTATTTTAAAAGCTAAGACAACCACTACTCAGTCTTCTGGCTAGCCCAAGCCTAGCTTCTTTTCCTTATCAGAGTTAAGTTTATGTAATCCTTGAAGATGCTGTGACAGCGGGGATTTAGAGCCAATGCGAGGAATCAGAGATTGTTCGGTTCACCTCACATCAACCTAACATCACTGTTTGCCCAGAAGTGTATATCCACAAAGCGGTTAAGAAGAAAGAACAAATAGACAAATAATGGAGGAGGAAGATGAGCACAAGAGGGAGAAGGAGGGGAACACGTGGAAGAGAAGAGCATGGGGCAAATGAGAAACATGAAGGAAAGAAGATGGGGGAGATGAAAAATGAAGAAAAGGAGGAGGAATTAGAAGAGGCGACAGTAGAAGGAGAAGAAAAATTAGGAGGACCGTGGAGAAGAAGAGAGATATAGGAGGAGAGGGAAACAATGACAGGCCTTTTAGGCCAAGTTACACAATTGATTGGCGCTGAGAAACTGGACACATGCAGAATGTGGGGTCAAGGAGAGAATCAGTTAGCAGCAATAGCTGAAACCTTATGTCATCATACTGAGTAATTCACACTAAGATGGTACCCTTTTTGTCTTTCAAGGTTAGTGGAATCAGGCTAAAAATAACTGAGTGCCAAATATCAGCTTATTTCTGAAGTGTCATTAATCACAGAGAAAATCCTTTCACATCTCCTTCACCTTCCAGACAATCTTCTCAGACCTGCTGTCGCAGTGTCCCTGAGTAACACATCACCGTGACACGTGCTCCTGAGGAATTTTCCTGACAGATCTCTCAGGCTGTGTAGCCCAATTGTCCTGCCTGTAGGGTGCTGCAGTTACAGCAGGTGCTACTTTGGGTTCAGGCTTTGCAAGAACAGCGATGCATGTAACTGGGCTGCCCTTTAACTGACTCATGTCCCTGATGTCAACCCCAACTACTGCTTATGATCCTTCTAACTCTTCTCACATTCTGAATGGTACACATTTCTTTTATATACGAAAAGGAGACGTTCATTGAATAAGGAATCATTCTTCAACATTGCATGTTTAAAATTTGAAGAATGTGTTGGAAATCTACCAGGTAGATAGAATTTGAAATCAGGAGGCGCTGCACAAAGTCAGAGGTTTGTCAGCGCATTTCACATTTAGTAGACAGATCTTCCCAGGGCCAGCCAGAGGATGAAACATCTGTTAACTTTCTCCCACAGGTGCTTGTTTTCAGGCATTTTATTCTTGTCAAAGTAGCTTTAACCATAAAAGTATTCACAACCACAACACAATTTTTATACTTGGAACATTATTAATCATTTCAGATGTAACTAGGTGATATATTGAATTTAAATTTCTGTTATACTAAATTTCTATAGCTTGTTTTTAGTAGGTGTCAGTTATTAATTAAAAAATAAAACAATAAAACTAAGAGGCTAGTTTACCATCTAACAGAGCTTGCTCCTCAATCATGAGGACCACATCCCAGCACTTATTTTGTGCGTCGTATAAATTCCTGCTATGGGGTGTTTACTTGAAACCATTGTGATAGTCCCTGCTGACACTGGCCTGAAATCTTTGACATTGTAAGCCAAAACAAACTTTTAACCTTTAAGGGTGTTTTTCTTGGATATTCTGTCTCACTGGCAAAGAGTTAAGGTAGGCCCCTAACGCTAGTCTGCCTTCCTTAGACTTTTTAATATTTGCTTATATTTGCTTTATGAAGGGCATTCATGTTTTGCTTGTATTTAGTATCAGAAATAGTAAAATGAATGTTCTAGTTACATTTTCAGAAGTGTTTTAAGATCTGTATATGATCTCCCTGAATCAAAGATGGTGCACATTCTGTGGCTTGCAATTTTCCCACCTTGCCCCTTAGAGTCTATTGGCAAAGGCCACCTCTACAGTCACATCTTTACCATTAGGTAGTATTTAAGGGATGAGAAAAAACTAAACCTGCAACTGAGTGGAGTCTTGCCCTTGCTTGCTGTAAGTAAAGGGAAGGATATGAAGAGGACTATAGCAAATGTTTTCTAAAAGAACTGAAAAATAATCATAAAAATAGCCCAATAAAACTGAAAATTACTTCATTTTTTTTGTGGGTTTAGGAGAGTTGTGACTTAAAAAGGATGAGAAGCCAACAGCAATGAGAACATGGTGAAGAACATGGTTAAAACCCCCGTTGCCTGGGCTGTGTATTGTTGAGATCCTTTCCCCAAATCCTCCTCCAGCAGCCCTTGTTCCTACTTACCTTTACTGTTCCTTGTTTCATTTTGCCATGTACCAATAAATTTGGTTTCTACTTTTTGTCACTAAATAAATAATTCAATTGTTTAGACTTTCTAGAGACATGTATTTTTGATACACCACCTTGCTGTGTAGCCCAGGCTAGTCTCAAACTTGTAATCTTTCTTCTTTCTGTCTCCTGAGTACTGGGAAAACAGCTCTGCACCACTAAGAATAACACATTCCAGCTGTGAAAAATATTTCATTGCATCTTTCATGTTCACCTTGGCTTATAGTTTCCTTTCTCTTACAGCTGCTTCTGACTCTTGCTTTAATTGGCAATGGAACAATAGCAGAGTAATAGAATACCAATAGAATATTTTAGGACCTGCCATTTCCTGACCCCAATCCCAGTGCAAATTCACACAATACTTTCCTATATCTGTAACTGGGAGTGGCTGACAGACAACTCTCCATTAGAAGTGGGAGAAGATTGATATGTATGGATTTATTGGTAAGTACACTTATGCATTTCCCACTTTAAATATTGCAGAATGACAACCTTGAAATATTTACTTAGAGTTTACTTTAGAGCTATGAAATATTTGCATAGCAGGGCCTCTGACTCATTTCAAATAGCTGCACCAAGTATGTTCTAGAGGACCTCTTGGCATTTAGAATTTTTTTGTTGTTGTTGTTATTTCCTTCCTTTAGAGGCAAGTGTCAAAGGTGACTATTGAAAATCTCAGTAGGAACACTCACTTCTGCAAGCCAAATGGCTCAGGATTCTGAAAGGCTCTTCACAGGTAAGGCTTGGGGAAAAGAATAGATACCAAGATCCTAGAAGCTGCTGCTGCAAAAGATCACAGCTCTCACCTCAAAGGAGAAAAGAGGCAGGAAGTGATTTTTGTTTTAATGTTTTTTCTTGTTTTTGTTTGTTTTGTTTTGTTTGAACCAATATTAGTGACCATACCCTGAAAACAGAGATTCACATTTCACCAAACTCCATATTCTAACATACTAACACTCTGATGGGTTTTATAGGACCAGAGCAAAGGAGTCATAAGCAAGGACACCTTTCAAATGCTTTAGTGGATAAAGCAAAGTATGAAAATCTCTGCTACAGGCCTCAGGTGTGACCTAATCTCATCCTTAAACTTCTGCTTGAAAAGAGCTAGGTGTTACTTTGTACATTCTGAAAGATTTATGTAATGTTCAGGAAGATGTTATCTCACACACACCAAAACAATAAATAATTACTCAGGAGGCTAAAAACAACACAGGATAGTTTGGCTCTGTGCTCGCAATGTTCCGAACTCCATACAGTCATTGTGGCTGCAATCCTGTAATCCTTGCAGAAAGCACAGTAGAATGTGCAAATTCTTTAATAACTTTTGTTCCCAAATTCTAGATAACATCATAATGTCCTTTCATGTTAATGTAGAAAGTTAACTGATGAACGGCACCCTTGAAATCATTTTCAAATGTCATTCCCGTGAGATTTTTGGTTTTGTTTTATTCTGCAGTTTCCTCCCACTTCCCAGTGTTCATATTCTGTTATCATATTCTCACTTGGGAGCATCCAGAAAGTCCTGGAAACATGTACATATAACCAATGCTACATGAAATCACTAGGTTGTGCAACAATAAAGATTTGTGAAGAGATTATGAGTTTGAGTAGAAGAAATATGGGGAGAAGTTGGAGCAGTAGAGATGACAGGGAGTTCGTACACAGTGCTTATGTTTGAAGGTCACAAAGCACAGAAAATATTTTAAAAGATGAAAAGAACAAAGGACATGTCATTTCTGGCATGGTATACCTCCTAGAATCCTGAATAAATGAGTTCTTTTGGTTGGGTTTCCTTTTGAGAATGACTAAAATTTCTACTAAGACTGGCAAAAATGTTTGGAAAAGAAGTAGAAAAAATATTCTCACCTGATAATAGAGAGGAGGGAAATCTGATTATGTTCCTTAACTGCTTTTTTTTTTTTTTTTCATTTCTCCTTTGGTGTAGGAGGTCCTCTGTATTTGTGTTGATGTCAATGGTTGAATAAAGAAAACTACCTCAGGGGCTGGAGAGATGGCTCAGGGGTTAAGAGCATTGCCTGCTCTTCCAAAGGTCCTGAGTTCAATTCCCAGCAACCACATGGTGGCTCACAACCATCTGTAATCTGGTGCACTCTTCTGGCCTACATACACACAGACAAAATATTGTATACATAATAAATAAATAAATATTAAAAAAAAAGAAAAAAGAAAGAAAACTACCTCAGTCTAGTTGATAGGGCGGAACTCAGGTAGGTGGGAAAGACAGAACTGAATGTTTGCAGGAAGAAGGCAGAGATTGCCTGCCATGAAGCTGCAAGGTCAGACATGTGGAATCTTTCCCAAAAAGCCACGGCCTTGTGGTGACATACAGATTATTAGAAATGGGTTGAATCAAGGTGTGAGAGTTAGCCAATTAAGAGGCTAGAGCTAATGGGCCAGGCAGCAATTTAATTAATACAGATCTCCATGTGGTTATTTCAGGGGTTAAGCTAGCTGGGCGGTGGGACAAGGCCTGCCGCTGTTCCTTACAACACTCCTTCCACAAGTTCTCCCAGATACTCCTCAAACCCAACTTTGTGTTCTTTCTCTGTTTTAAACAAAAAGAAAACTCAAACCAAACCAAGCAAGCAAATAAACAAACAAACAAAAAATAACATACACATGTACAAACATCAAGTTAGATTTGTATTGGCCTACTCCTTCTGAGCGTGGGGCCTACGCTGGAATGTGGTTGATATACCCAATATTACTCATTAGAGAAAACTAATGTTCCCTCTCCCAGTAGGCATCTATTGTAAGTAGCTTCTTGGTTAGCACTGGGACTTTGCATCAACTTCCTTTCTCCATGGAAGGAGTTTGTCTGTCATGAATGTGTGCAAGCCATGTGGTTATGTTCATGCTGTCATAGCCTCTGAGAGTTTTTATGTGTTTCATGCCTGATCTGTTGGGAAAATGCAGTTTCTTTTGAGTTGTCTACAATTTGTGAATCTGGCCACCCTTTTCCCTTCTCTTCAGCACAGAAATCTGAGCCTTGAGAGAAGAGGACCTGCCACTGTTAAAGTCAGGAACTTTAGGTAGGTCATGATCCCTAGGGGAAAACCTAGACTACTATTCTGCTAAAGCAATCTAGTGATAAAGTAACTCCTAACGATATATTGCTATACCAATAGATCACTGCATCTCTCAGTCCTCAACAGAGAAGATCCTTACAGTAGATGACAATGAAACACAGAATGAACAACTGTGCAATGTTTTCAATATTTAAATTTTGTGAAATGTGTGCAAACCTGTGGTCAAATGACAACTCAGAGTAAAGACTTATTCTCCTTTTCCATCATTTGGTTTCTAGGAATGAAACGTAGGCCATTAGGCTTGGCAACAAGCTCCTTTACCTATTATGCCAACTGACCAGCCACCTATCATTAACTCTCATCATCAGATAGAAAATAGATTTTCCTCAGTTAGGTTACCATAGCCCATAACACAGAGATAACTATTTAAAAAAAAAAAACAGTAAATACCATACTGCTGGGTTTCATCTGTAATCCTTCTGTCTATAATCCTGGCACCCAGGAGACAGGGGTGGAAATATCAGGCATCCAAGGCCATCCTTGGCTACATAGTCAGTTTGAGGTTAGCCTGGGCTGTAGGAAACCCTTTGTAAAAGCAACCATTAATGGACAACTGCCACCCTGTGCTCTTCTTACTTTAAATGACTGAATTCTCCCTATTCCTCTGACCCCTGTGACCTACAAACAGCAGTGATAAAAAGATGTATGAACCAATTCCCACATGGAAACTCTAAGGCTCTTAAAGAAGCTATATAACTTGATCATAGTCACACCAGGGAAACTATGAAGCCATGTTCTAAACTCAGATCTAAGTACAAAATCTATTTTGTGAGCCACATCTCTGTGCTTTTGCTCCCTAAGTGCAGTAAAACCCAACCTTATTGTGTTAATATTTACAACAGTTTTACGTGAAGCTACTTAGTAGTTTGAATGTTCCACTATTTCTTCTTAATTTCTACCATTTTGCTAAAGTTATCTAATTTTCTTTTTTAAAAACATAAAAATGCAAAAGCAAAGCAATCTATAACTTTATCTCATGTATTGATCTTGTATAAGTGTTGGGGTCCAACGCCAACATAAATTATCTCTCTGGACTGGTGTGGAGGCACAGGAAAAATTGAGACACAGTTTACACAGAAATATCTGAGGGAATCTCAGGGTACATTTAAATCCTAAAGATCACCCATTTTTATTCTCAAAACAGCTTTTATATTCAAAGGTAAACTGAGGGCTTCACAGCAGTCAGGGGACTGAAGTCAAGTCTGCTGCTATGGCTGCTCTGTCACTAGCTTGAATTAACGCTCTTTCCAGGATCTCTGTAATTACAAAGAAGGCAGAAGAACAACATTAGCATATCCTGACCCAGGACAGCCAGTTCCTAAGTGCTATGTGACCACTTCAGGTGCAAGCTGTGGCTTGAGAGCCTGGCCACCATGCAATGCAAAAATATGTGGCCTGCATAATATTGCTCCACACATAAAGAACTGTATTTACTGATCAAATTTAAAGCACTGTACAGTTTCGATGACTCAATCTATATTTTCCTCCCTCATCCATTTTACGCTTTTCATTGAGTCCCCAAATGTGATGCCAAATCCTCAAAATCCTTGCAAAAGTCAACAAGAAGACCAAGTCCCATATGTAAAATCAAAGAGCCTTTATTTTAGTCAAGTTTGCAAACTCAGTCTCTCTGCATGTCCAACATATTGGAATATACAGAGTCCAGAGTTCAGTTACAAGTGGGTTTTTATAGTAGTAAAAGTGGGGGTGAGGGGATTTTGAGGTTTAGGATCCTTGATTTGCTGACATTTGTCTAGGGAATGTCCTGGTGGGTGTGTGCTGGCAGATGGCAATTCGAATGTTAGCCATTTCCTTTGAATGATCTGTTTTTGGGTAGTGCTAGGTAATCTCAGTTTGTAGTTCTTTCTGCAACCAGGTATTGCCTCAGGGTAAACTACTGAGACTCAGGCCTCTTATTAAATGTATCAATGGCCAAGTTCTACTCTGGCAGGTGATAATGGTTGGAAGTAAAGAACTTCCTTTGGGTGACCTGCCCATACTTAGCTTATCATGGCTGGCCCCTACATTCCCCCTTCACAAGCACTGATGACAGGACCCAATCTTGGGTCCTGCTTGCCTTTGGTTTTAAGGAGGCAGGGAACTACTTAAATTAATAAATCTATTAATTGACAACTCTGGACCTAGTATATTAACAGGCACTATAGGTAGTTATCTTGTCCCCCATGCCAGGGAGTTTTCCTTTGTTTCAGCCTTTTAGCCTATTTTGGGAAGGGGGTATAGGACAACGTGTTTCTTCCTGTAACTGCTTCAAGCTGACACTGGGGTGTTGTTATCCAGGCCCAAACAGGTTGAAAGGCTGGCCAAAGGGGGGAGCATTTAGGCAATGGGGCACTCATCAGACTTTATTGAAGGAACAGGGAGTGTTCACATCAGTTGGACTGGTCCACAGCACCTTTCAGGAAGGCCAGGGCTCTCCACCATTCAGAGTAGTTGTAGTCAGCAACTGATACTTAGATGTGTCTGCCAGCCAAGTGTAAGCTTAGTGAGATAAGTTTAAACCAAGAACAGTTTAAACGTTATTTGCTTAAAGAAAAAGCCATATTGTAGAAAAAGAACAGGTAACAAGTATCTGCAAACAGAAGGAATAGACTCATAATTTTGAGTCCTAGCAAAAACTACAGATTTGTTAGAAGCATATATATTTTTCTGCTGTCCAGAGAACCATGTATTATTTGGACAGTGATGCCTTTTGCCCAATGAGAAACACCTTTACGTTTATATTTAAATGGCAACCAGAATAGATCTAAAATCTTGAGCTTGTGACATACACAGCAAGTAGTCATTGCTCTATTAGCTTATTAGTTTTTAATGAGCTAACAAGCTGGCTGTAGCTTTGTGTGAGGATCTGGATGTCTTTTGTTGTTAAGCTGACATTATAAATGTCCTAGCCATCAATACTATCAGAGATCTCAGAAGGATAAAATATATCTGAGTACAGACCAAACAGTTTTTAAATCTATTAAAAATGACAGGGACCAGAGTCCATATATCGTTAGTCTAGGCAAAAGTGGTGCAATCAATTCTCCAAAGTTCTGCTCTCTGTCCACAGTCTGGACTGGATCCTGGTAGCAGGTGTTGCACTGGGGGGCATCTTGCCCAGTGGTCAGCATCATTGTAATCCAGGTGGAGACCTCATGGTGTCTTATAATCTTCTTTGGAGACCGTGGGTTACTGCTAGGATCTTGGAGTCTCTAATATAATAGGCTTTTTAAATTATTATTTTAAATGCCATATTCTTCAAATCTCTGAACTATGAGGTTGCCTAGGTATGTCTGATTAGACAAACTGTTTTTTTATTACTTGTTTTAAGTAATAAGCCTTATTTAGTTCCCTGTCTATGTTTTTAAAGTCAAACTTAAAACAGTACGTTAAGGTTGACTGGCTAACTTTCATTTCCTAACAATTCTAATAAGTTAGCAGCTTTTACAAGACTGAACTCCATACTCTGTAATTATTTTGAATTAAAGCTAAAAAAGAAACTGAATTAGTTATTCCGAGGGTAAACACAGAACAAGTTTATGTCTAGCTGTTAATGCTGCCTCTTACAAAGGCAAGGAACAGGCCCCAGGGTGAAATGGGAACAGGAGGGAGTCTAAGAGCTAGCATTACCCTAGGGTAAACTGAGATAATCTATAGAACCCATCTTGGCAGGTATGTATAAGTTGACCTGGGAAAGCTGTCTTGGCTTTTTATTTTTCCCTCTTCACAAGAACCAATGACAGGACTCGTCCATGGGTCCTATCTGTCTAGGGCATCAAATCTGTTGATAACAAGAAGCAGGATTGTTAGGGGCCTGTTAGAGCTGGAATCAAGGTTGTTGACCAAGGAGACCAATTGAACAAGTTTTCATTCAGCTTCCCTGTGAGTGTTTTGGTCTCTATCATTAACAAGGCTACTGAATTTCTATTCACCCCTGAGTGATTGACATAGAAACATTCTTTCCCCAGAAGAGGAGGTCCAAATCTCTTAGTATCAATACAAAAATTTATGACTCAGTTTATCCAAATACTTTAAACCCAACAAAGTTACCAAAGACAAGGAGGCTACAACTGCAGTTTTGCCTATATTGTGAATCTCAGTTTAAACATCTGACATGCAGGTGGTCCTAGACTGTCCCTGTACAACAACCTCCAAAAGACTGAGATTGATAGGCTTGGAAACTGTTCTAAGCCCTCTATCAAACTGCTTAGGTCATTGTTTTCTGCATCCCAAGATAAGAACAATTTTATCCTTGATTAGCTTTTGGTGCTATGACTTTGACCCTAATTTTTAGCCTTTTAACAATATAAAACATTTTATAGCACAGATGTTTCACAGCCTTAAAAAATTAAATTTTTTAAATGTCTTTTTGCAATATCAAGAATATCAACAATAAAGTACTTTTTAGAAAGGGACATGAGTCATCATGCAAAAATTTATCCCAATCTAAACCATCTTGGAGATCTGTTAGGCCCACTCCATGTGGTCACCTTTAATAAAAATGGCGGTGAAATCACGTGACATTTGTTATTTTTTAACTCTAGCAAAATGACAATCCAAAATTTCAAATGGAATTTGTAGTAGGAGGCATGGGCTGTGTCGTGCCCAGCTAGCTTAACCCCCGAAATAACCACACAGAAATTGTATTAATTAAATTACTACCTGGCCTCTTCTTGCCTCTTCTTGTCTAACTCTCACATCTTGATTTAATCCATTTCTAATAATCTGTATTTCACCACGAGGTCATGGCTTACCAGGAAAGATTCAACATTTCTGACGTGGTGGCTAGCTCCATGGCAATTCTCTGTCTGCCCTTCTTCCCAGCATCCAGTTCTGTCTACTCTGCCTATCTAATCGCCCTATCAAAAGGCTAAGGCAGTCTCTTTATTCAACCAATGAAAGCAATACAAATACAGAAGGACCTCCTACACCATTTCCTCTTTTTCTATTAAAACAAAAAAGACAGCTTTAACTTTAACATAATAAAAATACATATAACAGAACAGTTATCAAGCAAGAATTATAGTCACAATATTTATATCTATTTTATATTTTGTCATAACTAAGGAAAACTATAACTACCCATTCTTCAACTCCATCAAAGACTCCAGAAAAATATAATATTACCTAAGTAAGCAAGAAGTAAGCAAATTCCAAAATGCTAGAAATGACAGAGACATCTCATTGCCTGGACAGTCACCCAAAGTTCTTCTGTACCATTGGGGCATCCATCTTCAGCCTACAGGCCCATAGTATCAAGCAGACTTTTCCATGAAGCAGGACATTTTAAAGACAGTTCAGTCATTTTCTTTTGTGTCCTGCAGAATGTCTCACAGATTCTTTCATGAAGCAGGAACCCCAAAAGACCATCTCACCTTTAAGCAAGTTCAGTAGTCTTCTCTCTGCGCGTTATTTGTGTTAAGTTCATGCAACAGTCCAGGAAAGAGCAGTTTCTTGCACAAATGGCTAACCAATTCCATAAGGAGCCTCTTTGATGCCCATCTTCCTCTAGAAGTTGATTGGTGCTGACAGGAGCAGACATGTCTCATTATCATGAAAAGCCGTAAGTTATTAAAACATTAAATGCCATATTCTGTAGTCTTTGAAAGATATGACTAACTTTAATATATCTATGCACATCTAGAAATTCTAACTAACATGACTACAAACTTGACTATTATAAATGATTATCCATTAACAACCTATACTTCCTAATTATACATTACATTTTTAAATGAACTACACAATCACAATACTTCAATCAAGATCAGAAATATGTATATAACAAAATTGTCCTTAAATTAGTATCAGTAAACCAAGATTCATAACAATGCAAATTATTCACATCTATATCATATCCCCCTTTAAAGTAAAAGAACATTTATAAACAATACTTGGGAATATGGGCACAGTTTTTTTCTCTCCAAACTGCTTCATGCTGAATGGGGGTGCTTTTTATCAGGTCTTTCATTGTATATCCTATGTGCTAGGGGTTCATCTCAGTTGGCAGTTGAGCAAAGTAAGTTTTTGAGGGTGTTAACAGCAACCTTTCAGGAGGGCATGGTCTATCAAGCCATATTTGTCTAGAAGCAATCCACAGGGTCTCATCTTCTGTGAAAACAAAAGAAGAACCTTTTTTCCAAAGCATCATATCCTTAGATCCAAATTCTGAAGTCATTATACCTTTATAATATCCATGCTAGTTTAGCTTAGCCCATACAATGAAATGTCTCTCTGTACTTAGCTCCTTTATAGTCAAAAAATCAAAGAAAACACAATAATACACAGAATCCAAACTCTCTGTGAATTTTCCATTTTTGTTGGCTTATTTTTACTCAATTACTTTACTCTTTCTTTAAAGACTATCTTTTTTAAATCATTAACTTTATTTTATGACTCTGTATACTCTTTATTTCTTTTCTCTTTTAAGCCTATGTACATTTATTCAACAGTGTGACCCATGTAGAGGATTTTTTATGTCTGAATCTGTCCTTTTGCATTGTCCTTAATTCTCTACTGTCTTTAAGAGCTTTTAAAATTGTAAGCAACTTGATTGCAGCTACTCTGGATGTTGGCTCTGCCTCTGTCCAATTTCAAAATGATGGACATACCATTTCTGCTAGCCCTGGGGCTGCCAGATAGGAGCCACACTCAACACTTTAACTCTGAGAATAAGCATGCAGCACATAAACTGTTTTTTATTTGAGTTACAGCCAAATCTGCCATGCAGAGCACTACACAGCCTGGAAATATCTCTCTATGTGGTAGCAGAAATCTGCCATGCTCTCCTGCTTGTGTATGCCTAGTAGACCTGATTCCACTGTCTGCCCAGGCAGGGAGCACTGAGTCACAGGTATGGTCTCAGCCACTTTCCTCCCAACCCTCGTGGGCACAGAAACACCCAGGGCCCACAAATGTCATTGAAACATTTTATAGCTGGAGTTTGCTCTGGCAGCACAGCCCAGGCAGTCTTGTTTTAAAATGGCACAGCTTTTTTCCTCCTGTGGCTGCTGGGTCAGGAAAATTTCTCTGTGGCAGCCCACCAGCAAACAGCAAGAGGCTGTGTTAAACTCTATATTTGTGTCTAGAATTCCTTTTCAAGTCCTCTCTGGTTTTATATGGAGTTAGTTGACCACATTGAGGCACCAATTATTGTAGGAGACACTAACTGCATCCTGCCCAGCTAGCTTAACCCCCAAAATAACCACACAGAAATTGTATTAATTAAATTACTACCTGACCCATTATATCTAGCTTCTTCTTGGCTAACTCTCACATCTTGATTTAATCCATTTCTAATAATCTGTATTTCACCACGAGGTCATGGCTTACCAGGAAGATTCACCATTTCTGACCTGGCGGCTAGCTCTATGGCAGTTCTCTGTCTGCCCTTCTTCCCGGCATCCAGTTCTGTCTACTCTGCCTATCTAATTGCCCCATCAAAAGACTAAGGCAGTCTCTTTATTCAACCAATGAAATCAATACAAATACAGAAGGACCTCCTACACCAGGAATTATGCCTTTTGTTTTTTTTTAATTACCCATGTATAGATTTTAAGTAAATAAAACATGGGTCTAACAAAGGAAGATCCATAATACAATTCTAGAGCCAGCTTTTAATTAAAAAAAACCAGCATATAGCAGTTTTAACATTATCTATACCAAAAAGTTATCTGAATTTCTGATAACCCAAATTTAGTAATCAGAACTCAGTGATAAATTTCTGAAGTCAGGCTTTTAACAGCAAACATAGATCATTTTTGTCTCAGCTCCATGCTTGCAAATTTACTTACATAGACAAAATTTTTAACAAAACAATCATATTCAGTATTTGAATTTATGAGAAACCACAGCAAACATAGTTTACGTCCCCTTTTACAACTTTTTATAGTGTATGGCTACAATATTTTAAACAGGAGCAGAAACATGCATATACTATAACAAAAAACCTTTAAATTCATGTCACATAAATTGTGTACCAGTGTGAAACATTTGAGACCAACAGAAGTTTTTTTTTTGTACATTAACCAATAATAATTTGCAACTAGCCCCTATATATGATGACAGATATTTATAACCCATTGGATCTGAAAGAGTCCTTGACCCGTGGAGCCAAACCTTGGTTAGGTTTGACCAGAAGCTGAAGCATGCAGCATGCAGCCCCCAGGGCAGGCAGAGGGAACTCATCTACCAGCATGAGTGGCATACAACATGGGGGTGTGGGAAAGACTGTTTAAACCCTCCAAGCCATAGCAATTAATCCAGATTCTCTTGTTTAGTGTTTGAAATCCTATTGGGGCACATCTGCCTCCTACAACTGTGGCTGGCGGCCTTGCTACATTGTAACAACAAGGCTTCATAGCCCAGCTACCCAGCCATACAAGCATGCTGCTCCACAGCCTCATGCTTAGGACCAAAGCTGACTCCTTTTCACGAAATGTTTAAGGCGGTGACAAAAATAAACCCCTATGTTTGTGGCCCTATCTCTAAAGTCCTGTAAGTGATCACAATATCAAAGTCAAAGAAGTCAAGATTTAAGTCTGTCCTATATCATCAGCGTCATTTTAAGTCAGGACAAAAACACAGCAATACACAGACACACAGGACAATGGACAGGACAATGGTGCCAACCCAAACCAAAGACACAACTTCAAGCTGTTTCATGGGTGTGACCGACCCCTCTATCAAAATGAGACTGCTACCCACTTGTGTCTACACAGAACTGACAACACTACCTGTGCATCTTACCACAGAACTAACTTAGGTTCACACTACAGCTGCAATACTGCAGCTTTATGATTATACCTCAAGCATTTAGGACAAAGAATGAAAAATGGAATTTTTATAAAGTTTCAATATCCCCTACCTCATTCTCATTGGCTAGAACCTAGCTGCTGAGTTTCAAAAATGAATATGACCATTTGTTGCAGAAGCAAGGCTCCCAGAGAATAAAAAAAAAAAAGACAGAGGCTTCTGACTGTCTTAGGGCTTCTACTACTATGAAGAGACATTGTTACCATGGCAACTCTTGTAAAGGAAAATGTTTAATTGGGGGGTGTGCACTTATAATCATGACAGGGAGCATGGTGGCTTGCAGGCAGATGTAGTGATGGAGGAGTAGCTGAGAGCTATACATCTTGTAGGCAACAGAAAACCCACTGAGACACTAGGCAGCATCCTGAGCATAGGAAACCTCAAAGTCCACACCCACAGGGACACACTACTTCCAACAAGGTACACCCACTCCAACAAAAACCACAACTTATAATAGTGACACTCCTGTAGTAGGAGGCTGACTACTCAGCTCTAAAATAACCACACAGAAACTGTATTAATTAAATCACTGCTTGGTCATTAGCTTGAGCTTCTTTTTAGCTAGCTCTTACATCTTAATTGAACCCATTTCTATTAATCTTTGTATCATCAAATGGCTGTGGCTTACTGGGTAAAATTCCATCTAGCGTCTGTCTATGGTGAGGCTACATGGCTTCTCCTGATTCTGCTTTCTTTCTCCCAGCATTCAATTTAGCATTTTCTGCCTAGGTCTTCTCTATATATCATGGTCCAAGACAGATTTTTTTATTCATTAACCAATAAAAGCAACACATATGCAGAAGGACTTCCCATACCACACTCCCTATGAGATTATGCAGCGAATTGCATTCAAACTACCACACTGACATAAAACATAATATCACAGTCACTGTGTGGATTATTAAGTGCTTCCACAAGCCTAGGCAGCATTGCTCCATTGCTGTCCCCCAGGAGTGATTAGAGTCTAGCAATTTTCTCAAAGACTGCAAGGACAACAGAGATCGAGACTTTCTGTACTAGGACAGAGAAGTTGCATAAAGAGCAGGTTTTGAGAGTTTAAGCTGAGTGGTGATAGAAAATTGATGAAATCAATTTTATCCTCATTAAGTTTTTACTGATGGTGGTCACAACTGCCCATAACACTGTTTCTGCAGGCCAAATGAAATCACTGCAAATGAGGCTATCATAAAAATTATAATAGTAATTTGGAGTCCTTGTAATCAGAGCCTCATCCCCTAGGGGGACAGATGGCCTAGAGCAGTCAATGTGGGCTTAGAGAAGCTCCCACCTTACTCCAGCCGTGGCTCTTTTCTGTACTCTCACCCCTGAAATCAAGCTAGCTGAGAAGCTCACATTTATTTGCAAACTGCAAATGATACTTCATCTAAAGGCCTTAGCCTTGCTACTTTTCAATGTGAATCTTTGTTTCAGAACTAATAAGGCAGGGGTCAGGGCCCAGACTCGTGCCCTCAAATAAGCTAACAGGGAGAGTGAATTCCTTAGATAACTTCTTGCAGCCATTGGTTTTTCTCTTGTTACAGAGCTTCTGTTTAGGGGTCACCAGACAAGTCATCCAAGAGCAGAAAGGTGCTGGATTCGTCTGAGCTACTACAACTTTTAGTAATATCAGCTCCAATAAGTGAGTTATATCAGAGGCTTCATTTGGACAGACCTTGTAGCACCAACGAGATTTCTGGATGCCTTTTGCATATTTACACTTGTATGGTTTATTTGAGACTTCAATTTGAATTTTTATATATCCTGTGCACTCATTCATGACCCCATTCAGTATACTCATTCTGTCTTCCAAACCTCCACAGTTTGCGGTATCCATTGTCCCATTGGTCACTAAAAAGACCTCATTTCTGAGCCCCTGCTTAAGCTTGTGACCACCATGAGAAGGCCTCTGCCTACAGCACAGCCATCCAACTGTCTGCTTACATAATTCTGCTTCTCTTATAAACCCCCAACCCCATTTTCTTTTTTTTTAAATTTAATTATTTATTAAAGATTTCTGTCTCTTCCCCACCGCCGCCTCCCCTTTCCCTCCCCCTCCCCCAATCAAGTCCCCCTCCCTCGTCAGCCCAAAGAGCAATCAGGGTTCCCTGCCCTGTGGGAAGTCCAAGGACCACCCACCTCCATCCAGGTCTAGTAAGGTGAGCATCCACGAAACTGCCTAGCGTTTTTAGACAGCATCTTATGTAATCCAGGCTGGCTTCAAACTCACTATGAAACTTTTTTTAAGCCAGCTCTTCTTGCCCGTGTTTCTCATGTGCTGGGATTATAGACATGTGCCCTGGGAGTGCCTGACTTTCCTTCTTCTTGTTGAGTTAGATTTGTTACTGTACTTTGAAAGACCCTACAGACCCCCTCCTCAAAACCCGCAGCAGCCAGCCTGCTCTCGTAAGAACATCCCATGTGCTTGAGAGAGCAGGATGAGATAGGAAGACTGCAAGGCAGGATATCAATAAGATAGGACATCAACAAAGCAGGTTGACTGCAAAAAAGGATCTCTATAAGATAGGAACAGGATGACTTTTGCTGACACCCATGCTGAGAGAGGAAACCATTCATGCCCCCACCTCATTCCGATAACCATGCTTTTGCTTCTGTAAACTTGCTTTTTGCTGACACCCATGCTGAGAGAGAAAACCATTCATGCCCCCGCCTCATTCCGATAACCATGCTTTTGCTTCTGTAAACTTGCTTTTTGCTCTTCCCTATAAAAAACCCGCCCTCCAGTCGGCAGGGTCGCAAGTATTCCGAGAGATCTTGCCGCCCGCAGGTACCTGTGTCTACTCAATAAACCTCTTGCGATTTGCATCCGTGAGGTCTCGGCCTGTTCCTTGGCGTTGGGGAGGTCTCCTCCCGAGAAGAGGTCCTCGTCGAGGGTCTTTCATACTTATGTCTTCCTGACACTCCCATATCTCATAGCATAAGCTTCAGAAACTGGCATTTGCATACTCATGGTGTAGCAGCTATTTTGACTAAATGTTAAAAATGCAACAGAAATTCCGAGACCAACTGGCCTACTTTTGCAATTATTCTTTCATTCATCAGAACAACAATAATTAAACTCCTAGAATGTGTCAGCACTCACTTCAAGTAACATGAGAATTTCCAATCATTTGTATTTTCTTCCAAAAATAGAGCTCATTAAAATATCAAAAATGTGTTTTATTGATTTCTCATAAGTACTTATGTTAAATTTAAATTATAAATCTTTTGAATTATCAAACTTTTATAATCTATTATGGAAAACATTACACTGAACGCTCCTAGAAATTTAAAAGGAGATTTTACACTATGAACATATGTAAAAATAAATAATGAGAAAGACAGACAGAACCGGTTCTTAGAGAATAATCTGTGCAGTGAATCGTAGAGGCAGCAAAGAACAGGAGAAATAAGAAATGTACTTGAAGGACACTAGGATCCGTAGAAATAAATCTGGGTTGATCAGTAGGAAAAGAGTATAAAGAAACATGTTAATAAGCTAAAGCAGGAATGCTTATAATATTGACAGAGGTGTTTAGTTTAGCAGACACTTACTTGGAAGAAAAATCAAAGTCTTGAAAATAAAATCAGAGACTTTCTGATCAACATCTCATAAAGTTAGCAGTTGCTGAGGGTCCAAGAGCATTGATTAAAACCACATCAGTTCATTGAGGATCTTGACACTGAGGCAGACCATGGACAACATGTAACTGAATGGGTCATCAATCATGTGAAAATTTCATCTTAGTCATATGTGAAAAATGAGCCGAATCTTGTAGGGTAGATCACATAAATAAACATTTAACTGTTCTGAAACCGGTGTCCCATACTTCTTCTTTTCCACTAGAATGTGGACGTGGACCTTCTCTATAGATCCATTAGTCACTGTCTTACTTCAGCTGTAAACAAGGCCACTGCCTGTCCATTGACCAATGTCTCTCCTGTCCTTCCATAGTGTCCTAGTTGTTGCTGAGGCAGAAGTCACCAGGGGTCCTTCTTTTCCCATGTTCACTCAGAGACCCATCCAGGAATGTTTCTGGGGAGCTGAATATTGCTTAATGTGGAAATTGAGTCAGCAAATAAAATACTATGCTCTGTGCACATGGCTAGAGCTCTCTGCAATGCAGTAATAATTTTTCCATTAAGCCAGCCAGAATATTGCAGACTCTGAAGAAGGAAAATCATCAGATCAAAGCAAACCTAGACAACGTGGTGAGACCCTATTTAAATAAAAATCTTTATCTTATTTCTATAGTCCATGCCTGTAATTCAAAATTCAACAAATGAGAAAAAAATTCTTAAAAATTCTGATAAATATAATGATACATGCCATACTTAAAGACATGAAAAATTACTAACCAATTCAAACACCAATACATGCCATATACAGGTTTATATATTATAAAACCTTTGCATAGTTCCTTATTGTGGGATATAAGTACTGTTCTGCTCATGATCACACTGACTGAATCATTCTGTCTGTAGCAGAGTGCTGTGGAATATGCACATGTTGTGGACAGTTTTCTCCATCTACTCTCTGTTGGGATCATTTTTGTATGCTGTATAAAGATGTGTATTTGTCCTTCCTCACCTGCCTAAGGCACCTTCTGAATGGTTTATTAAATATTTGAACATCCAATAGTTAGGCAGGAGAGGATAGGTGGGACTTCTAGAGAGACATAGGAACTCCAGGAAATAATCTGAGGTGCAGGAGATTAGCCAGCCAGATGCAGAGGAAGTCAACCATACAGTACTGAGGTACTGAGGAGCAGTAATGGGCCACAGGGAAGAGCATAGGTGAATATAAATGGGATAATTTCAGTTGTAAGAGATAGTTGGAAACAAGCTAAGCTAAGTCAAGCTCACAGTATTAAGAAAAAGTCTCCATGTCATTACTAGAGAGCTAGCAGTGTAAAAGAAAGACCTGATAAAACTCTCACTATTGGTCAAAAATTTACAAGTGCATCCTTACTGAAATTTTTTCAAACATAACTGCCATATACATTAAATAAAATCAAGATGTAATACCGGATGTTTCTCCTCCTTCGAATAGCTTTGCGTGTGTGAAGAGAGCAGAGTTCAGTTCCAGCTTTATATAAAAGCAATGAAAGTCAAGTTTTGTTGTATGTTAGCTCATGACTAGAAACTTTCACACTTGCTAGAGGATGCATATGACCAGTTTGTGTAGAATAATGGTTCATGTTTGGAGTGTCTGTATTTTCTCTGCTTCCATTCAGAAAATACTCATTTATGATTGGTCTCCTAGAATTCCTGAGATCATCAAAGGTTTTCCTTACAGTTCTGTAGCATCAAGTTGAATTTGAGGTAATGGTTGGACTATCTTCAACAGAACCAAAACAACCCAAGCAAAAAAATTACCCCTGCTTCTCCACATTTTTGTTTTGCAAACGAGACAGTTTTGCTGACTAAGTGAGGCTGAAGATGCAATCTTTACAATTCTCTGTCTTATAACTCAGATCTGCCAGTTACTCTGAATTACTCAGGGAACCACCATTGTGTTTCTGTGTCAGAGAAGTCAACATTCCACATTTCTCAGGGACTACTAGCCCTCCTAGGTCTGGCTTGTTTCACTGACCTCAGTGTCTTCATATTCACTCATATTGTCATATAACACCCAGGGCTGAATGATAGAATATTGCACAAACATACTGTACATGTGCAGGACCTCACCAGTCCATGGAAAATTAGTTTGTTTCCATAACTTTGTCACTAGATGATCCACAGGGAACATGGGGGAGAGTTGTTGTATTAGTTTACAGGCAGGCAACTAGATCTGGGATTGTTGAATCATGAAGTGGTTTAATTATTAATTTTAAGGTAATTCTGTAGTGTGCTCCGTCATTGATATAATAATTGACATCCTCAGTAGACGTGTTTAAGAATTCCTGTCTTCACAGCTCTCCACTGCTGTTCATCTCAAGTCATTTTACTTTTCCGTCATCTTGGCATGACTCACTGTGGAGTTGCCTTTCTGGAAGATCAGTGCTACCCAGCAATTTTTAAGATCTTCCTTGGTCATATTTATGTGGTTGTGTTTCTGTAAGTGTTTATTTGCCACTTTTACCACTTTTAGTCAGGTGTCAGCATTGGATTTTATGAGTTGCCCACAGAATTCAAGTGTGTGGCAGGGTATTTTTTCCTACTTAATAGTCTTCAGCAGTTTCTTTCTTTCATTGTGCAGGAACTTACAGTAAAATGTAGTGAGACCCAGTGTTTGCTGTGGTTCCCTCTGCTTTGGTATAACACTAATGATAATAATAATAATAATAATAATAATAATAATAATAATAATAATAATAATAATAATAATAATAATAATAAATGTTATGAAGACCAGTGATAGAGGTCTTTTTCCATTTTTGATTTTGGATTCTATATTTAAATATATATTCCCTTTAGAGTCAGTTTTGTAAATGATGTCAACCACAGGGCTTACTTTCCTTCTCTGTATTGGGAGACTCCTTTTTCAACAACCATCCTTACTGAGGTGCATACCCTGTCTCTAGTGTGTATTCTTGGCCCTTTGTAAAGGACCATTAACTACGTGTCACAGTTACCCTCGACTGTCAATTGAATAGAAACTTGAGTGATCTGGGAAGAGGTAAAGTCAAATGAGGAACTGCCTACATCAGACTGGCCTATGACCATATATTTTCTAAACTGATATATGATGTAGAGGGCCCAGCACACAGGATGTGGCAACATCCCTAGGCAGATGGTCCTGGACTTTATAAGAAACATAGCCAAGAAAGCCAGGGCAAGTCAACCAGTCAAGAGTGTCCCTCCATGTTCTCTACTTCAGCATCTCAGTTCCTTCCTCAAGAATCTGAGTTACTGCACTGTTTTCCCTTGATGACGGGTGGTGACCTCGGTAGTGTGAGTCAAATAAACACTTTCCTCCCTAAGTTGCTTTGTGGTCTCAGTGTTTATCACAGCAACAGGAATCAAGCTGGAATGCTCAGTTTGTGTGAGTTTGTATCTCAGTTCTCCACAGTGATTGTTATGTTTATGGTTTAATCTCAGTGGCATATTGATTGGATTACTTTAGCCTTATAATAAGGTTTGAAGTATAAAACACTGAGACCCCCTGCTGCATTTTGCGCTTCCCAATTTTTTTTTTTGAGCTTTTTACAATTCCAAACAAAAATCTTATGATTGCCTTTCTATTTCTAAGAAAATATCACTGGAATGTTACAAGGATTGTAGTGATCTGCAGATTGCTTTGAGATTAACTTAAAGAACATTCATTACTCAGACACATGGTCACATGTGTATTTGCATCTCCTTCAGTTACTATCATCACTGTCTAACAATGTCTAGTATTTAGAATTTCGCATCCTTGGGTTGAATTTGTTCCCAGTAAATTATTTCTAATGATATCATATATTGATTAGTGTTTATTTGTAGTTTCAATAGTTCTTTGTCAGTGTTCAGAAATACATCTGTGTAGTGCATGACAATTTTGTAGCCTCCAACATTACTGAACTTAATTTTTTTATCTTTGCATCCTTTGTTGTATTTAAATTCCTGCTTTATTTTCTTTTGAGGGGTAATGGGGCAAGGCCGTTAGGGTGTTGTGGTGGGGGGAGACCATAGTCTCTATGGGCAGAACACATTGATTCATTTTCTTTCTTTTTTTTTCCTTCCTTTCATCCATCCTTCCTTTCTTTCTTTTATTCTTTCTTTCTCCTTTGAGATAGGGTTTCTCTGTGTATCCCTGGCTGTCCTGGAACTAACCATTTGTAGACCAGGCTGGCCTTGAACTCACAGAGCTCTACCTGCCTCTGCCTCCTGAGTGCTGGGATTAAAGGTGCACTCTACTGTAGTAGGAAAGACTACTTGTTTGTTTCAGGCTGCTCAGACCCCAAAAATAACCACACAGAAACTGTATTAATGAAATCACTGCTTGGTCAATAGCTTAAGCATGTTTCTGGCTAACTCATGCCTTAAATTAACCCATCTAGTAGTAGTCTGTGTATCACCATGAGGCTGTGGCCTACCAGGTAACGTTCCAGGGTCTGTCTCCGGTGGGATTACATGACTTCTCACTGACACCACACTCTTTCTCCCAGCATTTAGTTTAGTTTTTCCTTCCTATCTACGTTCTTCCTTGATATAGGCCAAGGCAGTTTCTTTATTCATTAACCAATAAAAGCAACACATAGACAGAAGGACCTCCCATACTCCACCATCCCCAACTTCATTTTCTTTTTAATATAGAAGATTTTAAACCTTTTCTCTTCTTATATCTCAGGCTACAATCTCCAAGAGTGTGCTGAATTTTGAGAATTCTTGCCTGGTTCTCAAATTACTGTTAGAATTTTCAAATTTTTAGCACAAAGTAGGAAAATAGCTCTGGGCTGGTCAAATAAAACCTTCATTATGTTGATGCATGCTCCTTCAATTTTTCAATTTAATTTTTATTTTAAGCTTTACTATGAAAATGCTGTGGAAACAATTTATAATGAAATAGCTTAAAACCTCATCACTTAGTTTCCTGTACACACTGAGAATGCAATGTTACCAGTTTTAACATTCTTACTCTGCATTTCTGGTTCATTGATAAGCTTGCCAAGCCACCTTTCATCCACAGACAAATCCTGACAGATGTTCTGTGCTCTTTGCTCAACCCACTGTGGTACTTTGCTTGTTAGTCCCGTACTGAGGGCTTGTGCATCTGTGCTTTTTAAGGATCTTGCCATAAAATAATGTTTTCTTGTTCTGTTCTTACCAGACCTTAATATGAGAAAAATGCAGTTTTGTAAAACAAGTTTCACAGTATTTCAACAAAAGTACAAAATAGTTGGTCAACAAAAGCACTACAAAACTTGTCAGCAATTCTTTAAATGTTCAGAGATTTCACCAGTGAAGTTGTCTATATAACCCTGTGGTTTTCTCTATTGAAAGGAAAATAATTAACAACTCAATAACCTTCAGAGTTATTGTCTGTTTGAATAGTCTATTTCTTTTTGATTTAGTAGGTTGTACATTCCATGAAATTACTCAATTCACTATTGTGTAATTCTTCATGGAAGGCTCTTAAGATTCTTCATTATCTGTCATGTGTTATAATGCCTTGTTTTACACAATAATTTTATTTATTGAGTCCTTTTTTTTTGTAGATGGTAGTTTAATATAACCTGTGGTTTGTTTAACTGCCTGTTAAAAAGCCAACTCTTTGTCTCACCATTCTTTCTCATTTTCCTTCTGGTTTTTATTTCCTTCATTTCTGCTCTAGTTTGTGAGCATTCCTCTCTTATCTTCAAAATTTGTTTTCTGTCTTTGTTCTAGCTTCTGTGGTCTGAAATTACATTGTTTTGTTTGTATTTTGTATTTTGTTCTTATGTACATATTTATTAGACTGAGTTTTATTCCTAGAACCAATTTTTCTGTATCATAAAAGTTTGCTGTGTCAAGGTTTTCAGTTTTGTTCTCAGTTCTTTTTAATATCTCTTTATTTCTCCTTTGATTCTTTGTTGAAGAAGAGCATTCTATTTAATTTTTTGTTTGTGTTCCTTTAGTGATAAATTTATGAATTTCAAAATATTGTACTATTGTGGCCAGAAAAGATACATTAGCTGAATAGAATCTTGAATTCATTGACATTTTGTGCCCCAGTGTCCCACGAGTACTGGGAAGAGCTTGTCTCCAGCTGTCACTGTACTCAATGCTATAATGTGTCTGCAACAGCCTTCAAACCCTAAGTACTCTGCTGTCTCCTGGTGTTTTTCAGTCAAGACACCCTCTGTTCGTTGTGATCAAACCTCCCTGCCTTATCAAACTTTCCCATGGTTAGCATTTTTGCTTGCCAGGGGCCAAATGTGGTTGCCCCAGCATGAGCATTCTATTTCACTCATCATAACTAACACAGAATCATCTTTCTATGTTTTCAGTTTCAGAGAAACTATTTATGAAGAATGCACTTGCCCTACAGTCAAGAGTGAAGCAGATGCACAGACTAGTTCTATGAGCCCGGCACTTCTGGAGCTGTGGACGGGCTTTGGAAAGAGGTGTGGATAAAGGAGAGAAAATGCTAGCATGTGTTCATTCTTATTAAAAAGTGCATTCGGCTTGCCAAGTTTCTGAAGATCTGTAATTCAGTAGACATGTAGTGTTTATACTGCATGGTAGTAGTAATTAGAGAATCTCTGAGCTAGCGAACACAGGCACTGCTTTCAGGTTAAACACTGCTGTGTCCAGTCAGGGACCCACTTGTCTCATCCATAAAGCAAGACTATGAGCTGGATAAAACTCTTAAGTCTCTCTACCGGGAATCCAATGATTCTAACTCCTTGTGTGACATTTTTTAAAATTCTTTTGCATAATGAGAAGGTTTGTTATGGTTAATTTGCTGAAGGATTTACAGAGCAATACTCATTTGCTACTTCATTCCCCCAAATTTTTAATATGATTTCCTTTGAATAATTTATTGATTTCCCTTAAACAGGATAGCTATCATTCATTTATCAGAGAGATATCTGCTTCTGCCTTAGGAAGATATGTTATTGTGAGAAACTCTAAGTGGTAAGTTTACCTCATAAACAGAGGCCATGTGCATACATAAAAATTGTTAAATACCTTCTGGAGACAGGTCAGCCTTGAAAACATGAGCTATGTCGTCTTTCTGTCATTGATTGGATGCCTTGGGTTGTTGTCTTGGGCATTGTTTTTAACTTTGACAGACTTCGTAGAACAACCTTTGTTGTGTTGATTCTTGATCTTATAGTATTGTTCAAATATCCACACAAAAAATATTGCGTGACTTGTCATTGGTGTGATGACATTTTTTCCAACTATTAGATATCATTAGGCTGCACGTAGTTAAGAATGTCCATCTGTAGAGTTCCTCCTGCATGTGACTTATCAGAAACACTCTGTCTAATCCTCACAACTCTACAGTGCTAGCATTCTGCCTCCACAGAGGGAGTTACAAGGTAAAGAGAGAAACTGAGCAGTTTATTCAGGGTACACAGTTTCTATAGTCAGGAGCTGAAGGTGGAAAACAGCTGACCATAGGCCACAGTGTGTTTGCACACCACAGTTATCTACTAGACTGAAGCCACAAATTCATCCACATGTACAAATGCTTTATTATTATTGAGTTCATCTTTGCACACCCGAATATTACACAGTGCTTAGGCAATCTTGCTCTTTAAAATCTGTAGAAACTGTGTTCTCTGATCTCATATGAATGGTAAGGACAATTACCACAACATGAATTACCTTCTATTACTGAAATGTTTATACTGGGATCTCATTTTAGACTACTTTCCTGCAAATGGTAACTGCAAAATAGTGCATTTTATTAATTTAAGAAGTTCCAACTGCTTTAGAAATTTTTTTCAATTAATGGTCTCCTTGTGTCTGCTTCATTCAATCTACATATCGAATGGATTGCAGATAGTTGAAACTCATCAGACTAAATGAACCATGCAGTATCACAACCCATAGTAGAAAAAAAAAGGACAAAAGATTTGGTAACTTTCAGTTGTTTCCTATTCTGTGCATTCTAGATAAGATCTCTGAGGAAACAGTAAATTTGGATACAGAATTTGACCTTAACTTAACAGGTTGTACTTCCAAATGAGACTCTTGTTTGGTACCCTCTTCATTCTCTGATTCAGTAATGATTGGAAACATGTCTCATGTTTGTTTGGTACCTGATAACACTTCAGTTATTTTTATTGTATCATTTGATCTTCAGAGAACCTAGGGGTGTAATTGTCCTTACTATTCAAGTAAAAAGAAGCAGAATAATATAAAAAAAATGACTTATAAGTTGAATCTCTTTTAATTCTAAAATCAAACAAAAATTAATACATTAGACATTAATTTTATTACTACATAAATGAAGCAATTTAGACTACACTAAGTAATCTCTCTCTTTCTCTTTCTCCCTCTCTCCTACATACACACACACACACACACACCACTCTCATTAGATGATGAGTGTTTTAGAAAAGCTTCCTTGAAAATAGGGTGAGACAAGATGCTGCATGTAGGTTAGGTTTATTGGGTAGAACTCAGAAGGTTAATCAAAAGGAATTAGGAAAGGAAGGCAGATTGGAAAGGGGCCAGGAAAGGAACTGACCTGCTGTATTCCTGAAGCTTAGGCCTTAGAAGGCATATTGGAAAGTTTTTTAGGTGCTGTTCTTGTAGAATCCTCTCTACTTGAGGAAGACAGCGTAGCCTTATATGTCTGTAGGTGAAATTGTCTCTGAGTAGCAGATGAGCCCTGGAACAACGAGTAAATTGAGTAAAGCAGTTTTCTAAGCACAAAGACAGATTTCTTTGAAGGGATGACTCATGTGCAGTTGATATTTTCAGCAGAGAGGGAGGAAATGCAGACCTTGAAGAGGAATTCTGAACAAGTTTCTAAGTGCTCCTTTTTTTCTCTCTAATCCTTTTTATGCACTTTTTATTTTTTAAGTTTTTTAAATACAATTTTTTAACTTTATGTAGTTATCACCATTCCCACTCCTCCTCTCTTCTTTCCCCACCCTTCTCCCTCACCCACCTTCCACTCCTCAGAAAGAGCAAGGCATTGCGTGGGGAATCATAAAAGTCTGACACTTCACTTCACTTTGAGGCAAAACCAAGCCCCCTAACCCCAAAATCTAGGTTGAGCAAGGTATTCCCTCCAATGAGAATGTGCTCCAAGACACTAGTTCAAGCACTAGGGATAAATCCTGGTCCCATTGCCAGTGGTCCCACAGACTATCCAAGCCTCACAACTGTCTGCCACATTTAGTGGGCCTAGTTTGGTACTAAACAAGTCCCCCTGCTCTCAGTCCGGAGTCGGTGAGCTTTCATTAGCTGAGATCAGCAGTTTCTGTGTGTATCATCATCCTGATCTTGACTCCTTTGCTCATATTATTGCTCCTTCCTCTCTTGAACTGTTCTCTGATAGCCTGGCCCAGTACTTTGCTGTAGATCACAGTATCTGCTTCCATCAGTCACTGGATGAAAACTCCATAATGACAATTAAGGTAGTCATCAATCTGATTACAAAGTTAGGTGTCCCCTCCAGTGTTGCTTAGAGTCTTAACTGGGGTCATCCTTAGGGATTCCTGGGAATTTCCCTAGTGATATGTTTCCCTTTGATGGCTCCTAAAAAAGACATCCTGAGTGAGGTAACCCAGATCCAGACAGACAAACATGGTACTCACTCATAAGTGGATACTGGACATAAAGCAATGGATAACCAGCCTATAGTCCAAGATCCCAGAGCAGCTAGGTAACAAGGGGAACCCTAAGAGAGACATTCATGGATCCCCCTGGGAAGGGAAACAGACAAGAACTCCTGAAAAAATGGGAGTATGGAGGGGGAAAAGAGAACATGGAAGGGGAGGGGAATGGGAGGAGGAGAGGGAGGAAGAGAAGAGTGATTGTGTCCCTTATAATTAGTAAGGCAGTTGGCATGTATTTTATCTGATAGCTTGCTTCTGGCCTCTTTCCTCCTTCATTATTTCACTCCCCATAGCTTTAAGAAGTGAATCATGTCATTGATGTCATTTATACTTGAAGATAAGAATGTTTGCTCAGGATTATACAAATGCCATCATATGAAATAAACTGTCATTATGCACTAACTCCTTATACTTAAATATATTTCTCTGAAATTTCTCAAAAATATCTGCATCTCAAAGGTGAGGATGTATGATTAAATTGAGTGAGATAACAGATGTGTTAAATACTGTCCAGCAAATAGAACAGAGCCCTTAAGGGTTATTTGTATTTTATACCTATTTCCCTTATGACTTCCACTTGCAATACATGAAGAATATCAGTCAACATAACGGAAGGCAGAAGGTATTTTTAAACTCAATAATAGTCACTTGTTTAGACAATGAGAAGTCCTGCATTCCATCCTCCATATTGTGAATACGTTAGTAAACTTACATGTAACATAAATAACTTTTAACATTTTTCCTGTTGCCTGACTCCAGAATCTTTTCATTTCTGAGAAGAGGGGTAAATTAGGAAGGGGACTCATTCTTTCTCCTCTTATATTGAATCTAATATTGATTCTACCCCACCCTATTTTCTCCATCAGCTTCAGTATGACCTTGAGAACAATAGCCACATTGCCCCATTGAAAATATTTTGATACATGTAGTTAAAGTGGGCAATATTCTCTAAACAGAAACTGAGCCTGAAGAGAGCCTAGTACTAATTAGGGAACTTTACTGCTGTCCTTATGTCAATGCAACCCGCACTAAAACTAGCAAAGAGAGAAAAATAGCAAGAGTTTCTTGCTTCTAACTTTTAGTCAAGATGCTTTCTTGCCAATCCCTGCATTCTTCATTGGCTAAAAGATGCTTATGTAGCCAGTTCTCAATCCGCACAGACAGGAGTCCGACAGGGCATTCAGAATATTCCACTTTCATGCATCATTCTCTACCAAATATCCCGGATAGCTTACTAGTGTCCAGGGTAACCTTAGATGTCACCTACATCCTTGTAGTTAGGTTTTATATCTACCATAACCGTGGTGCTTGTTTTTATTTGCTGCATACTTAGAGAACTTCAGAGTCCAGTAAGAACAGGTTTTATTACCCAATTACATTTTTATGCAATTGTAACCAAAAACGTGTGCAATCATTTTCTTTCAAAGAAATTTTAAATCTGATTGCTTTTTGCAGTTAATGACTAAGAAACCAGCATATTACTGTACAGTTGTTTAGTGGGCAGTCTTATTTTCAGAGACACAAGTATGCAGAGTATAGTAGATGTGAGCTTGAGATATATTAATAAATGGAAATAAAAGAGTCTTGAAATAGAGACTTACATGTTACTTGGATTTAACGATTCCTCTCACGTTTGAGAGTTGAAGTACTAAAGTACAGCAAAGGAACTTAGTTCTCAGATAATTCCAATGAGGCCACACTTAAAAATAAGAGAAACCATAACATTCACAACTCTAAAACAAAACAAAACAAATGAACAGAAAAAATTCAAAATGTGAATGGAAACATAGGGAAACTGTACGAGAAATTCATTTTAAGAATGGCTGAAAGTGACTTTCAACAAGATCTTCCACCAAGAATAACTTCATTCTGTATCTCTAAGGAAAAACTAAATGGGAGTGGCAACACCAATCACTCTGAAATGAAACAAAATCCATATAAAACAAATAAAATGAAATGTCAAATACAGTCTGGAAGGACAAATACCCTGGAGGGATAGCTGGCTGAGTTTGGGTGTTGACTTTATGTGTGGTTTGTTATTGTCCACTGTAGGTCAATGCTTAAGTTGATATCATGACCAACATATTGCACAGGATAGTCAGCCAGCCTTGAGGGACATGTTTGCTTTTGAGCAACAGCATGAATTCATCCATTTCCTTGCCACAAATTCATGGAATATTAGTCTTTCTCCAAAGCAGACATTTTGTATTTGTTTATTACTCCCAACTAATAGAAAAAGTCAAGAAGCAAAGAGCAGACTGTAGGCTGAGAGTTTTCATGATCCCAGACATTAAATGGGACCTAGATACACTATGCTTAAATCCATATTGACTATTCTACATGTGTTGTGAAATATTGAGCATTACAGAAACTGAGCAATCATTTCTACTTCACAAAGTATATTCCAACAACACATTATTTGATCATCATGGTCTTTCTACTTAGATGCATTTGAATATAAAATGTCTGTGATTTCACACATTGTTGTATGTATGACTTGTTGTGATCTAGCTGCCCTCATTCCCCCTGATGGAGAGGGGAACTTCCTGGTGGTCTGTAATTGACAAGGATGTTTGTGTTCTTTCTGGCCAGTGTTTTTCCACAGAAGTAGTAGAGGTATAAAAGGCTTTTAGCTCAGGGCAAAATAAAGGTTGCCATTCTTCCACCTGAAAAGAAGCCTCTGTGTCTCAATCCTGGCACCTCCCGCCAGTCTGGGCATCCAGGGTGCGGCAGTGACTAATATGTCAGTTTATCAGTGTGTAGGGGCATCATTGCATGCTCTCTTTGTCTTTGGAAGGAAAGGCTACATGAAAGTTTTGACTTTTGAGTTTATGTGGAAAAAAAGAAGAAAAGACTGGCAAGTGGGAAATGGGAATATTTTAGAAATGATCTTCCAATTCTATTTAACATTGTTCCTATACTGTGATGTCTTCATTAACATACTTGTTCTTCAGGAGTTGCTGAAGGCTGCACTCTGATAACATAGACATGGACAGAGAAACTTTGAATGGGTATCTGTCACTGAAAATAAAAAAAAAATAAAACTAAATAAGTTAAAAAGCTTGTTTGTAACTAGTCATTATAGTCATTATAGAGACATGATATGTTGGGACAGCATTAAGCTAATTGCAAGCATGCAGAAATGAACATAGATTCTAAATGGTTTACTGACTTAGACAATGTTAAATTTTCAGTCAAGTGGGCAGGTTAAATAAATTGAACTAATTTGCTTCTGGAAAAAGAGAGTGATGTAGAGAAAAAAAATATGAGAAAATAGAGATTAACCCTACTCAAAAATAGAGCATTTCAGATGAGCTTCCTTTCGGTCAACCGTTGGCTAATGCTGCAGCCGACACTAGCACAAATTCGGGATAAGACACAGTTCTTGTCAGCTGTGAAATTAGGGGCAAACCATGGGATTTCTTGAGCTAGGGTTCCATATGTCTCCACTGGAGCTAAGAATCCCTACTTCAAAATGTCATGGAGGATATTAAATGAATTATTTTTTAAAAACCACTGAGCAAATATTAAAACATTATGTAGAATTTTGGACTTTTTGACAAAGAAGATCTCTCCTGAAAAGATGGTTAATAAATAGATTGCCAACATCTTTTTGTACTTTTAAAATGCCCAAAGTGGAGCTGTAATGTAAAAAGTAAACTAAATTAAATAGCACAAACTGAATCCGAAAGGTTTTAATCACACATAGAGTCATGCTGCTATCTCCTGAGACCTGAAAAATTTCTAATTCTCTCTCTCTCTCTCTCTCTCTCTCATATATATATATATATGAAAATTATTTTGAACTTCCAATTCTCCCGTTCCACCTTTCAAATGCTGAGATTGCAGTTCCATGCAACCACAGCTGTCTGGGAACACAGTACTAGGAACTGAACCTTGACTCTTCATGTGCTCAACCAGTGTTGTACCACTACACTACACTACACACACACAATACTATCATTTCCAATAGTGATTTTAAGAGTCTGCTACATATTTGTGGTATTTTTAAAAACAACATGGAAAATGATTTTCTTACATTCCTGTTTTATAGATTCACTTTCTTAGCGTTTTTTTCAAAAATAAGACAAATTTTGTTTTGAAATAATATTTACAAGGTCTCTTAAATAATATTTTGATTAATTCTCTGATGATTACAAACAATTTTTGACTATTTTACTTACCCAACTCCTCCTATATCTTTCCTCTCCCCCATCACTCATTTCCCTCCACATCCAACTTTGTTTGCTGACATGCTACCCCATCCAGTCAAAATTGTATTGTTCAACTACACCTGGTTAAGGGGATTTCTCCCAAGTCAAAACATGTTATTAAGCAAAGCTCTTTCTCCCAGCTGATATGTTAAATACCTTCTATACCATCTATGAAATGTTAAAAACATACTGCCTGAATTGCATGCTTCACCAATTCCATGTTCAGATCCCTGTAAATTCATTTGTTCATTTACTCTGTTGTTTCCAGAAATCATTATGTCCTCTAATTCATCTGCCTCTGTCATTTTTATTCCTTATGCCTTGATGTTGTCTGAGCAATTAGGAGAGGGGATAAAATATGTTTGCCCAATTTGGGTTGAGTACTCCATAACTTCCTTTCTCTGAATTTGTCCCAGCTGAGCGTCTCTGTGTTAATAGCCATCTATTGCAATTGACTTTCCCTTAGGTGCCCTTTTGTGAAGTGTCCTAGTAAGGGTTCCTATTGTTACGATGAATCACCATGGCTGAAGGCAAACAGGGGAAGCAAGGGTTCATTTGGCTTATACTTTCGTATTGTAGTCCATATTTGAAGGAAATCAGCGCAAAAATTCAAACACAGCAGGAGTCTGTAGGCAAGAGCTGATGCAGAGGCCATTGAGGTGTGCGTCTTACTGGCTTGTTCATTGTGGTTTGCTCAGCCTGCTCTTTTCATGGAACCAGGACCTCCAGCTCAAGGATGGCCCCACTCACAATGGGCTCTAAGCACCCCCCTGGAGCTCTAATTAAGCAAATGCCCCCACGTAACTTGCCTGCAGCCCTATCTTCTGTAAGCATTTCTCAGTTGAATTTCCTACACTCAGATGACTATAGCTTATGTCAAGTTGACATGGAACTGGTCAGCATATGAAGGAACTCTTAATCCCAAGTTACAGAATGCTTCCCTCTGTTTTCTTTGATTTCAAAGTATTACAAGCATATTTTTGTTTAATGCACAATCTTACAGAAAATGTGCTCAAGCATTCTTCTTTCACATTACAAATGCCTTTCTTTTCTTTTTGAGATTATAGAGTAATGCCATTGTTTCCCATTTCCTTTCCTCCCTCCGAATCCTCCCATGTATACCTCTTTGTTCTCTTTCAAATTCATGTACTCTTTTTACTAACTGTTGTCATGTGCATGTATGTAGATATATATGTATATTATAAAAATATCTTTTTTATCTTCTATAAAATTCCACATCTTAAAATGTTCTTTTGTTTTTATTAAATTTTGCAAGGCAGGCTTTTATACAAACTTTTTTAACTTCATATTTTCAAAAGCATGTCTTATATATGGTCTTGGTTGTATGAGCACCTCTTATTTTAACTGATAGCTTATATTAATATTTATCTGCTTTATTTGGTGATACAGCTTTTTTATCTCTGCCATTTGATTATTTACTTTTCATTTCTTTCACTGATTCTATCATCCTCTGTTTCTTTACTGTCCAATTTGCATTAATGTTTCTCTTTCTGTTTTGGTTTTCACTTTTATTGGAAATTTTCTTGTGTGCATTTCTCTTTGATTTATTATTTACTCTGGTGATGACCTCAGGCATTCACGGTTTCACACTCTGTCTAGAGATGATATTTTACAACCATGAGTATAATCATTGACTCATTTCTGCCCTACTGCTGTTACACACCTGTAGAGCATATTTAAATCCTATGATGCAACATGTCTGCTTTGCATCCTTAAAGAATAAAATATATGAAAATACATGTATGCATACATATACATAATCTCTGAAATGATTCACCCTAATCCATAAAATACTAGTTCTAAAATATAGTGTGCCTTTCAGCCTAAGTCATATTAGCTATCCTAGACTTTAGAGAGTTTTGGGGCTAATAAGCCTGGATTTTACTTATTAGGGAATGTATTTTTCCCCACTCTTGAGAGACATTTTGTTTAGCATAAATTTCTTGGGTTTATAACATTTCAACATTTTACCAATATTTTCTAGCTCCTCAAAACATTATTTGTCATTGTCAGCCAATTTGTTTTTCCTCACTTTGGAGAGATAATCTGCTCAGCATAAATTTCTGGACTAACAACACCTCAACATTTTACAAATATTTTCTATCTCCTCGGAACATTATTTGCCATTGTCAGCCAATTTGCTATGAATGTGGAAGGGCTCATCTTCTGGAGTTTGTAGATACAATTTATTTTTTTTTCATTGTATTATTAATTTTATTTTATTTTTTTTTACAAAAGTTTATTACAATGTACAAGAGGCTCCGCGATAACACTTCATTCTAACTGTAGGTGGCAATGATGTTATGGCAGGGAATCCAGATGTTTAAATAGGAATGGAAGAGGGTCACCATCATCTCAGATATGAGGAACAGCTTACTTTTTGCCAGATTTCTTTTTCTTTTTTTTTTTTTTTTTTTTTTGCTGCTATAAGGTAATTTTTTATTTTTTTATTTTTATTTTTTTAGTTGTTGAAAAAAAAATTCCCGCCTCCTCCCCGTTTTCCTTTTCCCTCCCCCTCCTCCCACACATAGCCCCTCCCCCCACTTCCCTCCCCCTCACCCCCTCCCTCTCCAGAATGAAGAGCAGTCCAGATTCCCTGCCCTGCGAGAAGTCCAAGGTCCTTCCACTTCAATCCAGGTCCAGGAAGGTGAGCATCCAAACAGGCTAGGCTCCCACAAAGCCAGTTCATGTATTAGGATCAAAACCTAGTGCCATTATCCTTGGCTTATCAGCCTTCATTTTCCACCATGTTCAGAAAGTCCGGTTTCATCCCATGTTTATTGAGTCCCAGTCCATCTGGCCTTGGTGAGCTCCCAATAGATCAGTTCCACTGTCACAGTGGGTGGGTGCACCCCTCGTGGTCCTGACTTCCTTGCTCATGTTCTCCATCCTTCTGCTCCTCATTTAAATCTTGAGCTCAGTCCAGTGCTCCAATTTGGGTCTCTGTCTCTATCTCGATCCATCGCCTGATGAAGGTTCTAAGGTGATATGCAAGATATTCATCAGTATGGCTATAGGATAGGGTCATTTCAGGTTCCCTCTCCTCAGTTGCCCAAGGTACTAGCTGGGGACATCTCCCTGGACACCTGCGAGCTCCTCTAGAGTCAAGTCTCTTGCCGACCCTAAGATGGCTCCCTTAATTAGTATATATATTTCTCTGCTCCCATACACACCCTTCCTTTATCCCAACCATCCCATTCCCCCAAGGTCCCCCCATCCTCTCCCCCCATTTCCTTTTAGCCCCATGCCACCTCACCCCCAAGTTCCCAGTTTTTGTCCGTTTGCCAGATTTTTTAACTCCACCTGTGGCCAGGGGTCCCTTCCCCGCGGCCTCGGCTTTTAGCTCCTCGAGCTTCTTCTGCTCCTCTTTTTGTTTCTGCTTGATAGCTTTATCTTCCTTGTCTATTTCCTTGGCCTGCTTCTTGGGCTGTTTCACAGATTTCTTTTTGCCACCTTCCCAGCCCTACATCCTGTAGATACAATATAATTTTCATCATTTTTGAAGTTTTAATGTGACTCTATATGTAATAAACTCTGCTCAGGTTTTGAAAAACTTGTCCAAACAGCAAAGCTATATTTTATATATATATATCAATATGTTGTTCAGAATTTCTCATATGATTTCTGTATTTTAATAGCTTCCCTTAGTCTTTTAGATCTCCAAGTGTGTGTTTACCAGACTACTTGACATGTTCCATCAGTTAAGTTCACACTTTAATAACTTCCACTTTCGTGAGGCAGTGCAGGTGTTAGCCTTCAATCTCACCACCTGGGAGGCAAAGGCAGGCAGATCTTAGCAAGGCAACCCTGGTGTACGGAGCTAGTTTTAGGAGATCCAGGGCTGCCCCCCTCCCAAAAAAAATCCCTGTCTCTAAAAACCTTTTTTAAAAATCCACTTTCATTTGAATAAGCCTTTTCAGGTATATGTGCCCAGATCCCTCACCATTCATTCTTCACTGTTAACATGCACTGTGATTTTCACTTGTTTTCTATTCAGGTTCTAAAGTGTGTATGTTTTGTTGCAGCAGTGTTATCTGCACTGTTTTCTTATTCTGCTCATTCCAAGTCTAGGGCTTTGGATTTTGTTCACTGTTATTCTCTTTGTCCTTCGGAGTTCATCCCATTCCCTCCTTGTCTCCCACAGTTCACTGCATGTTTGACACTGACTGGACACAACACAGGCATCCTGTACCCTGGGACATATTTCTTAAGCAACATGTTAAAGGCATGTCAGTACTTGGAAATAACTACCAATGGGCTCAAAAAGCTTTTAGCAAAAAGGTTTCATGTAGTATGGTATTGCTATGATCATTCGAAACATTTCCACAATGAAGTCTCATTGGTTTGGTGTGCCCTGAAGGATTCTATGTCAGACTGTTGGCCCAAAGCAGGTTTAAATTTATAGCACAAGCCTTGCATTTGGACAAATGGTTTCCATACTGTATATGTAATGTCAATTATTTGGAGTAGGAATGTGGCCCACACTTGTAATTTTAGCACTTGGGAGGCTGAGGTAAGAGCTTTGCCAGGAGTTAGAGGTTAGCTTAGTCTACAAATAAAGACCCCACAACTAGCCTCTGCCCCATAAAAAACTACTAGCATTAATTATGGTTGTGTGTATTTTCAAATGCATGAACTTGGTCACAGACTAATTTGCCTGTGGTGCCCACTAGTAAAGCAAGGACCTAGGGACACACGCATGGGTCAGCAAAGGCCTCCTTTCATATACTGTCAATCAAGAGCCCCTGCATCATTCATGTGAAGTAGAAAGACTAAAGAGGATGAAATTAAACAGAGTAAGGCCATTCAGGGACCAACTTGAAGGCACTGGGCTTGGCACTTTTACAATGTTCTTAATTTATTTTTTATTTGCAATTTTACTGTTTTGCATACAAATAGCAAGGATTTGTTTGGCTCTGTATTTTTCTTTCTTTTTTCAAGACAATTTGGGCATTTTTTTCTCCAAATGGATAATTGGTCTCATTAGACAAGCTTTCTTTTCATTAGTTTTAATGAGAAGTGATAAAACAGGGAGACCAAAACATATAAATATTTTTATTTATTTTCTTTAGTGCTCATTTCCGATATTAACTTATCAATCTGTAGAAAATTAATAACTGGCTTACATAAACTTATATAACTTATAATTTTATATAATACCATCCCCCTTCTTAACCCTCAAAACAATTAAAAATTTTCTTATGTATATTTTAACATTTTTATAGTTTGGTGTGATCGGGAAAATGTGGTGCAAATACAATATTAAGTCAAAGTTTCATGTGTTATGGGCTTTTAAGAGGGACATCTCACAGTCAGTGGGTAAAAGGGCAGACTCTAGAGAGAAACTATGGTCTTGAAGGGACATGATTATCTTTCTTTCTCAGTTATTGAGAAAGAGAGAGAGAGAGAGAGAGAGAGAGAGAGAGAGAGAGAGAGAGAGAGAGAGATTACACATGAGGAATTCTACAGATGTATTGGGGAAAATGTTTAGGATGAAACAACATGAAACCACAACTGAAGACAAAAGTTATATACATGGCATCTGATATTTGAGCACAGTGTTTGAGAGGCCTAATAACTATTCAGATGTCTTCAGCTGAGTGAGCTTCAGCCAGAGTAATACACTTAAGCGAATCCCCTTGAAGACCAGAGGCTTATTTGTGAATGGAGAGATGGAGAACCCAGGGGCAGAGCTCTACTGACCAGATGAGTGGCATGAATGAATATGTATAAAAGCTGAATAATTAGAGACAAAGGCCGAAGGAAGGCTTGAATCTCCGGTTTAGAACTTGGGAGACTGAGTTAAGGAAATATTTGAAAATATTCAGTGACAGAGGAGGGGTCATGAAAGATTTCCATTTGATTGAATTTGGCTTAAGGTGGGCACAGGAATACATTTATGATATCAGATGAAGATTTCTAAACTGAAGATAAAGTTCAGATCCACAGTCATAATGTGCAAAACAACCATAAAAAGTAGCAAATCAGACTCAGGAGTAAAACCATAGAATTTAAACCAGGAGGTCAAAACTGAAATGTTAGAGGTTATTGTAGTTTATGATATGGCAGCATAATATCCATTCCATCCAAAATGTAAGGAAAATAAGTTAGTATTGTGAGAGAGAAGAAATAATACAACAATGAATCTGGAAACAGAGTAACTCTTTCAACAAATGAATGTTGAATCACTAATAGTAACAATGAAACTGGAAACAGTAACCCTTTTAACAAATGAATGTTGGATCACTGATAGTAACAATGAAACTGGAAAAGGAGTAATAACACTTTCAACAAATGAATGTTGGATCACTGATAACCATGTACCATGGAATGAACTTGGCCACTCCCATAAACCTATAAAACTTGACTCTAAATGGGTTAAGGGTAAAGTATAGGGTGCTGCATGAAAACTGGGCCTCACACATGCCAGGTCAGCACTCTACAACTAAGCTGCATCCCTAGCCCTTTGTACTTTGTTCAGAGACAAAGTCCTGCTAAATTTCCCACATAGTTCTTTATTTTATAATCCCGCTACCTCAGTCTCTTGAGCTGCAGCTAAAGATCCAGAACATTACACCTAGATGAGCCTACTTTTCAGAGCTTAAACATCATAATACTGAGGAAAAATACATATATGGTTTATTACATTTTGTAAAACATATACATAATACATTATATGCCATATATACATAATTCTGAAGGCATAGGTAGCAGAGAATAAGAAAAAAGCTGGACCCCATTAAATTTATGAGCATAGCAAAGCACGGAGGCACACATCTATAATCACAGCACTTAGGAGGTGAAGGCAGAGTCAGAAGTTCAAGGTCATCCTGACTATATGATAAGTGAGAGAAAAGGGGGGAAAAGTACAGAGAAACCTCTGTTCTCCAAATGGAATTGTTGGGAAGGTGTAAAGACACCAACTCATTGGGAGATATTCGTGAATCATTTAGCCCCTGGGAGACTGAACTCAAAGCCAATACAGAACTCTTAAATCTCAAAATAAGATTAAAAGTAAACCAATGGGCCAAAATTATAAATAAAGACATCTACAATAGTATAATTATAAATTATAAATAATTAACATCTCCAAACATGTGTGCTTATTGCCATTAAACAAATGGAAACCTGTTTAGCAGTGTCATCATGGCACACCATGGTACTATGGGACTCCACAAAGGGCATCTATAATAACAAGAGAGAAGTAGAGAAATTGGCATCTTCACATTATTTTTGGTATTTTGGAAGGCAGTTTGGCACTTTATCAAAATATTAAATATAGGATTTCCAGATCACTCAGCTATAAGTGCAATATAATTTTTAAAAATCATTGTTTATGAAAAAAATCTTTTACATTTATCTTTGTAAGATGATTCATAACAGATTTAAAAGGTTCATGTTTGCTAATTTCTGAATTAGCAAACTGCATGTCCATTCGGCGTCCATTCAGTGCAGCACCACAAAGCAAACAGAAGGAAGGGAGCACTGGCGCCAGCCATGCTGTGAATGAACGAGTGCTGAAACACGAACGTGAGAAGAAAAAGTCACATGAGACTCAACTGTACCCGTTGGTCTGAAATGTGAAGAATGGGAGAGGAAGAGATAGGGCGGGGCAGTGGTGAGTGGATTCACACTGGCACTCTAATGCCAGAGAATCAAGGTTAGAGCAGAAGTTTTCCTTTGAATTTTGAACATACTGTTATAGAAAACTGAAGTTCATGCTCCTATGATTTTCCAAGGAAGGGGGGAGGAATCTTCTAAGAGGTGTCTGCACTTGAACATAAATTCTTAAACCTCTAATCCTGCAAGAGTTTCCTAAATCTCACGCAGTATCACCTTCAGCTAAGTGTTCCTTGATACTCTAATGCCCTTTAAAGGCTTTTATAGACTGGAGGTCCAGTCTAAGTACTACTCAAACTCTTCACTTAGTGGATAATCTGAAGTTTTCCCATTATAGTTTAAGGTTGCTGTCTAGTAGTTAAGTGATAAAACTCATTTTGTGGATTTACATTATAGTATCACAAAATATTATCCCTTAAGAGTGTATAAGTTATGGAGTGATGTCAAAACAATTTGAACAGCCACTGCTTTGTGGAAATGACTGGTGACTCGTGGTGAGGGTGGGCGAATCTCTAGAGAGGGCTTCCTGGGACAAGAGAAGGTCAGTGAGCAGCCACCAACCTGACCAGAGAAGGCAAAGAGTAGAGGCAGAGTGAAGGGGCACCCGGAGGGCGGCAACATGAAATTCAAAGCTGAACACTACTTGCTTCCCCTGATGCCTGTACTCCTCTGTCCTCAGCACCAGGTGAGTCCAGAAGCCTGAGGCCCCAAGTCAGCAGCCTGCACTAAACAGAAGAGATGCACCTCCCACCTAAACAAGACGCCATCTGAGTGATTAAGGATCAAAATCCTTGGAGAGAGCAGAGCCCTTCTAAAATTTCCCCAGCCCCCTGGAGAAAGTTTCAGGATTGCCTGCCTTCAGGGATCAAGAGCTTTCCTTCAGAGAAAAAAGAAATCCTCCCCGCTTCCCCATCTCTGTAGTCAGGAACAGCGAAAGGCGAAGAGAGAAGGGAAAGTCTTAGGTGCCTGTTTACATTAAACCCCTGCCAGCAATTAAGAAACTCCACCTACCGCCCCCGCCTCTTCCCTGCCCCCCACCCCAGCCCTCCCGGTGGAGGGAATTCTAAGGTTCAGGAAACCAGAGAAAGCAGAAGGTGCTAAGTCCCCAAACTCATCCTTTGGCCTGGCTGAAGTCTTGAGTGGGCTTGGTGGCAGGTGACTTCCTTTGGCTGTGTTTAAAGTTAGGAGACAGTAGACCGAGGCAGAGAAGAACCTAGTTGGGAACAATGGGGCACTGTGCTCCATCACTGGCCGTGGATGAGAATTTCAGCCCCAGTTCAGAGGACCTATTTTTAGTGGAGATTTCAAATGCTTTGTGACTGCTTCTGGGATGTAATCTCAAAGTAGGTGATGGGTTTACTTTCTTCTCCCATAAGCACAGCACAAGGGTGGCCTGTTTCAGTGCCCAGGACTGAATTTATTCTGCATGCCTTGAGCACCCCACTGGCAGCAACCCTTTCCTTTGGCCTCTGTCAAATAAAAAACACACACACACGATGTGGGTTCTTCGAAATCCGCATGAATGGAGACACTATCTGATTGTGTAACTCAACAAAACTAAAGGAGAGACACACAACTGTACAAGGTTCAGATGGAAGGGGTGAAGCAGGCTCACACGCTCTTTAAAGTGAGATGAAGAATCCATGCTTCTGTTTCGTGTACGTTTCTTCAGGCAGCATAACCTACCTTTCTTTTTTTTTAATTTATTTATTTATTAAAGATTTCTGTCTCTTCCCCACCGCCGCCTCCCCTTTCCCTTTCCCTCCCCCTCCCCCAGTCAAGTCCCCCTCCCTCGTCAGCCCAAAGGGCAATCAGGGTTCCCTGCCCTCTGGGAAGTCCAAGGACCACCCACCTCCATCCAGGTCTAGTAAGGTGAGCATCCACGAAACTGCCTAGGCTCCCACGAAACCAATAGGTACAGTAGGATCAAAAACCCATTGCCATTGTTCTTGAGGTCTCAGTAGTCCTCATTGTCCACTATGTTCAGCAAGACCAGTTTTAACCCAGGCTTTTTCAGACCCAGGCCAGCTGGCCTTAGTGAGTTCCCGATAGAACATCCCCATATAACCTACCTTTCTTTTCCATGCAGAAACTACTCCATTTAGCTCCAGAAACTGATAGTTTGTCTTTCTTGAACAGAACGAAGTGACTTTACAAGACTGAAATCGAACTTTAGTTTATTTCTTCTAAAGGACTGTCTCTTCAACTGATAATATACTTGCTGTTTTAAAAAACATTTTATTTATTTTAATTTATTTATTTTAAAATAAAATATTTTAAAAAATATTTTATTGTTCTTTATAAAAAAGAAAGAAAGAAAGGATATCCACTGTTTCCCTTTTTTTTTTTTGATAATGTAGTGCAAAAAAAAAAGCACCAGCAACCCATGATAAGACTGATGTTTTATGCACGACTAGACTGTAATCTTTCCTGGTGAGCTCTTAAGAAATAAGTGCTTTAGCTGGAAACTCGGTAGACCTTTACTGGTGGTGCTAATGAGCCCTACTGTTATAAAGCCACCATAATTTTTATGAAACATCTGAATTCATTTTAAAAAGGCTATGAGGGCATTATTTTGAACATCTATATTGAGGTGATGTTTTAAAATAACTAACATCAAATGAAATTGTAAATTACTTTAAATATATTGCCTTAAGGACCTACTAAAAAATGTGCTACTGAACTTTTGAGTGATAGTTGAAATATCCTTGGAGGGGAGAGAAAAATCAATGTTGACTGAAACATTGTCTTTGAATTTTTAATCCAATCTTTCTCTTTCACTTTTTTTAAAAAAAAATTCCATTGAGGAGATTGTAAATTGCCTTCCTTATTCACTGAGAAGTATTGAATCCATGGTAGACATTCTGATTTCATTATTTTTGTAATTTAATCTATGATTAAACCTTCTCTTGGAGTGTGCACTAGTGTTTATTTCTACATAAACTACTTAGTGCTAAGGAAATTATATGATCATATACAAGATAATAAATCCCTGAAATTTTGTTTCATCCTAAAAAAGAAAAAGCAAGACTTCTCTGAACAATGAATACTGCGGAGTGCCAACAGACCGATAATGTTTGTCTTCCAGGACTTGTCATTTCCTCCCACCTTCTGCTTTAATCATTATTTGTGTGTTATTTTGAAGAAGGCATGTTTCTAAAGTCTATACTAAAGCAGAAGCTGTCAATATACTCATTAAACAGTAAATGAAGAAACAAGAAAAAGCCAACCTACAGTGGCATGCAGGACAGTAGCATCTCTTGAGATCCCATAGTCCTTTTGCTTTTTATAGCAGCTGCCATTGAAGTACACGAACTCTATTGTCTCCACCCAAAGCATTTCTAGTTCCATAAAGCAAGAGCCATCACTTTCCTATCTATAAAAGTGTTAATTTCTGTAAATATCATTAAGACTGAAGGTCAACAAATTTATTACAAAGTATTAAGTTATGCTGAATAAAATTATAAAAAAGCATTCTCCAGTGTTGGCATTTGAATTTTACAAAAAATACAAAATGGCCTTGCAAAGCGAATTGCCATAAATAGCAACCCATTTACATAATTGTTCTGGGACATTTTGTTGCACTGGATCCCCTAAGGAACTGATGTAACTGATGTATTTATTTGGGTATTGTTATTCTTAAAGCAAGGGCATTGTACTCTAAAGTGACAGCTCAGCAGTTAAGAGCACTGCCTGCTCTTCCAAAGGTCCTAGGTTCAATTCCCAGGAAACAAATGGTGGTTCACAATCATCTGTAATGAGATCTGGTGAGCTCTTGAGGAAGAGACCTGGCCAGTCATCCTCATCATCATGAAACCCAATATGAACAAAAATAAAATAAAATAAGAAAGAAAGAAAACAAAAAGATCCCCAGGTTACCTACTAAAGGTTCACATATTTGAAATGAATGTGACACTATCAGTGTGTCACTTGCCAGAAGGGAATGGGCTTTAACGGACTCTCACAGAATTCCATTCTCCTTTCGTATTCAGAAGTTTTTATTGTCACAGGGCAAGCATAAAGGTTAAAACCCAGACGGCAAAGCTTTGTGAAGACAGTCACAGTAGTCATGATGGGCCTGCTGTACTGTTGAGCAACACGGCATGGCTCAACCATGGTCACGTGTGACAAGGTTTTCTGTTTACTGACTTTCTTAGTGTTCTTTATATGAAGCAATTGCATCTCACATGCTTACACTATGTTGGCTAAATCCACAGAGGGTGACAATCACCACTTGTTGATTCTAAAGTTCCTTCTCACTTTGGGGAATGTGGAACTGAAACTCTACTGTGGAAGAACATTTGCCCTGTCATGCGTCTCTCCCAGTAGAGTTCCTCAGAACTGCCTGCTTTGACTGCTGTAGGCCTGGTGTTCACCTCTGTCTGGAAGGGAAAGAATGACTTCTTTGAAACAGATGCTATAGTTGGAATAAGAAAGGGGCTTTAGCAGTGTTCTAGCTGTCATAGTAGTGTTCTAGTGGCTATTCTCAGATAATTCTGCCGTCTAAATAGGAAGGACTGGTAGTTGTCTGTTCTGTTTGCTCTCCCCCTTGTCATTACAATTAGAGACCCCATAGACATCAAACAGACATCCTATAATTCTATCAGCATGAACAATATAAACAGTTTAGGCTTAGACTTGTTCATTTGTTCTGAAAGAAACATGAATGTTCACCTTCAGTCTGACAAGCATTTTCCACTCTTTTCCCAGTGAGCCACCATAGAGATTTTAAAAAGAAAGAGAAAGAAAGAAAGAAAGAAAGAAAGAAAGAAAGAAAGAAAGAAAGAAAGAAAGGAAGGAAGGAAGGAAGGAAGGAAGGAAGGAAGGCCTTAATTTCCTGGCATATTGTCTCTGTTGTTTAGAAAGCACATAGAAATTCAAGAGTACAGTCAAGCTAATGGTTTGAAAATGTAGCTAATACAGAGATCCATTTAATGCGTGCATGAATGCATGTGGTCTAAGAACACAAATGCATGGGAAGGTTGAAGAGCTTTGGAAGAGAATGTCTGTACTGTTCAAACAGTTTCATTCTGTAGGAGGATTGAATTGCTATTCCAAGGCATTACCTACACTTCAGAAACAGGAAATGTGGGGACTGAAAGGATGGTGGGAGGTCAGTTCTTTGAAAGAATCTGAAAAGGATTCCTGTGTACTGAAGGAGGCTTGGGCATTAGCTGCTGAACCTCGCTTCTTTGATGCTGTATTCATGGTCCTGATGCCCTTGGAATGTGAACTTTCAAGTGACTTGAGGAGCAAGGTGTAGCAGGGGAGGGGTGATAGTCTACCAACTTCTGTTCGTTCTCTGCCAGGTACAACTTTGAGCAGATGGTCCCTTATTGTCATCCTAGTAGGAGTCACCTGTGAGGTCTCCACTGGGCCCTGATCAGCAGCTGCCCCCCATGCTCTGTGGGAATCTATTTCCAGCAATGTACACTGTGAATGCCCAAGGCCCCCACATCTTCTGTGCATCATTCCAACCTCAGCATGAAGCTGTTGTATATGCCGTAGGAAGAGAGGACACACACAGACACATTTAAGGAAATGTGTTTGGTATAGGAAGGAGTCTCACTTTAACTACAATGAAATGGTGTGAGGGACTATGAGTTTCCCCACCCAAGTCCTGCACACAGGGACTCTGATCACACACTTTTAAGGATTTGTAAGCATTTGTGTAAATGGATCACAGAAGTGTCTTTAATGGGAGTGTGTGAAGGAGAATGTATTTGCTCCTGAGGCTGCAGTTCCAGCCCTAAGAACCTATTTCCAGTAGCACTTTTTAAAGTACCTTTTTTTTGGGGGGAGGTAATCTTTGTAGATCACATTTTCTCTGTGACCAGTGGCAGTGACAGTTCAAACCTTTATGTGTTGACCAAATTGTACCAAAGCAAAACCCGTGCAATTGAAAGAATAAACTTAACCTTCCAATTTGGAAGTAAACGGTACCTGGGATTGCTGAGCTGTGAAATGACATTTCCTCATGTGTGATTGGTGACAACATTTGTGAAAGTATTTCTGAGTAAATGTTAGAAGAATTGTTAAAAGTTTCTTTAATAGCTGGGGATCAATTATTGAAGTAATCCCACAAGACAGGTAGTATTTAAAAGTATGATTTCTTCCATTGGAGGTTTATATAAACAGAAAACATGAACATAAGTTTGTTATATAAACAGAAAACATATGAAAAATCATTATTTTAGTATTTTCTGTGATGTTTTTATTTTCACAAAATGAGTTTTCTGTTAGTCACTCAGCACCTGTGCCATTTCACCAATAAAATAGATTAGTTATAGCTGTATATCTTTCACCAAGACTAGCATATATTTATTATATACTAGACAAAATTAATAAGTAACAGCCGCCATTTAGTTCCATAAAGTTCCAAATGTGAATTAGGAGAGAATAAATTACACCAATTCAGAAGTTTCAGTTGTAATATTTGCTTTCCAATGACAACAAGACGAAGGCTGTTTTATCTTCAGTCTCAACATCATAGAGCACGTGGTAACAGGAAGACTTTAGACAGTGGTTTATCTTCATGGACAGACGTTTTTTATGTGGCAAATAGAACCCACCAAACAAAGTTGTAAAAACTGAACTTATTCACGAGAAGAGTTTAGGGTATTCATGAAAGAAAGTAAGTAACTCATGAAACTCTTATCACCTGTGACAACATTTTCATAAAATTCTTATGTACTGACATAGGAAAATAAGGTAAATCTGAAATGCATATTAGTTGGATGGCTCTTGTCATCTAAAACAAAGGATGGTAGGCAGAGAGAAAGGAATGGGGGCAGTGACTGTGACTTGGTATCTGGACCCCTGTTCTCAAGAGCACTCTACTGTCGGTGTGTGGCTGGTTCTGTGTTGTCTGTGAACATTATGAAAATTAGAGGTAATTAAACATGCAGAATGTGATTTAGCTCAAAAGCATATGTTTAGCTACTTGGGTTTCTGTTTACGATGTAATTGCATGTACACTTGTAAATCATAATATCAAATCAAAGCCATGAGCATGATCACAGGTGTCAGTAAATAGCTAAGATAGGTTGTTTTCAATTCATGGGTAGATAGATTTCAAAATTTGTTTGACTTCATTTTCTATTTGTTCATTGCTTTCATCATCCATTATTAATCTTTAAAATTTATAAACATTCAGAAAAAAATTATAGAAAACATCACATCAGGAGATAATCTATACTGTAGAAAACATTTTGAAGAACACTAAATGAAAAGAAGCCCAGTTATCCCAGTTCCTAAAAAGCACTGTCTGCAGGTTCCTGCAGTGACCTGCCCTCTCAGCAGATTTAGAGCCCCAGTGCCCTTGTTAATTTGCATATATGATTCCTGAACTGTGTGCAGCCATGCTTAAAAATGAACATGCAAACTTTATCTTTTTCAACCTATGAATGTCTTAAGTAAGTGCTTGTTGCCAAGGGCGTGTGCCAAGTCAGTGGATCATTGAACAGGAAGCAAAGTGTGAACAAGAAAAATTGACAGTAGAGTTCACATTAAGTTTATGACAGAGAAAAGGAGACAGCCACAACAAATCACATGAATTTAGCTTCGTGGCAGACACAGAGTTGTCAACAGTAAATGACTCCACTCATACACAAACTGAAGGTCATCTGAGTGTCTTCTGTGAATGTGCTCAAAGATGCTAGCTGATGTCCTTCAAGTAGGGATGGGGCTGCACTGCAGTTACGTCTGACTTGTCTCCTGTTGCTTTAGCGTGTTTGGGTCTGTTCAAGTGTACTTTAAGGAGTCCACTGTTGGGAGTAAAGGCTCTGTTCTACTTCAAAGCTCTACATTTTAAAGACAGAAAACTGCAGCTTAGAGTGAGATTTCTCTAAGGCCACAGAACTAAGGGCTTTACTCTGTCATGTCTCTCTGCTCAAACACAAATCTCTTTTGTTATCAGGGAACAGAACAACTGGTTCCTGCAATGTGTTAGGAGGATTCTATTTTCTGTAAATATCAAGCAGAGCTGAAGGTGTGTCTCTGACCACACATCACCCTGATAGACAGCAGGCTATCAGCAATGGGATCTACAGCAAGGAGAAGACCCTTCTCCTCATTTTGTGTTCTGTTAATTTTAGAAATGAGAGCTGTCACGTGATGGGCTAAATCCACTTAAAAACCGGAGAGGGCTTAAAAAGGAGAGAGAGAGAATTTAAGACAGCTTTTTGCTGTTTGTGGGTTGCATGCCGCAAAGAAATTGTCTTGACTCGGCAGCAGGAAAAAACTGGCTGTTTTAAAATGCCGGCTTTCTGGGCTGTGCCGCCATTGCGATCTCAGTCTGGCTTCTGCGGGAGACAGAACTTTTGAATGGAGCATTTGGAGTAAAGTGCTACGGCTTGCTTGATGGCAATGTGGACTGCTGTGTGCCTGGAACTGTGTGTGGCTCAGGGACACCAAATGGCTCTGAGGCAAGACTGGCTCAGCTCTGCCATGCTGAACTGAGCTGGTCTCAAACAGGAACTACCGTAATTACTGTGATAACAGCTCAGTTAAGGTTTATCTGGGCAAGACAAAGGCAGTACCGTATTAACTGTACATGGTGCAACTTAAGTTTTTAAGAAGTGCTTAACATTTTAAGAAATGCTCCTGGATAGTAAGAAAATGTTACAGATTCACAATAAAACAGATTCAGACATAAAAGACCTTTATGGATCACATTGTTGGATGAATGTACGTAGGCTTGGAAAAGAGAAGAAAAAGAATATAAAAAAGTTAATGTCTTAAAAAGAAAAAGGGTAAAGTCTTTAAAGAGACAGAGTACAGAAGTACAGATAGTTATAGATTAAAAGAAATAAAGAAAAATAAGCCACGTAAAAATGGAAAATTCACAGAGAGTCTGGATTATGTACATTGTGTTTTCTTTAAAGTTTTTGACTGTGGAGGAGCTAAGTACAGAGAGACATTTCATTATATGGGCTGCTAGGCTGAACCTGCACATATGTTCTAAAGGTATCTTGACTTCAGAATTTGGATCTAAGGTTATGATGCTTTGGAAAAGTCCTTCTTTTGTTTTCACAGAGGATGTGACCCTATGGATTTCTTCTATTCCGATTTGGTATGATAGACCACGCCCTCCTGAAAAGTTGCTGTGAATACCCTCAAAAAATTGCTTCGCTCAATTGCCAACTGAGATGAAACTAGCACACAGGTTATATCATGAACTACCTAATTAACAACGCCCCTATTCAGCAGGAAGCAGTTTGGAGAGAAAAAAACTACGCCCATGTTCCCAAATATTGTTTATAAATGTTCTTTTACATTTAAAGGGGGATATGATATAGATATGAATAATTTGCATTGGTATGGATTTTACGGTCAATTTTGTTATATGTATATGTATTTCTGATCTTGATTAAGGTATTGTGATTGTGTAGTTCATTTTAAAATGTAATGTATAATTAGGAAATATAGGTTGTTAATGGATAATCAATAGTCAAGCTTGTAGTCATGTTAGTTAGATTTTCTAGATATATAGAGATATATTTCAGTTAGATAGGCATTCTTCATATCTTTCAAAGACTGCAGAATATGGCATTTTAAATGTTTTAATAACTTAGGACTTTTCATGACAAGGAGACACGTCTGCTCCTGGCAGCACCAGCTACTTCAAGAGGACAATGGGCATTGAAGAGGATCCTTATGGAGTTTGATAGCCATTTGGGCAAGAAACTGCTCTTGCCTGGACTATTACATAAACTGGACACAGAGAACCCGCAGAGAGAGGACTACTGAACTTGCCTAAAGGTGAGATGATCTTTCGGAGTTTCTGATTCATGAAAGAGTCTGCGAGACATTCTGCAGGACACAACAGAAAATGACTGAACTGTCTTTGAAATTTCCTGCTTCATGGAAATGTCTCTGGATAGCATGGGCCTGTAGGCCGAAGATGGATGCCCCAACAGTACAGAGGAACTTTGGGTGACTGTCCAGGCAGCGAGATGTCTCTGTCATTTCTAGAGTTTTCTTATTTCTTGTTTACTTAGGTATTATTATATCCTTCTGGAGTCTTTGATGGAGTTGAAGAATGAATAGATAGTTATAGTTTTCCTTAGTCATGATAAGAGATAAAATAGATATAAATATTGTAACTTTAATTCTTGCTTGATAACTGTTTTGTTATATGTAATTTTACTATGTTAAAGTTAAAGCCTTTCTTTTTTTGTTTAAACAGAAAAAGGGGAAATGATGGAGGAAGGACATTGGTTAATTATAATAAAGAAACTGCCTCGGCCCTCATAGGACAGAAAATTAGGTAGGCGGAGTAGACAGAAGAGAATTCTGGGAGAAAGAAGCTTAGAGGAGTCACCATGATTCTCCCGCTCCAGACAGATGCAGGTTAAGATCCTCCCTGGTAAGCCAGCTCGTGGGCTACACAGAATATTAGAAATGGGTTAGAACAATATGTAAGAGCTAGCCAATAAGAAGCTGGACCTAGCCGGGCCAGGCAGTGTTTAATAGAATACAGTTTCCGTGTAATTATTTCGGACATAAGCTAGCCATGTGGGCGGTCGGGTGCCGGGGACGCAGCCCCAACGCCCTTATTTCAACAGTCTCCAAACTGCCCCAGGTTATCTTTAGATTCTGAAGCAGAGCCATTGGTGTTTTTTCACTGTTGTACACAATTGACTCTGAAAAGATATGTCTAAAGTGGTTGCTGCTGACCCTTATACTATAATGTAAAGCACTACTTTTTATGCCATTGAGATGTTTGTTGAAGCTACTTCATACAAATGTGCAACCTAGACATTTGCACAAGTATTCCTTAGGGGTTAAGTCTATGGTAGTAACATCAAGATTAAGTAAAAGATGTTTAAATATATTTCAGAGCATAGCATAGTTACACCTTGTCCCTCACTAAATGCTAAGACAGAGGTAGCATAGGTTACAAATCCGGTGTTTTGCTTAGGACACTGCAGACAAGGAACATGCCAGTTGGCAAGTTTATTAAAACTGAAGACAAATACATTTATTAATTTCAAAATTCTAGACAAAGTTAGAATAATTTATGCCAATATTCTGCTCCAGGAGAAGAGACAGTGGAGGGCTTTCATAGAAATGTGAAGTGAACCCATCTCATAGATCCTAAAAACATTGGAGTCTGAATTCTCATTATTGTTGATAACTAAGTAATTGAAGATTATGGTCACTTGATCTCCCACCTCCCCCTTCTTTTTAGTTGTACATTTGTTTCTTAGAAAGTCATGTAAGGACTTGATTCACTGCCACAGCAGGGCTTTGTATTCCAACTAACTAAGATATCAGTAAGGATTAATGCAGAATTTCTTCATGTCTCCTATGGGGACTGTGCCTTCCTCCACCCAAGAAGAGGGTGAGAATTCCTAAAGTCCATAGTCTTACTTAAAGCATCCTCCTCAGGTCAACAAGCACTGGTTCGCCAGTAGGAGACATGAATAAATTCAGCATGGTGGAGGGGTATGGGAAACAGAGTCATGACGTTTGTCCTATTACCTGGAATTAAATTCTCAAATTACAAAATCAGAGGCTTATAATCACAGGAATTTATAATAGCAGTTAATATCTCTTTGTCACCTTTCTGTGGCCCATAAAGAGGTGTTAACAATGCCTCTCTCATAAAGTTATCAAGAGGATCAATTATGATAATGTATGCAAATAAAAATGACCAGCTCAGAGAAACACAACTCAACACACCACCATCATTATTACATGATTAAAAGGTTTTAGCAAGGCTAATTTTACCATCATGTTCTTGTATTTCAGAAAGTGATTGTTAATAACATCCTTCTCACACTAGTATACACAACCAAGTCAGAACTGGTGGGAAAGATATTTTGAAGTTCAAGCCTACCTTGAAGTATAAAGACATTCCTTCCACATTAATGAAGAAAACTATTGATAATACGGTGTAGAGGACAGCTCTTTTACATAAAAAGAAGTCCATTTGGAATAAAAATTTTAAATTTCTGTGACATTATCAAGGGAAAAGAAATCAGGGTCACATTATGCAGTTCAGATCTAGCGCCTCCAAATTGTGTTGCCAATATGATTAAAATTTAAAAAAAAATAAAGTTATTAAAATTGTCATCTAACAATGTCTTATCAATGGCTTTGAGGAGAGTTCATTGGACAGAGTTCATTGTTCAAGCTCTCCTGATAATGGCAGACCCACAGGGGTGCATCATCAGTGAGGAAAAGCAAATTGTCAAGACTAGGCACATTGAGGACACTGACCTCCTCCTACTCAGCAGTTCCCCAGGGGCAAGGCCCCGGGCTGAGTATTGTCAAAAGGTCCAGGAAAGGCTGGAGTGTCAGAGAGGGTAGGAGCCCAGCACAGGAGAGCTTTTAGAATGTTGTGTGCATGGTAAAGAGAGGTTTGAATTAAAAGAAAAGTTCAGTCAATGGTCTTTCTGCTTTAAAAATAGAGAAGTTTGCCTTTCTCATGCTCAAGATCATTCCTTGATGATCTTTGAAGTAGCTGGCCCTTTAGCATCGAGTAGGAAATGTGAGTTTGTGTGTGTGTGGGGGGGGATCTCTGTATTACAAAAGAAACAGAGAGACATGAAAAACTGAGAATGCCTCTATCAACAAAATCCCAAAGCTAGGTACATGATCAAATCTGCATATAAAAAGTACACATGCAACACAAAAATAAAGAAAAAAAGTGTTCTAATGATCTACTAATGGGAGTTGGAAAGATGGCTCAATGGTTAAGAATAGTTATATTCTTCCAGAGGACCTAGTTTCAATTCCCAGCACTTACAGTGCAGTTCGTAACCCTTTGTAACTCGAGTCTCAGGGTATCCAACACTCTTTCCTGGCCTCAAGGCATGCATGCACCTTATAATCAAACATATAAACAGGCAAGGAACCTATCTACACTGAAAGGAAGTATATTACTAATAAGAATGCTGACAATACTTAGACTCATGAGATGGAACGTTGTGTGACATTAAAACATCCTTAAAGTAAATCAAAGAAATACATCAGTGATGGGGGAATGATTTCTTATTAATAAAGAAACTGCCTAGGCCCCTTGATAGGCCAACCCTTAGGTAGGTGGAGTACACAGAACAGAATTCTGGTAGAAAGAAGCTGAGTCGAGGAGTCGCCATGATTCTCCCGCTCCAGACAGACGCAGGTTAAGATCCTCCCTGGTAAGCCAGCTCGTGGGCTACACAGAATATTAGAAATGGGTTAGAACAATATGTAAGAGCTAGCCAATAAGAAGCTGGAACTAGCTGGGCCAGGCAGTGTTTAATAGAATACAGTTTCCGTGTAATTATTTCGGGCATAAGCTAGCCATGCGGGCGGCTGGGTGCCGGGGACGCAGCCCTGCCGCTCTTATTGCAACACATCAGTTTGAAGGCATGACAAATTGAAGCTTCCATTAGAAATCCACAAATTTTCAGGAAATTTCATCTCTGCTTTTCAGAGAATGTATGTGTCCTCTGATGAGTGATTCCCATGATATGCTCTTCATTGTGTGAGAATGGGCATCTCCTGGGGTGAAACTCAAAAGCTCCAGGCTCCTGTGTAAGGCATATCAGATCTCTAAGGAAGAGGGCAGTCAGTGGATTTCTCCCTTAATCAGAATGCCTTCAGTGAACATGAAAATATAGACATCACCTCTTCATAGAGTTTGGAACTCTTCGAATTCATTGGCATTAACTAAAAGTGAACATTGCCTCTCAAAACAGGGGGGTTGGGTAGTGTGTGACAAAAATCACCCCGTTTGCTGTGGATAAATGCTCTTAGTAAGTGAGTAGGTTATATCACACCAAAAGCATCTATTAGTCAAGCTTCATGAAGAATATTCTCCACCTCATGTGCTGTTCTCCAAAGAGGAGAAAATCAGATAAATTAAATGCTATAAAGCTATTTACTTGTATTCTCAGGGGCCCACTAAAGAGCAAGTGCTAGAGTGGGGTGAAATCGCTTGAGGACACTGAAAAGTGTGGGTGGGCTCAGCCTGAGCACCACAGTCTGTATGAGGGAGGCAGGAATGCCCAGGACCTGCACGAATCATGTGCTGGGGTCTTCACACAACAGGGCTGAATTTTCAGGTCTGCAGAGGTGATGTGACCCTACTAAAGGAGGCCTTGATCTGTCACCGACTCAGTTGGTTTTGTTGTGTTGTGGAAATCATTTTCTGCATAACTTTGCTGAGTTAATGAGCAAGTGAAATCCTTTTAGGCCTTTGTTTTGCACTGTCCTTTCTGTCTGCAGTATTTGTTTACTCTTTTTGGAATAGAAAATAAAATATAATAATATAACTTATGTAATAAATATGTTCATTCGGGTTAGTCCTCACAATTAATCTCTGAGGTGGCTCCTGATGTTGCCACAGAGTACCGGTAAGAAAGCTGGAGCACACAAGGTTGAAACTGATCTCTTTGAAAGCCAGTGATAAATTCCAATCTCACAGACACTGTGCTCAAGCAGTTGATGGGAGACTGTGCCTGTGCTGGTAAACCAGTGGAGTAATTTTAAATTGAATTTGAATCCCTTTATCATTCCACTTTCTTTCCCTTAAAAACATGAAATAAAATTAAATAATAAAATAAAATGGATGAAGAGTATACCTAATCAGGGAAGAAATAAAAATATGGAATTTCCTTTGATATATTTTATACCATGTCTACTAAAGTTCGTAGAATATTCTTTCCATAATGTTTGTTTTCCTCTATTAATACTGCAAATGAAAATAACCATATATCAGTAAAGAATCATCCTTTAATGCGTGGCTTATTTTGCATAGCTGCCAAAGTCTGCATTGTCCCCTCTCTGGGTGACGACACTGCCCTAACACTAACCGTGATATTTGAACAGAGCCATATGAACTGAGTTGACACTTTGGTGTCTCCAGTTCCCTGAGTCTAAGTGATGTGATTCTGGGCAGTCCAGAGATTCGAGTAGAAATTCTTAAACAGTGAACAGCAGCTAAATGGTTTTTGTTTTTCTCTTTTTCCATGTGTAATAATTTTCCTGTGAATTTCTCTAGGGTTCCTGTATTTAATGTTTCTTCAGTGCCTTGTGGAGTCCTTACTGTATAGATTAAGATGTTAAAGATCAGAGAAGTTAATAAATTTAAGGTCACAGAGTTAATAAAGAGCTGCCATAGGAACCCATGGTTTAAAGGGCGTAAGTATCAAGGTAGGAGTGCTTAGACAACAATGGCTCCCGGTAAAACTCGTGGATGGGAAATGCGTGCTGACTGGTGGAATAGGCACCAGTGCCAAGACTCAGGGACACTCTTGCTCACAAAGTTGTGTCCCGTTCATCTAGTAAGAGATTCCACCTTTTATTTTACCCATGTGGAGAGTGACAGAGCTGCTCTTAGCTCAGCTGAGTTTGAGCCTGACAACATTGTTAAAACAACAGAAGCAGCAAGATGCCTATGAAATCTAAGAACTCTGGACTTGCACTTCTGCCTATTGACCAGGAGATGGCAGGATAAGCACTATATGCCTCTATGCTACACTAATCCTGCAATAAACTTGACAATGTTAATCCCGAAATTGATACAAGTGAGATTTTATTGCAAATAAAAATCACTGCCATGGAGATATACATTGTGTATATTCATACAATAACCATAATTTCTTGTTTTTATGTCTGCTTAGCGGCCCCAACTGAAGCTACTGATACTTTAACTACTCAGACCATGGCCTGGCAGAAATTCCATACTACTGGTACCAGCTCAGCTGTGGCCATGGCAGCCAAATGTTGTTTTTATCTAAGTGGTTCTATTTACTAATAAAGATCTGGGGGTCAGATGTTGGGGGAAAACTTGGTAGATCAGAGAAACCAAGAAGTAACCAGCTGGCCTTTCTTTTCAGCCAGAGATGCAGCAAGAAGAGAGATCCCCATGCTGTCCTAAACCCAAAAGACGGAATCTGTAAGTCCCTTCTTACTCCTTCCTGTGTCTATATGTCTGTCTTTCTGGGTCCTCCATACTCTCTATGGCTAATTCTTTTTAACAAGTTGCTGGTTCTACCCACTGATCCAAGATTAATTTTACTAACAGAGTTTCACTGCATGGTCAAAAACCCGACAACAGTTGCTTGTCTGGGGACGTTTAGTGGTACTGTATGGGCAAAGTTCTGGGATCTGTCCCTAGTAACAGTCTCCAAATAAAATAGTATAGCATAAAGTATATATTATACACTGGAAAAATGTGTGTGTGTATGTGTGTGCGTGTGTGGGTACCACATCGTCTTTCTAGCTCTCTGAAGCTATTTTAGTCATACTAATTCTGTTATCAAATGGAGCATTTTCCATGTTTACCTTCCTTCTAAAAGGGAAATGTGCCTGAAAATTTAATGTGTCAGTTCCCCGTGTACATTTTAACTGAGATTCACAACCTCAAATTAATTCTTAATGGCAGCCTTATAGGACACTAGGAATCTTGTGAGAGGGACATAATATCCTACTTTCCATATTTTAATTCTAATATCTCATGCATGCCCACACATATTCACAACATGCTCATGGAATTAGTAATAATCTCATTGGAGGGGACTGTGAGTGATGGCAGCTGCATGCACATACACGAGCTCTGGGTTACACATCTGCAATGTCAAGTGTGCTTTGTATGTAGACCATGAGTGAAAAGGGGGGAGCAAATGGCTTCGGGGCTGAGTGCTGTACCTCACAGATAGAAGCAGAGACAGAAATCAAGCTGGGTTTCGTCACTCTGACTCCCTACATTAGTGTTTTAAGATGAAGTAAAGGTCTCTGGTTGCCAGCATTCAACTGGACCACACCATGCAGTGCTTGGTGTGTTTGACAAACCCGGCTTTGGCCACTTTTGTTTTTTGTCTGCTCTTAAATTGATGTCAGAACCTGCCTCTACACCTTGCCTACTTGATTGCTGAAGATACAGTTTTATGCATCTACTAGTAACTCTCAAAATACTGTTATTCTAAATATGGTATAAATTAATTTCCTTCTCATAAATTTCAATACAAAATGCAGAAAATAAAGAACTAGTTAGTTCTCCATAGTTGGAAATTGGGTGATCCATATAATTTTATAGCTTGCAGAGGCCTGAGATATGTCCATAGTCATCACCCTTCTTCTACCAAATGCGTATATCCATATGCATTGTTTTTGAGATGATGGCAAGAACTCGTGCTATCCACCATCACCACAGGGCCAAGCTGGTATACATTTAATAAATACTGTCTTTTAACATGCATTTGTGGTGGGTGCTAATACACTGGTGATTCCAATTTTCAGCCAAGCATTTAATAAACTATGTGAGCTATTCAGCAGTTTCACTGTTAGCTTAGTTGTGGATGGTTTTCCAACAACAAATGAAATGAAACATTTGTCCTAAGATGTTTTTAGTTTAGAAGACTGTACACCTCCTACCTCAAGGTAAGTTTACTTCTGTGGTACAGTTTGAGATCCAATTCCCAAGGCAAGTGTTGTCTATGGAAGCTGCCCAAGCAGAGGAGACTGGCCCAAGCAGAGGCTGACCCAAGCAGAGGGGACTCACCTGCTGATGGATCTGTCTTCATGTTACCAGTTATGCAGTCTTGGACAGCCTGTGGATGTTTATTTTAGTTGTACTGGGAAAAATAACTAAACCAAAATCCTATTGTAAGTAATTTCAGATAATTTTTAAATCACTTATACTTGGTTAGGAAATGATATTTTTATTTACCATTGTATTACAGAAATGCATGCAAATCAGAAAACTATTTTTTTTTATTTTCTTAGTAGCAACAGTACTAGTAAGTTTTTTATTTGTGTGTGTGTGTGTGTGTGCAGGAGAGGTCACAAGGTATCAAGGTTGTTTACCAAGTATTTTATGTGAAATTATGTGACCATTCAAGATAGAGAAACTCTATGATTCTGTACAAGCTTCAGAGCTTGCTTTTATTATAGTACTTATGAAGTAGATTTTACCTCATTTAATTATTTAATTAGTATGTGACGTAATTCATCCTACCTAATTCACATTTAAGAAACTTGCCTTGGCTTGCAGTTAACAGCAGGATATGAAGTTAAGCCAAGGGCAATGAAAACCTAACATATGTGTTTCTTATCATTGGAGTAATGTGGAAAAAAATGTAACCTTACTATTTTCCCTGAGGCAGTCTAAACTCATAATTTTGGTGAACACAGAATACCACTCTGAAGACACCATTTGTATATAAGGCCAGAGGAAATTCTCCTTTTCCCTTGATCAAACATTCAGAAAATTACTAAATGTACTAAAGAACATATTTGCTGAAATTTTTAACAGAATTTTTAGAGTATTAAGTTGGTGCTAGGAGCCTCAAATAGGCAGTGGATTCTGTATACATTTGTTAGGAATCTTTCTATCTAGTCTGCACAGTGCTTGTTTTTCTTCAATAGCTAGCTGGCTTGTGGCAGCAACCACAAGTGTCAGGCAATTTTATGAATTCTTTATTTTCATTAAATTTCTTTAATTAGCCACATTCCTTGACTAAGAATTTTACTTCAGAAGCTCCACAGCTAAGTGACTTTCCAGGACTCTAACAATAAAATCACTATATCTGGAAGTCTTTAATTTTGGGGGAATTTGAGTGAGAGGATTCTGAAGTTCTGAGTCCTCATAAGTGGTGAATTTATTATAAAGAGGGCTGCAGTGGGATTATCACCAGCAGAATTAAATAAATAGCATTTGTCACTCCGCTCGCTAGTGAGTGACTGGAAATGGAATTGCCAGCAGAGGAAAGGGAAAGCAGAGCACACTGATAAATAGGGAAGGCTGTGTGTGGATTGGATTTGAACAGCATTGAGAAGTTATCCCTGCAGGACAAACCAGATGTGACGGTGGAGTTCCTACCAGAGGAAGCACACAGTAAGGATGTTGCATCATTTTTTAATATGCACAGCATTGTGTATGGAAAGCTAAGTTTCTGTAAGTCGCTGAATAATAGCAGAACTCTGAACACTGGAAAAGAGTTGGAATATTTGCTCCTCGTTCTCACTCACATTTCCCTGTTTGTGCCCTATTTATCCTTGTTGAGGGACGTCAATGAATCCACTTATATAAGAATTAGAATCTGGGCCAAATTAGATTTAGAAAACCCTGATACTACAGCTTGGTTGTTGATAGCTCAGAAAGTTAGGGTTTTGTTTTGGTTTCTTTAGGGAGGGGGTATTTTTTTTTTTTTTTTTTTTCTTTTGGCCAATACAAAACTCACTAATGAACAAACCCAAAAGTATTACCTTCATCTTGTAGAATAGTAACGCCCACCCATGGTAAACAGGACAAACGATGGCATAACCAAGTTCATTGCATCCCAGATGACCATTCAGATTTCCATGCACTAGCCACCCACCTTTCTGAGTAGTAAGGGGTACACTGGCATGCAGGACTTTTGTCAAATGGTTTTGCTCTCTGCCTCAAGGAAAAGAAGGAGAAAATAAATCTTGTACTAATCATAAGCAGCCTTCCCAGGCTTATGCATATCAGACATTGATTGCACATTTGCCATTCTCCCCATGGCAATCCCGGGTGACACACTTCAGAGGACACTAGGCAAAGCTTTGAAGGACATCCTGTTTCCAGTGGAAAGGAACTAAGCCAGGCAGGCCCTTTTCTGAATAGTTTCTTCTTCATGTATGTCCTAGGGTTTCTATTGTTGTGAAAAGACACCATGAACACATCAACTTGTATAAAGGAAAGCATCTAATTGAGGTGGCTTACAGTTCAAAGGTTCAGTTCATTATCATCATGAAGCAGGACATGGTGGCATGCTGGCAGACATGGTGCTGGCTACGTCTTGATCAGAAGGCAGCGTAGATAACTCCCAAGCTTTTCAAGGCTATAAGAAACTGAAGAGCAGCAGTGTTGGCTCCAGCATCTATGTGGTTAACTTCAGGGAAAGGAGACCTGTGCTGGGAGAAGATCATGCATTTCAATTACTCCGGAGTGGCACGTGTGTGGACCTAAACACTATGTGAATGAGTACTGTGGCTGCTGTAACATTTCAGGGAAGTAGACTTGTCTGCAGCAGGGCACTTGTAGATAACGACAGTAGAATGATAAATGGAAGCTAAGTACAGAATTTCTAACTCAATGTAGAAAAATAACTTTCTAAGTTTAAAGAGAGAAAACTTGGCCATGAACTATGAAATCATTGAGTCTAACTTCTTCATTAATCATTCCATCATTGCTGTCCACCTTGCTATTCCACTGTCCTGAAAGTCTCTGCACTTGGTTTAATTAAGTGGAAATACATTTGGAATTAGCAGTTTAATAACTTTGCTCCAGAAAAGCAGATCACAAAGAACAGCTGCTTGGCCATTCACAGCAGATGGCTCATTTCTTCATTTATTCAGGTTTCCTTTTCTAACACAGCTCATCCACTGAATACCAGAAAAGCTCATGCTTTCAGGAATTCTGAGTGACGAGAAATGATGAGACATGTTCCTGAATGGCTCATACTAGGGATGTGTTGTAGGATGCATGTTTCCACTAACCACTGACAAGTAACCAAATGCCTCTTTACATGTTTTGTTTGTATTTATGTTTGTTTGTTTTTCAATAAACTGCAAGAATTTAGATCGTGCAGAGGGACCTCTGGGATAGTTTAACATTTGGATGAACTTGTCAGGAGTTTTTTTCTAACGTGAGATTAGCTGATGGCAACAGGGATACATGAGTACTGTGCAGAGACCACCGAAGAAGCGCACATGAGTACTGTGCAGAGACCACCAAAGAAGCACAGATGAGTACTGTGCAGAGACCAGCAAACAAGCATGATGGATCAGCTTTTTGTTCTTGAGACTTCCACAGCATGTCTTCCTAAATGTCTGTTCCCTTAAGCTCACATCAGAGCATATGGCAACCTTAATCAGGAGACAGAGATGAAGCATAAATATTCACATATTGATTGCTTGCTTTGATTTTCCTTTTTCTTTTTTTCTTTTTTCAAGACAGGGTTTCTCTGTAGTTTTGGAGTCTGTCCTTGAACTCACTTTGCAGGCTAGCCTCAAACTCACAGACAAACTGCCTGTCTCCACCTCAAAAATGCTGGGATTAAAGAGGTGCAACAGCACTGCCTGGCGTGGAATTGATTCTTAAGACCGCTTCTTTTTCAAGTCTGTCCTAGATCACTGAACTGCTGCTTTGTGTGTGTACTCTTCTGAAAGAGTCAACACACAGTTCACATTTCACACTATTACATGGTTCAAAGACAGGTCTATCACTGTGGAGTATTGCATGCCGGTCTCTGATACACAAGTTGGGGGCACTGCTATGTCCTTTGTAGACAGTGTCTTGACTCTCTGACTTCTTAGTATATGCAGAGGTTGAATCAACATCTGACCCAAATCACCAGAGTGACTACATCTGAGCTGACCTCTAGGTCATTACCAAACTTGATGATTCTACCTTGGCTGTCACAGCAAGACAGAGGTCAGAGATCATATGCACAGCTTTCCTTTTGACAAGGAGAATCCACTTGGTTGTTAATTCTATTTCTGGTCTTCATTTTACTGACCATGACCAGATTAGCTTTAAATATACTTAGTATTTTAAAATACACCCACATTCATGACTTAGATAATTAAAGGTCAGTGAAAAGTTTTTCTAGTCACAATGTCTGCACTCCGATGCAGCCTTACTATCATGCCATACTTGCTCTTATTAATCATATAATAATACTGGGTATTTTAAGGATTTATTTTATTTGTATTCAATTCAGTGATACGAACACATTCATGGAGGTGCCTACAGAGACTAGAAGACGGCAACTGATTCACTATAAACGGAGTTTCAAGCATTCCTGAACTGCCCGCTGAGAGTGTCAGGAAGCAAATCTCAACACTTTGGAACAGTGGCTCTCCTACTTGCTAACTCACACCTCTTCCATCATATAATAATCATAGGATGAAATAATTGTCCACTGGTTTATATTTTGTATTTTAACATCCATTTCATCTTATGGTATCTATACTATTATACCTCACAAGTTATCCCATGATAAATGGTATTAGCTTTAGGCTGAATATGAGAATTTTTCTAGAGTATTCTTTTATCACATACTGTCTTTTAATTGCTTATGGTTTTGAGAAATTTCCATGCTCTTTTTTATTATTTTTATTCTCTCATACAATACAACCTGACAACAACCTTCCCTCCCTCCATTCCACCACGTCTCATACACCTTTCCTCTCCCTGAGATCCACCGCTCCTGTTTCCCTTCAAAAGAGAGCAGGCCTCCCAGTGATGTCAAATAAACATAGAATAACAAAAAAAGCAATAAGACTAAGCATAAACCTTCACATAAGCATTGTATGAGGAAACAAGGAGGAGGAAAAGGGTTCCAAGAGCAGGCAAAAGAGTCAGAGACATCCCCATTTCTACTGTTAGGAGTTCCACAAGAACACCAAGTTGTGAAGCCTCACTCATAGCTTTTATTTATCAAGGAAACATAAAATGATAACACTGCACATCACTCAGAAGAAATATAATCACACAGAGCAATACCACCTGCTAGGAATGGAAGAGCTCATGAAAACTGGATTATGTGAACATCACTGATTTGAGTGTTAAGTGGCCACTATTTAGGAATATAGTTTTTTATAATTCTGAAAGAAAACTATCTGTGCAATTATCATATATACTATGAATCAGGATCACAGTTGCATTCTTAGGCATACTGACCAGATTTTAGGACTCATACTAACCCAAAACTGTGCATATTTGTCCACAGAAACTTTATCTGAAATAGCCTCAAGCTAAATTAATTCTCAATAATTACTGAAAAAAATGAAAAGAAAAAAATCACTCACTGGAATAGAAAGGCTCTAGTGTAGACAGACGTAGTGATTGAGGTACCTCTCCAGGGAATTATGCAGATAGAAACATGTCAGCTTCAGGAGTTAGAAATTCATGTTCGGTGACAGATGACTTGTTTAAAAATAGAAAGTTTTATTTTTTTTTAAAAAAAAGGAAAGTATATGGAGAGAAGTGGTACAGGGCTTGCCTTGCAAGTGGCCCTCGGTTATGGAAAAATGATAATTTCAGAGGTGTACATGCTATGTAATATCAGTCATTTGCCATTACTTTTTTGTTTGTTTGTTTGTTTTTTTTTTTTTGTTTTTGTTTTGTTTTTTTGAGACAGGGTTTCTCTGTGGTTTTGGAGCCTGTCCTGGAACTAGCTCTGTAGACCAGGCTGGTGTCGAACTCACAGAGATCTGCCTGCCTCTGCCTCCCGAGTGCTGGGATTAAAGGCGTGCACCACCACCGCCCGGCTTTTTTTTTTTTTTTTTTTTTTTATTGGCATGGGCACAGACAGTTGCCCAAGCTATCCCTGTTCTTTTCCCTTCCCATTCTCCCTCTAAATTCTTCTCTATGTTTACAGAAGACAGATTTTGTTTGAGGAACCTGTCAGTTATTGTATTTGAGTTGAACTGCCTCTTTGGTTTCATAAAGCAATGGTTTTCCATTGTTACTCCAATTCCTTCAGGGCTCTAAAGTTAATAAGTCAGTGAACATCAATCAATCATTTATGTTACATTTGACACTGGGAGGTAAGATAGCTCACAAGTGCACATTGCCTGATACTGACAATGCATTCTCAGCTCAAACTTAATTCATTCAGGTGTGACTCATAGACACATAGAAAAACTAACTTACATTTGTGTTTAAAAGAATTTTAACTTTAAAGTTTAATCCTAATTTAATTTTCTAATCAAATTTTTGAATGAAAATAATATTGGAAGATACAGAAAGGGTTATTTATTCAATTATTGTTTTGATTTTGGTTATTACACAGAAATTTACACTTTTCATTTTAATTGGCTGTTTTTATGTGGTTTTGGTGATGGTTATCATGATTAAAGACCATTCAAGAAGGTATTCTTATTATTCTTAAATGTGTATGATAAACCTGGGCTTCATTAATGTTCAAAGTCTTGTCAAAATGAAACATACTTTCTGTTTCCATGATAAATCAGACCTTGACATCCAGACAGAGATCTCAAGAGCACAAGAGAAAGAGGTCAGTATATCTCAGAGTTCATAACCTCTGCGTTCCCATTGAAGTAACAAGACTGATATGGGGGCTTGTCTTCGACATGGGCATCTGCTTTACGTTCTGTGGTCTTAGACATGCATTCTTCTAACTGGCTGGACATGGGGTGCTGTGGTAGTTTGAATAAGATAGTCCCTAGGCTCACATATTTGAAGGTTTAGTCACCAGGAAATAGAACTCCTCAGTAGGATTAGAAGGATTAGGAGATATGGCCTTGTTGTAGAAAGAATGTCACTGTGGGTGGAATTTAAGGTTTCAAAAGTCCATGGCAGGCCTAGGCCCAATCTCTCTCTCTCTCTCTCTCTCTCTCTCTCTCTCTCTCTCTCTCTCTCTCTCTCTCTCTCTCTTGTGTGTGTGTGTGTCTGTCTGTCTGACTGTCTCTGTCTATCTGTCTTGTGTCCAGTTGTCTGAAGAGAAAGTCAGATTGCCAGGAGCTGGAATTAGAGGCAGCTGTTGGCAATCAGACAAGAATGCTGGGAACTGAACTCCAGTTCTCTGAAACAAAAACACGTGACCCATGAGCCATCTCTCCAGCTCTATATTTGAGGATAGTTTTTAATATTTGACTGTATGGTTGATTATTCTCAGTGTATTATTTTACTACTACTTAATAAGAATATATGAATCAAAATGTTTTTGTTTCTTTGTCTGTGTGTCTTTCCCTTCATCTGATGCCAGATCTGCCTACATGTCTTATTGTTTCTCCCACACTCCAATTTGTTGGTATATTTTGTAAATTTTTCTGTGTTCTTGGTCTCTCTCTGCCCTATATTTTTGCCTTCTTTACCACACACAATCGTACACAATCCCTACTTAACCCAGCCTTTTAAAAAAATAAACCTTATTCAAACACTTCCTTCTTTCCTTATTAATTGGGTCACTTGGCAGCTCTGCTTTTGGGTCATGGACTCATTTCTACTGCAAATTCTTCATCTCCTTGAGAGATCTAAAATTTTCCCAGAGAAAAGTCTTAAAAAACTTTCAATGCAAATCTTGGAGTACAAATGGAGCTGAATAGAGAATAGAGGATTTGGACTTCTGTCTATAGAGACCAGCAGCAGGATTTCACAGACTGACCCTGCTGGGCTTCCCCTCTTGGCTGCAGGTCTTTGCTGAGATCTAGCTGACTGCTATTGAGAATATGTCTCAACCCTCTGTTCCTAGTAGGTGTGGGTGTTTTGCTTTTCTTGACATAATTGAAAAGCTTCCTTTAGTAAACCTCAAGGCTAATTGAGAATGCAAAACAGTTCTTTAGTTCTAGAACAATTTTCTGTGTTTCTTCACACTGGGCACTACTAGCTTTAGAAGGCAGGAGCAGACATTAAATGAGTGAAGTGATTCCTACAGGAGAAGCACTGGCTTGTGAGATCCACAGATTTCTTTACCTCAGGTCTTTAATATTAGATATACTATATGAACATGAATTTCTAGGAAAGAATAAATACATGAAAATTAGCAAGTTAATTTAGCCAGTAAAGAGCATGTGATGGAGAACATGATTCTTTAAACCATATTTTATAAACCCTGGTGACATGCACACGTTTAAATAGTGATCATAGTCACTATTATAGTCTTTACTGAGACATGCAATAACTTACTTGGGGACACACCCACCTCTCATTACTCTTCATTAGAATATTGCACTTAATTGTCTCCAACATAGCTCTTTTCCTTCCAAATATCTACCAAAAAGCAGCTTGAGAAATCTACTTCCTGGAAAGATAATCTAAAGAATACTGAAATTTTCACTTACAGTTCACATCTCAACATAGACCAATATCCCACAAAGCTTTTCTGCTCGTATTACTGCTAAAACTATCAGAAATCCCTGACTGCCATGAGGACATGGTGAACAGTTTCTCTGTGAGATGCACAGTTTTTCTATGTTGAGGTTAATTTTGCAATGGCTTTGATCTCCTGTCTCTTGAAGGCCAGGCCCATATTTTAAAAGATACTTCCCTAGGATTGCATGGTTGGGAGACAGTAAAACCTTTAAGGGATGGAGCCTTCAGTCTGTGGCAGATTTATCCTTGGAAGTGGACCAATTCCTTTCCCCTTTTCCTCTCCTCTGCTTCCTGCCATTGAGTAGAATGCATTTGCTTATCCCTGGGCATTCTCAATCTTTGCTGCATCCGAAGCCACAGGAAAACCTGATTCCAGGCAGGCGGAGACCTCTGAAACTCAGAACAAAACAACTCCCTCCTTCCATAAATCACTAAGATATTTGTTCGGTAACAGAAAGATGGAGAATATTAGTATCTGCAGCAGAACACTGGCTTGTCACAGTTAACCTTGAGATGTACGGAACAGTCTAGAATCAACATATATCCATTCTTCTCCCTGATTGTTTCTTCAGAGGTGTCTGTGCCTGCCCTGCTTACGGAAAAACAGCATGGCATGTTAATTCCACACCATGGGATACACTCCTGTCTCTAATCATTTGCTGTTTCATATAAATTTAAATTGTTTTCTTCATTGTGTGTGTGTGTGTGTGTATGTGTGTGTGTGTTTATGAGAGCTGGTAAGCCAACAGGTACACTACAGTTAGCCAATGATCAGAGTCACAGAATGAATGCAAACATCACACTCTGTCCCCATCTGGATTCCTAGTTTTGAAACCACATTGCTGAGCTCAATCATACCGCCTTCAACACATTTTGTATTTGTTTTCCAAGAGGCTGATGTGTGCCTGATAATCACAGTCATCCTGAAAGTGAGCAGGTCTGAAGGGAATGCCATTCAGTTTCTGTGGTTAGTGGTCTCTGAGAAGTGGTCAGGTTATACCATGAGCACACACATTATTGTTCACCATTGTGAAGATGTACGATGTCTGCCAAATATGTGCTCCCTTCAACAAGGTTAATGCATATTCATATAAGGTCTTCAGTCAACAGGTATAAGGCTCAAACTACCTAGTACTAAATTATATGTAAATAAAATCATTGGTCTTCTCAAAACTCACTGGCGATTGTCTAATAGCTTCCACAAATTGTGAATGTTTTTAATTGATAGGGACTGTGAGTATGCTCATGCTATAAATACAGCTCATAGTGCAGAATAAGTTATTGAACAGTAACTGTAGAGACTCTCAAATCTACATAAATTGAACTTTTAAACTCTTAAAAATACCTCACACTTCATATTCTTTTTGAAAAGTAACAGTATTAGCTTGCATATACAAGTAATACGTTGTTGCAGGCAGGTGGTGAGCATCTCTACTTTCTTATAACATAATGTACAATTAAACTTAGGTAAAAGGCAAAATTGAGAAGTTAACTCTTTGGTAACAAGTAAAAACAATAAATGTCTTAGATTTATCTACTGGTGCTTTGGTTGAAAAACAAAGCAAAATTTGCATGCTTGTATGATTTATTGTCTCTACTCCTTCCACATTTTGACTTTAAGTTTTATTATTGTACCATTCAATTAATTAAATCTAAGTAATCTGATTCTAATATGGAGATATGAAAAAAAATCTAAGTGCAGTCTACATGTTCTTAATTTGCCACAGAGAAGCTTACCACTTTGGAAATACCCTAGTTAATCGCCAGTCCTCAGCATTAGCATACATGACCTGACTTTCTCTGCTAGATACTTGCAGCAGTTGTCAAGTGAAACAGTGATTTGGTCATGATTAAATTATCACAAACATGATAAGATGCCAGTCTTCAACATTTTATCTTTATCTATCTGTATATACAAATATACATTTATATACATACATAAATATGTATCTGTACATGAATGCACAGGTTTTAAATAGAAGCATATTGCATTTGAAGTATAAGCATGTAGTATCTCAGACTATAAAAATGCTATTTGTGTCTTAGATTTGTATAGCTTCAAGTCCATTTAATAGTATTTTATGGGACATATAAGAAAGGAAATTTCTGTATTTGGCTTCCCACAACTTACCCATTCTCTGCTGAGTCTAGAAGGGGCCTGCCTCATTGATCAGGTTGTATAAAACTGGGGTTTCTAGGTGGTCTGGTCACCACTTTTTAATGGTCCTCTTTTTTTTTTTTTTTTGACTGAACATGAGTCTTTATTGGCCACAGCTACTTGAGGGGGATGAAGCGGGAGGAATGGGTGGCACCGATGCCAGGCCGGCCGTGCTTCACAGGCTTGTAGGTGATGGAGAACTCGCCCAGGTAGTGGCCATTCATGTCCGGCCTAATCTCCACCTGGTTGAAGATCTTGCCGTTGTACACGCCCACCATGCTCCTCATCATCTCGGGCAGGTGATCATGTCCTGCAGGTGGGTCTTCACCACCTCGGGCTTCTCCATGGGCAGCGCCTCCTTCTTGGCCTTTCTCAGGCGCTTGAGCAGCGAGTGCTGCTTCCACCGCAGGCCACAGTTGAGGCGTCGCCTCTGCCGGGCACTGTAGAGCTGCATCAGCTGCTCATACCATAGCACATGTCCAGCAGCTGGTCCAGGTCCATGCCGCAGTAGGTGAACTTGCGGAAGGTCCGCTTCTTCTGCTCCACTTCGGCCATCTTGGCGGCGACTTGGGAAAAAAGGTCCTCATTGTTTTAGAGCACTGAGTCTCTGCAGTTGCTAACCCATGAGAACAGTTTATAAACATCATCCTGTCTTCTCTGGAGCTTCTAACACCAAGCATTCTCATTTTGCTTTTTTCCGACAGGTCCCACCTCTTCAGGTTTCAATAGTGTTTCTCCTCCATGTTTCCTCTTGGAGTCTTAGAACTTTTGTTAGCTTTTTTTTTTTTTTTTTTTGGTTTAATTAGCTCAACCCATACCCAGCTTACATATAAATAAGTTAAGATAAAACCCTCAGATTCATCACAGATTTTTCCTTGCCACCTGCCAAGTACCTAATTATTTCATTAGTCTGTCTCTTCCCAAGCAACCTCTAAGTGCACAGGTCTCTTCTCATCACTACCAAGGTTCCAAGACACTTATTTCAAACTAAAATTAGGATTTTAAGGAAGAGTATTAACACTGACATTCAGAACCTAAGCTGAGGTCATGTGTAACAGCATTTGTCAATGGTCTCCAGAGGGACAAAGAGAATAGGTAGATGAGGAAGGATTAAAATGGAATATTGCCCAGTTAATTAAAAAAAAGACATCATGAAATATGCAGGCAAATGGAAGGAACTAGAAAAAAAAACATCCTGAATAGGGAAACACAGACCAGAAAGATAAATATGTTATGTATTCACTTATAAGTAGATATTAGCTTTTAAGTAAATAACCAATAATATAATAACAAAGCTACAATTTGTAGGCCAGAAAGTTAGGTGAAAAGGAGGTTCTATGGGGTTTGCAGAGAGATCTCCCTGGAATGTGGAAAGAGATTTCATGGGTGGATAGTAGGTGGATGATGATAGGGTGGCAGAGTTTGGGATGTGGGATGGAAGGAGAGAGTGAGGGGAGAGACAGATGGAATTGGGGGATCTTTGAAGGGTGAAGTGAAACCTACTGCAATGGAAACTTCCTGAGATATATGAATGTGTCTGAATTAGGGAAATACAGAGTGGAGTCTTAACTGACCAGGCAAGTCGGAACTGGGTTTTATTAAATTGAGTTGTTGGCCAAGGGCTTTCCTTGGAAACCCCCAAACAATCCAGGCTGTTTCTAAGACAAAAGATTGCTCTCCAAAAGCTGAGAGCAGGGCTGCTTTGCCCAGGACAGCAACCTCACAGCTCATGAACCTAAAGAAGTTGAGCTAGTGCCTACGTGGAACCTTCACCCTGTGTTCTAGTCTCTTCAGCACAGGAAGCTATTATGTAGTCTGCTGAAAGACAAATGAGGACACAAACCTAACCACAAAATCTTCAACCTACAGTTTGTTCTACCTACAAAATATTCTAGGGCAATGGTAGCCCAGAACTTATAGGAGCAGTCAACCAATGTCTGATTTGACCTAAGGCCCACTCCGTGAGAAAGAACACATACCTGACACTGGATTACCAAGAACAAGAGATTAGAAAACCCAGAGTCATAGGGTTCAAACCAAATACTACTGAAAAAAAAAAGAAAAAGAAAAGGGAAAAAATAAATAAAATGATTCCTAATGGCAGTCTGCTATTCTCATAGATAAGTCTTTATCAGCCATTACCACAGGGGTTTTCTCCAGGCAGCAGACAGGAACAGATGCAGAGACTTTGGGCCATTATGTGGACAGAAAGTGAAAATTGGAGGTCACCATTAACCCCTCCCTTCAGATGTAAGGTAATTCTGAAGAAGAGGAGGTAGAAAGATTTTAAGAACTAGAGGAATTGGAGGACACCAGGAGAACAAGACTGTCTGAATCAACTAAGTAAAACACACATGAGCTCACAGAGACTGAAGCCACAACCACAGGGTCTCTATGGGTCTGCACCAGGTCCTCTGTGTATACATTATAACTATTAGCTTAGTATTTTTATGAGACACATGACTGTTAAAATATGTGGGTTTTTTGACTTTTTTTGCCTGCTCTTGGGACTCTTTTCCTCCTGTTGGGTTTCTGTGTCCAACTTCAATATGAGATTTTGCTTCATCTTATTATTTTTCATTTTCTCATGTTTGGTTGTTATCACTTAGAAATTTGTTCTTTTTTCATGAGAGAAAGATAGAAAGTGGAGTGGAGGTGGGGCAAAGTGGGGAGGAACTGGGAAAAGCAGAAGGAGCGGAAGCAATAACTAAGAAACGTTGTATGAGAAAAGAATCTACTTTCAATAAAGGAAAATATGAAAAAAATAAAATAAAATAAAGCCTTAAGGTACAAAATAATTTTCTTTCCATCTCAGATTATTTTCTTAAACCATTTTTTAATGAAAAAAGGAAAAAAAATGTGACTAGGACATGACTGCTCCTAGTCACAGTGGAAGATAAAGTATATTTAGATAAAAGAGAGATAGACAGAAGCAGGTACATCTGGCAGAGTTCAGAGTGGTCATGACCCTGAACCAGGAAAAGAGAGAGCAAAAGGGAAAGATACATGCAAGAGAAGGGAACCTGGTCCAGTAGCCAGGAGACTAAAAGAGAACAGGTAGGGACAGCAGGAGGAAGGGCAGCCCAGGCCCTTCCTAGAGATGTTTAGCATAACAAATGATGTGTGACAACCTGGAGGTCCCTGTATCATCTAGGAACTGGGAAATTCAAGAAGAACCTGGTAGTTAGATCTGTTTTGATATTTTAAACAGGCAGCTCAGCCATTTATTCTAGGTTTGAAAGTTGACAGTTTTATTCTGATGTTATTTTAGAAACAAACCTATATTAGCCCATTATTCTTGTCTATGTTAGCCACGTGGCTCAGTACCTTATTCGGCGAGGCAATCACATCTTGCTTTTTCTGTGGCTGGGTCAGGACTGCCAAAAATAAGTGATTTTTTTTGCTGTTGTTGTTGTTTTTGTTTGTTTGTTTTTCCAGACCTGATTTCTCTGTAGTTTTGGAGCTTGTCCTGGAACTAGCTTTTGTAGACCAGGCCTGCCTCTGCCTCCCTAGTGCTGGGATTAAAGGCGTGCACCACTGTCACTACCTAGAACTTGAAATATTTTGTTCTTCTTATAAAAAAGTATATAAACTCATACAAAGTTTATAAACAACATTGATTTGTTGAATAATTGATTTAGATAGACTTTCCTATATTTTCCCAATGACCCAAGAAAATACTAATATGTTATGAAGATACTTTGAGTTTGGTTTCTCTACAATGTGAAGAAGGTATCTGTAAGCCTAATGACTTGATTCATTCCAACTTCTTTAAGAACCTTCCAGCACCCGTATGGGAAGCCACAGAAAAACACAAGTTTCATGAAAAAGGTCTGAGCTTTCCTAAACCTACAGTGAACCTTTGTTTTGTTCTCAAACAGTGTAACTGTGTCTACAGGAGGTAAAATACATTCTAGGATGTGTGCACTACTTATATGAAGTCATTAAGGGGCACCCAAGGAAAAAGGAGAACTCGTACTTTGGTTTGGAAAAGGGTTATGAGCATAGAGAGAACAAAGAGGGAGCCTGTACCAAAAGTACTGCATTTACATGTGGCTATGTCCAGGAACTGCTGAAACAGAGAACGTTTAATGAGACAAATTATATACCTTTTAGTAAAGCCACAGAATGTTCCTGCTGTAGCTCTGGTAGGTGGGTGCTTAAATATGATGATTCACTAAGGTTTAAAAAAGTTAAATCATTTTTGTATCAAATGGAGGAGTGAGAAGGAACCGCTGTGCTATGAGCCAGAAAAATCTGTTCTGCACATACACAGATGAGAACTCAGTCTTTGTGAGACTCATTCATCTTTAACGACTGTTCTTAACAAGTTTCAGGAGCTAAGCAAAGGCTGGAAAGGGGGAGCCGTGAGCACACGCTCATGAATTAACTGCCCTTGTTTCAGAGAGAGCTGCCGATCTTGCTTCAATGACAGATCTCTCCAGAGGCTAACTGCTATGAATGATAGAATGCTATAAATATTTTAAAATGGATTTTCCCTCCACTCACATATTAAAATAAAGCTTCAGAATATGCTCAAGATTAATAGTGAAGTCTCATTTTGTGATATTTAATAAGTCCACTCTGGTTCAGTGAAGAAATAAAGGATGAACATCATCCCAAATTTGTCAACAAAACCTCTGAACGAGGAAAGGATACTGTTGGCTAGTTAGAGTGCAAGAATTTTTAAGAGAAAATTCTATTCTGCACTATTTTGACATCTTTAGTGCAGATTATTAAAGATATGAAGCATTCGAATGCTTGCCACATGGGTAGGAAAGCCAGACCACATCCAGGGACGTTGCTCTACCCTTGGAAATTTCTAAGCATTATCTCTATGAACATTTTTATAATGGGTGACCAGATCACCTTTTCCCTTATTGGATCAACTTTTGTTTCCCGAACCTCTTTCTCCATTTGACAATGAAGAAGTGGACATTGATATTCTATGTCCCTATACTGATGATCATAAGAAATTTCATTACTTTTAGTATCTTCTATCTAAATGAAGATTATTTACATTCACATGAAACAATGATCAAATTGAAGATGAAGAACTGACTCAGCAGTTAAGAGCATTTAGTGTTCTGTTATGAGGAACTGAGTTCAGATCCCAGATCCAAATAACAACCAAGATATCTATCTTCCAAACACCTGTAAATTCAGATTCAAGTAATTTGACATTCTTTTGTGGCTTCTGCACATACACACAGCTGTACCTATGCACACACATATGTCTTCACACACACATGTGCATGTACACACATGCATACACACAAAAATAAATAAAAAAATGAGGTTATAACTTTACTTCATCCTTTATAAGATATTTTTAACACAATACATTTTATCATATTCTTTCCCCTCCCCCAACTCATCACAACTCCTCTCAGTATACATAACCAACAAACATTGTGTTCTTTCTCTCAAAAAATAGAAAAACAACAAAAATCAAAAATAAGAAAAATCAAAATCAAAGCATAAATACTAAGAAAAAATAATGAAAGAAAATCAGTAAGACAAAATTAATATTAAACAACAGAGATGGGGGGGCTTGGGCATGGGCATTGGGCCATGCTCTAGGGTGTGGTTGATATATCTATTGTGGAAAAAACTATTTTCTCTTTCCCAACTGTTTACAATAGACAATAGCATCTTTGTTAGAGGTAGGACTTAGTTTTCACCCTCCCTCATTAGTGCTGGGATTTTGGTTGATGTGAACCTGTACAGGTCTTGTGCACACTGTCACAGTCTCTCAAAGTTCATATGTGTACCATTCTTAATAGATGTGGAAGACACTGTTTCCATAAAGTCATCTACCAACTTTGACCTTTATATCTCTCACATTCTAGTCAGCATCATTTGTTGAAAATACATTTTTTACTAGCTTTTGTTTTTTATCAAAAATCAGGTGTATAGATTTATATCTGGGTCTTCAATCAATTCTATTGACCAATGTATCTCTTTTTGTGCCAATACTGCTTTTATTAGTATACCTTTATAATAAATCATATTTTGAGTCATACACTGACAGTAGGAGATTTCAATAACCTATAGGTGATGCAAACAACAAAAAACAGAATAATGTGGGAGCTATCTGAATAACTAAATGGATATAACATATTTACAGAACATTTCATCCAAACACACAAAAAATATACTTTCTCAGCATCTCATGAAACTTTCTCCAAATTTGACCACATTCTCAAACATGAAAAAGTCTCAACAAACACAAGAAAATCAAAATAGCACCCTGTATTTTTTCAGACCATCAGAGTGTTAAAGCAGGATATCAACAAGTAGAAACAACAGAAAGCTTGCAAACTCTTGGAAACTGAACAACTCACTATTGAACAAAAGAATAGATTGAGATAGAAACTGGGAAATCAGAGACTTTGTATAACTGGATGGAAATGGATTCACTGCATACCCAAACTTACGGGAAACACTGAAGGCTGTTCTAATAGCACTAATGCCTACATAAAAAAAATGAAAGCTCACATACTAGCAACCTAATAGCACATCTGTAAGAGAAATAACAAAATAGAAGCAAATACACAAAATGCAAAGAATCAATGAAACGAAGAGTTGGTTCTTTAAGAAAATCAACAATATTGACAAACCCTTTTCTAAGTTAACTAAAATGCACAGGAAAGAGAGAATATCCAAATGAACAAAATTAGAGATTAAAGGGAGGAAATTCACTAACTCATAAGGAAATACTTTAAAATCTGTATTCCAATAAATTGGAAAGTCTAAAAGAAATATATCATTTTCTTGATAGTGAACATTTACAAAACTTAAATCAAGATCAGATAAACAGTTTAAACAGACTTACATGATTGCTAGTGGAATAAAAGCAATCATTAATGTGAGCCACATTGGAGCACTGGACTGAGTTCCCAAGGTCCAAATGAGGAGCAGAAGGAGGGAGAACATGAGCAAGGAGGTCAGGACCGCGAGGTGCACTCATCCACTGTGATGGTGGGACTGATCTAATGGGAGCTCACCAAAGTCAGCTGGACTGGGACTGATGGAGCATGTGATCAAATCGGACTCTGAATGTGGCTGATGGTGGGTGGAGGCTGACTGAGAAGCCAAGGACGATATCGCTGGGTTTTGATTCTACTGCATGGACGGGCTTTGTGGGAGCCTAATCTGTTTGGATGCTCACCTTCCTAGACCTGGATGGAGGGGGGAGGACCTTGGACTTCCCATAGGGTAGGGAACCCTGACTGCTCCTTGGACTGGAGAGGGAGGGGGTGGGGGATTGAGGGGAGCAGAAGGAAGTGAGATGAGGGGAGGAGGTGGAAATTTTCAATAAAAAAAATAAAGTAAAAAAATTTTTTTTAAAAAAGCAATCATTAATAGTTGTATGAGAGGCCATTTGTTTGTTTCCTGGCTGCCCAGACTCCCAAAATAACCACACAGAAACTATATTAATTAAATCACTGCTTGGCCCATTAACTCTACATTGACTAGCTCTTACATATTAATTTAACTCATTTATATTAATCTCTATATCACTACAAGGCTATGGCTTACCGGATAAAGTTCTGGCGTCTGTCTCCAGTGAGGCTATATAGCTTCTCTCTGACTCCACCTTCTTTCTCCCAGTATTCAGTTTAATTTTCTCTGCCTAGCTCTATTGTTTTGCCCTATCACAGGCAAAGACAATTTTTTTATTAACCAATGGTGTTCACAGCATACAGAGGGGAATCACACATCAAAAAGTGTCCTAACCAAAAGAGGTTTGGGGTCAAATACTTTTGGTGCAGAATTTTATTATACTTTTAAAAGAGAGTTAATGCCAATACTCCTCACATTAGTCTATACGATAGAAGCAAAAGGAACATTGCCTGAGTCATTTTTTATTCTATTAAAAATAAAATAATACAGAACTTTTTGTTTGTTTTATATCACATATAGCTTGTATAGTAATAGTATTTTCTAACATTAATTATGTTATTTCAAATGACAATATCTTTCCATTTTTATCCAACAAAAGTATTAATTTGAGTGTAATCATTTATATATGAAATTTAATTGATTTATTCCACAGACATATCAGTTGCTTCTATATCTTGGCTTGCTTTGAGTGACACAATTTCCTCCAGCAAGAACACATCTACTCCAATAAGGCCACACCTCCCAATTGTGCTACTCCCTTTGGGAGCATTTTCTTTCAAACCATCACACTGTCAGCCTCAGTGAGTTGATATGTGTATCAGTCCTATTGTGTCTAGAAGTTCTTCTTTCCTTGATGTCCTCTACCCCCTATGACTCTTGCAACCTTTCCACCTTATCTTTTGTAGAATTCCATGTTCTCTAAGGTGATAGAAAGTGGGAGAACTTGGAACACCCTAACACACTTTAATTTTAACTAATTAATTAGTTTAATTAAAAATTTGTTTTCAACAAAACTATTTTCAAAGTGACAGTAAAATAAGAATATTGTATGAACAGATCTAGTGAAGTCCTCACCAACAAACATGACTGTAAGAAGTCCTGAAGTGGCTAGGACCGAATCCGAATCGGGAGGGCAAATGGGAGGGTGGTAGCTCCTTTGTCCCAATAGCCTGCCTGCAGCAAGCTAGGTAGGCCCTTTGTTTATGAGCCACCAAAGTAGCAAGGACATCTGATCCGGGCACCAGGAGAGACATCGGACTTGCATCCACAACCCACCCAGAGCGGTGCTGAGGAGTTCCATCTGGACTGACGTCCATGTTTCGGTGCTGAGGAGTTCCAGCTCGACGGGACGGTCCCTGCTTCTACACTGAAGAGATACACCCAGAGACTCATTCACAGCAAAGACTGGACCAAGACACCAGGCCTCTCCTGGCTCCATTTGAAGGAGGAGATGGGAAGGCGCCAATGCAAGACTTCCTCCAACAACCTGAAAGGCAACATGACTTCACCAGAATCAAGGGATCCCGAAATAAGAAGAATTGTACACCCTACTCCAGAAGAATTAGAAAGAATCAACTCAAAAGTGAATTATATGAAAATAATAGAAGACCTTAAACAGGAGGTGAAAAACTGCCATAAACAATTAGAGATTACAAACAAAAAGGTAGAGGAAATGAATAAATCGCTCAAAGATACCCAAGAAAACCAAGAGAAACAAGAAAAAGCAATCAAACAGGTAAGGGAAGCGGTTCAAGACTTGAAGAATGAAATGGAAGTAATGAAGAACACACAAACCGAGGGAAGGTTGGAGATGGAAAATCTGAGTAAACGAACAGGAACTACAGAGACAAGTACTACCAACAGAATACAAGAGATAGAAGAAAGAATATCAGACACTGAAGATACCATAGAGAAAATAAACATACTGATCAAAGAAAACAGCAAAACCAACAAATTCTCAACACAAAACATTCAGGAAATATGGGACACAATAAAAAGACCAAACCTAAGAATAATTGGAGTAGAAGAAGGAGAAGTGCAGCTCAATGGTCCAGAAAATATATATAATAAAATTATAGAAGAAAACTTTCCCAACCTAAAGAAAGATGTACCTATGAAGGTTCAAGAAGCATACAGAACACCGAATAGGCTGGATCAAAAAAAAAATCCCCTCGCCATATAATAATCAAAACACAAAGCATACAGAATAAAGAAAGAATATTAAGAGCCGCAAAGGAAAAAGGCCAAGTTACTTACAAATCAGACTTACACCCAACTTCTCTATGGAAACCATGAAAGCCAGAAGGTCCTGGATAGATGTACTGCAAAAACTAAGAGACCATGGATGCAAGCCCAGACTACTATACCCAGCCAAGCTTTCATTCACTATAAATGGAGAAAACAAAATTTTCCAGGATAAAACAAATTTAAACAATACGTAGCCACAAATCAAGCCTTACAGAAAGTAATAGAAGGAAAATCACTAACCAAGGAGTCCAACTATGACCACAATAACTCAAACATCTAGTGACCCTTCACCAGCGCAACTCAAAGAAGGGATGCACACGAATTCTACTACTAAAAAAGTGACCGGAGTTAACAAACCCTGGTCATTAATATCACTTAATGTCAATGGGCTCAACTCACCTATAAAAAGGCACAGGCTAAGAGATTGGATATGAAAGCAGGATCCAACATTCTGCTGTTTACAAGAAACACACCTCAAACACAAAGACAGGCACCTACTTAGGGTAAAGGGCTGGGAAAAGTCTTATCAAGCAAATGGACATAAGAAACAAGCAGGTGTGGCCATACTAATATCTAACAAAGTTGACTTCAAACTTAAATGAATCAGAAGAGATGGAGATGGACATTTTATACTCATAACAGGAACAATTCATCAGGAGAAAGTCTCAATCCTGAATATCTATGCCCCAATATAAAAGCACCCACGTATGTAAAAGAAACATTACTAAAACTCAAGGCAGCCATCAAACCACACACACTAATAGTAGGAGACTTCAACATTCCTCTCTCACCAATGGACAGGTCAATCAGACAAAAACCTAACATAGAAATAAGAGAATTAATGGAGGTAATGAATCAAATGGACTTAACAGACATCTATAGAATATTCCATCCAAATAGGAAAGAATATACCTTCTTCTCTGCAGCCCATGGAACCTTCTCAAAAATTGACCACATACTTGGTAACAAAGCAAACTTCCACAGTTACAAAAAAATATTAGTAACCACCTGTGTCTTATCAGATCACCATGGATTAAAGTTAGAATTCAACAACAATGCTACCCCCAGAAAGCCTACAAACTCATGGAAACTGAACAGTCAACTACTGAACCATACCTGGATTAAGGAAGAAATAAAGAAAGAAATTAAAGTCTTCCTTGAATTCAATGAAAATAAAGAAACAACATACTCAAACTTATGGGACACTATGAAAGCAGTTCTGAGAGGAAAGTTCATAGCACTAAGTGCCCACTTAAAGAAAACAGAGAAAGCACACATTGGAGATTTAACAGCCCACCTGAAAGCTCTAGAAAATAAAAGAAGCAGACTCACCTAGGAGGAGTAGAAGACTGGAAATAATCAAACTGAGGGCTGAAATCAACAAAATAGAAACACAGAAAACAATCCAAAGAATCAATGAAACAAAAAGCTGGTTCCTGGAGAAAATCAGCAAGATTGATAAACCCCTATCCAAACTAATCAAATGGCAGAGAGAATATGCAAATTAATAAGATCAGAAATGAAAAGGGGACATAACCACAGACACAAAGGAAATTCAGAGAATCATTAGATCTTACTACAAAAGCCTGTATGCCACAAAACTGGAAAATGTAAAAGAAATTGACACTTTTTTAGATAAATACCATATACCAAAGTTAAACCAGGACCAGGTGGACAATCTAAATAGACCTGTTAGTCGCGAAGAATTAGAAGATGTTATAAAAAACCTCCCTACCAAAAAGAGCCCAGGGCAGATGGTTTCAATGCGGAATTCTACCAGAACTTCCAAGAAGACCTAATACCTATACTCCTTAAGGTATTTCACAATATAGAAACAGAAGAGAAATTACCAAATTCCTTTTATGAAACTACAGTTACTCTGATACCAAAACCACACAAAGACTCTACCAGGAAAGAGAATTACAGGCCAATCTCACTCATGAACATAGACGCAAAAATCCTCAACAAAATACTGGCAAACCGAATCCAAGAACACATTAGAAAAATTATCCATTATGATCAAGTAGGCTTCATCCCAGAGATGCAGGGCTGGTTCAACATACGAAAATCTATCAATGTAATCCATCATATAAATAAGCTGAAAGAAAAAAAAACCATATAATCATTTTATTAGATGCTGAAAAAGCATTTGACAAAATTCAACATCCCTTTATGATAAAAGTCTTGGAGAGACTAGGGATACAAGGGTCATACCTAAATATAATAAAAGCTATATACAGCAAGCCGACAGCTAACATCAAATTAAACGGAGAAAAACTCAAAGCCATCCCACTAAACTCAGGAACATGACAAGGCTGTCCACTCTCGCCATACCTTTTCAATATAGTGCTTGAAGTTCTAGCAATAGCAATAAGACAACATAAGGGGATCAAGGGGATTCGAATTGGAAAGGAAGAAGTTAAACTTTCGTTATTTGCAGATGATATGATAGTGTACATAAATGACCCCCAAAACTCCACTAAAGAACTTTTACAGCTGATAAACACCTTTAGTAATGTGGCAGGATACAAGATCAACTCCAAAAAATCAGTCGCCCTCTTATACACAAAGGATATGGAAGCAGAGAGGGAAATCAGAGAAGCTTCACCTTTCACAATAGCCACACACAGCATAAAATATCTTGGGGTAACTCTAACCAAGGAAGTGAAAGATCTATTTGGAGCAGAGCACGGAGGCACAGGGGCGGCAGAGCACCGGCAGCGCAGGCCCAGGCGGGGCGGCAGAGCAACAGCTGCACAGGCCCAGGCAGGGCTGTAGAGCAACAGGGCAGGAGCATCAGAGAGCACCAGGGAGGTGCAGGAGGCAGCAGACAGCTGGGACTGGCGCACAACACCAAGAGCAGATCGCCCCATTACAATTAAAGCAAAGATGTAGGCTTTTGGTTGGTGAGATCCCTAGCAAAGAAGGAGCCGGGACCTGTTCCTGAAGACCCTTCTGAGGGGCGAGAGGGAACTGGGCCCCTGGCAGGAGCCAGGAAACAGAGCGACAGCATTTTGTAGGAGGAGCCCCCGGCCAACAGGGAAACATAACCCGGTTCTCAAAGACCCATTAGATAGCTTCGATAAGAGGAAATGGACAGGCGCCAAGGCAAGAATTCACACAACAATCCGAAAAACAACATGAAAACATGAGAACCCAATGATCTTACAACAGAAGGACTTGAACACCCTAACACAGAAGAAGTGGAAAAATTTGACTTTATGAAAGCAATAGAGTCCCTTAAACAACATGTAAAAAACACCCTTAGAGAAATGGATGAGAAGTATAACAAAAAGTTTGAAGAATTGAGAAAATACGTACATGAGACCCTGGAAAACCAAGAAAAAACGAACGAACAGGAAATGGAAACAATTCAAATATGGAAAACTGAAATGGAAGCAAGGAAGAAAACACAAACTGAGCACCAGCTGGATATGGAAAATCCAGATCAACAAGCAGAGCCTACAGAAACAAGCGTAATCAATAGAATACAAGAAATAGAAGAAAGAATCTCAGAGTCTGAGGACACCATAGAGAAAATAAATGCACTGATCAAAGAAAACAGCAAAGCCAACAAATTCTCATCACAAAACATGCAGGAAATATGGGACACAATAAAAAGACCAAACATGAAAATAATAGGAATAGAAGAAGGAGAAGAGTCACAGCTCAAAGGCCAAGAAAATATTTTTAACAAAATCATGGAAGAAAACTTTCCCAACATAAAGAAAGATATTCCTTTGAATATTCAAGAAGCATACAGAACACCAAACAGACTGAATCAAAGAAAAACATCCCCTCGCCATATAATAATCAAAACACAGAATATACAGATTAAAGAAAGAATATTAAGAGCCGCAAAGGAAAAAGGCCAAGTAACTTATAAAGGTAAACCAATCAGACTTACACCTGACTTCTCTATGGAAACCATGAAAGCCAGAAGGTCCTGGATAGAGGTACTGCAGAAGCTAAGAGACCATGGATGCAAACCCGAACTACTACACCCAGCCAAGCTAGTATTCACTATCAATGGAGAAAACAAGACCTTCCAGGATAAGAACAAATTTAAACAGTATGTAGCCACAAATCCAGCCCTACAGAAGGTAAAAGAAGGAAAATCGCAACCCAAGGAATCCAACATTGCCAACACTGCCTACAACTCAGGCATCTAGCAACCCTTCACCAGCACAACTCAAAAAAGGGAGACACACAAACTCTAATACCAAAAACAATAAGAATAACTGGAGTAAACACCCACTGGTCATTAATATCACTTAATATTAATGGTCTCATTCACCTATAAAAAGGCACAGGCTAAGAGATTGGATACGAAAACAGGATCCAACAGTCTGCTGTTTGCAAGAAACACATCTCAACCACATAAAGACAGGCATCTACTCAGAGTAAAGGGTTGGGAAAAGGTCTTTCAAGCAAATGGTCCTAAGAAAAAAGCAGGTGTGGCCATACTAATTTCCAACAAAACTGACTTCAAACTAAAATCAATCAGAAAATATCGAGATGGACACTTTATACTCATAACAGGAACAATTCATCAGGATGAAATCTCAATCATAAATATCTACGCACCTAATACAAAAGCACCCACTTATCTAAAAGAAATATTACTGGAACTGAAGGCAGACATTAAACCACACACACTAGTAGTAGAAGACTTCAATACACCTCTCTCTCCAATGGACAGGTCAATCAGACAGAAACCTAATAGAGAATTAAGAGAATTATTGGAGGTAATGAAGCAAATGGACTTAACAGACAACTATAGATCACTCCACCCAAATAGGAAAGAATATATCTTCTTCTCTGCAGCACATGGAACCTTCTCAAAAATTGACCACATACTCGGAAACAAAGGAAACCTCCACAGATACAAAAAAATATCAGTGTCCACCTGTGTCTTATCAGAACACCACGGATTAAAGTTAGAAGGCAACAACAATACTACCCCCAGAAATCCTACAAACTCATGGAAACTGAACAGTCAACTACTGAATCACACCTGGGTCAAGGAAGAAATTGAGAAAGAAATTAAAGTCTTCCTTGAATTTAATGAAAATAAAGAGACAACATACTCAAACCTATGGGACACGATGAAAGCAGTGCTAAGAGGAAAGTTCATAGCACTAAGTGCCCACTTAAAGAAAACGGAGAAAGCATACATTGTGGACTTAACAGCACACCTGAAAGCTTTAGAAAAAAAAAAAGAAGCAGATGTGCCCAGAAGGAGTAGAAGACTGGAAATAATCAAACTGAGGGCAGAAATCAACAAAATAAAAACACAGAAAACAGTCCAAAAAATCAATGAAACAAAAAGACCCTGACTTTAACCCACAAACCTATGAACACCTGATTTTCGATAAAGGAGCTAAAAGTATACAATGGAAAAAAGAGAGCATCTTCAACAAATTGTGCTGGCAAAACTGGATGTAAATCTGTAGAAGAATGAAAATAGATCCATATCTATCACCATGCACAAAACTCAAGTCCAAGTGGATTAAAGACCTCAATATCAGTCTGAACACACTGAACCTGATAGAAGAGAAAGTGGGAAGTACTCTAAAACATGTGGGCACAGAGACCTCTTCCTACGTATAACCCCAGCAGCACAGACAGTAAGGGCCTCATTGAATAAATGGGACCTCCTGAGACTGAGAAGCTTCTGTAAAGCAAAGGACACTGTTGCTAAGACAGAAAGGCAACCCACTGACTGGGAGAAAATCATCACCAGCCCCGCAACTGACAAAGGTCTGATCTTTAAAATATATAAAAAAACTCAAGAAACTAGACCGTAAAAAGCCAATCAACCCAATTATAAAATGGGGCACAGAGCTGAACAGAGATCTCTCAACAGAAGAAGTTCAAATGGCCAAAGGACACCTAAGGTCATGCTCAGCTTCCTTAGCAATCAGGGAAATGCAAATCAAGACAACTTTAAGATACCATCTTACACCTGTCAGAATGGCGAAAATCAAAAACACCAATGATAGCCTTTGCTGGAGAGGTTGTGGAGAAAGGGGTACACTCATCCATTGCTGGTGGGAATGCAAACTTGTGCAACCACTTTGGAAAGCAGTGTGGAGGTTTCTCAGGAAATTCGGGATCAACCTACCCATGGACCCAGCAATACCACTCTTGGGAATATATCCAAGAGAGGCCTTAACATACAACAAAAGTATATGCTCTACTATGTTCATAGCAGCACTGTTTGTAATAGCCAGAACCTGGAAACAACCTAGATGCCGTTCAGTTGAAGAATGGATGAAGAAAGTATGGAATATATACATATTAGAGTACTACTCAGCAGTAAAAAACAAGGACTTCTTGAAGTTTGCAGGCAAATGGATGGGAATAGAAAACACTATCCTGAGTGAGGTAAGCCATACCCAAAAAGAGGAACATGGGATGTACTCACTCATATTTCGTTTCTAGCCATAAATAAAGGACATTGAGCCTATAATTCGGGTTCTTAGAGAAGCTAAATAAGAAGGAGAACCCAAAGAAAAACATATAGGCATCCTCCTGAATATTAACCTTCATCAGGTGATGAAAGGAGACAGAGACAGAGACCCACATTGGAGCACTGGACTGAAATCTCAAGGTCCAAATCAGGAACAACAGGAGAGCGAGCACGAGCAAGGAACTCAGGACCGCGAGGGGGGCACCCACACACTGAGACAATGGGGATGTCCTATGGGGAACTCACCAAGGCCAGCTGGCCTGGGTCTAAAAAGCCTGGGTTAAAACCGGTCTCGCTGAACATAGCAGACAATGAGGACTACTGAGACCCCAAGAACAATGGCAATGGGTTTTTGATCCTACTGCACCTATTGGTTTTGTGGGAGCCTAGGCAGTTTGGATGCACACCTTACTAGACCTGGATGGAGATGGGTGGTCCTTGGACTTCTCAGAGGGCAGGGAACCTTGATTGCTCTTTGGGCTGACGAGGGAGGGGGACTTGATTGGGGGAGGGGGGAAAGGGGAGGCGGCGGTGGGGAAGAGACAGAAATCTTTAATTAATTAATAAAGAAATAAATAATTTAAAAAAAAAGAGCTATTTGACAAGAACTTTAAAGCATTGAAGAAAGAAATTGAAAAGGATACCAGAAAATGGAAGGATCTCCCTTGCTCTTGGATTGGGAGGATCAATATAGTAAAATGGCAATTCTACCAAAGGCAATATATAGATTCAATGCAATTCCCATCAAGGTTCCATCAAAATTCTTCACAGATGATGACAATAATCAATTTTATATGGAAAAATAAAAAACCCAGGATAGCCAAAACAATCCTATACAATAAAGGATCTTCTGGAGGCATTACCATCCCTGACTTCAAACTCTATTACAGAGCTACACTAATGAAAACAGTGTAGTACTGGCATAAAAACAGAGAAGTCGACCAATGGAATCGCATAGAAGACCCGGAATTTAATCCACAAACCTATGAACTCCTCATTTTCGATAAAGGAGCTAAAAGTATACAATGGAAGAAAGAAAGTATCTTCAACAAATGGTGCTGGCACTGTTGAAATAGGTGCGGCGGCAGGGCTGCGTCCCCGGCACCCGGCCGCCCGCATGGCTAGCTTATATCCAAAATAATTACACAGAAACTGTATTCTATTAAACACTGCCTGGCCCGGCTAGTTCCAGCTTCTTATTGGCTAGCTCTTACATATTGTTCTAACCCATTTCTAATATTCTGTGTAGCCCACGAGCTGGCTTACCAGGGAGGATCTTAACCTGCGTCTGTCTGGAGTGGGAGAATCATGGCGACTCCTCTACTCAGCTTCTTTTTCCCAGCATCCTGTTCTGTCTACTCCGCCTACCTAATTTTCTGTCCTATGAGGGCCGAGGCAGTTTCTTTATTATTAACCAATGAAAGCAACAGAAAAGATACAAGACCCACCTCCATCATGGCAAAACTGGATGTCAACCGGTAGAAGAATGAAAATAGACCCATATCTATCACCTTGCACAAAACTCAAGTCCAAATGGATCAAAGACCTCAATATCAGTCCGAACACACTGAACCTGATAGAAGAGAAAGTGGGAAGTACCCTACAACAGATGGGCACAGGAGATCACTTCCTATGTATAACCCCAGCAGCACAGACACTAAGGGCAACATTGAATAAATGGGACCTAGTAAAGCTGAGAACCTTCTGTAAAGCAAAGGACACTGTCACAAAGACAAAAAGGCAACCTACTGACTGGGAGAAGATCTTCACCAACCCCGTAACAGACAAAGGTCTGATCTCCAAAATATATAGAGAACTCAAGAAACTAGACTTTAAAATGCTAATTAACCCAATTAACAAATGGGGCACTGAACTGAACAGAGAATTCTCAAAAGGAGTTCAAATGGCCAAAAGACACTTAAAGTCATGCTCAACCTCCTTAGCGATCAGGGAAATGCAAATCAAAACAACTTTGAGATATCATCTTACACCTGTCAGAATGGCTAAAATCAAAAACACCGATGATAGCTTTTGCTGGAGAGGCAGTGGAGGAAGGGGTACCCTCATCCATTGCTGGTGGGAATGCAATCTTGTGCAACCACTTTGGAAATCAGTGTTTCGGTTTCTCAGGAAATTCAGGACCAACCTACCCCTGGACCCAGCAATACCACTCTTCGGAATATACCCAAGAGATGCCCTATCATATGACAAAAAAAAATATCAACTATGTTCATATCAGTATTATTTGTAATAGCCAGAACCTGGAAACAACCTAGATGCCCTTCAATGGAAGAATGGATGAAGAAAGTGTGGAATATATACACACTAGAGTACTATGCTGCGGTAAAAAAACAATGACTTCTCGAATTTTGCATGCAAATGGATGGGAATAGAAAACACTATCCTGAGCGAGGTAACCCAGACCCAAAAAGATGAACATGGGATGTACTCACTCATAATTGGTTTCTAGCCATAAATAAAGGTCACGGAGTGTATACCTGGTGAACCTAAAGAAGCTAAATAAGAAGGTGAACCCAAGGAAAATCATATAGTTATCCTCTTGGCTATGGGAAATAGAAAAAATTTCCGGGGAGAAAACTGAGATCTTGGGGGTGGGGTGGGTTGGGGATAAGGGGGGACGGGGAGAGAAAAGTGAGAAGGGGAGGATTGGGGGAACTTGAGGAAACAGGAAGATTGGGATAAAGGAAGGTTGGATAGGGGAGCAGGGAAGCACATATCTTAGTTAAGGGAGCCACCTTAGGGTTGGCAAGAAACTTGAACCTAGAGTGGCTCCCAGGAGCCCAAGGCAATGTCCCCAGTTAGTCCCTTGGGAAGCAGAGGATAGGGAACCTGAAATGACCCTATCCTATAGCAATACTGACGAATATCTTGCATATCACCATTGAACCTTCATCTGGTGATGGATGGAGATAGAGACAGAGACCCACACTGGAGCACTGGACTGAGCTCCCAAGGTCCCAATGAGGAGCAGAAGGAGGGAGAACACGAGCAAGGCTGTCAGGGCCACGAGGGTGCACCCACCCACTGAGACAGTGGGGCTGATCTATTGGGAGCTCACCAAGGCCAGCTGGACTGTGACTGAAAAAGCATGGGATAAAACCGGACTCTCTGATCATGACGAACAATGAGGGCTGATGAGAGGCCAAGGACAATGGCATGGATTTTGATTCTACTTCATGTTCAGGCTTGGTGGGAGCCTAGCCAGTTTGGATGTTCACCTTCATAGACATGGACGAAGGGGGGAGGACTTTGGACTTTCCACAGGGCAGGGAACCCTGACTGCTCTTTGGATTGGAGAGGGATGGGGAGAGGAGTGGGGGAGGGGGAGAGGAGTGGGGGGAGGGGGGAGGAGTGGGGGGAAGGGGAGGGAAATGGGAGGCTGGGAGGAGGCGGAAACTTTTTTTTCCTTTTCTCATAAAAAAAAATTTAAAAAAAAATGAAAAAAAAAAAAGGAGAGCGAGCACGAGCAAGGAACTCAGGACCGCGAGGGGTGCACCCACACACTGAGACAATGGGGATGTCCTATGGGGAACTCACCAAGGCCAGCTGGCCTGGGTGTGAAAAAGCCTGGGTTAAAACCGGTCTCGCTGAACATAGCTGACAATGAGGACTACTGAGACCTCAAGAACAATGGCAATGGGTTTTTGATCCTACTGCACGTATTGGCTTTGTGGGAGCCTAGGCAGTTTGGATGCTCACCTTAGGAGACCTGGATGGAGGAGGGTGGTCCTTGGACTTCCCACAGGGCAGAGAACCCTGATTGCTTTTTGGGCTGACGAGGGAGGGGGACTTGATTGGTGGAGGGGGAGGGAAAGGGCAGGCGGAGGTGGGGAAGAGACAGAAATCTTTAATAAATTTAAAAAAAAATAAAATAAAAGAAGTCCTGAAGTGAAAGCCAGGTGGTGGTGGCACACGCCTTTAATCCCAACACTCAGGAGGCAGAGGCAGACGGATCTCTGTGAGTTTGAGGCCAGCCTGGTCTAGAAGAGCTAGTTCCAGGACAGGAACCAAAAGCTACAGAGAAACCCTGTCTCGAAAATCCAAAAAAAAAAAAAAAAAAAAAAAAAAAGAAGAAGAAGTCCTGAAGTGGCGCACAGTCAGCTCTTCATTAACAACAGAGAGCACAGCTGCTCTCTACCCTCCCGGAGGCATCAGCTGTGCTCAGAAAGAAATGTGTCATTCTTTGAGATTCTCTAACCAACAGCCCAGAATGTCAGTGAACATAGGGAGAAGAGTGATTCTCTTAGATATTAAATATGGTTTATAGCAGTTTTGGCTTCTGTCTCCAGCATCCATCTCAAGGCTCATAGCACCTACATCAAGCTTTAATATGAGACAGCATTTCAAATTTTTGCAGTCAATAATTTTTTGTAGAATTCTAATTTTTATGTATTTATGTGTATGCAGAGAAAAGATACACTATAATTGGCACTGAATGTCTGAATAATAAATTAATCCTATTAATTTAGTGGGTTATTTTTACTGTTGACACTGTAAATAGTCTATTGTGATAGAAGAGGAAGAAGAGGAGAACTTGAACAAAACCCAGAAATAGTTACTATGAGAAATAATTAGGAAAGAAACAATTTTATTCCCTCATAAGACCAATTAAGAAACAATGTAAAACATGAGACTGAGCTCAGTTACATCAGCTGAAAAGTGGGGGTCATAATGTCCCCTTGGAGATGTTTAGACTAGTTACTGAAGTGGATGAAATATGTGGAGCTTAGCCTGTGTAAGATTTTGTTTCATTCACTTAGGCTACTCTGTATTTTATAGCCCCTTTAGATTTTGTTGTTAGAAATGACATTGTCTTCATATTTTAATCTGAGTTTAAGTAATTTTTGTGTGAAGATATCCAAACCTATTTTATCTTGAATTAAAAAGAACTATTTTCTCTGTTGTTGAGACACTTATTTCTGAAGAATTGTATGAAGCTGAACTATCAAAATAATTACATTTTAAATTACTTTTTTTACTTTCATACATGGGTACCGTGAATTTTCTCCATTCCCACCCATTTTTCTCACTCATCCCACCTGGAAGGACCTGTGGAAGCAATGCTGTAGACCCCTGCCTGATCCTGGAGAGTTCATGGGATTCAGGCCTTTCTAATTTTCACTGTACTTATTCTGTTTTGTATTTTAGGTTTGATTTTTGTTTGTTTGTTTTGTTTTTTAAAAAACAGGGTTTCTTTGTGTAACAATCCTGGATGTCCTGAAACTCACTTTATACACAAGCGTTATCTGGATCTCACTGAGATCCACCTGCCTCTAGGCCTCAGTGATAGGATTAAAGGTGTACAGCACCACCACCCAGGACTGTGCTTATTATTATGGTAATACTTAGTTTTAGTTTGTCAGTTGAGGTCATAGCTGAGTTTACTGGGGAAAAAAATCTGATATTTTCCCTAAAAGTTTCTACAAAGAAATTAAGTCTCTCTACAGTCTTTTTCTGAAACCAGTGTCTCTGGTCATCCCTGGCTACCTTTGTGGTCATTCTGAGTAAGCAGGAAGAACTCACTAAGGTTAACGATTCTTGCTTAATTAACTATCATAGAAAGAGATAACTATATTCCAAAAAACTTAAGAACTCAGGAGATGGTTTCTTAAAAGATGACATTAAAAGCATAAAGAGACACATAAGGAAACAAACAAAACAAAATACTACTAAGCTTAAATGACATACTGACCCTTACACACTGATAGTAAGAGACTTCAATACCCAATTCTCATCAGTGTACAGATCAACCAGACAAAAATTAAACAAAGAAATAATGACACTAACAGATATAAAACAATTGTGTCTAACAAGTAGTTAAGGAATATTATACCCAAAGACAAAAGGATACCTTCCTCTCAGCACCTCATGGAACTGTGTATAAAATTAACCACACTTGGACATAAAGCAAGCCTCAGTAGATACAAGGAAATTGAAACATCTCCTTACATCCTTTCAGACCACCATGAATTAAAGCTGGAAATCAGCAACAACAGAAACAGTAGAAAGCTTGCAAACTCGGGTAAACTGAAAAGCTCTCTACTTAATGAAAAATGGGTGAAGACAGAAATAAAATAGGAAATTAATGCTTTCTGGAATTAAATGAGAATAAATAAACAACTTACTCAAATTTATGAGACATGATGAAAATGGTGCTCTGAAGTAAGTTCAAAGCACTAAGTACCTATATTTAAGAAAAATTGAAGAGATCACATATATTTGTAACTTAAAAGCACACTGAAGAGCTGTAGAACAAGAAATAAGCACCCCCAAGGGTACATGGCAAGAAAAAATAAAATTGTGGGCTAAAAGCAATTAAATAGAAACAAATAGAACTATAAAAATTTTGAATGAAAGAAAGATGACAGTAAGCCTAAAGCCAACAACAAATTATATAGAGAGAAACTCAATGTGTAATATCAAGAACACAATGGATAGCTCATTCTGGTGAGAATGCGGAATAATGGGGAGCACTCCTTCACTGCTGGTGAGAGTACAAACTTGTATGGTCATTGTGGAAAACAGTATTGTTTTTGCTCAGAATATTGAGAATCAATCTACCTCAAGACCCAGCGACACCACTCGGGCATATACCCAAAGGATGCTCTATCCTTTCTCAAGGGCACTATGTTCATTGAAGCTTTTTTTTATATAATAATAATAAACTGGAAACATCCTAGATGTCCCTCAACAAAAAAATGGATAAAGAAAATGTGGTACATTTTACATAATGGTGTATTACTTGTCTGTTAAAAATGACATCAGAAAATCTACAGGAAATGGATGGAACTAGAATAAATTATCCTGAGTGGGGTCACCTAGACCCAGAAAAACAAATATGGCATGGATTTACTCATAAGAGGATATTATATGTAAAGAGGAGCATATTATTCAGATAGACATGCAGACATTATGCAGAGATAGGTAAATAAATGAGATAGACAGACAGACAGACAGTCAGTCAGATAAACAGACAGATAGATGTTCTAGATTGGAGGTCCTCTTTGGGTCCATCCCTGGAGAGTTGAAAGGAGTCCATGGAAAAGGGAGAGAAATAATCTTAGAGGACAGAGGACACCAGGAGAACATGGCCCACTAAATCAACTAAGTAGGGCTCATATAGGTTCTCAGAGACTCAAGCAGAAGCACTGCATCTGCATTGATCTGCAAAAGTTCCTCTGTGCATATGTTATGGATCTTTTCCTTGGTGTTTTTGTGGGAATTCTAACAGTGGGAATGGGTGTGTCTCTGACACTTGGACTCTTTTCCTTCTCCTGGGTTGTCTCTTGTCTAGCTTATATATGAGGGCTTTTTTCCATGTTTTGCTTTTCTTGTGTGGTTGTTGTCTTTTGGAGGCCTACCTTTTTCTGAAGGAAACAGAGGGAGAGTGGATCTGGAAGAAAGTGGAAGTTGGGTGTGTTGGGCAGGATGGAGGGAGAGAAAACTATGTATTGTGTGAGAGAAGACTATTTTCAATAGAAAAGAACATGATGAAAAGGAAAAGAAAGGAAGGGAAGGAGAAGGAAAAGGAATAAGAAGAGGAAGAGGAAGGAGGAGGAGGAGGAAGAAGAAGAAGAAGAAGAAGAAGAAGAAGAAGAAGAAGAAGAAGAAGAAGAAGAAGAAGAAGAAGAAGAAGAAGAGGAGCAGGAGGAGGAGGAGGGGGAGGAGTCATCCTTGTCATCTCTGATGGAATCAGAATGCTCTGGCAGTTGAGATTCAGTTGTGGAGTTCTTTGTAAACAGTTCAGTGTGATAGAAATAAACATAAAATTATTCATATCAAGTTTAATTTGGGGGAATGAACTATGCCATGAAGACTTTATGCTAGAAACTGAAATGAACCAGGTGGTACAGATGTATCCAAAAACGTGAATACACCCACACTGGTAATTTTCACCAGCTTTACTCTCTTGAGAAATTGGTGAAATCCATTCATACAATGCTTGAGAAATGTTTTCACATCTGTCCCAAAATATTCACACATAGAACACATACATAAATGCTCTCTCTCTCTCTCTCTCTCTCTCTCTCTCTCTCTCTCTCTCTCACACACACACACACACACACACAATGCAATTCAACCAAATAATTGAAGCAATTTGTAAGGAAAACTAGGCACCAATGAAGAACAAGCCAAATACATGTCTTTTAGCCGAAGACTGAATAAAATTTCTATTAGGGAATACTATGAAGAAGCTGGGTCAAGAGAAAAAAAGAACTTAGAAAGACTTTTGGTTGAAATTAAAATCTCAGTGGATAGTGTTCCACAGACCAGAGGAAGAAAATATTAAAACAGAAACATATTTTATAAAAGATTATAGTTACATGAAAATAAATAAAATTCAAAACAGCAGAGAAAATCTTTGAGGCATAAAATGCCAGTATGTGAAAAGAAAATAATTTAAAATGATTGTTTCTTAACATATTTGAATGTTTTTTAAAGCCAAAATAGACTGGTAATCAGAATGATTTGGGGGATAAAAACATAATAAAATCATTTTGTCATATGTATCTCTTTCTTGGAAAACAATTCCATTTTCTGTTTACATCCACATGGCCTTTTCTTCTGAACATGACTAATGTTTACTACAAGATGTGTAGTGTCTGTTATTATTATGAAGAATGGAAATTGTGTAAACATTACCAAAATTTCTGACTTAAACTTTCATCTGTATTTCTGTTTGTTTCCCTGAGCATCATTGATTTTTCTTTCACTTTGCATTTTTCCCTCTGCAAAGCTTTTCCTCCTCCCCTTCCTCTTTTTCTCCCTCCTTTCCTTCCTCCCCTCCTCTCATTCCTCTCTCTCTTCCTTTTTGTCCCTTAGATTCAAATGGAAACTTTTGTTCAGATTGTTGATCAGACTTATTTGCCTTGAGTGTGTTAGAAACCAGGGGCCATCTCACCATCAGTAAGAGGCAGTAATGATTCTTTATTGTGTCAGAAACCAAGATATAGGTAGACGTGTTGCTAAACATCATCACTCTGTGGGTAGCAAGGTGTGTGGACCGGACAATGTAGCTTGTCTTTCAGAAAACACAGGCAGCAGACTACAAAGAGAGCTAAGATACAACACAGGTATTTTCATTTGACTTTTACATAATTTTGGAATACATTTAAAAGCTAAAATGTACCAGCACTCTTGTTTCACCTTTATAAAATAAAATTCATTAAAACCTTACATGGAGAATGTGATAGAAAACATTTTAATGGATTGTGAAAATTCTCTGGATGTTTTCTATATTAGTTTTTTTTTTCTTTTTACCTTCCAGAATGTCTGGTTTTGATTAATTGGGCTGCCTGTAAATGTCAATTTATGAGTATGTGACTAGGTTGTTCACAGTGTACGTTCAAAATGGATGAATGGTAATTGTAATAGAATATTGTTTTTATTAAGGGTTCTATCTGTAGCAAGATAACTTGGCCTTTTGTGATTGTCTTTCTCCCTTTATTTTTTGAGACAGAGCTTAGTATATTTGATTCTTATTCTTTGCACAGTATTGCTTTCTTCTGAACTAATATTGATTTTTCTTTGAGGTTATATTTTACTGAAAATTGAAAGGATTTTTTTCAGAAAAGATGATACATTGCATTTTGCTATTTGTGAATAAGAAGGATTGCTAACATGTTGGAATACTTCTTAAAAGTTATGCTCTGTCCATAACCCTGTAACTGTACAGTGATTTTGTGGAAGATTTCACATTTATTATTTACTTTGTGAAACAGTGTGGAAACTTAAAATCTCTATATTCTCTCAAACATATGGATGGCTATAAAAATTCCTAGGGGCATCCATTGTGGTTTGAGTGTGTTGGCTCTCAATGCCTATGTTTGAAGCTGGATGGATTCATTAAAAAGTGAGATCATTGTTAATTGATCCAGCCATGAGTGCATAACTCACTTTTGTGGTGTTATTATGCAGTTATTCCTTTGGAAGTGTTGCGGTTGTCCTGATTTTCTTTCTGTTGCTGTGATACAATACTCTTCCTAAAAACAGCTTGGAAAAGAAAGAATTTGCCTTATGTCCCCAAATCACAACCTAATCCTTAAGGCTAAGGAGCCTGCATGGGAATGACCTAGGCCTTCTGCATATTGGTGACATTTGTGTAGCTTGGTGTTTGTGGAGCCCCTAGCAGTGGAACCAGGGTCTATCCCAGCTGCATGAGTTTTTTTAGAACCTATTTCCTGTGATGGGATGCCTTACTCAGCCTTGATGCAAGGGGGAGGAGCTTGGTCCTATCTTATCTAGATATGCTGTTTTGTTGACTCCCATGGGAGGCCTTACCTAGAGTAGATGCGGGATGGGGGCTGAGTAGAAGGAATGGGAGGAAAGAAGGGAGGGGAAACTGTGGGTGATATGTAAAATGAACTTTAAAAATTAATAAAAAAGGAAAACATGATGATGTTAATTACTTAATTGACCTTCCTTTCTCAGCAACTGAATCTAGAAAAAAGTAACAAATGCGCATTGAAGCAATGGCAATTCTGGATGATAGTTGTGTGTGGTTTTGAAAGGGGAGGGATGGTTCCCAGTGCTTAGAAATATCAGGAACACTGAGGGACCTGCATGCACAGGGCTCAGCACAAACTCCTCTCCTTTGCATCTGAAGGAGAAACTGTACTGAGCATTTGTTTCACACTTACTGTGGCTTAGATGTGTTCAACTGCTGCAAGCTTTCAACCTTCCAGGGTTCCTTCCATAGTTCACACTGTGAACTTATATGAAAAGGGCAATTATTTTCTCCCTCAGTCCCCGCATCAGAAAATGGATAATCATAATTCCTACCTCTGGGGATTTTCAGGAGACATAAGCAATAAAATATCTCCAAAGTGCAGCACATGTTTTCAAAACTAGTAAGCATTGTCTGACCATTTAAAAAAGAAATTGACCAAAACTGACCATATATCCAGTCACAAAGAAAGTTTCAACTAACATAGGGAAATTGAAATGACCCCCTGCATCCTATCAGACCACTGTGGATTAAAGTCAGATTTCAACAATGACAGAAACAACAGAAAACTTACAAAACCATGGCAACTGAACAACCTATGTGGAATGACTACTTGGCCAAGTCAGAATTAAAGAAGAAAATGACTAAAGTTCACTAATGAGTGAGTATATACCATATTCATCTTTTTGGGTCTGGGTTATCTCACTCAGGATAGCATTTTCTATTCCCATTCATTTGCATGCAAAATTCAAGATGTCATTGTTTTTTTACCACTGAGTAGTACTCTAAAGTGTATATGTGCCACACTTTGTTTATTCCATTAATGGACATCTAGGTTGTTTCCAAATTCTGGCTATTATAAATAATGCTGCTATGGACGTAGCTGAATAAATGCTTTTGTAGTATGATTGGGCATCTCTTGGGTATATTCCCAAGAGTAGAATTGCTGGATCCTGAGGTAGGTTGATTCCAAGTTTCCTGAGAAACTGCCATAGTGATTTCCAAAGTAGTTTTACAAGTTTGCATTCCCACCAGCAATGGATGAGGGTACCCCTTAATCCACATCCTCTCCAGCAAAGGCTATCATTAGTGTTTTTGATTTTCACCATTCTGACAGGTATAAGATGGTATCTCAAAGTTGTTTTGATTTGCATTTCCCTGATCGCTAAGGAGGTTGAGCATGACCTTAAGTGTCTTTTGGCCATTTGACCTTCTGTTGAGAATTCTCTGTTCAGTTCAGTATCCCATTTTTTAATTGAGTTATTTAGAATTTTAACATCTAGTTTCTTGAGTTCTTTATATATTTTGGAGATCAGAGCTTTGTCTGATGTGTCTATAGTTCACAAACCTAGAGAAGCCAAACAATAAGGTGAACCCAAAGAAAAACATATATAGATCCTCCTGGAAATTGGAAACAGACAAGATGGCCAGACAAAAGTTGGGAGCATGGGGGTGGTGAGAGTGGGGTGAAGGGAAGGAGAGATGGGAAGGTTTGGGGAGAGCTTGGGGGAGTGGGAGGGTGGAGATGGAGGAAGGGCAGATAATAGGAGCAGGGAAGAGGATATCTTAATTAAGGGAGCCATTTTAGGGTTGGCAAGAGACTTGGCTCTAGAGGGGATCCCAGGTGTCTATGGGGATGTCCCCAGCTAGGTCTTTGGGCAGCAGAGGAGAGGGTGCCTGAAGTGGCCTTGTGCCATAGTCACACTGATAAATATCTCGAATATAACCATAGAACCTTTGTCTGGCAATAGATGAAAATAGAGACAGAGACCCACATTGGAGCACTGGACTGAGCTCCCAAGGTCCAGTTGAAGAGCAGAAGGAGGGAGAAGGTGAGCAAGGAAGTCAGGACCGCAAGGTCCATTCACTAAAACAGTGTGCCTGATCTAATGGGAGCTCACCAAATCCAGCTGGACTGGGACTGAAGGAGCATGTGATCAAACCAGACTCTCTGAATGTGGCTGACAATGGGGGATGACTGAGAAGCCACTGATAATGGCACTGGGACTTGTTTGGAATCCTAGTCTATTTGGATGCACACCTTTCTAGGCCTGGAAGAAGGGGGAGGGTCTTAGACTTCCCACAGGGCAGGGTACCCTGCCCTCTCTTAATACTGGAGGGGGAGAGAGGAGGGGGAGTGGGGGAGTGTAAGGGGGATGGGAGGAGGGGAGGAAGTGGAAATTTTTGAATGGAAAAATAAGAAAATAAAATTAAAAAAAGAAGAAAATGAAAGACTTCCTAGAATTCAATAAAAATTATTGTGCATCATACACAAATGTATGGGACATGATGAAAGCAGTGCTACAGAAAATTTCACAATACTAAGGGTCTTCAAGCAGAACTTGGAGAGACCCCGTCTGAGCAACTTAACAGTGCACCTGAAATCTCTAAAACAAAAAGATGCAAAGGCACCAAAGAGGGATAGATGGGAGGAAATAAGCAAACTGAAGGCTGAAATCAATAAAATAGAAAACTAGAATGTAAAACCCGGTTTCGGTGTTACACCCTCGGTACAGTCCGCACGCAGCTGTACCGAATGCGAGTCCAGGCAAGGACCTGGAGATTGAACACAAGACACAGAGACCAGGGTCATTCGATAGGAGATCAAGCGAATGCCCTTTATTCAGACTTGGGGGAGTCCTTATCTACCTAACTGCAGCACAAAGATCTCTCCGCCCAGGCAGGTGGGAAATTTACCATATTAACAATGGAGAAGATTCCCTGTAGCTAATCATCCAGGCGGGGCAGGGATAGCACTGAAACACACAGGAAGCTTAGTTAACTGATTATAAACTGTCCCCGCCAATGCACCCCAGGAATAAGGGAGACCAGGGGCCCACACTAGAAAACAATACAAAGAATCAATGAAACAACGAGTTGGTTCTTTTAGGAAATTAATGAGATAGACAAAACCTTATCCTAATTAAATTAAAGGCAGAGAGCAAATATACAAATTAATAAAATCAGAAATGAATAGGGGAACAGAACACAGACACCAAGGAAATCCAAAGAATCATCAGGTCATACTTCGAAAAATATACTCCACAATATTAGAAAGTATAAAAGAAATAGACACATGTCTTGATAGATACCACTTAGCAAACTTAAATCAAGACAAGATAAACAATTTAAATTATAATACCTAAGGAAATAGAGGTAGTCATTAAAAATCTCCCAATAAAAAATACAAATGAACAAACAAACAATAGAAAACAAGACCAGAGAGTTTTAATACAGAATTCTACCAGAATTTTAGAGAAGAATTAATACCAATTATTATTCTTTTAAAGCAGGTGTGTGTGTAGACAAACACAGGACAGACAAGACACGCACGAAAGGAGAAAACACAGACACGCGGCTCCCACGAGGGTGCACTTTAATGGGGGGGGACACTATAAGGGACAGGTGTGCAAGACACACAAGGGTAAAGGGCAAGAGAGCGAGACCTCATGACATAACCTGCTCTGCGAGTCCCTGATGTGGGAGTGATTTCTTATTAATAAAGAAACTGCCTAGGCCCATTTGGTAGGCCAACCCTTAGGTAGGCGGAGAAAACAGAAGAGAATCCTGGGAGAAAGAAGCTTAGTCAAGGAGTCGCCATGATTCTCCCACTCCAGACAGACGCAGGTTAAGATCCTCCCTGGTAAGCCAGCTCGTGGTGCTACACAGAATATTAGAAATGGGTTAGATTAATATGTAAGAGCTAGCCAATAAGAAGCTGGAACTAGCCGGGCCAGGCAGTGTTTAATAGAATACAGTTTCTGTGTAAATATTTCGGGCATAAGCTAGCCATGCGGACGGCCGGGTGCCTGGGACGCAGCCCTGCCGCTCTTATTTCAACAAGTCCCGTCACATAGAAAGGAGCTGCCATCCGTGTACCAGGTATGAGTAGCCTGGGACAGACTGCCCTCCTGTATATGTGAGGGATGAGGTAGTAGGTCCTCTAGGACCTCAATGCAGGAGTGGGATGGGGAATCATTAGCATTAGGTTGAGGTAGAAGATTTGAGATGTTAAGGGGTGGACAGAATTGAAAGGTGAGGCTCGTATCTTCCATCAGCGCCACCTTAAGGGAAAGAACTCGAGAAGGGAGTAGGGTTTGTAGGCCTTTGTAGGTTAAGATGTTGGACAGGTTATGATGAGAGAAAACCGTAGTGGGTGCTCCGAAGGTTAGTTTTTTTGACTCACGAATAAGAAGTTTAGTAGCTGCCAAAGCACGTATGCAGGGTGCCCAGCCCCGAGTGGTGAGGTCCATCTTCTTTGACAGGTAAGCTACAGGTGCAATGGAGGGTCCCAGTTGATGACCTAGGACTCCCAGAGCATAGCCCTCCTTCTCTGCTACGTAAAGAGAAAAGGGGCGAGTTAAATCCGGAAGATGGAGAGCTGGGGCTTGGGTCAGGGCCTGTTGAAATCTCCGGAAAGGTTTGGTGATGGGTTGGAGAAGGGGCTCATGTAGGGAGCCAAGAGCTGCTTCATATAGGGGGCGGGCAAGGAGGGAGAAAGAGGGTATCCAGGAACGCAGGAAACCAGCCACTCCCAGGAATGATAAAACCTCTTCTTTGGTGGAAGGAACTGCAAGAGATTGAATTAGTCTTTTTCTGTCCAGAGTGATAGCCTTTTGTGTTGGGGTTATGGTTAATCCCAAATACGTTACCTGAGTGGTGGACAATTGGGCCTTAGAAGGTGAGACTCTGTAGCCCTTTTTGGATAAGAAGTTTAATAAGGCAGCAGTATCAGTCCTGCTGGTCTCCAAAGATGGGCTAATAGCAGGATGTCATCGACATAGAGTATCAGCTTTGATTTAAGGAGAGACAGAGAGAGCAGATCAGAGGCCAGAGCCTGGCCAAAGAGGTGTGGACTGTCCCGGAATCCCTGAGGGAGGACGGTCCAGGTTAGCTGTGTAGAGAAATTAGTATCAGGATCTGTCCAGGTGAAAGCAAAGATGTTTTGAGATTGAGGGCTGAGAGGAATAGAGAAAAAGGCATCTTTGAGGTCCAAGACCAAGAAGTGGGAGGTCCCTGGAGGAATGTTAGACAGAAGGGTGAGGGGGTTGGGTACGACTGGATGCAACGGCACCACAGCAGAGTTGATGAGCCAGAGGTCCTGAACCAAATGATAAGTTCCGTTAGATTTTTTGACAGCCAATATTGGGGTGTTAAAGGGGGAAGAGGTGGGACGAAGCAGCCCCTTTCTCAGAAGGTCAGAGATTATAGGTTTAAACCCTCTGAGGCTTTGGGAAGAGAGGGGGTACTGAGCTTGGGTGATGTACCCGGTGGGGTTTTTTAACTGAATAACAACAGGGGAATGGTGTTTAGCGACGGCGGGATTCTGGGTGTCCCACACGAGAGGGTCCACTTGGGAGGCTGGAAGAGGAAAAGGCACGTTAGTATCAGAAGATCGCAGGGCCAGGAGAAGAAGCAGCTGCGTCGCCGACAAATCTGGAATGAAACGAGTTGGGGGCGGAAAGAAATGAAGGCTCCCAACTTGGTCAGAAGATCTCTCCCCAAGAGTGGAACTGGGCAGGCTGGTAAAACTAGGAATGAATGAGTGAGAAAAATACCTCTAAATACGCAATTGAGAGGCGGAGTTTGGTGAGGTAAATAAGGCTGTCCTCCTACCCCAACAATTGGGGAGTTTGAGGGAGAAGTTGGGCCCCAAAACTCTCTTAGAACTGAGTATGTTGCTCCGGTGTCCAAGAGAAATGAAATGAGGCGGCCCAACACCGTTAGAAATACCCGTGGCTCCTGATTGCAGATGGGCGTGGCGGTCGGGTTGTCGATGGAGCCTGGGTACCTTTAATCTTCCAGGGCCAGGCCCAGCAAGTCAGCCTGGGGAACCTCTGGGCCCGTTGCCCCCACATCATCAAACGCACGAGGGCAGTCCATGGACCAGTGGCCCTCCCTGCGACACCTAGGGCAGGGGCCCCGTGGATTACAATGAGGATTGGGGCACCCCTTCACCCAGTGACCTGCCTTACCACATTTGAAACAGGGTCCGGGGGGCGGGGGAGCAGCGCAAACAGAACAGGCGGTAAAGTCCGTCACCTCGGCTGGCTGGGTGGGTGCAGTAATCACGTGGCAGTGATTCTTGGCTTTGTCGTTTCCTGCATGGTAAATTTTGAAAGCCATCTCCAGGAGCTGTGCCTGTGGAGTTAGGGGGCCCTTCTCCAAACGCCTAAGTTTTCCCCTGATGTCTGAGTAGGACTGGTTGATGAAGTGGGACATCAGGAGCTGTCTGCCCTCAGTGGATTCTGGATCCATGTTTGTGAACTGCAACATAGTTTTGGTTAGTCGGTCAAGAAATGCAGAAGGATTTTCCTTAGTATCCTGAAAAATCTCTGCGAGTTTAGAATAGTTTACTGGTTTAAGAGCAGCTTTGTGAAGTCCCACTATGAGGCAGGTTAAGAACTGTCTCTGTTCAAATCATTGTTTTAGGTGTTATGCACTCTGAAACTTGTGAACACATCTCCCAACATTAAAGTTCAAAGAATTTATACAAAAAAAAAAAAAAAAAAAAGAACTGGTCTCTGGCCAGAATGCCACCGGGGGAATTATAATCCCAATGGGGTTCTTGATCAGGTACTGCCTCTGCCCCCGGAGGGTGGGAGGCCAGGGTTTGGTGTACCTCATCGGCGTACTGTCTCGCCTGTTCTCAGACTCATCTGCGCTCCTCGGGAAGTAGGTTATTAAATAAAATTACATATACATCGTGATATGTCAGATTATAGGATTGGGTCAAATATTGAAATTCTTTTATGAAATTGGTGGGGTCAGCAGTGTATGACCCGAGCAACTTTGAGACAGGAGAGAGCTCTGATAAGGCGAATGGCATGTGGACTTTTATAAGACCCTCAGCACCGGCTACTTCCCTAAAGGGTAGAACTGTAGCTGGCTTAATTTGACCGGGGCCAGTCTCCGCTGTGGCCCATGAGCGCGTAAGGGGCAGGGTTAAGGTTGGGGCCAGATGGCGGGCGGGTTTAGCGCCTGAGGGCATTTTGAAAGACCGAGGGGGCAGGGTAGGGGGGGAAGGGGACACAGAGGAGTCCGAAGATGCTTCCTGCTGCCTGTGACAGAAAGACACTGTTAGCTGTTTGCACGTCCGGTTGCGGTTGCAGGAGAAATGAGGTGAAGGTGGATCAGAGGAACTGGATAGGGAACCAGAGCTTCGGTGGGAAACCAACCAGAGCTCCTTGGGGAAAGAGACCTGGATCTGGGGAAATGTTTGCGCGGTGGAGAACGAGAGAGAGATCTGCGGGTGGAACGGTTAGAGTCATCACGGGGGGAAGATTTAGGTGAGTCCTTTCAATGTCTAGAATCTGTTGAATGAAGAGAGACAGGTGAGGTGTCGCCCAGCCGGGAAGGGCGGGAAGGGGCGGTCCCACGAGGCTGGGGGGACAGAGGCTCGTCCGCCAGGTCCATGGCCATTGCCAGAGTGGAGGGTGCCTGCCGGGAAGACGGACCCTGCGGGGAAGACATTGCCAGGAACGTGTGGGCAGGTGAACACTGAGAAGCCATAGACGGATCAGTCTTTAGGGCCATGTAAAAGAATGCCATGATATACATCATTTCCTTCCATTTGGCTGAGCGATGACAAAAATTGGCTAACTCACGTAAGACATCGGGGTCAAATGAGCCCTGAGAAGGCCAGCAGAGGTCACCCTGTAATTTATAATGGGGCCAAGTCTTAGAGCAGAGATGCGTGAGCTTGGTCAATTTGATGGAGGGGATCAAAGCATGAGGCTTTAGAGATTCCAGGAGCTGACCAAGAGGGGAAGTAGGGGGTATAGTCTTGGATGGCCTAGCACCCATGGTAAATTGTGGATCTGACCACCGGAGGCACACGGAGGTGCCACGCGCACAGCAGTTCCGGTTACAGGCGTCCATGTAATCGGAAGGCCGTGCTATGGGCAAAACCGGCCCGAGCCCAGCTACCGATGGGAAACAGACCTGGCTGGGAGGAGACAGTTACGCCCTTTGGGGCTGGCCGTACAGCCAAAGGTGCTTGCTCCATTAGCAAGCCCACACGTGAAGCAGAAAAGGCAGGAAGGAAGAAAGAAGGAAGAAAGCCGGGAATACCAAATTCCCAGGGAGAAAAGCTGGGAATACCAAATTCCCAGTGGCAGGCAGAACCAAATTTAGCCAAGGGCACAAGGGGTTGAGCAACTCAACCCAGGATGCGCCAGAGAAAGCCGGCTGGACGTTCTCTAGGCATAATGGGAAAGAGGAGGCAGCGGGGTAAACTCATGAATTAGTTGGTGTCGGTCGGAGATGGCCGTGGTGAGCAGTTGGTCTCGGTTCTGACTTTGTGTCTGGCTGTGAGGCCCCGGACTCCGGGAGGCACCAGAAGCCCGGGGCCCAGGCCTCGGGTGGAGAATCCGGCACAAAGAAGTCCCCGAGTCGGTTACGCATGGCACCAAACTATTATTCTTTTAAAGCGGGTGTGTGTGTAGACAAACACAGGACAGACAAGACACGCATGAAAGGAGAAAACACAGACACGCGGCTCCCACGTGGGTGCACTTTAATGGGGGGGCACGATAAGGGACAGGTGTGCAAGACACACAAGGGTAAAGGGCAAGAGAGCGAGACCTTGTGGAAGCTCGCTTTTTAAAGAGAAGCGCAAGGGTATCTGGGAGAAATGTCCTGCACCTGTGCGCTCCCGCGCACGCAGGTGTCCGTAATCCAGGAGGAATCTGGGAGCTGTAGTTTCCAAAAGGAACAACACCATACCCCCAAAATTATTTTATACAATAGAAACAGAATGGATACTGCCAAATTGATTTTATGAGGCCACATGTACCCTGATACCCAAACCACACAAAGACTCAAAAAAAAAAGACATAATATATATTATATATGTATATAAAACATAAAATTATTTACTACTAAAACATTTATATTGATAAATATTAGAATATACTTCATAATTTATTTACTCATTCAATCTTTATTTTCAGACAATTTCATGTATCTCAGGCTGGCCTTGAACTCACTATTCACCTGAGACTGACCTTGAATATCTGATCTTCCAGATAGCATTTTTTGGCATGACAGGCAAACACCATGCCCAACTCCCACTAACTCATTCTGAGATGAAGTTACAGATACTGAGCCATTTTTAAAACACAGTTTTAGGAAAAATTCCAGTCATGGAAGTGAATTATTCAGCCATGCAATACATGGTGGCATATTTAGATCAATTCTATGGCCTTGTAGATTATTATTATGGTGACTGTGAATTATTAATTAAACATATGCATCTATACCCATCAGTCTTTATTCATTAAGTTTTCTAGTCTTAGTTATTTTCTGAAGGCTATCGCCTCTCTGTTCTCAACTCTGTATATATTTAAACTAAAGCCCCTTTCATTGGAATCCACTGGTCAAAGAGTGCATGTTCAGGTCATTGAGATACAGAGGTGTATAGAGTTAGAATAAATTTGTTGTGGTAGAGGACACATTTCTCATTCCAAGAACTGACTTGAATTTTAATCCCATAACATGAAAGGCTGATTTCTCAGTGATTCATAAAACATTTGGAGATGTGTTTTTTCAATTTTAAACTTTTGGCCATTTTGAGATTTAAGCAGTTCCCAGATTGTCAGATTTACTGACAAAATTTCTGCCTAGAGGGGAATCAATAAAGGCTGGCATCATCCATTCTTATCTGATAAATAACTGTCCTCATTTGTAATGATACATATCTCAAAAGATGTGACAAGGGTATCAGATGGTAATTTAATCATCTGTACCTAAGGTATGGTCTGATGCATATTCAGTACTCCTCTCCATGACAAACAACCTCTGTTCAGTTCATTACCAAGGTTGTATTAGCCAAGAGAGGGAACATTTTCTGTTTGAAATTAATTATTGATTTTTCATTATTCGTATTTATGGGATACAATATGCATGTATTCCCTGTGCAAAACCAAATCATGGAAATTAGCACTGATGTTTCTGTAAATTAATAAGGATACCAATACTCAATCCTTGTGCCTATTTATAAAAGTTGTGGTTATGATTCAATGAGCACAGACAGTGTGAGTTGGTCTACTTGGGGTAATTATTGTTTTATTTTCACAACAAGTTTTTACTTCTGGAGGTTTTGTGTTCATTCTTTTCAAACGGATGACAGACAAGGAGCTGTGACCTGATATTGTAGAAAAACAGAACCTACCTCCCTACAAATGCGGCTGTTCAGTCTCTCTGGCTCCTGGGTGAGTAGATGTTTTGAATCATCATCCTCACAAAGAGACTTTCACTTAGTTTATGTAATGTTCTGTGCTGACGGCTTTGCTGAACTCTGTGCCTTTTCTCTTCTCTATCAAGGATTTTCTGCTACAGCCCCATGGTTAAACGCCTGCACTTCACGTGCATCACTCTGCTCTAACGGGACATTCAGACTTTCCCAGCACCCTTCCAGTGAACCACAATAACTCCTGAATAATATGTTTTTTTTCTTAATCACTGAGTTTCACTTCCATTGCTCCCAAGGCACAGAGTTCTCTAACATAGCCTTGGTTCTTAACTCTACTTATCCCTCTACCCTAAGTGCTGTAGCTCGGAAAGCTGTCTCAGAATGGCTTTAAGGTCTTCCAGCACCTGCTGAACAATGTGTGATCAGGATGAGGAAACGGGAGGACAGTGGGCATCATCATTTTCTGTGCCTTTTGATCTGTGTTTCATAAATTAGCCAATTGTTGCATAACTGAATACATTCATATAAATAACATGTTGTTAAGTCTGGAATGTCCAAGGGTGAGAAGCTAGATGCATAGCTGGAGATGTCTTTGTTGGTGAGGACTTTACAGTCCTAATAGTGGCATAGGGTGCCATATGTAAGAAATAGAGAAAAATATGAGACATCTAATAAGTCATTCATTAATTCATGAATTTATTGATTCATTGATGAGTGTAAAGTCCTCCTTATTTAAACAACTCTTTAAGCTTCCCTTCTTAATAGTTAGTGGGAACATTTACATCATAGCCACCAAACATTTGAGCATTAAAAATTCTCTCTCTCTCTCTCTCTCTCTCTCTCTCTCTCTCTCTCTCTCTCTCTCTCTTTCTCTCTCTCTCTCCCTCACTCATTCTCTCTCTCTGTCAATCTCTGTATCTATCTCTCTCTTTATCTCATTTCTGCCCATCTGTTGATATTTTCTGTTTTTTCTTTCTTTATATCTCTTATCACTTTTCTTGCTGCCTCTCCAAACACATTATCACCATTGTTCTTTCTTTACAAACTCGCTGTGCAAACATAAAAAAAAATGCTTAACCATTGTGCTTTTCAACATATAGAAGTTTTCTATGGTTGCTGACATGTTGTTTAGAAATTTATTTGGAAATGTAGATAAAATAATACCTGAAATTTCTCAACATATTTTAAAAACCATTTATCATCTACTATTGTTAAAAGATTATTTTTTGTTGGAAAAGAGAACCCACTGAACATAGAACAACTCCAATACTCCCCAGAACACACTCACCACTACAGTAGAAATATTTCATTTTTAGTGAAGGAATAGAGCAAAGCTTTTTGTTGCAGACTTGTTTGTGTCTTTGAAGGTCATGAGAGGATAAATCCAGTTCACTGCCTTGATACTTGAACATGAATGCTCATTTGTCAACTCAAGGTATAGTCCATTATTCCACGTGATACTAGCAATTCCCTTTCCTCAATGAGGAAACTACGAACTCAGTAAGGTTATCCAGCATATGTCATCCCAGAGAGCATTTAGGCTCAGACAGTCTAATTGGAAACTGCTCTTTCTTGATCTCATGATGCCCTTTTTAAAAGAAACATTGTTTGGAACATTGGCTTTTTACTTAGCTATCTAACTTTATTTCTTTCTCTGTGTGTATATTTCATACATTAAACATAGGTAGAGATTATGTCTCATATTTTGGTATTCTTTATGGGAATCAGAGAGATAAGATTATAATGATCTTTGAATATTGCAATTATTGTTCCATAGCTTTAAAAACAAGGGGCATTTTCAAGAGAGAGAAATTATACTCGTAGCAATGGATGCATGTGTTGTATATGAAATATAAAAGATAAGCCTTCACAAGGCAGTCTGGATCAGCAAACAGATGTTAACTGGGAAAATCATCTACTTACATACTCATTTACCAAATCGGTATGCATCAACAAATGCTCTGAATTTAGAAAAAACAAAGCAGTTTCACGTGTTTGATTTGACTAAATTCTGCTTCCCTTTAAAAACTGAAAGTCTTAGCTTTTCTGGCTTGCATTCAGGAGATAAAATGCTTCTAAAATGTTTCATGGCCAGCCTTGCCCTGGGCCTCTCTGTTGAAATGAGGAACGAGAGCTCTCAGGACACCTGGCAGGTGTTCACTGTTCCTTCCAGTTCAAGCCTCACTTTTCTTTGTGTCATAGGGACAGAGTAAAAGATAAAGAAGAGTCATGCTTTTATTTCTTAATCAAGGAAGGTAGAAAGCTGTTGGTGTTTTGGATGCAGAAAATGGGGGGAAATACCATTTCTGTGTGTATATCAGGTCAACCATTCTAGAGACTGACTAGAAAAAAAATAAGTTTTAGCAACATTTTTAATATGTATGTTAGAACTGAGATTTATTATGACTTGTATATTTATCAAAATTTCCACACATTACAGAAAAATTAAGGTTATGACAATATAGAAGGCTTTCAGGAAGAATTGAATTTGAAGTCAAAAGTGAAAAACAAATTGTGGATTTTAGTATTAAATTATCATATTTTAAGCAAGTACTTAAAAATATTTAACAGGATAGATTATTATTTTTCCACAATCAATAGCAGACTGATACAAAGTAAAAATATTGAAAACATCTGAGCAAAGTAGAATACAGACACTTTTTGTGGTCAGCTATGCTGTTCTTGTGATGGCTGACCTAGTTTACTTAGAAAGGTGAGCCATGGTAGCCTTGCAGGAAAAAAAAATAAGGTATTTTGCCACCATTTAGTCAATGAACTAATGAATTATTGTCAATAGAAATAATTGCAAAATTATTATTAACTGAAACAGCCAATTACTGCACACCGTTACTCTGCAATATGGCACTGTGGTTATTTATTATCTTGACATAGAGCAATGTGCTGCCAAGTTGGCCATGTCTAGGGTGCAGGAAAATATAGGTGGAGTGTTTTAAATGGGGAAGGGCCCAGGAGCCAGCATGAATAGAGCCACATCCACGAGTGCACTCCTTGGGTGTTACCACAGGTCAAAGAAAACTATGACATCATAACTCTTTGTTCTGGGAATGCATTTTCATGTTATCATGGTTTTCATCTTACAAAAGCAGTACAAAGACAGTGCAGAGATGCCATTCAGGTGCCACCTGGAGTGACTTCCCATTGTAACTCGGTGTCTTGGACTGAATTTGTCACACAGAATGAGTCAATCTGTCACATCGTGAAATAAAATCCACATTTTAGATTTTACACACAGCTCTTTTGCTTTTTACAGGCGACAGTGTAGATGTATCCTTCACTACCACAAGCTGACTGGCTCTGGTCAGGGTAACTCAGAAACCAGAGAGGCTTAGAGGCCTCTCTGAGCTGTCTCTCATGGCAGGGACAGCTGACAAGTGGTCCAAAAGAAAAGAAAAATCTGATGCAGATGGGCCAAAGCTGGGTTGTCCAATCACTATTTTAGTAAGGGAAGCAATTCAGACATGAATGTCAGCCAAGGGCTCAACCATAGCCACAAAGGCTGTGGTTGGTGGCTGTCCTCCTGTTTCTAGGAACACGAGAAGATTTCTGGGAGCTCAATGGTCAATTCCTCAGGTTCGGAGAAACAGTTAAGCTGATCAGAATGGGAAAACTCACCATTTGAAGCAAAGTTATTTTGTCATATTCTATGCAGGCATGCTTCTACCTCTGCTTAAAACATTAGAGTTGGCTTTTAGTATGTACCCTGTAAGGAATGACAAGCCCACAATCACCACTGTCACATGCTAGCCACGACCCTCTGTCTGGCTGAGTCAACAGATCACCCAATGTGTGCTGTCTATGTTGCTCCTTTGGCCCTTGGGGCTTGAGAATCACCAGGCCCATGTTTCAAATGTGGTAGAACTGGTCACTAGTTCCAATCATGTCTTAATCCTCATCTTGGTCCTGCCAGACCTTGTCCAAGATGTCGTAGGGAAGGAAATTGGGCAATCGATTGTCCGCATGTACATAGTGGCATAGAGACATCAAAACCAGAAAATCTCCAAGTTGACTTTCTAGGTCTGGCCATGGATGAGTGAGGCTGTCCTGGCTCCTTTGACCCAACCACAACCATCACCTGTAGCATAAGCCACAGATAAACATCATGGTGTTAGGATGGCCAATCTCCCTTCCCTTGGACACTGGAGCCACATACTCAGTACTGAGGGAATTCTGGGGGCCTAACTCTTCTTTTAGTTTTCTTATTCTTGGGGTAGAGGGACAACCATATATATACCTCAACAGACCCCACCACTTTACTGTGTTTTTAGGAGTATTTATCTTGCTTATTCATTTTTAGTCATGCCAACCTGCCCAATACTTCTTATGGGAAGAGATTTTTTTAGACAAAAGTAGGAGCTTTCATTTCACATGGTTCTTCAATTCATCATACCCCAGACACACCAACAGCTCTCCTCCTCCTCTTTCTAACCTTCCAATCTCCCAGCTCCAATGTTTCTTTTCCTCTACCAGCCTCTTGGTAAATCCCCAAGTCTGGGACACCCAAAACCCCTCTGTTGCTAAACACCATTTCCCCCATCATTATCCAATTGCAAGATTCTACTAAGTACATTACCCAAGTTCAGTACCGCCTCTCTCTCCAGAGTCTTAGGGGAGACCTTCTAAGAAAAATCTACTTCACCCCACTTCTTCTCCATTAAGCACCCCTATATTTACTGTTATAAAACTAATGGAACCTATCATCAGGTTTAAGATCTAATGTGGGAGTGTCATATCAATCTGTTGATTTCATTGGCTGAGCAATAAAGAAACTGCTTGGCTGGCCCTGATAGGTTAAAGCATTGGTGGGAGGAGTAAACAGAATAGAATTCTGGGCGGAACAGGAAGTGAGGTCAGACTCTGCTCTGCTTCCGGAGAGACTCTCTGGAGCAGAGATGCCATGCTCCGCTGTCCCGGGCAGATGCACGCAATGAAGCTCCTCCGAACCAGGATGGATGTAGGCTAGAATCTTCCCGGTAAGCGCACCTTGGGGTGCTTATACACTTCATTAGAAATGGGCTAGTCCAGGTGCGAGAATTAGCCTGTAAGGGCTAGAGTTCATGGGCCAAGCAGTTCTTTAAATGAACACAGTTTGTGTGTTGTTATTTCGGGCATGAGCTGGCCAAGTGGCCGGGGTGTTGGGGACGCAGCCCCTCCGCTCCTATTTCAACAGATGGCGCCCAACGTGGGGCTAACTGAATCCACAAAAAGCCTGAGAAAGCTTGGGAAAGAATGGAGTGAAGCATGTTTTCTTGGTAGCAACAATTTTTCGTGTCTACTCCGCTTACTAGAGGCAAGCAAGCGCTCTCATCTAAGAGAGGCTTCCTGACTCAGCTTTAACTGCAAAACCCTGCAGCTCATTAAGAGGTCCTGCCACGAAACACTTAAACGGAGTTGGTGAAAAAGCTGAACGCATGCTTTTCGGTTTTCAGCCTTAGCAGGAAAAAGCTGCACTGTTTAAAAATGCCGGCTTTCTGGGCCGTCCTGCCAGGGCAAACTCTGACTGAGGCAGGAGGGCAGGCTACAGAGAGAGGACTTGAGTGTTGTCTGTTGCAGCTCGCTGGCTGGCAGGGACCTTGAAACACCATAGAATTGTGGCTGTAAACAAGGCTACAGCCTGTATATCTGCCATGAGGCTGGAAAACTTAGGAATGGACTGGATCTAGCTGGCAAGGCCAGGGCTTTAATCCTACCCATACTGCTCAGTAATTTAAAGGCTCGTGTGGTCAGAAAAAGAGAGATATACAGTAAAGAGATTCAAAGACAAAGAAAATTTTTAAATGGTTTACAGTGTTAAAAATGTATGCAGACTAAAACTTAAAATTCTTAAAGTAAAAAAAAAGTAAGAAAAAGAGAAGTTGTGTGTGGTAGTACACGCCTTTAATCCCAACACTTGGGAGGCAGAGGGAGATTGACCTCTGTGACTTCAAGGTGTGGTAGCACACGCCTTTAACCCCAGTGCCTGGAAGGCAGAGACAAACAGATCTCTGTGAGTTCAAGGTGTAGTAGCGTACACCTTTAATCTCAATGCCTGTGGGGCAGAGACAGGCGGATCTCTGAGTTCAAGGAGAGCCTGGTCTACAGAGTTATTCCAGGTCAAAGAGATACAGAGAATATAAAATAAAAGTAAAAATAAATGAAATAGAGGTTAAAATAAAGCTGTACAAAGATGGAAAATACACAGAGAATCTTGATACTGTATGCTATTATGCTCTCTTTGAATTGTTTGAATGCTGAGGAAGGAGCAACAGCTGCCAAAAGATATTTGTTTATAAATGCTGCTGAACTAATCCAACGTAGAGATTTTGATGCCTTGACTTTGAAATTTGGATCTAAGGACATGATACTTTGGAAAGGAGTTTCTTTTTTTGTTTTCACAGAGGATAAGACCCTGTTCATTTCTTCTATTCTGATGTGGTATGATGGACCACGCCCTCCTGAATGGTTGCTGTGAATACCTTCAGAAAATTGCTTTGCTCAACTGCCAACTGAGATGAAACTAGCACACAGGTTATACCATGAAAGACCTAATTAACGACGCCCCCATTCAGCAGGAAGCAGTTTGGAAAGAAATAACTGTGCCCATGTTCCCAAATATGGTTTATAAACGTTCTTTTACATTTAAAGGGGGATATGATATAGATATGAATAATTTGCATTAGTATAGATTCTGCTTTATGGATAGAGATTTAAGGTCAGTTTTGTTATATGTATATGTATTTCTGATCTTTATTAAGGTATTGTGGTTGTGTAGTTCATTTAAAAATGTAATGTATATAGGTTGTTAATGGATAATCAATAATAGTCAAGTTTATAGTCATGTTAGTTAGATTTTCTAGATATATAGATATATATTTCAGTTAGATCGGCATTCTTCATATTTTTCAAAGACTATGGAATATGCTATTAAATGTTTTAACAACTTAGGACTTTTCATGACAATGAGAAACTCTGCTCCTGGCAGCACCAATCTACTTCAAGAGGAAGATGGGCATCGAAGAGGATCCTTATGGAGTTTGATAGCCATTTGGGCAAGAAACTGCTCTTTCCTGGACTACTGCATAAACTGGACACAGAGAACCCACAGAGAGAGGACTGCTGAACTTGCCTAAAGGTGAGATGACCTTTTGGGGTTCCTGATTCATGAAAGAGTCTGCAAGACATTCTTCAGGACAAGCAGATAGTGACTGCCTTTGAAATTTCCTGCTTTGTGGAAATGTCTGCTGGAAACTATGGGCCTGTAGGCCAAAGATGGATGCCCCAACGGTACAGAGGAACTTTGGGAGACTGTCCAGGCAGCTAGATATCTCTGTCATTTCTAGAGCTTTGGATTTCTTGTTTGCTTAGGTAATATTGCATCTTTCTGGACTCTTTGATGGAATTAAGAATAGTTAGCTATAGTTATAGTTTTCCTTAGTTATGATATAGATTATTGTAATTTTTACTTGATAACTGTTTTGTTATATGTAATTTTGCTCCGTTAAAGTTAAAGCCTTCTTTTTTTTTTTGTTTAAACAGAAAAAGGGGAAGTGATGTGGGAGTGTCATATCAATCTGTTGATTTCATTGGCTGAGCAATAAAGAAACTGCTTGGCTGGCCCTGATAGGTTAAAGCATTGGTGGGAGGAGTAAACAGAATAGAATTCTAGGCGGAACAGGAAGTGAGGTCAGACTCTGCTCTGCTTCCGGAGAGACTCTCTGGAGCAGAGATGCCATGCTCCGCTGTCCCGGGCAGATGCACGCAATGAAGCTCCTCCGAACCAGGATGGATGTAGGCTAGAATCTTCCCAGTAAGCGCACCTTGGGGTGCTTATACACTTCATTAGAAATGGGCTAGTCCAGGTGCGAGAATTAGCCTGTAAGGGCTAGAGTTCATGGGCCAAGCAGTGTTTCAATGAATACAGTTTGTGTGTTGTTATTTCGGGCATGAGCTAGCCAAGCGGCCGGGGTGTTGGGGACGCAGCCCCGCCGCTCCTATTTCAACAAAGATCTCTGGCTACTTAACTCTGCAGTGGGTTCCTCTTCATCCTGTAGTACCTAATCCTGACACACTTCTTTCCACTATCCCTCCAGGAACCTCCCTCTTCTCAGTTCTAGACCTTAAGGATGTATTTTTCTCTATTCCCCTCAGCTCTCAATCTCAAAATATCTTTGACTTCACCTGGACTGACCATGACACTCACCTCTCCACACAGCTCACCTAGACTGTCCGTCCCCAGGGATTCTAGGACAGGCACACCTGTTTGGTCAGGCTTTAGCTTCTGATCTACTCTCACTGTCTCTCCCTAAGTCTAAACTCATACAGTATGTAGATGATATTTTACTTTGCAGTCCATCATTGCAGCTCAGCAAAATTGATACCTCTGTTCTTTTAAATTTCCTGTCCAAAAAGGGCTATAGAGTCTCACCTTGTAAGGTCCAACTGTACCTTTCAGGTCATTTACTTGAGATTAACTATTACCCCAACCCAAAAAGCTATTACCCTAAACAGAAAAAAGCTAATTCAGTCCCTTGCAGTTCCTTCTACAAAAGAAGAGGTTTTTATCATTCCTAGAACTAGCTGGCTTCATGCATTCCTGGGTTCCCTCTTTTTCCCTTCTCGAATGCCCCTTATATGAGGCAGCTCTCTGCACAAGCCCTTTCTCCATTCCATTACTAAATCCTTCCAGAGTCTCCAACAGGCCCTTATCCAGGCTCCAGCTCTTTATTTCCAAGATTTAATTCATCCCTTCTCACTCTATGTAACAGAGAATGAGTAATATGCACTTGGGATCCTAGGACATCAGCTGGAACCTTCTTTTGCACCTGTAGCATACCTGTCAAAGAAGCTGGACCTCACCACTCAGGGCTGGGCACTGGGCATATGTGCTTTAGTGGCCACTGAGCTTCTTATTCATGAGTCACAGAAACTAAACTTTGAGTCACCACCACTGTCTTCTCCACCACAATCTGTCCCATCTCTTAACTTACAAAGGCTTACAAACCTTACTCCCTTCCCAAGTTCTTTCCCTCCAGGTGGCACTAGTAGAAGATGCCACACTCATTTTCCAATGCTGCCCACCCCTTAATATCTCAGATCTCCTACCTCAACCTAACATTAATTATTCCCCATCTCATTCCTGCATAGAAACCTTAGAAAATCTACTGCCCCACCCCTCACATATACAGGAGGGCAAACTGTCCCAGGCCACTTATACCTGGTACACAGATGGCAGCTCCTTTTTATGTGAAGGGACCCATATCATAGATCAGGCTATGCCATAGTATCAGATACTGGGGTGGTGGAGACACAGTCACTCCCTGCCCATACCACTAATTAGCAGGCTGAATTAATAGCCCTTACCTGTGACTTCTAGTTAGCAATGGGACAATCTTTAAATGTTTACAAAGACTCAAAATATGCCTTTTGTATCTTATCTGTTGCTTTCATTGGTTAACTAATAAAGAAAACTGCTTGGCCTGATAGGACAGAAAATTAGGCAGAGTAGACAGAACAGAATGCTGGGAGAAAGAAGCCAAGTAAGGCAGTCGCCATGATTCTCCCACTCCAGACAGACGCAGGTTAAGATCTTCTAGTAAGCCACCTCATGGGCTACACAGATTATTAGAAATGGGTTAGATCAATATGTAACAGCTAGTCAATAAGAGGCTGGAACTAATGGGCCAAGCAGTGTTTAAAAGAATACAGTTTCTTTTTGGGATCACCTTCTTATTTAGCTTCTTTAGGATATCAAATTATAGACTCACTGACCTTTATTTATCTCTAGAAACCAATTATGAGTGAGTACATCCCATGTTTATCTTTTTGGGTCTGGGTTACCTCACTCAGGAGAGTGTTTTCTATTTCCATCCATTTGCATGCAAAATTCGAGAAGTCATTGTTCTTTACCGCTGAGTAGTATTCTAATGTGTATATATTTCACACTTTCTTCATCCATTCTTCCATTAAAGGACATCTAGGTTGTTTCCAGGTTCTGGCTATTATTACAAATAATGCTGCTATGAACATAGTTGAACAAATGCCCTTGTCATATGATCGGGCATCTCTTGGGTATCCTCCTGGTTATGGGAAGTAGAAAAGATTGCCAGGCAAAAATTGGGATCTTGGGGGTGGGGTGGGAGGGGGCTAAGGGGAGATGGGGAGAGAAAAGTGAGAAGGGGAGGTTGGGGGGAACTTGGGGAAACAGGAAGATTGGGATAAAGGAAGGTTGGATAGGGGAGCAGGGAAGCACATATCTTAATTAAGGGAGCCATCTTAGGGTTGGCAAGAGACTTGGACCTAGAGGGGCTCCGAGGTGCCCAGGGCGATGTCCCCAGTTAGTTCCTGGGGCAGCTAAGGATAGGGAACCTGAAATGACCCTATCCTATAGCCATACTGATGAATATCTTGCATATCACCATAGAAGCTTCTTCTGCTGATGGATTGAGATAGAGACAGAGACCCACACTGGAGCACCGGACTGAGCTCCCAATGTCCCAATGAGGAGCAGAAGGAGGGAGAATATGAGCAAAGAAGTCAGGACCACAAAAGGGGTGCACCCACCCATGGAGACAGTGGGGCTGATCTATTGGGAGCTCACCAAGGCCAGCTGGACTATGACTGAAAAAGCAGGGGATAAAACCGGACTCTCTGAATATGGCGGACAATGAGGGCTGATGAGAAGCCAAGGACAATGGCACTGGGTTTTGATCCTACTTCATGTTCTGGCTTTGTGGGAGCCTAGCCAGTTTGGATGTTCACCTTCCTAGACCAGGAATGGAGGGGGGAGGACTTTGGACTTTCCACAGGGCAGGGAACCCTGACTGCTCTTCAGACTGGAGAGGGAGGGGGAGAGGAGTGGGGGGAGGGGGAGAAGAGTGGGAAGAGGGGGAGGGAAAATGGAGACGGGGAGGGAAATGGGAGGCGGGGAGGAGGCGGAAATTTTTTTTTCAATAAAAAAAATAAAAAAAAAAGAATACAATTTCCGTGTAATTATTTTGGGTATAAAGCTAGCTGGACAGGCAGCCGGGTGCCAGGTACGTAGCCTGTCGTTCATATTACAGCACATATCCTTCTGTCCCATGCAGCACTCTGGAAGGAGCATGGGCTTCTTACGATGAAATGAGGATCCATAACTTACTCAAGTTATATTTAGGACTTGTTAAAAGCCTCCCATCTCACCATCTCACCAAGGTTATAAGAATTATTCATGATTAGTCTCATCAGACCAAAAGTTCCATTATTTTCAATGGAAATAACAGGGCTGACCACGTAGCTAGAACAACAACATTCCAGAGCCCAAACCTACTTCAGTCACCACAGGGGGTTTATACAGTACAGCCTACATTCTCACCGACACTCCCTGATACCTGGAAAATTCTGTCCTATCTACATCATTTCTCTTATCCTAACAGCAAAGCTGTTTCATTTGTCAAGACTCACCTCCAACCCACTTCTGAGGACTTAGAGTCCTTAAAAGCTATCACTGCCTCTTATAAAATATGTCAAAATTCAGATCCCAAGAACAAATATCATGGCTTCCCTTTTCCCACTCACCAGGCCAGGGGCTCTGTTCTAGGAACTGACTGGAAGCTTGATTTTACTCATAGGCCCACAGTCAGATAAGTTAAGTATCTCCTGGCTTTGGTGGACACCATGTCTGGGTGGATTGAAGCGTTTTTCGTCACTAACAAGAGGGCCCAGACAGTTTCCGATGTTCTCTAAGAAATTATCTCCCGGTTTGGAATTCCAACCTTTTTTCAGATGGATAATGACCCAGAGTTTGCCTCCCAGATGCCTCAAACTTTATCTAGGGCTCTTAACATTCTCTGGCATTTTCATATCCCATTTCATATCCCAGTCTTCAGCAAAGGTAGAACGAACTAACTGTTCCTTTAAAAATGTTCTTGTTAAGATGTCACAGGAACTTCACGTTGACTGGGTAAAATTTTTGCCTTTGGCCCTTCTTAGGCTTAGGGCTCTCTCCAAAAGCCTCCTTTCCATCTTGTCCCTTGAACTCATGTATGGGCAGCCAATTTTGACCCCCAGCCTCTCACCTAAAACCTTTCCCCTTCCTAATCACCTGCTTACTTTGTGGTTATCCCATCTTGTTCCTTATTATGGGATTTTACTGACTACTCATTACCTCAGCCATGTGCCAATTCATGCCCACCACCAATTAAAATAGGAGATCAGGTACTATTCTCTACCCCAGACCAATACTCCTCACTCCTTTCCCCTAAATGGCAGGGCCCATTTAAAGTAATTATTGTAACTCTCACAGCTGCCAAGTTTGAGGGACTCTTTCATTGGATCCACCTGACTCACCTTAAGACTTATACTCTTCCAGCCGAAGATACCTCCTCATATATGGTAACCCAAAGAGGATCCTGCTTTAAGATCAGCCACTTTTCCCCATTTCCAGAAAAATAAAAGTTTCATTACCATACTCAATCCTCCCGTGCCAAAAACTCCATATTCTCTCCCTCTTCCTCTTTTTCCTGCTTTACCAACTTCTCTATATCTCCAATGTCATACTTAAATTTCCAGTAAACCACTCAACTGTTATTACAGAGGACATCATTAAACACAGACCTGAAAGTACAAGGATTGCCAAAAGCCCAGGTGGTAAGAAACAATAACGAGCTTAGAGACATTCACAGCCACAGACTCCCAAAACTCACAAAACAGACTTTAACATAGCAGGTTTATAACTGACTGCAGCAGTGTCTCCTGGATATTAAGGTAATGTCGTGATGCTAAATAGAATAAGTGCCTTAAGATTTGCTTCAGGTAATACATTGAGGGGGTCTAATAATTCCCCTTTCTAATAATTCCCCCTTCTTTTTCTCCATCCTCCCCACTGTCTTCTATTCCAACACTATACCATCTTAATCATGAGCTTTTAATATGTCAAAATTTTATTTCTTTTCAAACATTTTTCATAAGCTCCAGTGAGCCAATTGGACCTATCTAAACAGACTAGACTCACCCAGAATAGATGTCATTTAATTCTTCCCTTATCATTCCTGGTCTCAGAAACCCCTGGGAAATTACTCCTCCACCCCCCCCCAAATCTCTATCTTCCATCTTAGGACTCTCCTCTCTTAATAACTATGATCTAATTTTTTTCCTTTTTAGCATCTTGCAAGGTCCAAGCTGTCAGCCAGCCAATTCCACAGAGCCCAGAATGATCACAAAAGTCACCCCAGGACATGGTCAAGCACCTCAACTCTCCGACACTCACAAAATCAGCAGGAAGCAGTCATGAAAGACCTTTCAACACTCTTTTCCCCACCCATTAAAGACCCAAAACTCACCAAATTTTTGCCCCATTCTCATCCATTAAAGTCCCCAAATCCCCCAAGTTTTTATAATAAACAAAAGGGTGAAATGTTATAATTCAGCCACATCATGGCTGACACTTCTGGGTTCCAGGGCCATGCACGTGTGGATGAACCCTCAGGCATTACCCACGTGTAGCATGGTTGCATCACCCATGTATGATGCGGTTATGTGAGCAGTTGTGTACACGCGTGAGCTCCATCATCTGTGTATGATGACATACCACATTGTCCACCTGTGTGCATGCGCTAGGCAGCTTTTAAAAGCTGGACACACCATCTTCAGCCTTCTGTGTGTGTGTGTGTACACCAACCTCACCAGGCCTGTATACGCCCCCCAATAAACTCCTAAGCAGGTTTGTTGCATGTTCTATGTTTCCTTCTCACTCTCGTCAGGTAATTTCAATCTATATATTACAGTGTTCGTTGTTGTCTTCTGTTCCTGGGTTTGCAACTAAAAGGAGGGAATAGCAGGGGAGGACATCCTTTCTTTGCTCACCCTGAAGCTGCGGTTGATCATTGGCTTTTATAAAACAATTTATCCTTTTCAGGAAGCTGAGAGTTTACATGGAGTGCATGCTGAGTTTTATCAAGTACCTGTCTGTATCAGTTCACATGATCATGAGTCATTTTACTGGGTGACTTAAAGCACTGGTGCAGCCTTTGCTCCTGATATGGCCTTGTGCTCCAGAAGGAACAGCTTATGTTTTCTCTTCTTTCCTCTTCCAGAACCCAGAGGATCCTCCATATCATCATTGTGAGAACCATTCAGTGTGACTGAGCTTGAAGGTCTGTGGTCAGCGATATAGCAAAACGTCCAAAAATACCTCCTATGAGTGTCTGGTTCCTGTAGCTTCTACCCCAGGTAAGCAGATTGGACTTGCATCTCTGGGGCTGGAACAGCTTCTGTATTCAGAAGTGACTCACTGTGTAAGCTCAAGTTTCTGGTATGTTTGAGAAAAATCACTGATTTTCATTTTACAGGATTTTCTGGTTTCACCAAAAAGTTTATTCTAAGCTTCTCATAAGTGATATGAAGCAGGTCTTCCTGTCAGGGACCAGCATCAGCAAAAATACCTCTCACCAGGGTAAAGGCATGGGGATTTAGAAATATAGTAAAGAATATAAAGGCACAAATGAAAATAATAAAACAGAGAAACATGGGATGATATTCAGAGGGAATTCCAATGAGTATTAAAAAATGCCCCACGTTTAATTTCCAACTGCTTAAAATACCCTAACCCCAAAAGGTGAGAGTAATGCAAAAGACTGCATTAACACTATACAAGGAAATAAACATGACAATTGAAAGTCACAGGCTGAATACTTACACGTTTCTGTTGCTAGAACAAAACAAGTCAGGCTTATACCCTAGAATTCTGTAGGCAAACCACTCCCTGGGTTGAATTCCAAATTATCTCCATAAAGGGAACTGGAACTTAGTTGGATCCTTAGACTCTTGTTTGAGGTAGAAGCACAGTAACCTTGAAGGAAGTAAAGAAAAGTTCCTTTGGTCAATGTGGAAACAGGCTCACTTTTTTGGGCCTTCACATCTTCCCTTATACATTGTGTACCAGAGTTGGCATACAAGTGCCTTAATATCATGGGTTCTTTAGGAGAACATGTTATTGCCAGAAATAAAATAGGAGATATACCAACACAGAAAAATGAAAACGATTGAACTTTAAATACATGCCTATGGCTGAGGTTGAAAACATACAATTTATCAAATATCTTTATAGACAAATATAAAAATTTGGAACCAAATTACCAGATACTTCCAGAACACAAACACCATTATCAAGTAATCTCAAAACAAAATGCCTTTCATTTTCATTTTTATCAAGCACAAATGCTGTGTAGTAAAATGTGTCACTGAAGAAAAGGGGACTGCTGATCTAAACAAAAAAAGTATTGACTTGAAACTTCAGTTCCACAGAAGTCTGTGCAGTCTGATGAGGAAGAAGAGAGGAAGTTCAGTTCAGTGGATCCTAGGGTCTCCAGTGCTAGGTATGTGACAGAGACTTGTGGGAAGCAGAGTACAAAGTTCCCTGCATGGCCAGCTTTACTCGCATAAAGGTGATCCCAGAACGTGGGATCACATACCTTTAATCCCAGCACTAGGAAGACAGAAGTAATATTGTTGGGTGGAAAGAAGTTAAAACAGAAGAAGACAGGAACTCAGTGCAGTCTGAGGTTTGGTGGAGACAGTTCCAATCTGAGGTTTGGTGGAGAAAGGTGAGTCCGCATGACAGATGGGGTCTGAAGATGCAGTCTTAGGAAAGGATCTCCCCTTTGGTCTGAGAATTAGTAGGGATAAAAGAACTTTTTAGTGACTGGTCTCTCTGCTTCTCCAATCTTCAGATTTAACCACCGTATCTGACTTTGGATTTTATTATTAAGACATTCAACTACATCTAGTGCCCAATTTTGGGCATCTGAATTCTTGTTGGTTTTTTTTTTTTTTTTTTTTTTTTTTGGTTTTTCGAGACAGGGTTTCTCTGTGGTTTTGGAGCCTGTCCTGGAACTAGATCTTGTAGACCAGGCTGGTCTCGAACTCACAGAGATCCGTCTGCCTCTGCCTCCCAAGTGCTGGGATTAAAGGCGTGCACCACCAGCAATTCTTGAAAAAGTCATTTTCCTGTGGCTTTGCAGCCACCAGCACAGGTTGGAACTACACACAGTCAGAGTCACCATCCTACTTGCTATGTTTTTCTTTCTTCTCTCATCTTCCATACTCATTGGTTTGTTCCTGTGCATCGGAATTTTCCAGCTGTGGTTGCTCTCTCTATGCCCTGGACCAAGTGTTGGGAGTCAGTCCTCTAGAAGGTGGCCTTCCTGCATATCCACGGGACAAGCTACAAATGTCCTTTAATGGAGGTAGATGTCTGTCAGTCTCTTATGATTCTGCCAGTATTTGTCCATGACCATGTAATTTTGGGCTGTTATATGTCAGGGACAAACCTCAACAAAAACACTTGTTACCAGGGTAGGGACATGGGGAATTAGAAATAAAGACATACAAAGATGCATGAAAAAAAAAAAAAGAACAGAAACCAAAGACTGTCTTGGAACTAGCTCTTGTAGACCAGGCTGGTCTCGAACTCACAGAGATCCGCCTGCCTCTGCCTCCCGAGTTTCCATATGCTCTTATATCCAATACAAAGGTGGGGGGGGGGAGAATGTAACTAAAGACTTAATTAGCATGATACAAAAAACAACTAAAACAGTTAATTACTTTGATACTTTGAGGCATCAAATCATTAACATTCTGTTGTTTAAGTAGTGAAGCTACCCTAGACCAAGTATCCTGAAGGCAGTCACTGCCCAGGTATTACAAAAGAAGGAGCAGAAGTACATTTGCATATTCAGCCCATCCGTCAGTATGTAATTTGATACATACAGTATGATTTACTTATGTGAGCTATCTTTATTTTATTTTATTTATTTGTTTATTTATGTATTAAAGATTTCTGCCTCCTCCCCACCACCGCCTCCCATTTCCCTCCCCCTCCCCTGTGTGAGCTATCTTAATGTCAAAAGAACCAAGGAATCACATCCTAAGCTGGGATGTCCAGCTGAGCTTGCCAACCATTTTGAGCAACCTCCAAACAATCTGAGCATCAGACAAGGTAGAAATAGGCTCACATTTTTGAACCCTCACAATTCCTCCCTTTTGTTTATTTTAATAAACCCTGTGCTTCTGCAACAGGACAGACAATGGCATCTGCTTTAGGTGAAAATTTTTTGTTTTTCAGACTTACCCATCTTTGGTACCTGTACTTTAACCATTCATGTCCATGTCTTAGGTGCCTGGGAGGAAAAAAGATCAAATCCATATTTGACAGCCAACATCTGTAAGGGTTAAGGGAGAACACACCTCTGAGCTCTGTGTCTCTGAACCAAGTTTTTGTCAAGAGAATTCATCTGTAATTAGATAATGTTTCTTGAAAATATATGTTCTTACGGCTAAAATCTAATTTAAAAAGTTGAGGATCTTCAGGGTTGGGAATGACCTTTTTAATTGGTCTAGAGTGTTTCTTAACAATTTTTAACTATATCAAAACTTAAATTTCTTATCAAATATGTCAAATCCCTGAACTCATTGGTATGTCAAACTTTTCTTAACTTCTTGTGAACTAAAGCACTTACAGACATTCACTGGTCAACACCATAATTCTAGAGGGCAAACTAACAATAAACACACAATTGTCACATCACAATTGACTTAAATCCATTCTAATCAAAAGACAAGAAAAGGTTTCTCTGATGGTGATGGTCTAGTTGTAATTCTGCTTTTAAGTAATTGTTCCAGTCTCTGAGCAGCAGTAAAAAACCTTTAGGCTACCCTACTCATATTTGAAGAGGGGCTTCAGTCACTCCTTGTAATGAGTGTTATTCTTAAAAATGATCCCCGGGCGGGCTGGTGGAGCCCGCCAGGAGAAAAGTGGCTACAGCTTCCCACCAGCGGGAGGGCACGCACCCCTGCAGGCGGTGGCGGCAGGTAACAGACACATAAACACAGGAAATAGCCATAAGTATTTATTAAGGAAGAGGGAGAAAGAAAGAAAGAAGAGATAAAACGAGAGAAAAGAGATAAAAGGAGAGAGAGAGAGAGAGAGAGAGAGAGAGAGAGAGAGAGAGAGAGAGAGAACGCGTGCGCACATCAAGGAAGCAGATAGAGGAAGGGCCCCAAGATAGTGACAGGCTGGTCAGAGGTAATGGGAGTGGGCGTGGCTAGGGCAGGGACCAAAAGAATAACAATGAGTCCTTTTTCCCCTGAGGGGAAAATTGAGGTCTCAGTTCTCAGGTCCTGTATTTTAACCACAGATTGAATACCATACTGGCAAAATGAATTTTGTGTCCCAAAGAGTAAAACAGTCAAATGTTTAGCTTGTGTTTCTGGACTGCCTCCAAGGTAAACAAGAATAACTAGGGCTGGAAGTTTGTATGGCAAGTCCATCAAGAGGGGATAAGTGCTTCCCTGTCTCCTGGACTCTCACAAGCAACATTGATCATAACAAATCTTGTCTTTCAACAAACTGTTACGTATTATTTACTGATGAGAGCCCACAAGTATTATACGGTGAATGCATAGCTGACAGATATATTTGACAAATGCGTGGAAGTATATCCTCCATGTGGAGGACTTGACTTGCAAATCTTTCGAAACACCTGTCTTTTTGACAGTCACTGTCAATTCTGTACAGATCTTGTGAAATCATGACATCTCTCTAGTCTTTATTATACCTGCAGCGACCCGCCCAGCAGGTCCTAAGTTACTCCAGGGTTTTGAAGAGGCACTATCTGAAAGACATGGGAGGAAAGAGAAACGGACACCAAGCAGTATTCTTTTGTCAAGGCATCCGTTTATTGAAGCAAGTTTCATGTCTTAAATACTCCTCAGTAAGGAGCTCGGGCAGGGGAAACTGAGGAAAGGAGGAAGGATGAAGCGGGAAGGGGGAAGGGAAAAAGGGGCTCGGTAGCTAGGCAACTAAGTGGGGCAGTTTGGCAGCTAAGCAGGGCAGTTGCAAGGTCAGTGGCTAGAACACCTGCTGTTAGTGATAAGCAGCAAACGGTGAAGACACTCTTTCCAGAGCTTGAGTCCATGGTCAGCACGTATTGTTTTGGCTAACTTTAAGTTTTCTGTCTCAAGATTTTTACTTCAAGGCCCTGTGAGATGTGAGAAAGGAGAAGCCTAAAATGGCTCCTGAGACCCGCAGTGTATAAATCATTCTTTAAACCTGACTTTTCTGGTATGGGCAACTTTATATCTATTGCCACACTATGGAGCCCTGATGTGAAAGCATTCACTCAACTAAACTTTTGTTCTCATAGTCAAATCTACCTAAAACTAGTTCCACCCAACTATCTTTATTGACAGGGCGCATTGACAAGACATGATTACAATGAGCAGAGAGACAGCATGACTACTCCAATAGTAGACTCAGGAAGGTGTAATCTGCTGGCTTTTGGTTCCATCCTAACAAGCTATTAATATTCTGTACTTACCTTTCGCCTTGGTTTATATTAACATAAGATCATGGCTCAGGACATTAACTGTTTATGCCTTTATCCTTGGAGATACAGGAAAAAGGCTTGGATCACTAAACCAGTCCTAGAGAAAGAAATTCCTTCTCACTTGGGTGCCAGTAGGTACCCTGCTGGAGTTGTAAGGAAATTCAGGTAATTGAATATTGATGCAAATTAAGCACTTTTGCTTCCCTCCCAGGCCCGCTGGTTGCTATGGTTACCCCCAGTTACCAGGGAAGGAAGCAGAAATACTCAGAAATTACAACAGCCCTGCTGCATTTTCTACAAGTATTAATCATAAACTTCTAGCTTAACTAGTTACACTTAAATATGTAGTTAGTGCACAAAAATTCTTCTTACAATTTTGTAGTGATTTGATGTCCCATTCTTAATTAATTTTCCTGGGATCTGTGGGGGAGCTTCTCAGCAATGCCTCCTCCTCTGAGATGTAAGAGGCCTCCTTTACCTGTTTTTGTGATTCTGTGAAAAGCATGCTTGATGCTCTTGTTACTGCCTATGGAAATGCTAACTTGTCTGTATGTGTATGAAAACCGAAAGCCTTGGGAATGACCCTTTTTCTTCCTCACCCAAGGAATAAAGAAACAAGCAGAGGTAATGTGCTAGAGTCAGTGTGTCCTACCCCTCAGATCCCTTTTGCCAGTCAGTTTTTGCTTACCATAAATGTCCTGTTGGGACCCTGAGGGAGTGCTGAGGTTGGTACTAAGAAATTCCTATTATTTACATTATATGCATGCTGTATGAGCTTGTATATCTAATAAGACAAAGTTCTCAGAGCACTCTACCTCAGATACGTATATGTGACTTTAAAATCACTTTAAGATTTAATTTCTTCTCTTTTAGTTTTTGTGAAGGTAATATTAATTATTTTCAGGCCTCATAAAATTTATCTGTGTTTCTCTTCAGTTCCTCTTGCTGTAGATTCCATCTTTTCTGTGCCTTGAACATGTGAGACAGCTAGTTGCCATGTGTGTTTGTTTTAGGTTTGACTACACTATGGTTTTACTTTCTTCAAAAGTGCAAAGAAAGCTCAAGGTTCTCAGAATGCGGTGTTTGTGTGTGCATGTGTGTGTCTATGTGTGTGCACGTGCGTGTGTGTGCGCGTGTGTGCATGTGCATATGTGTGTGCGTGTGCACATGTCTGTGTGTGCATGCATGTTTGTGTTTGTGCATGCACATAGTAGTATCTTTGTCTGTGGAGGTCAGGGGAGTCTCAAGTTTCATTTATTGGAAACTATCCCCCTTGTTCTGCTTTTTTTATTTGGATTTTGTGTTTGTGCTTGACAGAATCTGCCACTGGAACCTGGAGTTGGGGTATTAATCTAAATGGTCTTGAGAGCAAGCTCTAAGCATCCTCATGTCTCTGCCTCCCCAGCACTGGGACTACAGTCAGGAGCCACCACACAGAGAGTTTTTGTGTGGATCCTGAAGATAGAAGACAAATTTCTTCTTTTTGTTTGAAAGAACTTTTACTTACTGAGACATACCCACACTCCCGTTTGTATGTGTACCAGTGAAGTGTCGATGAGTCCTGCCAGAAAAGATTGGTTGTGGTGCCAACCTTAAGCCCATAATACCTTAAATTTGTATTTCCCTGACTAAAGGTGTACAGAGAAACCAACTGAATCAAACCTTGCACCTACCGAAAATATTTTACAAAATGTCGAACAGTACAAAATGTCAGGAGTATGAACACATTGTTAATATAAGTGTTTATAATTTTACCCAAGAGTTGTCACTGGTATTATTCCTTTAAAAACGGTGGTGGTGGGTGTGTAGACGAACACAGGATAGACGAGACACGCGCAAAAGGAAGAGACAAGACACGCGGCTCCCACGTGGGTGTGCTTTAATGGGGAGAGGGTAACACGATAAGGGATGGGGTGTGCAAGACACACAAGGGTGGGCCAGGAGAGGGGTGAGAGAGAGGGCGAGACCTCGTGGAAGCTCGCTTTTAACAGGGGGGGGGGCGCAAGGTTATCTGGGAGACCAGCACCTGGGCACGCCCACGCGCACAGGTGATGGTACTCCAAGAGGAGTATGGGAGCTGTAGTTTTCAAGGGAACAACATTCCAACCTTTTTGGTTTATTAAAAAAAGAAAAAAATTGGGAAGGGGATGTCTTAGGGTGTAGGGAATGGGGGCATAGCCCGGTCTCTCAGGACTGTTTCCTGCTGACTTTGGGCGTCGAGGGGTCCAGGGGATGTCCGGTGAATGTCCGGTGTTTTGTTGGTCCGGGGGGGGTGTCCGATGTCCTGTTGGTCCGCTGGCATCCTGAGATGGCTGATTGAAGGAGTCACCTCCGTCCGAGTTCTTCTTCTGAGTAGCTGGTTAAGATGCTGGAAGGCAAAAATCGCATTAGTGGAGAAAGAAATTAGGGAGAAGAGATCTGGAAGGTTTGGAAGGTTAGAGGGGAAACTTAGGGGTGGGGGAGGAGTCCTAGGAATGAAAGAAAGAAGAAGAGAAAAGAAAAAGAAATTAAATGATACTTATTTTGTTACTGATCCGCTTGTTTTATCCGCTTGTTAGGTGGACTGACCTGTTTCGTATTTGATGATCTGTAATGACAGCTGAATGGTTATTTAGAAATTTGAAGAAGGAAAGATGTATTAACGCAGGAAGATCAGGTGGCAGGGGTAGGAGGGGCTAAGCCTGGTGTCTTTTGGAACTTGAGGGAACAGGGTCCCGTCTGGGTTACCGTGTATGAAGGATTATTTTGAGCTGTGGAAATAAATGGCTTAAGGTGTGTCAGGTGGATCCAGTGAGGAATCCCTTTTAACTTGGCAGCTGTGGGAGTTAGAAGAATTACTCTAAAGGGTCCCTGCCATTTAGGAGCAAGAGGTGAGGGGCGTTGACCTGGGGGTGAGAGCAATACCTCATCTCCTATTTTAATTGGTGGAGGACATGGGTTAGTGCAGGGCTGAGGTAGAGTGTGGTCCGCAAAGTCCCATAGAAGTGAACGTAAGTGTGAAAGAAGGGGAGTGAGCAGGTGATCTGGGAGGGGGAAGGTTCCCGGTGAGAGGCCGGGTGTTAAGACCGGCCGCCCATACATAAGTTCAAAGGGTGAAATGAAAAGGGGGCCCTTGGGGAGAGCCCGAAGCCTGAGAAGAGCTAGGGGCAGAAGTCTTACCCAATCGAGGTGGAGTTCCTGTGACATCTTCACGAGAGCTTCTTTTAAAGAGCAGTTGGGTCGCTCCACCTTACCTGAAGACTGAGGGCGGTAGGGAATGTGGAAGTTCCAGGGAATTCCGAGTGCCTTGGACAGGTTTTGACAGATCTGTGACGTAAACTCTGGACCGTTATCTGACTGGAGAGAGGTTGGGAATCCGAACCTAGGAATAATCTCTCAGAGAAGAACGTCAGAGACTGTCTGGGCTCTCTTGTTAGAGGTGGGAAAGGCTTCAACCCATCCAGACATTGTATCCACCAGAACCAGGAGATACTTAATTTTCCTGACTGTGGGCATATGAGTAAAATCCAGCTGCCAGTCGGTTCCCAGGAGAGAACCTCTGGCTTGGTGGGTAGGAAAAGGGAAGCTACGATACTTGGTCCTGGGATCTGACTTTTGGCAGATCTGACAGGAAGCAGTGGTGGCTTTTAAAAACCTGATATCGTCAGGTGTGGGTTTGACATGTGTTTTTACAAAATGAAGTAGGGCTTTTTCATTGGGATGAAAAAGCTGGTGTAGGTAGGACAGGATTTGTCGGGTGTTGGGAGGTGCCTGTGAGACTATGGGCTGTACTGTAAGTACTCCCTGAGGTAGCCAAGGCAGGCTTGTATTCTGGAGTGCTGCCATCTTAGCTGCTCTGTCGGCTCAGTTGTTTCCCTTGGAGACAATGGAACTGTCAGATTGATGAGACCGGCAGTGAATAATTCCTATAGCTTTAGGGAGATAAGAAGCTTTTAGTAAGTCCATAATATGCTCTGAGTTGGTAATGGATCCTCCCTTCACCGTGAGAAGCCCGCCCTCCTTCCAGATGGCTGCATGAGACAACAGAATATGAAACGCATATTTGGAATCTGTGTAGACATTTAAAGACTGCAACAGGGGAATGGTGTTTAGCGACAGCGGGGTTCTGTGTGTCCCACACGAGAGGGTCCACTTGGGAGGCTGGAAGAGGAAAGGGCATGTTAGTATCAGAAGATCGCGGGGCCAGGAGAAGAAGCAGCTGCGTCACTGACGAATCTGGAATGAAACGGGTTGGGGGCACAAGGGTAGAACTATAGCTGGCTTAATTTGACCTGGGTCAGTCCCTGCTATGGCCTGCGAATGAGTGAGGGGAGGGGTGAAGATCAGAGCCAGACTGCTGGTGGATTTAGTGCCTGAGGGCGTTTTGCGCTGCGAGGGAGCAGCAGGGGGGGAGGGGACTGAGAGGAGTCGGAAAACGCATCCTGCCGCCTGTGGCGGAAAGAAACTGTCAGCTGTCGGCGCGTGTGGCACCTGCGGGAAGAGTAGGGCATAAGTGAATCAGAAGTACTGGACAAGGAACCGGAAACAGACCTGGACCTGGGAAAATGCCTGCGCGGCGACGGGGAACGAGAGGGGGACCTGCGGGCAGAAATGTTAGAGTGGGATGTGCGGGGTGAAGACTTAGGATCTGTTGAAGGGAGAGGGGCAGGTGAGATGTCGCGCGGCCGAGGGGGGCGGGAAGGGGCGGTCCCACGAGGCCTGGGGGGAGGAGGCTCGTCCGCCGGGTCCATGGTGGTAGCCAGAGAGGAGAGTACCTGTCGGGAAGAAGGATCTTGTGGGGAGGACAGTGCCAAGAACATATGGGCAGGTGAACAGTGAGCCAGGAGTTGACCGAGAGGGGAACAAGGGGGAATTGTCTTTGATGGTCTAGAACCCATGGCAGATAGTGGTACCGAGCGCCGGAGGCACACGGAGGTGCCAAGAATACGGCAGTTCTGGTTACGGGCGTCCCCAGGTAATCAGAAGGCCGCGGTTGGCTGTCTAACTGTCCCGAACCCGGCAGCCGACAGGGAAGAAACCCAGCCGGGAGGGGCCGATAAATGGATAAACGGCCCGACCTCGGCAACCGACAGGAACCAAACCTGGCCAGGAGGAGGCAGTTATGCCGATTTGGGGCTGACCGTACAGCTGGAGAAAGAAAGGAAGGAAGAAAGAAGGAAAAAAGGCCAGGGCACCAAACCCTGGAGAGAACGGCTGAGAGCACCAAACTCTCAGTGGCGTCAGAACCAAATCTGCCAGGGGCAGAAGACCAGGAGAAGGGCAGGGGGGGAAAGGAAGGCAACTCCAACCCGGATTTGCCAGGGGAAGCCAGCCGGACATCCCCAGGAGTACCAAGGAAGGAGAAGCCCGCGGGGGGTAAACTCACAAATCAGTTGGAGATGGCCGTGGCGAGAGGTGGTGGTTTCGGTTCTGACTCTGTGTCCGGCGTGAGGTCCCGGACTCCGGGAGGCGCCAGAGGCCCGGAGTCCAGACCTCGGGTGGAGAGTCCGGCACGGAGAAGTCCCCAAGTCGAACGGCACCAATATTATTCCTTTAAAAACGGTGGTGGTGGGTGTGTAGATGAACACAGGATAGACGAGACACACGCAAAAGGAAGAGACAAGACACGCGGCTCCCACGTGGGTGCGCTTTAATGGGGAGAGGGTAACACGATAAGGGATGGGGTGTGCAAGACACACAAGGGTGGGGCCAGGAGAGGGGTGAGAGAGAGGGCGAGACCTCGTGGAAGCTCGCTTTTAATGGGGGGGGGCGCAAGGTTATCTGGGAGACCCGCACCTGGGCACGCCCGCGCGCACAGGTGATGGTACTCCAAGAGGAGTATGGGAGCTGTAGTTTTCAAGGGAACAACAACTGGGAGCCCAAAGGTAGGGAAGCTTCACTAGCCAGCCTTCTCTAGTCTATTATTGAATATTCACAGGGCTTATCAAGATAAGGGGAGGAGTGGTGATAGATGCAGCCTTTCATTTAAATCCATACTGTGTAAATATAGAAATGGTCTTGTCCTCCACACTGACAGAGATATATCACATTATATTAAATAACACAATCACAATCAAATCCATAAAAATTTATGCAAATGTAAAAACACAAAGAGTATCTCTTGTGCAAAGTTTCCTATTTTTTTAAAAAGAGTTTCCATTGTAAGAAATCTAAGAATTTTGTCTCCTGAATTATTATAAATACTACAATATCAGAGAGTCAAATGGTTTCTATTCTCACATTTCTCTCCATTTCAATATCAACAGGGTGAGGCCATTTTTTAAATGTCATTTAGTCTAAGAATGTTCACGCTATTGACTCAGAGACAGGAGTTAATCCTGCTCCACCACACTTCCCTTGTCATCAGTGATCCGGCTCTCAAATATGAAAGGCATTGGCTGTCATTATATTCCACCTCGGCAGAGAAAATTCCTTCCCTGACAGCCCCATGACAAATATCGCCTTAGTACAGCAAGATAAGCCAAAGAAATGACAAGTGTGGGTCAGAAATAAGTGGACTCTGACATTAACACCTTCACATTCTTAGACTCATCCAAGAGTATGAAGGTAGGAAATGCAACATACACATATTTAAGTTACTGAGCTGGTCATTTATTTATTGCCACGGACTGTCCCTCTGGGAGACTGCTATCCACGGGAGAACAGGGGTGAAGGCTGTAGGAGAGTCAGGATACGATGCAAGGGAATGACAGACAGACACACTGTGTAGTGAGAATCTGCTGCAATTTTACTTCTGCAAAGCTTCAGTTTATGTACAAAACAGATCAAAGAACTTGGCAGGCTCATTACATCACCCCACTCAAGGTTCCAGACATAAATCAAGGCTAAGCATAATCAAAATAGAACTCCCTCTACGTGCTCAAGATGTTGGCAAGGACTTTCAGTTCTGTATCTTAGAATTCTGTCTTGCACCATTAACCACATTCTACCGTGGGAGACTAGTTCTCAGGGTCCTGGGTCTAGCTTTCCATCTATATAGTCTTTTATTCTTTGCTCCATATCCCCTAATAGTTCTCTCGTTTCCTCATGATAGTTCTTATACCAATACATTAAAGCTGGTCTCATGTTTTCAATAATTTCCTTTCTTTCCTTCTTACTATAAAGACACCAGGGCTTCCGGGATCTAGCTAATCTTTCCATAAAGGGGAGTTTATTCCATAATTGTTTCTTGCCTTCATGATTCACCCATCTATTCCCAAACTCATCATAGGCTCCTGTATAAGGAAGTGAATCAAGGTACTTTCCGGCTGACGGGGACCACCGTGGAGGTGTCCACCATCTGCCTGCAATCCTATATTGTATATATCCCCCAGGAAGAGTGCGCTGGGGAATTTTCTCTAACTCTCTTTTCTCTCTAAATCTGATTCACTATGACGATTCCCTCGTAACATTAATAATTCTATTTGCTCTACATTATTAATAAAGTTTCCCAGGCTAATGTTGCATGGGGCATGCTTCAGTTTCTCAAGGACTGCTTTAATGAACGGTGGAGCCAAGCCAAGGACGTACTTTGATTTCTTGGTAAGCGGTTAGCTGCAAACAGGAAAGATAAGAAACACAGAGAAAGATCATGCAGAGTGTCAGGAGGGCTCACTCTCAAGGCCATCTCCAGATACGAGATCTGCCTACAGCATCAGGTCCTATCTCGACCGCTGATTGCCAGGGGACCACCAGGGGCTTCGCTCCAGGAAGCTCTAACCCCAATCCTTCAGCAGGCAAAAGCCAGTGCAGAGGCATTTTGTCATTACACGGCAGTCACTGCTGTGGACATGGCAATTTATAACGGGGTCATTTCCTGTACTTTGCAAATCTATTTGAAATAAAGGAGCAAATAATGTCAATCCTTTGGGGTGTCAGCAGAACAGGTCCACATTTAGGTACTGTGTTTATAATAATTCAAATTTGGAAGATTTGAGATGTTTTGATTCCTGTCAAAGTTCACACAAAGTTCACTGGAGAAATTTAAAGTTAAATAAAAAGATATCTGTCAATTGACTTGAAACAATGAATCCTAAAACTCAGGCAGTCATATGTTGAAATAGGTAGCGGCGGGGCTGCGTCCCCAACACCCCGGCCACTTGGCTAGCTCATGCCCGAAATAACAACACACAAACTGTATTCATTGAAACACTGCTTGGCCCATGAACTCTAGCCCTTACAGGCTAATTCTCGCACCTGGACTAGCCCATTTCTAATGATGTGTGTAAGCACCCCAAGGTGCGCTTACCGGGAAGATTCTAGCCTATGTCCATGTTGGTTCGGAGGACCTTCATTGCGTGCATCTGCCCGGGAGAGCAGAGCATGGCATCTCTGCTCCAGAGCAGAGCTCTCGGAAGCAGAGCAGAGTCTGACCTCACTTCCTCCTCCCAGCATCTTATTCTGTTTATTCCTCCCACCTATGCTTTAACCTATTAGGACCAAGCAGTTTCTTTATTGCTCAGCCAATGAAATCAACAGATTGATATGACACTCCCACATCACTTCCCCTTTTTCTGTTTAAACAAAAAAGGAAGGCTTTAACTTAACATAGCAAAATTACATATAACAAAACAGTTATCAAGTAAAAATTACAATAATCTATTTCATAACTAAGGAAAACTATAACTAACTATTCTTCAACTCCTTCAAAGATTCCAGAAAGATACAATATTACCTAACCAAACAAGAAATCCAAAGCTCTAGAAATGACAGAGACATCTCGCTGCCTGGACAGTCTCCCAAAGTTCCTCTGTACCGTTGGGGCATCCATCTTCGGCCTACAAGCCCATACTTTCCAGCAGACATTTCCACAAAGCAGGAAATTTCAAAGGCAGTCACTATCTGCTTGTCCTGAAGAATGTCTTGCAGACTTTTTCATGAATCAGGAACCCCGAAAGATCATCTCACCTTTAGGCAAGTTCAGCAGTCCTCTCTCTGCGGGTCCTCTGTGTCCAGTTTATGCAATAGTCCTGGCAAGAGCAGTTTCTTGCCCAAATGGCTATCAAACTCCATAAGGATCCTCTTCGATGCCCATCTTCCTCTTGAAGTAGATTGGTGCTGCCAGGAGCAGTGTCTCATTGTCATGAAAAGTCCTAAGTTATTAAAACATTTAAAATGCCATATTCTATAATCTTTGAAAAATATGAAGAATGCCTATCTAAAATATATCTATGCACATCTAGAAAATCTTAACTAACATGACTACAAACTTAACTATTAGCAATGATTATCCATTTAAATGAACTACACAATTGCAATACCTTAATCAATATAACAATATGACCTTAAAATCCATACCAATGCAAATTACTCATATCTATATCATATCCCCCCTTTAAATGTAAAAGAACGTTTATAAACCATAATTGGGAACATGGGCGCAGTTTTTTTCTCTCCAAACTGCTTCCTGCTGAATGGGGGCGTCGTTAATTCGGTCTTTCATGGTATAACCTGTGTGCTAGTTTCATCTCAGTTGGCAGTTGAGCGAAGCATTTTTCTGAAGGTATTCACAGCAACCGTTCAGGAGGGCGTGGTCCATCATACCATATCGGAATAGAAGAAATGAACAGGGTCTCATCCTCTGTGAAAACAAAATAGGAAACTCCTTTCCAAAGTATCATGTCCTTAGATCCAAATTTCAAAGTCAAGGCATCAAAATCTCTACGATGGATTAGTTCAGCAGCATTTGTAAACAAATATCTTTTAGCATCTGTTGCTCCTTCCTCAGTATTCAAACAATTCAAAGAGAGCATAATAGTATACAGTATCAAGATTCTCTGTGTATTTTCCATCTTTGCACGCTTTATTTTAACCTCTATTTCATTTATTTTTACTTTTATTTCATATTCTCTGTATCTCTTTGACCTGGAATAACTCTGTAGACCAGGCTTTCCTTGAATTCTCAGAGATCCGCCTGTCTCTGCCTCACAGGCATTGAGATTAAAGGTGTTTGCTACCACACCTTGAACTCACAGAGACCTGTTTGTCTCTGCCTTCTAGGCACTGGGATTAAAGGCGTGTGCTACCACACCTTGAAGTCACAGAGGTCAATCTTCCTCTGCCTCCCAAGTGTTGGGATTAAAGGCGTGTACTACCACACACAACTTCTCTTTTTCTTACTTTTTTTTTTAAGAATTTTAACTTTTAGTCTGCATACATTTCTAACACACTGTAAATCATTTAAAAATTTTCTTTGTCTTTGAATCTCTCTACTGTATATCTCTCTTTTTCTGACCACACAAGCCTTTAAATTACTGAGCAGTATGGGTAGGATTAAAGCCCTGGCCTTGCCAGCTAGATCCAGTCCATTCCTAAGTTTTCCAGCCTCATGGTAGAGATACAGGCTGTAGCCATGTTTACTGCCACAGCTCTATGGCATTTCAAGGTCCCTGCCAGCCAGCGAGCTACAACAGACAACAGTCAAGTCCTCTCTGGGTAGTTGGCCCTCCTGCCTCAGTCAGAGTTTGCCCTGGCAGGACGGTCCAGAAAGCCGGCATTTTTAAACAGCACAACTTTTTTCCTGCTACGGCTGAAAACCGAAAAGCATGCGTTCAGCCTTTCGTCAACACCATTTAAGTGTTTCGTGGCAGGACCTCTTAATGAGCTGCAGGGTTTTGCAGCTAAAGCTGAGTCAGGAAGCCTCTCTTAGATGAGAGCGCTTGCTTGTCTCTAGCAAGCGGAGCAGACCCGAAAAATTGTTGCTACCAAGATAACATGCTTCACTCCATTCTTTCCCAAGCTTTCTCAGGGTTTTTGTGGATTCAGTTATCCTCACGTTGGGCAGCCATCTGTTGAAATAGGTAGCGGCGGGGCTGCGTCCCCAACACCCCGGCCGCTTGGCTAGCTCATGCCCGAAATAACAACACACAAACTGTATTCATTGAAACACTGCTTGGCCCATGAACTCTAGCCCTTACAGGCTAATTCTCGCACCTGGACTAGCCCATTTCTAATGATGTGTGTAAGCACCCCAAGGTGCGCTTACCGGGAAGATTCTAGCCTATGTCCATGTTGGTTCGGAGGAGCTTCATTGCGTGCATCTGCCCAGGAGAGCGGAGCATGGCATCTCTGCTCCAGAGCAGAGCTCTCGGAAGCAGAGCAGAGTCTGACCTCACTTCCTCCTCCCAGCATCTTATTCTGTTTATTCCTCCCACCTATGCTTTAACCTATTAGGACCAAGCAGTTTCTTTATTGCTCAGCCAATGAAATCAACAGATTGATATGACACTCCCACATCAGTCATACACTGCCTTTACAGGGTTGTGCCTTTCTGCCTGAAATAGTATTATGCTGTCACTATGTATGGCCTTTATGCAACAGATCTGAAATACCTCCATCCATTTCAGATCAGCACACATAGAAGCTGAAAGGAGTCCCTGCACCGTCTGTCTTCTTCCTCTATCCTTTGCAGTAGGTGCATTACAATGTTGTCTTCATTTTAATCTGAAGGCTTACTTTTTTTAACACAAAAATGTTTGTTTGTTTATTTTCATGATACTTTGATCACAGTTTTTTTGTCTCCCCCAACTCCTGGTTTGTTTGGTATGGATTTTGTTTGTTTGTTTGTTTTTGTTTTGTCTTTTTCTTACTATTGTACTCTCCAGTTACAGTGGGAAGAAAATATCACTCTAAGAATGGAAAACAACTACTGCGAGATCGAGGGATTATAGCACATGGTATTTACCTCCATGCAGAGATCAAGGAGAGAAAACCCCATGGGGTATTCAAGGAAAATCATGGATGTGGAGCAGATGTCAGTGTGCTGTGCTCACTAAGATTTGCTACTACTACTGTGAGAGCTGGTTATTTCCCTCCAGTGGTGTTTCTTTTCTTAAAGAACACCATTTTATTTCAACCTCAAGAAGTGAAAACATGAATTCTGAGTTCTGCAAGTGATCTATGATCATGTTACATCCAACAGAAATCATCAAAGGTTTATAATAAAACCATTTTCTGAAGTGAAATGAGAGAAATAAAGGGAAGGAGTGGCATGGCTGCTTTGTGAGAGTCCTACAGAGTTCCTCTGGAAGGACGTGCAGCAGCTGGAGGAAAGAGTCTTTCTGTTAAATTAGTGTGTGTTTGTAAAGCAAGCAAGCTAGTGAAATAGTGAGGAAGGAAGACAGAGACAGCAAGAGTGAGAGTGAGAGAATGGATACAAATGGATTAAAGTTTATGTAGTCATTAGATCTGAAATTGGAAAACTTCTAAGGAACAATGCAAAGGCTATATTGTATGATATGTCTGGGTGACGATGAAGAAGTATCAGAATTTTAGAAAAGATGTTATATTTATTCCCAGAGACATGGCAATCTCTGTACTTGGGGAGTGTTTTGGCCAGGTACAAACAGAGACAACTGACACTTCAAATTGGAGGGCTGCAGACACAGTCCACTGTCTGGGGTTGCTCACAAGATGAGGAAGTGTAGGATCTTACATGAATGTAGAGAGACACAGTAATTGTGGAAAGGCTAGGTCATTATCCTTACTTCTCATACCTTTCTCTCCTTTAGATATTTTCTCTTCTCCAAATCTCAATCATTTGTCTACACACAGTTAAATGTATCCTTCAGAAAGGCCTCAGACACTGTTCATGCCATCTGTGGCACAATTTAACTAAGAGCATGAGATAAATATATTCAGTGGCATTTTACACAGGGTCAGGCCTGCTGTGATCATTCATCAGTGTGTTCTCCTCTGCATTGTTTTAATAAACAAAGTAACACAAAACATCTGAGAGCTGGGGTTGCTGCTGCTTAGTGTTGCTAATTTTATGAAATAGTTCTGAATCAGACAATGAATGCTGTAATCAGTGAAATATCTTCCATTGTTTATGTTTTCTAATCTTTCTCCCTAGACTTCCTAAGCAATGCCTATTATTCCTTTAAAAACGGCGGGTAGACGAACACAGGATAGACGAGACACGCGCAAAAGGAGGAGACAAGACACGCGGCTCCCACGTGGGTGCACTTTAATGTGGGAAGGGGAACACGATAAGGGATGGGTGTGCAAGATACACAAGGGTAAGGGGCAAGAGAGAGCGAGACCTCGTGGAAGCTCGCTTTTTAACGGGAAGCGCAAGGTTATCTGGGAGAAATGACCCGCACCTGGGCATGCCCGCGTGCACAGGTGTTGGTAATCCAGGAGGAGTCTGGGAGCTGTAGTTTCCAAAGGAATAACATTCCAACCTTTTTGGTTTTATTAAAAAAAATTGGGGGGGTCTTAAGGGGTAGGGAATGGGGACGTAGCCCGGTCTCTCATGACTGCTTCCTGCTGACTTTGGGCGTCAAGGGGTCCAGGGAGTGTCCGGTGTTCTGTTGGTCCGCTGGCGTTCTGAGATGGCTGATTGAAGAAGTCACCTCCATCCGGGTTTTTCTTCTGAGTAGCTGGTTAGGATGCTGGAAGGCAAAAATCGCATTAGTGGAGAAAGAAATTAGGGAGAAGAGATCTGGAAGGTTTGAGATCTGGAAGCTTTGGAAGGTTAGAGGGGAAACTTGGGGGTGGGGGGGGGAGTTCTAGGAATGAAAGAAAGAAGAAGGAAAAAAAATTAAATGATACTTATTCCATTACCGATCCGCTTGTGTTCTGTCTGCTTAGGTGGACTGACCTGTTATGTCAAGTAACTTTGTTAAAAATCTGCTTACCGCCGGAGCCCTTGACTTCGTATTTGATGATCTGTAATGACAGCTGAATGGTTATTTAGAAATTTGGAGAAGGAAAGGTGTATTAACACAGGAGGATTAGGTGGCAGATGGGGTAGGGGGGGCTAAGCCTGGTATCTTTTGGAACTTGAGGGAACAGGGTCCCGTCTGGGTTACCGTGTATGGAGGATTATCTTGAGCTGTGGAAATAAATGGCTTAAGGTATGACAAGTGGATCCAATGGGGAATCCCTTTAAGCTTGGCAGCTGTGGGGGTTAGAAGAATTACACTAAAAGGTCCCTGCCATTTAGGGGCAAGAGGTGGGGGGTGTTGACCTGGGGGTGAGAGTAATACCTCATCTCCTATTCTAATTGGTGGAGGACATGGGTTAGTGCAAGGCTGAGGTAGGGTGTGATCCGCAAAGTCCCATAGAAGTGAACGTAAGTGGGAAAAGAGGGGAGTGAGCAGGTGATCGGGGAGGGGGGAGATTCCCGGTGAGAGGCCAGGTGTTAAGACGGCCACCCATACATAAGTTCAAAAGGTGAAATGAAAAGGGGGCCCTTAGGGAGAGCCCGAAGCCTGAGAAGAGCTAGGGGCAGAAGTCTTACCCAATCGAGGTGGAGTTCCTGTGACATCTTCATGAGAGCTCCCTTTAAAGAGCGATTAGTTCATTCTACCTTACCTGAAGACTGAGGGTGGTATGGTATGTGGAAGTTCCAGGGAATTCCGAGTGCCTTGGACAAATTTTGAGAGATCTGTGACGTAAACTCTGGGCCGTTATCTGACTGAAGAGAGGTTGGGAGTCCAAACCTGGGAATAATCTCTCAGAGAAGAACGTCAGAGACTGTCTGGGCTCTCTTGTTAGAGATGGGGAAGGCTTCGGCCCACACAGACATTGTATCCACCAGAACCAGGAGATATTTGATTTTCCTGACTGTGGGCATATGAGTAAAATCCAGCTGCCAGTCGGTTCCCGGGAGAGAACCTCTGGCTTGGTGGGTAGGAAAAGGGAAGCTACGATACTTGGTCCTGGGATCTGACTTTTGGCAGATCTAACAGGAAGCAGTGGTGGCTTTTAAAAACCTGATATCGTCAGGTGTGGGATTGATATGTGTTTTTACAAAATGAAGTAGGGCTTTTTCATTGGGATGAAAAAGCTGGTGTAGGTAGGACAGGATCTGTTGGGTGTTGGGAGGTGTCTGTAAGGCTGTGGGCTGTGCTGTAAGTACTCCCTGACGTAGTTGAGACAGGCCTGTATTCTGGAGTGCTGCCATCTTAGCTGCTCTGTCGGCTCGGTTGTTCCCCTTGGAGACAATAGAACTGTCAGATTGATGAGACCGGCAGTGAATAATTCCTATAGCTTTAGGGAGATAAGAAGCTTTTAGTAAGTCCATAATATGCTCTGAGTTGGTAATGGATCCTCCCTTCACCGCGAGTAGCCCGCCCTCCTTCCAGATGGCTGCGTGAGACAACAGGATATGAAACGCATATTTGGAATCTGTGTAGACATTTAAAGACTGTCCCGCGGCTAACTGAAAGGCTCGGGTGAGAGCTATCAGCTCGGCCTGTTGATTGGTAGTATGAGTAGGGAGTGCCTTTGCCTCAACTATCTCTGTGTCTGATACTATGGCATAACCTGCTCTGCGCGTCCCGTCACATAGAAAGGAGCTGCCGTCCGTGTACTAGGTATGAGTGGCCTGGGACAGACTGCCCTCCTGTATATGTGAGGGCTGGGGTAGTAGGTCCTCTAGGAAGTCAATGCAGGAGTGAGATGGGGAATCATTAGCGTTAGGTTGAGGTAGAAGATTTGAGATGTTGATGGGTGGACAGGATTGAAATGTGAGGCTCGTATCTTCCATCAGCGCCACCTGAAGGGAAAGAACTCGAGAAGGGGGTAGGGTTTGTAGGCCTTTGTAAGTTAAGAGGTTAGACAGGTTATGATGAGAGAAAACTGTAGTGGGTGCTCCAAAGGTTAATTTTTTTGACTCACGAATAAGAAGTTCAGCAGCTGCCAAAGCACGTATGCAGGGTGCACAGCCCCGAGTGGTGAGGTCCATCTTCTTTGATAGGTAAGCTACAGGTGCAAAGGAGGGTCCCAGTTGATGACCTAGGACTCCCAGAGCATAGCCCTCCTTCTCTGCTACATAAAGAGAAAAGGGGCGAGTTAAATCCGGAAGATGGAGAGCTGGGGCTTGGGTCAGGGCCTGTTGGAATCTCCAGAAAGGTTTGGAGATGGGGTGGAAAAGGGGCTCATGTAGGGAGCCGAGAGCTGCTTCATATAGGGGGCGGGCATGGAGGGAGAAGGAGGGTATCCAGGAACGCAGGAAACCAGCCACTCCCAGGAATGATAAAACCTCTTCTTTGGTGGAAGGAACTGCAAGAGATTGAATTAGTCTTTTTCTTTCCAGAGTGATAGCTTTTTGTGTTGGCGTTATGGTCAATCCCAAATACGTTACCTGAATTGTGGACAATTGGGCCTTGCATGGGGAGACTCTGTAGCCCTTTTTGGATAAGAAGTTTAATAAGGCAGCAGTATCAGCCCTGCTGGTCTCCAAAGATGGGCTAATAGCAGGATGTCATCAACATAGAGTATCAGCTTTGATTTAAGGAGAGACAGAGAGAGCAGATCAGAGGCCAGAGCCTGGCCAAAGAGGTGTGGACTGTCCCGGAATCCCTGAGGGAGGACGGTCCAGGTTAGCTGTGTAGAGAAATTAGTATCAGGATCTGTCCAGGTGAAAGCAAAGATGTTTTGAGATTGAGGGCTGAGAGGAATAGAGAAAAAGGCATCTTTGAGGTCCAAGACCAAGAAGTGGGAGGTCCCTGGAGGAATGTTAGACAGAAGGGTGAGGGGGTTGGGTACGACTGGATGCAACGGCACCACAGCAGAGTTGATGAGCCAGAGGTCCTGAACCAAATGATAAGTTCCGTTAGATTTTTTGACAGCCAATATTGGGGTGTTAAAGGGGGAAGAGGTGGGACGAAGCAGCCCCTTTCTCAGAAGGTCAGAGATTATAGGTTTAAACCCTCTGAGGCTTTGGGAAGAGACGGGGTACTGAGCTTGGGTGATGTACCCGGTTGGGTTTTTTAACTGAATAACAACAGGGGAATGGTGTTTAGCGACGGCGGGATTCTGGGTGTCCCACACGAGAGGGTCCACTTGGGAGGCTGGAAGAGGAAAAGGCACGTTAGTATCAGAAGATCGTGGGGCCAGGAGAAGAAGCAGCTGCGTCGCCGACGAATCTGGAATGAAACGAGTTGGGGGCGCGGAAGAAATGAAGGCTCCCAACTTGGTTAGAAGATCTCTCTCCAAGAGTGGAACTGGGCAGGTTGGTAAAACTAGGAATACCTCTAAATACGCAGTTGAGAGGCAGAGTTTGGTGAGGTAGATAAGGGCGGGAGCTGAGGCGGGAGAGGAAGCTGCGTTGGCGGGAAAGAGACCTGGATCTGGGAAAATGTTTGCTTGGCGGGGAACAAGAGGGAGACCTGCGGGTGGAAAGATTAGGGCCGGGTGAAGATTTAGACGAGTCCTTTTGGCGTCTAGAATCTGTTGGAGGAAGAGAGGTGGGTGAGATATCGCGCGGCCGGGGAAGGCAGGAAGGGGCAGTCCCACAAGGCCGGGGGGGTGGCGGAGGCTCGTCCGCCGGGTCCATGGCCGAGGAGGGCACATGTCAGGAAGAAGGATCTTGTGGGGAAGACATTGCCAGAAACATGTGAGCAGGTGAACAATGAGAAGCCGTAGACGGGTCAGTCTTTAGAGCCATGTAAAAAAACGCCATTATATACATCATTTATTTCCATTTTGCTGAGCGATGACAAAAATTAGCTAACTCACGTTAAGACATCGGGGTCAAATGAGCCCTGAGAAGGCCAGTGGAGGTCGCCCTGTAATTTATAACGGGGCCAAGTCTTGGAGCAAAGACGAGTGAGTTTGGTCATTTTAATGGAGGGAATGAGAGCGTGGGGCTTGAGAGATTCCAGGAGTTGACCGAGGGGGGAACCAGGGGTATGGTCTTAGATGGTCTAGAACCCATGGCAAAATATGGGGCTGACCGCCTGAGGCACGTGGAGGTGCCGCGAGTGCAGCAGTCCTGGGTAAATGGCGTGCCGTGTAAACCTGGAGGCCGTGCTATGGGCGAGATTGACTCGAACCCGGCAACCGACGGGCACCAAGCCCGGCCGGGAGGAGGGCAATCACGCCATTAGGGGCTGACCGTACAGCCGGAAAGGTGCCCGCTCCGTTAGCGAGCCCGACGCGGACAGGAAGGAAGGAAGAATAGGAGGAAGAAAGCCAGGGGCACCAAGCCCTGGGGAGAGAACGACTGAGAGCAATGAGCTCCCAGTGGCGTCAGAACCAAATTTAGCCAAGGGTGCAAGGCCGGGAGAAGGGCGGGGAAGGCAACTCAACCCAGGACTCACCAGAGGAAGCCGGCCGGACGTTCCCCAGGTGTACCAAGGAAAGAGAAGCCAGCGGGGTAAACTCACGCATTAGACGGTATCAGTTGGAGATGGCCGTGATGAGAGGCGGTGGCTGTAGGTCTCGGTTCTGACTCTGTGTCCGGCGTGAGGTCCCGGACCCTGGGAGGCGCCAGAGGCCCAGAGCCTGGACCTCGGGTGGAGAATCTGGCACGAAGAAGTCCCCGAGTCGTTACGAACGGCACCAAATATTATTCCTTTAAAAACGGCGGGTGGGGTGTGTAGACGAACACAGGATAGATGAGACACGTGCAAAAGGAGGAGACAAGACATGCGGCTCCCACGTGGGTGCACTTTAATGGGGGAAGGGGAACACGATAAGGGATGGGTGTGCAAGATACACAAGGGTAAGGGGCAAGAGAGAGCAAGACCTCGTGGAAGCTCGCTTTTTAACGGGAAGCGCAAGGTTATCTGGGAGAAATGACCCGCACCTGGGCACGCCCGTGTGCACAGGTGTTGGTAATCCAGGAGGAGTCTGGGAGCTGTAGTTTCCAAAGGAATAACAATGCCTCTTCTTCAAAGAACACTTCTTCCTGCTAGGCTCTAAAACTAACAAATCAACACAGTTAAACCTGTAAGTTGTGACCAATGTAGCACCTCAGTGCTAGCAAAGTCTGATTAACTGAACTGAATAAGTGGTTCCTTGCCTAGGATTTAGTGGTATCTGCATTATCCCGCGTGTTACACACTGACCAGAATCACTAATCAAACTTAAGAGCACCAGTTATATTTTCTGTGGTATTTTTTGTATTTTTCTTTGTGACCACAAAGCTTCCCTTTTTTAATGTTGATGGCATCTCATTTGAGCCAGGCAAATGGTTTAGGCCTAATGCATTTCTGTCAGAACTTTCCCATATGACTAGCTACTAACAGCATTCGAAAGTCTATTACCCATAACTTTGATGTTTAGAAGTTCATCATTAACTTCACTCTTATTTTATGTTTTAATATCTTCCAAAACAAAATGTTGCTAGGTCTTTGTTATTTTTAATTATATGGAAATTGATGATACAGATCACCAAAGAGACAGATGAGTGGAAATCAAATAATTTCCCTTCTACTGTGTGCCCTTTCTATCAAAGCCTTCAATGAGCCTAAAGTTCTAGAAAAGCTACAGACACCTTGTATGTCTCCCTATGCCAAAGTTAATTGAAGCTTATACACTAAAGGAATTAGTAAGTATGACATTCACTTAATTATATAATAATAATGAACAAAACTCAATACATATTTGCTGAAAATTCACTATTATAACTCATTAGGGCACCAGTTTTATCAAATAAATTAAAACAAGATTCATATCTATTTAATTGGCCAATTATAAAAAATTAATAGTAATTTTCATGTTGCTCATCACAGATAGTTTAAATATATGAGAAATACTATCCTGACAACTTGGAAATGTGTTGTGTTTTCACAGAAAACAATGACTCGGTTATGGAACTATTAATTTTGCCAAAAGAATGACAAGAAGTTTTACTTACTTTTATAAATTCAGTAGTAATATTCAAAATGTTCTAAGAAAGATGTAGCAATATTCAAAATATTCTAAGAAAGATACCCCTTACTTGATTTCTTAATCCTCTCTAAAATTTAATTGCAATATTTTTAACTTATATTTTGCTACCAAATTCTTTGGATATACCTTAAGTTTTAATAACTTAGCAAAAATAACTTTTCTTCATTTTATGTCTATCAATAATATGCTTGACATAAAAAGCCCACAGTGGAAGTACAATTTTGCCTCAAAGATTTCAAGAAATTAAAGATTTTCTCTGAAATATTAAGGAATAATAGTGTTGACTATCTACCTAAAATAACTATAATACATGTAGGGTTATACGTAAATATACATATGTAGTTAAAGTGACATTTTTCCCCCTGGGGCTTGCATTGTTCCCTCCAAGAGCCAAATATCATGTAACAAAAACTATCAAAACCAGATATGAGAATCCCTCATCTCAGTTAGTAAGAATTGTCAGAGAGACTCACAAACTATACAACCAATTATCATTGCCCTTGGTTACTCCACAGAGGTAGAAGTCCCTTTTGCTGAAGATTCTATGCACTTCAGAAACAGGGTATTCTTCTGAGCTAGAACTGTAACATGAACAGGGTCTCCTTGTTGGGGTTTCTGTCTGCCTGGTACCCCACATCCCACAAGCTCCAAAGAAAATCACACAGAGAATCTCTATAAGTTAGAAGCTGATTGGCCCATTAGCTCATATTTCTTATTAGCTCTTATGACTTATATTAACCAATTATTTTGATCTATTTTAGCCATTGGCTCGGTACCTTTTTTAGCTGGCAGGTCACGTGTTGTTTCTTTGGTGATCTGGGCAGAAATGGGAGGAATCAACTTCCTCCTTCCCAAAATTTTCCTGCTCTCATTGCATTATTTCTACTTCTTGTCTGGTTTTCCTGCCTATACTTTCTGCCTGGCCAATCAGCGTTTATTTAAAACATGATTGACAGAATACAGACAATTCTCCCACACCATGGAACTGACATGAATGTCCCCTCCCCGAGGACTTCACAGTACCTGAATGTATCATACTAGCTTCCAAAGGACATAAACAACCAAGAGTTCTTCCTAATTATGATTCTGTTGTGGAATATTTCAAGATGTGTTATATTCTTTATGTTGTGGAATATTTGTCTAATGATGCAAAGACATGTTGCATTCTTTTATGTTGTATTTGTTTAACTCTGTAAAGCTGTGTTACTTTGCCTGCCTAAATACAGTCTAATAAAGATCTGAACATCCAATAGCTATACAAAATAAAGGATAGATGGAACTAGCATGCAGAAAGAAGAAATAGTAGGAAAAATCTAGGGAAGAGGGAGGAGCAAGAAAAGAAAAAGTAGAAGTGGTGTGGGAGGTCCTTCTGTCTCTGTGTTGCTTTTCTTGGTTAATAAATAAAGAAACTACCTTGGCCTATTGATAGGGCAGAACTTAGGTAGGAGGGGAAGATGGAACCAAATGTTGGGTGGAAGAAAGGCAGAGTCGAGAGAGATGCCATGGAGCCACCAGAGACAGATGCTAGGAATTTTACCCAGTAAGCCACAGACTCATGGCGATACACAGATTAATGGAGATGGGTTAAATTAAGATGTAAGAGTTAGCCAATAAGAAGCTAGAGCTAATGGGCCAAGCAATGTTTTAATTAATATGGTTTCTGTGTGGTTATTTCGGTTCTGTGTGGCCGGGTGAACAAGCAGCTCCTCTACAACAGAGAGGAGCATACCGTGGGTCAGTTACCCAGCCACACAGCCAGCCACTGAGTAAAACAAAAAGTAATATATAGAATAAAACAAGGTAAAAAGTCCAAAGGCAAAATGTAGTTAAAGAGAAATAAGGTAAGTTAGAAAAGCTGACTTACCACCTGTTCAACAAGATGAAAATAATAACTGCTAGTATAAGAAACCTTGGCAACTACCCAGGACTAGTTAAGTTATGGACCTTGGCAGAGAACATATAATGTCCCATTTACTGTTGTTGTGGCTTCTGTCCTGCCCAGTTCCCACAATCATTAAGTAAAATAATAACTGCTAGTATAAGAAACCTTGGCAAATACCCAGGACTAGTTAAGTCATGGACCTTGGCGGAGAACATATAATGTCCCATTTACTGTTGTTGTGGCTTCTGTCCTGCCCAGTTCCCACAATCATTAAGTCCAAAAGAAATCACACAGAGGTCTACAAGAGCTATAAACTATCCCATTAGCCCAGACTTATTAACTCATAACTTATATTAGCCCATTATTCTTGTCTATATTAGCCACGTGACTTGGTACTTTATTCAACAAGGTAGTCACATCTTGCTTCTTCTGTGCTGGGTCACACTGCACACCAAGATTTCATCTTCCCAGAATACTTCTGTTCTCATTGACTTACCTCTACTTCCTGTCTAGTGGTTCTTCCTATACTTCCTGCCTGGATACTGGCCAATCAGCATTTATTTAAAATATAATTGACAGACTACAGACCATTGTCCTACACCAGTTTACCAAACCAGCATAACCCGTAACTGCAAATATAAATATTTGTTCTTAATCCTACTGGTAAGTGCAGTCCTCCTCATCAAGGATAGTTCTTTTTGTAATATAGAGAGTCCATTTCAGAAAGCCCCAACCAATCAAAATGTAGAGTTGCAGAGCCCAGTCCGAGTAGATACATCTACAAAGCAACTCCTGCACCTAAGACTCAGGGGTTATTGTGGAATAGAAGGTGGAAAGATTGTAGGAGACAGATGATTGGGGACTTTGCTACCAACAAAGTCAGAAGTCAGAAGCTATGCCTAGAAAATGACACCAACATGGCTGCCCAAACATGACCTGAACAAAGAGAACATCAATAGACAACCAATATAGAAGCTCATGAAGATCAACCCTACACAACTATAAAAAAATAAGAAACTCTAAGAGCAGAAGAAATCATCTTTCCCAGAGTAGAGCACACCAACTGGTTATTCCAACGTTTGGATTCCTATCTGCCAGTGGAGATCTTAGTATTCATGTTCTTACCATCATGGCTTCATTTAACATGATAGAAGTTCAAGCAAACACTACGATCATGAGTCATTAGAACTGTAAGCTGATATAATAGTCTTTTCTTTTTAAAATCTCCTTCAAATATTTTGATACAATAATGAAGTATTCTAATACAATCTAAAATATTTACAAATCTGTTCTCTCTGATAAAAAGACATTAAGAACACTGATGGCTCTATTGATATCTTTAGTACTACTTCTGAGCTTTAGATATTTGATCTCCCAGATATATACAACTGAAGTACCCACACCAGAGTTATGTGTTCCATGAAATCCTAAAGCTTTCTCTTTCAGCTAGTTATAGTATAATCCACCTGTGTGATCAAGGCAAAACCCAGACAATATCCCTTAAGATCAGAGAGCAAAACAGCCCCACTGGGCAGCCTTATAGACCAGGCAGTGGTAACACACAACTTTAATACCAGTAGCCCTAGTTTGCCATAGAAACCAGGCAGTAGTGGTGCACACCTTTAATGCCAGTCCTAGAGAGGAATATAAGATGAGAGGAGACAATTCACACACACAGCCTCATTCTGAGTTTCCTGAAGTCAGAACCTCCATTTTGGACTGAGGTAGAAGTAAGAGTCAGTGGCTGGGTGTTTTGCTTTTCTACCCCTTAGGTTGAACCACAATATTTGTCTCTGGGTTTCTATTAATTGTGCTACAGAACCTATATTGAAACTAGAAGATACTTTATTTTATAAATGTTTTTCTACACAGTTCACAATTGGAAGGATCCAGGGGTCTGAAGGCTTGCTTTTCTTACTTATTTTTGCTATGTATCATGATGACATTTATCTAATGTCTACATTATCACATATGTTCTCAGGTGTCCATCACCCTTTCATTATCTCATCATTACTAAATTTTGAAACTTGTTGGTGTCTTGTCAATAACAGTAACTGAAAACTGTACTCACTTAGTAATGTGTATTAAGCTTGAGATTGTTTTTAATTGTTCTATACCAGTCTATACCACTTTATTCAATTTCTTTTACCTCAGAAAAATACAATACATTAAATATAAACAAAATAATCAGAAAATGAGAGTGATTTATTAAGTATTTGCCTGTCATTAGAAGAGGTAGAACCCTTCCTTGGTATTTCCTGGACAAAAATATTGGAACTACAGGTTCATCCATTGACTTTTTGTTTCTCTTTGCATCCCAGCTGTGTTTGTGCATTCCCTCCAGAACCCAATGCTCAAATTTAATTTTCATTGTAACACTGTGAAGAGGAGGGAACTCCATGAGGTCTTGAGGTTTTGAGAATGCCATTCTTATGAGTGAGTTCAACCTGCTGCTATTGGAGAGAGCCTGCTTTTGCAGGGTGGGTACTTCATTCTCAATATCAAGGATACTTCCCTGCCTCATGACTCTCCAATATTCAAGCTATTACATAGCAAGAAAAACTTTGACAATTTTTGGCACTACCATCTTGTACTTTTTATCCTCAATACTATAAGAAATAAGTATCTGATCTTTATAAATTAACCAATCTCAAGTAATTTGTTATTGCTACAACAAAGTAGTAAGTTATTCCTCAATGATAGAAATGCAAATTCTAAAAACAAAAGTAAGAAAATGCACTTATATGATTGACTCTGGTAATATCAAAATGCAAGGTTTATTGAAACAAATCTACTTTTAAATGTAATATTTTATTTGTAGTAGAATTATATGTTTCTAAGGAATAGAAAGCAAGAAGAATGCATCATCTCAGACACTGTCTTCCAATATAAAATGATTTCTTTTTGTACAATCTGTTAAATTTCTAAAATAGATTCCAGTCAAAATTGCTATTGCAAGAAATTCTGCACTGTGGCTATTACAGTTCTAACCCATGAACATTTCAGGAGGCATTTGCATTTAAATGACTGATTAATGTCACCATTTACAGAAATATGGGTCATTAGAGAAAGCATAAGCTACCACCAATATCCCGTTTGCACAGAGATGACAGAGGCAGACTTGAAGACAAGATGATGGCTCCCTCACTGACAACCTAAGATGCTCGAGAGTCCTGGGAACTCTTGCTGCAACACTGGTCATGAGCAGGATTTAGAGACATTAAAAGCTTTTGGCACAGGGAGAGATGTGTGGATGTTATGCTTCTGTTCCTATGACCTAATTGACAAAGGGACAATACTTTTTGAAATTATTTTTCTCTTGAAAGAAGATAGAAGCCTCCGTCATAGCAGAGCATCTATTGAGCTTCTTTGAGACTGGCTGACTCCATCATTTTTGAGGAATAGTCCAATTATCCAGACACTACAGGAATCTACCTCACCCAGAGGCTTGGAAGTCTGAGGATTATCTGTGCAATACCATTTCTAGGACAACAATGTCAACCGAAGTCACTGTATCAATTCATGGAATACTCAGATACCAGGAGGGAAAGAACTTGCTCACAGGTATATTGGTTGGATAAAGGAAATGTACCGTGGTCTGTGGAATTCTAGAACCCACTTTTCCCAGTCATTGGATGGAAGTCATGGCATCCTTTGACAAGATCATCTGCATCTTCATGCTAGAGCATGACATCTAGCAACTTTTACTATCAAAGGGAAAATGTGTAATAAATAGGTTTTTATGAATTATTATTTAAAAATTGTTTTTTATTTCTTGAGATCATGCCATTATCAGTATTGAATATACTTGTTGATTCAGAGTTTTCTATCTGTTTTGTCTTTCAGACCAGAAAGAATTCAGTATCATTTTTTTTACTGGATTTAGTTTTGCATGGAGATCTACTAGGCCTTTTCTGATTATGGAGTTACTTTATTTTTTAAATGAGACTATTCCGTGAGTCATGACAAAGGAGAGTTCTGATCTAACCTGATAATGTGCTAACCACAAAAAGCCTTCATTTCTGGTAGTTTGTCATTACATAAGAAAACTTACTTCAAGTGCAAATATATTGTCATGGAAAAAGAAAAAACAAAAGACACATTAGACCATGCAGTAAGGACCCCGGGGCAGCTTAATGTTGTCCAAGTCACAAAATTCCGGTGGCTCTTCTGCGTAACCAGCATTAAAATTCAGTCTTGTGATTTTAACTGTGATTGTCATAACAACAAATAATGCCCTTCATCTGAAGTTGGAAACATTTTGTTTTAGGAATTCATCAAAGACAAGATGTCTTTTGTGTTTTTTTTTTAAATTGTGTATGTAAATAAAACAGCAAACTTTTCTCTTTTCAACATAAGAATCTCATCTCTATCAAATTAGGACTATAGAAAGTTAAATTGTTTAACTTCAGGGAGTAAGGGAGTAGGAAAATTTATTTTTAATTTTGGTGACTTTTGAAGTCAAAAAGATTATTATATTTTTTACTGAATTCTGGTGCTCTATAAAACTCAGCTGCATCTTTCCAAGATGATTTTAAATGATCCCGTTTCATTGTGTCATCTCAGAAACAATTTCTGAGGAAAACCATCTGCTAACTGCTACAGAACAGACTGTCACGTGTGCCTGTTTATCAACAGCTGGTCCTCTCTTGTTTATACTTCTCTGATCATCAAAGCACTTGCTCCAAAGCACTTGCTCCAAAGCATCTCCAGTGTGGCATGCTGGGACTTTGGCTGCAGAGGTGTGCTTTGGTACTGATCTCACCTCATGCAGTATTTACCACTCTGCCAGTTCTACTTTACAGAGTTTGTCAAAAGTCATTATTAATATGGGCAGTCTCGATGCTTCTGAGAGAAGTACATTAGAAACGAGATTCCACAGAGCTGGTCAGAGTCTTTTACAGGGAAATGGGCTCATAAACCCAGCTATTATCATTTTGTGGTAGCTGCATATGATCATATTAATGGGAATTTTAGAACTGGCTCTGATTTTGTACCTATTATTCATCATAACTTTGTACCCTGTGCATATGGACTTGCTCCCATTTTTGATTACTGAATGTGAGGTGATATGATTTACTGAATTATTAAGTTCAAAATGAGAATTCATTGTTACAGTTCCCAACCTTTCATAGGCATCATGAATAAATTACAGAGACAAATGTTAGTTTATGTAAACACATTGTGCAAGAGAAAACAGGGACAAAGCTCCAGTGACACCATATTTACATTTGAAGTAAGTTTTCTTATGTGAGGACAGACAATGAAAAATAGAGGCTTTTTCATTGACAGGCTAGACCAGAACTCCCGTTTTTCATGCCTCATGGCATGAAAACAGTTCCATGTTCTTGTCCCCCTACTGCGCTTTGTTCTCTTAGTTGGCTTTAATTGATCTTATTTATTTATTTATTTATTTATTTATTTATTTATTTATTTATTTATTATGTATACAATATTCTGTCTGTGTGTGTGTGCCTGAAGGCCAGAAGAGGGCACCAGATCCCATTACAGATGGTTGTGAGCCACCATGTGGTTGCTGGGAATTGAACTCAGTACCTTTAGAAGAGTAGACAATGCTCTTAACCTCTGAGCCATCTCTCCAGCCCCCTAATTGATCTTCTTTCTCCTAACTGACTTTTTATTTCTGTTTCTTTCTATTTGTTATTTACAGATTTAGAAACTGATTATTTTAGTGTTCATAAAAAATAAACAAAAATGCCATTGATGATGCTGTGTTAGGATGGTGCCGCTTCTCACAGCAACTGTCTGCCAGGCAAAGGGCTTGGACAGCTTCTATCTCCTTGTAACATCACCCATCATCATCACAGTGGAAAAAATTCCTTCATCACCTTGAACAGTTGATCAAAATGTCATGGAGAGAACCTACCAGCAGGATGAGTGTGAGGAAAACCAGAGACTTTAAGATGGTTTAGAAAGGAAACTTAGCTACAATCTTGAAGTCAGTCAGACAATGTGTTAACAAAGCCTCTCAGTGTCTTAATTCAACAGGACCAGGTAAGGATGATCATTTCCTGTAGTGAGATAGTTTTGCTAGGCTTGGGCCTGTGTGGAAAGCTGAGGCTGCTAGTTAGGAATTTTACACCTGCACTACCACACAGATGGAAGGGGATGCTTGGGGGCAAGCTGGGATGGGATAGATAAAGCCAGTAGCTGGGGAGAAGTCTCGCTGGATGGCCAGAAAGTTTAGGGGATTGGAGAGTGCCTGTACTCCATTCCTGGGGCAACCAGCCAGCTGGGTAGGCACACACTTACCTCTCTGAATGGACCTCTTGGTATAGGAGCAGGGCCTCTTGCTGGCCAGGGACCTTGCAGACAATAGTGCAGGCTTGGAAGGTGCACGCTCCTTCGAACAAAGAAACCCCTGTAGCACTAGCACTCACCACTGTGTCCCCAGGCCCTCAGCCCTGAAGCCGGCTGAGTTGGGGGATCCTAGGATCCCACAGATGAAAGGGGGTGCTTGGGGGAAAGCTGGGATGGGATAGCTAAAGCCAATAGCTGGGGAGAAGTCCTGCTGAATGGCCAGAAAGTTTAGGGGATTGGAGGGTGCCTGTACTCTGTTCCCCGAGTGTCCTGCCGGCTGGGCGGACACACACTTACCCCTCCGGATGGACCTCTTGGTACTGTAAATGTTTTCTTTTCCTTAAATACGGCCAGATTCCAGTGAAGTCAACATCATTCATTCACCAAATAATAAGTTCATTTGTGTAGTTGGGAATCTCACAGTAAATATGGAATAGAAGATATATTGGAATAAATGAGAAATGGAGACAAAATAAGTGTGTGATTTACAAAGACAATGGTCTAAGACAGATACTATTCAGTGTGGGGTGCATGTATTTGTCAACATTTGACAGTAAACTTCTGCCTTTAGACTGCTGTTCTCAGATCCTGTACTCTATTGCATACTTAATTTCTGCTTTTAAAAGTCATGATGCCACTTTGCCATTCTTCGATCAAACAGTTCCTGTTACTACTGAATATGTTTATAATATGTTGTAGCCCTGCGGGTCAAATGTTTTTGAGCATTTTGCATCTATTTTCCCTACATAAGGTATAGCTGTGGGTATGGATTATTGTTGCTAAAATTCGGTATTTGAATGAATTGTGTCCTAATTGCCTTTACCTAAAAATGAGACATAAATTATTTTCTATCCATCAGTGTTAGAAGGATGATTTATCAATGGGTATTGCTGGAGAGAATCAATATTGCTGCCTTTAAAATATTTCCAATTTCTATACAACTATGTCTACATCTTATATTGATACACTCAGCCAATGATGTTTTCCTGAGTTTATTTTTTATATATTGATTCTAGATATTTTAATTATTATGCTTATTTTTGTTTTACTTTTGATAAAGTTATCTGTAGCAAGGTTTCTTCTCAGACTTTCTCCGAGGACCATCCTACAAATAAAGACCCAGAGACTTATTATTAAGTACAAAAGCTTAGACTTAGCTTAAGTCTCTCCACTAGCTCTTATAACTTAATTAATCTGCTTGTATTAACATATGTTCTGCCATGTAGCTTGGTTACCTCTTCTTAGTACAGCACATCCAATTTCTCCCAACACATCTGATGCTGGCAAAACCACAAACCTAGATTCCTCCTCCCAGTTATCTCTCCCTGCCCTGAAGTTTCACCTATACCTACTGTCTAGCTATTGGTCATTTAGCTCTTTGTTAAACCAATCAGAAGTTACCTCAGGCTGAGATACATCTTTGTAATGTAAATGAATATTCTGCAACAATGCTCCTATGTATTTTGAGCTGAGTTTAAACTTACTGGGTAGTCAAGGATGGCCTCAACCATCTGATCATCCCATCTTTACCCACTGCGTACTAGGATTACAGCAGTGCATAGCCACACTGGCTTCCAGAAACATGCTGTTATTAAGAGAATATGCTGCAGACCTAGTGGCACAAAGTATTCAAGTTTTGACTATGAGCAAATGCACACAGACACCCTACTGTTTGTTGGTTTAATTTGCACTAATATCTTTCTGTCCAGTTTGGTTTTTGGTATATGGTAGTTCCTCAACCAATATTTATGAATTGATAAATGGAAGATTAGTAGGTTTTATATCCCACAATATGGCAAGACTCATGATAATGGAAACTAGAGGACAAATATGAAGGTGATGTGCATTGGTACTTAGAATTTCTGTACCTGAAAATTGGGGGATAATTTTGAGAATCTTAGTTCATAGATAGAAATTGTTCTATAACTTCCAATTTCATACCAAACTTATTTAAGATTCTCAGGGAATCCTCATGAATTATGATTATCTGTAGACCACAGAGACACTCATTTGTCCTCTGAGTAGAATACCATTCGCATCTCAAAGTAGAATACTGACCTAGATCTTACAAAGGTCTCTTGGTCATACAACCAGGAACATCCCTGGATGCTGCCACCCAGAGAAACTATTTACACCCAAAGTCTGGGCAAGAACTCAATAGGCTTTTACTTCTAGTAGAAGATTATTTCTCAGACAAAAACAAACAAACAACAGAAAAAATAAACAAACATGGGCACTCCTGTCCAGACGTTGAGGAAGAAAAGAGGTGGGAAAGGGTCCATTCATGGAGGGAAACATGATAAGGCTGAAGCCACACAGGAGCAAGATAAGATTCACAAAAGCAGTACAGAAAGAACAAAAGAAAGGGGTCCCAGAGAAGGTTGACAGATGTCATGGATTTACATAAAAATTAAAAAAATTATCTCAATTGTGATTTTTTGGTATGAAATATTCATAGCAAAAGAATCAATTCAATGTTGATAAAATTCTGGGGAAAGCAGATGTCGGGGCGGGGGGCAGAGTCGGGAGATGAAAGCACACCCTCCCAGGGAGTTGACAGATGTGGCTGAAATAGAGAAGATGTCAACAACACCAATCAAAAGAAACATAGACCTGGGAGTTCACAGAGCAATGGGGACTCCATGGGGCGGAGGTGCAGCTCAGCTTCTAAGTGAACTCTGAATTCAGGCTGAGACTCGTCAGGCAATGCTAAGTCCTTTATCCAAAGTCCCTCTTTGGCATCCCAACATGGAGTCTTGTACTTAGTCGAGGCCAACACAGACATTTTACATTTTACCAATCATATTTCCTATCCCTAATTTAAACTTTTGATGGAGGACTTACAGTTTTACATACAGATGTATTGAGTGTGCTGGTACACGAAGGGTTCTGGCAGGACTGGCATGGGCATGGTGAACACAAACCCAAGCATGGTAAACATGGGGTTGATGGGTTTTGCCATTTTCCCCTTTCCATCTCCCTTGCTTGAAAAGCACTAGATTACAGTACTGAAGCCAGCCCCCAGGGACCTTTCCTCTATTTGGCCACTGACTCCTTCCTATGACAAAACACTAAGATCCAGCAATCAAAATTTATTATTTGGCTAACTTCCAATCTGGATTTACCAACTCATTCTAGCATAGACCTCCCCTGCCTTAAGAACACACTCTTGCAAAAAGAAAAGAAACCGCTTGCTGCTGGGCTGCTGCTCGCAGTCCATCTTTGCAGTAAGGATTTCCTTTGTGCTGAGAATTTGGTTTCTGGGCGTGCCCTGTACGGATTTTGAAGGGCTGCCCCCCTTACAGTACATGCCTGTAATCCTAGCACACAAGAGGCTGAAGGAAATAGATGGTGCAATTTCCAGGGAAGCAAGAGCTAAATAGTTAATTTCCGGGTTAGACTGGGCTGTGGGTCATGACTCTGTCTCAAAAGTAACAAACAAAATCTACAACTGCAAAGTAGAAAAAGAAAAAGAAGAGGGACAATGAGAAGACATTTCATTTATTTTTTTGTAAGTCTCTGGTTTGTCATGGTTAGTACGGCCTTACAGATAAATGTGCAAAGAGAGTGGTGTGTCTCACACCTAGACATTCTAGCCTTCATACAAAAGTGTGAGAAACTACAGGAAATGTTTAGCTGAATCACATACATGCTCAAATATAAAGGGTCAAATCTATGTATAATACATCTCCTCAAGTGGGATTCTTCTATTTTTGTAATCATTTTGTTGTTTAACATTGTAATGTCACTCTGGAACCTTTTAGGAAATTGCACAATAATGTACCAATGAATACACATTAGCAACAGAAAGGTGACCTGACTCAGTGGCTGCTTACCATCCGCTGTGTCCAGTCAGCTGCTTCAGGTCTATGCACTCCAAGTTCTTAAAAGCAGGTCAACACACAGGTGATGGCAGACACAACATCTGACTTTTACATATTGCTGTCTGGATACTAAAATATACGTTTGATAATCTTTTTAATTTATGTAAACGTGTATGAGCTTGCCTGTGTGAGGCCAGAAGAGGGCATCAAATCCCCTGAAGCAGGAGTTACTGATGATTGTAAGCTACAGTGTGGGTGTTGAGAAACAAACTCAGGTCCTCTGCAAGAGCAGCAAGTGCGCTTAACCACTGAGCTGTCTCTCCATCTCCTATATAGGGATTCTTGTCAAAGTGTTTGGTAAATTGTTTTGTAATCCAGTACCTTGTTCCTTCTAACATCAGCCACCCCTTTCCCTTCAGAGCCACAAAATCGGCTATATGGCTGAGAACAAGAAATTCCTCTGTGAGTAAAACTTTCAATAATTATTTGTCTTTGACTTTTTAAAACAGCTTTTCAGAACAGTGAGGAGTTGGATCCCACTTGCTACCTGGACAAATAACGCTTTGAAATTTCAAAGCAGCCTTAAAGGCCTTTAGGGGAATCTGTTTCTATTTGTTGAAACTACTTCAATAAGGGCCCTTTGTAACCTTTTGACAAATCTATCATAGCATCACAAAAATATATGCATCCAATCACCAGGAAGTAAAGGAAGTAAGCTTGGGGAACTGTGGAGGAAATTTATTGCAAATACTGTCCCGGGCAGCTTATTTCTCAACAAATACCAAGCTCATCTATCAGAGGTGGAAAACACACCAAATTCATCTTTTTTTTTCTTGCATTTCTTTTTTTTTATTGAGAAAAGGAAAAAAAAGTTTCCGCCTCCTCCCAGCCTCCCACTTCCCTCCCCCTCCTCCCACCCTTCTTCCCTTTCCCCCACTCTTCTCCCCCTCCCCCCCACTCCTCTCCCCCTCCCTCTCCAATCCAAAGAGCAGTCAGGGTTCCCTGCCCTGTGGAAAGTTCAAGGTCCTCCCCCCTCTGTCCATGTCTAGGAAGGTAAACATCCAAACTGGCCAGGCTCCCACCAAGCCGGAACATGAAGTAGGATCAAAACCCCTTGCCATTGACCTTGGCTTCTCATCAGTCCTCATTGTTCGCCATGATCAGAGAGGATCAACCTACCCCTGGACCCAGCAATACCACTCTTGGGAATATACCCAAGAGATGCCCTATCATATGACAAAAGAATTTGTTCAACTATGTTCATAGCAGTATTATTTGTAATAGCCAGAACCTGGAAACAACCTAGATGCCCTTCAATGGAAGAATGGATGAAGAAAGTGTGGAATATATACACATTAGAGTACTATGCTGCGGTAAAAAACAACGACTTCTCGAATTTTGCATGCAAATGGATGGAAATAGAAAACACTATCCTGAGCGAGGTAACCCAGACCCAAAAAGATGAACATGGGATGTACTCACTCATAATTGGTTTCTGGCCATAAAGGACATTGAGCCTATAATTCGGGTTCTTAGAGAAGCTAAATAAGAAGGAGAACCCAAAGAAAAACATATAGGCCTTCATCAGGCGATGAAAGGAGACAGAGACAGAGACCCACATTGGAGCACCGGACTGAAATCTCAAGGTCCAAATCAGGAGGAGCACAAGGAGAGAGAGCACGAGCAAGGATCAGGACCGCGAGGGGGGCACCCACACACTGAGACAATGGGGATGTCCTATGGGGAACTCACCAAGGCCAGCTGGCCTGGGTCTGAAAAAGCCTGGGTTAAAACCGGTCTCGCTGAACATAGCTGACAATGAGGACTACTGAGACCCCAAGAACATTGGCAATGGGTTTTTGATCCTACTGCACCTATTGGTTTTGTGGGAGCCTAGGCAGTTTGGATGCACACCTTACTAGACCTGGATGGAGGTGGGTGGTCCTTGGACTTCCCAGAGGGCAGGGAACCCTGATTGCTCTTTGGGCTGACAAGGGAGCGGGACTTGATTGGGGGAGGGGGAGGGAAAGGGGAGGCGGCGGTGGGGAAGAGACAGAAATCTTTAATTAATTAATAAAGAAATAAATAAATTTTTAAAAAAAGAAAAAAGAGACAGATCATTACAGTTATTATTAGTATTTCCTTTGGACTTTAAACAGACAGAATATCAAATCCTTATGCACTGGTTCTTCTATTGGCTGCACGGCACTTGAAATTCTTTTATGGCCTATAAAATGCTTCTTTACATCAAGGAGTCCAGATGGGATGTAGATACAAGGGCTGTGAGGAGAACTGAGAGCTGAGCACTGCCTGCAAGGACCAGGAGTTCAAATCTGCATGGAGGAATGCTGAATGTCCAGTCTCTATAGATTCTCATTTTGAACAAGTTATTTTTCACCGAATTTATCTAATATTAAGTATTAAAAAGAAACTTCTGCAAGGTAATTTTTAAAATTTGCTGTGCATTAAAAAATTAATAATTAAAGAAATTAATTTAGCTTTTCTCATTGTACCAAGGGTGTGGTGAGGTGACCTCTCTGGGGTACTCAGTTATTGCTTCAAATGAAAGTAGAGTTTCAAGTACAAGAGAGTCATTATTTAGCCAAAAAGAAAGAGACTAAGAGGAAAGAAAAGAGGGAGGGATAGTGGATGAAAGGAAGCATGGGACTAAAGAAAGAAAAAGGGAGGAAGCAAGAAGGAGAAACTGAGGCTCATGAAGGTAATGAGAAAATAAGTTTAGTTATGATTCACTCTAATACATAAGACACAGCCATGTTTTTCCTAATGGTCATTAGGGTACATGTTCTGGGCTAGAGCTGTTGAGGAATGTAGGATGAATCTCCTGGGCTTTCAATGATACAGAGATTAGACTGTTGAATACACTCTTTCTTTAGTAAATTTAGGTAAAATTGTGCAGATGAAACAAAACCAGAGGGCAAATAGAGAATGTGGCATCTGGGCATCTAAGACATCTCTCCATCCACCAAACACTAGATCTAGAGCTTGGCAGGCTTAGTAGCATGGGGAAATAGAGGACATCTTGCTGGAAGCAAAGACCTGTATTTTGAGATCTGTATTTTGTTTATGCTATCTTAAGTTCACAAGTTAAGTAAGATATTCACCTTTACAGGGCAAGTGGACCTAGGAAATTAACCTCATATCTTATCTCCTAGTGAGACCTGCAGGCCCCAGGCTTTAGAAGCAATTGGCATTTCCTTTATTAGTTGATAGTCACAGACCTCAGTATTTCCTTATCAGCTAGGGTCTCCAGACCTGACATTGCAGCTAGATCAATGACATTCCAGCAGACCTGACTTTCCAGAATCCTGCTCTTCCCTCTGCCCTTTTGCTATAAAATGCTACTGAGAAAAAAATAAAATTTGCAGTTTGATCAGAAAAATAGACTTGCTGTCATTTCTCCTGTGTCTCTTGCCCCTTCATTCCTACCCTCCAGGGCAAATTCGGTTCTGTTCCTGTCCTGCTGGTTGGGACAACATCTCAGCCTGATAAAAGACAAACTGCAATCATTACTGAAAGGCCCATAGTTGACTACAATGAATTTATCAATAATAAGAAAAATAATTTGAGAAATTTGCATAATTGTTTTAGGTTGGGCTATGCGATCAGAAAAATCAAGTGAAAACCTCAATCACATTTGGTGAAGTTCTTATTTAGAGACAGTGTTCTTAAGCATGAGGTCTGGTTCAGGGCATTTGGGAGGATAGTCAATGGGCAGTCTCCTATATTTGTAGCTGTTGAAATAAAAAAAAAAGACCTACTGTTATGATTTTTGCCAGTGGGTCCCAAGCAGCTTGCAGTGGGGCAGGCTGGTCCTAGTGACAGTGAGGTTCCCTGACTGGAAGAGCCACCAGCCCCGGGAAGGGCCCAGCCATGTGGCTAGCGGCTGGGCAGGTGACAGTGAGTCCCCGGAAGGTGCAGGCTCCCAGCGGTGAGTGGGTAGGAGACACATGGACAGACACATCATACAGAATAGAATCGTATATTTATTACTAAGAGGAGACAGATGGGGGAGAAGAAGAGGACAGAGAGTGAGAAAGGAGGGGGAGAAGTGAGGAGAGAGGCAGAAGTGAAGCTGTCTCTCCAAGAGGAAGATGGAAAAGAGAGAGAGCTCAGGCCGGAAGCTGAAGATCAGCCTGCCTCAGCGAATGGGGGAGGGAGTGGGCATGGCTTGTATGAACAATTATAACACCTACTTGAGTACATGTTTATGTGCATTAAGTTATCTGCCTCCATTGGTCAAGCTATGTTATCAAGAGCACACTGTCCTCTTGTCTCAGGAGATAACACATACAGGGTGGTAATGAAGTCACAGCCTGGTGGATTCCGTAGCTCACAGCCAGGGAAGGTGTTTACATTAGAAACACAAAGATTGATCCCAATCCTGACTCTCAGAATTAATAGTTTATATCCTAGCATAAATTCTTTTTAAATTTCTCCAATTTAACTTATAAAGAATAATGATACTTTTACATGACAGGATTTGGAAAGAAATAAAATTATGTATTTATAATTGTAAAGAAAAAAGTCCCATAGAGTAAATGTCCAACAAATAACAGAAATATAAGAGAAGGAAAACGAGGTTATAAAAATTTTACTAGGTGTGGATCAAAGTAGCAGGTAAGGTACTGATGGAGGTAGGTCATTGGTTAAAAAATAAAGAAACTGTCTTGGCCCTGATAGGTTAAAATTTAGATAGGCAGAGTAAACAGAACAGAATGCTGAGAGGAAGAGGAAGTGAGCTCAGAGGCCATGCTCCCCTCTCCTGGGTAGACGCGATGAAGCTCCGACCCAGGATGGACATAGGCTAGAATCTTCCTGGTAAGCGCACCTTGGGGTGCTACACACATTATTAGAAATGGGCTAGTCCAGGTGCGAGAGTTACCCAAGAAGAGGCTAGATATAATGGGCCAAGCAGTGTTTAAAAGAATCCAGTTTCCGTGTTGTTATTTTGGGGCATAAGCTAGCCAAGCAGCCAGGAGCCAGGCTGTGGGAAGAGGCCCGCAGCTCCCACAACAAGGTACGATGGTTTAAACTGTCTTGCCCCGTGGAAGCCTTTGCAGAGAATGTTTTCCATCTGTCTCCTCTGTCAGTTTTTTAACTATTCACATGACTAATGGCTAAGTCCCTATTTGAATGGAGTCTGTGTCCTTTGTATCATTAGAGAGGGCGTAGCCTTTATTGTTGTGTGATCTTGTGTGTGTGTGCACTCATGTATGCTCAATAAATCTCAACATCTCAGGGAATGCCGTAACAACTAGGATCACATATTCTGACCACTGCTCACAGCCTCTCAGCCCCTCCCCCTTACCAGTGATGCTCAATATGAAACCTTCCCCATTCGGTGTCTGCAGAGATGAATGAAGCTAACCTCAGCACAAGACTAATTGCCACCCACCCAGCAAGTCACAAGGCAAGATGGAACTGCAGGAGCATCTGTGCACATACCTCAGCTCCACCTTCTCACTGGAGGGAAATCCATCATTCCCAGGAACAGCATCAGTGGGCCTTTCCACTGATACTCCATCAACTCCAGCACAGCGACTGCAAAGTTTGTGACAACTCGGATGGATCACAAAGAGAAAATGTGCACAATGTACAATATAACAAAAATAATTATATTACTGAGAATTCTTAAATATAATTATTTCAAAATGGCAATGGGTTTTCACAGGCACGCATCAAAATAATAAAGTGCTTGCAATGGGTAATTGCTCATAAACATAAATTAGAGGGGCACTGGGCAGCTCAAGTGTAGCTGAGTCAGATTAACGAAGCTTCTCCTATAGTGCAAAGACGCAACAAAATGGCTTATTATTCCAGCTACTATAAGGCTTAGAACCCAAAGCAGATGAGACACAATAACTCAGAAGGTAAAACAAATTTAAAATAAAGATGTGTGTTTACTGTCTGTCTTATATCTTTTCCCATGACTCTATTAAAATTCCCTGATAAAAGCAACTGAAGGGAGAAATGGCTAATTTTAGCTGAGAGCTCACACTGTGACTTACCTCTGTGAGGAAGTCAGGACAGTCATGCTGAAGGAGGTTGCATGATGTCTTCAGCAGACAGAAGAGAGCAGGGAATGTACTTGATTCCTAGCATTAAATTTACTTTCTCCACCTATGCAGGTCACAATTCCCTGTCCAGGGAACAGTCTCACCCACATCAGGATGTATATAATTATATCAGCTAACATAATCAAGATCATGCTCCCACAGGTGTGCCTGGGGCTAAGTCAGTTTACAACCCCACATACCTTCAGGTGTTCAGGGAAATCCCTTGTTCATTCCCAGCTACCCAAACTCAAAATATCCACTGAGAAACTATATTATTTAAATCACTGCTTGACCTATTAGCTCTAGCGTCTTATTGGCTAGCTCTTACATCTTAACCTAACCCATTCCTAGTAATCTGTGTGTTGCCAGATATATATAATGCAGGAAGTGCATTGTAAGTATCTTCCAAAACTCTAGAATTGACAAAGACATCTCACTTCCTAGACAGTCACCCAAATTTATTCTGTATCATTGAAGCATCCATTTTCAGCCTACAGGCCCATAGTATCTGGCAGACTTTTCCACAAAAGATGAAATTTTAAAGACAGTTCTGACAAAAGGCAGTTTGTCAGTCACTTTCTTCTGTACCCTGCAGAATATCTGGCAGTCTCTTTTATGAAGCAAGAACCCTGAAGGATCATCTCACCTTTAGACAACTTCAGCAGTCATTTTTCTGTGGGCCCTGCATGTCTAGTTCATACATGATAACATCAAGCGGTCCAGGCAAGAGCAGTTTCTTTCCAAAATGGCTAAACAAATCCACAAGGAGCCTCTTCGATGCCCATTTTTCTCTTGAAGTAATTGCTGCTGCCAGGAGCACATGTTTCTCTTCGTCATGGAAAGTCCTCAGGTACTAAAACATTTTAAATGCCATGTTCTGAAGGCCTCTGAACGATCTGAAAATACCTATCTATCTGAAATATATTTCTATATATCTAGAAAACTTAATTAACATGACTACAAACTTGACTATTATAGATGATTATCTATTAACTTGCATTTCTTAATTATACATTACATTTTTAAATGATCTGTGCAACCACAATACCTTAATCAAGAGCAGAAACACATATACACAGCATAACAAAATTGACCTTAATTTTTTTCAATAGCCCAAGATCCATACCAATGCAAATCTGTATAGCATACAGGCCTTTATCCCAGGTGAGTCTAGATCCTGGCAACCTGAAAAATACTGCATATCACCATATTGTTCTTCATAAAGAAATGAGATGGCTATAAATAGTGGAGCTTATTTATTAAATAATAGCTACAACTCATTACAATTATCAATTCAGACATGCAAAATTCTGTTCTCTTTAGTGATTCTCTTTTGTTTTATATTCTACTGGCTTCAATTCCCAAATTAACATTGTTAGTAATGACTGTAAGAATATTTAAAGATGAATTACAGTAATAATTCAGTTTATTATGAATAAACTTATAAAACTAATAAAACTCAGTTTCTTTCTTGGGAATTTTAGTGATCCTCTTTGGTTTTATATTTTACTGGCTTCAATTTCCAAATTAACATTGTTAGTAATGACTGTAAGAATATCTAGAGTTGAATTACACTAATAATACAGTTTATTAATAAACTAATAAACCTCAGTTTCTTTCTTGGGAATTTTAGTTATCCCCTTTGGTTTTATATTTTACTGGCTTCAATTTCCAAATTAACATTGCTAATAATGATTGTAAGAATACCTAGAGTTGAATTACACTAATAATACAGTTTATTAACAAACTAATGAAACCCAGTTTCTTTCTTGGGGATTCTTAAGTGTGAATATTTGCTTAGAATAATAAATAAAGTAAAAAAAAAGAAATTGGAAAAAGAAGACACAGGAATGCTAGTAATTAGTTGGAGAATGAGGGTGAAATGGTATAAATGTACACTGAATATACCAAATTTTCAGAAGGCATTAGTCAATTATTTTTTCTAAAGTAATGTTGTTTTGTAAGGCACACATTGAAAGTTTAAATAATAGGATTTTTAAGAGAAAATTATGTCATTTTTTCTTATTCATATCTCTTTCTTTTGAATATTAATGTACTTTGCTTTCATTATATCATTAAACTTCATGAGACTGAATGTAAAAAAAAAAAAAAAAAAAAAAAAAAAGAACTCTGACAAGAACAGGTAGATTTTGGTCAAAGAGATCAGTGGGCCTTGAAAAAAGATTCTTAGATTAGAAAATATATACCAGATTCCTCCTGTTAAGAACCTGTTAAGGGCACAAACATGCTAGGGCTTTCCCAAGTGGATGTCAGCCATTGAGGAATTGTGATGTGTGAAATGTGACAAGATTCACCCACTCATCCTGGGACCACTTGACTTGATCTCATTGATGGGTTTTCCTGCACTAGGAGGCAAAGTCACTTCGCTGCTGACGACCCTCCTTGTCTGTGCTCCTGTCTTCAGTTTCTGCTCATATCAGTTCAACACATGTCTCAGGCGCCACCTTCTTGCTTGCTAATGTATATAAATCCCTGTCATGAAACCAACTAAGAAAAAAAATTGGGAAATCAGCTCTCTCAATGTAAGAACGAAAATGGCCAACAGTTAAACAAAATGCCTGCTACTTGGGGGCCCTTTTTAGAACATCTGCTCCCCTTTAAACCACAGCTAGATCTCATGTAAATTTTTAAAATCAACTGTTGTAGCATTAGATAAATGGAGTTTGTCGTTTATCAACATAGGAATCCTTTTAACATAAGGTTTCACCAAACTTTACTGTGATGGTTTTGCTTTTTGGGTCTTTCTCTTTCTCATCTTCTTTTTCCTTCTTATCATCCTCCTTCCCATCTTCCTTCTCCTCTCTTTCTTATTGCTCCTCTTTCCATTTGTCTCTTTCTCCTCTTCCTCCTGATCATTCCTTTCCTGTATTTCTTGATCCTTCCTCCTTCTCCTGCTCCTGTTCTTCCATATATTTTCTGAGAAAAGGTTTATCATATTATCATATAGCACAGTCTGGCTTAGAACTCAATATATCCCCCAGACTTGCCTCAAACTCAGAGCAATCATCCTGTCTCAGCCATGTACCCACAAGTGCTGGGATTACAGCTGTGACTCATCACATTCCAGATATTTTTTTTTAAATTCATTTCATCTCCCTTTCAAAAATCTCTGTGATTTTGTTACAATTGGTCATATATTTGTTTTGAAAACCCTTTGTTAATGGGTACACTGAAAGATAGTTTCTGTATTAATTCATGGTACAAATTTTTTATTTATTCACCAGAAATTTTCTCTTTTATATGTAAGTAGATTTTAAAATACTCTGTTTTGGAGAGAAAGAATAAAAGCTATTCACACATTAAAAAATTTACTTTGATGGAAGGATGTTGACAATGCATTATTCTTCTTGCAATATGTTTCATGAAAAGCAATCTATAATTTAAAATGCAAACACTGAAGTATGTTGCAAAATTCTATAAAATTATATATAAGAGCTGCAACTCACATTTTCCCCAAATCAGTAAGGTTTATTTTAACAAGCAAGTTTGAAACCTGTGATTCAAAATGGTGTTTTCATGTTTTATTCATTCTCACAAGGGCTACTTTGATAAATTATAGATGCCAGTTTTCTCAAACGTCTCACAAGCTTCTTTCAGCTGGCGAGAATGCACACCTCCTCCCACAGTTCTGCCAGACTTGCTCTGAAAACCCGGGTCAGACTGCAACGCCTGCAGACTGAACAGTGAGCTCTACTGAGTCAAAATGCAGTGTTAAGTTAACAGCTGGGGAATGCAAATGCATGCAGCTCTCTGTTGTAGGTCATTCGCAAGTTTGGTCTTTTCAGCAAATGTGTGTGGATGCAATGATATAAACTTCTCAAAAGATATCTCCCTCTATCCCCTAATTGCTGTTGTTGTAGCATTAGATAACTGAAGCTTTGTCATTTATCAACAAAGGAATCAGGCAGCAGAAATTTATCTGCTCTTGCCTCTGCCTGTTAACTAAACCACTTTCTACAGCACTGCCTTAATCGCTCCTGAAAACAAGATGTGTGGGAAAATTTACAGAGGAGCTTTCTCAGAAACATGCTTGTATTTTCTCTTTCATTGACTGAGAGCCCTAAAGGTAAGTTAAATCTATCTGTGTGCCTGTTCTGTGGCTGCAACCCACACTGCTTATGACAGCAGAGAGTTCTGTAGCCATCAAATGTCTTCCTGAGAAAGGTGCACGAACGCAAAGGCAACACATTTGCTCACAGGTCTCCACTAAACTGTGAGGTTTATAGTCCAGGTGCAAGGAAACGGCAGTCACCACTGGTTGCCAAACTACCAAGAGTGCAAGGAGAGCTTCATTAGGGTGGTTCAGGTGTGGAGAAGCCTAAATAAAAGAAGGAAGAGGGAAATTAAAGCCTGAATAATTAAATAAAATGAATGGTCATGAAAATGACAGCAACAAAAATCTAAGAAGGTCCCCGAATCTGAATTGATCAGGGATCAAAGTCAAGTTGAATTATAGAGGGACAGCATTGTCTTTGTTAGGGATTCAATTGCTGTGATAAAACACTGACCAAATATAGACTATAAGCTATAATCTATCTCCAGTGGAGGAGAGGATTTATTTTATCTTATACTTTAGAGCCCATCATTGAGGAAAGCTAAGGCAGAAATTCAAGGCAGGAGCTGATGTAGAAGCCATGGAAGAAAACTGCTTACTAATTTGTTCCTCATATCTGGTTCAACCTGCTTTCTTATAGAACCTAGGACCAGCAGACCAGGGATGGTACCATTCCCTGTGGTATGGGTCCACCAATAGTAATCATTAATTAAGAAAATTCTCCACAGACTTGCTAACAAGTTAATCTGGTGGGGGCATTTTCTCAGTTGAGAGTCCTTGTTCTCAGGTAGCTCTAGTGTTTATCAGCTTGACATTAAAAACTGACCAGCACAGAAGAGAACTGTATTCTCTCTGTGTGTATATGTATGTGTGTGGCACACCTGTTTAGTTACCCTGGTATGGCTGACCAACTCTTTGTGTTTGTCTATCTGTTTATGAGACAGAGAGAGAGAGAGAGAGAGAGAGAGAGAGAGAGAGAGAGAGAGAGAAAACAAATTGATTTAACTCTACTTTTAAAAGGGAATTCATAATTCTTAAGCTTAAAAGTTGTTTGCATCCTAGTTCTGAAACATTAGTGCTAGACTTTCTTAGACTCAGGAGACAGGGAACTGAGTGTAGTGGGTCAGTAGACAATACTGCAAATGGAAAAGTTGGAAAAGAAAATTAAGCCAGGGAAAGTGGTCTGAATAATTGTCGACTCCAAGGATGTGAGTTAAAATCTGGATATCAATGAGCTCCCATCTCACTCAGGTATCAATGTTCTAACTGGAGCATAAAAGCTCTCAGCAGCTGCTCTTAGATTTCTAACCAGCTCTCACCAACTATGACTAGGAGTGTTGGCTGAGAGAAGTCATAGCCACAGGAGCTTGAGGGTCCTGGTCATATTGCACCACAGTCAGGAAGCAGAGAGACTAAAGACACTGCTCAGCTCCCCTTCTCCATGTCTACAGTCCAGGGCCCTCTCAGACAACAGTGCCAACCTCAATGGGCAGGGCTTCCAGATCAATTAAAGCAATCAAGATAATTTCCCACTGGCATACCCATTTCCCAAGTGATTCTAGACTCTCTCACATTCATAATTAACACTAACCATCACAAGAGCCATTTCGTTTGCACATGAACATCCCTCAGGTTTACAAACTTACTCCTTTACAAAGATGCGTGTTGTTTTCTACTGTTGGCCAGCCATTCCTCATGATTAAAATATCCCTGAATCTCTAATGCCTTCACATATTCCTTTTTCCCTCTCAAATAATACCTCAGTATGCTTTTAATGCCAAATAGACTTCCTAGAGTCCTATGTCTTCTCTGAATTTTGTTTTCTTGAAAATCACATATCCTCCAACCAATCCCAGCTCCAGTATCTTTAACTTCACTGTCTGGTTATCTTCATATGAGAGTTCTCACTGGGGATGGGATGAATGTCACACACCATCCCTAGCACATGGTGGGGATTTAGGAAATGATTTAACTTCACTGTCTGGTTATCTTCATATGAGAGTTCTCACTGGGGATGGGATGAATGACACACACCATCCCTAGCACATGGTGGGGATTTAGTAAATGATTTTGCACAGGGATGTCACCTTAAACTGTGGTATCAAACCTGTTGTTGTGTTCAACTTGCTAAAAAATATCACAGCGTCTAGCAATGTTTTGGGGGGGGGTTGTTTGCTTGCTTATTCTGAGCCAAGGCCTTATTGTAAAGCCTGCTGGATTTAAACTTAGTCTGTATTCCAGCTTGGCTTCACACTTGCAGCTCTCCTGAATGTTGGCATTAACATAGATGGCTTCCTGTTTTCTGGAGGCATTAGCATTTTTGGAGGACCCTGAGAATATTAGGATATTAGTCAAGTCCTGGATAGAATAGTCTATGGGGCTGGAATATCAACCTGCAGCTTTGAAGCTGCTCTGGATGCAGATTTCCGAGGAGACTGTAGCAGAGGTGTTCTGTGAGGCTGAGTAACCTGGCCCATCTGTTTTTATTGGTGTCTGGTTCCATTGTTCTGAAAACACATAAGCTTTCAAAGGTAACATACTTATATGCATTAACACAAGTACGGGCTATGCATTATACATGAGTCAATTTAAGAAGTTTTTTGTTTTATGTTTGAACAGGCAAAAATATACATCACCTGTCTTGAAGTTATTTTAGATTTACTTCTTTATGTCTATAGCCAGGATTTTCAGGGAGTCTTCTCTGATCAAGTCTGATCCTCTTTAAACTTAATGAATCCACAGCCTTTTTTTTCTTTGTAGAAATGAAAGCATAACCTTTTATCGAACACAACATATACTTTGAATTTTATATAGAAGTTAAGACAGTTAAAAAATAAATAGTTTGGTTTAAATTAACACTTCTCATAATCTGATGACTCTCAGTTGCTACTGTTTGTTCATCACCAATCAAAAAATTTAAAATCAACAAGACATCATATAGAATCCAAACTTTCTGGGCATTTTCCATCTTTATGTGGCCTAATTTTTTATATTATTTATTCTTTTTAAATACTTTATTTTATAATTTATAAATTAATTTTATGACTGTCTATATACATTTTCTTTTTGTTTCTAATTCTATGTACCTTTTTTAAAAATGCTATAACCTGTGTGGAGGTTTTTTTTACATCTATCTGATTGATGAGCATCATTACTCTTCTCTGATTGCATGAGACAAATGAACTGCTAAGTCAGCTGCTAGGTATGGCTCAGGTTAGGGCATGGTGCTGGTCCATGATGCTACCATCTGGCTCTAGGCTGAAGGTAGTCTCTGTACACTGAGCCTATTCGAGAGACCTTGGTCACCAGGAAGCCGTGTGTGACTCCATGTCCCACTTTGAGTGCTATATGTACACAAATTTTTCTGTCTGGCCAGTCAGCTCCTAAATAACCACATGGAAATTTCTTATTAATTATGAAAGCTCAGCTGTTATCTTAGACTTGTTTCTACCTGGTTCTTATAACTTAAATTAAACCACTTCTATTAAATTATTTTCTGCATCATGGATATTACTCTGTACTGCCTATGCTGCTTTTCTGTTTCATCTGTGTCTGGTTGGCAACTCTGGACAACTCCACCCCTTTTCCTGGCATTCTCTCTACCCCTAAAACTCTGTCTTTCTAGTAGCCATTCAGCATTTTATTAAACCTACCACAGTGACAAATCTTTACTCAGTATAAGCATTATCTCACAACAAAAATGCTACATGTAAGAATAACTAAAAATTAATTACTAAAAATGATGACATTTGCAAAAATTAGTGATACCTGAAAAGTTTAATATATTTTGGTAGTATATGTTTATATATATGCATACATATATACACACATATATATTTTATGATATATTTGAGAATATTGAACAAGTACATAATACAGGTATGAGGACCATCAATTTTACTACTATGAATATCCATGAACAGTCATGTCTATCTATGTTAAAAGCATGTGCAGAAATATTGCAACATCTCAAATTAATGTTATACCCTATGCAACCAAAGAGATGATAATTAATTGAGTGAGCTTACTTATGAAATAAACAGAACAGTGAAGCCAATAGAATTTGCAGTTCATGCCATTAAGTAAATGAATCCCAGGGACTGATGCTGGAAAGTAGTCAGATAGAATGCATGAAACTAAGAAAAGATCATGAGTATATTTTAAATTATATCTGTACTGCATTTTAAAATAGAAAAATAGATTAAAACTCAAGTCCAAATGGATCAAAGACCTCAACATAAAGCCAGCCACACTGAACCTTATAGAAGAGAAAGTGGGAAGTACACTTGAACGCATTGACACAGGGAACCACTTCCTAAATAGAACCCCAGCAGCACAGACACTGAGAGAAACAATAAATAAATGGGACCTCCTGAAACTGAAAAGCTTCTGTAAAGCAAAAGACACAGTCAACAAGACAAAATGACAGCCTACAGAACAGGAAAAGATCTTTACTAACCCCACATCAAACAGAGGTCTGATCTCCAAAATATACAAAGAACTCAAGAAATTGTTCATCAAAAAAAAAATAATAATCCAATAAAAAATGGAGTACAGACCTAAACAAAGAACTCTCAACAGTGGAATCTAAAAAGGCTGAAAGACACTTAAGGAAATACTCAACATCCTTAGTCATCAGAGAAATGAATGCAAATCAAAACAACTCTGAGACTCCTTCTTACACCTGTAAGAATGGCCAAGATCAAAAACACTAATGACAACTTATGCTGGGGAGGTTGTGGGGAAAAGGGAACACTTCCACAATGCTGGTGGGAATGCAAGCTGGTACAGCCTCTTTGGATGTCAGTGTGGTGATTTATCAGAAAATTAGGAAACAACCTCCCTCAAGACTCAGTAATATCACTTTTGGGTATATATCCAAAGGATGCTCAATCGTGCCACAAGGACATGTGCTCAACTATGTTCATAGCAGCATTGTTTGTCATAGCCAGAACTTGAAAACAATCTAAATGCCCCTCGACTGAAGAATGGATAGGGAAAATGTGGTGCATTTACACAATGGAGTAATACACAGCAGAAAAAAATAACAACATCTTTAATTTTGTAGGCAAATAGATGGAGCTAGAAAAGATTGTTTTGAGTGAGGTAACCCAGACCCAGAAAGACAATTATCACATGTACTCACTCATAGGTGGTTTTTAAACATAAAACAAAACAAAACAAAAAAATCCAGCTCACAAATCACAATCCCAGAGAACCTAGAAAAAATATGAGGACCCTAAGAGAGACATACATAGATCTAATCTACATGGGAAGTAGAAAAAGACAGGATCTCCTGAGTAAATTGGGAGCATGGGGACCTTGGGAGAAGGTTGAATGGGAGGGGAGATACAGGGAAGGGAGCAGAGAAAAATGTAGAGCTCAATAAAAATAAAATAAAATAAGTAGAGAAACAGGGAAGATGACTGGATCAATAAAGTTGTGTTAATAATATTATTTTAATTTATTTAAAATAATAATTTTAAAATTAACTATTATTAAAATATAAGCAAGCACAAAGATATGAATCCTGACCCAGAAACCCAGGAAAAAGCCAGGCATAGTGCCACACTCAACACCCCAGAGCCTGGGAGGTGGAAACAACAGGATCCCTAGAATTCTCCGGCCCAAGCTGAGTCAGCAAGATCCAGCTTTAGTGAAAGATCTTGTCTCTAAGGCTAAGATGGAGCATGATTGAGGCAAACACACTGGAGGTGGGTTAGAGACAAAGGGAGAAAAGATAGAGAGACAGAGAGACAGAGACTGAGAGAAAAAGACAGAGCAAGGATTTCTGGCTGATGGAGCCAACACAATGCTTCAATTTAGAATCTGTATAACCTGGGAAATGCTGTGAGGATGGCCCTGGACATATAGGGGAGCCTATATCACTAGGTAAAGTTTTCATGAGAGCATATCTTCTCTCAATGTGACACTGATTCATAATATACAAATTTCCCTGTGTAGTTCTATATAAGATACATTTAAATTAAGATAATAGAAAAAAGATAGTATTTTGACAAGAAAAATATGAATAAAAGTGAAGAATTAATCCACTGTGGAGTACTACCAATGTAGAGATACTGCTTTGGCCAGAAACTACATATAAAAGGAGTAGAGAGGGGGGAGTAGTTCCCAGCTGGTCACACTGCAAGCAGCCCCCAGTGTCAGGAAGACTGACAGCCCAGGAACCTATTACTCACATATAAACACATGTGATATTTGGTGTTTCAGTAAAATATTCATTTATTTTGATTCACATTAAGGTTATGAATAAATATGATTGACATCAGCAAGGCTCTTCATACATTTCTTTGAGGATGTACAAGCGTATGAAAGTGCAGAGCTTGCCACTCCAACTTAAGTGGCATTAACTGTAAAAACTGAAACAGGTGACCCTTTACATGGTCTGTCTATGTACTGTGTGTGAAAGAGGATGGACCTCTATAGTGAGGACAGGCTTTCATTTCAGTGGCTTGTGGAATTCTCTTTGAAATTCTCCCTCTTTTGGTCCCACTGTAGACATCAACAATGGCCAAGGGTAGGGGGCTCCTCACTCAGTGGTCAGTGCCATTCAAGCAATACAACCTGATGCTGCTTTTGTTCCTGGAAAACCTTTTACAACTAAGCCATTTACAGCACAGCCACACCTGATCTGTCTGTTTCATATTAGAAGTTCATATTGTGATAAACAAAGGATTCCATGTCCTCTATACACAGCGCAGAGTGTGAACTGACAGGGAAGCTAATCCTACTGACAGACTGTTTTCTTTTCTTTCTTTAGCTCATAATCTGAATGACATTTGGATCATCATTTTCTTTTTGTCACTTTTATAACCTTTTTGCTAAAGGTTATAACTTATTTTAGACTATTCGATATCCATCTAAAAATGTACACACATACTTCATGCTGGTCCCTAAAAGTCCTTAGGTACACTTCAGGAAGAATTTAAAATTTTCATTTATTTGTGTAGAATAATGTAAAGAAATAGCAACAGGTCACTGGACAGTAAAACTCCAGTATTTCAGAGCTCTTGAAATAGCTGTACCAGTCATGCTAAATGTGTTTTTTCTCATGCTATGGCTAAGGAGTAAATGAGTCAAATCCCTAGAGTCATAGAGATCACTGTGAGCAGTTCCATGAGGTTTGCAAAACTGTCGGGGTCTTGGTAATTAGGTTTTCATGAGATTTGCAGTAAAAGGAACAGCACTAAAATAGCAATAACAGTGGAATTGTTCACAGTCCGTCTTCCATTCATTGCCAAAAGAACCATCAAAGCAAGTCGTTTCAAATAATTATTTCATTCTTTAATTTTGCAATTAGATTTGACTAATTAAAATAGGCGCTAAAGAGATGGTTCATTGGTTAACAGTACTGACTCCTCTTGCAGAGGTCCCACACACATCACATAGAACACAACCACTGGTAACTCCAGCTCCAAAAGCTCTGATACGCTCTTCTAGCATCTAAGAATATATGTATTCATATGACATACATGCACACACAGAAATACATACTCATAATTAAAATAATGAATATTTGGAAACAATATAGTATTTGTAGTGCATTCATTACACATATAAGTGTATAAATGTGTCAATTCATATACCTAAAAAATGTGTTTCAAGTGTGGAAAAAGTCTAAACCATGAGAAAGGCAACAAAGACAGGATAATATTAAGTGGTAAGAAAGGATAGGATGTAGATAAAATACATCATGAAAGAGTATATAATGAGACTTTTTTCTCTAGCTTCAACTGTCATAGTTTTTTTTTTGGTTTGTTTTCTGGTAAAGGATATGTGAATTCAACTATGTTCTGAAGTAAGAAGAACTTTTTTTGTTCTTTTTCAAAAGAACATTTTTGTTTTTCAAAATAATCCACAATATCCAACAAGTGTTACTTTTTTGAGCCAGTAACTTGGTGAGTTGGACTTTCATCTAAATCCCTCTGACTGTAATGGCAGCAGGCATCACACATAACTAGTCAATTAATACATTGTTCCCTTCAACCTACTCAGAAAAGGGAGATTTTTTTTTAACTTTGTCTATGGGTATGAGTTTTGTTATCTTGGCTTTCTCTCTTTTTTTTTCTATTTAAAACTATATCTAATCACCCCACTACAGTATTATTTAATGTGTGGGGAAATAAAAAATGTATCTATCGGATATTCCTCCATCCCTGGACTCCCTTTGTCACACAAGAAGTGTAAAGATCTTTCTACAGGGGGCACAGACTCGGGACTCCTGGTGTGTGCCACATGCAGAAGCATCATGGCTTCTACTGCAGCCTCATTCTCAGTGGTGACTTTAGCTAAGTGTTCTAACTCAATGTGTATTTATACTTGGATCCTCTTTTACACACCTTAAACCTAGTCTGTAGTTACTAACAAACACTGAATGGATGGCAAGGATCTGACTCACAGTGTTCACTGACTCAGGAACAATGGAGAACACTGGTGAAACCCAGGCTTCAACTCATTTCTCATGAATTGATAACTACAAAATGTACTAATTGTATAAAACTGAATCAATTTTTGTTGAATTTCTATTCTAGAAGGGATCAATCCAGGACTAGGCAAATATAAAGATAACAGACAGGGGTTGGAGAGATGGATCAGGTGTTAAGAGCACTGGATGCTCTTCCACAAGACCCAGATTTGATTTCCAACTCCCACATGGCTGTTCCCTGTATGCCTGTCGTACACAGAACCTGTACATATAAAGTAAAAAAAAAAAAAGTTTTTAAAAATAAAGCATTGCACCATGGATGCACATAGTAAATTAATCTTCCTGATACTCCTCACTGGCTTACTTTGCTTTCTGTTGTTGTGATCAACACAGTGACCAAAAACAACATGGAAAGGAAAGGGGCTATTTGATCTTATAGCTAATAGTTCTTCTTGGAAGAAACTCAAACCATGGACCTGGAGGCAGGAACGGAAACAGGGATCCTGGAAGGATGCTGCTTACTGACTTACGAGCCATGGTTTGCTAAGCCAGATATTTTATACCATCTAATGCCACCTACCCATGAGTGGCACCACTCGCAAGTGGGTGAGTCCTCCTACATCAATCATTAGTCAAGGAATAGCTATGGGGATACCAGAAAGGTGCTATGCAAGCCACTAATGAAGGAATGAAATCAATCATAACACCCAGCTGTGAAGTGGCGGCTGAGATTAATGCAGACAAATTGTGATGGGTATTTGCACAACTTTAATGGAAAACCAGACTCACGAAACCAAGGATCCAGCGGAGTACAAGAAGCAGGAAGGGAAGCGCGGCTTCTGCACGCCCAATTTATCAGTAAACATTTGCCCGAGGCGAGCCCGCCCCCAATGGGTGGGCTTATCCCTATATCTCCCCCTTTTTGTCTAAATAAGACAGAACTAAACCAAATACAACTATAAACAATAATAATAAATAATAAATATAACAAACAATATTGAGAACAAAAGTTTTACCAGACATTCTATCTCAAGGAGTCTAAATAATGTAGAGAGTAATTACAATTATATAATCTTCAACTCCGTCAAAGATCTGAGAAAGGATAAATATTACTTAACAAATGAGAGATATCCAAAATGTGCCATAAATGACAGAGACAACAGACTACCTGGGCAATCACCCAAATTCTCGTTCGCAATGTTGAGTCAACCAACTTTGGCTAAGGCCTAACATAACTGACATACCATTATCAAATGCAAGGAACTTTCTTAGAATTATCCTACCCTGTCTTGGCAAGATAAGACAATCCTGTTTCATATCTTTGTCAGTAGGTGAGGTAGTATGGGCTTTTCTTAACCCAAAGGCCAGTTCTGCCAAGAAGACAAGCTCCCAGTGGAGTGTCTTTGGTGCTCAACGTTCTCTCGGGAGCAGAGTGGAGTTGCCAGGAGTAATTGTGTCTCATTGGCATAGAATTCTAGGTTAGATTAAAGGCCATTTTCTACAGCTCTTTAAAGAGGCTGAAGATTATACTATCTATACTAAATATAATCTCTATGTAACGAGAAGACCTGATTAACCTAAAAATAAACATGACAAACATATAATTCTTAATACCTATCTAACTTGAAGACTAAGAGAATAAACAACTGTGCAATATATGAAGACAATGATCTTCACCTGTAAACAATGTCATTACATATCAAATGTAAACAGTGTTATTACATAAATAGTATCAGAGGTAGAAATGTACATTGTGATATGGTAGATGTATCAATACAATATAAGCATACTCTTATATAAAAATAGAGGTAGGAACACTCACATTCAATATTCAATATGTCAATATACAGGAAACAGTACCAATACAATTTTCTAAAAACAGTAACTCACAAATACCAATCATCCCATCAAACCAGTTAATCCCCCCCTTTTTTTTTGAACATACCCCTAATTCCATAAAACATTTCCACATCCCCTCAACCCCAAACCAACGACTAAAAGATGTCCCTAACCCTGAGGGCAAACTCTGTTGGGAGAGGAGAAGTCGTCCTCTAAGATTGCTTCTAGCTGACATGGGGGCGATGTTCTCCTTAGGGGCTCCTGTGAAAGCAAATGATGGTAAAATTCCCAAATTAACCTTTGATCTAAGAAAATTATAACTAGTCCCTGAGCACTTTGAGAAGGTCCGGCCAGAGTGTTGTCAAAAATGTGCACCATTCGAAATTGTCTCATGCAGTTGGTACCAAAAAACAGGTCTCATATTAGCGTGTAAAAAAGAAAAAAAATATTCATGACATCATAAAAACCAGGTTGAGTTGATGTTGTGGGGCCCCATCTTCATCCTGGAAACTTCAAAAATTACTGTAGAAAAATTTGTTGCTTGTTATGGGAAATTTAAACATTAACAACAAGGACATATACTGACATATAAAGAAAGACACAGATATGAGGAAAAGCAAAGAAAGTTTATCAAGTATATAATTATCCTTATTCTGTTACATTTCATGGCTCCTGATCTGAGAAAGAAACTCTGAGATATCTTTTATCAACAGGCTTGGAATTGAAGAGGGACTGAGCCATAGTCCAACTCCAAAACCAGCTCTACATATTTATAAAGAAGTGTTCAATAAAACATATATATATATATATATATATATATATATATATATAAATAATCAATACTTACAGTATGTATAGAATGTTACTGTTGATCCTTAGTGGGTCGTAAATATTTTCCATCCATCAGTAATTAAATATTCAGGGTCCCTTAAATTCTTTGAAGATCAGTATTTTCCTGTGGAGATAAGAAAAGAACCCTGCCCCCAACATTTCTGTATTCCTTACCATCAGTATGATCTCCATCCTTGTGAATGAATTGTTATTTATCTTTTCCAAATGGCTTTTCTTCTTCATACCGAACCTTTATTAATTTTGACGATATCCACAATTTTTCCTCACCGTGGAGATAACCGCAAAATCCCTTCCCCAACGCAGCACATCTCCTGGCTTCCATTGTGAGGTCAGCACATCCTTGAAATAAACTGGTTGATTTAGTTCAGTAGACTTTTCCATTATCCAATGTCTTTCTGCAGCCATTGTTCCCTTCTCATTAGCATTAAGAAAATTCAAGGTTAACAAAGCATTATGTAACCTATTTCTGGGGGTGTTTTCCACCCCTTTCTGTTTATTCAACATATCCTTTATAGTTCGATTTGATCTTTCTATGACTGCTTGACCTGTAGGATTGTATGGTATACCTGTAACATGCTTGATATTGTAATAGTCAAAAAACCGTTTCATTTTCCTAGAGACATAAGCAGGACCATTATCTGTCTTTATTTGTGTAGGTATACCCATGATAGCCATGACTTCTAATAAATGAGCAATTACTGAATCAGCTTTTTCTGAACTTAAGGCAGTTGCCCACTGAAAGCCTGAATAAGTGTCAATGGTGTGGTGAACATACTTCAATTTGCCAAATTCTGCAAAGTGGAACACATCCATCTGCCAGATTTCATTCCTATGGGTGCCCTTTGGATTAGCCCCTGCTGGCAGTGGCGTTTGGTTATAGAAAGAGCAAGTAGGGCATTTCTTTACAATCTCCTTAGCTTGTTGCCATGTAATAGAAAATTCTTCAAACCTTTGCTATTAACATGATGTTTTTTATGAAATTCAGAGGCTTGTAGCACACTACCAATCAATAACTGATCAATGTCTGCATTACCATGTGCTAGAGGACCTGGCAGACCTCAGACATCTGGGAACAGATGTGTGTTATGTACATAGGGCAAAGCCTGTTCCTGATCAAATCTTGAACCTGGATAAACAATGAGGTTAGTTCTGTATCATCAGGTATAAATTCAGCAGTTTCAATATGTAAAATAACTCTTTCTGCGTATTGTGAATCAGTAACTATATTAATAGGTTCTTTAAAATCCCTTAGCACCATAAGAATGGCATATAATTCTGCCTTCTGGACAGAATCATAAGGACTTTGTTCCACCTTACCCAAGTCTTCTGAATTGTAACCTGCCTTCCCTGATTTATTGGCATCAGTATAGAATGTACGGGCTCCAGTTATTGGAGCATCACGGACGATTCGAGGAAGGATCCAAGAAGTACTCTTTATGAAGTTAAGCCTCTTGCTTTTTGGATAGTTGTTATTAATGTCTCCCACAAAATTAGCACAAGCTCTTTACCATGGTTCATTATCTTCCCATAATTTCTTTAGTTCATCAGCAGTGAAATTTCTGCTGGGTCTTTGCCTGCTAGTTGACGAAGTCTCAGCTTGCCTTTTATAATTAACTCAGAGACTTTTTCCACATAAGTTTTCAGTTTTTTACTTGGTTTATGTGGTAAAAAGATCCATTCCAAGATAATATCATCTCTCTGCATTAAAATTCCTGTAGGAGAAATTTTGGATGGTAATATGATGAGAATACAATCGAGCTCTGGATTCACCCTGTCCACATGTGCCTGTTGTAATTTTTCCTGAAGCATTGTCAGTTCCTTTTCTGCTTCAGCTGTTAATTCTCTGGGACTGTTTAAATCTTTATCACCTTCCAAGGTTGTGTTCAAATGAATTATTAGATCAGGTGTTATCCCAATAGCTGGTCGTAGACTGGAAATGTCTCCTAACAGTCTTTGAAAGTCATTAAGAGTCCATAGGCGATCTCTCTTAATTTGTGCCTTTTGTGTCTTAATTTTTTGCAAACCTATTTTATAACCTAAATAATTAACAGAATCTCCCTTCTGTATCTTCTCAGGAGCAATTTGCAATCCCCATTTAGGTAAAAGTATCTTTATTTCTTCAAACAGTCTGTTCAAGGTATCCATGTTTGAATCGGATTACAAGATGTTGTCCATGTAGTGGTATATTATAGATTTGGGAAATTTCTTGCGTATTATTTGTAATGGTTGGTTCACAAAATATTGGCACAAGGAGGGGCTATTTAACATACCCTGGGGGAGGACGGCCCAGTGGTACCTCTTGGAAGGTTGAGAATTGTTGTAAGTAGGCACCGTGAAGGCAAATTTTTCTCTATCTTCTTTTTGTAAAGGTATGGTGAAAAAACAATCCTTTAAATCAATAACTATAAGAGGCCATCCTTTTGGTAATAAAGAGGGCAAAGGGATTCCAGATTGCAGAGGGCCCATAGGTTGAATAACCTTGTTGATAGCTCTGAGATCTGTCACCATTCTCCATTTACCTGATTTTTTCTTAACCACAAATACAGGAGAATTCCAAGGACTGGTAGATTCTTCTATATGTCCAGCATCTAATTGCTCTTGTACCAGCTGTTCTAAAGCCTGTAACTTTTCCTCAACTAGAGGCCATTGCTTTGTCCATATTGGTTTCTCAGTCAACCATTTTAGAGGCAAGGCTGTTGGTATCTCTGAAGGGGCTTCAATTGCTTGTTCTTGTACGGCCCAAATGGCCAGTTTTCTCCGTTTGTAATATCTTTTAATATTATTCTCAGAAATATAGGCTCTAGAAGTAGCAGGAATGTTAATTTGGGTATTCCATTGTTGTAATAGGTCATGAACCCATAAATTCATTGCAATATTGGCTACATATGGCCTTAATTTCCTATTTGTCCCTTAGGCCCTATACATTCAACCCATCTCATGCTCTGTCTTACTCGAGATAGGGTTCCTATTCCCAGGAGCTTAACATTTACATTCTGAAGAGGCCAATACGGATGCCAAGATTCTGGGGTAATGATACTTACATCAGCACCTGTGTCCAGCAGGCCAGTAATAAAAATGCCATTTACACACACTCTCAGCTTAGGTCTTTGATCATTTATAGAAGTTTGCCAAAACACACGTAACTCATCTTTCTGCTCATTATCGTTTGTAACAGTAGGCATGAGGTTTCCTAATTGTCCTGATGAGGCACGTTCTCTGCAGAAACTGGAAATGACTGAACCATGTTTGCCATGGGGGCCTGTGAGGCCCCCCTCTCACGTTTCCCGTCTGTATCAGGTTGCCTTGTCTATCTCTTGTAGATCTGCATTCATTCGTCCAATATCTGGCTTTTCCAAATCTTCTACATAAACCTGAAGGCTGAGTCCTCCTATTTCTGTTATTTCTAGAAGATGCATTATTATTATTTCTGAAAATCCTTTGTTTACAATTCCTTTTCATATGACCCATTTTGCCACAATTAAAACATTTGGTATTCTGGTGTCTCCTTTTACCATTGGGAATTGCTTCTTCTACCCATGCTTCAGTGCCATAATCAAATGTATCAACATCCAGTGTATGCAAGACCCATTCTTCCAAGGGTGATGATCTGAACCTTAAAGTCCCCAAAATCTTTTTGCATTCCACATTTGCATTTTCATAAGCCAAAGACTCAATCATTATACATCTTGCGTCAGGGTCAGGTATCCCTATTTGCACAGCCTTAGTAATTCTTTGTAAAAAATCACTAAAGGGTTCTCTCTGACCTTGTTTAATTGTGACAAATGATTCCATTCTCTGTCCTGGGCCTTGTACCCTGTCCCAAGCCCTTAAGGCTGCTGTAGTGCACATGGAGAGTGTGTTTTCATCCAAATTAGCTTGTTCCTGAGGGTCGGAAAAGAGTCCTTCACCTAGAATTTTATCTAGGGAGATGTCACTTCCCTTCGCCTTTTCTTGCTGTTCTAAAAGTCTAGCCTCTTGCCTGGATAAGCATTTCCATTTTAATTGCGGCCCACTCTCAAGGACTGCAGAGCTCAGCTGGAGCCAGTCCAATTGGGTAGCTCTGCTTGTGGATGCCCAAGATTTTAGCATCTCTTTAACAAAAGAGGCGTGCACCCCGAAAGTCATGACAGCCTGTTTAATTTCTTTGAGATCATTCATACGTACAGGCTCCCATGTATCTTCCTTGATGACCCTAGGGTTTCTGGAACCAATCACCTTCTCTGTTGTTATTACTGGAAAGGCAGGTAGAGCTGTAGGTAGAGCTTTGTGGAAATTGTCCCGGAGGGATTTACCCACAGATGTAGTTAAAATTTGCCTTTCTACTGTTTGTTATTCTTCATCAGAATTTAGAAATTCCTCAATCTTATCAATTCTATTCACCATTGCCTTCTGCAATGTCTGTATCTCCTGTCCAGTATTATGTTCCAAAGCCTTCATTGAGGATTCTAAAGTATGAAGTTTGTCCATTAGAGATAAGTTCTCATCTTTGGACATAATTTTTATGGCATAACTCATGCCTTCTTGTATTGACAATTTTTCCGCCAATCTGTCATAAGCTTCAGACAAAATTCGATTGTCACATTCAACAGTTTTGATTCTCTCAGTTAATATTTCAGTCCCTTCAGAAAGTGACTGATGAAATTACGATTTAAATCAGCTGTTCCTTCTTCCATAGTAATGAATTTCTCCTTAACATCTGCCTGAACCTTTTCTAATTTTTTTTCATTCACCAGAGTCTTGTTAAACAAAGTTCTATTCTCTTCCTGTAGAACTTCAAACTGATTCTTGAGAAGATCATTGTCATGCTTAATCGTTTGTAGATGTTCAACCTCTGCCTTAAGAATCCTGGATTCATCTCTTAAAGACTCTATCAGACTTTTGTTGTCAAACCACTTAATACCAAGGAAAACTACTAATCCCAGAAGGATCCACAGATGTGGGGTGCTAGACACCTCTTGTAGGATCTCTCACATGGCACACTCAAAAAGACTATTAAAATCCTGATTAGTAATATTCTCAGACATTTTATTTATAAAAGGAAAAAAAATTTTTTTTTACCTGAAATGACTGGTTCCTGCCAGAGGTGGCGAAAGAGTCCACTTGAGTCCACGTGGAGAGCTGGTCTGAAACAACTCAAAACCAAAATTTATTCAAAGTGATCCCTTCCGCTGTGGCGGTTTGTGTTGTAAAACCACAAATATTTAAGTTTCCGTGTTCAGCTCCAAAAGTCAAGGCAGAGAGGGAGGGGCTAGCTCCTCTGGTGCTGTGAGTGGGCGAGTGGAACAAAGCAACGGCTGCAGGCGGAGCAGGGGAGGTGCGCTGCAGCAACAGCCCAGGACCTGCTGTGGGCGCAGCGGGCTACGGGGTGGGGGCAAAGGTGCCCCAACGTTGGACACCAAAATGAAGTGGCGGCTTAGATTAATGCAGACAAATTGTGATGTGTATTTGCACAACTTTAATGGAAAACCAGACTCACGAAACCAAGGTTCCAGCGGAGTACAAGAAGTAGGAAGGGAAGCGCAGCTTCTGCTTTGCCCGAGGTGAGCCCGCCCCCAATGGGCGGGCTTATCCCTACACAGCTGTGATGCCTATGAGCCACAGCAATACCCCACTTGAGAGTTGTAAGGGTGGCATTTATATCTTGGTGAAAACAAGAGTGTGTAATTGCGCTTAAGGTCCACTCAACAGGAGGGAAATAGTGCCTGGTACTGAAAACCTAGACAACTCACCAGGGTTAATGAAGTCATGGATCTTAGAGGAAAATCTACAAAAACCATTTTTCAAACCAACATAATTACTGACTACATTCCAAATATTTTCTTATACACAGAAGAATGTGCAGTAGTTCTCACCCCCTCTACATCAAATAAACTTTTCTGTGCAACACACAGGACCATTAGAGAAAACTGCAACTGATCAAGATACAAAAACAAATGATTGCAAGGTGCACAACCCTAATTGGTGTATATAAACCACACCACTTTCACCTCTGTGTCGGGAAACATCACAGAAGAGAGAGTGAAAGTATTTTAAGAGCTAGGAAATCAAAAAGCTTGCTATGAAGTTATGTCACTTTTAAATGACAGGGAAGATACAACCAGACCTTAAAAATATGGCTTCCTAAACAAGACCCAAACAAGAAAAACACCAATTCATCTGTTAACATGAAAGGGGAAAATATCTCAGTGCCCACACACCTAAACAAAAAACTACTGGCAACTAAAGAATGTTGACAGTGGGTGACAGTTGTCCCCAAGAATGATTCCTACATGGGAGGGAAATGGGAGGCGGTGGCAGGGAGGAGGCAGAAATCTTTAATAAATAAATAAAGAAAAGAAAAAAAAAAGATGATGTACACAGCACCAAAACCAACAGGGCTTGTTTCCTAGACATGAGCGGCCACTCAGCATCTTATCTTCAGGAGACTGGAATGTGTGGGAACTCTTATTGGCTGTTTCAGCTATTTTTAAAAACATTATATTTTACTAAGAGTCTGGCACCAGCTTTTATATAACAAGATGGCAGGCCTGCCACTCAGCTTGCTTGTGATAACTCTCAATACGAAGCTGTTAAAAAAAAATAAAATAAAATAAAACAAAACAAAAAAAGAATGATTCCTAATTAGCTATCCAATACTATTTCTTCACCCTTAAAATCGTACACATACAAGTAACATGAAATAGACCAAAGAAGTTGTATTTATTATGTATATATTCATGTGTAATGTATATGCTCACACACATACATATGAAATAAAGAAAAATAGATCATGAATTAGAGAGGGGAGAGTTATGAGAGAGATTAAAGGAAGGAAAGGAACAGTAAATGACATAATTATATTTGAATTTCAAAAATAATTCAAAAGGAAGAAAAGATTCCCTCTTTCAAGATATGCCAAAGTTTCTATCAAATTGACCTGAATCTTCCAGCACCCTCATCTGTTAAACTCCTCAGACTGTCTAAAAAAGGGCAACCGTGCACATTTCATAATCGTGTCTTCAGAATGGATAGTCTCAGGCTTTCAAAGCAAATGAAATTGTGTACAGGCAGTGAAGTGAGAAATTGCTCCTGCTGATTTTGCTGGAGTTGTTCTCTTCTCCCACTTAAGTGAGAGGAGAACAGGACAGATTATTGTAAATCTAAATAAATTGTAAATCACTAAGCCTGCTGATTACTATACTTTTAAGGGAAAGTAGTGACAGTAAATCACAGTTACAGATTTGTTTAAAGATTAAATGTGGACCAAAACATTTGCAGCAATAGCTTTCATTAGTATGAGGAGTCTTAGTTAACCCACGCTGAGGCAAAAGGCCCCAGGCCTTTAGAGAAAGACTTTTGTCAAAACAGTGAAAGAGTAATTTAGGGAAACTGAAGTCCTCTTCTATCCTCCAAAAAACACACATGGTCCACAGACAAGCAGAACACTGATTCACATAAAATAAAAGAAATAAATGTCGAAAAAAATTATAAAAGAAAGAGGGCATTGGGTCTTCTAGAACTGGCGTTAGAGACAATTATGAGTCACCATGGAGGTTCTGAGAACCACCCTGGGTCTTCTGCAAGAGCAGAAGACTCTTAACCACAGAGTCATTTTTCCAGTTGTGGGAAAAATTTAGCTCCCAGCTTTAGAAATCTTAATGCAGCATCAGATGGTTCCCATGCACTGGGCCTGAGGGGCCAAATATTATGACTGAGAGAGGATGAAGAAGAGACTACTCACATGAGGTGTTTAGGGAGCAAATAAGAAATAAAAAAAAATTGACAGGAAGAAAACATCATTTTAAAGCCAAATTACCTACTTCCTGCAAAAGGCCCCACTCCCTAAAATTTCACCACATTCTTTATAGCTGAGGTGTAAGCATTTATGGGAGTCTTCAGGAGACATTGTGGATTGGAGGTAAAATAAATTCAAAGACCTTTTATGTGTGTAAAGATAAGCATGCTCTTCCTATGATGCAGATATGACAGACACAATGAGTATAAATAGGGGCTCTTACACATTACTTCATATACTGCAGGTTCTAACCCTTCCCACTCAAGGTCCTGATCAGCTTCATGGTAAATGTCTGAGGGTTTTAGTGTTAATGCCCAACAATGTGCAGAGCCTGGTGTGAAAACATTATTTCCTGTCTTACATTAGACTTCACAGTTAAGAATATTTGCCTTACATAACACTAAATATTGTGTGAACTACACTGTTGGCTGTCCTACTTCACTTCACTGTAGCTGTGAAAAAAAAAACATGATCAAAATCTACTTGTGGAGGAAAGAGTTTGCTTAGCTTACAGACTACAGTCCATAATGGAGCAAAGTCAGGCAGAGGCCACGGAGGAGTGCTGTTTAGTGTCTTGTTCAGCTACCCCCCTTTACAGTCCATGCACACCTGCCCATGGATGGCACTGTCCACAGTGGGGGATCCTCCTCCATCAATTAAGAATCAAGAAGTGTCATATAAACATGCCTATCAGCCGATATCATAAGGGCAATTTCTCAGTTGAAGTTCCCTCTTCCCAGGTATGTCAAGTTGATAACCAAGATTACTGATCACACTTACTAACTCTGAAAGTTATTTTTGCACATCCACTACCCTGCTCTCTCTTATAAAGTGGCATTGCTATTCATGTTTAAATATGAAGACTGGAATTTCATGGGAATTACAAGAGTTAAATTCTGTTGCCATGTGTCATAACCAGTGAGATTCAAAACAACAAAGATAGCTTTTTTCTGCCTTCTCGGGCTTAAAAACTATATCTTAAAGATATTTTTTCTTCTCTCACTCTCTCTCTGTGTCTTCCTTCTTTTGTTCCATTTGCAAGAATTCTTGAGAGCATGGCTGACATCATTACCAGGGCAAACCAAGTAAACACTGAGAGGTTATGAAGTGCAGGGCCACAGGGATTCTCCTGTGTGTATCTCCACAGTATCCACTGTTCATTGGTCAGTAAGTAAGCCATTGGGTTGGATGAATGGATCAGCACTTAAGATCATGCACTGCTCTTCTAAGAGACCCAGATTCACTTCCCATCACCCACACTGAACAACACACAGTTTTCTCTGTATCTCTAACTACAGGAGATTGGATACTTCCTTCTGGCTTCCACAGGTGTCTGCATTTACACACACACACACACACACACATGCACACACACACACATGCACACACACACACATGCACACACACAATCTTTATTTTAAATGGAATCTATATAACTATGACTTTTAAGTAAGTGTTCTGTTTAACGACACTCCTTTGGAGAGTGAGCAGCTTAATTGCAAACAGTATATAAAATGTTATTAATGTTTAGTTCACTAATTTCAAGTCTGAGTTATTTTTTTTACATTTTCAAATATTGCCTAATAATAACATAACTTGTTCTCATTAGGCAGAATAGTACATCCCATGCTTCTCAAATCTCAAAAGGAAAGAAAGTCGAAGTCTTCAGATGATCAAAATGGCCTCATGTTTTAAAATCAATACAAGCAAGTAGATTTATGATTATAGTCTTGCCTGGATAAAAGACAGTTATAATTTCTAAGGGAATTAGAAGAATGTGAGATTCATGTGGTGATTGCCTTACATAAAATTACTTGAAGTGGATTATTCTTTCATAAAAATTTTTCTCCAGAGGCTTTCCTTACATCGAGTCTCTAATGAAAAAGGATTATCCAGAAAATATATTTCAAATTAAAGCAGGTGATGATAGTTATTAAAACTATAAAAATTTCGTTTATGTTTCTTGAAATATTCATTAATCCCTACGTTTTATGTGGAATTCATGTACATCTCCAGATGCTCACTATAGGAGAGGTCACCCGCTATAAAATAAACTTGAGCATCATTCCACCCTCAGGCCACACCTTGGTTTCCAGAAGTCCTGTGACTGGCTCTCAGACAATTTCTCATTTTCCTCAATGGTGTGACCTCTGAATTCAACATCAGTAACTAACCAGTCATGCGTAACCTGGATTGACCCTCTGAGAACTCTCCTCACCTAGTGAATCAGAAAGCTGAGGAGGCAATAAATAATCACAGATCCCTGAGACCTCTCTACGCCAAACACCCCAGTTTTACTGCTTATTACAACATCGAGCTTCTGAAGAAGTGACACCCCAAATTCCTTATTTATTTATTTATTTACTTTTCTATAATGTCCTTTTCTGTTTAAAGTTAGCTTGCTGCATGGAAGAATGACTCTAATAACTAGTAATAAAGTTTCAGAATAAAATGTAATACAAGCTTTGGTCACACTGCTAATTCTAAATTCTTAGTGTTTTTTTCTCATTTTATATGAATGCACATTTTGTTTCTATGTATATTTGTGCACCATAGAGATGCTTAGTGGTCATAGAGGTCAGAAGAGAGCATCAGATCATCTAGGACAGGAGGGAAAATCAGCTGTAAGTCACCCAGTGGGTGCAGAGAACTTGGATCCTCTCCAAGAGCAACCGATGCTCTTAACCACTGAACTGTCTCTCCAGTACCTGGTGAGTCTATTCTTTAGGATACCGTAAGGAGGTCTAATGTTTAATTTTACCCAGATAAAATGTTTCTAACTTGTTCATGGAACTGAAGGTCAGCTGTCTGTCTGACTTATGTAAACAAGATTCCATGGCCAGTATTCTTCAGACTTGCCCTTTCCTCTCCTTTCAACCCACCTTCAAATGAGCCAATGATATGATGGCTCAACTCCTGAATTGTCTACAGAATCCTTCTTTACAACTGACTCTCCTGCAGGCACCTGCTGTGACACTAAGTATCTGTCTCATCTCAGCTTCAGACTCCAAGATCTTCCCTCCTATTTTTCCTTGTTCTCCCCATAATTCATAGATTTAACACTATTACATTTTTTCCTTTTTAACATGTAAAAGGTTTGTAAAGAAGGCATGAGAAAATGTACAATTTATGAACTTTACTTAAATTTTGCCTAGTAACAACTTATTTTCACAAGACAAACTACTTTTCTTCATTGAAAAGTGCAGTTACTTATCATCCTAAACACAAATTGTGTGGATAGTTATAGAACTAGATTGAAGTTTATTTGAACTGAGCATGGCACTGAAAATTAATGCAATTTTGATTAAAAAGGTGTGTGTGTGTAGCATGTATGTGCATGTGAACTGTGTGTGTGTGCATGTGAAATGTGTGTGTGTGTTTTGTGGGTACATGCTGGTAGACCATGACAATTTAACTGATATGGGGAAAAGCTAAGTTACTATTTAGAGAGTTTATATTAATTGCATTCAAACAGAGATAAAAAGCAGAGATAATTTTTTAATATCGTTTATTTCAGTGAAACAGAAAATGGAGGGTAGGCATGAATCACAGCCCTTTCCTGAGTTTTAATTGGTTCAGGAGAAACCTGAGAATCAGGAAATTTGTTTAAGCACACATTTCCAGGTTAAGAATTGGTTTGCATTCTAATAGTTTATAAGGCTATAAAATATAATCATAATTAACATGGGTTAATTGTTTTTTATTTTGAGACAAATTATTCATTTAATAAAATTAATTAAAATACTGTGACTTTTGGGGACCCAGACCACACCAGTGCCTTCATTTGTATCTTTGATTTTTCTAAGGACCTTGATTTATTTTGTTTAATACATTAGCACAAAATGAGACCAGATCACCATTGATTATGACAGTCTATTCAGTGTTTCTCTGCTGTCTCCCTAATCTTCATGCAAGATGGTGTTCATCATTCCCTGCCTCCTTTCTGTACTACAGTTTTATACAAAAGTATTTATTAGTCTACCTTTCTTCTTTTCTTGATTTTGTGTTTAAATCATTGACAATCACACTACAAGCCCTTCCCTGTGAATTTCAGGTTTTCTATTTCACATTTACGTTACTGAAACTCATGCTAAAGGTAAGTGTCAGTAGTTTAAAATACTCCATTTGTGGCTGTGATGGTTGATCTTGGTTGTTAAGTAGACTGGGTTTGAAATTGACTAAGAGATTTTTGGTATATGAAGTGAGAAGACCCATGTTAAATGTGATAGCTCTGTCTGGTGTCACCCATATAATAGGAAGGTCAAGAGAAAGCTCTGAGCATTGCCTGATTTCTTTTCCATTGCCTCCCCATCATGCTGGCAAGTTCATCTCCCCTGTTTATGTCTTGCTAAGAAGTCATCTACCCTATTGCTACGATGACTGTTGCCATCCTCTGTGTTATTGAAACTCAATGTCTGCAACCTTCAAAGGAAGACCAAAGACAAGTGACTCCCCAGGAATCCTCCAGGCCATCAGCAAATGGACCCGGAGTGCTGACGCCTCCATCCTCCTGTGTGAGTCATAGTATCTGGATTCTAACAGCTCTGACTCCATAGTTCTCTAAACCTGTTGCCCAGCTTGAGAACCTATAACTGTGCTTCTCAGCTCCAGATGAAAAACTCCTCACTGCTCACTGTGCACAGAGCCGCAAATGTATTTAATCACTGGCTCCATCTTTAACAGAGTAGTTCGAAGCAACCTGGGTTCAATGAGACTTGGACCCAAAATCAAAATGCTGCCCTTAGCAGTAAAGAAGTTGGCATCAAAGCAGAATGCCCACTACCCTTTACCTACCTCTCACACAGTATCCCTTCTTCTCTAGATGATGGCAGTGCCAAGTGCCAGGCAACTTCACACTTTACACTCCATACAACCCAAACTGCCCAGGCAGTTTTCCAGTGAGACATGCACTGTTCACTCTACCCAGACACTACATAGTCAGGCTTCAGGCTTCACTGTCCTTTGTCCTGCATCTACCAATGTGGCTCTTTTACATGATAATCCTCCTCCACCCCGTTCTGAGGATGCATCTGAAAAGACAGGCCTTCCTCTGAGAAAACAGGGCTTTCCAGGCAGAGTCCAATGTTGGAAGATGCTCACTGTTATCCAGGGTCAAGTGTAGCAGAATGCAGGGAAGTTAACTAAGGTTTTACCCCCTGAAAAGCTTGGAAATGTTTTCATTCATGGTAAATTTTAAACTCAAAATACAACGAATACTCAACTAAGAAGATATTAAAAGCATCTATCACTGGCCTATACCCACAGATTTTATTCATTGTGTGTCTTGTGGGGTTGGAGGTATATAGAAGGATAGCCACTCACGCCTATGTGGAGACCAGAGGTAAAAAGTGGTAGTGTCACATTTTGGTTCCTTGTCCTCTGTCAACAGTTCAGTAGATAGTTGTGACAGTTAATGCCAACAGCACATGGTTTACATCAAGATTATTTCCTAATTCTATCACTTTTTTATTCATTTGCATTGTTTCCTCTTCTTTCACTTTCCCATATTATCTGAACCATTTATAAGATATACAGTTACAGGGTTGGAGAGATGGCTTGGCAGTTCCTGCTCTTGAAGAAGACTAAGCTTTGATTCTCAGCACCCACATGCTGACCCACCACTGACTATAACTGTAGTTCAGGGGATGTGACTGCCTCTTCTGAGATCTCCCCACACAAGGCGTACATGTGGCACACTGATGAGCATGTGAGCAAAGAACTCATACACACGAAATAAAATAAATCTAAAGATAAAAAAGAAACATGGCTACTATTGGAAAAGTGATTTTTTTTTTTTTTGGTCCGCTGATTGCTAAATTACAAGTGGTTGAACTTGCTTAAGGTGTATTAACCCAGATTCAAAAGAAAGAAAAAAACATATCACTAAGGCAAATGTTTTTGTGTTCCTCACCAAGGCCTGCCTCCTGCAGAACCAGCACTGTTAGGGATGGGGATGTGGGTGGAGAAAGGGGAACACATGCACCTGCCTCACTCAACAGCTGCTGCAAGAAATGAGCAACAACCTGCTAATTTTCTTGGCTTTCGGAGGCCTTACTCACTACTTAGACTGGGATTCACTGATCCAGAGAAAGAAGGGCTAATATATCCACCAGTGCACCTCTTCCATTACTAAAAAGCTCGGTGCTCACATAAGACTAATCACATTCCATTATGTCTGATTAATTACTTACAGCCAAAATAATCACCAGGACAAGACAGAAGAAACACAGGCATATAAAAACTGACTGGCTGTCGGCTGTGAACACATAAAGATCAAGCAAGGCACAAGAGCCTTCAAGGTGTATGAGGTAAACAGGTCAAAGTGGGCAGGTAAGTAACACAAATTCACTTCATTTCTGCATCACTCAGTCTCTGTCTGTCTCTGCTCACTGTTTCCCCCTGAGTCCTTGTAGACTACAGGATTTACTGATCTAACGAGGCATAATACAGATATTGTTTTTCATATTAACTATGTTTATCATTTAACTTTCAAATTGCCACAGTGTAGATTTTGGTACTGCCCAGTTCAATCAAGTACTTTTCTCTTTTGTTGATGCTACAACACATGTTTGGGGAATTTGCTTTTAAGAAAAAGTGCCTGGGAATCTTTAGATGCTCCTGACCTTCCCAGTTAGAAGCAGCCACTCTTCTAAGGGACTCCAGTTCTTTTGATGAACATTGATATCAAGAGATTAATCCCTAGGGGTAAAGTTGATAGTTAGTGAAGGAATGACCATTTTCAGTATATTTTAAGGGTTATAGATAAAAATACTATATATTTTTAGCCTTTAATATTAGTTTATTTTCTCCTGCTATGAATAAACATTCTGGCCAAAAGCAAGTTGTGAGGAAAAGGGTTCTATCTGATTATAGGTTACAAATCATCCCCTCGGGAGGAAGGAATTCAAGTCAAGGCTGGAATCCAGAGATGGAAATTGGCAGAGAAACCATGAAGGAATTGTATTTACTGGCTTGCTTTCTACAGCTTTCTCTGTGTGTTTTTTCATGTAGCCCTAGGGATGCAGCAGCTGTCCACCTGGGCCCTCATTCAACAATTGTCAATGAAGAAAATGTGTGATGAAGGCAATTCTTCAGTGGTGGTGCCGTCTTCTCAAGGGACTGACTCTAGGTGTGTGCAAGTTAAAATAAAGCTACCTATGGCAGCATGGCACCGGCAACATCTGCTACCTCTATGTGATCGATAACGTGTTGATTTGTTTGTATTTAGTGTTTAAAGGAACACATTTTAGGTAACATTACTGACATTGTTATTAGTTAAATTACTGAGATGGAAACCTTTTATTTGTTCTGTGCTTTAACGCATTTGAATAAGGGAGCTGGAGAGTTGGGAATTAGGAGCACAGAGAGTCTGGGATACCCAGCACCCAGAGCACAGCTTACAGGTGTGTGTAAATCCCATTCTCAAGAATCTGCTGCCATCTTCTGGCGTCTAAGGATATTGCATTCATGTCAGGAACTTATTTACATGTAGGAAAAACATTAACACATAAAATAAATAAATCTGTTTTTAAACATATGTGGCTGAGTATGTACAGTCAGAGACTGGTGTTATGACCTCTCACTTTTGTGTTCTTAATTCTATACTGACGTAGGGTTGGTTTGTTTTTAATTGCAGAGAACTATTTATCTTGGGTAACGACACATTTTTTTAGGGCCTGTTGAGTCTGGGTGATATAGACAAAGGCAAATGTTCGAGGCTCTTTTCACATCTGAACCCCCACTCTTCACTATCCTCACTGACCAATAAATGTCTCTAGTGACAGCCTGGTTCACTAATCAGGTCATACCAGGTAGCAAGTACATGGATGTTTATGGGGTTCAGGAAAGGTGCTGGGATTCTCAGGACTTTGGACACCCTCTTCTGTTATATCTCGAGCTGTTAATTTTAGAAACGCTTGTGGTCTGCCCTGATCTTTTCCTTTGGCTTTCTGGGATTGCCTATCTGTGTCTAGGGAGCTTACTCTCCTGGAGGGAACTATATCTGAGTTTTCCCAGCCCTGAAACTGCTCTGGTTGTTTCTGAATTTCTCCTCAATGTCACTAAAGCAGCCCCTCTCACCCCAAGTCTCCTCTCCTGCCCCACAGGGGTGACTCCTACTCTAACCTTGTCACCTCGGGTAGATCTCACTCTCCTACTCCTCACATACACTCTCTTTTATTCTGAGTTTGAATGTTCCGTTTCTTCCCCGTGAAACAGGGAGCGTATCATTTTATGACCACTGGTGTAAATTTTGACCTGTATATAAATGATTTCGGTTCTGTGGTACTTAAGGAAAGTAAAATGGAAGAGGTCAAGCCTGTAGCCATGCTCCCATAGGAACTGATAAACTCCCAGCATTTCCCAACAGCTCTCTCTCATCCTTTCCACACAAACACCAAGTGGATAAGTGAGGGACCTGGCTGCAGCAGGCCCAGAACATCCTTATTGCTGAGATGCTGTGATAACAACACACAGTGGCCATGTGTATCTTCTGGTCCCACATTCAAGGAACCGCAACTTGGCAGAAGGGCAGTGAATGTCTGGAGGGTAAAGGGATGGGCACAGGGAACCCACGTGGTTTCAGAAGGTCATGGGTGATTGGGAAGAATTCTTTAAATTCAGAACTTAGCTTTGTTGTATAAATGAACTCAGCAATTACTGGAAATTTTTTCATGACTTTAAGGAATATAGGAGCCAGTGACATGATGTTAAAATGACTTCATCACAGTGAAAATCAGACTGTGGTTTTGTATCGCCTGAAGTAATTGGTTCTAAGATTCTCTTATTTAATGATTAAAATTTTCAAATGTCCCACATTTAGAACAGGAAAAGTCATATCTATAGCATAGAAAAGAAATTATTAGGCAACATTGGTGTTGTTTTGTTTCTTGTCTGAATTCAGAAGTTAAGGTCGATTCACTTGATAATTTATTTAAAAAGCAAAATAAATGAGGTGGAGTGCCAAAGACCAGCCCACTGCCTATATTTTAAAGCAGGAGTATTAACTGTTCTGCTGTTATGAGGTCTTCTGAGAAGCAAACAGCCTACATTCAATGGATTCATCAGGGGGAGGAGCCACAGGGAGCAGTCAGTGTGAATCTGGTTCACTGATAAGAGAGAAACAGGTTTTCATGGGAGCATCTTGCACTGCAGTGCAGTTAGAGATGCCATCGAGGACACCACACATCATCCAGAACCAGCCTTCCATGGTCTTTGCTGGGCTTAGGCAAAGCTCTGACAGGTTACTGGAAGGGAGATCTTGGCATGGGCTGTTGTTGATTTCAGAGTTCAGCCTCTGGGGCCTTGAGTCAGTTACACACCCCTGTCGTCAGTTTCCTGGCTGCTCTTATCTAATGTAATAGAAGTACACTCTATTTCCTGTAGCTAAGATTGCTGCCTATCTGTCTTTATGCGAAGTACATAATCCTAGACCTTGCTGTTATCTGCTTGAATAAGAATCCTGGAAGAAATCACCAAGGTCTGAACATATATTTTGAACTATTCCAAACTGTTAAGCTTCATGAAAGAGACCACAGAAATTCTCTTTTAGAAGGATGTAAGCACTTTCCTAGCTTTCCAGTACAGAGGTTTGAGGATTCTGGCACCTGCCATTCAGTAGGCATTGTTCTTGCGGTTTTGTTTATTTTTACTAATATTGGCCTCTTTTACTTATGGTTTTAGTAATCTCATTAACTAATGATCAGTGCAACTGCTGTGAGTTACTCTCTGGCCAAAATGTCTGATTGTCAGAATCTCAGACCAAGAAACTGGCACCATTTCCTCATTTCCCAGACATTTTTTTCTGCTCATGGCTTCCTCTACCAGGCAGGTTTCTTCTAGGTTTTGAACCCCATGTACCTCACATCAGTCTTTCCCCTTGTGGTTCACCCTGCTCCCGTCTGCAGCTGCATGTGCTGTAAATATGACATTTCACAGTAGTCTCTGGGAACCTAGCATTTCCTAGAAATTCTGGAAATTGTCAAGTAAAGCCATTTTCACTTCTGAAGGTCACCCATCAAGTTCCATGCTCACATATACCAGAATCAATCCCTTCCGAAGTATATGCAGGTAGATGCTGTTCCCAAGAACCCGTTTGAGATTTTGCTGATTTCAAGTTTAGCCATCACTTCTGGGACTTTCTCAGTCAAGCCAGAGGAATCACGATGCTGCATGGCGAGGCGGATTCATCATCTTCTTCTTTTCCAAGGAACAAGAGTAATTGAAAGTTGGAAATGACTTTTTCTTGAAGGTTTGTAAAAACTTGCCTCTGAAATTGTCACTGGAAGATATGCCATAGTCTGTTTAAATTGTAATTCAGTAAGGAAAAGAGAAGAAAGCAGAAAATCTTAAGAAAGACTGGGAGATTCAGCTGAAGCAACACACACACACACAAACACACACACACACAAGGTATATAAGATTAAGATTATAAATATCTTCCCAGTACCTAGGGAAACTAGGGAACAAAGATTATGAGTATGGAGACATATGACTAAAACAAGAATAAAAGAAAGAAAAAAATAAAAAAAATATCAGATATGTCAGCCAGGTATTTAGGCAGCAAACAGATTGTTGGGTGGCTCTTCTCAAATTAGAACATAATATATTCTTAACTCTAAGAGCCAGGAGAATGTACAATAATGGAGTAAGATGTTTGATGTCCTGAGGGTGATAAGTCTCATCCAGAGAAAGCAGGCATGTTGGAGACCTGGGTGACTGGAGGGAGAATCTCTGAGATGCTTCTTAAATAAATAGCTCTAAGTATCTGCCTCCCTGATACATAGGCTCTGGCTGGTCCTCCTGGCTCTATCAGCTGCCTTTATCCATCTTCTCTGCAAATGATGTCCAGCATGGCCCCTCTGGCTTCATCAGCAGCTGGTTCATGCCCATTACACACAGGGCAGTGCCCATGATGCTTTGGTCTTCTTGCCTCTGCCCACTAGTTGTTTTCCTTCCTTTCTTCCTTCCTCCCCTCCCTCCCTTTTTTCCTCCCTTCTTCCTTCCCTCACGTTCTTCCTTTCTCACTCCCTTCCTTCCTCCCTTCATCCATCCCCTTTTCCTTTCTTTCTTCTTTTTTTGTGTGAAACTTTCATACATTATATAACAAATTTTAGATTACCCTGCCATTGCCCTCTCTCATACTTCTCCCTCTCGCTGAAATCACCATCTCCTTTTCTAAATCTCAGAGGTTTGAGATAACCATCCCATTTAGGATCCAATTCTCCACCATCACTCAGTTTGGCATTTTTGTGAGTCACTGGCTTCTGCATCATCATGACCCACTGGTTTCCTTCTGTAGCATCTGCATACTGTGATACTCTTCCTCTTCAACAGCTTTGGCCATGGTTTTTGTGACAACAATAAGAAAAATAAGTAACCCACTTACTTCCCTTTAGCCAAGCAACTTTTAGGTCAGGTTGATATCAAACAAGAGTTCAGACACCTTCCAGTGGGAAGTACTGGAAGTCAAGTTGTTACAGGTGGGCATGTAAGTCAGAACATAAATCTACTGAATCATGAAATACATAGCTGGTGTTTCTTGGCAGCATTTGATGACACAGCCATTTGTGTTCTATTGTTGTCTGAAGAGTGAAGCCATTTGATTAGAATGGATGTATTTATTCTAAAGGCCACTTTAGAACAAACATACAATGATTGAATAGGAAACACTGTTACGTCAATAAACCTCATTTGGCCTTAACACCTGGTGATCTGCATTGTCTGAGTACAACTACTGGAGAGTGATTTGGAAAGGAAATTTAGATTTTAATAATATATAGCTTTTATCAGACATTAGTTGATAGCCATGGATCCAAAGCTGACTGTGAAAAGAAAGATGAAGAGAATATAGTTTGCAATTGTATTTTATGTCTTAGCCTTCGAAAATATTCAATTTGCTCGACACATTTACATCTATATAGGATGATGGCGATCAGTCTTCTAAAACAGAAGTTTTACTCACTATAAAATTGATTTCTGTGTAATAAGTTACAATGATTTACACATGACAATAATAAAAAAGTTCTTCAGCAATATATTTCTCATCTTTATCTTTCATGTCATATTACCTTAATGATCTTCCAAGCCTTTATGTTTCTTATATTTATCTTTAAATTTTATGTGACTCCCATGTAACAACAGAGGTATTGGAACCGTGATTAGGGCTCAGCTACTTTTCAAGATCTTCAAATTAAAATTATATGATTCCAATAGGTTTTATATGATACAGTAGCAGACCTATTACTGGCTGTCCTGGCGGGGGGGTGCCGAGATTGAGACACAGAGGCTTCTTTTCAGGTGGAAAAACAACAACCTTTATTTTGCCCAGCAACCTTTTATACCTCTACTCCTTCTGTGGAGACCCACCAGCCAGAAGAACACAAACATACTTGTCAATTACAGACCACAAAGAAGTTCCGCTGTCAGTCAGGGGGAGTGAGGGCAGCTGGATCACAACATATTCTCAATATAATTCACATCTGAATGAAAAACTAATCTCAACTGGGAAAGTAGCCAATATCAAGTGGCGGACTCCTTATTTTTCCTCTTATGCCTTAATTTTGTCAGAGATAATATTTATATCCAGAGGGACAGGCTTTAAAAAGGAAAATAAATTTAAATGTTTTACAGAAAGACTGTAGAATTTTTCAGACCTTATTCAGTCTATAAAGCAGGCTAGGGAAATAGTAACAAGACTGCTATACAACTAGAAATTGAAGAAGTATTTAAAGACTAAAAATCCAAGTTAGAAAACTTTAAAATACAAAAATCAATCATGTCTGGAATCTTTATAGCTGTTTACTGTTGGAGCTATGAGATGGATCAGTGGTTTAGAGATGGTGCTGCAGTACAGCTCTTGCACAGGATCTGAGTTCAGTTCCCAGCATCCATGTAGGGCAACTCACAATTGTGTAAACTCCAGCTCCAGGGAATTTGTGACATCTGTGGGCAACAACATTTTGTGGGCATACGCATGCAGAGACACACATACATACACATAATTTTAAAATAAATCTTTTAAAAATTAGCAATAATTACTATTAAATTTCTTAGTGTTAAAAAACCTGTTTTTTGATAAATTCATCAGATTTCCTTGATTCTAAAAAAAAAAAAGTCTGCTCCCTGCAGCTGTGCAAGCATCACAACGAGTTGATAACAAACTTCTTGGTAATTTGCTTTCCTAAAATCTGACAAACCACAGTGTGTAGAGAATAATTACTTAACAAATTAGAATAATTATCAGGATATGACAATATATTAGAACATATCATAGTAAGCTAAGTATAATCAGAAGTAGACATAAACATTTAACTTTGGGTTTCTGTGATTACAAAAGAAACCATCACTAAAACTTAGAGATCTTGGGTCGGCCACTAATTTTTGCAGTTAAGTTTCAGTTATAGAAGCACATTTCTGCAATGGACACCAATAACTGGCTGCAAGGACTTGGCCTTACGCAGGTTAGGAAGCTGTTTAAATACTTCAGGGAAGGTTTTCTCTTCTCAGTCTAATCCTGTAGCCTAAACTCAAGTGACAGGAAGGCAGCTGGACAAGAAGGGAGGATGGACAGTGTGGGGGTAGCAAACACTGGGAGATAATTTTAAGGATGAGTGAATCATGTCAACAGACACATCCCCATCAGCTCTGGCCCGTGATTTCGTGTCAACAGACACATTCCCATGCAGCTCTGGCCCATGATTTCATGGTGGAGTTGTCTCTCAGGAGAAAGTAATATCCTTAGTCACATGGAGGAAAGTGTACCAGGTCCACAGCATGCAGAAGAAATTAAGGATACTGCTTTCCATATACTTACGGGGAATAAAGGAAGGTGGAAAGTAAGGGATGGTTTGTGAAACCTGACTCAGGCCTCTGAACTTTCATGGACACAGAAAGAATGTTGGGAAAGTTTTTTCAATGTTTGCAAGAACGGTATCTGCTCAAGTATCTTCTCAAGTTAAGTGAATGTTCCTTCCTGTTCATTTTTAATTCACTGATTAAACACTGGACAAAAAATTTCATTTCAGGGACTCTTCTATGTGCCTCACTCCAACATATGTAGACCCTTTATAGACAACAAATGCAAGTAGAATCCCCTATGTACCCTGATTTTCACACACCTACATCCTCAAGAACATCTGAGAGCTGTGACAAACACGAGCTGCACCTACACCTGAGAATTATCAGAAAATAGCACCAGTAGACTGATGTCAACTGAAGAGTGAGTCTTTCTGAGTCATTCCAAAACTCACAAATTTCTGTTTGGTGTCTGTGCTTTTAAATGTCGTGTTAATGCTCATAGAAAACTGGTCCTTCTTTTTTTTTTTTTTTTTTTTTTTGGTTTTTCGAGACAGGGTTTCTCTGTGGCTTTGGGAAAACTGGTCCTTCTGATTCACATCTGCAATACTGCACTTGGAAGGCAGAGGGTGTCACTTAACAGCCATTCTGAAGTACGAAGTGAGACTCTGCCTCAAATATATATAAAAAAAAAAAACACACAAAACCGAAAGGAAACCAAGAAGTCACATCTCTCTATGGAGTGTCTTGTGATATTGGGCAATACTAAGCAAGGCTTACATGGGTAATTGTTGTCAAAGAACTCACACAAATATGTGATAGAAATGAATCTTAAAAAATTAAGAAAGAAAAGAAAATTTGAGATAGACCTGTTTAACTGTGGTTGAAAACCTTTCATTCCTCATTTTTCTGAAAGTGGACTTCGAGATGATTTTCTAAGCAGGATCTTAAAATCATTCTGAGGGTCCATATCTAATTTATTTCTGTGGATGGAAGATGTGATAATTTATGCTCCCATGAGTACTGAAGACTAGTGTATGCTGTATTATAGTTTGTTCTTTTCTGTTTCAAAAGTGTGCTAACTGAAGCCACTGCACATGAGTAACCATTCCCTTTTTTCTACATTTGTAAAGTGAAAAGCTCAAATGTGCTGTGACTAAGTCTTGGAAGGCTCTTGTCTGCATCTTGTTCTCAGGTCAACAGCAACTCTTTGCACATTGTAGGCTAAGAGAGGCCCATTGGGTGAATCACCTGTGCCCTCAGTGGCTGTGCTGATTCCTGGCTGGGACATTCAACTCACCCTTTGCTCCATCGTTGTGTTGTCAGTTTAGCTGGTGCCTTAGATTTCTGATATACTGACACTTAGACACCTGTGTTCCTATAACTGATAATGCTTGACTTTCCTTTTAGATATTTCCTGAACTTCATTTGATGTGAGTTATCAAATTTGTCCAAATGCAATATTTGTGGTGATCAACAGTCAGAACTGTAGGGATGTTTCAGAGACATTCTCTTCATCGATTACAATTTAATTGAAAAAATTTCTGCTTAAGTCATCACACCATGTTGAACAGCAGTAGGATGCTATATTGAACAATGCATATACAAGATACATAATCATTTTGATCTTTGGACATGAATACTATGTTTGAATAATACAAGAATTACCCTTGGTGATTCTATATATTCACAAAAATGTGAATATATAGAAACCTCTAGGTTGGCAATGTAATTGTCAGAAGTTCATGTTCTATAAGTCATATTTTATATGACAGAATTATTATAGAATTAATCTGACATCTTTTCCTCTCCTGTGCCCAGTGGGCAGAGAATCTATAAACACCCTACTGTGCTGCTAGCCTGTCTGGAATCTTTGTTCGCAGAGCTTCTTTCCTACTTCAAACACCAATGTAGTTTTTATCAGGCCTGGCCCTTAGCTTTGCCTCCCAAGATGGTTTAATCTATTTCTGCCCCTGAAGGAAACATCCCCCTCTCACACACCCTTGAATCATTTAGTCATGAAATAGAAATGTTGAGTCTGAGATGTACCCAGTCCTGAACACAGCACAGAAGACAGTTTTTAAAAAGTAACAGAATTTCCTTCTATTACTTTCTGTAAGGATGGATTTGTGGCTACGTATTGTTTAAAATTGTTTTTATCCCAGAATATTTTGTTTTCTCCATTGATGGTGAACGAAAGCTTGGCTGGGTATAGTAGTTTGGGCTTGCATCCATGGTCTCTTAGCTTCTGCAGCACATCTATCCAGGACCTCCTGGCTTTCATGGTTTCCATAGAGAAATCAGGTGAAAGTCTGATAGGTTTATGTTTATAAGTTTCTTGACTCTTACAGCTCTTAATATTCTTTCCTTATTCTGTGTTTTGTGTTTTGATTAAGATATGGCGAGGGGATTTTTTTTTAACCAGTCTATTTGGTGTTCTGTATGCTTCTTGTACCTTCATAGGGATATCTTTCTTTAGGTTGGGAAAGTTTTCTTCTATAATTTTGTTGAATATATTTTCTGGGTCTTTGAGCTATAATTCTTCTCCTTCTTCTTCCCCTATTATTCTTAGGTTTGGTCTTTTTATTGTGTCCAAGATTTCCTGGATGTTTTGTGATGGGAATTTGTTAAATTTGCTGTTTTCTTTGATCAATGCATTTATTTTCTCTAAAGTGTCTTCAGTATCTGAGATTCTTTCTTCTATCTCTTATATTCTGTTGGTTATGCTTGACTCTATAGTCCCTGTTTGTTTACCTAGATTTTCCATATCCAGCCATCTCTCAGTTTGTGTTTTCTTCATGGCCTCCATTTCAGTTTTCAAGTCTTGAACTGTTTCCATTATCTGTTTGATTTTTTTTCTTGGTTTCCTAGGGTATCTTTTAAGGATTTATTCATTTCTTCAAACCTTTTGTTATTCTTCTCATCCATTTCTTTAAGGGAGTTTTTACATCCTGTTTAATGGACTCTATCACTTTCAAAATGTCTCTTTTCTACTTCCTCTGGATTAGGCGTGTTCAAGTCTTCCTGTTGTATGTTTGCTGGGTCCTGGTGTTATCATGTTGTTTTTCAGATTGTTGGAGGAATTCTTGGATTGGCGCCTACCCACCTCTTCCTTCAAATGCTCTCCGATGGATCTTCTGGTACAGGGTCAGGGCCACTTGGTGGCCAGGGACCTCACAGACAAAAGGAGTAGCTTGCTGCCTGCAGGTTCAGTGAAACAAAGGAACTCTTGCACAGTTGCACTCACCACTTTGTCCCCAGAGCCTGAGCCACAAAACAGGCTGAGTTGGAGGATCTTATAACCCCATAGAAGGGAAGGGGTGCCTGGGAGCAAGCTGGGATGAGTTGGGAAGAAAGAGGCAGTAGCCAGGGAGAGAAGCCCCTGCAGAATGACCAGAAAGTTTAGGGGGTTGAGGGATGTCTGTGCTCCCTTTCCTGGGGCGTCTGCAGGCCAGTCAGGAACACACTCACCTTTCCAATGAATCTTCTGGTACAGGATCTGGACCACTTGCTGGCCAGGGCCCTCGCAGCCAAAAGGCCTGGCTTGCTGTTTGCAGGTTCAGTGACGAAACTCCTTTCTGCCCGGTTTCACTCACCACTTTGTCCCCAGAGCCCCAGTCCCAAAACAGGCTGAGTTGGGGGATCTTATGACCCCGCAGAAGGGAAGGGGTGCCTGGGAGAAAGCTAGGATGGGATAGGAAGAGAGAGGCAGTAGCTGGGGAGAGAAGCCTCTCTCCGATGGATCTTCTGGGACAGGAACAACATTTTATTTTATATTGAACTTTCAAAGGCTTTTACTTTAATTTTATATGTTACACTAATTACAAAGATAGACGGCAAATATGAGTACCAGCTCAACCATTTGCAATGTGCTTCCTGGGATAACTTCTTTAAACATTTTGTGCTTCAATTTTGACATTTGCAAATAGTGGTAAGAATTATGCCTATGGAATGGATTATTTGTGGGCATGAATTAGTAAATACATGTGCAAATGCATAATTATATAGGGAAATGGAATGTAGCAAGCTTGAAGTATGATACAATATCATGGAATTTACCACCTGTCTCTCTGATGGTAAAACATGTTTATAGCTTCTCATGGACAGCCTTGAACAACCTAATAATTCACCAGTATACATCATTTGATCTACTTGTTGGAATGTGTTTTAGAAAGCCTGGAGGTTTTCAAAGCACGCACACCTTATTGATTGTTGAATTAAACACATATTTTATGATCAGAAGGAAGACTCAAACCCCTAGCCAGACTCTGCTCTGCTCTAAATGGAATCTAGATTGACATTGTTTTGATGTCAAAAGCCAGCACCTGTTCCATGAGTAAAGCAGTCTCCTTTCTTATTTCTCTTCTCAGTGCCATGAGTGCCACTGGCCCAGGCTCCACTACTGCAATTCATTCATGACATAAAAGGGTGAATAGAGAGGAGGCTCAGTGTGTACTATCTACTGAGGAAGTAACATGGGCCAAGAACTATAAGTACATTCAAATCCTTTTTATTTATTATAGATTGCATTTTTATTTATGGGAATGTATGAATTTCTATGTGCCCTGTGAGTGTGTGCCTGGAAAGGAGGAAATACATTGGATCTCCTGCAGATGGATTTACAAATGGTTGTGACCTGCCTGACTGAGTGCTGCAGACAGACTGAATGCAGGTCCTGTGTAAGAAAAGCAGGTGCTGTTAACTGCTGAGCCATGCTGTCGATCTTTTGCTTAGAAAATAAAAGATCATTGGCTCATTACTCTTTCTTTCCCTTTGTATACACAAAGAGATACATAAAGTCAAGATACCTTGCCATTGAGAAGCCAGTATATGAATAGGTGTTTAAGGAGACACCTGCAGAGACATCTGCAGAGAGAGTGTGGCTGTTAGTTTCAGAAGAAGGACTTAGGATGGATTATCTAGACCATCAACTAGATTGGATTAAGATGTACTTTAATGAGGCACATATTTAATGAGACTTTAATGAGGCACATATTTCAGAAAGGGTTAATTCAGAGAGAAGAATGCCTTGGTATTGGGCAACACCACTTCATGGGCTGGAGTCTAAGACTTAATAAAATACAAAGAAGTAGAAAGCCAGTTAACTGACTCCCCTGCATTCCCCTCCTCTACCTCTGATCTGTTGAGATGTGAGCAGCTTCCCACTACAAGCCTTCCCCAGCACAATGAGATCTGTCCCCATAAACTGAGCCAAAATTAACCATTCCTCCTGCACTGTTTTAGTAGCAATCAGAGTACCAGGATGTCATCTGTAAGAAACTGTCTATTGTATGTGAATAAAGCTGTACCCATGAAAGACTTGAATATTGATAAAAACCAGTTAATGTTTTAATATGGAACGGGGAACTCCCACAAAGCCCCTGCAGTGACTTAAATGAGAATGCTCCTCCATAGGCTTATATGTTTGAACACCAGATCCCCAGTTGTTGGAACTTTTGGGGACAGATTAGGAGATGTGGCCTCGTTGGAGGAGGGTATGAGCTTTGAGGTTTCAAAAGACTGGTGCTATTTCTAGCTAGTGTCACTAGCTCTCTGCCCATGTGAGCTCTCAGTTGCTGCTCCCAAACCATGGCTTATCTGCCTGCTGCCATGTTCCAACTGTGTTAGTCATGGCACGAACCCTCTGTAACTATAAGCCCCAATTAATCTATTTTCTGTAAGCTTCTTGGCCATGATGTCTTATCACAGCAATGAAAAAGTAATTGAGATAGACTCACTGCTAGTTGAAGACCTAGAGGCAATGAATGAATTCTGAGAGGCAGGCTTCTCCAGGTACAAGTCTCCTGCTCAGTTATACAGTCCCAAGTAGTCAGCCCTAAACACATGCATATGAGCACTACTAAATGGACTTCTTCTCAGGATGTATTTACATATATATATATATATACACACATATACATATATATATATGTGTGTGTGTGCATTGTATGTATGTATGTATGTATTATGTGTAGCAATAATAATTGGAGAATTCATGAATTCCAGAGGATGTCAGAGACACAGGAGGAATTGATATTGGGGATGGGTAGCATTGAAAGGATAAAAATAAAGTACTCACATGTGAAAATCTAAAATAAAACAAATGTACAAAAAGTACCACAGGAATCAAGTCAAAATTGTATTTCCAGGTGGAGTGTCTCTTAACCCCGGAATTGTCATTTTATTTCTGATTAGGGATTCTAATCCTTATTTTCTTTTATTGATTTTTATTGAGTTCTACAATTTTATCTTCTCCCCTCTCTGCCTCTCCCTTTTCCCCTTCAACCCTCACCCAAGTCCCCATGCTCCCAGTTTACTCAGGAGATTTTGTCTTTTTCTACTTTCCACGTAGATTAGATCTATGTGAGTCTCTCTTAGTGTCCTCATTGTTGTCTAAAGCTGGTTTTCTTTGCTTTAGGTTTAAAAACCACCTATGAGTGAGTACATGTGATAATTGTCTTTCTGTGTCTGGGTTACCTCCCTCAAAATAATGTTTTCTAGCTCCATCCATTTTCCTGCAAAATTCAAGATGCCATTATTTTTTCTGCTGTGTAATACTCCATTGTGTAAATGTACCACATTTTCCTTATCCATTCTTCGGTCGAGGGGCATTTAGGTTGTTTCCAGGTTCTGACTATGACAAACAATGCTTCTATGAGTATAGTTGAGCACATGTCCTTATGGCATGACTGAGCATCATTTGAATATATACCCAGAAGTGGTATTACTGGGTCTTGAGGGAGGTTGTTTCCTAATTTTTCTGAGAACTTGCCACACTGACATCCAAATGGGTTGTACCAGTTTGTATTCCAACCAGATATGCAGAAGTGTCCCTTTTCCCCACAACCTCTCCAGCATAAGTTGTCATCAGTGTTTTTGATCTTGGCCATTCTTACAGGTGTAAGATGGAATCTCAGAGTTGTTTTGATTTGTATTTCTCTGATGGCTAAGGATGTTGAGCATTCGCTTAAGTGTCTTTAAGCCATTTCACAATCCCTGATTTCAAACTCTGCTACAGAGCTACAATACTAAAAACAGCCTGATATTGGCATAAGAACAGACAGGAGGACTAATGGAATTTAATAGAAGACCCGGATATTAATCCACACATCTTCGAACACCTCATTTTTGACAAAGAAGCAAAAAATATCAAATTGAAAAAGGAAAGCATATTTAACAAGAGGTGCTGGCATAACTGGATATCAACATATAGAAAACTGAAAATAGACCCATATCTATCACCATGTACAAAACTCAAGTCCAAATGGATCAAAGACCTCAACATAAAGCCAACAACCCTGACCCCTATTGATGAGAAAGTGGGAAGTACACTTGAACACATTGGCACAGGAGACCACTTCCTAAATATAACCCTAGCAGCACAGACACTAAGAGAAACAATAATAAATGGGACCTCCTGTAACTGAAAAGCTTCTGTAAAGCAAAGGACACAATCAACAGGACAAAACGACAGCCTACAGAATGGGAAAAGATAGAGGTCTGATCTCCAAAATATACAAAGAACTCAAGAAATTGGTTGTCAAGAGGACAAATAAGCCTATAAAAAATGGAGTACAGATCTAAACAGAGAACTCTCAACAGAGGAATTTAAAATGGCTGAAAGACACTTAAGGAAATGTTCTAATTCTTATTTTTAATGCTTGTTTTGTTTGTTTCTACAGTGATTTTTACCACAAATTTTTGCCATTAGCAAAATTTATAGTTGTTTCAGGTGTTTTAGCCATTTTAAATTTTAATCTTAGCTTGTATTTATATGTTTTTGTATCTTGTTTTGTATTTAAGTTTTTGAGTCCCAAAAATACTATTCAAAACTGTTACAAAGGATCTTGATGTTAAATTCCTTCATACAACATTTATGATCCCCTCAACAAACAATTAGAACACTGGAAATTTGTCAACCAGTCCTCCAGGGTAGTAATTAAGGAATGCTTGTGTCTTCTACATTTCATTATCTAAACTAAAACGTCACAGCCTGCTTCAGTCACAGAAGTCTCCGTCTGAGAGTCTCCACCCTCTCAGTGTTATCTGGGAATGCTGAAATAGTGCTGAGAGTGTGGCTAAGTCATTGGAGTGTTTGTTTACCATGCACAAAGACTGAGTTTCCACCACTAGCAGACCATAATTTTTTTGCTGTCGTGCACACCTCTAATCTCATCACTTGTGAGTGGAGGTGGAAAGAATAAAATTTCAAAATCATCCTCTTTGGAATAAAGAGTTTGAACCAACCTAAAGTAGATGAGACCATGTCTCTTATAAAAAGTGTTAAAATTTCACTGTGTGTTATTAGAATAACAGGAACTTTTGGCCTTTATAAATAGCACGCTATTTAGTCAAATGTCCTGAGAGTCACCTAGGAGTGTGTTGAGAGGCACATGTCTTAAGAACCATGTGTTTTAGTGTGACTGTTGTTGTGACTCTGTCCTATTTAGCTTTATCTGTCAACTTGACACAGCCTAGAGTCATCTCATAAGGAAGTCTCAAGTGAGGGATTGCACTGTTCAGACTGGCCTATGGGCATGTCTATGGGGAATTGTCTTGACTGCCAATTGATGTAGGAAGATCCAGCCCACTATGGGTGGCAGCATTCCCTAGATAGGTGGTTCTGGGCTCTGTAAAAAAGATAGCTGAACATGAGCCTGTGAGTGAGCCAGCAGGAACTGTTCCTCTACAGGTTCTGCCTTAAGTTCCTACTTGTATTCTTATCCTGACTTCCTACAGTGGTAGGCTTTGACCTATAAGCTGAAATAAACCCATTCCTCCTCTAAGTTGCTTTTGGCCATTATGTTTGTCACAGCAACAAAAGTGAAACCAGAACATGGCATTTTGTTTTGTTTTTGTTTTCTGTATTTCTTAGGACAGCTCTATCAACCATTGAGAATAGCCATAACTGGTACCTTCCACAGGCACACTTCTCTTATGATCTTGCCAATACAGACTTTTTTTCACATTTTACTTTTTTAGTGTCTACTGCGCAGGACACACATGTATAAAGAATTTCTCACTTATTTTTTATCCTGTTGTTCTTGGTAGGAATTGTAATTGCCCAGATTCTCATTCATCTTATTTCGTAGAACTGTATAAACTGAAAACTTAGCATTCAGTAGCTATCCTACTTTCTTTTCTTTTCTTTGTTTGTGGTACTAATCAAGCCTTCGAGGTAAGTTCTCTTCCTTCCTCCCTCCTTCCCTCTCCTTTCTTTCTTTCTTTCTTTCTTTCATTCTTTCTTTCTTCATTTCCCTTTTTCTTTCATAAAAATTTAGAAACTGTGAATTCCTTATGCAAGTTAAGCTGTGGATTCAGTATCTACACTGCAGAAATACACAAAATTAATAAATGTGTAAGTTTGACTTCAGTTGCTCTGTTTTTCTCTACCTATTCAGTACATGGCTCAATACATTCTATATGCCTCATTCTGTTTTCAGATTAAATTTATTATCATTGTATATTAGCATTGATCTTTATGCTCCCCAATCTTAAGAGAGTTTGGTCTATGTAGGTAAGAGTCAGGGGCTAAGGAGAGCTGAGTTTCCCAAAGCCCATTCTGTTAAAACCATGATTGGAGAAAGTGTTTCTAAAAAAGTTTGGTTTATTTAATTTTTCATTGCAACATTATGAAAAATTTACTGCTAGGGATGCTGCAGATGTTTGGAATCCTCCTTTACTTAAAAGGAGGAGGCAGATGGATCAAAATCTAGTGGCCAGTCTGGGTTCCATAATGAGACAATATATCATCAAAAACAAAGAAGAAATTCTTACTACAGAAAACAGAGCTACAGATCTTTCAAACATTTTGCCATTTTCTCCTGATCATTTTCCTAGTAAATCCAGAGTCTTACACACACTGGACAAGTACTCCTTCTACTAAGCTACACACTCCACTATGTTTTTTATTTCAGAATACTAAATTATACACTATGAAATATGCTAAAAGGAACATAGTGAGTGTCCTATGAATATAAGATAATAGAAATGAGATTCCAAAGAAACATGCTAGAATCCTACTGTCAAATAATTCTGCAAAGCTGAAATATCAGCAGGGAAATCACCAACTCATAAAGTATAGTAATGCGAAGCCTTAGAAACTACATTTCCAGATGTGTATCTATTTATTCAGAGCTAGAGGACATTATCATATTTCCATTTATATAGAGCTCTGGAGATTTAAATTATTGTAGATATCAATCTTCATAATCATATATAAATACTTTTGAGTTTTTATGAAAATAAAATTTTAAAAGTAGCTTTGTATAACTGTGCAAATGTGAGAAAAAAACCCACAACGTCGAATTTGCACAATGCAGTCTAGCTCAATAAACATTTGAGACATACAAAAATGTCCTAAGTAAGAGGTCTTCCAGAATGACTCATTTTGTGTGCACATTCAGGTTTGTGTCCCTAAAATGCAGGCTCCTAGAGAAAGTGACATAAAATGTGATAGTCATTGTATAAATCTTATTATTTAAAAGAATTACATGAACTAATTAAGCATCATGAATATAGCATACAAGTGATTCTTCAATAAGATAAATTAAATGCTTATTATTCTAAGGATTTGTTTTATTATATTTATGTATTATGAGAATATGAAATTTCCCAATTGTCCATGGCAAAGTGTGAAATGTTCTGAAACTGGAGTTATAGATAATTGTGTGTTGTAAGGAGAGACAGGCTGCTTGTTTGTCCTGGCCACCCAGCTAGCTTAGCCCCGAAATAATCACACAGAAACTGTATTAATTAAAACACTGCTTGGCCCATTAGTTCTAACTTCTTATTGGCTAATTCTTACATATTAATTTAACTTATTTCTATTAATCTGTATATCACCACAAGGCTGTGGCCTACCAGCAAAGTCTCAGCACGTCTATCTCCAGCAGCGGGTCCATGGCATCTCCCTGACTCTGTTTTCTTCCTCCCAGAATTCAGTTCCATCTTCCCCACCTAAAGTTTTGCCTATCATACCGAGGCAGTTTCTTTAGTCATTAACCAATATAAGCAACACATTGAAAAAAGGACCTCAGTTGTGAGGTTCCATGGGGGTGCTGAGAACTGAACCCAGATCCTCTACAGGAGAAACAAATGCTTTTAACTACTCTGAAATATCTACAGCCTAATGCTTAATGGTATTTTTCTGCTTTTACCTTATCAATTTTCTCTTTGTATGTTTCTCTCTCTCCCCCACTCTCTCTTTCACTCTCTCTTGTAAGTATTGATACTGAATATTTTTTGAAGAAAAGTTAACAAGAACAAATTACTTCTTAATACAAAACTTGAGTTTGGCCATTTGTACATACGAAGAAACTTATTTAACTTTTAGTGCTTAGTCAAGAGTTTCAAAACATGTTTTCAGTTTTTCACACCAATGTGAACCTGCTTTTTTTCCTTTGTAAATTTGAATAACTATCATCCGTGTCCTTTGAGAAATATATAAGGTCTAAGGTGAAAACATAGTGCTATTTTTAAAACATAGTTGCTATAGTTCTTAGAAGTTGCATTAGTACTATTGCTTATGTAACACAAATTTGGAAAAGTAGTTAAGCAAATTGTTATTAAAAATTGTAAGACTGAAGTTCACAGGCAGTAGAAGGGAATGAGAATGGACTGAACTGGTATAGGCTGAAGTGAGTCATATCTCCCACAGCCATTGCTCAGTCCAGAGGAAGTCAATCTTCTGCCCATGATTTCCCACAAGGATTTCTAATGATTTTGTCTTCACAGTAGTTCATGAGTTCAGAAGACAAAATGTATGAAGATTTGGGCCTTGGGGAATAGTAAAGAATAACTATAAGTAAAGTTTATAATGCATCATATACTATTATAATACCTGCTCAAACAGCAGTAATTCCGGACTTGCAGATGAAGACACAGATGCACAGAGGATAACTAAAATTACTGAACTTGTAGCCACTAAATACTGAGACTGCTTGTTGCTGCTCAGAAATCATGAAGGTAAGTGCTGTGAAACAATCCTCTTGTACACTGTAAAGATTTTCCACTCAAATGGATTTAATAAAATGCTGATTGACAGTAGCCAAGCAGGAATTATTAGGTGGGGAAACCAAACTATAGATGATAGAAGAAGGGTGGGTCAGGGAGATGCCAGCCAGCCACTGAGGAAGCAGAGCATGTAAAAAGTTAGGTAGCATGCCATGGTCACATGTCAAAGTATAGATAAGAAATATGGGTTAATCTAAATATAAAAGTTAGTTAATAATAAGCTTGAGCTATTGGCCAAGTGCTTGTAATTTATCTTAACTCTCTGAGTCAGTTATTTGGGAAGTGGCTGCTGCTCATTGGGAAACAGGCATTTGTGACAGGAAAACTCTGCCTACACGTAACTTTCTTATTTGTGTATTCATATTTTATGAATAGCCAGAGTCCTGCTTTGTATGTTAAAGTTTGTTTTCATTGTGTTTTTCTTCAAAACACTCTTCAGTATCAATGAGAGGAAAGAGAGAGCAGGGAGAGAGGGAGGGAAGGAGTGAGAGGAGAGAAGTACAGGAAAGGAAGAGGGAACAAAAGACAAGAGGGCTATTGCTAAGAGAATCCCAGTTTCTGCCTCTGATGTGCTTGTAAGAGCAATATTTTTTTTCATGCTGGTGATTTTTTTAATGTAAGTTACTAATATTTTAACAAAAATTTTAACCCCAAAGTTGCATAATTTTATTGTACATAAACTGAAAGGTGCCTTTTAGCACAGTGTAACACATGCTTACACAAACTCAAGTCACACACTTAAAACAATTTGCATAATAACACAGGAGATGTTCTGAAATACATCAAAGCATTAGTATTTTCTATAAAACACTAGTGAGAACATCAGTTTGCTCCACGCATATAAAACCGTCAAGTCTTTCTCCAAGTTCCCCTGCTCTTCATGGCGTCACACAGTTCCCTCCAATACTCAGCATGGACTGCTTTTTCCTCAAGAGGTTCACTTTCCAGGTACAGTATAAGCTCAAAAAAAACAGACCCAACAATTATGCAATAGAATTACATAACAACTTAATTGCACATTATGCTTTGAAAGTAGGTTTGGGTGAAGTTCTCAAGCACTTTGATATATGTTCCTCAGGGACTTCTACTACAAGTAATAGAAAAATCCAAGTTCCTTCAATCCCCGTTTTGCATTAAAATGAACAAGTCTTTGGTTAAAGGGCCACATTTTGGGAATTTATCATCAATTAAAATGGTTCCCAAACCACTAAATGGTGCTGTGTCCCGGTTCACAGACTTCATGTAACCTGTTTCTGATGCAGCTGGATGCACTAATGTTCCTCTGCTAACGCTACTTCCAGCTCCAGTCTTTTACTAGTAACAGAGAAATCACCAGGGTTTCACTCCTGAATTCTCTGTTGTCAACTGTACAGCAATTTGCAGTTTACTACAGACACTTCCATAGGATGGATTAAGGTGAGAGCACTAGAGAGCATTCACTTTAGAGTTAGCTCATTCTGATAGGTCAATATTAGGTTGTAGATGAGTCTGCACTAACAACACTAAGATTGCCAGGTAATTCTTATTTTAAAACCCCAAACCATTCCACGTACAAGAGAGACTGTGGCAAATGTATAAAGCAGCAGATATACAAGGCGAACACCAAACATACTTTATTGGCACAAGAAAGCAGCCAGAACAAGGCACAGCAAGCAGAGACAGACGTCAAAGCTGCATACAAACATAGCATTTCTTTTCAGTAGCCCTGGCGATAGCCAGAAGGATATAAAATAGCCTTTGCAGCAGCTGGCGTGAACCCCAGGAGTGCTCACCAGCGGGCACAGAGCAGTCACAGACAACAAGAATGGACTTGGTTACTGTAGTGCAAATGTCTAGGACGGAGCCGAGAACTCAGCCCAACACTGAGGAGCAACACTAGAATCTGACAACACTTCCCAAAGCCTTCGCTCAAGTTGTGTTACAAACTATTCTAAGTGACAAAAGGTGCCAAGTGACGTCATTTACAGACACCATGGTTGTACAGTCCCTCTTAAATCTGCAATTTAGGTTTTCTGTGAAGAGTTAACTGTACTAAAATGCTATAAATTGTACTTAAGTAATTCAGCTATGAGCTTATAACAAAGAGATAAATACTGCTGTCCAAATGGTTAGTTATAGTTTAACATAACTTGACATCAGCAACCAGTGGAGTCACAATTAGCTGATATGTTTGGGCATCTGCTAGTCTCATTTCCCTCCGGGTTCACAAACTCAAGGGCACAGGAAAAGATCCAATTTTGATGAAACAATGGGTGGACTGCTCATGTCAACTTAGAAAAAAACCCACTCAAAACTCCAGCTGTTTATCTGTATGGAGTCACAGCACTCACTACACTCCATCTGTGTGCCTGTATGGAGTCACAACACTCACCACAAATGAATACTGAGGGCTTTGAAACAAGACTTGTCACGAGCCATTTCCCCCCTAAAAATCATTACAGCAACCATCACCCTGGGGAGTCTGCAGGGAACCTCACACCCATAATTATGCTCTATTGACAGAATCTGTCCCCCACCCAATTAACTGTTAATCTGTTAGCAGAACACGCCTCACATTCCAGCTATCCAGGGAACCAGGTGTGGTAACTTGTGACTTCTTGGCCTACCTGTCCGAACGTAACCTGGCCTACGTGACCAGAACCACGCGGCGAGATCCCGTGCCCTGCCCACCAAGTCCTCATGCAGGGCCTATATAAGCAGCAACCATGATCCTAATAAACGGAGGCTTTGACACATCTGCTTGGCCTCCTTCTTCTGTCTTAGCTCATTCCCTTCCAGGTAGCGCCCCTCCGAGACCCTGGAATAACTGATTGCAGGGTGGGTTACAAACCCCTAGACTGAGTAAACCACCCAAACGCAATCGACAAAGACTCTACTACTAACCTGAAGTTTTAAGACCATCTTAGAGACCTTGGTTTACTTGTGAGTCTCTTTCTCTGAGGAGAACAAGAGACTAGCCATAAACCACATTGACACTGCACAATGCCCTATGACCAGAAAAATTGCATTTTTTTTCTCGAAAAGGCAGGCAATCTTTTCTTTACTTATTTGTTTTGGACTTTCAAAGCTTGATTTGTAGTTAACTACAAACATTACTACTTTTGGAAGGTTATAGGAAAATTCTTAGAAAAAATAATTTCAAACATTAGTCACACTGTTGAAATACCCATCCAATATTAATAATTTGTTCTTCAGTAAGAAATAGAACTCTTCTTAACAAATGCCTCAGAGCTGCCTCACTCGGTTGTCACAGCCATTTAAAACCAAACCGCTTGTTAACTAGCTTTGTCTTCCCAGCGCCGACCACCGGCAAACTATCTGCTGATTCTAGGCACCTTTGTCTGTGTAACATAAGATCCCATTGACTCTATCCTCTAGACTAATGACTAAGCTCACATTCTGGGTGAAAACTCCTAGCAGCCAACTCTGTACTTCCAATGGCTGTACTGTCTTATGCACACGAGAACAGACCTAGGTAATGCCCTTTGGGGACAGGGGTTACTTTGCCTTGACTGGTTCTCGCTCTAGCCAGCGAACCCTAACTTTCTGTTTATAATGATACTATTTTAAAAATCCTGTAACACTAATGGCAGAGGGAGCCCACCGATCCCATCATAAGTAGTGCACCTGCAGATCACCGCACAGCAGATACACTGCAGGCTGAAAGAAAAAGTCCTATTCAGTGATATTGTAAGCAACGGTTCAAAAAACCTACAAGAGCTGGGGTCTTTATAGTGTTCCAGAAGCCCAGTGACAGTGGAGGAGTGGAACACACAGGGGTTGTGGGCATCGAAGCTAAAGTTGTAGTTCCACTGTTTGATTCAGGCATGCAGAGAGAGAGAGATCTCTTGTAGAGGCGGAAGCTAACGGAGAAGAGGTAGTCCTGCGCAGAGTCCCTGAGCAAAAAACGTGCCTTCAGGTTTCCCTTCCAGCTGGGCTTCTGCTTCGTACAGGTCCACCACACCCCAGTAACAGGGATTCCCTGTGATCTGAAGCAAATCTGGTACAAGGCAGTGCATGTAATCGATCAGCGTATGAACTTTCCAAGTTCCCTGTCTGCTAACGTGTGAGTGGCTGTCCTCGGACACCTGATGCTGCTTCTGCCTCCGTGACTGCAGACACAGGGTGGTTCAATCCTCTTCTGAGTCACAATTCATTTGTGGAACTGCAGAACCATCTCCACTAACTTCTGTCATCCCAGGGACTAACTTTGGTCCCAGTTTATACAATGGATTGACCTATGCAGTAGCTTCAAATGTATTTGTGCATAGGGACAAAATGTATTTGTCCACCCCTTCTTTGATATTAAGCCATCTTATCTCTCGGAGCCTATCCTCATCTTCTGTAGACACCAATGAAGGATCAAATGTATCAAAAAATGTTGACTGTGGGCTCACAGGAGCTGTATGCTGTTTAATCAAATGCCACTTTTGTGCTAAACCTGAGCCAGCAGGAAAAGGGCATTTCTCCAGCATTAGTTCAGAAAGATAAATTTTTCTCTTATTGGAAAAGTAAGGCTTTGACTGCTTTCTATAAGTTCTCATGGGGAAACACAAACCCACAGTGTCCTGGAGCCTCTGCCTCAGAGAGCAGCTCCCGACTGCCCAGCTGGATACACTGTCCATGCCCTGCATAGAGCTGACACCATAGCGCCGCTCTCGCCTCTGAAGGTCGCTCAGAGTTCTACCAAACTTCTTCTCAGTATCCAGTGAGCTCTGGGTCTTTGTGGAACAGGAATGTTTCTTCTTCCCTCCCCACGGGGCGTGTCGAGAGTAGGAGTCTATCCATGCAAGCCTTGTTCCTGGGGTGGCACACGAGTTGCTGTCCTTCTCGATATTCATCTCAACAACCTGAGGGATCTCTGCGGCACAGTTTTGGTTTTGTTTTGAAAAGTGTAACGGCATAAGTGAATGCAGACAGATTGTCAAAATATAGACAGCTTTAATGGAGGAATAGACTTACAGAACCACCGTTCCCGCGGAGACCAGGAAAGCAGAAGTGAGTGCTGGGAGCACGCTCTCCAAATTTATAGGCAAACTTTAGCCTGAGGCGAACACGCCCCCTAAGGGGTGGGACTTATCCCTACATCTCCCCCTTTTGTCTAAATAAGACAGAACTAAACCAAATACAACAAATAATAAATATAACAAACAATATTGAGAATCAAAAGTTTTGCTAAACATTCTATCTCAAGGAGTCTAACTAATGTAGAGAGTAACTACAATTATATAATCTTCAACTCCATCAAAGATCCGAGAAGGGAATAAATATTACTTAACAAACGAGATATATCCAAAATGTGTAACAATTGACAGAGACAACTGACTACCTGGGCAATCACCCTAAGACTCGTTTGCAATGTTGAGTCAACCAACTTTGGCTAAGGCCTAACATAACTGACATACCATTATTAAAGGTAAGGAACTTTTCAAAACTATCTTACCCTGTCTTGGCAGGATATGACAGTCCTGTTGTGTCCATTGATGCACGCTCTGTATCTGTCAGTGGTTGAGGTATGGGCTTTTCTTAACCCAAAGGCCAGTTCTGCCAAGAAGACAAGCTCCCAGTGGAGTGTCTTTGGTGCTCAACGTTCTCTCGGGAATAGAGCAGTGTTGCCAGGAGCAATTGTGTCTCACTATCACAAAACTCTGAGTTATATTAAAGGCCATATTCTACAGCTCTTCAAAGAGGTTGAAGATTATCTATCTATACTGAGTATAATCTCTATATATCTAAAGTATCTGATTAGTCTAATTATAAATGACAAACTCAGATGACTATTAATCTATATAATTCTCAATATCTATCTAACTTAAAGCCTAAGACAATAAACAACTGTGCAATATATGAAGACAATGATCTTCATCTGTAAACAATGTCATTACATATCAAATGTAAACAGTGTTATTACATAAATAGTATCAGAGGTAGAAATGTACATTGTGATATGGTAGATGTATCAATACAATATAAGCATACTCTTATACAAAAATAGAGGTAGGAACACTCACATTCAATATTCAATATGTCAATATACAGGAAACAGTACCAATACAATTTTCTAAAAACAGTAACTCACAAATACCAATCATCCCATCAAACCAGTTAATCCCCCCCCCTTTTTTTTTGAACATAACCCTAATTCCATAAAACATCTCCCCATCCCCTCAACCCCAAACCAACCACTAAAAGATGTCCCTAACCCTGAGGGCAAACTCTGTTGGGAGAGGGGATGTCGTCCTCTAAGATTGCTTCAAGCTGACATGGGGGCGATGTTCTCCTTAGGGGCTCCTGTGAAAGCAAATGATGGTAAAATTCCCAAATTAACCTTTGACCTAAGAAAATTATAACTAGTCCCTGAGCACTTTGAGAAGGTCTGGCCAGAGTGTTGTCAAAAATGGGCACCATTCAAAATTGTCTTGTGCAGTTGGTACCAAAAAACAGGTCTCATATTAGTGCATAGAAAAGAGAAAAAAAGAAAAAAAATATTCATGACGTCATAAAAACCAGGTTGAGTTGATGTTGTGGGGTCCCATCTTCATCCAGGAAACTTCAAAAATTACTGTAGGAAAATTTGGTGCTTGTTATGGGAAATTTAAACATTAACAACAAGGACATATACTGACAGATAAAGAAAGACACAGATATGAGGAAAAGCAAAGAAAGTTTATCAAATATATAATTATCCTCATTCTATCCCATTTCATGGCTCCTGATCTGAGACAGAACCTCTGAGATATCTCTTATCAACAGGCTTGGAATTGAAGAGGGATTGAGCCATAGTCCAGCTCCAAAATTAGCTCTACATATTTATAAAGAAGTGTTAATATATATATATATATATATATAAAAAAATCAATACTTACAGTATGTATAGAATGTTACTGTTGATCCTTAGTGGGTCATAACTATTATCCATCCATCAGTAATTAAATATTCAGGGTCCCTTAAATTCTTTGAAGATCAGTATTTTCCTGTGGAGATAAGAAAAGAACCCTGTCCCCAACCTATCTGTATTCCTTACCATCAGTATGCTTGCCATCCTTGTGAATGAATTGTTATTTATCTTTTCCAAATGGCTTTTCTTCTTAATACCGAACCTTTATTAGTTTTGACGGTATCCACAATTGTTCCTAACCTGTGGAGATAAGAGCAAAACCCCTTCCCCAACGCAGCACATCTCCTGGCTTCCATTGTGAGGTCAGCACATCCTTGAAATAAACTGGTTGATTTAGTTCAGTAGACTTTTCCATTATCCAATGTCTTTCTGTAGCCGTTGTCCCCTTCTCATTAGCATTAAAAAATTCAAGGTTAACAAAGCATTATATAACCTATTTCTGGGGGTGTTTTCCACCCCTTTCTGTTTATTCAACATATCCTTTATAGTTCGATTTGATCTTTCTATGACTGCTTGACCTGTAGGATTGTATGGTATACCTGTAACATGCTTGATATTGTAATAGTCAAAAAACCGTTTCGTTTTCCCAGAGGCATAAGCAGGACCAATATCTGTCTTTATTTGTGTAGGTATACCCATGATAGCCATGACTTCTAATAAATGAGTGATTACTGAATCAGCTTTTTCTGAACTTAAGGCAGTTGCCCACTGAAAGCCTGAATAAGTGTCAATGGTGTGGTGAACATACTTCAATTTGCCAAATTCTGCAAAGTGGAACACATCCATCTGCCAGATTTCATTTCTATGGGTGCCCTTTGGATTAGCCCCTGCTGGCAGTGGCGTTTGGTTATAGAAAGAGCAAGTAGGGCATTTCTTTACAATCTCCTTAGCTTGTTGCCATGTAATAGAATACCCTTTCTTCAAACCTTTGCTATTAACATGATGTTTTTTATGAAATTCAGAGGCTTGTAACACACTACCAATCAATAACTGATCAATGTCTGCATTACCTTGTGCTAGAGGACCTGGCAGACCCGTATGGGATCGGATGTGTGTTATGTACATAGGGCAAAGCCTGTTCCTGATCAAATCTTGAACCTGGATAAACAATGAGGTTAGTTCTGTATCATCAGGTATAAATTCAGCAGTTTCAATATGTAAAATAACTCTTTCTGCATATTGTGAATCAGTAACTATATTAATAGGTTCTCTAAAATCCCTTAGCACCATAAGAATGGCATATAATTCTGCCTTCTGGACAGAATCATAAGGACTTTGTTCCACCTTACCCAAGTCTTCTGATTTGTAACCTGCCTTCCCTGTTTTATTGGCATCAGTATAGAATGTACGGGCTCCAGTTATTGGAGGATCAAGGACGATTCAAGGAAGGATCCAAGAAGTTCTTGTTATGAAGATAAGCCTCTTGCTTTTTGGATAGTTGTTATTAATGTCTCCCACAAAATTAGCACAAGCTCTTTGCCATCATTCATTATCTTCCCATAATTTCTTTAGTTCATCAGCAGTGAAAGGCACTATACTTTCTGCTGCGTCTATGCCTGCTAGTTGATGAAGTCATAGCTTGCCTTTTATAATTAACTCAGAGACTTTTTCCACATAAGTTTTCAGTTTTTTACTTGGTTTATGTGGTAAAAAGGTCCATTCCAAGATAATATCATCTCTCTGCATTAAAATTCCTGTAGGAGAAATTTTGGATGGTAATATGACGAGAATACAATCGAGCTCTGGATTCACCCTGTCCACATGTGCCTGTTGTAATTTTTCCTCAATCATTGTCAGTTCCTTTTCTGCTTCAGCTGTTAATTCTCTGGGACTGTTTAAATCTTTATCACCTTCCAAGGTTGTGTTCAAATGAATTATTAGATCAGGTGTTATCCCAACAGCTGGTCGTAGACTGGAAATGTCTCCTAACAGTCTTTGAAAGTCATTAAGAGTCCGTAGGCGATCTCTCCTAATTTGTGCCTTTTGTGTCTGAATTTTTTGCAAACCTATTTTATAACCTAAATAATTAACAGAATCTCCCTTCTGTATCTTCTCAGGAGCAATTTGCAATCCCCATTTAGGTAAAAGTATCTTTATTTCTTCAAACAGTCTGTTCAAGGTATCCATGTTTGAATCGGATAACAAGATGTCGTCCATGTAGTGGTATATTATAGATTTGGGAAATTTCTTGCGTATTATTTGCAATGGTTGGATCACAAAATATTGGCACAAGGAGGGGCTATTTAACATACCCTGGGGGAGGACAGCCCAGTGGTACCTCTTGGAAGGTTGAGAATTGTTGTAAGTAGGCACCGTGAATGCAAATTTTTCTCTATCTTCTTTTTGTAAAGGTATGGTGAAAAAACAATCCTTTAAATCAATAACTATAAGAGGCCATCCTTTTGGTAATAAAGAGGGCAAAGAGATTCCAGATTGCAGAGGACCCATAGGTTGAAGAACCTTGTTGATAGCTCTGAGATCTGTCACCATTCTGCATTTACCTGATTTTTTCTTAACCACAAATACAGGAGAATTCTAAGGACTGGTAGATTCTTCTATATGTCCAGCATCTAATTGCTCTTGTACCAGCTGTTCTAAAGCCTGTAACTTTTCCTCAACTAGAGGCCATTGCTTTGTCCATATTGGTTTCTCAGTCAACCATTTTAGAGGCAAGGCTGTTGGTATCTCTGAAGGGGCTTCAATTGCTTGTTCTTGTACGGCCCAAATGGCCGGTTTTCTCCATTTGTAATATCTTTTAATATTATTCTCAGAAATATAGGCCCTAGAAGTAGCAGGAATGTTAATTTGGGTATTCCGTTGTTGTAATAGGTCACAACCCCATAAATTCATTGCAATATTGGCTACATATGGCCTTAATTTTCCTATTTGTCCCTCAGAACCTATACATTCAACCCATCTCGTGCTCTGTCTTATTCGAGATAGGGTTCCAATTCCCAGGAGCTGAACATTTACAATCTGAAGAGGCCAATACGGATGCCAGGATTCTTTGGTAATGATACTTACATCAGCACCTGTGTCCAGCAGGCCAGTAATAAAAATGCCATTTACACACACTCTCAGCTTAGGTCTTTGATCATTTATAGAAGTTTGCCAAAACACACATAACTCATCTTTCTGCTCATTATCGTTTGTAACAGTAGGCATGAGGTTTCCTAATTGTCCTGATGAGGCACGTTCTCTGCAGAAACTGGAAATGACTGAACCATGTTTGCCATGGGGGCCTGTGAGGCCCCCCTCTCACGTTTCCCGTCTGTATCAGGTTGCCTTGTCTATCTCTTGTAGATCTGCATTCATTTGTCCAGTGTCTGCCTTTTCCACATCTTCTACATAAACCTGAAGGCTGAGTCCTCCTATTTCTGTTATTTCTAGAAGATGCATTATTATTATTTCTGAAAATCCTTTGTTTACAATTCCTTTTCATATGACCCATTTTGCCACAATTAAAACATTTGGTATTCTGGTGTCTCCTTTTACCATTGGAAATTGCTTCTTCTACCCATGCTTCAGTGCCATAATCATATGTATCAACATCCAGTGTATGCAAGACCCATTCTTCCAAGGGTGATGATCTGAACCTTAAAGTCCCCCAAATCTTTTTGCATTCCACATTTGCATTTTCATAAGCCAAAGACTCAATCATTATACATCTTGCGTCAGGGTCAGGTATCCCTATTTGCACAGCCTTAGTAAGTCTTTGTAAAAAATCACTAAAGGATTCTCTCAGACCTTGTTTAATTGTGACAAATGATTCCATTCTCTGTCCTGGGCCTTGTACCCTGTCCCAAGCCCTTAAGGCTGCTGTAGTGCATATGGAGAGTGTGTTTTCATCCAAATTAGCTTGTTCCTGAGGGTCGGAAAAGAGTCCGTCATCTAGAATTTTATCTAGGGAGATGTCACTTCCCTTCGCCTTTTCTTGCTGTTCTAAAAGTCTAGCCTCTTGCCTGGATAAGCATTTCCATTTTAATTGTGGCCCACTCTCAAGGACTGCAGAGCTCAGCTGGAGCCAGTCCAATTGGGTAGCTCTGCTTGTGGATGCCCAAGATTTTAGCATCTCTTTAACAAAAGAGGCATGCATCCCAAAAGTCATGACAGCCTGTTTAATTTCCTTGAGATCATTCATACGGACAGGCTCCCATGTATCTTCCTTAATGACCCTAGGGTTTTTGGAACCAATCACCTTCTCTGTTGTTATTACTGGAAAGGCAGATAGAGCTGTAGGTAGAGATTTGTGGAAATTGTCCTGGAGGGATTTACCCACAGATGTAGTTAAAATTTGCCTTTCTACCGTTTGTTCTTCTTCATCAGAATTTAGAAATTCCTCAGTCTTTTCAATTCTATTCACCATTGCCTTCTGCAATGTCTGTATCTCCTGTCCAGAATTATGTTCCAAAGTCTTCATTGACGATTCTAAAGTATGAAGTTTGTCCATTAGAGATAAGTTCTCATCTTTGGACATAATTTTTATGGCATAAACCGTGCCTTCTTGTATTGACAATATTTCTGCCAGTCTGTCATAAGCTTTAGACAAAATCCGATAGTCACATTCAGCAGTTTTCATTCTCTCAGTTAGTATTTCAGTTCCTACAGAAAGGGACTGAAGCTTACAACCCAAATCAGCTGTTCCCTCTTCCGTAGTAATGAATTTCTCCTTAATATCAGCCTGTAATGTTTCAGTTCCTACAGAAAGGGAATGGAGCTGACGATCCAAATCAGCTGTTCCCTCTTCCATAGTAATGAATTTCTCCTTAATATCAGCCTGTACCTTTTTTAAATTTTGCTCAGTTGATCGAGTCATGTTAAACAAAGATCTGTTCTCCTCCTGGAGAACTTCAAACTGATTCTTGAGAAGATTGTTGTCATTCTCAATTGTTTTTAAGCGTGTCACCTCTGCTCATAAAGACTTTATCATATTTCTAATATCAAACCATATAGTGCCAAGGAAAACTACGAATCCCAGAAAGATCCATAGAGGTGGGGTGATAGACACCTCTTGTAAAATCTCCCACATGGTACAATTAAAAAAAACTGTTAAATTCTTGAATGGTAATGTGTTCAGACATTTTAATTATAAAAGAAAATTTTTTCTCTTACCTGCAACGACTGGTTCCTGCCGGTGGTGGTCTCTGTGGTTTTGGAGCCTGTCTTGGAAATAGCTCTTGTAGACCAGGTTGGCCTGGAACTCACAGAGATCCGCTTGCCTCTGCCTCCCGAATGCTGGGATTAAAGGCGTATGCCACCACCGCCTGGCCAGCCTTGAACTCACAGAGATCCGCCTGCCTTTCTGGATATTATGGGCCTGAAGGCCGAGTGTATCTCGGACTCAGCCCTGGGGCCCGAGTCACAAACTAAGAAAATGACACCCGGGAGCATGCTGTGTTAGCTAGCAGGCTACGCCCTTTAGTTGGGGGCAAAATAGCCCCACGTGGGCGCCAAAATGTAACGGCGTAAGCGAATGCAGACAGATTGTCAAAATATAAACAGCTTTAATGGAGGAATAGACTTACAGAACCACCGTTCCAGCGGAGACCAGGAAAGCAGAAGCGAGCACTGGGAGCACGCTCGCCAAATTTATAGGCAAACTTTATCCTGAGGCGAACACGCCCCCTAAGGGGTGGGACTTATCCCTACAGAAAAGGCCTTTGAAGGACTCAGTCCCAGCTATAAGTCAACATTTCCTCTTAAGGGACTGCTCTGTTGCTAGGGAGCGCACTTGCCCAGATGGATGCTTTTCTTGTTGACAGACACACACCTGCTGGAGTTCATGTCCACAGTCCCGCTGAAGCTTCCTCCTCCATGGCTGAATAGAGCCTGGCACCTGTGTTTCAAGTTGTTCCACATTTTCCCCACTTTATCCATTGATTAGAAAAGCGAGAGCCTACTGCGCGCAAGCTCCCACTACGCGGGGTCCCATGCGCAGGGACTCAATGCCCTGGATTGTCTTCCTCTTCCCGGTCGCTCCATCCCGGCCCAAGGGCCAAGCCGCCTCGCCGACATATGGAGGCGCCCGGCCGAGGAGGGCTGCGCCGGGCGCGGGGACTAGGGCAAGGAGAGGCTGTCGCTTGCGGGAGCTGGACGACCGCAGGGGACACTAGGCAGCCGGGGTACGCTGGGCGGCCTCATCCAGGGCACCTGCGGCCAGGCAAGAGGAGCCAGGGCAGCGCAGTCAGTGACAGGGCGAGTCCCAGTGCTCGCCAAGTCCCGTCCTCCGCTCCTGCCCTGCCGGCTGGGGCAGCCTCGCTTCCTCAAGACAGAGCCCTGGACCTCAGCTCGCCCATGCCCTGCCAGCTCCCCCCCCTTCCCGGCCTCCTCCCCCTCCTCACCCGTCACCCTGTCCCCCCCCTTCCCAACCTCCCACCGGAATGGGCAATAAATTTCTTACTCTTGTACTACATAACATGGCTTTTAATTCTTGAAACAATGTGATAAATTCCTATTCTGAGTAGTCTAAATTAAGACTCTATTTCTACCCAAGAACAAAACATGTATATCCTCATTGATTCATCTCAACTAGGTATTCCATATACAAAGGCAAATAAATGCCACCGCCTCTTGACTCTCAACATTCTAACATTTTTTATTGGAAAAAAAAATTTCTGCCTCCTCCCAGCCTCCCATTTCCCTCCTCCTTTTCCCACTCCTCTCCCCCTACCCCCACTTCTCTCCCTCTCTCTCTCCAGTCCAAAGAGCAGTCAGGGTTCCCTGCCCTGTGGAAAGTCCAGGTCTAGGAAGGTGAGCATCCAAACTGGCTAGACTCCCACAATGCCAAAACATGAAGTAGGATCAAAACCCAGTGCCATTGTCCTTGGCTTCTTGTCAGCCGTCATTGTCGACCATGTTCAGAGAGTCCGGTTTTATCCCATGCTTTTTCAGTCACAGTCCAGCTGGCCTTGGTGAGCTCCCAATAGATCAGCCCCACCATCTCAGTGGGTGGGTGAACCCCTAGCGGTCCTGACTTCCTTGCTCATGTTCTCCCTCCTTCTGCTCCTCATTGAGACTTTGGGAGCTAATTCCAGGGCTCCAATGTGGGTCTCTGTCTCTATCTCCATCCACTGCCAGATGAAGGTTCTATGGTGATATGCAAGATATTCATCAGTATGGCTATAGGATAGGGCCATTTCAGGTTCCCTATCCTGAGCTGCCCAAGGAACTAACTGGGGACATCACCCTGGGCACCTGGGAGCCCCTCTAGGTTCAAGTCTCTTGCCAACCCTAAAATTGGCTCACTTAATTAAGATATATATATATATACTTCCCTGCTCCCATATCCACCCTTCCTTTATCCCAACCATCCCATTTCCCCAAGTTCCCCCCATCCTCCCCTTCTCACTTTTCTCTCCTCATCTCTCCTTTCTCCTATCCAACTCTACCCCCTAGATCCCAACTTTTTGCCCAGCAATCTTGTCTACTTCCAATATCCAGGAGGATTATTATATGTTTTTCTTTGGGTTCACCTTCTTATTTAGCTTCTTTAGGATCAAGAATTATAGGCTCAATGTCCTTTATTTATGGCTAGAAACCAATTATGAGTGAGTAAATCCCATGTTCATCTTTTTTTGGGTCTGGGTTACCTCACTCAGGATAGTGTTTTCTATTTCCATCCATTTGCATGCAAAATTCAAGATGTCATTGTTTTTTACCACTGAGTAGTACCCTAATAACACTTTCTTCATCCATTCTTCCATGGAAGGGCATCTAGGTTGTTTCCAGGTTCTGACTATTACAAATAATGCTGCTATGAACATAGTTGAACAAATGCCCTTGTCATATGATCGGGCATCTCTTGGGTATATTCCCAAGAGTGGTATTGCTGGGTCCTAGGGTAGGTTGATGCCGAATTTCCTGAGAAATCGCCACACTGCTTTCCAAAGTGGTTGCACAAGTTTGCATTCCCACCAGCAATGGATGAGGGTACCCCTTCCTCCACAACCTCTCCAGCAAAGGCTATCATTGGTGTTTTTATTTTAGCCATTCTGACAGGTGTAAGATGATATCTCAAAGTTGTTTTGATTTGCATTTCCCTGATTGCTAAGAAGGTTGACATGACCTTACATGTCTTTTGGCCATTTGAACTTCTTCTGTTGAGAATCCTCTGTTCAGTTCAGTGCCCCATTTTCTAATTGGGTTAATTAGCATTTTAAAGTCTACTTTCTTGAGTTCTTTATTTTTTTTTATTTTTTTTTTTTGCAAATCAGACCTTTGTTGCGGAGTTGGTGAAGATCTTCTCCCAGTCAGTGGGTTGCCTTTTTGTCTTAGTGACAGTGTCCTTTCCTTTACAGAAGCTTCTCAGTTTCAGGAGGCCCCATTTATTCAATGTTGCCCTTAATATCTGTGCTGCTAGGCTTATACATAGGAAGTAATCTCCTGTGCCCATATGTTGTAGGGTACGTCCCACTTTCTCTTCTATCAGGTTCAGTGTGTTCAGATTGATATTGAGGTCTTTGATCCATTTGGACTTGAGTTGTTTGCACGGTGATAGATATGGGCCTATTTTCATTCTTCTACAGGTTGACATCCAGTTGTGCCAGCACTATTTGTTGAAGATGCTTTCTTTCTTCCATGTCGGCGCCCGTTTGGGTCCAACACAGATTCTCTAACTGGACTGGAATGGAGTCGCGAGGAATAATCAGACACAGCTTACACTGTCATCATGGAAAAGGCCCGAATCCTTTATTGTCCCAACATCTTATATATCCATCCCAAATGAGGGAACACACAAAGGCTGTTGCCTAGGCAACCAGGTGCCTGGGATTTAGTCATGTCTGCATCTAGCAGTCAGGTAGGTCCTGAATTAGCATCTCTATAAGATAACCTTTAAATTGCATAAGGAAAGAAACCCCAAACATCCTGACCAGTTTCAGTCAACACCTCTTCTCAGGTAATCCACACTTTAATAAAAGAAGCTAGGAGCAAGGCATCCTGGCTTTTGTTAAGGGCAGACAGCTTGTCTGCAGAGCTAAGTATTCAGCTCAAGCCGGGGCAATGGCTTTTGTGGCATGTCGGAATATGCACCCACACTTCCACTGTATACTTTTAGCTCCTTTATTGAAAATGAGGGGTTCATAGGTTTGTGCGTTAAAATCCGGGTCTTCTATTTGATTCCATTGGTCGACCTCTCTCTTTTTATGCCAATACTATGCTGTTTTCATTACTGTAGCTCTGTAATAGAGTTTGAAGTCAGGGATGGTAATGCCCCCAGAAGTTCCTTTATTGTATAAAATTGTTTTGGCTATCCTGGGTTTTTTGTTTTTTTCCATATAAAGTTGATTATTGTCCTCTAAAGATCTGTGAAGAATTTTGATGGGACCTTGATGGGGATGGCATTGAATCTATAAATTGCCCTTGGTAGAATTGCCATTTTTACTATGTTGATCCTCCCAATCCAAGAGCAAGGGAGATCCTTCCATTTTCTGGTATCCTCTTCTATTTCTTTCTTTAAAGACTTAAAGTTCTTGTCAAATAGATCTTTCACTTCCTTGGTCAGAGTTACCCCAAGATATTTTATGCTATTTGTGGCTATCATGAAAGGTGATGCTTCTCTGATTTCCTCTCTGCTTCTTTATCCTTTGTGTATAGGAGGGCAACTGATATTTTTTTTGAAGGGGGGGTTGATCTTGTATCCTGCCTCATTACTGAAGGTGTTTATCACCTGTAGTAGTTCTTTGGCAGAGTTTTTGGGGTTGCTTATGTACACTATCATATCATCTGCAAATAACAAAAGTTTAACTTCTTCCTTTCTAATTCGAATTCCCTTGATCCCCTTATGTTGTCTTATTGCTATTGCTAGAACTTCAAGCACTATATTGAAGAGGTATTGAGAGAGTAGACAACCTTGTCGTGTTCCTGATTTTAGGGGGATGGCTTTGATTTTCTCTCTGTTTAATTTGATGTTAGCTGTCGGCTTGCTGTAAATAGCTTTTTTATATTTAGGTAAGATCCTTGTATCCCTAATCTCTCCAAGACTTTTATCATAAAGGGATATTGAATTTTGTCAAGTGCTTTTTCAACATCTAATGAAATGATCATATGGTTTTTTTTTCTTTCAGTTTATTTATATCATGGATTACATTGATAGATTTTTGTATGTTGAACCAGCCCTGCAACTCTGGCATGAAGCCTACTTGATCATAATGGATAATTTTTCTAATGTATTCTTGGACTCGGTTTGCCAGTATTTTATTGAAGATTTTTGCATCAATGTTCATGAATGAGATTGGCCTGTAATTCTCTTTCTTGGCTGAGTCTTTGTGTGGTTTTGGTATCAGGGTAACTGTAACTTCATTAAAGGAATTTGGCAATGACTCTTCTGTTTCTATATTGTTAAATACATTAAGGAGTATAGGTATTAGCTCTTCTTGGAAGTTCTGGTAGAATTCCGCATTGAAACCACCTGGTTCTGGGGTTTTTTTGGTAGGAAGGTTTTTGATAACAGCTTCTAAATCTTCGTGACTAACAGGTCTATTTAGATTGTTCACCTGGTCATGGTTTAACCTTGGTATATGGTATTTATCTAAAAAAGTGTCCATTTTTTACATTTTCCAGTTTTGTGGCATACAGGCTTTTGTAATAAGATCTAATGATTCCTCTGAATTTCCTCTGTGTCTGTGGTTATGTCCCCCTTTTCATTTCTGATCTTATTAATTTGCATATTCTCTCTCTGCCGTTTGATTAGTTTGGATAGGGGTTTATCAATCTTGTTGATTTTCTCCAGGAACCAGCTTTTTGTTTCATTGATTCTTTGGATTATTTTCTGTGTTTCTATATTGTTGATTTCAGCCCTCAGTTTGATTATTTCCAGTCTTCTACTACTCATGGGTGAGTCTGCTTCTTTTTTTTTTTCTAGAGCTTTCAGGTGGGCTGTTAAGTCTCCAACATGTGCTTTCTCCATTTTCTTTAAGTGGGCACTTAGTGCTATGAACTTTCCTCTCAGGACTGCTTTCATAGTGTCCCATAAGTTTGAGTATGTTGTTTCTTTATTTTCATTGAATTCAAGGAAGACTTTAATTTCTTTCTTTATTTCTTCCTTGATCCAGGTGTTGTTCAGTAGTTGACTGTTCAGTTTCCATGAGTTTGTAGGCTTTCTGGGGGTAGCATGTTGTTGAATTTTAACTTTAATCCATGGTGATCTGATAAGTCTCAGGTAGTTACTAATATTTTTTGTAACTGTAGAAGTTTGCTTTGTTACCGAGTATGTGGTCAATTTTTGAGAAGGTTCCATGAGCTGCAGAAAAGAAGGTATATTCTTTCCTATTTGTGTGGAATATTCTATAGATGTCTGTTAAGTCCATTTGATTCATTACCTCCATTAATTCTCTTATTTCTAGTAGGTGTCTGTCTGATTTACCTGTCCATTGGTGAGAGAGGAGTGTTGAAGTCTCCTACTATTAGTGTATGTGGTTTGATGACTGCCTTGAGTTTTAGTAATGTTTCTTTTACATAAGTGGGTGCTTTTATATTAGGGGCATAGATATTCAGGACTGAGATGTCATCCTGATGAATTGTTCCTGTTATGAGTATAAAATGTCCCTCTCTATCTCTTCTGATTGGTTTTAGTTTGAAGTCAACTTTGTTAGAAATTTGTATGGCCACACCTGCTTGTTTCTTAGGTCCATTTGTTTGATAAGCCTTTTCCCAGTCCTTTACTCTGAGTAGGTGCCTGTCTTTGTGGTTGAGGTGTGTTTCTTGTAAACAGCAGAATGTTGGATCCTGTTTTCATATCCAATCTCTTAGCCTGTGCCTTTTTATAGGTGAGTTGAGTCCATTGACATTAAGTGGTATTATTGACCAGAGGTTGTTAACTCTGGTCATTTTTTTGTAGTAGAGTTTGTGTGTTTCCCTTCTTCGGGTTGTGCTGGTGAAGGGTCACTAGATATCTGAGTTATTGTTGGCAATGTTGGACTCCTTGGTTTGTGATTTTCCTTCTATTGTTTTCTATAAGGCTGGATTTGTGGCTACGTATTGTTTAAATTTGTTTTTATCCTGGAAAATTTTGTTTTCTCCATGTATAGTGAACGAAAGCTTGGCTAGGTATAGTAGTCTTGGCTTGCATCCATGTTCTCTTAGTTTCTGCAGTACATCTATCCAGGACCTTCTGGATTTCATGGTTTCCATAAAGCAGTCAGGTGTAAGTCTGATAGTCTGATAGATTTACCTTTATAAGTAACTTGACCATTTTTCTTTGCAGCGTTTAATATTCTTTCTTTATTCTGTATGTTTTGTGTTTTGATTATTATATGGCGAGGGTTTTTTTTTTTGATCCAGTCTATTCAGTGTTCTGTATGCTTCTTGAACCTTCATTGGTATATCTTTCTTTAGGTTAGGAAAGTTTTTTTTCTATAATTTTATTAAAAATATTTTCTGGACTGTTTTGCTGCACTTCTCCTTCTACTCCTATTATTCTTAGATTTGATCTTTTTTTATTGTGTCCCACATTTCCTGAATGTTTTGTGATGAGAGTTTATTGGATTTGCTGTTTTCTTTGATCAGTGCATTTATTTTCTCTATCGGTTATGCTTGTTTCTGTAGTCTCTATTCATTTACCCAGATTTTCCATGTTCAGCCGGCCCTCTGTTTGTGTTTTCTTCCTTGCCTCCATTTCAGTTTTCAAGTCTTGAACTGTTTCCATTATCTGTTTGATTGTTTTTCCTTGGTTTCCTAGGATATCATTTACAGATTTACTCAATTCTTCAAACTTTCTGTTATTCTTCTCATCCATTTCTTTAAGGGAGTTTTTCACCTCCTGTTTAATGGCCTCTATCACTTTCATATAGTCAATTTTTTTCTACTTCTTTTTGATTAAGGTGTTCATTTCCTCCTGTTGTAAGGTCGCTGGGCTCTGGTAGTTTCATGTTGTTTTTCAGATTGTTGGGTGAATTCTTGCATTTGCGCCTGCCCATCTCTTCCTCCAAATGCTCCCCTATGGATCTTCTTTTACAGGATCTGGTCTCCTTGCCCACTGATGTACCTTCTGGTGCCGAGATCAGATCTCCTTGCCCAGTGATGGGTCTCCTGGCGCAGAGATCAGATCTCCTTGCTGGTCAGGTAGCTTGTAAACAAAGGGCCTACCTTGCTTGCTGCAGGTAGGCTAATGAGACAAAGGAACTACTGCCCGCCCGGTTGCCAGCATGACTCGGTCCCAGCGCCCAAACAGGCTGAGCTGGGTGATGTTATGTGCCCGAAGAAGGGAGGGAAGCAGAATGGCAGGGGTTTTCAGGATGCAAGATGGGTGGGATAGGAAGAGAGAGGCAGTATCTGGGGAGCCCCTCAACAGTCTAACTTTTTAAAAGTCCCAAACCACCATCTATTGTGATGACTTGATTATAAAGTATCTCCTACAGGACTCTGCATTTTCACTCTTTGTGATGCTATTTTGGGAGGCCATGGAATATTTGTGAAGTAGAGCTTTGCTGTAAGAAAGGCTAAGAGGAGGTAAACTTGAAGTTTATAAATGCCCTGTTGCCTATCTAGTCTGTTCTTTGTTCAGATATGAGTAACATTTAACACATACTCTCACCGAAATCATGAAACTTTAACTTTTATGCTTTCTTTCCATGATGTCCTATCTGCACTCAAACCAGGAGAAACAATAGTGTAAACAGAGATTGCTCTTTCACTTTCTGGCTGCCCACACCCAAACAATCACATAGAAACTTTACTAATTACAACACTATGTGGCCAGTAGCTTAGGCATACTCCTAGCTAGCTCTTACGTCTTAAATCAACCATTTCTATTAATCTGTATAACACCAAGAGGCTGTAATCTACTGGTAGAGTTCTGTCATCTTTCTCCTTCAGCAGCTACAAGGCATCTGCCTGAATCTGCTTTTTCCCCCTGCATACAGTTTAGTTCCTCCCTGTATTCTGCCCTGCCATAGGACAGAACAGCTGCTTTATTAACCAATGCTAATAAGATACATTCATATCATACAGAGGGGAATCCCACATAATCTCCCCTTTTCTGTCTAAATAAAAAGGAAGGTTTTAACTTTGATATAGTAAAATTACATATAACAAAACAGTTATTAATCAAGAATTATAGTTATGGAGTTTCATATCTAATTTATTTTTATCATAATTAAGGAAAATTATAGCTGTCTGTCTTCAACTCCATCAAAACCCCAGAAGAATATAATATTACATAAGTAAACAAGGACATTCTTTGTAAGCAACTTCCAAACCTCTAGAATTGACAGAGACATCTTCTTGCCTAGACAGTCACTCAATGTTCTGTAATTTTGTGGCATTCATTTTCTGTCAGCTCTGGGAAGCTGTTGACCCAGGCTGTCATCTAGTAACTTGCAGCACATTGCCCACAATTGCCTTTTAAGTGCTCAATACCAGGACCTCTCGAAAGAACCAGAACCATTTGTTCTGCAATCCCAAACCAGGAAGCTGTTTCTTAAAGGAGCTGCTTAGTTTTTGCTGCTAATGATGAGTCAGGAAGACTTCTCTTTAAGTAGCCATGTCTCTGCTGGCTGCCAGCTAACAGAGCCTATCTGAAAATAAGTGACTACCAAGAAACTGCACTTGGTTCCTGTTTTGGGGGGGTCTAGAAGCCCTCTTTTTAAAAGCTTTTACAGATCTTATGTGGATCCATGCCAGATGGTGGGCACCATTTTAAAAGAGACTGCTCATTCATTTCTAAACCACCCATACCCAAATGCTTACATAGAAACTATATTAATTACAACACTCTTTTCCCAACAGTTTACGCATATTCCTAGCTAGCTCTTACATCTTAAATTAACCCATTTCTACTAATCTGTGTATTACCACAAGACTATGGCCTACCAGTAAGGTTCTGGCATCCTTTTCCATTGATAGCTACATGGTGTCTACCTGACTCTGCCTTCTTTCTTCCTGCATTCAGTTTAGTTTTTTTGCCTACCTATATTTGCTCTGCCATAGACCAAAGCAGCTTCTTAATTAACCAATGGTAATAAAACATATTTGCAACATACAGAGGGGAATCCCATATCACACTTAGCCCCCTTTCAATAGCTATGAAGCAAGTGTGTGGTCCCAGTATGAGAAAAAAGATACCTGTCTACAGTCATTGCCCAACATTAATAATTGTGTTCTTGAAACAATAAAGGTCATTTTGAGCTCTACAATTATACTTTGAAATACTATTCAACTATGTCACTGATTTTATTAACCTAATCAAGATGACTTTTACTGACTGAAAGTGGAATTTTTTAATTAACACCAATTATATTAATGTTCTTACTTGTATATGCTGAGAAACACATGAGAGTACAGGTGGCTTTTCTTCTAATTTTTTTTTAAACACACGGACATGAAATCATGGAGAGATGCAGAAAATCATCAACTCAACATGCTTTGAATAGTAATATGATCACTGTTCACTTCCATTACTATGTGAATGCTTTAGACTTGCATTAAACATTGTAATAGGGTATAGTACTTCCTAAGAGTATCTATTTTTAATCTACTAAGATCAATAATTTTCACAGAGGCATCTAAAACTCTATAAAAATAAAAATTTAAACCTTAAGATACTGCATTTGGTTTCAAAAAATTCTTAAATTCTCAATATTAAATTTTACTATTAATTTTTTAATTAATTTTTTGAACTAGAACAAATTCAGGGGATCAGAAAGAAGGCGAGTATTAGATAGTATGAAATTCAACACAAGATCAGATGTTTACTATATTCAATGTATTATTAAAGATCTCTGAAAGGCAGACTATAGGGAATAGTTCGTGGAAAATTCATGAGCGATGAGCTGAGACTGCTGTGATAACCAGGAGGACCACTGAGGTGTGACAAAGAATGTTTTAAAGAAGCACTAAGCAGTGTAAATGACCTTTACAGTGTAGAGAAGGTAAATTTCCAAGAAGCATGCACATCCCAACCTTCATTTATCACTTAAAATTAGTGCAATTTTATTGCTTCAGATATTGCCTTTATTTTAACTTCCATCAACTGTATGTTCACTAGAGCAACATTAAATTACACCAAATGGCTTGGCAAATCTTTTATTCACAAAGTTAATATAATAAGCATGGACATTTTGCTGGTGCAGCTCAGTCTACTCATATCTCAATGCTGACACATCTCTACTTTAGCTGGCAGAAGTTCCCTTTCCAGAACCCCTCTAAATGCAGCAAGTAGAGTTCAATTAAATTTAGTGTGCAATGCTTGGATAAGCTATATAATGTGAATTTGTTTGGGTCTATATCCTTTTCTAAATTAAAGAGCTCAGCATATTTTAAATGAAATCACTATAAAATTATCATGCTTGTTAAAATTGAACTTGCATAATTAAATATAATTACTATAGATGAACACCATACCCAGTGAGTTAATTGATTTATTATGGGCTACTACAGACATTTGCAGTCTAACTCTATATACATAGTCTTAACTCTAACAACACAAAGTTTTATTAAGAAACAGAAAGAGGTACTCACACAGATAAAGTTTTCTGCTTTAATGGGGGCCTTTAATTTCTAAGAAAATATGTGGGTTTTTTAATATTTATTTATTTATTATGTTGTAGCACGCAGAGATGTAGTGCGGAGATGTAGCACGCAGAGATGTAGCTCACACCATGGCGCTGTCATGTCGTCAGAGCCTGGGCGCCGTTTGCTGTTCCACATCAAACTTGACAGACAACTTGTGCGCATGCGCACGAGCTCCCCCCAGCGCGGGGAGTCTTTTGATCTGGCCATCTGATCTGGCCAATCATAATTTAGCACGATCGCTCCATTCTGGCCTGAGCCATTGGGTTGATGACACGTCAGGGCTTTGTCTGGCACCATATATATTCTTCTGCTTCACAGGGATGGGGTCTTTTTCCTCTCTACAACCTCAAGTGTAAGTGCTCCAATAAAGTGTGTTCTGAGAAGAATCCTGTTGCTGTTGTCTCCTCTGCTGACAGGAGCAGCGTGCCGCAAGTGGTGCCAAAACCTGGGACTTCCATAACGGCATCAGGCAGAGACCCCTGCGGAAGCGGGAGGATTCAGAACTCAGACTCATGGAGTGGTGGCGCCAGTGAGTTCTCCGTGAGTATTACTTCTGACATGCTGAGTGGAGGAGTGAATCCGCATTGGGAGCCCCTGTCATTCAGGGTATGGTCGTCTTGGTGCTTGTCTGCTGCCTTTTTTCCACGCTGTCATAGAACCGGTCAAGGGTGTATTTGCTGGGACCAGCAGTAAATAAAACTGAAAGTAAGCCAGGTGTAGATAGATAGGCATTTCACTCGTGCATAAGGTGTGTGCAGATAAATGTACAGCATGGGAAATGTAGCGTCTGGACCAGCCGGCACGGCGCCTTTCTCGCGCCCTATCCAGAGGCTGCTTAGGGACCGAGATCTAAAAATCTCAGAGGGTACTGCAAGGAAGTTTTTGGAGGATGTGGATCGAGTAGCACCATGGTTCGGAGGCTTGGGGGACATCAATCTCCCTTGCTGGAACAAGCTAGGTAGGGACCTTGAGACGGCTAAGGCGGAGGGTAAGCTTCGGCCAGGAACTCAGCCGTTATGGAAACTGGTACGAGCTTGTTTGTGGGACGGGAAATGTGTCGAAGCAGTAAAAGAAGGCCGAAGAGCGCTTTCAGCCTACCAGGAGATAGCATGTCAGAGCTAGATACCAAGGAAGAAAAGACAGGAGAATGCAAAAAGCATAGGCCTAAGGAGGGCGACCAAAGCTCTTGGAAAAGGGAGGGCAACAAAAGCTCTCGGAAAAGGGAAAAGAAAGCTCCAGAGAAAGACAGGGAGCTGGAGGATACACGGTATCCACTCTTGGAGGAATTTCCTAATTTTTCTATAGATGAGTCCTCCGAGGATGAGGACCAATTAGATGTAGAGGAGGAGGAGGAAGATCTGGAGGAAGCTGCAGCTCAGTATGAACGGGAGCGGTATAGTCTGGAATATGCTAAGCCCCCGCCATATGATTCACCCAGAGCTAGTGGTACGAGGAATGGCCCATCAGCACCTCCTGCCACTTCTGCTTCCTTTATTAAGCCTAGCACATGGAGCCGATTGGCTACTGCGTTCCCCATCTTTCAGGATCCCAACACAGGGCAGAGATTTCATGAGCCAGTAAATTATAAACAGTTAAAGGATTTGGCTGAGGCCATGAAGACTTATGGAGTGTCTGCGAACTTTACGCTCGGACTTGTAGAACGTCTAGGACAATCGGCGATGATACCTGCCGATTGGATGAGTACTGTTAAGGCGTGCATTACTTTAGGCCAATACTTGGACTTCAGGTCCATTTATACCGATTATGCTTATGCACAAGCCCGAATTAATGCAGATAAAGGCAATGCTGCCTGGACAGCAGACATGTTACTAGGTCAAGGACAGTGGATAAACAATCAGACAGTGTTTCCTATTCAAGTTTACCAACAAATTAATGAAATGGCCATACGAGCCTGGAAGGCCCTGCCCAAAAGGGGGCAAGTGTTGGGTAATCTAACAAAGATAACACAAGGACCAACAGAGCCGTTTTCAGACTTTGTCGCTCGCATGATGGAAGCGGCAGGGAGAGTGTTTGGAGACATAGACCAGTGTATGCCCTTAGTAGAGCAACTTGTCTATGAACAATGTACCACAGAATGTAGGAGGGAAATAACCCCCTGGAAAGGAAAAGGACTCCAGGTATGGATGAAAGCTTGCAGGGAAATAGGAGGGCCATTGACCAATTCTGGACTGGCGGCTGCTGTTTTGGCTGCTGTCTGGAGGTCTGGCAATAGGCCAGGAGTCTGTTTTAAATGTGGCCAGCCAGTTCACATAAGAAAAACATGTCCGAATGGAGAAGGAAGGCAGGGAGGTAGAGTACGTCAACCAGGCCTCTGTCCGAGATGCAAAAAGGGGAAGCATTGGGCGGATGAATGCCGGTCAGTGAAAGACATCAATGGTCGGCCCATTACTAATCCACCAGGTTCAAAAAACAGCAAGAGGGGCCCATGTCCCCAGGGCCCTCAAATGTATGGGGCATTGCAGGATCAGGCAGAGCAGCCACCTCAGAAACCCAAAGGGCAACCTCGGGCTCTGCAGGGTTGGACATCTGTGCCACCACCAGGCTGGTATTGACACCACAAATGGGAGTGCAGCCCATCAAGTTAGACTTTAAGGGTCCGTTGCCTAGAGACACTGTGGGCTTACTGTTAGGACGATCATCATCTGCTCTAAAAGGGCTGGTAGTAACTCCGGGAGTTATAGACCCTGATTATACTGGCATAATTAAGATCATGTGTTCCTCCCCAAGGGGCATTACAGCTATTTCCCCAGGGGATCGCATAGCTCAACTGTTGATCTTGCCTAGTCTGCATAACCGTTTTCCAGGCAGGGCTATGAATAGAGGAGATCAAGGGTTTGGATCCACTGGCACAGATCTTGTTTGTCTGTCTATGGGTTTAGATCAAAGGCCGATCATAGCCCTTAATATAGAAGGCAAAACATTTCAAGGATTGCTGGACACAGGTGCGGACCGTAGCATCATTAGAGAGGGGGATTGGCCGAAACAGTGGCCTCTACAGCTATCATCTCAAACATTACAGGGCCTGGGGTATGCCAATATGCCAAAAGTCAGTGCTAAGGAATTAGCTTGGACATATGTAGAAGGACAAAAAGGATTATTTCAACCTTTCGTGCTTGATCTCCCCATTTCCTTATGGGGGCGAGATGTTTTGAGTCAGATGAGAATAAAACTTGTTACACAGTATTCAGATGTTAGTCAACAGTTAATGCTGCAGTCCGGTTATGTTCCAGGCAAGGGACTAGGGAAGGGGCTTCAGGGCACCCCCGAACTGATCATGCCTTCATTGAATCCTGGACGTCAATGCCTGGGTTTTTCCTAGGGGCCACTGAGGATGCCATCCCTATACCCTGGACCACTGACATCCTGGTCTGGGTCCCTCAGTGGCCCCTCTCTAGAGAAAAATTGGAGGCAGCACAAGAATTAGTAAGAGAGCAACTTGCTCTGGGGCATCTAGAGATGTCTCAATCTCCTTGGAATATGCCTATTTTTGTGATCAAGAAAAAATCAGGGAAATGGAGGCTCCTACATGACCTTAGAGCAGTTAATCAGCAAATGCAGTTAATCAGCAAATGCAGTTACTAGGATCAGTGCAAAGGGGATTGCCTTTGCTTTCTAGCCTTCCTAGAGATTGGCCAATCATTATTATTGATATAAAGGATTGCTTTTTTTCAATACCCTTGAACAAGGAGGATTGTCCTCAGTTTGCATTTACGATCCCATCCATTAATCATGAACAACCTGATGCAAGGTATCAATGGAGGGTTTTGCCCCAAGAAATGGCCAATAGCCCTACCATGTGCCAGTTGTTTGTTCAAAAGGCCTTGGAGCCAGTGCGCCTAAAATTTCCAAACTTGAGATTATGCCATTATATGGATGACATTTTGATAGCTGCCCCTACTAATGATATGCTTGATTTGGCGTTTTCTACCACCGTTGACGCACTTAGGGGATATGGGCTGGAAATTGCTCCTGAAAAGGTACAGAAGGAAGAAGTGGGACGATTCCTGGGAGCTATTATAACCCCACAGACTATAAGACCGCAAAAAATAAGTCTGAGACTTGACAATCTTAAAACTCTTAATGATTTTCAAAGATTGCTAGGCGATATCAACTGGCTTCGGCCGTACATTCGGCTTACTACAGCTGAGCTGAGACCCCTATTTAAAATTTTGGAGGGAGACCCAAAAGTGACGTCCCCTCAAATGCTGACACAGGATGCAAGAGAGACTTTGAAGAGGGTTGAACAGGCCATTCAGAATGCACAGTTAAGACGATATGATGAGAATAAACAATTAGTGTTGTGCATTTTGCCTACTAACTCAGCACCCACAGCTGTCCTTTGGCAAGATGGGCCTTTGTTATGGATACATGCTCATGTCTCCATTCGTAAAACGATTGAGTATTATCCCACAGCTGTGGCATCTATTGCCATGACGGGTATAAAGATGTCTTTAACACATTTTGCTACACAACCACAGTTGTTGTTCCAGCCATACACCCCTAAACAAGTATAAGTCTTAAGTGCAACACTAGATGATTGGGCTGTTCTTGTCTGTGCATTTTCTGGAAGGTTTGATAATCATTATCCATCCGATAAACTGCTACATTTTGTCATGAATCATCCAGTTATTTTTCCTAAGGTGACCAGGCCTTGCCCCTTGGATAATGCAATCACTGTTTATACTGATGGGTCAAGTTCTGGTATGGGAGCCTATGTTGTCCAGGGAGGGGAGACAGTCATTAAACATTTTGAGCCAAATAGGCCACAAATTGTGGAATGTCAAATGGTTCTAGAGGTGTTTCTCACCTTTACAGGTCCCCTTAATATTTACTCTGATTCCCATTATGTGGTCAATGCTATAAATCAACTTGAATCTTCTGCAATAATCTCTGACAGAAGCCCGGTGGTCTCCATTCTGTTGTCCATACGTGATACCATTAGAAAGAGGTCACATCCTTTTCACATGGCTCATATACGAGCACACACATTGCTGCCAGGTCCTATGGCAGAAGCCAATGCTTGCGCTGATGAAGCCACCCGAGCTTTTCCAATGATAACATCAGATCCTTTTTCAGCAGCACGCCAATTTCACGAGTTATATCATGTGCCCGCCAAAACACTAACGCTTAAATTTAAAATTCCTAGACAAGCGGCTAGGGATATTGTTAAGTCTTGCCAGGCCTGTGTCCCTTTTCACCACCCCCACATGTTGGAGTCAATCCAAAAAGACTGCTACCAGGTGACCTCTGGCAAATGGATGTCACCCATATGCCTAGTTTTGGCTGTATGCAATACGTGCATGTATCGGTCGATACTTGCTCTGGTGTACTCCATGCATCACCCTTTACAGGTGAAAAGGTGGTCAATGTTATAACTCATTGCCTGGAGGCATGGGCCGCTTGGGGCAAACCCAAAAGCTTAATGATAATGGCCCTGCGTATGCCTCCAAAACCTTTCAACAGTTTTGCTCTCAGATGGGTGTCTGCCATCACACTGGCCTGCCGTACAATCCACAAGGGCAAGGCATTGTAGAACGGGCTAATCGCTCGTTAAAGGAAATGTTACAAAAACAAAAAGGGGAGTAGCCCAGGGCTATTCACCCAAGAATGCCATATCCCTAGCTACTTTCACCTTGAATTTTTTAAACCTTGATGATTAGGGACCATCAGCAGCCAGCCGACATTCTGGGGCTCTACCCACCGAAAACGTTGAAGTAAAATGGAAAGATGTGTTAAATAACACATGGTGTGGACCGGATCCAGTGATTGCTAGATCCAGGGGAGCTGTTTGTATTTTTCCTCAGGGCCAGGAACAACCGGTTTGGGTCCCGGCAAGACTGACGAGAGAGCTGAAACGGATTCAGAACAATGAGGACGACTCTCGTGGTGCTGATTCTCCTCCTGTGGATGCCAATGATAAAGATGAAGATGACACAACTGTGGGCGGTAACCAGGGCATGGCCAATACCTATGCCAGTTCACGCTAACTCCTCTGTTATTCCCACCTTGTTTTCCACCTCATGCGATATGGAAGCCCCTTGTATGGTCCCAAGAGATGATAAGGTAGAACGACTTAATTCAACTAAAGTTGTGCTTAATGGGACCTTTTGTTTTTCCTTAGAACATAAAACCCCATGCATTCTGTTAAAACAAAAGAATTTGATTAATTGGATGGATCCCTTGCTTTATAGTCAGGTGAATATAGACATATTGGCATCAGCTTTAAATCAGATTGTTCAGGGTGCCCAATCAGACGGTGGTACATCCAGTAATGCGACTTTAGTTAACGTTACCTCCTTGGCTATGAATACCACATTGTTGGTGCCTATGAAAGATCCCTCTCTTAGAGAGTATAATAGCACTGAATTTAAAGCATCCCCACATTGTGTCCCAGATTTTTCTTTCCCTCCCACCTATACTGCCTGTCAGGGCAGGACATGGGAGGAGTTGCAGATTTCACAGGGATTCTCCCTTTCTCCGTCTATGAAGAGATATTTTTATAATCAATCAAACAAAAATTCTACAATAGGGGATGGGTGGTCCTGGTATCAATGGTTGGTTTCCAATGACGCAGGAGCGACAGCAGACATTTCTGCCTTAGCCCAAATACAAAAGCTCACCACCCGGCTGATTAATGTTTCTGGTATAGTAACTGAAACATCCCTTGGTAGGCGACTTCGCATACTTGAAGAGGAGGAGCTGGCCAATACTACCTTGGCGGCAGCACCAGTGTGTGTGCCTTCTCCTTTTGTGTTTTTGCTAACTAATATTACTAATGCTACCCAAGAGGTAGATTGCAGGAGTACCGATTGCTTTCTAGCTCAATGCTGGAATGCTTCATGGAACATTGTAGTGGTTATGAAGATACCAACATTCGTGCCAATTCCTGTTAAAACGGATCCTGATACATTCCCACTTGTTACTCTTTTACAAGAGAGACGGGACTTTGGAATTACTACCGCTATAGTAACAGCGATAGCGGTGTCAGCAGCTGCCACAGTTACCGCAGCAGTGGCTATGGCCAATCAAGTACAAACTGCAGATACCATTAATAATGTGGTTGCACAGGCCGCTACAGTGCTGGATACTCAAAGCAGAATAAATAGACACATGTTGTCAGGCATAGTGGCAGCTAATCAAAGAATTGATTTTTTACAAAGTCAAATTGATGATTTGGCTGATTTGGTTCAAATGGGTTGCATTTCGTATCAAAAGCGTGTATGCATAACCCCACTTTCTTTTGATAATTCCAGAAATGAATCAAAGATCCTAGGTGAATTCCTTGCTGGCAACTGGTCCAAGGAAGCAGAGAACCTGATCCAGGACCAGCTGTTGCAGATTGCTACCTTGAATGATACTCGTATACAGCCCATGACCCTTGGACAATTTACTGATTGGCTGCAATCCGCTTTTTCTTTCTTTAAGGAGTGGGTGGGGGTTGGCGTATTCGGTGCCATATGTTGCCTCGGCGTGTTTCTCTGCCTTTGGCTTCTGCGCTGATTTCGTGCACAGCAAGCTCGGGACAAAGCAATTATAGTCCAGGCCCTTGCCGCCCTCGAACATGGCATCTCCCCTCAGGTCTGGCTGTCTAACCTCAAGCATGACCTATAACTGGATGTGGCCTCCGCACCCCAAGTCATTACAGACATTGCACTGGGACAGGCACATCCTATTCTCTCTGTTTTTTAAAACGTGCTGGTAGTCCTTGCACCTCATAGGCCTTGCTGCCATTGCACATGAGAGGATACACAGCATGACACGCACAGCGCACCCTAACCCTTGGCGTTGGGGACATCATGAGGTCTCGAACTAGATCGGGTTTCTGCTTTAAAATATAAAAGGGGGAGATGTAGCGCCCCGCGGAGATGTAGCGCGCGCCATGGCGCTGTCATGTCGTGGGCACGGAGCCTGGGTGTCGTTTGCTGTTCCACATCAAACGTGACAGACAACTTGTGCGCATGCGCACGAGCTCCCCCCAATGGGGAGTCTTTCGATCTGGCCATCTGATCTGGCCAATCATAATTCTGGCCTGAGCCATTGGGTTGATGACACGTCAGGGCTTTGTCTGGCACCGTATATATTCTTCTGCTTCACGGGGACGGGGTCTTTTGCCTCTCTACAACCTCAAGTGTAAGTGCTCCAATAAAGTGTGTTCTGAGAATCCTGTTGTGGTCGTCTCTTCTGCTGGCGGGAGCAGCGTGCTGCATTATGTATACAATATTCTATCTGTGTGTATGTCTGCAGGCCAGAAGAGGGCACCAGACCTCATTACAGATGGTTGTGAGCCACCATGTGGTTGCCGGGAATTGAACTCAGGACCTCTGGAAGAGCAGGCAATGCTCTTAACCACTGAGCCGTCTCTCCAGCCCCGAAAATATGTGGTTCTGCTTTTTCCAAGATCCTTGGCTACATTGCTATATAAGGGTGGAGGGAGCAAATGAGGGAAATAGGGTTTGGATGGTTGTGTGAATATGACAAAGACAGCCTTCCAGAAGACAGACTTCAGTGAATCAGCTCAACTTTATTCCTGGGTATAAGGAGTATATAGGATTGGGGGCCTAGGAAAAAATTCTAATGTTCATTAAGAGGCACGGTGCTATCATAAGGATCCTAGTACAAGTCTTAGTTATCATGTGTGGCAGGGGAGACTGTCAGTAGGAAATCTATGCCAAGGGTCAAGCTAAAGGTAAGCCAGGCATTTTGTGGAATACCTTTTCAGCATTTATAGAGATGATCTTATTTTTTTTCAGTCTATTTTATTGTGGATTACATTAATAGATTTTAATCTGTTGAACCATCCCTACATCTCTGGGATCAAACAAACTTAATTATGGTGGATGACTTTTTTGATGTGTTTTTGGATTTGGTTTACCAGTATTTTGTTGAGTATTTGAGTATTTTTGCATCAGTGTTCATGAGGGAGATTGTCTGCAATTCTCTTTTTTACTTGCATCTTTATGTGCTGTGTGACAGGGTAACTGTCATTTCATAAAAAGAGTTTGGCAATGTCCCTTCTGTTTTTATCATGTGGAACACTTTGAAGAGTTTTGGCATTAGTTCTGCTTTGAAATTCTGGTAGAATTCTTCACTGAAACCATCTGTATCTGGGCTTTTCTTGGTTGGGAGTCTTTTGATGACTACTTCTATTTCCTTAGAGATTATAGGTCTATTTAAATTGTTTAACTATTCTTGATTAAATTTGGTATGTGGTATCTATTCAGAAAATTTTCTATTTCCTTTCAATTTTCCAATTTTGTTGAGTACAGGTTTTTAATGTATGATTTGATAAGTCTCTGGATTTCCTCTGTGTCTGTTGCTAGACCCCTTATTTTTCATTTCTGATTTTGTTAAGTAGCAAATTTTCTCTCTGCCTTTTGGTTAGTTTGGACAGGAGCTTGTGTATCTTGTTGATTTTCTCAAAGAACCAACTCTTTGTCTCATTAATTATTTGTGTTCCTATTTTTTCTTTCTACTTTATTGATTTCAGCCCTCAATTTGATTATTTCCTGGTGTCTACTCCTCCTGGGCAAGTTTGCTTCTTCTTTTTTTTTTTTCTAGAGCTTCCAGGTGTACTTTTAAAGAGCTTCTGTGGGATTTTCCAAGTTTTTTTTTATTAGTACTTAGTGCCATGAACTTTCCTCTTTGCAATGCTTAAAAAGTGTCTTATAAGTTTGGGTATGCTGTACTTTCATTGTCATTGAATTTTAGAATATCTTTAATTTATTTCTTATTTCTTCCTTGACCTATGGGTGATTCAGTTGAGCATTGTTCAGTTTTCATGAGTGTGTAGATTTTCTTCAATTAGCATTGTTGCTGAATTCAGCTTTAAGCCATGGTGATCTGATAAGATATAGGGGGTTATTCCATTTTTTTTTTATCTGTTGAGGATTGCTTTGGGATCAAGTATGTGACCAATTTTAGAGGCAATTTCATGAGGTGCTGAGGAGAATTGTGTTTGTGTGAAATGATTTATAGATGTTTGTTAAGTCTATTTGAGCCACGATACCTGTTAGTTCTCTTATTTCTCTGTTAAAGTTTCTATCTGTTGGACATGTCCATTGGTGATACAATTATACGATGGGAAAAAGAAAACAACTTCAGCAAATGGTGCTGGCATAACTGGATTTGAATGTGAAGAAGAATGCAAAGAGATCCATATCTATCCCCATGCACAAAACTTAAGCCCAAATGGACCAAAGACCTCAACATAAACTCAACCACACTAAACTTCGTAGAAGAGAAAGTGGGAAGTAGCCTGGATCACATGGGCAAAGGAGACCACTTCCTAAATACAACACAAGTAGCATAGACACTGAGAGCAACAATAAATAAATGGAACCTCCTGAAACTGAGAAGCTCTATAAAGCAAAGGGCACAACCACTAAGACAAAATGGATGCCTACAGAACGAAAAAAATATCTTCATTAGTTCCACAACAGAGGACTGATTTCCAAAATACATAAAGAACCCAAGAAAATAAACATCAAATTATCAAGCAATCAAATCAAAGTATGGGTTATTGATCTAAAAAGAGAATTCTCAACAAAAGAATTGCAAATGGCTGAAAGACACTAAAAGCATTGCTCAACATCCATAGCTATCAGGCAAATGTAAATCAAAATGACTCAGATACCATCTTACACCAGTTATAGACTGGCTATGATCAAAAACACCAATTGTAGCTTATGCTGGAGAATATACAGAGTAAGAGAAACACTCCATTGCACTCCCCCATTTCTGGTGAAAGTGCAAAACCTGTACAGCAACTTTGGAAATCAGTATGGAGGTTTCTCAAAAAATTGAGACCCACCAATACCATTCCTGGGCATACACCCAAAGGATGCACACTCATACCACAAGGACAATTGCTCAGCTGTGTTCGTAGCAGCATTATTCATAATAATCAGAAGCTAGAAACAGCCTAGGTGCCCTCATCTGAAGAATGGGTGAAGAAAATTTGGTATATTTACACAATGGAGTACTACTCAACAATGAAAATACAATGACATCTTGAAATTTGCATGCAAATAGATGGAACTGAAAAAAAAAACATCCTGAGTAATGGAATGCAGACCCAGATAGACAAGCATGGTATGCACTCATTCATAAGTTGACATTAAATGAAAACGAAAGGATAACCAGCCTATTATCCATAGTCCCAGAAAAGCTAAGTAACAAGGAGAACCATAAGAGAGACACACATGGATCCCCTTGGGAAGGGAAAACAGATAAGATCTCTTGAGAAAATTGAGACTGTAGAGTGGAGAGAAGGGAAGAAGGGGAGGGTGTTATAATCTCCTGGCCTGGTCTGTCACCTGGGTACCCTGTCCCTTTAAGAAGTAAACCCCACCCTCTCCGAACCCCTCCCATTTTGCCAAGAGGAGCAGATATCTCACCTCCTCCAGCCTGTACCCTCTCTTTCTATCTCTCTCTCCCAAAGAGGTAACTTATGCTCTCTCTCTCTCCCTCTTTCTCTCTCATCTAACTCCTCGTGTTTTTCACCCCACCCCTCTTTTTCTTTCCCTCTGTCCCTCCCTTCCTTCCTTCCTTCCTTCCTTCCTTCCTTCCTTCCTTCCTTCCGCCCTCCCTCCTTCTCCCCTTTTTCCTTTCCTTCCATAACTCACTTTCTCTGCATGGTTTGGTGTCTATCTGTCTCTCATCTGCAGAGACTCCTCGTGAGACCAGCTGCCCCTCTAACCTGACCTGCCAAGGTCTCTCACCCGTGACCTCCCACCAGCCTGAGACCCACAGAGAGGTGGTGGGACTCACCACCCCTCGTGGCCTGCTGCTGCCCCTACGGAATGGTGCCTTATCTAAACCATTTTAGAGGGGAGAAGGGGCACATGTAGGAGAACATGAGGGAACAGAATATTCAAGAACGGGGAAGGACAGAGAAATAGTGAAAGGGAAGAAATACCTTGATTGAGGAAGCAATTAAGAGGCTAGTGAGAAACATGAGACTAGGAAAATTCTCAGGAATCTACAAGGATGACCTCAGTTAAGACTCTAAGCAACAGCAGAGACAATATCTAACTGGCCTTCCCCTGTAATCAGATTGATAACAACCTCAATGGTCATCATAGAACCTTCATCCAGCAACTAATTGAAACAGATGCAGAGATCCACAGTGGAACACTGTGCCAAGTTTATGGGGGCCAGACCAGGAGAGATAGGAGAGGTGATATGAGCAGAAAGATCAAGATCATAGTGGTGATAACCACAGAAACGACTTGGCTGAGCTACTGAGGGCTCACTGACTCTGGCCTGATAGAAGGGGAAACGTGCATGGGACCAAGCTAGGCCCACTGACTGTGGGGGACAGTTGTGAGCCTTGGGCAGTCTGTGGGGCCACTGGCAATGGTACCAGGATTTATCCCTAATGCTTTTGGAGCACATTTTCTTTGAAGGGATACCTTGCTCTGCCTAGATATGGGGGAGGACTTTGGTCTGCCCTTGAAGGGATGTGTCAGGCTTTGTTGACTCTCCATGGGGGCCTTGACTTTTCTGGGGAGTGAATGGGGGTGGAGGAAAAGATAGAGCAGCAGGGGCTAGAAAGAGTAAAGGGTTGGGAAACTATTTTCCAATCAAATAAACCTAAGAAACAAGAGGTTTAGCTATCCTTATATCTAAAATCCTTCAAGCTAAAATCAATCAGAAGAGAGGGAGGACACTTTATACTGATAACAGAAACAATCCATCAAGATGAAGTCTCAGTCCTGAGCATCTTTGCCCCAAATATAAGACCACCCAAATATGTAAAAGAAATATTACTAAAAGACAAACTGCCCATTAAACCCCACACACTAATAGTAGGAGACTTTAACATCCCACTCTCCCCAGTGGACAGGTCGGGCAGACAGAAACTTAACAGAGAAATGAGAGGACTAACAGATATCATGACCTTAAATGGACTAAACATATATGTACAGAACATTACATCCAAACACAAAAGAATATACCTTCTTCTCAACACTTCATGGAACCATTTCTAAAACTGACCACATACTCAGTAACAAAGCAAACCTCAATAGATACAAAAAAAATTGGAGTAACCCCTGAATCTTATTGGATTACCATAGTTTTAAATTAGAATTCAGAAAGCCCATGAAAACTTAGAAATTAAACAGTGCTCTACTGAACCACCCCTGGGTCAATGAAAAAATAAGGAAAGAAATTAAAGACTTTCTAGAACTCAGTGAAAATGAAGGACCAGCATAACAAAACCTATGGGACACTATGAAAACAGTGCTAAAAGGAAAGTTTATAGCACGCAGTGCCTACATAAAGAAAGTGGAGAAAACTCGCACTACTGACTCAACAGGACACCTGAAATCTCTGGAAAAAAAAAGAAGCAGACTCGCCCAGGAGGAGTAGAAGACAGGAAATAATCAAGTTGAGGGCAGAAATCAATAAAATAGAAGCAAAGAAAACAATACAATCAATGAAACAAATATCTGGTTCATTGAAAAAAAATCAACAATATAGAAAAACCCTTATCCATACTAATAAAAAGCAAGAGAAAGAGAAAAATCATCAAAATTAACATAATCAGAAATGAAAAGGAAGACATAACAACAGACAGTAAAGACTGTACTCTACAAAATTGAATAATGTAAAAGAAATGGACAATTTCTGGATAGGTACAACATAACAAAATTAAATCAAGACCAGGTAAACAATTTAAATAGACCTCTACAAGAAAATAGAAGCAATCATTAAAAACCTTCCAACAAAAGAAAGCTCAGGACAGATGGTTACAGTGCAGAATTTTACCAGAACTTCAAAGAAGAGCTAATACCTGTACTCCTCAAAGTATTCTACATAATAGAAACAGAAGGAACATTCTGTTTTTTTTTTTTATGAAGCTACAGTTACCCTGATACTGAAATCACACAAAGATTCAACCAAGAAAGAGGATTACAGACTAATCTTACTCACGAACATAGATGCAGAAATACTCAATAAAATACTGGCAACCTGAATCCAAGAACACATAAAAAAAAAGTCATCCACCATGAGCAAGTGGGCTTAATCCTGGAGATGCAGGGATGGTTCAAAAATAAAAATCTATCAATGTAATCCCCCATATGAATACACTGAAAGAAAAAAAAAACAGGATCATCTCATTAGATACTGAAAAGGCAACTGACAAAAGCCAACATCCCTTCATAATTAAGGTCTTGGAGAAAACAGGAATACAATAAACATAATAAACATATCTAAACATAATAAAAGCAACATACAGCAAGCCTATAGCCAACATCAAATTAAAATGAAAAAAATTCAAAGTGATTCCACTAAAATCAGGAACAAGTCAAGGCTATCCACTCTCTCCATATCTACTCCAGCATAATTCTTGAAGTTCTGGCTAAAGCAATAAGACAACAAAAGGAGATCAAGGGGACTAAAATTAGAATGGAAGAAATAAAAGTTTTGCTATTTTCAGATGATATGATAGTATACATAAGTGACACCAAATACTTTACTAGGGAACCATTACAACTGATAAATACCTTCAGTAATGTGGCAGGATACAGGATCAACTCATAAAATAATTAGTAGCTTTGTTGCCTGAGGTTTGTTTATGTCACATCCAGTCCTGCAGCCATTCAGTCAGAAAGAAACACAGAAAGGCTTATATTAATTATAAACTGGTTGGCCTATTAGGGCAGGCTTCTTATTAACTCTTATAACTTATATTACCCCATAATTCTTATCTGTGTCAGCCACGTGCTCCTATTAGAATGCCGTGGTCTGGACCCAGAAATGTGCGAGTGTCTGTCAAAAATCAGAAGTGGGGAGAGGATTCTGGCTGGAGGATATCTGTTTCAATTGATGACCAGGTTCCATGGGACCAACTGGGCCTAACAAAGTGTGGCCACATCGGAGAAGTTTGGAATGATGGTTTGAAAGGACCACCTGGGACTGGCATGTTGCAGACAGTTCTGGAGCCGTTTGCGGTTAATTAGAAATCAGTTGGGGCAAATAGAGGCTAGAGCAGTGGTTTTCAACCTTACTGATTCTGTGGCACTTTAATACAGTTCTTCATGTTGTGTGACCTCCAACCATAAAATTATTTCATTGCTACTTTATAACTGTAGGAGCAGAAAGAGAAAACAAAATGAAGAACTCAGCTCTGCCCCTCACATACAGTCCCCATCTGTGTCTGTCAGTCCAGTACTTTGCCAACTCCATACGTCCTCTTTAGTTTCTTTGACTTTTGACCTAATGAGAGCCGGTCCTCTGGGCAGACACTGCACCCAGACTTTTCCTCAGTATAGAAGACTATGCTTTGACTGCAAGTGTGACCATCCAAAACAAGGATGCTTCTCAGCTCAGGGTAGAGATTTGTTAATCCATCTCCCACACTTTTATTGGAAACTATTTATGTAAATACTCCTTGTCACAAGTTCAAAAATGCAAATTTCCTTTGTTTTCTAAATATACACTTAAAAGTGCTTTTCAAAGCAGATGATGTGACTCAAAGCCAAGCACTGGGCTGAGCTCCTGGAGCTCAGATGAAGAGAGGGAGGAGGGACCATATGAACAAGGATCATCCAGAGGATGATGGAGCAAACCACAGAGACAGCTGAACAGAGCTAGTGGGAGATTATGGACTATAGACTGACAGCTGGGAAACCTGTATGGGATGAAACTAGACCATCTGAATGTGGGTGACAGTTATGTGGCTAGATCTATTTGGAGTCCCTGGCACTGATACCAGGAGCTATCCCAGGTGCATGAACTGCCTTTTTGGAGCCCATTCCCTATAGTTGGATACCTTGCTTAGACTTGATTTGTGGTGGTGGTGGAGCTTGGTCTTGCTTCAAGTTGGTATTCCTGACTTTGTTGACTCCCCAAGGAAGTCCTTACCTCCTCTGAGGAGTAGATAGTGGGGTAGGAAGGTGGGAGGTGGGGGATGGGCTAAGGGGAGGGAGAGGGAACTGGAGGTGTTATGTAAAATAAAAAGTAATTTTTAAAATAAAATATATGAGTGTTTCTCATTGTGATATGTATATATATATGTATGTGTATATATATATATATATTCAGCCCTCTGGATATAATAAAGAGTATTGAAGGATGCCTATATGTTTTTCTTTGGGTTCTCCTTCTTATTTAGCTTCTCTAAGAACCCGAATTATAGGCTCAATGTCCTTTATTTATGGCTAGAAACCAAATATGAGTGAGTACATCCCATGTTCCTCTTTTTGGGTCTGGCTTACCTCATTCAGGATGGTGTTTTCTATTTCCATCCATTTGCCTGCAAACTTCAAAAAGTCCTTGCTTTTTACTGCTGAGTAGTACTCTAATATGTATATATTCCATACTTTCTTCATCCATTCTTCAATTGAAGGGCATCTAGGTTGTTTCCAGGTTCTGGCTATTACAAACAATGCTGCTATAAACATAGTAGAGCATATACTTTTGTTGTGTGATAAGGCCTCTCTTGGGTATATTCCCAAGAGTGGTATTGCTGGGTCCATGGGTAGGTTGATCCCGAATTTCCTGAGAAACCTCCACACTGCTTTCCAGAGTGGTTGGCATCCTCCTGATATTAACCTTCATCAGGCGATGAAAGGAGACAGAGACAGAGACCCACATTGGAGCACTGGACTGAAATCTCAAGGTCCAAATCAGGAGCAGAAGGAGAGAGAGCACAAGCAAGGAACTCAGGACCACGAGGGGTGCACCCATACACTGAGACAATGGGGATGTTCTATCGGGAACTCACCAAGGCCAGCTGGCCTGGGTCTGAAAAAGCCTGGGTTAAAACTGGTCTTGCTGAACTTAGTGGACAATGAGGACTACTGAGTCCTCAAGAACAATGGCAATGGGTTTTTGATCCTACTGTACCTATTGGTTTCGTGGGAGCCTAGGCAGTTTCGTGGATGCTCACCTTACTAGACCTGGATGGAGGTGGGTGGTCCTTGGACTTCCCACAGGGCAGGGAACCCTGATTGCCCTTTGGGCTGACGAGGGAGGGGGACTTGATTGGGGGAGGGGGAGGGAAAGGGGAGGCGGCGGTGGGGAAGAGACAGAAATCTTTAATAAATAAATAAATTTAAAAAATAAAAAAAAGAGTATTGAAGCATTTAATTCAAAACCTTAGATTTTGCTATGACTAAGAGATGTGAGTCTCCTCCAGCTATTTTATAGATGTTTGTTAACTGCTCTTTCTATGAGGATATTGAGTACAGATATCAAACAATGGTAATGCTAAAATATCTAAAACTTTCATCTGTTTCCTAACTTAAAAACATCATGAAAGCCTCAGAGAGTCGTGACTTGGATGCATCTGTCACAGGTCAAGGGTACTCCAGAGCAGTACTCCTGTAACCAACAGCCTAAGCTTTCCTGCCTTCTACCTATTCCTGAGGGTGGGCTCTCTCTCTCTCTCTCTCTCTCTCTCTCTCTCTCTCTCTCTCTCTCTCTCTCTCTCTCTCTCTCCCTCCCCCCCCGTGTGTGTGTGTGTTTGTGTGTGTGTGTGTGTATGTGTGTGTGCATGTGTGTGCTTCCCCTAGTCTTGCAACTACTTTCACACCATCAACTACTTGCTGGTCCTAGAACTTTCTGCTGTAGACCCCCTGTAAAGATTTTCCTCTAAGCTCTTTAACTTTACATTCTGTTTGCAGTTCAGAAGTTCTCAACCTATGGGTTGTGACCCTTTTGTGAGTAGCATATCACATATTTACATTACGATTGATAACAGTAGTTCTCTGTATTGTTTTTCTGTCCATTTTTATTCATCCTTCTCCATCTTCCCTGTTGTTCTCCTCCTATTTCTTTCTTATCACTTGTATACCTCCTAAGACAAAAATTTTGACACAAGGAAAGATTGCCTCAGAAACATAAATTATGTGTTTTACAAAAATAAAATCTTTACATAGGAAGAAATGACATAATCATGTGTTACATGTTTTCCTTAGAAGCACACAAGTAGTTAACATTTTTCCTTTGTATTAATTTTCACACCATAATATCTTCAACCCAAAACAATGATTCTTTTATAATTGACTAATAAAGTTTTAAGCAAGCCCAGTATATTTCAGTCAGTTCCTTTTGTACTGGCAGGCAGTTCTTTGTGGTTTCAACATAGAAGATTCCTAGTCAGTCTATCTCTACTCTACAAAAACTAAACAAGTGGTTTAGCTAACCATTTATTTTTTCCCACAAATAGGTCACTTAATTTCCTTTGATAACTTTTTTTTTTCAAGTGGCATATGGAAATCTGTCATTAATTCTGGAAGCTATATAACCAAGAAACTCAGGCCTAACCTGGGGTGTGGAGACAAAATTACTTTCTTTGATCATCAGCCTGTTTTCCACTGGCAGAATCAGTGGGTCTCTAATGCTAGAAACTCCCTTCTTATTTTCCATTCTCTACAGATCTCACATCTAACAAAGGGGAAGCTGACTTCTAGCATATGTTTGCCTTTTCTGTATCACTTATTGGAGCAAATTTTCCTAATAATCTTCTCTGTTTTAGCCATGTGTATCTGTTAGACTGACTCAGAAAGTTCAATTAAACCATTGATTCCACTAAGCATCATTGCTCCTATAAAAATGATCTTCATTATGATTTACAAGTGATTGTCTAGTGAGGAGTGGGATTTTCCCACGAAACAATCACACTATAATTGATACAGTGGGATCCTCTTACATAACAATCACACCATGAAATACAGAGCAGGAAAACAGCAGCAGCAAGCAGGAGGAAACACAGCAGAAGCAAGGGGCATTCTAGAAACAATACTTCCAGGGCTTTGTCTCTTCAAGATGTACCCATCCCAGCTTTGTTAACTGGTGAATTGTATTCCATAAGCTGACTGCAGCTCCTCTGACAAGGCCACTGACAGATGTCCACCAGTGAATTCCTTGTGGGACTTTCTTTGCCTGTGTGGAATTAAGTTCATGTCCACTGAATAAAGAGGAGTGAGCACATGAGTGTGGAGATGTTCTGAGATAAATTAAAGGTTTTCAATATTTGAGCCCCTGTAGATAACATACATGTCGCAAGTGTTGGCAAGCATTGGTGATGGTTGCCTGTCCTCATCTTGTGTATTAAGAAACACATCTGTGACCAGGATAGCATTCCAGGTGGAATTTACTTGTGTATCAGAATAAATACATTGAGAATAGAAAATATGGCTATGTTCTTTTTGATCCAATTCAGTGTCTGCCCCTTGAGCAACTACTGTTCTAATCAGCAACTACAACTCGACTGCTATCAGCAGTGGTTTGGCTGCAAGGGCCAGGAGAAATTTTGTCCCCTCACATCCTGGCTCTTTCAAAGCCACTAAGGGAAACTTTATGTAGACCTCTACCCTGCTATAGAACTCAGGGTTCAGAGGTTGAGGTGAAATTCTTCTCACTCAGAGGGACTGAATAGCAAGTAACATCTTTGGTAGCGTCTCCAGAAAATCCCCAGACCTTCTGCTTGGCTCCCAATTAAGAATAATTACTACATATGGTTCTTCCCTACCACTTTCTGTCATCTAGTTCCTGATGTAGTTTCCTGATCAGAGGTTAATTTTATTTAATCAAACTATGGAACATGTGTTTGCATTGTAAGCAAAAACAGGAGAAAGAAGTGTAATACACCTTAAAATAATATTCCACAACATGGTTAGTGTCCTCGACACTGACCACAACTGATTGGACAGGTCCATTATGTGTAACAGAGGATTAAATGGAGCCAGGTATTAGCCTGACATTTCTTATAGTTTGTGGGATGCAAGAGAAAGGCAATAAAAGTTAAATCTATGCTAAAGAACCTTTACTTGGATATAAAACCTTGCAACCTATGGTCAGTGTCAAATAGTAAAAATAAAAAACATAATGAAAAAGTGATAATAAGGGAATGGAGGCTGAGAGCAGGAAGTGCATGATGCCCAATTTACCAGAAAAGTGTTGACTAGAGAGGTAAAGAGATCCATTAAGCAGGAACCTACTTTTCTAATTTTCAAGGTGGGACATGATATTTACAAGATAGCACACGCTTTGGCAGGCATGACACAACTGTCCTGAGTACCACTAACTACAGCTTTCTGACTAGACTTAAGACCACTCCTATTGAGTTCTCCAGTAGGGCCACAGCTGTTGATATAATCCAGGACAGAGATTCGTGGCTAGAAAGATTATCGACCCTAGTGGTGAGTCTTTTGTCATTTTCATAAATGGTTTGACGTGCCTATCAAGCTGCCTTCTCAATATTTGCACTTATGCTATTGCTGTCATTTGCTACTTGTCCTGAAAGAAAACTTAACTTTTACAGTAGATGGTGTGCTTCAGAGACTCCCAATCACTGACATCGTCCTTAAGAACAAGTCACGGTTGTGCAGTACATAGGAATTCTTATCACTAACTCTAAGGCTGAGAATATCACAGAAAGGAGGGTGAAGGGAAAGCAAAAGTCATGATAGGAGTGGAATGTAGCAGTTCCTCTGAATAGAAACATTGTCTCACTGAAGGAGTTCCTGAGATTCAGTAAGTGAACAACCTTACAAGTCCTGGACTGCTGAATCAAGATTCACAAGAACCCTCCTCAAGCTTATGGAGGTAGTGAACAGCTTCTGATGAGAGCACTGTCTGACCAGTTAAATGGCCTGGAAGAGATGCTCTGAGCTGAAGAGCTCCAAGTCTACAGCATTCATGAGTCATTACTCATGCTGAGGTGGTCTTTCTGGGGATACAACAACATTTGAATCATCCCAGCTCCTGTAAGTAGCCCTGACAAATTCCTTGGTTCCCCAAGTTGGACTCTCATTTTACCAATATTTTATGTATTATTGGTCATGGTACTGACACAAAGAGGTGTGTGTCCTGTCTCCCAGGAAAACTCTCACACAATGTAGCACATATATTTTTCATTTTAAGACCTTAGTTTTCCCCTTAAGTTTTCTTGCTGAAGTTAATGAGGAGGAAAGACTTGTAGAGAATTTGAATATAGCAGTCTAACCTTAAATTTGTTTTTATTTTGTGTGATTTCAGTTACTCTGTGTCATTTATGGTCCAAAAGTATATTTAAAATTCTGGAAAGTAAACTCATATTTTATTTTAGTGTTCCGCAGACTCATTTAATATGGGGACCAAAAGTGATTTCACTTGTTTAAGCAGCGAATGAATGTAATTCAATGAGTAATCATTTATTTAAAATCATGCAAATAGTTAGAGACAAAAATCTAAAATCCCCAGTCTTGATTAATTTAAAACAACCACTTAACAATCTTGATTCTGTAAAGTTAATTTCAAGCTCCCTAGATACTATTGATGTTTTCATAAGAGAGGTAAAATACTTCTAATATATATTCATAACTCATAGCCTAGAATAATTGGATGACAAATAACACATAGTCTAGATTAATTACATTACTAAGACACGGCAAAAGATGTTCTCAAAACATGCTCAGATTGTCAAGATTATTAAGTAACAGCATATGTGTTAACTGGTTCCGTGATGACCAGTAGTGTCACAGTGCGGGTCATATGGCAGAGCTGGTACCAAGCTGCAGTGAAGCAGGGTACCCAGACTTATTCAACACTATGAAAGCAGTGCTAACAGAAAAGTTCATAGCACTCAATGCCTACATAAATAATTTGGATTTTGTTAATTTGGATATTCTCTCTCTGCCTTTTGGTTAGTTTGGATAAGGTTTGTGTACCTTGTTGATTTTCTTATAGAACCAGCTTTTTGTTTCATTGATACTTTCTATTGTTTTGTTTTTATTTCATTGATTTCAGCCCACAATTTGATTATTTCCTGTCATCTACTCCTCCTGCGCAAGTCTGCTTCTTTTTAGTGTAGAGCTTTTAGGTATGCTGTTAAGTCGCTAGTGTGAGATTTCTTCACGTGCCTTATGTAGGCACTGAGTGCTATGAACATTCCTCTTAGCACTACTTCAAAGTGTCCCATGAGTTTGGGTATGTTGTACATTCATGTTCATTGAATTTTAGGAAGTCTTTGATTTCTTTATTTCTTACTTGACCCAGTGGCAACTTAAAGTTGAGAACTGTTCAATTTCTCTGCATTTGTGGGCTTTCTGCAGTTAGTCTTGTTGAATTCTAACTTTAAGCTATGGTGATTGATAAGATAGAGAAAGTTCTTCCAATTTTTTTTTCTGTATCTGTTTTGATTTGCTTTGTGACTGAATCTGTGGTTGATTTTTAGAGAATGTTGCATGAGGTGCTAAGAAGGATATGCTTTTCTGTTTGGGTGGAATGTTCTATTGATATCTGTTAAGTCTGTTTGAGTCATAACATCTGTTATTTCCCTTCTTTCTCTGCTAAGATTCGTTCTGGTAGACTTGTTGATTGAAGAGAGTGGGTTGTTGAAGTCTCCTACTGTTAGTGTGTGGGGTTTGATGTGCAATTTAAGCTTTAGTAAAATGATTCTTTTCCAAATTAGAGGCATAGATGTTCAGAATTGAGACTTCATTTTGATGGATTTTTCCTGTGATGACTGTGAACTGTCCTTCTCCATCTCTTTTGATTAATTTTATCTTTAAGTCTATTTTGTTAGATATTAGGATAGTTACCCCAGCTTATTTCTTAGGTCCATTTGATTGGAAAAGTGTTTTTCCAACCTTTTACTCGAAGGTAATGTCTTTCTTTGAGACTGAGATGTGTTTCTTGTGTGCAGAAGGATGGCTCCTGATTTTGTACCCATTCTGTGGCTTATGTCTTTTATAGGTGAATTGAGTCCATTGATATAAAGAGATATTAATGACCAATGATTATTAATTTCTGTTAATTTTGGTTTTGGTGGTGGTGGTAGTGTTTTTGTGTTTCCCTTCTTTAGGATTTACTGGTATGAGATTATCTGTTGTTTGTTTTTCTGTGGTTGCAGTTAACTTCCTTGGGTTGGAGTTTTCCTTTTAGTACTTTCTAGAAGGTTAGATTTGTGGATAGGTATTGATTAAATCTGGTTCTGTCATGAAATATCTTACTTTCTCCATTTGTGGTGATTTACATCTTTGCTGGGTATACTAGTCTGGCATCCATGGTCTCTTTGTGTCTGCAGGACATCTGTCCAAGACCTTCTTGTCTTTCAGAGTTTCCATTGAGAAGTCAGGTATAATTCTGATAGGTCTGCCTTTACATGTTACTTTGCCTTTTTCTTTGCAACTCTTCGTATTCTTTCTTTACTCTGTATGTTTTTGTGTTTTGATTATTATATGGCAATGGTACTTTTTTTTTGGTTCAGTCTATTTGGTGTTCTGAAAGATTCTCATACCATCAAAGGTTTATTATTTTTAGAATGTGAAAATTTTCTCCTGTGAGCTCTGAGAGTCCAGTCAAAGTGAGGAAGGGATTAATATATGAGCATGGGGTAGTCAAGTGCATGGCAATGGAACTCACAGAGACAGGTGACCCAAACTCTTGGGAGCTCACTGACTCTAGAATGACAGCTGAGGAGCCTATGTGGAGCCTAACTAGGTTCTCTGCATTTACTCTGGAGCTGCCAGTATGGAAACCTTCTACATATTACCTTAACAACCAGCCTTTTCTCAAAATCTTGGTACAAATCTTCATGTGTCCATAACTCTTGCTGTCTGTTGTGTAGCCTGGACTACACATCATTTTTGTTGTTGTCATTTGTGGCGTCCCTGGCAGTTGGACCAGGATCTCTCCCGGTGCATGAGCTGGCTGTTTGGAGCCTATTCCATAAGGTGGGATTCCTTGCTCGGCCTCCATGTGTGGGGGAAGGTCTCAGTCCAGACCCAATAGAATTTGCCTGGCTTTGTTGACTCCCCATGGAAGGTCTTATCCTTTCTGAGGAGTGGATCAGGGTGGTTTAAGGGGAATGATGAGAGACAGGGAAGGAGGGAGAGGGAACTGTGGTTGGTATGTAAAGTGAATAAAATTCTTTAAAAAAAAAAATAAAGCCAAAGCTAACTAGCACAGCAAGAGTTATGGACACATGAAGATTTGTACCAAGATTTTGAGAAAAGGCTGGTTTTTAAGGTAAGTTGTAATAGGTTTCCCTAATAGGTTTCCCTACTGTCACCTCCAGAGTTGTCTATGCATGAGGGAGGGTGAGGTTAAAGTTACCATGGACTTGCTAGGATGTTGGATATGTCAGGAATGTGGTATATGTGTAAGGAAACCTGTAGTAAACAAGTGGAGCAAGCCTGGGAGAAAGGCCAGGTGGACTGCAGAAGGCAAGATTGAAGGGGGTCTGCCTAGAATCTTTTCATGGAATGACAGTCTCCAGCTGGTGGACCAGGAGCTACAAGACTTTTTTTTTTTTTTTTCCCACCATTGGGATTACGTCTTGTTTTGGTCAAGCTTTTCTTTTCTATTACTGAAAATTCCCTTTTAGAATCCTGGTCTTTAGTCTGTGAAATTTTATAGTATAAAGATACATTTTGATTTTGCAAAGGTTCAAAGTCTTGAGATTCAAAAGAGATTTGGGCCTTTGAACTTTTGCACTCTGGTGTAATTGTTAATCATATAGGGACACTCCAAGTTGGACTAAATGTAGTTTACATTATGACATATTCAAGAGCCTTACGTATGGATGGTTTTGGATTATTTGTGAAATGTCTTCCACGGGAGCATGCAGTAAGTGCTTGTTCCCCAACTGGTAGGGCCAGTTTTGAAAAACTGTGTGGTCTATAAAAGGTGAGGCATGACCTATGCAGTAGATCACTAGAGGCTTTGACAATTGTTTTCAATCTGTGGTTTCAGAACTCATCAAGTTCTGTTCGACTGCATTAGTAACTAGAAGAACTAAAAAGAATTACAGAACTAAGTAGACTCAACTTTGAATGGATAACTTAATTATCTTTATTTGATAACTCCACACAATCAAAATGATGCCTTTTTAGAAGGGGTATATTACAAATCAAATAAATATATACAGATAAACAATATTTGCATCAAGGGAAGGAAGATAAATATAAAAATAACACTGAAAATAACTAAAAATATAACATAAAAATAAAACAAACACATGGAAATAAAGACTGAAGATAATAATAGTATAATATAAAACAACATAATAAAACTAAATAAACATGGTTTTCTTGAACAAATTAATGGAGAAGGGATAGAGTTTCTCTGTAGCTGTCCTCTTGGGATGGTCAAAGAAATTGTCAGATATTGTGGGAAGTTTGCCCTAGTTCTGGGATTGAGAACAATCCATTTTAAATTCACAGTGCTGTTATGTTTTATAAAACTGTATGGACTATGGTGTAAGAGCTAGCTAGAGTAGTCATAAAATTCAATTACATAATAAATGCAAATGCTTTTGTGTCATCCATCTTTCATCTATCATGAATACTCTGTTTATTAATTATGTATCTCCTTGGTACTCATGACAGGCCTATGTGTACCATGACAACATTTGTGAACCTTAATAATAATACATAATTCTAACCCTAAGTCTGCTCTAACCATATATTCTGAAGTCTAATCATGTGCTAAGGCTAGCCTTAAACTCTAAATTGAATCCTAACTCTAGCACTTGATAACAGTGAGGAAAGCATGAGGGAGTTTAGGGATTGCTTTCTCCTTATAAATGAGAGCTTTGTACTAGAAACTATTAATGTCTCATTAAATGTACAACACATTCCTACTCCTTTTCTGCAGAATTTATTCTCTTACTCTCCAACAGACACACTGCCCCATTTTCCTCCATGTTTCCTGTGTTTGAAACTGCTCATATTCTTTATCACATACCTTTCTCCTGCCTTATTTCCTAATATTCCTGAACTGTTGAAATATGACCCAAACACACACACACACACACACACACACACACACACACAATTTCTCTATAGGACAGTCTTACTTGAATCTGTTGTTGACTCATGAGATAAACATTAAATTGATACTTAAATTTTTTATACTTCATGGCATATTTAAGTACTCATATTCCTGAGCTAAAAGATTGTTTTTGATAAACATTCCTTCTAATGCCTTTAAAAATAAAATATATCTCTTACTTTCTCTATGTTCTCTATTCTATTTCTTGTTGTGGGGGAAGACCTATGTTTTTTGGTGCAACATGGCATCAATCTGAAAGAGACTGTGTAAAAACAAGGAGTTTTTATACTGAAAATTCAAAATAAAATATTATGAAAGATTTGAAACATTCCATCCAAGTGAAAAGTAAAACATATTGTGTACTTTAAGAATATTCCCAATGTTACAATAAATAACAATATTATTAGAATTAAGTATTTAAGGCTACAGAGCCCAGCCCACTAGGACTCCCTCACTAAATGAGGGACATTAGTTCTAAGCGTAGGCCAACCTCTGCTGTCCTCAAAACTCTAGAACCACAAGAAACATCCCGACTTCTGCTTGTGGCCACATAAGAGTCATGTGAACATTGTCTTGGGACTTGGCCTGGATGGTCTCCTACATGGACATAGTGCCCACGGATTTTCCTCCAGGATCCCACTTGCACTAAGTGAGGGACCCTGACCTATAGAGATTAGCCCCACCAATGACACTTGGCAATCTCCAGAACCAGGTGAGAAGCTCCCATGCCCCTGCTGGGACCTGTTTATATTGCATGGGATTATTCCTCCAGGTGGTGAGGTATCATCTACCAGGCACCACCTGTACTGACAGAGGAATCCTGCTCCAGGCATTCGGCAGATTCTGACACTCAGAAGAACAAAAGAGAGAGTTTCTGGGGAATCAAGATTAGTGACAAGGGAAACGTCACATCACAGCCAAAACAAGATGTCCATCCTGATCATTTTAAATGCCTGCATGGGAACATGAAATGTGAACTAAAAAAAGAAAAAGAGGAAGGAAAATCTAACAAATTAAAACATTTTCTCCAAAAATTACTGCTCACATAGTAGAGACCTGCAAAGAGAATGACATGAATGAAATTCAGGACAAAGAATTCAAAAGAATGATTGTACCTGTATTCAAGCAAATCTAACTAAGATAATCAAAATCAGTACTGAAATTAATAAAATTTAAAATTTAAAAGTTTTCAAAAAGTTAATGAAATAAAAATTGATCCTTTGAAAAGATAAATATGATTGAAAAAATCCTTATCCAAATGAGAGAGAAGACACAAATTAGTAAAGTAAGAAATGAAAAAGGAGGCATTAAAACAAATTACAATGAATTTCAGAAATCACACATTCTTTTAAAAAATCTTTATTCCATGTAATTGTAAAATGTAGAAGAAATGGATGAATTTCTAGATTCATCCTATATAACAAAATTAAGTCAAGATGAGATTATTTAAGTATGTCTATAACTACTATCAAGATTGAAGACGTAAAAAAAAAATGTTTTTCAAGTAAAAATACACATGACCAGATGAGTTAGTTGCAGAGTTATACATAAACTCAAAAATGAATTAATACCATTGTTACTCAGATAATTTCATAAAATAGAAAATGAAAGGACATTTTCTAAATTCTTTTTATGAAGCCAGTATTACCTTGATAACCAAACTAGATAAAGACACCACACAAAAAGAAAAAGAAAACACAGACAAATTTCCACAGTTAACATAGATGCAAAAACTTATAAATGAGGTATTGACAAACTGGAACTCGGGATTTATGAGCTCAGCATTTATGAACTCTTAACTACTCTTCCAGTGGACTCAGGTCCAATTCCCAGGACCTTTATGACAGCTCACAACTGTCTGTAACTCCATTTCCAGGGAATCTGACGCCCTCTTCTGGCCTCTGAGTACATCAGCCACACATGTGGTACACAAAAATAAATGCAGACAAAACATCTGCCCACATAGAATAAAAAATATGTGTTAAAAAACACTTGGATGTTACAGAATTTCTGCCACCAGTCTGCTAGCCAGTAGAGAGCAGCATTTTGGTCCATAGGGCAGAGTTTTCATGGGAAATGGACGTGGCCGAAAGAAAAGGTGAGGCACAGAGACCTGCAAGCCCTTTCAGACTGGAAAAGGGCAGCAAATTCAGCAGCTGATGAACCTTTTCAAATTCCCCCATTCTTTTTTATAATTACTTTGCAGGGATTTTTATCAATGATAAATGGTATCATTTGACTCCCTTCTTCACTGGCAAAGTGAATTTAAGATCACATCAAAAAGATTACTCATCATGACCAAATCTGGTTCGTCTCAGAATGCAGGGAGAAATCAACACATGTAAATCAAAAGATATTACCTATGAAAGAAACCACATAATTATCTTAATATATGCAGGTAAGACCTCTTATGAAATTTAAACATCTGGACCTTAATGGTAACAGTCGTGGAGAGGCTAGATATGGATAGGGAATGCATCAAAATTTACAAGCTATAATACAGCAAGTCTATAAACTACATTTTGGTAAATAGAGGAAAAAATCAAAATATTCCTGATGGAGGAAGGTCATTGGCTAATAAAGAAACTGGCTTGGCCCATTTTATTGGTTAGAACATAGGTGGCTGGAGTAACAGAAGAGAATGCTGGGAGGAAGAGGAAGTGAGGTCAGAAGTAATGCAGCTCCTCTCAGAGCCAGACCCCTCAGACAGAGACGCATGCTCCGCTCTCCCGGGCAGATGCACGCCATGAAGCTCCTCCGACCCAGGATGGACGTAGGCTAGAATCTTCCCGGTAAGCGCACCTTGGGGTGCTTACACAGATGATTAGAAATGGGCTAAATTAATATGTGAGAATTAGTTTAGAAGAGGCTAGATAGAAATGGGTCAAGCAGTGTTTAAATGAATACAGTTTGTGTGTTGTTATTTCGGGCATAAGCTAGCAGGCGGCCTGGGTGCTGGGGATGCAGCCCTGCCGCTCCTATTTCAACAGATGGTACCCAGAAGTGTAGGCAACTAAATCCACTGAAAGCCTGAGAAAGCTTGGGAAAGAGTAAAGCATGCATGTTTTCTTGGTAGCAACAATTTTTCGGGTCTACTCTGCTTGCTAGAGGTAAGCAAGCACTCTCATCTAAGAGAGGCTTCCTGACTCAGCTTTAGCTGCAAAACCCTGCAGCTCATTAAGAGGTCCTGCCACGAAACACTTAAACGGTGTTGACAAAAAGCTGAACACATGCTTTTCGGTTTTCAGCCGTAGCAGGAAAAAAGCTGCGCCGATTTAAAATGCCGGTTTTCTGGGCTGTCCTGCCAGGGCAAACTCTGACTCTTTTACACAGGCGGTTCGTGCGGTTTGCAAGCACAGGCCGCTGAAGCTTGCTTGCTGGCAGGGACCTTGAAATGCCATAGAGTTGTGGCAGTAAACATGGCTACAACCAGTACCTCAGCCATGAGGCTGGAAAGCTAAGTAATGGACTGGATCTAGCTGGCAAAGCCACGGCTTTTATCCTACCCATATTGCTCAGTAAATTAAAGACTCATGTGGTCAGAAAAAGAGAGATATACAATAAAGAGAGATTCAAAGATAAAGAAATTGTTTAAATGATTTACAGTGTATTAAAAATATATGCAAGATAAAAGTTAAAAGTTCTTAAAGGTAAAAAATAAAGGAACAAAGAATAGTTTGGTGTGGTAGTAGACACCTGTATTCCTGACACTTGGGAGGCAGAGGGAGATTGACCTCTGTGACTTCAAGGTGTGGTAGCACACGCCTTTAATCCCAGTGCCTAGAAGGCAGAAAAAAACAGATCTCTGTGAGTTCAAGGTGTAGTAGCATACACCTTTAATCCCAATGCCTGGGAGGCAGAGACAGGCAGATCTCTGAGAGTTAAAGGAGAGCCTGGTCTACAGAGTTATTCCAGGTCAAAGAGATACAGAGAATATAAAATAAAAGTAAAAATAAATGAAATAGAGGGTAAAATAAAGCGTACAAAGATGGAAAATACACAGAGAATCTTGATACTGTATACTATTATGCTCTCTTTGAATTGTTTGAATGCTGAAGAAGGAGCAACAGATGCTAAAAGACATTTGTTTATAAATGCTGCTGAACTAATTTTGATGCCTTGACTTTGAAATTTGGATCTAAGGACATGATGCCTTCAAAAGGAGTTTCCTATTTTGTTTTCACAGAGGGTGAGAGTCTGTTCATTGTTTCTATTCGAATATGGTATGATGGACCATGCCCTCCTGAACAGTTGCTGTGAATACCTTCAGAAAATTACTTCACTCAACTGCCGAACTGCCGACTGAGATGAACCTAGCACACAGGTTATACCATGAAAGACCTAATTAACTAAGCCCCCATTCAGCAAGAAACAGTTTGGAGAGAAAAAACTGCGCCCATGTTCCCAAATATGGTTTATAAATGTTCTTTTACATTTAAAGGGGGATATGATATAGATATGAATAATTTGCATTAGTATAGATTTTGCTTTATTGACCGAGATTTAAGGTCAGTTTTGTTATATGTATACATATTTCTGATCTTGATTAGGGTATTGTGATTGTGTAGTTCATTTAAAATTGTAATGTATAATTAGGATATATAGGTTGTTGATCAATAATAATCAAGCTTGTAGTCATGTTAGTTAGATTTTCTAGATATATAGAGATATATTTCAGTTAGATAGACATTCTTCATATCTTTCAAAGGCTACATAATATGGCATTTTAAATGTTTTAATAACTTAGGACTTTTCATGACAATGAGACACTCTGCTCCTGGCAGCACCAATCTACTTCAAGAGGAAGATGGGCATCGAAGAGGCACCTTATGGAGTTTGATAGACATTTGGGCAAGGAACTGCTCTTGCCTGGACTATTGCATAAACTGGACACAGAGAACCTGCAGAGAGAGGACTGCTGAACCTGCCTAAAGGTGAGATGATCTTTCGGGGTTCCTGATTCATGAAAGAGTCTGCAAGACATTCTTCAGGACAAGCAGATAGTGACTGCCTTTGAAATTTCTTGCTTTGTGGAAATGTCTGATGGAAACTATGGGCCTGTAGGCTGAAGATGGATGCCCCCAATGGTACAGAGGAACTTTGGGTGACTGTCCAGGCAGCGAGATGTCTCTGTCATTTCTAGAGCTTTGGATTTCTTGTTTGCTTAGGTAATATTGTATCTTTCTGGAATCTTTGAAGGAGTTGAAGAATAGTTAGTTATAGTTATAGTTTTCCTTAGTTATGATATAGATTATTGTAATTTTTACTTGATAACTGTTTTGTTATATGTAATTTTGCTATGTTAAGTTAAAGCCTTCCTTTTTTTGTTTAAACAAAAAGGGGAAATGATGGAGGAAGGTCATTGGCTAATAAAGAAACTGGCTTGGCCCATTTTATTGGTTAGAACATAGGTGGGTGGAGTAAACAGAAGAGAATGCTGGGAGGAAGAGGAAGTGAGGTCAGAAGTAATGCAGCTCCTCTCAGAGCCAGATGCCTCAGACAGAGACGCCATGCTCAGCTCTCCCGGGTAGATGCGCGATAGCTCTGTGCTCTGAGGCAGACGCATGAAGCTCAGACCCAGGATGGACGTAGGCTAGAATCTTCCCGGTAAGCGCACCTTGGGGTGCTTACACACATTATTAGAAATGGGCTAAATTAATATGTGAGAATTAGCCTAGAAGAGGCTAGATAAAAATGGGCCAAGCAGTGTTTAAAAGAATACAATTTGTGTGTTGTTATTTTGGGGCATAAGCTAGCAGGCGGCCAGGGTGCTGGGGACGCAGCCCCGCCACTCCTTATTTCAACATATTCCCACTAAGGTGCAAAGGAAAAGAAAGGTAGTTCACTCTTTCCATATATAATCCAAAAAGACCTGAAGCCCTAGCTAAAGCAATAAGACAAGAAGGAAATTAAATGATACAAACAGTGAAAGAACTCAAAATGTATCAACTTAAAGATGGTAGGATATTATCATCTGTAAAGACTGTGAAGACTACACACACACACACACACACACACACACACACACATATCACAGCCGATAAACACTTTAGCCAAAATCAATAATGCCAAAATTAATGCCAAAATCAATAATGAATATTGGAATAAAAAACACATCAAGGGAAAACCCCTACTCAAAAGTCCTAGGATATAGAATCAACCCAGATATTCATCAGTAGATGAATGGATATGGAAATTATGGTATATTATGGTATATACATAAAATGCAATATTATTTAGCTATAAAGAGAAATAATAAAAACCACAAGTAAATTAATGGATCTAGAAAAAGTTTTATTCACTGAGGTCAATTAGAATCAGAAAAACATATTTCATCTATTGTCCTCTTGTGTGCATCTTAGACTCATGTGTGTTTAACTTGGATGACATGATGAAGTCAGGAAATTAGATGTGGTCTACTGTAGATGGAGCCATTGACAGGGAGATAGTAAAATATAGGTAAATCAAACAAGAGGAGGGGAATACTGGGTGTTGATAATTTGGATCATGAATGGTTGGAGGATGGGAGGATGGAGGTTATATAGAAACCTACGATCATGAAATTTAGTAAAATATAATTAGAATGGGCAGTAGAACACAGGGCACAAGAAATAACCTGGGAGTATGTGCTGGGCTAAAGGTTTAATTGGCAATGAGGGTAAGAGAATAAGTGAGAGCAGGGAGTAAGGTGTAACTGACCATAAACTAAGGCTGTAGGAAACCTTGGGAAAACTACTTTCAAATATGTACTGCAAATAGTTTGTTGTGAGGTACCTGAAACGTGTTGACTTCCTTATCAAGTTAAAAAAAATCTGGCTTTCATTGCAATAGAAGGTGTGGTTCGGGGCATGGGTGATGGTGACATATCCAGTCATGGACTTTTCAATGAACTCATGCAGTCATGGGCCTTTCATACGACAACACTGACTGACAAGGCAAGCTGTCTACAGTGGTTGCATGATGGTTATGTGAATGACCAGCCAGATTCTGATTGGGTGTGAGACCTCCTTCACAGGATGGATTTAATGTCTGATGCTGTAAATCTTGTTAAAAGCCCATGTCAGAAAAAGCCAGACTAGATGAGGAGAATCTCCCAGTGTCATTATTTAGGTTTGTACCCACAGGTTTGTTCTGTTCTCAGCGTTGGTTAGAGGATTCTTTCTTCAGAGAATAGTGGTTAATGCAGAGACTCACAACTAGTTTACACAATAAGAATAATCTACCATGAGTGCTCATCTGTGGATGGGCCATTTGTGTTAAACTTTCCTATTCACAGCTCAGGAAACATTGTGGAAGAATGGTCAGAAAAAAACTTAAGTTTCTCAATCTGAAGAGAGGTACTTTGAAATGTTCTTTTCGGGGCATGATATAGCTGATGCATAGATCAACTCAAAGAAGCTATGTGTCCAATGACCTACACAAAAACAAGCTAGTCAAGATTCCAGGATGCATGAGGAAAGGTCTCCCAGGCCCCAGCACTAGCTGAGGAGCAATTGGCAACTGATGGTTGTGAAAGGAGGAGACTCATTTATCTAAGGACTTGTGGCTGCTGGCAGGTTGTTCATATCCCAGTAGGTGTATTCACACACATTTACAGATGCTCAGTCCTAATTGGACTCAGTGGATTCATTAATAATTTTAGAAGATATTAAGCCCAGAAGAAGAAGGTTGATGAGTACCAGACTGAGTTAGAGGGAGTCAGTGGTGTATGAAGGTTTCAAAGAATAATTAAAAATATTATTTTAAAAAGCATTTACTTTTGATGTATTAATATTTAAAAAGTTATATTAAATTTAACCTTATTTGGCCTATGAAACATTATTGTGAAAATAGCATGATTTACAACAGAAATATAAATTTAAATATTTACTTACAAACAGTCACTTAATTTTTCCACCACTGTATTGTGTCTGCTCTTCCTGTGAGGTCTGCTTTTGGTCTTCCATGCCAGTTTCTGTTGACAAGTACACATATTTCACTAATCTAACCAAAATGTGCATTTAGATAAAAAGCTATTCATTTTATAATGATTAAAAATAAGGTATTAGAAAATACTTCTTTTTTATTTTCCTAAATAGTAGTTTGTAAACTATATAGCTGGTCACACACTACATGTCAGAATGTAAAAGGAAGATGGGTTTTGCTTTTCCTGTGTTGGCTTAGAATAGCCCAGGTAGAGAATGGGCTCAGCATACATAGAAGTCTAATTTGTAATTTCTACATGCTTGGACCTTCATGTTTACAGAGCAATTCATGTTTACAATTAAGGTGCAAGAAGATATTTCTACCTGTGGTTGGAGGCTGAATGTAACACAAGTGAGTGAATTGGGGAAATGGTTTAAGAGAAGGGAAGAACAGAGAGTGAAAGTGTTTCAGAAATTTTCAGAAATACTGAGTGTGTAAAGTGATCACAGCCCAGAGTAAGAAACAGACGGTCAATAATTTAATAGACACACATATCTGAAGCTCTGCAGAGCTGGACTCACACCATCCCTTGATGCTAGATGTGAATGAGCCACATGAACTCTTTTATGTTGTTTGTGTTACACTGTCTTACTTCTATTGCATGTTTTTCTATGGAGAAAGAGTTCATTTAAGTGCTTTGTGATGTGTCATGTAACTCAAAAAATCAACACTATCAACAATAGAAAGATTAACAAAATTAAAGTAAAAGTGTAAGTATTTAGAAATAAAGAAGTGATAATATATAAGTTGTATGGTTCTGAGAACTTTGCATTTAGAGTTTGCAAGAATTGCTCTAAGAGAGCTTAGGAAAAGGTTCTTATATGTGCTAATTGTGTAAGGTAAAGACAAAAGAAAACATATAGTGTCATATTGTACCATTTATATCTACATAAACCAATCTATGATTTATCAACAGCACTGAACTAACTGATACGTACATTGCAACAGACAAAGTACAGACAAGCAACAGCCTGAAGGTTCTCATTTACAAAAAGTGCACCCTAATTTATTGTAATATCATTTTTGTAACAAAACAAAATAAGGTAGTTCAAAAGAACCCTGTTCTGGAGAGCTGACCCTGCTCTCTCTCATCTGTCATGTGGTGGCATGGGTAAAAGAAAGATTCCCTCACTCATTAAACTCTGTGGCAGGAGAGAGAACTGGTCCTGAGGTAACGAAAGTGGGAGAAATAGCGCTGACCCTTACTGACTGCAGTGCATGAGAAAGCAGCCCTACTTCTGGGCAGCCTCTAGAGCCCGCCCAGTTGTTGGGATGCAAATGAGCCAGCCCTGATGCTGTGGGACCAACAGAGCTGATCCTGTAGCCATGCCCTTGACTCCCAAGGGATCATGGGAGAGGGAAGATGCCCTCCCCACTACACCCTTTGTTACCTACCTGTGGCAGGCAAGAGTAGGCCCAAGGTAATGAGAATGAGAGAACAAGTCCAGCCCAACACCAGCGAGGGCACACAGGAGAGCTGCCCTGCACCCACCATGAGAACACAGTACAGCTGACCTTATGGTCAGGGTCTTAGGCAAGCTCACTGAGGGCATGAGAGCAGGAGAGCTGACACTCCCGTCTCATATGCCTGCTGCAGCAATAGGGAGAGAGGGTCTCTCACCTTTCCTGGGCAAAACAGGTGAGCTGGCCCTGGTGATATGAGTGTGGGACCCAGACCTGAGGGCCCAAGAGCAGGAGAACTGTTTCTGCTCCTTGCCATAGGCTGCATTAGGTGTGCTAGCTTTGGCAGTGCTGGAGAGCTCATCTGGATAGTGACAAGGAGGAAAATCTAGTGAGCTGATCACCCAGCTACTACCCTGGCCCAGAACCAGGACTATGAGTTGAACCATTCCAACATCTACCCGGTTTATGAACTGTTGGAGCCTGTGTCAGGCTGAACCTACAGATCCACAGCAGAAAGATCTCTAGGACAGGGCAATATCCTGTCCAGGGAGTCACGATGAGAGCCTATTGTTGGTGATGGTGGCAGAAACCAGAGGCCTCAAGACAAACCAATGACTCATGGCAAAGAACACAGATGAATGGACTCAAGGGTAAATAAATTGGTTTAGATGATGGAACCTGAATGTTAAACACCGAAGTTGAGCTTGCATTTATAAGTACTTCACATTGTTCTTGGGAATATTTTTGAAGCATGTATACTACTAAAGAGACGGCACTGCTTATATCAAATCCTATCATCACTATCTCTAGGGTATAATTATATCACTGTGAGTGTTTGAAATGTATTAAATGCCTTGATCAGAAGAATGTGACTTAGAAAATTTACCTGGTTGAAATTGATGTGGTTCAGACTTTGGTTTGGAGATCTGATGGACATAATCCCTCAGCTGAATGGAATTTGAAATGAGATATTTAATCAATGTTTTGGAATTCAACCAATATGTAATTACTCAATATAAATATTAAAATGTAATTACCTCTGGGTGAAGACATTTGTAGGCCCACACTGAAAGGGAATGGATATATAATAATCAGTCATATGTACAATGACAACTCCAAAAATACCTTTATGAAGGCTATGGATGGCAATGAGTTTTCGTTCCCTTCTTTCAAGACAAATACCTATTATTCTACTGGTTAGGACAGGCGTTGACAAAATATACTGAAATAGATCAAAGCAATCTACAAATTCAATGTAATCCACAATTAAATTTGCTGCAGAAATTGAAAAGGAAACTTTCAGCTTTGTGTAGAAACATAAAATAACCAGGACAGCTAACAGAATTCTTAATAATAAAAAAAAGGCTGAAGGCATCACCATCTCTGATTTTATGTTTTATTATATACAGAGCTATAGATATAAAAACAGCATAGTGTTAGCATAATAATAGACATGTTGATCAATAAAAATCAAATTGAAGGCCCAAACATAAGTCCACAAACCTATGGACCCTTTATTTTTGATAAAGAAACCAGAAATACACTTTGATAAATGACAATATCTTCCAGAAATGGTGCTGACCAAACGTGGTGGCTACATGAAGGAGAATACACATAGACCTATATTTATTACCCTGGGCAAAATGCAACTCCAAGTGGATCAAATACCTCAACATAAGACCAGATACCCTAAATATGACAAAAGAGAATGTGAGAAATAGGCTTTAACTCACTGGTACAGGAAAAGACCTACTGAAGAAGACATCTACAACACAGGAGCTAAGATCAACATTTATCTAATGGGTCCTCATGAAACGGAACTGCTTTTGTACAACAAAGTGCACCTCAGTAAGGCAAAATCAGGCTACACAATTGGAAAGAAACTTTAGCAATGACGTATATGATAATACAGTTAGTATCTAAAATATATAGAAGAATCTGGGATCCTAGAAAACAAAAAAAACTCAACTAAAAATGATATTCAAAAATACGGAGAATTTTCAAAAGATGAAACACAAATGGCTGAGAAACATTTTAAAATGTCCAACATCCTTATTCATCAGTGAAATACAAATCAAAACTAGTTCGAGATTTTGTTTTACCCCAGTCAAAATGGTTAAGATAAATAAAACAAATGACAGCTCATGCTTGTGAGGATATAGAGAAAATGAAACACTTATTCATTACATATGAGGATGTAAACTTGTGCAGCCACTATGGAAATCAGTGTGGTATATTCTCAGGAAGCTTGGAATTGAACCACCTCAAAGTCCATCTATACATCTCTCTGGTATATAGCCAAACCCCTCTATATCCTATTACAGGTATGCCTGCTCAGCCACATTCATTGTTGCTTTATTTACAATTGCCAGTAATAGGAAACAGACTACATTTCCTCCAGCTAACGAATAAATAATGAAAATGAGGTACATTGACACAACAGAGTATTTTGTTTCTGTTAAAAATCGAATCCAAGAACACATTAGAAAAATTATCCACCATGACCGAGGAGGTTTTGTCTCAGAGATGCAGGGATGGTTCAACATATGACAATCTGTCAATGTAATCTACTGTATAAACAAACTAAAAGAAAATGATCATATCATTAGATGATAAAAATACCTTCAACAAAATTCAATACCCCTTAGTAATAAACATCTTGCAGAGGAAACATGACAAGGTTGTCCACTCTCCATATCTATTCAATATAATACTTGAAGTTCTAGTTAGAGCACTAAGACAACAAAAGGAGATTAAGGAATAGAAATTGGAAAAGAAGAAGTCAAACTCTTACTATCTGCAGAAAATATAATAATATACTTAAGTGATCCTAAAAATTCTACCAGAGAACTCATAACACCTTAAGAAATATAACAGGATACAAAATTAAGTCAAAAATATCAGTGGCCCTGATATTTATTACAGATGATAAATGCGCTGAGAAAAAAAATTGGAGAAACATCACCTTTTACAATGGTCACAAACTACATAAAATAACATGAGGTAGTGGTAAGCAAGTGAATGAAAGACCTGTACGCCAAGAATTTAAAATTTGAAAAAAAAAACTTTGAAGAAAAAGCTGGGCAGTGTTGGTGCACGCCTTTAATCCCAGCACTCAGGAGACAGAGCCAGGAAAATCTTTGTGAGTTCAAGGCCAGCATGGTCTACAAGAGCTAGTTCCAGAACAGGCTCCAAGCAACAGAGAAACCCTGACTCAAAAAAAAAAATAACTTTTAAGAAAGAAATTGAAGAAGACACCAGAAAATGAAAAGGTCTTCCATGCTCTTACATAGGCAGAATTAACATAGTAAAAAAAGTAATCTCACAAAAAGCAATCTACAGAGTCAATGTAATGCCCATCAAAATCCCCAAAATCCATCAGAGACCTTGAAAGAACAATATTCAACTTCATATGCAAAAAAAAAAACCCTCAAGATAGCCAAAACAATCCTGTACAACAAGAGAACTTCTGACATCACAATCCTGAATTTCAAACTCTACTATAGAGTTACACTAATTGATGAAAAGAGCCTGGTATTGACATAAAAATAGACAGGGGGACCACACCTGATTTTTGACAAAGAAACTAAAAATACAAAATGGAAAAAAATCAAACATCTTCAACAATTGGTGCTGACGTATCTGAATATCAACATGTAAAAGAATAGAAATGTAACCATATCTATCACAATGCACAACTCATGTTCAAATGAATCAAAGACCTCTACATAAAACCAACCACACTGAACCTTATAGAGGAGCAAGTGGAAGTATGCTGTGGGACAATAGTCTTTTATCCTGACCCTTGTATTATTTTTAATAAAACGCTGATTGGCCAGTAGCCAGGCAGGAAGTATAGGCGAGGCACCCAGGCAGGAAGTAGAGGTAAGGTGATGAGAGCAGGTGATTTCTGGGATAGGAAAGAGTCAGTCTGCAGCCACCACACAGATGCAGAGGAAGCAAGATATGACTGCCTTACTGAAAAAGATACCAAGCCATGTGCTAACACAGACAAGAATTATGGGCTAATATAAATTATACAAGTTAATAAGAAGCCTGAGCTAATAGGCCGACTACTTTATGATTAGTGCAGACCTCTGTGTGTTTCTTTGAGACTGAATGGCTGCTGGACCTGGTGGAAAAAAAACCTGAGTCAAAAAAATGGCAAGAATGTGGACAGTTAAATCCACTGTAAAACCTAAAAGAGTTTGGAAATAATTCTAGACAAAAAAGAACAAAGTTAAGTGTGGCTTCTTGGTAACATTTTCCTAGGTGGACTCTGTTTGCTAGAGGCAAGTGCATCTCATTTAAGATAGAATTCCTGATTCACATTTAGCTGCAAAAACCTTGCAGCTCTTTTAAGATGTCCTACCACCAGACACCTAAATGTTTTTTTTTTTTTATGAATAGCCAGCAGCATGCTTCTTGGTAGTGGCAGGAACCTTGAAACTCTATAGAGTTGTGGCAATAAACATGGCTCCAGCAGGTACCTCTACCATGAGCCTAGACTCTCAGAAAGCAAAGAAATGGGCTGGATCCAGCCGTCAAAGCTGCAGCTTTAATCCTAGTCATATTGCTTATCAAATCAAAGACTCATGTGGTCAGAAAAGAGAAATATACATTAAAAATATATTCAGATGAAGAAACCTTCTAAATGGTATACTGCGTGTTTAAGAATATATGTAGGCTTGGGAGAGAAAGGAAAAAGAATAAAGATCTTAAATTTAAATAGAAATAGAGTAATTAGGTATGGTGGCAGACATCTTTAATCCCAATACTTGGGAGGCATAGGCAGGCAGATCTCTGTGCATTCAAGGACTACCTGTTCTACAGAGTGAATGCCAGGACAACCAAAGATACACAGAGATAACCTGTCTCAAAAAGCCAAAAATTATAAATAAAAATAAAAGAAATAGAGTTTAAAAATAAAGCCACATAAAGATGAAAATACACATAGGGTCTGGATACTGCAAGTTACTGTGTTATCTTTAAATTGTTTGATTGCTAAGGAAGGAGCAAAAACTGCTAAAAAGATATTTGATTATAAATGTAGCTAGATTAATACAACATATGTATTTTGAAAATGCCTTGACTTCAAAATTTAAGTCAAAAGATATGTTACTTTGGAGAAGAGGTTTTACTTTTCTTTCCACAGGAAATGAGAGCCTGGGGATACATTATGGGTTAAGAAAAATCGTGTTTGATCAAGGAAAAGCTTCTGATAAATCTCCTATAGGTACAGATGGCCCAGATGTCTGAGTTCTGCATCCAGAATAGATTCAAGACTGCTACATGAGATGATCAAGCTCTGACAGGATACTCCAGTCAGGACTTGATCATAATTCTAAATCTTCTTTAGGTCCCTATAAGATTATCAGTGCTAGGACCTCAAGAACTATATTGAATAGACATGGAGAGAGTGAACAACCTTGCCTTCTTCCTGATTTCAATGAAATTGCTGGGAGTTTCTAACTATTTAGTTTGATGTTGGCTGTTGGCTTGCTGCTGTATATTGCCTTTATTGTGTTTAGATATGATGGAGGAAGGACATTGGTTAATTATAATAAAGAAACTGCCTTGGCCCATTTTATTGGTTAGAACATAGGTGGGTGGAGTAAACAGAAGAGAATGCTGGGAAAAAGAAACTTAGTCGAGGGAGTCGCCATGGTTCTCCCACTCCAGACAGACGCAGGTTAAGATCCTCCCTGGTAAGCCACCTCGTGGGCTACACAGAATATTAGAAATGGGTTAGAACAATACGTAAGAGCTAGCCAATAAGAGGCTACAGATAACGGGCCAGGCAGTGTTTAAAAAAATACAGTTTCCGTGTTATTATTTCTGGGCATAAGCTAGCCATGCCGGCGGCCGGGTGCCAGGAACGCAGCCCCGCCGCTCCTAAATCAACAGAGTGGCGCCCGACGTGATGGGCTAAATCCACTTAAAAACCTGAGAAGGCTTAAAAATAAGGGAGAGAGAGTTTAACACAGATTTTTGCTGTTTGTTGGTGGCATGCTGAAGAGAGATTTCCTGGTTCGGCAAAAGCAGCAGAAAAAATGCTGTGTCATTTTAAAGCGCTGCTTCCTGGGGCTGTGCTGCAAGCGTGAAGTCTGGCTTTAAAGCATTTCAAGGCTTTTATGGGACTGGATATTTGTGTTTGCGCTTGGGATCAAAAGGAGAGTGCTCTGAGACCGTGCTGATGGCTCAGCGCTCCCCGCCTGCACCTGGGCAGAAGGCAGAATCAGGCTTAGGCAGGCAGAAGAGCATGGCGGATTCCTGCCGCCAGACAGAGACGCATTTTCAGACTGCGCAGTGCTCTGCATGTCAGATTTGGCTGTAACTTGGATGAAAAGAGTTTCTGTGCTGCACACTCAGTCTAAAAATTAAACTGCTGATTGCTGCTCCAATGTGGACTGCTGTGTGCCTGGAACTGTGAATGGTTCAGGGGCACCAAATGGATCTGAGGCAGGAGAGGCTGCTCCTTGCTGAACTGTGCTGACCTCAGGCAGGAACTACCGTAATTGCCGTAAAAATAAAGCAGTTAAGGTTCACACTGGGCAGGACACAGGCAGTACCGTATTACCTGTACATGGTGCAACTTAAGTTTTTAAGAACTGCTTAACATTTTAAGAAATGCGCCTGGATAATGAAAAAATTACAGATTCACAGTAAAACAGATTCAGACATAAAAGACCTTTATGGATCACATTGTTGGATGAATGTACATAGGCTTGAGGAAGAGAAGAAAAAGAATATAAAAGAGTTAATGTCTTAAAAAGAAAAAGGGTAAAGTCTTTAAAGAGACAGAGTACAGAAGTACAAATAGTTATAGATTAAGAGAAATAAAGAAAAATAAGCCACATAAAAATGGAAAATTCACAGAGAGTCTGGATTTTGTACATTGTGATTTCTTTAAAATTTTTGACTGTGAAGGAGCTAAATACAGAGAGACATTTTATTACATGGGCTGCCAAACTAAACCAGAATGAATATAAGGGTACTACGATTTCAAAATTTGGGTCTAAGGATATGATGCTTTGGAGAGGGTCTTCTTTTGTTTTCACAGAGGATGTGACCCTATGGATTACATCTATCCCGGTATGGTATGATAGAACACGCCCTCCTGAAAGGTTGCTGTGAACACCCTCAAAAAATTACTTCACTCAACTGCCAACTGAGATGACCCTGGCACACAGGTTATATCATGAACGACATAATTAACGACACCCCTATTCAGCAGGAAGCAGTTTGGAGAGAAAAAACTACGCTCATGTTCCCAAATATTGTTTATAAATGTTCTTTTACATTTAAAGGGGGATATGATATAGATATGAATAATTTGCATTGGTATGAATTTTATGGTCAATTTTGTTATATGTATATGTATTTTTGATCTTGATTAAGGTATTGTGATTGTGTAGTTCATTTAAAAATGTAATGTATAAGTAGGAAATATAGGTTGTTAATGGATAATCATCGCTAATAGTTAAGCTTGTAGTCATGTTAATTAGATTTTCTAGATATACAGAGATATATTACAATTAGATAGGCATTCTTCATATCTTTCAAAGACTGCAGAATATGGCATTAAAATATTTTAATAACTTAAGGCTTTTCATGACAAGGAGACACGTCTGCTCCTGGCAGCACCAGCTACTTCAAAAGAAAGATGGGCATCGAAGAGGATCCTTATGGAGTTTGATAGCCATTTGGGCAAGAAACTGCTCTTGCCTGGACTGTTGCATAAACTGGACACAGAGAACCCACAGAGAGAGGACTGCTGAACTTGCCTAAAGGTGAGATGGTCTTTTGTGGTTCCTGATTCATGAAAGAGTCTGCGAGACATTCTGCAGGACACAGAAGAAAATGACTGAACTGTCTTTGAAATTTCCTGCTACATGGAAATGTCTTTGGATACCATGGGCCTGTAGGCCGAAGATGGATGCCCCAATGGTACAGAGGAACTTTGGGTGACTGTCCAGGCAGCGAGATGTCTCTGTCATTTCTAAAGTTTTGGACTTCTTGTTTACTTAGGTATTATTATATCCTTCTGGAGTCTTTCATGGAGTTGAAGAATGAATAGTTATAGTTTTCCCTAATTATGATAAAAGATAAAATAGATATAAATATTGTAACTGTAATTCTTGCTTGATAACTGTTTTGTTATATGTAATTTTGCTATGTTAAGTTAAAGCCTTCTTTTTTTTGTTTAAACAGAAAAAGGGGAAATGATGGAAGAAGGACATTGGTTAATTATAATAAAGAAACTGCCTTGGCCCATTTTATTGGTTAGAACATAGGTGGGTGGAGTAAACAGAAGAGAATGCTGGGAAAAAGAAGCTTAGTCGAGGGAGTCGCCATGGTTCTCCCACTCCAGACAGACGCAGGTTAAGATCCTCCCTGATAAGCCACCTCGTGGGCTACATAGAATATTAGAAATGGGTTAGAACAATACGTAAGAGCTAGCCAATAAGAGGCTACAGATAACAGGCCAGGCCGTGTTTAAAAAATACAGTTTCCGTGTTATTATTTCTGGGCATAAGCTAGCCATGCAGGTGGCCGGGTGCCAGGAACGCAGCCCCGCCGCTCCTAATTCAACATAGATATGTTCCTTATATCCCTGCTTTCTCCAAGACCTTTATCATGAAGGGATGTTGTATCTTGTCAAAAGATTTTTCAGCATCTAATGAGGTGATCGTGTGGTTTTTATTTTTCAGTTTGTTTATATGGTGAATTACGTTGACAGATTTTCATATGTTGAACCATCCCTGCATCTCTGGGATGAAGCTGACTTGATCATGGTGGATGATGGTTCTGATGGATTCAATTTGACAGTATTTTATTTAGTATTTTTGCATCAATGTTCATGAGTGAGATTGATCTGTGATTCTCTTTCTTAGTAAGGTTTTAATGTGGTTTGGGTATCAGAGTAATTGTAGCCTCATAAAATAAGTTTGGCAATGTTTCTTCTGTTTCTATTGTGTGGAATAATTGGAGGAGTACTGGTATTAGTACTTCTTTGAAAATCTTGTAGAATTCTGAGCTGAAACCATCTGGTCCTGTTTTTTTTTTTTTTTTTTTTTTTCTGGTTGGGAGACTTTTGATGACTGTTTCTATTCCTTCAGCAGTTAGAGGTCTGTTTAATTTGTTATCTGGCCTTGATTTAATTTTGGCAAGTAATATTTATCCAGAAAGTTGTCCACTTACTTTAAGTTTTCCAATTTTGTGGAGTACAGGTTTTCGAAATATGACCTGATGACTCTGTGTATTTCTCTCGTGTCTGTTGTTATGTCCTCCTTTTCATTTCTGATTTTGTTAATTTGGATATTCTCTGTCTTCCTTTTGGTTAGTTTGGATAAAGGTTTGTCTCTTTTGTTGATTTTCTCAAAGAACCAACTCTTTGTCTCATTGATTCTTTGTATTGTTTTCTTTGTTTCTATTTTGTTGATTTCAGCTCTTAATTTGATTATTTTCTGCCATCTAGTTCTCTTAGGTGAGTTTGCTTCTTTTTGTTTTAAAATTTTCAAATGTTCTGTTAATTCACTAGTTTGGGATTAACTCAAAAAATTAGTAGCCCTCCTGTACACAGATGATAAAAGGGATGGGAAAGAAATCAGAAAATCAAAACTTTTCACAATAGCCACAAATAGCATAAAATATCTTTGAGTAACTCTAACCAAATAAGTGGAAGACTTGTATGACAAGAACTTTAAATCTTTAAGAAAGAAATCGAAGAAGACACCAGAAAGTGAAAAGATCTCCCATGTTCTTGGGTAGGCGGAATTAACATAGTAAAAATGGCGATCTTACCAAAAGCACTCTACAGATTCAATGCAATGCCCATCAAAATCCCAGCAAAATTTGCCACAGACCTTGAAAGAATAGTACTCAACTTCATATGAAAAAACAAAAAACCCAGGATAGCCAAAACAATTCTGTACAATCAAAGAACTTCTGGAGGCATCACAATCTCTGACTTCAAACTCTACTACACTACTGAAAGCAGCCTGGTATTGGCATAAGAACAGACAGGAAGACCAATGGAACCGAATCAAAGACTCAGATATAAATGCACACACCTTCAAACACCCGAATTTTGACAAAGAAGCAAGAAATATCAAATGGAAAAAAGAACGTATATTTAACAAATGGTGCTGCAATAACTTGATATCAACATGTAGAAGAATGAAGATAGATCAGTATGTATCACCATGCACAAAACTCAAGTCCAAATGGATCAAGAACCTCAACAAAAAACCAGCTGCACTGAAACTTATAGAAGATAAAGTGGGACATACACTTGAATGCATTAGCACAGGAGACCACTTCCTAAATATAACCCCAGCAGCACAGATGCTCAGAGAAACAATTAATAAATGGGACCTCCTGAAAATGAAAAGCTTCTATAAAGCTAAGTACATAGTCAACAAGGCAAAATGACAGCCTACAAAATGGGAAAAGATCTTCACTAACCCCACATCAGACAGAGGTCTGATCCCCAAAATATACAAAGAACTCAAGAAATTGGTCATCAAATGAACAAAAAATCCAATAAGAAAATGGAGTACAGATCTAAACAGATAGCTCTCAACAGAGGAATCTAAAAGGGCTGAAAGACAGTTAAGGAAGTGTTCAATATCCTTAGTCATCAGTGAATGCAAATCAAAACAAATCTGGGATTCCATCTTACATTTGTAAGAATGGCCAAGATCATCCATTACAGTCCTCTGCTCTACCAGCTGAGCTTGAAGGGGAAGGGAGAGACAGGGAGGTGAGCAGAGAAAAATGTTGAGCTCAATAAAAAAAACAATAAAAAAGAAAAAATAAAATTAAAAAACAGAACGGCCAAGATCAAAAACACTAATGACAACCTATGCTGGAGAGGTTGTGGGGTAAATGGAACACTTTTGCATTGCTGGTAGAAATACAGGCTGGTACAGCCCCTTTGGATGTCAATGTGGCAATTTCTCAGAAAACCAGGAAACAACCTTCCTCAAGACCCAGTAATACCACTTCTGGGTATATATCCAAAGAATCCTCAATAGTGCCACAAGGACATGTGCTCAACGATATTCGTAGCAGCATTGTTTGTCATAGCCAGAACTTGGAAACAATATAAATGCCCCTAAACCAAAAATTGGATAAGGAAAATGTGGTACTTTTACACAATGGAGTACTACACAGCAGAAAAAATAGCGACATCTTGAAACTTGCAGACAATAATGGATGGAGCTAGAAAGCATCATTTTGATTGAGGTAACCCAGACACAGAAAGACAAGTATCACATGTACTCACACATAAGTGGTTTTAAAACATAAAACAAAACCAAACAAAACCCAGCCCACAAATCACAATCCCAGAGAAGTTAGACAACAATGAGGGCACTAAGACAGACTTACATAGATCTAATCTACATGGGAAGTAGAAAAAGACAAGATCTCCTGAGTAAATTAGAAGCATGGGGACCTTGGTGGAAGGTTGAAGGGGAGGGAAGAGGCAAGGAGGGGATTAGAGAAAAAAATAAAGATCAATAAAAATCAATAAAAAAAGTACCAAGCCTTGTGAGTAACACAGATAAAAAATTATGGGCTAATATAAATTGTATGAGTTAATAAGGAGCCTGAGCTTATAGACTAATCAGTTTATAATTAATGTAGACCTTTGTGTGTTTCTTTGGGACTAAATGGCTATGGGACCCGGCAGGACAGAAACCTCAGTCAACAGAAGTACACTTGAACAAACTGGCACAGGAGATCACTTCCTAAATATAACCCAGTAAAACAGACACTGAAAGGAACAATTAATAAATGAGACCTCCTAAAACAAAAGCTTCTGTAAAGCAAAGGACACGGTCAACAAGACAGAACGTCAGCCTACAGATTGGGAAAAGATCTTCAGCAACCCCACATCAGCTAGAAGACTGATCTCCAAAATATACAAAGAACTCAAGAAACTTGACATCAAAAGAACAAATAATCCAACAAAAATGGAGTACAGACTTAATCAGAGAACTCTCAACAGACTGATATCAAATGGCTGAAAGATACCTAAGGAAATGATCAACATCCTTAGCAATCAGAGAAATCAAAGAAACTCTTAGATTCCACCTTGTGGGGTAACAGGAACACTTTTCCATTTCTGGTGGGAGTGCAAACGTTACAGCTGCTTTGGAAATCAGTATGGCAATTTCTAAGAAAATTAGTAAACAATCTGCCTACCAAGACCCACCAATATTGCTGTTGAATATATACCCAAATGATGCACAATCATACCACAAGGGCATTTGCTCAACTATGTTTATAGCAGCATTATTTGTAATAGCCAGAACCTGGAAACAATGTAGATGGCCCTCAATCAAAGAATAGATAAGGAAAATGTGGTACATTTACACAATGGAGTATTACTCAGTGGTAAAAAATAATGTCTTGAAATTTGCAGGAAAATTGATAAATCTGGAATTGAGTGAGGTAACAAAGACCTAGAAAGACAAATATAATATGAATTCACTCTTAAGTGGCTTTTAGGCATAAAGCAAAGAAAAACCAGCCTACAGTCCACAACCCCAGAAAAACTAGACAAGAAAGAGGACCCTAAGAGAATCATACATGGATCTACATAGGAAGGAGAAAAAGGCAAAATCTCCTGAGTAAATTGGGAGCATGGGAGTATCATGAAAGAAGGTAGAAGGGGAGAGGCAAGGAAGGGAGGGGAGTGGATAGAAATGTGTAGCTCAATAAAAATAAAAAAATTAATAAAAAAGGAAATTATGAGATTTACAGGTACATGTATGGAACTAAAATCATCCTGAGTGAGATAATCCAGATCCAAAAGATAGCATTTGTCTTACATAAAATCTTCATGATGACTCTTACCTTGGTTTATTTCACTTTTTCCTGTATCATTTCTACATGATTGGTCAGCTTTTCTGGAAGCTTCCTCCAGTGGATTAGGGTCAAAAACACTCTGTCAAATGGTATTAGTAATGAGTATTAGAAAGGTCTTTTTTTTCTATGAATTTACCTTAATTTTTGACTACAAGAAAATTGTACTTGCAGTACATCTTTGAGACTATAATATTTGATTGGGAAATCTTATATATATACTCAAGTTTAAGTTCATCTTTCATTTCTCATGGTAACCCATTATATACAAGGACTAGAAAAGAGGAAATGCATTTGTAGACAAAGTAATCCCTGGTATGCATATATTAATAAAGACAATTATTTTCATATTACAATATATCAAAGTAATTTTTACTTCATAGTAAAGTTGAATGATGTTTATGAAATAAGTGTTGTATTCTTAATAGGGCCACTCCTTTAGTACAAGATTAACATGAAATGCTATAACTATGACTGTTTGTGGTTAGAACTAATTGAAGATAAGTATCATGTTAAATGTATTTATATTATGCCATGTTACACGTGAAGGAAATAAGGCAGAAGATGCTTAATTTCAGTAAATAGATTTGACAGAACTGACATATAATTTCTTATAGATAGAAAAAAACTTGAACAAAATGATAAAGAAGACCGAAATATTTTTCTATATCAGCTTTAAACAATAGTGTTGTAATACAAAGTAGGTACAGTATGCAAATGTTCCTTAATGAACAGAAATAATATCCAAATACATCATTGCCACATTTCTTACATGTTCTCAAGAATAACCAAACCTAGATTTCTCATCATACAAGAGAACTTTACAAGTTATGAGAAGATGTCCATTATTCTAGTGCTCAGGAATGCTATCCGAATTGACATTCACTGAGTGGACTCACACTCATCTTCTAAGACGTCTCGACCTTCATGCTTTGATCTCTGGTAACACCATACCATAAATGCTCCTACTCTGTATGAATCAAAATGCACCCATCTGACCCAAAACAGTTGCTTTTTCCATGTTTTATGTTCTATCACTATAGCATTGGCTTCCATCTGGAAGAGTCAGTGCTTAATTTCTCAGCAGATACTAGATAGTCACTATAAAGCTTTATGTAAGTTCAAAGTTTTAAAAATATCTTTAGAATGTTCTCATACTGCAGTGAGTATGGTACTGTGTTATGTCCTTGGAAAGATCACGGAAATGGGATATATATATAGTGTCTTGAATCTTTGAGAATTTCTCTACATTAATTCAATTCCTAATATATACATATTCATGATGGACTTTGGAGTAGAATTAGGAAATAAGTTTTGTTCCATTGGATTGAGTAAAATATTTTCTTTGTTCCTTCACAATTAGGCCCCCATTGTGGAAGCAACCATTCTTTTAATAGGCACTTTAGTTAACTATATGACTAATTTATCTACTCAAAATGAGGACCTGGAAATAATCCAATGACCATAAAGAAAACATTTTTACTCCTTTGCATGATAGAGTGTAATCATTATACCACAAATTTAGTTTATAAAACCCACTATTTTAAATGTAGAGTCATGAGGATCTCCAGCCATGTAAAAAGCTTAACATAAAACATGGATAATAATCACATAATAATTTACTGAACAACATAAGAAAATGATTACCTGTGAGACTAGATCCTAAGAATACTGTGTTTTGTAGTAGATAAAGCCTTTCATTTTAATGTTAAATCATAATCTAGTGATTGCACATAGAAGCCTGATATGCACTTTACTTTGTTCTATGGTAATATCATTAAACCAAACAGTACTAAGTAAGAAATTTCAATTTAAACAGTAACATACCAAATTTCGATAGCCTTCATTCTTATTGCAAACATTTTCATTTTCCAGCTTTAAATTCGGTATTGTTTCTACTTCCGCTTTTTCTGACAAATCCATACAGTATATTAAAAAATACAATAAAAGTCACAGTTGATAAAATATTTTATGATAATATATTAAAATATATTGAATTTATAAAAATTATTCAAGTATTTCAATTAAATATATTCTATAGATTAATATTTAGGTTCTTATGTAAATGTGCTAATTATAGAAATATTAATATATCATTTGTTATATTAGTATATAACACTATATATTGCCAGGTTCAAGATAAATAAATAATTGACCAATTTCACCTAGAAATTAATAAATATCACATAAATTACCACACTTTCTAAAATCCATAACTTAATATGTCATAGACTTAAATACATTCATTATGTGCTTGCAAGCATACACACACACAAGAACTGGGAAATAATTTATTGTCTTCATTGCAATGAGCAAAATAATTTTAATGTAAGACCCTGTTACTAAAGATGCTACAAACTTCAGACATAAGATTTGGAGGAAATGAGCTGGAACTGACTTGACTGCTCTTGTAGTGCTGTGCAAAACACCAAGAGTGATGAGCAGTCAATAATGCCACCAGCAGAAAAAGGTACCCAAGGTTTCCCCCATGGTGTGATAGTGGTACTTTAAGTTTTGGAGTAACAACAGCTGTATCCTTGGTCTTAAGGCTCAGTCAATGAGCAACTCATGACTGGTTCTGTAAATCTAGTCAAGTACTGATGACTGGAGAAATCATTGACCCTAAGGATAACCTACAGTATCATTTTCTTATATCAGCGTAGTAACTGTGTTCTAAATGTGATTCCTAGAGCCATAGTTACATCCACAAATAATTGTAAGTCTTATTTCTCATTAGAGAAGTTCATTTAAGCAGCAAACAAGTATTACAGATATCTCCAGTTAGTCAAAGTACAAGAAGTGACCATAAGGTGCCCAGCCCCCACCTACACAGCCTTAAATCTAAGGCAAAGGGAAACTAGCAAAAGTAGGTGCAGATAGATTGTAAAAATCAAAGGTCCAGCGCTTTAGCTGCTACATGGAAACTTCTATGCATGACTTGGATGGTGCTACCATGAAATTTCAAGAGTTTGATTTTTAATGAACACCTGCATAAGGACAACACTAGTTTATAGGCCAATATGTCAGAAGGAAATCTCACAAGACACGATCCCTAGATGAAGAGCTGTAGACAACCAGAAGCTCACAGAGAACAAATCATTCGATTTCTTTCCAGAGTTGATCTCTGTGAGAGGTTATGAAATTCCAGAAGTCAGCACTAAACAAGTGTAGAAATAAGCAACACGACAAAGACACACATGTGTGTGTCTATAACAACAGTGTACACACAGAAGTCACAAATCTGAGGTGTGTTTGGGGCACAGGGAATGTTGGAAGAATAGTGGGAAGGGTGAGAATGATGTAAATACAATACATAGGTATGGAATTCTCAGAAACTAAAAATATATTAATAAAACAAAATAAAATAAAGGGCAACTCTTTTACTGAATTCTTATTTCAACTTTTGAGTGAAAGTTGTTGTGGGCTTACTTATTGCTATTTCACTTCTGTTTTACTTAATATGAAATTAGTGATCATGTTTTAAACATAGCCCTGTCTAATGATCTTACAAGTAAAGTGTGTGCATTACCTTCTTGGGCTTTTACATTTCTGTATTGCTTGGAAGCCATTGGTAAGTCATCTGTACCATTTTCCAGAATATTCTCAGGAATGTCTTGCTAAAATCGATAACAATAATGAGGCATCATGAGAGAACACAGCTGAATTTCCTATTTTGAATTCAGTTAAACTTAAACGAAAAATTAAAAACTGGTATATTTTCTGCTGGGTGTGGTGGTGTATGCCTTTAATCCTAGCAGTCTGGAGACAGAGGCAGGTTGATCTTGGTGAATTTGAGGACAGCCTGGCTGCACAGTGAGTTCCATGAAAGCTGGGATTGTTACACTGATAAAACTTGCCTTAAACTCCCCTGTGTTCAACCAAACCAGTATATTTTCATAGAAAACCATTTGCCTGCTCTTGAGATCAACTTATCTGTACATATTATATAGTCACATATGATAAATAATCAAGCCTAAAAGCAGAATTAGGAAAATGCTCACCTTCAGAATTCAACAAGGCACTAAGCTCATGATATGGAACTTACATTCCTCTCCAAAACTGAAACACAATTTTAAAAGTACCTATTTACCTGATAATTATTAATTTGCTTGATGTACTATAGCACTAGATTTTTTAAAAACAATTCTATTGAGAAAACCAATTTAGTATTGAAATAAGACATTGGCTTGGCAAGGGAATACAGACTATACCATGCAGAGAAAAATTAAAATATTTTAGAATTAGTTTTGTTTAGGAAAAGATGGATGTACCAAACAAATACTTTTGTGAAAATTTTAGAGATTAGAGAAAATAGATACAAAAAATTAAAAAGCAGTAAGTTAATCATTTACATTCATATAAAGTATGTAAATATTCAATGAAATATTAAAGACAATGAAGAGAAGATGTTAATGGAGCATAGTATTATTATGAAGAAAAGCATCTCAGCATTCATTTGATGTCTGCAATGTTCCAGGTATTTACCTACACTTAGCAATAGTAGAGGAGATGTCCTTGTGCAATTACACATTCAGCATTTTTAATGCACCAGCGCAAGGTAGAAAAGGCAATTTAAAATTCACATAGACCCCCTGCTATCTAAATAGCATAAGAATAATAGTCATCACTTCATAATTAAGTCACGTGAACTGGGTAACCTTAACACAGAAGCTTCTGTGATGAAACATCACTGACATTGTGCCAACTGAAGATTTATAAGTCTTAAAATACCATTGAAATACATGTCAGTCTGGTCCCAGCATTTATAAAATGGATGAAGCAGTAAAAAACGCCTAAATGACTGTATCCTGAATTTCCAGTTTAAAAAGCTATATATAGATTTTAACAAGAAGACTAGAAGGGCTGGGTGTGTGGCTGAGTGGTGGAGAATTTACCTTACATTCATTAAGTTCAGGGAGGACTTGCTAAATGAAAATCCAAACAGAAGGAAATCTACACGTGATCTAAATGCCCAGAAGCAGAAAACCTAACTTCCTGGATCTCAGAATGATCCTGTAGATTTAAGTGAGCACTGAAAAACTATGTAGACATTCTTCAAAATTTGAAATTAAGACATGATGCAAAAAAATTGAGTGACTTTTTAAGATTTTGAGTGCAAAAATTAAACAAAATTAAAATTTTGCTGTTACCATTGGTTATCGAGAGCCTCAATCTAGAGCTGACAGTTGTAGCAAAATATGTATATCTCAATTACATGAAGAGCCTTTTCCTCAAATTTTTATTTAAAAACGTTCCATGAACAATATCTTTTGATCATGTTTTCCCCACTCTAATGCCCAGATTTTCCCCATCTCCCTTACCCATCCCAGTTTACAACATTTCTCTCTCAAACCTCCCCAACCCCACACAAAATGGAAATACAAACTTAGAAACAATAAAACAAAAAGGTACAACAAAAACACAAAAACAGCCCCGCCACACACAAAATCCCACAGAGTTTGCTTTGTGTTGATCAACTATTCCCGTCATCGGGTCTGCCCTGGAGTGTCATTGATATACCCAGTGACACTCCAAGCAGACAACTGATTTTCCCTTTGGCAGCAGGTATCAATTACAAATAGCTTTCTGGTTAGGTGTAGGAGCCCGTGTTCTCTTCCCCCTCTCAGTGCTGGGATTCTGTCTGATTGGAACCTGTGCAGGTCATCTGTGTACTCACACAGTCTCAGAATTTATACATACATTGGTCTTGGTCCCGTTGTGTCTGGAAGACACTTTCCTTGACCTTATCCATTACCACTGGCTCTTATAATCATTCTGCTTTCTTTTCTACATTAAACATTAAGCGTTAAAGTGGCAGCTTTGATGAAGACATCCAATTTATCACTAGGTGCTTCAAAATCTCTCACTCTCTGCATATTACCTAGTTATGGATTTCTATGTTGATTCTCATCTTCTGCAAAAGGAAACTTCTCTGATGAGGACTACGCAAAATATTGATCTATGGGTATATGGGTATGTCTTTAGGAATCATTTTGTGCTATATTCCTTTAACAGTGTAGTCACATGTTCTTGACCTCTTTACCAATGTCAGCTATGTATTCTATAACATGCAGTACCTAAATCTAATCATAAAGTGACTGGTTATTTGTGCCACTATGTGACCAGGCAGGTGGATGTTGTAAGCAACAGCATTTGTAGCTGGTGATATTGTTACATTTCTCCTCTGTCAGCATGACGTGTACCATCCAGCACTATGAATACTAGTCAGCGTGACTGAAGCTTCTAGATGGGCAACAGCTGATGATATACCCAAGTGTTGTCTTCAGCAGTAGGTTCTTCCTATTATGTTGTAGAGTGCAACCAATAATAGCCTTAGCCACAGCCTATGGTGTCTGAAGAATTCTGTGTGACCACAGCATCTTAGATAAGTGGTTCAGGTCAAACTAGATGGCTGTTTGTTGAAGAATTAAATAGATCCATATCTATCATTCTGCAAACATTTCAAGTACAAATGGTTGAAGACCTCAACAGAAGACCAGAAATGCTGACTGTGATTGAAGAAAAAGTCTGGATTAGACTGGAATTCCTTTTCACGGGCCAGAAATTTTGAACCAGTTACCAATAGCACAGACATTAAAACGAACAATTAATAAATGTGACCCCATGAAGCTGAAAAGCTTCTGCGTATCAAAGCACGGCATCATTGAAGGCAAGTGACGGCATACAGAATAGAATACGCCTTTACCAGTGATACGTCTCATAGTAGAGGATTAGCACCTAAAACATACAAAGAACTAAAACTAAATATCAAGAAAACAAATCATGGGATGCAGAACTAGGCAGAGAGTCCTCAAAACATGAAACAAATGTCTGTGAAACATTTAAAGGGCTGGCAAGAGACTGGACTCTAGAGAGGTTCCCAGGGGTCCATGGATTTGTCCCCAGCTAGATCCTTGGGCAGCTGAGGAGAGGGAGCCTGAAATGGCCCGATCCTATAGCCATACTGGTGAATATCTTGCATATCACCATAGAAGCTTCATCTGGCGATGGATGAAGCTAGAGACAGAGACCCACACTGGAACACCGGACTGAGCTCCCAAGGTCTGAGGAGCAGAAGGAGGGAGAATATGAGCAAGGAAGTCAGGACCGCGACTGGTGCGCCCACCCACTGAGACAGTGGGGCTGATCTAATGGGAGCTCACCAAGGCCAGCTGGACTGGGACTGAAGGAGCATGTGATCAAACTCTCAGAATGTGGCGGACAAGGAGGGCTGACTGAGAAGCCAAGAACAATGGCACTGGGTTTTGATTCTACTGCATGTACTGGCTTTGTGGGAGCCTAGTCTGTTTGGATGCTCACCTTCCTAGACCTGGATGGAGGGGGAAGGACCTTCGACTTCCCACAGGGCAGGGAACCCTGACTGCTCTTTGGACTGGATAGGGAGGGGGAGGGGATGGGGAGGAATAGGGAGGAGGGGAGGAGGTGGGAATTTTTAATTAAAAATAAATAAATAAATGAAAAAAAGAAAGTTCAACATCCTTAGTTATCAGGGAAATATTAATCAAAACCACCTTCAGTTTTCATTTTACCTAAATCCAAATGGTCAAGACAATAAAACAAATGACAGCTCACGCTGGCGAGGATGTAGGAAAAGGGGGACAGTTATTCATAACTGAAGGAACTGAAAAATTTTAAAATTTTATGAAGATCTTATAAACATTATTTTTGTAACTAATTATATATTCTTTGCTGGCCAAGATGGAACTCATTATGACCAGGCTGGCCTTGAACTCATGGGGAGTTACACCTGCCTCTGTCTCCCACGTTTTGGGATAAAGAGTGTGTGCTATAATGCCTGGCTCCAACAGATTATTAGAACAAAGTAATTCAAATCTATTATTATACTAATTTAAAGAGAAATATTTTTGAATTTATATTTTTTAAAACATTAAATAATATTTTTCTAATTAGAGTATTAAGACGTAGAAAGTTCTTTTAAAACAAATAACTGAATGATAAATAAATAAATAAAACTTATTATCACAAGTAAAACTTAAAAAAATTTTAGAAAACTACTTCTAAGTTCCATATTCTATAATACATTATTTGGAAACATAAGTTATTGGGTAGATGCCCTATTTAACATAATTAACAAGCTGGTTACATATTTAGAAAAGCATGAAAATTATAAAAATTCCACCACTCAAAATCAAAAGTAAAACTTCTAATGTTTACTTATCCAAATACTCCCAAATTTCAAATTATCCTTACTGTGGTAAAACTATTTAACCTATGATTTCCCTGTGATTACATATTTCTTACCTCACTGTTGATTTTCATGGTGTTAAAATATTTAACATGTTTTAGTATTTTTCTCAGTAAAGACATTAAAAATTGCTATAATTTTATATAAAAGCTTTTATCTGACTAATTGTCATTCTAAAATTATGGCATTTTGACAACTGCTATATTCGAATAGTTCTACACCACAAAGAAGATATTTAGGGCAAGAATTTATCTCAAAAAGGCTGTGATTACCTGTGTTGCAAAGCTAGCTTTGTTCTCAATCCTTGAACAGATAGAAATCAGTGACTCCGATTTGAAGTAATGTCTTTAAAGCAAAAACACACAACAAACCATGTGAGTAATAGCTTATAAAATATTCTGAAAGTTTAGTTATTTGAATAGCAAATGCTACTTCTTTATACTGTTGTTAAACATTTGGTTTATAAAATTCTTTCACTTGTTAGTTTCTGCCTCCAGTTCTCCCAATCTTTGCACTTCATAATAAGGATTCATACATCCACATCAAATAGTGTCAATCTCAATCAGTAAATTGTTGGAACCTGAAAATCATTTTCTTGAAAAGGGTCTGTCCTGATGATTGCACCCAAATTACAATCAATTTCTCACATAGCCTTCCAACTTAAATTTAAGTAGAATGATAGACCAAAGCAAGGCAGAAGGAAACAGTGTCTTTATTCTAATTCTTTTCATAAAGCACCAAACTATATAATTTACAAATGGTAGCCTTCATTCTTTAGAATAGGAAAAAAACATTGTCATGAAACCATCACATCCATTCATCCAAACAGCTAATTCAGGCATAAAAACACATTAAAATGCTTGAATACTAAACTTACAAGTGAACACCTAAATGTGTACATTAGTGGTAGGAATGCTCTTCTCAGGGAGGTTCAATCGTTACAACATAAATAACACAGTTATGCTTCCTAATTAGTTCAGGCTTATTCAGCTACCACTGAGCATTTAAAAAACCTTCACATGTGCTCAGTTGAGGTCAGAGACTTCTGGAAAGGCAGATCCCTTGTACTTTTGCCTCTGTGTCCCTCTATATTCTCTAGATATCTTCCTTCTATAGGATATAATTCCTTGTTCCATCTTTTGCAGTCTTCAGTGGTGTCCTCCAGCCTTTAAATATCCATCCCAGGAAGGTGCAAATTCCTGAATGTATGGGTTCAAAGAACCTGAGTAGCAGCTAGCTCCCTGATTGAGCCAAATAAGGTAAATGAGGGTCAGTACCCACTCCACGCCTAGATACGTTCCTATTCCTATGAAGATATTGTTGCTGCACATTTGAATCTGACTCGGGAAAAGATACACAAGAAAGCAAGCAGCTGCCCTGGATCACAGATAGATTTCATTGTGTTCCTTCCAGTTCCTGGAACACTCTCTAGCCTGCCTTCTGTGATGGTTTTCTGTTTTCTATAAAGATATCACCATGGCTCAAGGAAATTTCAAAAGAAACTTGGAATTTGTCATTTCTCAAAATTAAGCACAAAAAGCAACATATTTTTACAAATTACTTTCAGGCCTATTTTAGCATGTAGTTCTAAGAGACTTTCAATATCCTGTGTACTTACAAATAACTTTATTGCCTTCAATTGTAAGCCCAAACAATTAGTCCTTTTGACCACCACGTTGTTTCTTTTAACATTGCCCTTCCCTTATTAAAGTCAGTCTAATCTACCATTGTGCTCACTTTTCAATGCCCTTCTTCTCTTCCACTTGGAACATTTGACTCACTCCCCCATTCTACTGCTGAAGCACTCAATCAAATACTGGTCAGCAAAGAAGACACTTGGTCTTCTAGTTAATGAACATCTGAACCAGAATTGGGCCATTTATATTTCCACATGCACAGACTACTCTCTTTTACTTTGGGTGTTCCATCAGAACAAATATTTACCTAAGATGCTGAATCTAGTTTGCTGTGCTCAGGATATTTTTTTATTAGTTTTCAAGATTCCTTGAACTCAAAATTGTTTAGAATCTGAGATTCTCTAGTAAAAACAAGAAGCATAATTTCCTAACAAAAATTCTAAACTTCGCCGGGCGGTGGTGGCACATGCCTTGAATCCCAGCACTCGGGAGGCAGAGGCAGGCGGATCTCTGGGAGTTCGAGGCCAGCCTGGTCTACAAGAGCGAGTTCCGGGACAGGCACCAAAGCTACAGAGAAACCCTGTCTCAAATAAAAAAAAAAAATTCTAAACTTCGTGGAAAGAAACTTGAAGAAAAGTAAAATGTATATTAAGTTTTCAAGAAGCCTGATGTCATGTGGAAACAAAGACCCGATAAAAAGGAAAAACTTCCATCACTTGGGAAGTTTGAAGAGTAAGCAAAACTGAGAATAAATTAGAAATGCATTTTGAATAGGTGATGTACATGATAAATATGATGTGGTGTGTGTGCACATGCAGTGTAAATACAATAAAGTAATTCCAGGACTTCTCTCATCTTGTTCATTTCAAACCTATGACACTATGCACACAGTTAAGTGAGGTTTTTTTTTGCTCCAATCTTTGATGGCAGAATGATGTACCCATGTACTGACTACTAAATTAAAAATGTCAGAAGGTTAAAACAATCTATTGAGCTATGAATAGGTTTCTCAGGAAAACTCTAACCTACAGTTCACAATAAGAAAAACTGACATTCTATATGAGACCATCACAATGTAGTTAGAAGAGCTAGAAAATACACAGGATGGCATTCAATTCAAGAGATGGCTACTACTTAACTAAGTGATCATGAAATTAATCAAAATCTTTGGATGACATCTGCTAAACTAGTAAGACAATTACAATGATATAAATGTTTAAAACATGATTATACGAATACATAAAGTAAATCACATGGAATACAGTCAAGAATAGAATATTCAATCAACACTAGCTTCTTAAGCCCTAGTTCAATTTATAACTTAACATTCATTCTTAAACACTCTAAAATCCTACCGTGATGGAGAGGTGTATTCAGGCTGATTTTCTGTGACTGAAGCAATAGCAAAAGAAATTTCAGTATATGATATTACTCTATAAAATATAACATTTATACCTGAAGAAGCTTCTATGGTAATTAATAGCAATACTGACAAATGATTAATGCATCAAGAGATATTCACATTGTTCGAATTTATTGGATAAAGAATTAAAGAAATTATCAGCATTTGATACCCAAAAGTAAGTGACCATAAACAAGAATGAACTATCAGACTGATGGAAAATAGTACCATTGACAGAATCAGTACTGACCATAACTAACTATCAAAGTAGGTTGTTTGTTTGGAATATTGGTACTAGGATCCATTTGAAGATAGAACACATGCATACACACACGCACACACACATGCACTCCAAACCTTCTTCAAATACACAGCTGACAGCAGCATTTGTTCAGGTAAGGATGAAACAGCCTCTCAGAGAGAACTTGAGACAATAAGCATTGTACCTTTTAATCCTCCATAAGATGATGAAAACTGTTCCGGACAATATTTCTCATCAAGACTTGCAAGAAATCAGAAAATAGAGCTAAGGCAAAATCAATGCTACACACTCTCCCTGATTTCCTCTGGGGTTAGGTAGCCATAAACCCTTATATATCTGGCTGTAATTCTTGTTCTGACCTATGATGCAACAAGGCAGAAACTCAGTTGCTACTGTTTTCCACCCTTGACCTTCTTCAGTACACATGTTTTCTGTACATTGATCAATGTAGAAGTTTAAAAGTATGCACTGGGAAGACAGGGTCAGAGAATGTTGCTATGGAAGATGGATTGTTATAAAATTATAGCTGCATACCTAGTTATGTGCATGCACATCACTTAATAAATCACTAACATTCTTTCTATTGGGATAGAAAATTAGTTTTCTTTTTTATATAAAACACTGGCTTTGTGGGAGCCTAGGCAGTTTGGATGCTCACCTTACTAGACCTGGATGGAGGTGGGTGGTCCTTGGACTTCCCACAGGGCAGAGAACCCTGATTGCTCTTCGGGCTGACGAGGGAGGGGGACTTGATTGGGGTAGGGGGAGGGAAATGGGAGGCAGTGGCGGGGAGGAGGCAGAAATCTTTAATAAATAAATAAAATAAAATAAATAAGAATAAAAAACCCACTAAGGATAACACAACACACAGTGAGCTTCTACTGGCATTACTCTTTTGTTTTTAGAGTTTATCGTTTTATTTTATGTTTTTTCTATTTATGTATTTACTTATTTATTAAAAATTTCTGTCTCTGGCATTACTCTTGAGTAAATACTTTCACTGTGCTGGCTGGTTTTGTTTGGTAACTTGACACAAGCTACAGACATTAGAGAAAAAGGAGCCTCATTTGAAGAAAAGCCTCCATGAAATCAAGCTATGAAGTATTTTTTTCAAACAGTGCACAGTTCGGGAGGGCCCAGTCCAATGTGTCTGTGGCCATTCTTGGACTGATAGTCCTGGCTTCTATAACAAAGCAGACTGAGCAAGCCATGTGAAGTAGGCCGGTAAGCAGCTACCCTCAATGACCTCTGCATAGACTTTGCCCTCTGGGTTCCAGCCCTGCTTGATTTCCTCCAATGATGGACTGTGATCTGGAAGTAGAAGCCAAAACCCCTTTCCTCCACAACTTAGGTTTGAGTCATGGTATTTTGTCACAGCAGTAGAAACCTTAACTAAGACAGTCACCTTTGTTGGGTAAGTCTCTTCTATTTCCCGTCCTACTCCTGCCTATTTCTATTTCCAAACAAACTTACCTTGTTTTAGACTTGCTGGAGGCTTATCATTCATATTTCCCAGTAATCTTTGCTGGGAAAGTTGCTTCTCAACTTTCTCTGCAAACCCACAGGCCTATTCCAGAACTAAGGCTGTTTGTGAGCCACCTTTGCTGGATAAGACACTTCTTCCCCTTCCTATCCTCACACCATTTCCCATTGGAGCAATCTCTATTCCCAAAGGCCTAACTCAAAATCAATGTATAAATGAAGATAAAACCTGAAAAACTCAATTTTTCAATTTTGAAAGCTCAGAGGAAAGCCTTAACAACATAAGGAATCAGACAAAAGATAGAATATCAGGATGTGAGGATAAACTGGAAGATTTAGACAAAATGAACAATAATATGAAAAAATAAAAGGCATAGTAAAGGACCATGCAGGAAATTTGAGACACTATTAAAGAGTCAAATATTTAAATTATAGGCATAGATAGGGGAGAATAATTCTAAGTCAATAGCATAGACCATATTTCTAACAAAATCACAGAGAAAAACTTTACCCAAGAAAGGAAAGATATACATACCAAAATACAAGAAGTAATGAGAACTACAACTAGACAAGACCTGAAAAGAAACACCACAAAGCACATGATAGTGAAACCACTAAATTTTCAGGACAAGGAAAATATTGAAAGCTTTAAGAGAAGAAAACACACAAGTCACTTAAAAATGAAAAGCCATCAGAATAACAGTTAACTTCTCAATTGAAACTCTGAAAGCCTGAAGAACATGAAGCAATATATTTCACATACTAAAAGACCATGTATACCAAACAATATTCCTGTGCCTAGGAAAACTGTCTGCTGTAGGTAAAGAAGAAAGAAAACATTTCCATGAAACAGAGTAAAATAGTGTATCAAACAAAACCTCTAGGATGAATACTGAGTGGAATGCTTTGAACTGAAGAGAAGAATGATCATAATTACTTTTAGAAACAAAACAAAGTTATAATTTAATGAAATATAAAGAGCAGTAAATAACATAAAACATCAAGAAAAAATACTAGAGTCTACACACACCTCTCAATAACGATTCCAATTATTAGTCACCTCAAAACACTAAGAAAAAGACAAAGGCTACCTATATGGATAAAGAATCAGATTTCAACCATCTGTTGTCTACAAAAAATCATAGTTTTAATGTCAGGCATTATCTTACAATAAAAGGATGGAAAAAGTATTCTTAGCAAATAGTATTAGGAAGCAAGCAGGTACTGCCATGCCAATATCTGACAAAATAGAATTCAAATTAAAATGAACCAAAATGGACAAAGACACTTCATACTAACAAAAGTATCAATTAATTTAATTAATTAATATATACACACCAAATTCTGTTGCATCCAAAGTCATAAACAATCAACTTGATAGAATTAAAAGTACAGATAAACACAAACCCAGTTATAGTAGGTGAAATCAAAAGCACAATTTTCCTAATATATAGGTCATCTGGCCGAAAAAAATAGAAAAAGAAACCTCAGAGTTAAATGTCAACTATATCAAATAGACCTAAAGGATAACTAATACATCACACAAACACCAAAGAATATACGGTCAACAGCACATAGAAGCTCCTCAAAAATAGAGTATATTCTGAGGCACAAAGAATGTAAAGAAATAAAAGAAATTTTAAAAATGCCATGTATCCTATCTGACTATTGTATAATAAAACTTAAAATTTATAGCAAAGAAAGTATAGTATGCATATAAAGTCATAGAGATTTAACAACTTGTTACTTAATGGATCAGAATGGAAATCAAAAAAGAAAAAGAGCCCTAAAATAAATGAAAATAGAAAGAAAACACAAATAAAACTTCTGTGACAATTCTGAGAGGGCAGTTCATAGCCCTAATTATCTACATTAAAAGATCATAAAGAAGAAAAATAAATGACTTAAAGATGTCATTCAAGAATTTGGAAAAAAAAAAAAACAAGAACACTCTAAACCCCTAAATACTGAATGGCAAGAAATAATAAAAATGAATGCATTAGATACAAAGAAAACACTACAAAGAATCAAATAATAGAGTGAGTCTAAGAGCCAGTTTCTAAGAAGACAAACAGAATCAAAAGACCTCCTCTTCAAAGAAGTGCCTCTTTATAGCAAGCAGAGACCATCACCACAATCTACAAGTAGACACAAAACAAAGGTCAACAGAAAGTATGGATCCAAGTTCCAATGGATTCATCTGCATCACAGCTTCAGCAACTATGACTCAGGAAACGTCACAGAAGAGGCAAGTGGAAAGACTGGAAGTCTGTTGTGAAACAGCTTCTCATAAAACGGCTGTATAAACAAGATCTGAACAAAGACAGTGTCAAAAGACATGCTAACAAAGAAGGAGTAGGGTAATCTCAGAGGGTCATGCTCCTGGATAAGGAACTGGAGAAAACTAATGACTACTTAGACATGGGGAGTTACTGACACTCAGGGATGAGCACTTTCTGCTCTACATTCATTATTTATGGGAAGTAAAAATGAATTTTAATACAACTATAATACGTGGGTGGGGTGGTTGGAAATATGACTTAAAAATTATGAGCACTTTTTGCTCTTAGAGAGAACCAGGATTCAGTTCCCAAAACTTATATGGTATTTTCCAGCCATCCAGAACTCCATCATCTCATTCCCACAACCACCAGACATGCACAGGGATACATGCACACATAAAATGAATACAGAACTCCAGTACAGTGTAGTGTGATGACTGATAAGGAAATACACAGCGTGTTAACATTTTTCAAAGGAAAAATTATTCGGAACAGTGAATGGTCTAGGGGTGAGACAAAAGCAGAAGGACTGTCAACAACATGCTAATATCAAAATATTTTTAGATGGGAGTTAAATTTCCTACACAAAACTGACATACTTTGTAGACAACACAGTTTTATACAACTAATTTCTTAAATAATTTCCACCAAAATATACACTTGGTTTTTTAAACTGCATAGGAGGAGCTGGAGAGAGGAACACAAGGGGGGAATGATGCAATTATATTTTAATTAAAATGTATTTAAAAAATTAAAACTCCTCTTTGAGGATGTAGGGTAGGGGGAACACTCTGGTGGTGGAAGTACAAACTTGTACAGTCACTTGGGAATGCAGTGTGGCAGTTCTTCAGGAACCTTGGAATAGGTCTATCTTAAGATCTAGCGATACCACTCATGAACATCTTACCAATGGTATTTTCTTATAGAAATCAGAACATTCTTCCTCCACCCTTTCAAATCTAAGGGAAGACTGGAGAGAATGAAACTGAAGAAAATGAAAATGAAGACATACCTGTGACATCACTCTGTTTACGTGAGAGTAGCCAGTCCTCATACTCCAAAATTATACTCTCTCTTCCAGGTACAGACATGGTGGTAATAAAGTTATTATTTTAATACTAACAGGAAAGAATTCATCAACATATTAAATTCTTAAGTATTAAACAGTATCAGACATTTTATCAGAACATAGTACTGTGTCCTTTAGGTTTATAAACTCTAAAACTTTTTATACAATTTCTTACTGAAGAAGGAAAGAAAAAAGTGAAATGTCAAATCAGTTGCAATACAGTTCAGACCATCTAGATTATTTTGACAGGACAGATGGTGCCCTGGTATTAGAAGGATTTCTAAGTCTTTTTTTCTGTGACAGTTGATGTGGGAGTGTCATATATCAATCTGTTGATTTCATTGGTTAATTAAATCAAGAAACTGCTTGCCCTGATAGGTTAAAACATAGGTGGGAGGAATAAACAGGAGGAAGTGAGGTAAGACTCCTCAGGCAGACTCTGCTCGGCTCCCAGAGAGACTCGACAGCTCTGCTCTCTGGAGCAGAGACGCCAGGCTCTGCTCTCCCAGGCAGCTCAGACCCAGGATTGACATAGGCTAGAATCTTCCCGGTAAGCGCACCTTGGGGTGCTTACACACATTATTAGAAATGGGCTAGTCCAGGTGCGAGAATTAGCCTGTAAGGGCTAGAGTTCATGGGCCAAGCAGTTCTTTAAATGAATACAGTTTGTGTGTTATTTCGGGCATGAGCTAGCAGGCGGCTGGGGTGCTGGGGATGCAGCCCCGCTGCTCTTATTTCAACAGTGTTTCTCTTAAGCTCCATATCTCGGCATTTACTACTTGAGTTCACTAAGATGGCTCTGAAAATTACACCACCTAAAACATGCAGAGAATTAGTAAAGCACTATAAAATTTTCTTCTCAATCTTGGGCTGATTAGAATCCCAAATGAAAACCACTGTGTAGTTCAGAATTGGGCCTATGATTAAATGCTACAACTGTAAGATATTGTTATTACTGAAGTATAGAGGCAGTCCAGGGTGAGAATACTACTAAATTCCAAGACATGGCTTAGTCTGTTGCTGCTCTTCCTTTACTCAGAAATGACATACTAAGGTGAGTTTTTTATACTGATTTTGAATTTTCATGCTTAACCCCAACTGACACAAAAGACAGAGTCATATTTTACACATGAATAAGCATACTGATGAGATGTGATGGGAATTAGCTATAAAAACAGTTATTAGAATTTAGATTCAGATAATTTTACTCAGCGTCTTCCTTCTGGGATATAGTTGGAAAATGTTATGAATTCTTGAGGTACAGACCCAGAAGTGTCTATAAGGGAAAAAGCACTTGATAGACCAAACACTTCTTGCCACTTTCCCTGAGATAGGTGAAAGAGATCTGTCACAACCATAGATTGTGCTGCAGAAGATGATAGAAAGGAACCTTTGTATACAGATTACTATTATCAAAGAAAGAATGCATCTCTGCCCTCTTTCTGCAAACTTTTGGGTCCATGTGATTATTTAGTACATCCACAAACTCATTTCATGGTAGAAAAGAGAGACTTCTCTGAGGTAACTTACTGTGATGATCTTCTAGGACAATGGGATGGTTTGAATCGGTGATAAGATAACATGAGTTCACCCTCAAAGAAAAATCTCCTATACCCATTGCTACTTTTGACTATTATATTATATTATATATTTTTTTTGCTCTATGGCAGGTGAGTTAACTAAAATACCACCATTCTGAAAGTATTTAAATAATGAAGTCCCATCTGGTGTAAAGTACAACATTTGTAATTTGTGCCTACGTTCAGTACTAGTTTGTATTTTAATGTGTATACTTACACATTGCGTTTTCCTGCCACGGCATACTGCAGTGAACTCCACCCAAATGCATCCTTTGTGGAGTGGTCCATACCTTTCTTCAGTAACAGCTCAACAATATCCTCAGAATCCCATTTAACTGCATACATGAGCGTTGTTCTAGAATGACAATGGCAATTAAATTACTTACACGGTGAATTTAATATATTTTGTCAATTCAATGTATGGCCTGCATGTGTAGTATTGACCATTTGCTAACCATTTAAGCATCTTGAAAGCTCAGAGTTCAGATTTTTAAGTATTATTCAAAGAAAAAAGTTTAAAGCAAAGAGTCATCCAACCTAGAGTTTTAACTTTTATACATACTAGAAGAAATTAAAATTTTATAGTTATTAAGAATTTCAAGATATATCAGTAATTGAACTAATAGTGATCAATTAGTTTTTTTCAAAACACTAATATAAAATCTATCAGTTCATATAAGATTCTAAGCAAGAAAAACATCTCGTTATCATGGGGAATGTGAACCTGAATACGTATTGTTCTCTGCTATAGCAATTTCATAAAATCTGTATTTTTAAAAAAGTAATTGATGTTTTGTTGATAAATCTAGTATATTCCCATAATATTTTTGAGTGATTTTTTACTAGTCTTGACCACAAGTAATGTTTTAAAAATTCAAAACACAGTACCTTTGAAAGTCATCACAGGCATAAATGTTTGCACCATGATTTATTAAATGTTTAGCCATGAGAAGTTTCCTTTCTCTGAGTGCTAGCAGCAGAGGTGTAAATCCATCCTGTAATGATATCCATGAATAAGTCACAATATTACATTATCCATAACTGAAATGAAATCCATACAGCTAGCCCCATGAACATGGTGCTTACCATAGACTAGAGGGCCAGCTGAGTGTTAAGAGAATAGGCAGCATGGATTCATTCATTTCTAGCCCTCTTGAGGTTACATGAGATGTGAATAGCTGTCTCAAAATCCTGCCTTAGTGATTTTCCCAATAATATGCAGTAATCTGGAACTGCAACTCAAATAAACCTTTTCACAAATACTTTCAACAGATGCATAAAAGAAGGTTGTATTCTCTAATACTTCTTTCAAGAAGTCAACACTTTTCTTCCTCATTTAAAATCACATTTGGAGAGTTCAACACAATGTGTTTTGATCACATTAACCCGATTTACTAAACTAATTCCCATATCCAACCCACTTCTCCATTCACATATCTCTCTGCACTCATTGATAAAACCCTCTTTCAAGTCTCAGTGCTCACTGCAGAAGATCACGGGAATGACTCTAAGAGCCAGAGAAACTAGATGACCACAAAGGTACAATGTCTTCTGCACACAACAGAGCAGATAGGCATATGAAGTGATAGCCATTGTGAAAACATTCACAAGAGCGGCACAAGCTCAAGCAACACAAAATTCAGTGTGGATACAGGAATTTAGCATGAAGTTTTGCTCTTAGCTGAGGCCTTATTGACAGGTGATAGATTCTGGGAGGGGATAGGCATTTTTATTCAAATATGTGTTCTCTGGTAACCTAATCATGCTCCAGTGGATGGTCATGTTCTCACAAGTATATGGTCTGCACAAATGACTCAATGGATTAGAAAATTGTTGTACGGAGGCTGCTTGTCCATTTCCCACCCAGACTCCTGAAATAATCACACAGAAACTGTATTAATTAAATCACTGCTTGGCCCATTAGCTCTACCTTGTTGTTGGCTAATTCTTACAACTTATTTAACCCATCTTCATTAATCTGTGCATCACCTCGAGGTCATGGCTTACAGCAAAGTTTCAGCACATCTGTCTCCAGAGGTGGCTCCATGGCTTCTCTCTAACTCCTCCTCCTTTCTCCCAGCATTCAGTTTAGTTTTCCCCACCCACCTCTATTCCCTCCCTGCTCAGGCCCAAGACAGTTTTTTTTTTTTATTAACCAATGGTATTCTCAGCATACAGAGGGGAATCCCACATCAGAAAACAAACAGTAACAAAATATCAATATTTAAATGAATACCAGTCAAGTTATTTTAAAGCATCAGTCAAGGACTACTTGGACATAGAAACATGGAGAATTGACCCTACACATGACACTGTTAAAATACATGATTTTCAAATGCTTGGGAATTCCATTTAGAAAATTGTTACCTTTGTAGTTTCCTCAATGTTTCCCCCAAATTCAAGAAGACTGGTGGCAATAGTGGCAATCTCTAGCCTGTTTACATACACTGCCTGATGTAATGCTGTTTCTCCCTTAGAATCTTTAATATTGGGATCTGCTTCGTTATCAAGGAGGACAGAAACAATCTTTGTCTCCCAGCTTTGTACAGCCTGTGGATATTGTAAAAAGAGAAACCTTATCCATACAAAGAATTCAACATAAATGTTCCCCCTAACTTATTCCTTTACCATGATTTATATTTAAGTGACATTAATTTTACTTTCATTTTAACCATTTATATAAAATTCATTTCTGAAATTGAAGACTTTGAACTACCTTCATTAGTGGTGTGCACTTTTGATCATCAAGTGCATTTACGTTGCATTTATTATGTAAAAGGAAATTAACCAGATGCAGATGGCCATAAAAGCAGGCGAAATGGAGTGCGGTTCTGTGGGAATGAGAGATATTTTTAGTGAAACTGCAGGGCGTGATGTCAACATACACAGTCACTTACATACTTGCAATTACATAGCGTTTAACTCCTCTGACCCATAAACCAATATTTATTTTTTTCCAAAATTATATTTATTTTCTCTTATCATTTACTATATTAGAAAAATTCACAGTATAGAACTTTTATGACAGAGTGAATAAAATCCACAGCTCCTGCAGCTAGGTACTCAAGAGCAGCCTTTTGGAACAGAAAGAACTGACTGTTGGGTTGAAACTCCTGTCTGATCTAGGCTGCAAGACCAACCACTTCTTCACCTTTTTGTGTTGTGATTTCCTTGTCGATAAACTGGGTGTTAAAAGTATGCCTCTCCTATCAAATTAGGATACAAATATAAGAACCTTTGCAATGACTCAGAAAATATTCATGAACAGCGAAACATCTGCTTAATGTTAACTCTGTAATAAATACATTCCAAGTCAGTATTAGTTCCATTATATCTCTTTTGCAGTTATATTAAGGACTACATACTTCATACAGTCTAAGATAATCTCTTCAAAATTTGAAACATGGTCTCCTTTAAATTTTTGCTCCTGCTGCATCAACCCGCAGGTAGCTAGGGTTGTAGATATGACACAGTACCCAGCTTAAATTCTCTTTTCTCAAATTTTAATTCATTTAAAATTGGAAAATCTGCCCGATCTTCTAGAGACTCAGGAATGAAGTTTCGAAATTCCTCTGTTGCAATGGGAGCTTCACTTGCTCATTCAGAATATTCTCTAAAGGTAACAGATGTGACAAAAGTAAGAACTTTGTATGCGATTGCAAGGGACATCCTAGTTTAACTTCTGAGAGATGTGGACTCACACTGTGAAGACTGAAGCAGAACCTTCAGTTCTCCACGTGGCCATGGAACGTATTTCCAAGAAGAAAAAGAAATTGGAACAGCAATGCAATCCTTTTCTCCGCCTGTCATTGCTGTCATGGTAGCTAAATTTAGCCTGTGCTTCTTCCTCAGGGAATTCACTGATAAACTGGCAAAGCTCATCTCTAAGGTATGAAATCAGATTTGGTGGAGAGTCAGTTTAGTCCACTTTTTTTGCATTTTCATTTGTAAAATAAAAATCCTCATTCTGTTGTGTTATAATCTCATATTCTTTTACTTAATATTTTCAGTAGTTTATTATGAAGGAAGATTGTTTTGCTTTTCTATTTCTTGTAGTTTTCCTTTCTATCATGTACTCGTTGGATTTGTTGCTCAGGACAGGATGTAAAGGTTGCAGTAAAATGGTATAGTGTAAAAAAAATAAATGAAAAAAAATAAAATTGGAAAATCATTTACAATTCATAATGTAAAACCGTCACCGATACTTGAAAGCAACTCTTAATGCACAAGTAGGATGTCACCTAGCAATCCACGGTGTCTTAAACTAAGTGAGAATGTGACAGAGATGGACCCCATTCCTAGTCTTTACACTGAGGTTCAAAATGCTAGCTGTGAAATTACTATGAGTAACTAAGAATGAGAATCTAGGTGCACAGGAGGCTTTGCTCTAAGTTTTAAGGAACTTAAGCCAAAGGAAACTTGGGGTTTAAATGAGTAAGTGTGACTCTTTCTTGACAATAGTTAGATTCACCATATATATGCAAACCAGATATTTGCTATGCCTAATGTCAGCATCTAATAGCAAATTTCACAAGGGAGATTTAGGACCCCTTCATCTGGGCTCACATTGGATAATCAAGATTAGTTTGCTGCTTTGTAAGTTATGAAACTCCCAACAAGCTTTGTTGGCCTCTACCAGGAGTAACAAAAGCTGTCAGAAGTAACTTGCAGATAACCTGGAGCTTGTGAGAAAATGGTGCTATGAAAACTGTGGTTGATCAAAGCAGCCCTGATCAATATGAAGTCAAGTTTAGGAGAAATAAGAAATATGAGGCATCTGTGGAGACATGAGAATGGCATCCCTAGAACAGCAGTGATGAGAAGAATAAAAGGAAAGGGAGCAGCACAAAGCTATCTTTCAAATGAGTAAGGAATATAAATGTCCGTACTCATTAATATAAATTCATATTGGATTTTATATGGACAAGTTTAGGTGAAAGGATATGTAAGCGTTACAGCTCAGATGGAAAGGTATCCTTGCAGTCGGGAGTGAAGAGATTTATTGGGAGGAAAAAAAGAACCAGGAGAGTGGCCTGGCAAGAAACAGCAAAGGAATGAGCAGAAGGCAGGGATTATACCGTTTCTTGAGGAGGGAAGGTAGAACTTTTCAGGGAGAAGATTTCCAGAGTGGGGATTGGTGGGATTTTAAGTGCAGAGACTGGGCATTTTACTCTGTATGGGGAGGGCACGGTCCAGCCCTTAGGGAAGTTATATTGTTCTATGAGTGGAACCTGGCAGTTGAAGGTCCTCAGTGGAGGGGCCTGGCTGCTCGTGTGTATTGAGGGACTTACAGAAGACATATTATGAGGAACATTACCTAAATTCCACACTTTCTCCAATTTTAGAGCATTGTTTATTGTGTACATTGAAGTTAAATCACATGTCTTTGTATTTTGTTATGTTATTCTATTGCATGGTCAATAAAATACTCTACGGGGGAGTTATGGGTGGATGATAAACCTGCTGGAGATTTGGTCTTGTGCTTCTCTAAGCTCCAGAAGATGATTTGGACACTGGACCTCTCTGTTATCTCAGGTGCCATGGAGACTGCGGCACAGAGAGCGTAACTGGGAATTCTCCACACTGATTGTCCGCGATGGAGCTAGGGAAGGTAGGATTCTCCCGTCACCCAATTTCCTCACGGCCTCTCATCCTTAGCTTCCAAACGTTCTTACCGATTCCTTTGATCCTTGTCATTTACGTGAAACTGCTTCTTAGAGAGAAGGCGCATCACCACCTTGCTCCTTCCTTCGCAAACCGCTTCATGGAATTTATTCTCAGGGTCATAAGGCTGTGCGTACCTATCCTCCGTGCGACAGTCACAACAGGACAAGCTCCCCTTTCCAACGCTGGGGCAGTCACAAAACCCCAAAGGGGTTTTTGGCTCTTTCTTAAAGCTGAAGAGCTTCCCCAAGGTGGAGAACATCACTGCGGCTACCTTTTTGCCAGATCAACACTAATAACTTTAAATACGAACTTTTTTCCACTGGTCGTCTAACAACTAGAGCCTAACTCTGTGAATCCCAGAAGTCATAAGATCTGGTTTGACCAAACAGAAGCTGACAGTTACTAACAGCCATTGCTAAGCCACACTGGTAAACAAAAGCATGTCTGCACTTCCTCGTGGATAACTGACAGCCCAGAACAAATAGTACTCACTGCGCATGTGCAGTGTAAACATGTAAGTCTATGCTTATCCTGCAAATTCTTTGTCTCTTCCTCAAAGCTGAAGGATTCCTTTATTCCCTACAGTAATCTTGTTTGGCAGTTTATTTGTTTGGGGAATTCAATTCTTCATTCTAAAATCTTTTTTTTTTCACTAGGTGGTCATGGTTGGGGGTTGCCTTACCATGAAAATGCGGCTTCTCTTTAAGCTTCTCTCTGTGCGCTTTTGGTTTTGTGTCCACAAACTTTTCAGTGCTGTGAAGAGCTTTAAAGTTAAACTATTTGTGAGCCCAGAAGTGGTGCCAAATGAGTTTAACATGATTATAACGCAAGAAGGAGATGTCATTTCCAGCCATGGCTGTTGTGGTTCCAGTTGTCTTTTTTACAGCGGGGTCCACATATTTCCCTTAAAGTTGAGACTTGTTTTTATTTCGTAGAACTTGTTTTCAATGCCCTCAGTGTCTCCACAATATTCTCAATATCGGATCTTTAAATTTGGTCTCTGCAGGGCTTTGAATGAGAATAGCCCATACATCTTCACATACTTGTACACGTGGTTCCACGTGGTGATGCGACTTTGAGACGGAGCCTTGATAGAGGACAGGTCTTGACTGTTTACAGTCTCTGCCCACTATTTGCCCTCTGCTTCCTGACTGTGGCTGAGAAAGGTTCTCTAAGCTTCCTTTTCTTGCTAACATGCCTGCCACTTGCTGTTAACTCTCTCCACCATAGAGCAGCAATGAACGTGACTAAGAAGTCAAAAATGAGTAAAAGGTCTGGATGGGGAGGTCATGGGAAATTCACTGGGCCAGAGTCTGGAGAAGGAAGTGGGAGGCTGGGCTGTGTAGACTTTCTAGTTATTTTGCATTGCATAACCAACTAGGGGGTTTATCCATGGAAAAGACGAAGTCTTCCCCTTTCAGTAGTCATTAGTTGTCTATTGCTCAGTAATTTTTTTAGCGTTAAAATATTCATTCTTTAGAATTATGTATTTTTGTTAACATTGGCAACAGTATTGCTTTTCAAAAATTCATACAAGAGGGCTGGAGAGATGGCTCAGAGGTTAAGAGCATTGCCTGCTCTTCCAGAGGTCCTGAGTTCAATTCCCAGCAACCACATGGTGGCTCACAACCATCTGTAATGGGGTCTGGCGCCCTCTTCTGGCCTGAAGGCATACACACAGACAGAATATTGTATACATAATAAATAAATATTTAAAAAAATTCATACAAGATACTTTGATCATGCTTTTCCCTTACCCCAATTATCCTGGATCTTCCCTCTACCTATCCCCACCCATCATTATGCTTTCTTCTCATTTTTTTAAAATAGCACAAAACAAATATCTAAAAAAAAATCAGACAAAATGCAAAAACACAAAGTTTCCACCTCACACACATGCAAAAAGAATCTTGAATAATTTTTTGTTGTCCAAATGGACTTAGACATTGGACTTTATTATTATACCCAGTGACTCTCCATTAGAGAAAACAGACTTTCCCTTTCTTGAGGGTCTAAATCACACATACCTTCTCTGTAAGAGATGGGAATCTGTGTGCACTTGATCCCTCAGTACTAGAGCCACATGTAGCTTGAACCTGTGCAAGTGTTGTGTGTTTTGCCACAGTCTCTGCAAGTTCATTTGTGCATCAGTCCCATTGTGCCTAGAAGACACTATTTCTATACTTTTTTCATTTGACAAAAATATTTGTATTTTAAATTTTTTCATGAGTGAATATATTCTTTTTTATGTGCCAAGATTCTCATTGTGGGATATATAACATACTAATAATAAGTTAGATATAGTGAGATTTTCACTCTATGGATGAGAGGTTACCATGTTGGTCACATGCAGTTACATGATGGATGAAGAAATGAAACACCATTGTGTCCCATGACAGAGGTTTGCGTACAAAGCATTCTGTACCTATAATGAAAAGCACACCCTTACTATTGCATTTTTAAATCTTACTTTGTATGGACAAAAAGCATGCAAGAACTTTTTTGAAATGAGGCACATAAAACGTTGGGGAAAATCCCATCCAATAATAAAATATTATCTGATGCATGGTTTTTATAGAATGAATAGATTTTACTTTGTAAACACATATTAACTACTGCACACTAACGATCTACTTTCAATATATGAGGTACATATCAGAGCATTTAAATTATATAGCTGGATAAGAATGTGACTAATTCCTCCAATGCACAATGAAAGTTTTGTAGTATCAACCTTTCTTCTGAAACAAACAATTTTTCTTTTACAAGCACATATTTCCTCTGGTTCTGTATAAATATGTATGTGTTGTAGACAACTCCTTTGATGCATTTAAAGCAATTCATATATACATATATATATGTATATATATATATATATATGAAAGTAAGAACTATTCATACAATTTGAGAAAATTATACTTGAGTATCTTTTATCTAGAATAAAGAGATCTATTTTCCAACCTCATAACCCCGACATGATTATCAACCAAACGTAGTGTTGAAAGAATACTTAAAGATGCTTACTCAACAGAATTAGTAAAGATGTGGCATTCTTTCAGTCCATGAGATACAGTCTATCCTGAATAGTTCATCCGGATTTTAATTCAGAGGTAGATATTCTCTGTTTTGCCTTATAGGTCAATATGAATTTTATTGTATACAGCTTATTAGAGAATGTGTAAAATGCAGTTATTACAGAAGTGGAAAAGAATGTCTGTCCTGTCCCATTCCACTAGTCAAGTGTTGAAATAGGAGCGGCGGGGCTGCGTCCCCAACACCCCCGGCCGCTTGCTAGCTCATGCCCAAAATAACAACACACAAACTGTATTCATTTAAACACCACTTGGCCCGGCTAGTTCCAGCTTCTTATTGGCTAGCTCTTACATATTGTTCTAACCCATTTCTAATAATGTGTGTAAGCACCCCAAGGTGTGCTTACCGGGAAGATTCTAACCTATGTCCATCTTGGGTCGGAGCTTCATCGTGTGTGCCTCAGAGAGCAGAGCTATCGGGAGAGCGGAACATGGCGTCTCTGCTCCAGAGGAGAGCTGTTGAGTCTACCCGAGAGAGCTGAGCATGGCGTCTCTCCTCCAGAGAGCAGAGCTATCGGGTCTCTCCGGGAGCAGAGCAGTGTCTGACCTCACTTCCTCTTCCACCCAGCATCCTATTCTGTTTCCTCTCCCACCTATGCTTTAACCTATCAGGGCCAGCCAAGCAGTTTCTTTATTGCTCAATGACCTTCCTCCATCAGTCAAGTTTCATATGATGCATCACTAATCTACGACAAACAGACTCCTCTTATGAATGCACACTCCTTATAGCTTATTTGGATTACTTGGGTTGGTGAGGAGAAAAATATGTTCCTGAAATGCAGAAACAGAGATAAAAGAAATTATAGAAGAACTTTGCATTTCACAGGAAAAATTTTATGTTTCACCTAAAAGGAGAAAAGTTCATATATATGAACAATATGAAGCTAGTCATGCAATCATAAAATTAATCTAGAAGTGTTTACAAATTAAAAAAAATCCCAGTATAGACATCTAGAATACAATTCCTACACCTATGGCTTAGGAAACAATGCTGGAAAAGAAGTGGAAAGATTATAATTTAGAGTAAGAGGAAGTCAGCTAAAAGGTGGTGTCTTCCAGCTGTGACAGGGAGGCTACAGCCATGAAATCTCAACAATATGGCTGCTTAAACATGACCTGAGCAATTGAAACATTTGTTGACATGCTAGCACTGATCAGGAAAATCTCATGGGGGTGCTCATTTCTAGATGAATACCTACAAGGAATTAATGACTACTGAGAGAAAGAATTAGTCTTTTCCAGATATGAACACCCTGACAGTTTACCCAATACCATATTATTTAGTTTTTAAAAAACATACATATAAACAATAAAAAAGAACCCAGTACATTTCACACGCGCGCGCGCACACACACACACACACACACACACACACACACACACACACACACACACACATACACTAGTGTAACTGTGTGCTGCCGATCTGGCTCCATAGGTACAGCCTAGCAATCCTATAATAGTAACTGGTTGAAAGTCTGGTTAGAAATCTTTTGGATCTGTTAGCGAATAAATCTAGACAAGAAGTCTATGAAGCAGGGCACAATTAATAGGATTAAGCAAAAGAGGAGGAGATGGGGTAAGAAGGGTAGCATCCAGTTCCATATTTGATTATTAGTGATCCACTGGCCAGGGTATCAAGTTGTTTATGTTTTAGAAGATCCATCTGGAGTTGTTGGATTTTGTCGTTTATTATACCTAACTGGTTAAAATAGAAACAACATTCCTCCCTGAGGAAGAGGCAAAGAACACTTCTCTCTGCTGTTAATAAATCTAATTCTCTCTGCTTTTGAAGTACTACAGTGGCCACTGAGTGTATTTAATCCTGAAGAGTAAGGATAGTTGAGTCAGCCATTGGGAATACTGGATGAATTTCCAGGAAAGCCGAATATAAATAGCTAGGGAAATAGTTCTTCTGCTGCAGTGGCTGTACCTGCAGTTATGGCCAGGACTGCTAGAAAGGGTATTAACTGAATTGTTCAATTCTTGTGTTGTGTTGCTGGGAACCTAGTGATGGCAAGGGTTCTTCACTGTGCACCATCCCTAATTTTAGAAAAAAGGGGACACCAGGGTATAAACCCCAGAACACATAGTAGGAGTGAAGCCCCTTTTTGGAAGAATTTGGTAAATTTAAAATAGCAAGTTAGTAATTTAAAGGCATGACTTGTTACATGTTATTTGCTAACACAAAACAGCTATGTAAGCAGACCTGCTC